>OX637302.1:7084200-9584200 GCA_951799385.1 Hyppa rectilinea | reverse complement strand
GGTGAGTGGGCCCACTGTTCATCTAGAAGGTATAGGCTCGCCCCTTATTGGATATGACTTAACGGGGGCCATCCGAATTTGCCGGTTTTAAAATTAATACTAAATAGTCAAATTAGTGTATTTAGGTCCTGATAAATGTATATGTCATAGGTACATCATTGTTTTAAGCAAATTACCATATAAAATGTCAGATTGTTGCCAATCAAACTAAAAAAATAGAAATCCTGCTCATTAAACTTGTTTTACGCTTAATTGACAAAATAAAATAATCACCAGATAGAACAATGCCGCTGGCCGACTGGGAGTACATGCCGTGCGTGGGCCCGCGGCCGCCGGCCGGCCTCGTGGGGCTCAAGAACGCCGGCGCTACGTGCTACATGAACTCCGTGCTGCAGCAACTGTACTGCGTGCGCGCCGTGCGTGACGCATTGCTCACTGTGCAAGGTAACAAGATAGCTTCAGCGAACGACGAGCGTTCTTTGCATTGACTGTATGTCTATAATAGACGCTGACATCGCTGCGCTAGTACTAGCAACTCAATATCAAACTTATTTTAACGAAAATAAAAATCACTATGATTTCGACAGATTTGTCATTGCCAAGTCAAAATTAGCGTACGAGCAGCATCCATTGCAAGGACAATAAAGACCACTATGATTGTGACAGTGATTAGATGTAAAATTACTGTTATAAGACAGCAGCCGCGAATTGTAACTAAAATACTTATCTTTGATGTGGTGATAACGTCTCGTTCGCGCAGCTTTTCCGCTGTGTATCCGTTTAACTCCTACGTTTGGTCATCTCTATGTGTCATCTGGTGTTTAAGCTAGCATATTTGGCAATAATGAAATACTGTTTTTTAGGTGCTGCTACAGATCCTAATGAAGATTTTTCTGGAGAAAACCATCACCCTGGTATTGTGGAGAATAATATTGAAGTATGTGTTCCAAACAATTTTTACACTGTGTTATTATTTAAAATGTATTTAAACTCCTTAATTTTCTTCTTTCAGAGTAACACAGACTACAACATAACAATTTTAAAACAAGTACAAGCTATATTTGCTCATCTACATTACAGTAAGCTACAATACTACATTCCAAGAGGATTGTGGGCGCATTTTAAGTAAGAACCACGATTAACTGTATTCAATACTAAACTCTATTACTTGGTTGGTAGAGTTTATAATAACCTTGTTATTTCTAGGCTTCAAGGCGAACCCGTGAACCTGCGTGAACAACAAGACGCCGTGGAATTTTTTATGTCGCTGGTCGAATCACTAGACGAAGCCTTGAAATCGTTGGGTCAGGAGCAGCTAATGGCCAAGACTATGGGAGGAACATATTCTGATCAGAAAATTTGTAAGGGATGCCCACACAGGTAATTATCATCATATTAATTCTCCTGTCCTTATCCCAATTTATTTGGGCGCAATGTCTTTTTCTTCCATACTTCTCTATCAGTCACATCGTCTCGGTAGGCATTTCTTTTCTAGCCTTGTTATCTTCCACAAAGTCCATTTATACACCACAGAACATGCCCATACCATGACAACAGATTTCCACTCTTTTCAGTCACGTGCGTCACTTTCAGACTTCCTCTTATATACTCATTTCTTATTCTATCCATTCGCGTAACACCACATGTCCCTCTTAATATTCTCATCTTAGCCATTCATTCATTCATAAATCTTCCTTTTTATGCTGGGGAAAGCCCCCCGCAGACACAGATGGTTCCCGTAACCTAGTTACCATTTTTAAATATAATGTAAATTAAACATTAAGGAAATTACTGAATTATTTTTGTTTTGTCTCAGGTATTGTAAGGAGGAACCATTCAGTGTGGTGTCACTGGACATCAGGAACATGTCTCGTTTGCAAGAGTCATTAGAAGCATATGTCCGAGGAGAGTTGCTAGAGGGGGCAGATGCTTATCACTGTGACAAGTGTAATAAAAAGGTATATTCTAATGTATTCAATTATGTATGTGATTTAGTCAATACATTTTATGCTCCTAGTTGCATATGGTTGGTGGTTCCTAACATCTCCGTTCAAATCAGCAGAGGTAATGACCCAACCCTAGATTAACCCTTTGTTTATTGTCCCATGATGAATAAAAATAAAAAAAAAACCCTTCTTTTTTTGAGCGTGGGAAATCATCAAATGATTCCACTCGCTCTGGGTGGAGCGAAAGGGAGGGTCAGACTCTTACTGACTAATACCCATCCATGTTCCTTCTTTAGCCCTTTATGTTCCAGGGTGCTGGTAACCCTTTCGGATAATCCCGCTTACCCGAAACCGTAGATTAACCCTGTAACAACGTTCGCCATCTCTACCATATAATGAAACAAAGTATGTGATAGAATATTTTATTCTCTTTTTCAGGTGGTGACAGTGAAACGTTTATGTCTAAACAAACTACCTCCAGTGTTAGTTATACAGTTAAAGAGATTCGAATATGATTTCGAGAAAGTGTGTGCAATAAAATTCAATGACTACTTCGAATTCCCGCGGGAGTTGGACGTGGAACCTTACACAGGTAGGAGATGAGACCATTGTCATGTATCCTAGTGTTGTAAAAAAGAAGTTGGTATACTCATATCCGGTATTGTCTTACTTAGTTCATTTCCTTCACTGGCCTAGTAAGGGGTGGGTATTTGAATTAGACACATAGACATATTTTTAGCAATTTGTCAGTGCAATAAAGTGTGCGCTGTTGTGTACACCTTGTTGCATGTGTGCATAAATTTTCGTTCAACATTACACTTTATACCCGTGAATATAAAGTTACTTATTCCAATCCTTATCCTGGATACTAATCCAATGTACCAATTTCAGCATGGGGCCTGGCCCGGGCCGAAGGTGACTCGTCACTGTGGGAGGGTGGCGAGGAGAAAGCACAAGAGACGCACTATCAGCTCAGTGGCATCGTCGTGCACTCTGGACAGGCCTCCGGGGGACACTACTATTCATATGTGCTACTCAGGTAGGTACTCATACTTTAAGTTAGTTATTTATTTACCAGCAGTGTACTTTGAGGGATATTCCCCATTGGCAAAATTACCAAGTGTCAACCCCTACTTAATTCTTCTATTGGAAGAATTTTCTTAGTTCTCACTTTTGCTTAATAATTAGCTGTCCCATACATTTGGGTCTGTTTCGGGATCGCGGCTACGATGTGTATCTCATGTATCAAGTTCTTCAGTTCGATGGTTTGTACACTGTGGTCCGCGCCCTTAAAAGTGAACACATTTTGATAGCTGTATAAAGAATTCTTGATCAAAATGTCATGCTTCCTAGACCCAGCGGTTTAGGCTGTGCGGTGCCTGTCAGTGACAGCACAATCAAGTTAACTAAGCTAACACAATAAACACACACACACACAGACAAATTTCCGACGTGTGTAAGCGCAGGAGCTCGTGGTATTGACCGACACACATGCACAGCTTGTTTGTACACTGGGTAAAAGCGCGCGCCGCATCGTGCGATAAAAAATACTATAATCCAACATAATGTCGCCGGGCTTGATATATTAAATATCTTACAGGGATAATGGTAGTGAGTCAGGCCGGTGGGTAAAGTTAGACGACGGCGACGTGTCAGAGTGCGGCATGCATGACGACGAGGAAATGAAGGCGCAGTGCTTCGGCGGAGAATATATGGGCGAAGTGAGTACATAGTAACGTAAGGAAACATACATTTACTACACAAGCAGGCACTTACCATCTTCATAATATATGTATATACTAAAAAATTATATAATAATAAATAAATCATTTATTTGGACCAAACACTTCACACCTTTTTAAAACCTGTCAAACTGCGTAACAGTTTGTCGGCAGGAATAGCTCTCGTTTTAACAAATTTGGTTTCTACTTTAAATCTAATATTTATACATCTAAGTAAATAAAAATAACTAAGTGACCACAGTCCAGAAAGAGACAATCGACTGTGTTGCTAATACCCGTTATTTCAGGCTCGTGGAATGGAGATCCTTCCACAAGCCTGTATCTCTTGCGTCTCTCGTGTGCTCTTGGCAGTAGTTGGCTCGTAGTTGACAAATAGAGTACTCATACGATTTCTGATTCAAAATGAAGACGTGCAATAGCCATGGGGATGATTGCCGTCTGCCGACGCACCATATGGCGTTACTTTCAGTGTTTGACATAGTCTTTATTTACCGACTGGGCAAATCACCAATACACGCTCGCTCCATTATTAACTATCTCGTGTATAACTTTAATCATGTAAGATTCGCCGACTTTTCTATAATTAAACTTATGTATATAACAATGTTTTATGAGCATGGGGGTTGTATCACCTGCTCTCCAATTGCATAGCACACCTTTCACAATCCGAAGGATTTTTGAAGAAATACATTATCAATTTCTTCAAATGTTTGAAAAATTCCTCTGCTTGACAACGTAAATATAGCAGAATGCTTATCATGATCTTTAATCATATTGCAGGTGTTTGATCCTATGGTAAAGAGGGTATCATACAAGCGACAGAAGAGGTGGTGGAACGCCTACATGCTGTTCTACACAAGGAAGGACACAATAGAAACTCAATCAGCTCTAGAAGTATCCATGAAAAATTTGACTATGAAGTGAGTTTGTTGTTTGCCAGTAACAAGTTTCTCGTGTGCGCATATCAAAAGCCCAATGAGTTCTTACGCGACTGTGTTTTGTTTTCTAGAGAAAATATTATACCTCGACCGATCTGGCTGTCAGTGCGCCGCAGTAATATCGCATTTTCTCACAATCAAGACCAATTCAGTCTTGAGCATTTCAATTTCATGAAGAAACTTTGTTGTATGAGACTGCAAATGTTACCAGGATCACAAAGCGCCGTCTGGGTAGGTTTAACACGAACAATACCGGTATATTATTATTCACGTTATTTTCGGTTTTTTTATACATTATTTGTCATACAGGGACCCGAGCACGAAGAAATGTCAATGTTAGCGGTACAACTAGCAACGAAATTCTTATTCCAAGTAGGATTCCGTACAAAGAAGACACTGCGCGGCCCCGCAGCGGACTGGCATGACATTCTGTGTCAACACTTGCGGTGCTCACAAGTAGTTAGAGCGTGGTTCGCGTCTGATCTCTTCAAACATCCGCACAGGTACATTCAACAATGCAATTAAATTAATTGCAATTTAAACTTGACTTGCTCTCGTCAATTGCAACTTACTGTGCTTTTGAATATATCAATATAAGAAATAAATCATTGTGCTTTACTTTTCAGACTCTGCGACTACTTGTTATCGAGTCCAACGGCTGAAGTGAGGATAGTATTTATGAAAATCATCGTCTTCTTAGCTCATTTCTCAGTTCAAGATCCACCAGGTATTCCAATTACTCTCATATTTCGCACCTTTAGAATGAAAACGACGTAACTCAAAAAAGTGACTTTTAGGGAAATAGCAAAAGAAGTTTTAAAGTTCTTAACACTTCCGTACTATTTGGTCTATTATTTCGTGATTATTTACGTCAGTGACTATGTTTGTGCTGCAAATTATAAAAAAGTCTTTTCACTATTTTCGTTTTGAGTCATTTTATGACGATATCTCAATTTTTGTTTTTTTGAATTGTGTCTTTTTAATTCTAAAGGTGCGATTTGTACTTTCAACTTGCTAAAATTAATCGTTCAGATATCTAAATGTGACGAAATACTGCATGAAATACTATAAATAGTTTGATTTACAATTAATTGGCACAAATCAAAATCATCACCAAGAGATGTATATTATGTGTAACAGGATTTAAAAAAAAAATTACTTGTCACAGTAAGCAATGGTTTCGGGTCATGGTGCTCACGCGAAGAGGCGGTGTCCCTCTCAGATCAGCTACTATGCAGCGCACGCGCACTAGCTGTGCCACCGCACACCGATGTGCACACGCATCGACACTTGCCCCTGCTGTTCAACCTTTTCCATACATACGCTACCCTCGGACTTAGTGAGAAACATCAGCTGTTGAGGGTAAGTAGTAGTCATAAATAGAATAGAACAATCTTTATTATTTTCACCATATGATTTATATGCTCACCTCACTTAAATACCTATCTCCTTTTGGTGATACAATAAAATTACATACGAATTTTAACGTGCCAGAAATAAGAATAAATAATGATATAACTTATGTTTTTTTCAGCTAAAAATACTCGATATCGTCTTATCCGTTTGCATGGATGAATCAAGCACTTCAATGGGAAAATACCAGTATCCTGAGTCGGCTAAAATTCATCAGGTAAGGTCTACTTCAAAACAGATCAATAACATGGATTATTAGTTTAATAACTATTTACTACAAGTTTGCTTTTAATCTGTCCGACTGAACTTTACAAATACTAATCGCAACACGTATTCGTGTCCAGACTATAATATAACTTCACTGTAATAACAGCGGTAACACGCAGTTATTCGAGCCCATTTGCGACCGTTATCCAAAGGTGTACCAAATAATCCATTCATTCTGCAGACGCATAGTGCTCTGAATTGGGCGATCTGTTTTTTTTAACCGACGACAAAAGGAGGAGGAGGTTAGGCATTCGGCAGGCTTTTTCTTTTTTTTTCTTGCATTTACAACGATTTTTCTTTCACTATTGAGCCGACTTACGTGATTCTTTTGATTTAGTAGAGGATGACCACGCGGTGGTTCTAAATATTATCAACTTTGCTTGAGCAGTTTTTACGTATGTAATCCACTTGGTGCAAGTTGATGATTTTATAAAACTCCCTGGCAAATGTTCCCATGTGGCAGCTAAATAGTGAAAAAAAGTGGCAGTTAGACCGTAGCACCGTGCCCCTGCAGGTGGTGTGCGCCCTGGTGCGCTGCTGCGACGTGAGCCTGCGCTGCCAGTCGGCCAGCGCGGTGGAGGGCGCCACGCCGCTGCCCAACCCGTACGCCGAGCCGCACACGCACGCCGCGCGCCCGCTGCTGTCGCCCGCCGCCGCCGACGTGCTCTACAACAGGACTGGGTAAGTGTACTGCCAGTTTTCTATTCTTATATGACAAGCAAAGGCTGTTTTTATAATTTGCTAATGTTCTAGATGAATTGGAAAAGCGTGTGCTTAAAAAACCCTCCAAGTGCGAGTCGGACTTGCACTCGAAGGGTTTCGTACCACCGTAGAATATTAAAAAGAATAAGTTTATCATTGGATGACACTAAGAAAAAATGCTTGAGTTAAGAATCATTTGTCAAGATCTGTCAAATCCACATCTTACAATATCGCCTGTCTTCCAGAAGTTACATGAAAAAGCTGACAGAAGAGTGTTGCGGCTGCGAGGAAGGCATCAGACTGCTCCAGTTCTTGTGCTGGGAGCACGCGGGCTGGTCGCGCATCGCGCTGGCCGAGCTGCTGTGGCAGATGGCGTATGCTTACTGCCACGAACTGCGCCGGCATTCTGATGCTCTTACCGCGCTGCTGCTCATGGAGGACAGCTGGCAGCAGCATAGGATACATAATGTGATTAAGGTAAGCAACTCCAATGACTTAAAGATTGTCACTGATGCCACTAAGACCGTGGCCTCCCTACTAGGCTCAAACAATATAAATACTAGTACCATCGACACAAACTGTGTGGTTCTTTCTTCAAAGGACCATTGTAGACAGTAATCTGCATTCCAGTCTGGACATTAAAAGAGAACCTCTGGCTTTGTTTCGTACTTCTCAGAGTTGTCGGACAGGAAACCAAAATGGATGGAGGAAACCAACCAGTTTTATGGCATAATTTATTAACAGTGTTTTGTACAAAAGTATTATCATTGAACGTCGTCCGCAGGGCGTGTCGGACGAGCGGCCGGGGCTGCTGGAGACGGCGGCGCGCGCGCGCGGCCACTACCAGAAGCGCGCGTACGCGTGCGTGAAGCTGCTGGTGGGCGTCATGTGCCGCGCGCCCGCCGCCGTGCGCGCCGTGCACGCGCACGCCGACGCGCGCCGCCGCTGGCGCCAGCTGCTGGCCTGGCTGCAGGACGAGCTGGACCGCGTAACTATTGCTTTTAACTCACACTTACCGATACCCATAGCACCGCTGAAGGGAATCAGTAACACATTCATCATCAACTTTATAAATTCGTATGTAGGACTACAATGCTAATTTGTAGTCCCATTTACTGATTAATTTGTTAATATTTACATCAGATACTTACAGACTGAATCAACTTTAAATGACCAATCAAATACCTCAGTTAATATTAAATCAAGTTTACATCAAATAAAAATAACTTCACACCTAAACTGCGGGAACGATTGGCTAGTATATTTTTCCAGTCATGCTTAAGTGTAATGCCGCGGTTCCACGGTCTGGCCTGGCCGAGAGTCCGTGGGAACCGTCTCATCCGAAGATGCCTGCCATGGTCTGTCGTCAGAATGCATGAGCCGGGACAAGCCTCGATAAGCGTAGCAGCGGCTGGCGCGGCTTATTAATTAACCGGCCGTGGGACCGCAGCTTTAAGTATTTACCAGGCATAAGTGAAACGACCAGTCGATCAAGTGGAATTTTTTCACATAGTTTGAAAGCGATTATATTTCTAACATGAATGATGTGGAATTGATTTGCGAAAATGCTTCCAGAAGTATGGCCCCGGCGGTTACGGCTCGTACGGCACGTGGTCGCCGCCCGGCACCTCCAACGAGACCTCTAGCGGATACTTCCTCGAGCGCAGCAACTCTGCGAGGAAAACACTTGAAAAGTAAGTCTTCTTTGTTCATTGTGATGTTTATAATCACCGTAATGCACGATACCTAATAATATACATACAGTAAATCTAGTCTGCACGAACGAAAAACGAAATAACGGTTTTACAAATTTTAATCTCGGTATTAAAAAACGAAAAAAAAAACCTGAATCCCTTTTTTTTTTAAATTTCTTTGTTTAAGAAAATGGAACCTGAATCCCGTTAGACTGTAAGCTGACCCCGACATAATCGAAAAAAGGATTAAGCAGATGATGATATATTAAGTCCAACTCATGTGAACTTCTCTCGTAGGGCGTACCAACTTTGTCCTGAAGAAGAAGACGAAGAAGAGGACGAGGGTCGGGAAGGCGCCGAGGGCTCCGGTTCGGGCGACGCGGCCGACGACAGCGCCGACGAGGATGAGCCGGTGGACGACGAGCCGCCCGCACGCCGCCTAACGCTAGCGCCACCCGCTGCGCCCGTACCGCTCGCCGGACCCGCGCCGCACGCAGGACCCGCGTCCCACGCAGGCCTGGCGCCGCCTGCCGGGCCCGCCGCGCCGACGGGCCCGCCTGCGCCGGCCGCGCCGGCCGCCCTCGAGCCGGCCCCCGCGCCGGCCCGCGACCCTCTCCCGCCACTGTGAACGCGTCTCTAGTCCCCGCCCCGCGATTACTTATTTATGTAACTTACATGTTCCGCTTTAAAAGTACCATAGTATTTATTATTCGCCGTTACGATTCGTCATAGTGCTCTCTCGGCGGTCGAATTTATCGGTCGTTTCGCTTCGTGCCGAAGGTTCGCACCTCGCGAGCCGCGCTCGCCCGGTCCGATGCGAGCGTCTCGTTTGCGTGCCCCGTCTATAAACGGACGCTCGGTCACTTACCGAATCAGTTCGGAATGTAGTTTGGTCCCCAAATATTTTATCTTTTTAAGTTCACGACACGACGAGAAGCAATCTCCTCTAGACGTAAGTTTGTTTATCTGTGCAAAATATCTGTAAATGAGTTGCAACATGTTCTTTACACTGCGAGACCGACTTTGTAAACTAATCTATATGAAATGAACAATATTTGAAGTAATGCTTTTATTAAAGTAGTTCATCTGATGCATTTTAAAATAGTGATAGATAGCAATTTTTTACTTTGTAGTCCAGAGTAGAGATGGGCAGAGGGTTTAAACCCAATGGGCGGAAACGGGTTTAAACCGGGTTTTTTGGGTTTAAATGGGTTTAAACCCGAATAAAAACCCAAACAGCGGGTCTAAATTAAGTACTTTCACTAATATCTTCGATCATGGACCTAACACGATTTAGTTACTTCTAGTGTTTTTTGGAGTATAAATATCACTGATAGTGATGCATTTAACAGCACATCAAGTTTGAAAACTTACTCTTCGAACATGATATTTCAACAATTGTGTTATTTATGCAAGTATTTCATCACAGCCCATTGTATGATCAAGCATATAAGTCTACTGCTGATCTCAGAGTCGATCCTATAAACCGGAATTAACATTCTTCACTACATCTTTCAAGGCTATCCAAAGAAACATATATAATCTAATCTAAACCTTTTTTTTCTTCAAAAATCTTGAGGACGATGACTTAAATAAAACAAATGGGTAAGTGATTGAATTTTTAATCAAATTAGACAAGTAACATGAGCAATTTACATTTATTCAGAGTCAGTGTCGGTCGCAGAATTAGTATTATCAGATTGTCCACAATTTATGAATTCTAACGCATTTGATGTCGTTGCTTCCAATTGAGATGGCGCGAATACCTCGTCCTCAATTGCATTCGTTTCGGTTAGCGGTGAACTTCCATGTGGTGTTGGAGTTTCCTCACTAATCTGATCATCATTTATACTTTCGTTTACAGTCTTTCTGTGTAAAATATTCCAATTGTAAGAAACAAACGTTATTTTGGCGGCTCTTTCCGCAGTAAGACGATTCCGTTTTATGCTGTGGACGTTTGCTTGAGCGCTAAATGTGCGTTCCGTTGCTGCAGACGTACATGGTGCCGTAAGAATCCTCATAGCTACTTTGCTCAGCTGTGTCGAGCTGCATATACCTTTCCACCACACAACTGGTTCAATATCTCCCAGAGATCGCCAAACAAACTGTTTACCCCAGAAGCATTATTTAGCTTTATAATTAGCGAGATCAGCCTTTGTCCTTCATTGTATATGAACTCCATGGCTAGAAGTTCTTGTACTTGGTTAAGCTGCAAACCTTGCTCTCTAGGGTCAAGCATGTATGCTGCCATGTGTATAGGTTTCACACACATACTTGCCCTTAAATCTACTGATACTAAAATTTCATTCTTCTCGTCTTCACTCAACATTGTTATGGATGGAAGCACAAATTCTAATTTAGATTTTATATTTTTAAATGTTAAAAATACTTTGCTTATAAGGTGATCATTTCCCTCTAATTCAAATATACATTCTGTTATAGGTTCTATAACTTTGATGGATTCCTCCGTTTTGTTCCAAAACTCTTCCTCCAGCAGTTTTCTTTTTAAATCACGAGGGATATTCACAGTTTCATCTACAGCCAAGCTTTGCAGAGCAGCTTTATTATTTTTTAAACTTTTTAAGGCTGTCACTATTATTCACAAATATTAACATTTACCATGTTTAAATTGATAAATTTCCCCAAATCAATAAAAACCCGAATAAAAACCCCGTGGGAGGGAATAAATGGGTTTTTATTGGGTTTAAACCCAGTAAACGGGTTTAAACCCGGTTAATTGCCCATCTCTAGTCCAGAGATGTTGACATGAATTAGGAAAAGTCGTTCACAGTACATAAGCGTCGTGAAACAAACGTAAAGCTAGGTGCTATCTATTACAGTCACGTGGTTGGTTTTGATTGTGCTCGCTTATTAATTTGGTTTTCGCGAACTTGCTAGCTTTTGACGTTCAATATTGTAATAATTTAAAATAAGAGTGCAGTAATATCTTATTGACTAATTACATTAGTTGCTGCATTTCTTAGTAAAATTTTATACAATTATAAAATTTATTGGAGCTACAAAACATTGCCGTAAATAATTTTCTAGTGGTATACTGACACATTTGAATGGCACATATTGGTTCATTAGGAAAGGAAACCCATTAAGAACCACGCAGTAGATTTAATGTCAGCTAATTTCACGTGATCCTCAGCGTTTATTTTGCATTCATAGAAATTATGTTTGTACATGTTTTGTGTCATATATTAAACCTTCAAATTTCCAGTGACTATGCAAGTAGTAGATAAATTGAAATAAAACTATTATGACAATTTAATAAAATAATGAAATGAAATCTGTTACCCGGTCAATTAAAATAAATTCCTAAAACACATCTCATATTATGGTCGAACCGGTTGGATATTTGGCAAAGCTCAAATGACTTGACTCAACAAACAATTCGCAATAGACGTCAATATTTTGGGACCGCGTTAATTGCAAACTACTTCACTTATAAATGTTGTTAAATACTGTAACCTAATCAACAGTCATTTTATATTAGGTAAGAACTGTAGGAGAGCCTTCAAAACTGAGTCATGTTATAATAATAATAGTTGTAATACAATGTTTATGAGTGAAGTAAAATTAAATGTACATAGTAAAACAATACAAATTATCGAGGCCAGAGAACATGTATTGGCCTAAATCGGACTATGTAAACAATGTTTAATATTTCAGTTTTTTATTTGCTAGATGTATTATTATAATAAAATAAACTTAGTTTTAATTCAGTGGAAAGTGTAGATATAGGTATTAACGACTAGTCTAACAGGAAAATGTTGCCACTATGTCAATGTTCTGCTTTGTAATATAATGTTATTTATTTTTATATTTCACGACGGTTGTATAATATTTTCCTTTTTTTCTAGTGGTAAAATTGTTGTAACATCCAGGCTATCAGGCGACGCAGCCGCTCGGCCGCTCGCTGCGCGCGCGCACGTCGCGGTCGCGCGCCCCTTTCATAGTCACTTGTAGCCATTAACGTTTGCACTTCGCATTCTAGTATTTTACAAATATAAAACCACCGTGATATTCTGTGAGTATTTATTTTTTCATAATTTACTTTTAACATAATGATTCTTCAAATTTTGGTCGCATAGACCATGTGCCTTATTTTAATTTTATTTGCTCAATGCTTGCACCTGATAGTCTGTATATTGATCTATTAACAAGTTTTAATTTAAAAGACTGTCACGTCATTCATTTTGCATGTAAACATATTTCGATAAATTATTAAATAACAAAATATTTAAACAATGTGATAAAAATAGAATTAAAATTTTATTGCTTATTTAAACACCAAGCATTGTTTACATGCCAAAGTGAATGATGTCAAGTCGTGATTTTATTTTGGCTTTAAAATTGTAAAAGTCGCTTTATATCATGGTTTTTATAAGTAAAAACAAACATCCAAAATCACAAGTTGTAATGATTGATATAGTACAGAAATAGCATTGTGAATAATTAGATACTGGTCGATAAAACGCTGATTGTTGTTAATGTTATTACCAAAGATGGAGTTATAGGTAGAGGGAATATGGTGGCCCTTTCCTTAATAGCTTAATAATTGAAATGTTTTGTATCTTTTATAAAATGCAAAGTTAACGATATTATGTTGAAACGAGATAAAATGTGATTGATCTTAGATAGGTGAACCGCTATGATTCGTGTTTAGAAACAAATGAATCTATAATATACTGGTAACTATTCACGTGTAGCAGATGTATGATTCTCGGAGCGAGTTTCGAAATCTTGTAAATATCATCAACCGGCGATAAGTCAAACTCAACATGTACTTCATTCTATTTTATATTCACGAAATTCGTAAATAGATCTTAAAAATAAATAGCAGTGGGTTCCCAAAAATATAAGATATAAAAAGTAATGCATTTTTTTTAATATTGAAAATTTTGTAATGTAGCATATTTATAAACTTGACTTAATACACACCAATTAATTTGGCAGATATAATTATATGTTGGATTTATTAACTGTAATTCAACACATGCAGTTTTCACAATAGTGTAAAATGTGTATTGATAGAATTATTGTAAGATCAGTTGAGTTTTGTATAACATTTCTATGGCAAATATAACGAAATGGCATTTGAAGATTATACAAGAATGCTCAAAAAAGCATTCATACCGATATTATACTATTCAAATCAAGAAATAAATTCATAAAATCTTTTTGGGAGTTTTTATTCATCCAAGATAACATAACCACACTGTCACACACACACATATATTATTGTGCACTCCCGACATATCTGGAATTAACTGACCAAGACATAATAACTAATATCTATATTTACTTACAATTAGGAAATGATGTTGTCACTTTCGATGTTTACATTTTGGACGCTATAACATATCGTGACTTGGGTACAGGGCGATTGAACGTGATGGTCAAGAACTCGCTGTGAGACCGTGGCTATCCTGATAGCGTAGCGAATATGAGCTGCGGTAGGTCCACCCCGCTGTTTCTGACCTTGTACTAGCGATATCTCTAGCTCTAGCTTAATACACTAGGTGGTAACCAAATCAATGACAAGGATAATACCATATTGTTTCATCAGATTAAACAGTCAAAATGTGGGGAGCGTAATGTCTTCCCATGTAAAAAGCCACGATCGGGTCAATGGTCATTCAAAGTGTTTGACAACTTATAATTATTGACCTGTGCCCTTACACATAATACTTATATAGATAAGATGTATGGCGTGTTATCATTTGCACGCATTTGACGGCAAGTAATAATCAAGTTAAGCGCTCGCGGAGTTTCATCATAAGTAGCAAATTACTTCATAAAAACAATGGAGAAGTACATAAGTGTAAAGGATATGGAGGAGGCGGCTCTTTCGATATTACCGAAACCAGCTCGCGACTATTACAAAAGTGGCGCAACCGATGAACATACTTTGGCTGAGAATAAGCTAGCTTTTCAAAGGTAAGTCCTTACTTCCTTAGTACCTACTGCTTTACATTTAAGTAATTTATTTTTGCCCGAATACTGATGATGTTTGTGAAAAATCGGGCCCACGGAAGTGAAGAAGCGACTTCAAACCCAGCGAAAAATTCTTAACATTTTTTGTTTGCTTTTATCTCACAGGTTGCGGATACGTCCAAAATGCTTAATAGGAGTAAGTCGTTGTGATCTCCGTACAAAAGTATTGGGGCACGATGTTTCTCTTCCTGTCGGTATATCACCGACGGCTATGCAACGGATGGCGCACCCCGAGGGCGAATTAGCTAATGCAAGAGGTATGCATGTCTCGTACCTTTGAAACCTACGTTACGCTCAGGATTCTATATTTGAACCACTCGCTTCGCTCATGGTTCAACCCTAGAATCCTTCGCTTACTCAGGTTTCAATAGAAGTACTCGCGCCAAAAATCAACTTTCCAGCCTTGCATAACAAATAACTATTTTTACGTAGTCGTAGAATAGCTAAATAGCATTGTGACAATATTGATGATTAATAGTGTGTCAACATTCAAAGCTAAGTTACAAAAAGCCGAGCTATTAGAACGTGTCGGGTTAGTGAGCGCCAGATTACCGAGCGCCTACATACTATATATTTCAATAATGTTGTGATTTAGCTGCGCAAGCAGAGAAGACCATATTTACACTCAGCACTATAGCAACAAGCTCTATAGAAGAAGTTGCTAAAGCTGCACCTGACGCCATAAAATGGTTCCAGCTGTACATTTATAATGACAGGTATTTATTTTCCTTTATAATATAAATAAGGCGTCAATGTACATTCAGTCAAAAAAGTATCGGGAATGGATGATTTGTTTATGGTTCCAAATTCAAATTTTTGTTTTTTTTGTAGTTGTTAGATTGGCACAACTGTTTTCCATTTTGGCGCGGAGTTTGAGTTGCATCTGTTATTTATATTAAATACAGTGCTGGTTTTAGTAATATCATATATAGTGTGTATTGCGAATTTCATAATGGACAAAAATATCGAACAAAGAGTTTGTCTTAAATTTTGCGTCGCCAATGGAATTTCGTGTTCGGAGTCACTGAAAATGTTACAGAAGGCTTACGGTGAATCGACTTTATCAAAAACTCGTGCTTATGAGTGGTTCAAAGCGTTCAAAAGCGGTCGAGATGTGATGGAAGATTTGCCTCGCTCTGGTAGGCCGTCAAAGTCTGCAACTGAAGTTAACATCGCAAAAGTGAAGAAAATAGTGACTGAAAATCCCCATTCAACTCTGAGAAAGATAGCCGCCGAACTTTCTGTATCTCACGAGTCGATCCGTACCATTTTAACTAATCATTTGGGTATGAAACATGTTGCTGCTCGGCTAGTCCCAAAAGATCTGAATTTTCTCCAAAAACTCAATCGCATGAAAGTCGCTGAGGACATGCTAGAACGAGTCAGTTCGGACCCAACATTCATGAAACGCATTGTTACTGGTGACGAGACGTGGGTTTACGAGTTTGACATGCAAACTAGTCAACAAGCTTCGGAGTGGCGCCTTCCAACTGAACCGAAACCGAAAAAGGAGAATTCGCGGCGAGAACTGAACTCAATTCCGGAAGCAGCGTTTAAAAAATGTTTTGATGAATGGATTATTCGTTGGCGCAAGTGTATCGTTTCTAAAGGAGCATACTTTGAAGGTGATAAAATAAATTTGGATGAATAACAGACATTTTGTGTATTATTGATCTTTTCCCGGTACTTTCTTGACAGAGTAGTATGTGCGAAAATTCACCAAAAATGTAATTAATTTCCAGAGAAGTAACTAAAAATCTGGTTGTCAGAGCTGAGAAAGCAGGTTTTAAAGCGATAGCACTCACTGTTGATACTCCACTTTTCGGAATACGACGTGCAGACGTGCGAAATAATTTTTCTTTGCCGCCGCATTTGAGGTAAGTATCCAATCAAGACATCACACTATCTTGCTCAAAAATATTAATTAATAATGAAAGCTTTATTTTCTGTCATTTTCTTTACTTGCTTACAGGCTTGCTAATTTTGAAGGCGTCTTATCTACTAAGATACGCAGTTCGGAAGGCGGTAGCGGTTTAAATAAGTACGTCGAGAATTTATTCGATAAATCTTTGACTTGGGACGAAGTGAAGTGGTTGAAAAGGTAACATAAATTCTATTATATCTAACCTGAATAAAAAAATGGAACTATTTAGAAGTTGTTTGGTTTTGATAGCATTACAGCACTGCCGATTATAGCCAAAGGCATTCTACGCGGAGACGATGCAGTGAAAGCAGTCCAGGCTGGCTGTTCAGGAATTTTAGTATCAAACCACGGAGCGAGACAGTTGGACGGCGTTCCTTCTACGGTAATTATACAAAAAATCACAGATACCTGCTGCAATTCTTAATTAAAAAATACGGCTGGTCCTAATATAATTAGGTATGTTGTTGAATACTTCAGATTGAAGCGTTACCAGAAATCATAGAAGCTGTTAAAAACTATAATGTCGAGGTCTATTTAGACGGTGGTGTGTTAACGGGGACTGATGTGTACAAAGCCTTAGCACTCGGGGCAAAAATGGTAAGTCACTTGATCCTCTTGCGTAACAGATCAGCTATTCGATATTTAACTTGTCTGTGTGTTAAATAAATAATTGTGAAACATCTGTGGACACAGGTCTTCGTTGGTCGTCCTGCGCTGTGGGGTTTAACCGTTGGAGGGCAAGCTGGTGTCCAAAAAATGCTCAATATATTCCGGACCGAGTTGGAATATACCTTCCAAATTGCAGGTATGTCTCTGCTTAAGGCCAATATTAACTAATCACTAAGGTTTAAGCTATTTCGATTCGAATGGAAAAATACTAATTCGATGGTATCTCAACACGGGAAAATTAGTTTTTGGCACCGCGTATTGGCTTCTGCTTGACATTTTCCCATGATTAAAATTGACCATTTTGTTCACCCAGGAACTCCAACAATTGCTGATATCACAAGAGATATAGTTCGCCATGAATCGACCTACAGTAAACTATAAGACGAAGATTGTATAATGTCATCATGTAATTATGTTATGTTATTATTTAAGATAATACAAAATGACTGTTTGGAAATAAATGAACATCGAAATCAAGGCGAGATTAATATTCAAAAAATTAATGTGTTAGGTGTGACCCTTGGCTCGATAGATGGCGATGGCGTCGAGTTAGATCTCGCTATGGTTTCGTTACCGGCATTTACCAGATTTAGCAGATTTGATATTTTAATTTTGTGGGGGCCTCAGATGGAAAATTGTGTACTTGAATATACGCTATATACGCTGCTTATAGTGTCATTTCATTTACTCCTCGCCAATATAAATAATACGGGCCCACGGTAAAAATACATGGTCCTTCGGAGTCGGATCGGTCGGGAGTGTTTGTGGTAGTGGCCGGTGGTGGTAGTGAACTACCACCCTTCGCGTCAATTACTGGGCAGTGGATCGCTGTCCAGAGCAGCCCCTTCAGCGGGCACTAGGTGAGGTGCTCAGAAGTTGGAGGTGGAACCGGTTGGAGCGTGGAGCAGCTGGTGATAGCTGGTAGCCACAACCGGAGGAACGACGCGAGGGAGGAGCAAATATGGCAGATCGTGGACAAGCAGAGGGCGCCACTTGTGCGGTGCAGTACAGCGCGCCGCTTTGTGTGGTGCAGTACAGCGAGCCGCCTTGGTGGTGCAGTACAGCGCGACATCATCGTGTATCAGTGAGTGAATTTATTGTGGAAAAATCGTGAGTACATTTTTTCTCATCTTATTCAGAAAGATTAAATATTAATATAAATAAATCTCAGAAAAAGTGCACTTGAAGTTGAACTCTTTAAATTACCAGAAAATTAGCTTTTAGTTAGTTTCTACTAACTAAAAGCTAATTGAACTTCTGTTCAATTTAGGACTTGTAAAAATATTATGTGAAAAGTGGTTCTGACGGGGAATCCATGCCCGATTCTAGACCCAAGTGACTTAGTGTAAAGACTTGTGAAATTTTAAACTTTTTAGTTGAATAATTGGAACTTTAACTTAATTTTAATTTACTTTTAAAGTTGGTGTTTGTTTTAATTCTATTTGTTTTTTGGGGAAAACATAATTGTTTCAAAATGGAGTCATTCCTTATTATACAGGAGGATATTAGTACTAAAATAATTAAGGCAAAGTCCAATTTTGAAGAAAGCTCCTAAAGAGAGATTAACATTTGCATATAGAGACCCGTTTAGAAAAATTATGGAATACATTCACGACTACTCATAAAGAAATATTAAAATTATCTAACTCTAGTTATGTAAAAAATGATCTTTATGATGAAGTTGAGGAATATTAAGTATGTAGAATTTAAAAGCGAATTAAAGGAATTGTTATCTAAAGGAAATTCAACTGCTTTATGTGTGGATTCTAAGTCTATTGGTCAGAATGAAAAGAGTGTCAGCAGAGTCAAGTTGCCAGAAATAAAAATTCCTTCATTTTCTGGAAAATATTCTGAGTGGCAAACATTTCGACATTTATTTTTAGGATTGGTACACGAGAACACGTCTCTAGACGATGCACAGAGATTGGACATTTAAGTGGAGAGGCTGAGCAATTATTAAGAAACATCCAAGTTACATGTGACAATTATAAAATTGCGTGGTCTAAATTAGACAAAATGTATAATAATAAAAGGTTTCTTGCAAATGACATAATAAAAAGATTACTCAGTCAAAAGACGCTATCCTGTGAATCGGCTAGCGAAATAAAAAGGCTTATAACTACAACGTCAGATTGTTCGATCGGTAATTTAGGGGTTGATGTCTCTTCCTGGGATCTTATTCTTATACATATAATTAGTGGAAAGTTAGATAACGAGACCAGGAGAGCCTGGGAACTTAAAGTGGCTTCAGATTCAAGTGATAAGTAACCTACCTTTGAACAATTTTCAGAATTTTTAAATAGTCGCTTCAGAGGCTTGGAAAATTTAGATAAGTCTGATAACAAGGATAGATATCCACACCCAAAAGGAACTCAATCGTTTCATGTATTAAACGATAAAAAGCCAATATCATGTGAATTTTGCTCAGCCGATCATAAAATTACATCTTGTCCAAAATTTGGTAAAGAGACAAATGAAACTAGACGTAAGTTCGTCCGGGAACATAATTTGTGTTTTGTTTGCCTATACAATAACCACTCTGCCAAGTATTGTAAAAACACTCTCAGCAAACGCCGCCACCATTCTTTGTTGCACCCAACGGGTGCTTCTGGGTCTGTTATTGGTGAAAATAGTAGTGGGGCTCACGTGGAAACCTCATCAGCCGTAGTAAAGGTGATGAAGGAGGCTAATAAAAATAGTAACGCAAAAGAAGCCGCACAAGCGGAGGGGTCAGGCAAGCCGCTCGTCTCATGTGTTTCGACTAGAGGTGGTCGGAAAACCGTTTAATTAACCCTTTAACCGCCCCAGTCGGATTAATACGACAAATACTGTCGTGCCCGTGCCGCCTGAGTCGTGTTTATACGACTGAGAATCTATGTTCGGATTTCGTTGTTTATGTAATTGCAAGACCATATTCGTCTGAAATAAAAGTTTTTTTTTTATGAGTTAGGCGCTGGGGGCACGCCAACTGATACTTAGTCAGGCGGTTAAAAGGTTAACTACCGCGTTAATTAAGACGTGGAGTCGAAAGACGGGACATATCGAGTAGTTAGGGCTTTACTTGACCAAGGATCACAAGGTTCATTCGTTACGGAATCCACTGTCCAATTTTTGGGATTAAACAAAACGCCATCCAGGCAAACTGTGATAGGCGTAGGTGGGGACAAAAGTGCGATGGCCAAGGCAACTGTTGTCCTTAAAGTGAGGTCTAGAATAGATCCAACTGTCCAAATTAAGGTTAAAGCTTTCGTCCTGAAGTCCGTCACTGCCCTTCTCCCAGCTACGCAAGCTACTAGGTTAGAATGGGTAGACTTGACTGATGATGATTTGGCTGATCCAGAGTACTACAAGCCTCATAAAATTAATGTTTTATTAGGTGCTGAGGTTTACAGCCAAGTCATCCAGGAGGGCATTAAAAGGAATGTTGGTGGAACTCTTGTAGCGCAAGACACCACGTTAGGTTGGATATTGTCAGGTACTTTTGAAGTGGATCAAACTAATAATCCCTCACATATCACCGTGATGCATTCAAGGCTGGAAACTGATGATTTGCTTGAAAGGTTTTGGGAGCTAGAAGCGGAACCATCTGGAAAAAAAATGCTAACGGAGGAAGAAAATAAGTGCGAAAAATTATATACAGCTACTACTGAACGTGACAAGACTGGTCGGTATGTAGTAAGGCTACCACTGCGTGTTGTAGACCCGGTCAGCAAGGTTGGTAAATCGAAGTGCATTGCTGAAAAAAGATTAAGATTGTTAGAAAGAAAATTAAGCAAAAACAGTAAATACAAAGAAGATTATTCAAGGGTTCTCGAAGAATATTTAGAGCTAAAACATATGCGAAAGGTAAAAGAAGATGAAACAAATAATAAAAAAAATGTGTGCGTGTACTAGCGTACACTCGTAAGAAGTGAAACTTCTTTATGACGTTATTTTTCAAAAAAAAATGTAACTACTCAAAACGGGCCGCAAAATACATTGGAGACATTTACCAATCCCTACTCCGCTGGATAAAGTATACTTCGAATCACGCGTGGTAGGGATAAGAAGAAGATGGCGCGTAACGGAAAAATGTGACGCGTAACGAAAAAATGTTACACTAAATTTTTTTCCAACCCCGATAAAGAAGTTTCACTTCAAAAAGCGATCTACTTACCTCACCACGCTGTTATCCGGGAGGATAGGGAAACGTCGAAAGTCCGTGTCGTTTTTGATGCTTTCTGCAAGTGAACGAGAGGGATGTCACTTAATGACAATTTGTTAGTGGGTCCTACCTTGCAGGCTAAACTCCGGCACACGATCATGCGATGGAGAACACATCGGATATGTCTCGTAGCGGACATAGTTAAGATGTACCGGCAAGTTTTAGTAAATAGGAAGGATGTAATATTACAACGTATTCTCTGGAGAGATAGTCCTGAAAAAGAAATAGAAGAATATGAACTGGACACAGTTACTTTCGGTACAGCGTCGGCACCATATCTAGCTGTAAGGTCGTAACAACAGTTAGCCTACGATGAGTGCCCAGATCAACCAGAAATAGCGAGGATCATTTTAAATGATTTTTATATGGATGATGTAATGACAGGAGCTGAAAATGAAGAAACATGTTTTAATGTATACTCAGATTTAACTAATGTGTTATCTAAAGGAGGATTTCCATTACAAAAATGGAAGAGTAATAGTCAAAAATTACTAAATAGAATAAGGGAAGAAAAATAAACTACGGATGAAGAGTTAAAGATTAAAATGTATAGTGTTACGAAGATATTGGGACTTACCTGGAACTCGAACGAGGATTTCTTTCAGTACTTAGTGCAACTCCTGCCGTTGACGAAACCTTTAACAAAAAGAAAAATAATGTCCGAGATTTCAAGGTTATTTGATCGTTTGGGTTGGTTAGCACCTAGTATTATCTTAGCCAAAATATTTATTCAGAAATTGTGGCTAGCAGGGTTAGAATGGGATCAAGAAATTCCAAACAATTTAGTACAAGAATGGGTTACTTACCACCGTAACTTAGTGTTTTTAGCTAATATTAAAATCCCACGATGGTTGCACCAAGAATCACACAAAAAAACTGAACTGCACGGGTTCTCGGGTGCGTCTAAAATGGCGTATTCAGCAGTCATTTACGTTAGGGTTGTGGATCACAAAGGCAAAATTCAAATTTATTTGGTGAGTTCAAAAACCAAAGTGGCACCAATTAGACAAGTTTCTATTCCACGATTAGAACTTTGTGGTGCAGTTCTCCTTGCCAAATTGATGGTGGAAGTGGGCGAAGTGCTGAACATACCAAGGACAGATTGGCATGCATGGACAGACAGTGAAGTGGTGCTAGCTTGGCTCAACTGTCACCCAAGCCGATGGAAAACATTTGTGCCTAATCGTGTTTCAGATATTTTGAACATATTAGACACCCATTATTGGTCTCACGTGTCGTCAAAACAGAATCCCGCAGATTGTGCTTCGCGCGGAGTTGCTCCTGCTGAACTTGAATCCACTGCTATATGGTGGAAGGGTCCGGGTTTTTTAAGACAGCAGGTGTTGGAATACAAAAAGCCGAAGCATGTGGTTACACACTTAGAAGAAGTGAAGGTACATACGATTACCTTTGAGGAAATCATCACAGTGTTAGCGCAAGTTGAAGCTTACCTAAATTCAAGGCCATTGTCTTATGTGGAAGATCAGGAAAAATTTGTCATTCTAACTCCGGGTTATTGCCTTGTGGGGGAGCCATTAGTGCTACCGCCTGACCACAATTATGAAAGGGATAACATTAATAGCTTACAACGATGGCACCTTCATTAGAGGATGTTGCAAGATTTCTGGCGTCGATGGTCGCACGATTATCTTCACCAGTTCTTACAGCGACATAAATGGAACCATAGACATCCTGAGCCATCTGTTGGTGAAGTAGTTTTGGTAAAAGAGGATAATATGCCCCCTGGCAAGTGGTTATTGGGTAGGATCGAACAGAAACATCTTGGGCCCGATGATGTTACTCGGGTTGTTACCTTACGCACACAATCATCGATTATAAAGAGACCAACGTAAAACTGTGTGTATTACCGGTAACAAATTAGTGTAAGATTTTTTTTTATGTGGTTTTATTTATTTAAAAAAAAATGGTTAAAAAAAACTAAAAAACACGCTTTTTATAGAAAACCGAACTAAAAATAGAAAATAAATTTTACTTTTTTAAAAGCGTGGGGTGCTTTTTAAGATAATATTCACCACCACCATGCACCCCACGCTTTTTAATACACCCGTAAGAATACAATGACCATGAATAAATTATCTTGGTAATGACAAAACTTGTTCGGGTGATCATGAATTTTATGGTATTTATTAAATTAAGATATAGCAAAGATATATAATGAAAGTGTTTAGACATAAGTTAATAAATGAAACAAAATATTAGCAGACTATTTTATAATTAATTTTCTGTACAAATTGTAGAGAACTGCAGGCGTCATGTAATTTTCTGCTAGTATTTTGCGACACCTATACCATTAAAAAAAAGATCTGTAACATCTGCGTAAAACAGTCACTTACCCTCCATTTTCATTAAAAAAAAACACGTTGAAAACCACGAATCTAGCTTCTATTGATTGAAGTAAACGAAATAAAATGCATGAATCGGTTGAGGTTATGCACGTGTAACTCGACCACAGTGAATAGAAAAATACCATAGACATCGACATCTAGCTAGACATCCTTATATCAGAAAGGATTTTGACGGTCCTCGAGCGCCAACGACTTGATATGAAGTAGAAGGATTACATTTGGAGACAAATAGGGATGTGCCTTCTAGAACACACGTCTAATAAATTTACAATTCTTTTCTTTTATTATGGGAAATCATCATCATTGCTGCATCCTGCCCTTATCCCAATTTATTTGGGGTCGGCGCAACATGTGTATCCAGGTTTTCATATTAATTTTTTTATGAAACAAAACAAAATATGAAAATACGGTATCAGTTTTTATTTAGCTTCGCAAATTGGTGAATAAACATTAATTTCAGCTTATAATATTATTTGTCGATAGGACGTTAATCCCATCCCTACGTTTTAGTATAGATACGTTATACATTTGTAGCGTGGCGCTGGAGGATACATCGCGTAGTATATAGATGGGCGTCGAAAAGGTTAAGCGCTCGCCGAGTTTCATCATATGTAGCAAATTACTTCATAAAAACAATGGAGAAGTACTTATGTGTAAAGGATATGGAGGAGGCGGCTCTTTCGATATTACCGAAACCAGCTCGCGACTATTACAAAGGTGGCGCAACCGATGAACATACTTTGGCTGAGAACAAGCTAGCTTTTCAAAGGTAAGTCCTTACTTTCTTAGTACCTACTGATTTACATTTAAGTAATTTATTTTATGTGCGTGTGGTGTGAGGGCCACTTTGTTAAAACTCCTTAAAAATATGCTTAGGATTTAGTGAACATTCCCAAAGAATTGTGAAAGTTGGAATCAGATTTTGTGAAAGTCAAATAACCGAGTTATGGACTGTAAAGTAGGGCCCTCAGTTCTCACATAGAGGATTGAGGGGCCACCTGAACCTGATTAACATGGACACTACAGAAAAAGTCTTTAAGCCAAAATCTAAGCTAATGCCAAACAAAATTTGGTGTGCGTTCGCGCAGCGGAATGTTGATATAATTGAATGATGGTAAAAAAAAAATTGTGCACGCAGCCATTGTGGAGAAATTCACCAAAAACTGATTCCGCTGGGCGAACGTTGTCCTGGCGGAACTTTTTTTAATCCATACACTTTAGAAGAAAAGAGATGTATCCAAAAATTAGTGTGTATTTGTGTATGTATGAATAAAATTAGTGCATGCATAAACTTCGGTGAAATTCAAGTTTCCGCTACGCGAACGTTTGGCCTTTAGCTAGTTTTCATTTAAAGCGCTTACATAGAGAGCTGTAGATTTATACATCCGTTGTTTCGAATTTGTTTATATTTGTTTAAAAAACAGATTTAGAAAAAATCGTAGGGCTTAAAAGATAAAAATATAAACGTAAAATACGCTTATTTGTAGCTATCTGAACTTGGTCGGGTTATGTAGGTTTTCGATGCTTCGTCAGTATTATAATTGTTTTTCTTTAATTACTGAATTTAATGACATGAAAGTTATAATCGCAAAACACTGTCCTACTTTGTATATCATCGAACACAATGGGCCCTCAATTCTCATACACGTAAAATTTTATTACGCAAATAAAATTAAATCATTAACTTACAGCTACTGCTACATATTTGTTTGCTTTTTTCGCACAGGTTGCGGATTCGTCCCAAGTGCTTAATAGGAGTAAGTCGTTGTGATCTCCGTACAAAAGTATTGGGGCACGATGTTTCTCTTCCTGTCGGTATATCACCGACGGCTATGCAACGGATGGCGCACCCCGAGGGCGAATTAGCTAATGCAAGAGGTATCTAATACATATAACTTCTTATGTTTCAATTTATGTCAGTTGCTATGTATTTCATGAGGCGGTCGGTAGTCATTCAATCAGTGCCCATTGTTTTCGCCAATGCTCCTATGGTTATAGAATGTCTCTAGCTAGAAATAAATAATGGTTACATAGATTTGCAGATTAAAAAAAATATTATTTACGTAATAAGGTAATAATATGTAAATAACATTATATATGTGTCAACATTCAAAGCTAAGTTACAAGACGTCGAGCTATTAGAACGTGTCGGGTTAGTGAGCGCCAGATTACCGAGCGCCTATATACTATATATTTAAATAATGTTGTGATTTAGCTGCGCAAGCAGAGAAGACCATATTTACACTCAGCACTTTAGCAACAAGCTCTATAGAAGAAGTTGCTGAAGGTGCACCTGACGCCATAAAATGGTTCCAGCTGTACATTTATAATGACAGGTATTTATTTTCCTTTATACTTAATATAAATAAGGCGACAAAGTATGTGCGAAAATTCACCAAAAAATGTAATTAATTTCCAGAGAAGTAACTAAAAATCTGGTTCTCAGAGCTGAAAGAGCAGGTTTTAAAGCGATAGCACTCACTGTTGATACTCCACTTAAGGGAATACGACGTGCAGTCGTGCGAAATAATTTTTCTTTGCCGCCGCATTGGAGGTAAATATCCAATCAAGACATCACACTATCTTGCTCAAAAATATTAATTAATAATGAAAGCTTTATTTTCTGTCATTTTCTTTACTTGCTTACAGGCTTGCTAATTTTGAAGGCGTCTTATCTACTAAGATACGCAGTTCGGAAGGCGGTAGTGGTTTAAATAAGTACGTCGAGAATTTATTCGATAAATCTTTGACTTGGGACGAAGTGAAGTGGTTGAAAAGGTAACATAAATTCTATTATATCTAACCTGAATAAAAAAATGGAACTATTTAGAAGTTGTTTGGTTTTGATAGCATTACAGCACTGCCGATTATAGCCAAAGGCATTCTACGCGGAGACGATGCAGTGAAAGCAGTCCAGGCTGGCTGTTCAGGAATTTTAGTATCAAACCACGGAGCGAGACAGTTGGACGGCGTTCCTTCTACGGTAATTATACAAAAAATCACAGATACCTGCTGCAATTCTTAATTAAAAAATACGGCTGGTCCTAATATAATTAGGTATGTTGTTGAATACTTCAGATTGAAGCGTTACCAGAAATCATAGAAGCTGTTAGAAACTATAATGTCGAGGTTTATTTAGACAGTGGTGTGTCAACGGGGACTGATGTGTACAAAGCCTTAGCACTCGGGGCAAAAATGGTAAGTCACTTGGTCCTCCTGCGAAATAGATCAGCTATTCGATATTTAACTTGTCTGTGTGTTAAATAAATAATTGTGAAACATCTGTGGACACAGGTCTTCGTTGGTCGTCCTGCGCTGTGGGGTTTAACCGTTGGAGGGCAAGCTGGTGTACAAAAAATGCTCAATATTTTCCGGACCGAGCTGGAATCTACCTTCCAAATAGCAGGTATTGCTTAGGACCAATTTTAACTAATCACCACTAAGGTTTAAGTTATTTTCATTCGAATGGTAATAATTACCTACTAATTCGATGGTATCTCAACGCGGGAAAATTAGTTTTTGACACCGCGTTTTGGCTTCAGCTTGACATTTCCTTATTATTAAAATTGACCATTTTGTTCACCCAGGAACTCCAACAATTGCTGATATCACAAGAGATATGGTTCGCCATGAATCGACCTACAGTAAACTATAAGACGAGTGCGACGTGCTCCCACGTGATTGTATAATGTCATCATGTAGTTATGTTATTTTATTATTTAAGATAATATAAAATGACCATGAATAATTATCTAGTTATTGACAAAACTTGTTTGGGTGAATAGAGTTCATCTTTATGGTACTTACCCACGGACATTGCCAATTATGTAAATGACTATTATAAATTTGACGAACAACGACTTCGACATTAATTCTAATAATTATGACATTGATCCTATTAATTCTAGTATATTTTTATTGCCCACAAATGATGGCGAAATACAAAGAGTAATCACTGAGAAATACAAATTCAACAGGTTATGATCAAATACCTACAAAATAAAATACATACTACTCTGTCAAGAAAGTACCGGGAAAAGATCAATAATACACAAAATGTCTGTTATTCATCCAAATTTATTTTATAACCTTCAAAGTATGCTCCTTTAGAAACGATACACTTGCGCCAACGAATAATCCATTCATCAAAACATTTTTTAAACGCTGCTTCCGGAATTGAGTTCAGTTCTCGCCGCGAATTCTCCTTTATGTCTTCTATCGATTGAAAACGGGTGCCACGAAGTGGTAATTTGAGTTTAGGAAAAAGAAAAAAGTCAGCAGGAGCCATATCTGGTGAATATGGTGGTTGCTGGATGGTATTTGATGAGTGTTTGGTCAAAAATTCGTTCACAATGATAGCCTTGTGCGAAGGCGCATTGTCGTGGTGCAAAATCCAAGAATTTTCTTTCCACAAATCTGGCCTTTTTCGTCGAATTTGCTCTCTTAATCGCCGCATAACGCTCAAATAATATTCTTTATTTACCGTTAGACCTTCCGGTAAGAATTCAGAGTGCACAACACCGCGATAGTCAAAGAAAACAGTCAACATGACTTTGACTTTTAATCGACTTTGGCGTGGTTTTTTCGGTTTCGGTTCAGTTGGAAGGCGCCACTCCGAAGCTTGTTGACTAGTTTGCATGTCAAACTCGTAAACCCACGTCTCGTCACCAGTAACAATGCGTTTCATGAATGTTGGGTCCGAACTGACTCGTTCTAGCATGTCCTCAGCGACTTTCATGCGATTGAGTTTTTGGAGAAAATTCAGATCTTTTGGGACTAGCCGAGCAGCAACATGTTTCATACCCAAATGATTAGTTAAAATGGTACGGATCGACTCGTGAGATACAGAAAGTTCGGCGGCTATCTCTCTCAGAGTTGAATGTGGATTTTCAGTCACTATTTTCTTCACTTTTGCGATGTTAACTTCAGTTGCAGACGTTGACGGCCTACCAGAGCGAGGCAAATCTTCCATCACATCTCGACCGCTTTTGAACGCTTTGAACCACTCATAAGCACGAGTTTTTGATAAAGTCGATTCACCGTAAGCCTTCTGTAACATTTTCAGTGACTCCGAACACGAAATTCCATTGGCGATGCAAAATTTAAGACAAACTCTTTGTTCGATATTTTTGTCCATTATGAAATTCGCAATACACACTTTATATGATATTACTAAAACCAGCACTGTATTTAATATAAATAACCTAAATAACAGATGCAACTCAAACTCCGCGCCAAAATGGAAAACAGTTGTGCCAATCTAACAACTACAAAAAAACAAAAATTTGAATTTGGAACCATAAACAAATCATCCATTCCCGATACTTTTTTGACTGAATGTATAAGCCCTATTATTACTCCGTTACTCGTACATCTAATAGACTTATCATTATTCACGGGAGTGTATCCTGAGAAATTGAAAATGACAGTTATTAAACCAATACATAAAAAAGGTAATAAAAAACTTGTTGATAATTACAGACCGGTAGTCCTATTGCCTATTTTATCGAAAATTTACGAAAAGGTCATGCATGCGCGATTAATAAATTTTATCGATAAATTTCAAATCTTGAAACATGAACAGCATGGATTCCAAAAAAAGAAATCTACAACCACAGCGGCATTTCAATTAGTTAACCTAGTTACTAAGAATATTGACCAGAAAATCCCGACAACTGTTGTATTTTTTGACATGTCCAAAGGTTTTGACTTTTTATCGCACGAGCTACTATTAAAAAATGTGATAAATATGGAATACGCGGTAAGGCAAATGCATGGCTAAAAAGTTACCTTACAAACAGATCGCAATTTGTAGAAATTACTGTGGATAAACCAAATCATAACGGTAAACTGAAAGCTAAATCCAAATTAGGCTACAATTGCACAGGCGTTCCACAGGGCAGTATTTTAGGCCCCCCACTTTTTCTGATATATATCAATGACGTAGCAGAAGTAACTGATCATCCCTGCATACTCTTTGCAGACGATGTTTCCGTAATTGTCCCTAGAACTAAAGAAAACTATAATGAGGAAATAAATAGTACCGTAAGTAAAGTAATAACTTGGATGGAAAAGAACAACCTAAAACCTAACCTAGATAAAACCAAATATATACAATTTTGTAACAAAAACTGGAATAAACTCGATTTAAACATCACCTATAAAGATAAACAAATACAACAATCGGATTGTATGACTTTTCTTGGTATAGTTCTAGATGAGAGGTGTTCTTGAATTGGTCACATTGATATGATATGTGGAAAACTCAGTAAGTTTGCTTATGTTCTATGGCGTCTATCTAGCCTAACAAGTAGACAAGCCACATTGCAGGCTTATCATGCATATGTTGGTTCAATATTGCGTTATGGTATACTAGTATGGGGAAACTCGGTGCATCTCGGAAGAGCTTTCATAACACAAAAGACATGTATACGTGCGATTTGTAATGTAGACCCACTAACATCCTGCAAACCACTATTTAAAAAACTTAGAATACTTACACTAACAGGTATCTATATTGAGGAAATATGTAAAGGGTGATGCCAGGCTGCCATAGTAATCTAGGCCCACTGTGCACACATATAAAAAACAATTATAATGATAGGAGGCAATTCCAATAATTGATTATTAAAAGAAATGATGTACCAAAAACTTTGCATTTCGAAGTTATTTAAGATTCTTATATTTCATCCATAGGTTAAGTATATTTTAAATAAGTGGAAGATCACTTAATACATTATATTAATTTATTTATCAGCATAATTAGCATAGTCAAATAATACAAAATACACTGTAGGAAAATCAAAGTCCTGGTCCTGAAGGTGAGCTTGTTTACCTTGCCAACCCATTTACCTGGCCAACCCATCGTTGTATAAGACATTGAACTTCAGCGATTTCCGACGGATGTCTTCGCATTCTGGATACATTTAAACCTCAGTTTACACATCGCAGATCACCACTTCCAGCAGTAGATGATGACTGTTGTGAAAGACAGGTCCAGAGTGAATGTCGGGTTCGTCGGTCGAAGCGTCAAATATCAAATCCAAGTTATTGCCAGTGTCATGGTCGTCAGGTATAGGAGAATCGTCAGATTCAGTATTCATGGGTAAAAATAGTCAATTTAACCCGCAAATTATGCAATATTCACAAGCTGTCACAAGTTACAAGACAAGCAATGGTTTAGACATTTGACATTTACGTTATCCGCTAGCGGACAAGTTAGTGCTGCTATAAAAAATGTAAAAAAAAGGTTGATCGATATTTGTTTTTTTTTTGTATACACTAGAATCATCAAAGATAGAAATAAAAATAATTATTAAAGAGTTTTTTGTGATTTATAATATTATGTATCGTTTGCTCGGAACAAAATAAACGGTGTCCAATCATAAATATTAAAGCAATGATGACTGATTATTCCAATTGTCAACATTTTTTTGTAACGGCAACATTTTGTAATGTATTTTTATTCAAGTTCAACTTTAGTCGTTTCAATATTTAATATTTTGAATAAATTGTGCCGACTTGCACAGAATAATGAATACGTGGAAGACATGGGAAAAAAAATAACGTAGTTTTTGAATTAAACCAATTTCTTGTGCGTCTCTGGGCCTAATTTTGGCATGGTCATTTACCAAATCTCATCCTGAAATGTTTGAAAAACTAGGATAAATGCAGATTCAAAACTAGATATCCTGATAGATTAATTATTCATGGAATGAAAACTGAACTGTACAGGCGAAGTTGCTATCCTATGTGTATTCAAATAAACAACAAAATTCCTAACCAAATTAAAGAACTTCCAATGGTCCGTTTTAAAAGGGCTTTACACAGATGGTTAATTGGGAATCCCTACTATAATATACAAGAATTCCTGCAGTTTAAATTTAAATAATCTATTTGTACCAAAAATTTGCATGTCATTATCTTATGATTGAATATGTTAAGCTACTATTATGCTACCATTGTAAGAACTTTTGTAACCATATTTATCGGCAAATAAATCTTTGACTTTTGACTTTAGTAAATTAAGATGTAGCAAAGATAATTTAATGAAAGTGTTTAGACATAATAAATGAAACAAAATATTAGCAGCCTATTTTATAATTAATTTTCTGTACAAATTGTAGAGAACTGCAGGCGTCATGTAATTTTCTTTTGGCCACATCGTTCGAGATATTTTCTGTAAAAATTAAAATCCATTAATTAAATTACTTACAACTGACAGGTTTCACATCTACTACCGTTAAACATTCGAAAAGATTCTTAATTAGACAAAAACGTTGCCGCAAATGACCGTGTTTTCTTAATTTCTTCTTTCTAAACTTTGTAGTAAAACCTGTCGGAAATAAAACTTAAATTACCTTAAAATTACATCCATACAAGTTAATTCCTAGTTTAAGTTTTCTAATAGTCTGCTTCAAGTTGGCATCGCTGACCAACTTTCGCTTAAGCGCAACGGTGTTATTGCAGGTGTTACAAGAGTTGCTCATCTCCATACTGAAATCTTCAACATTTGCCTTTGGCGTCAAGACTTCCATACCGCCACTGGACTGACGAGTGCAATCGTTTTTTAAAAAAGCGTCTCTCCTACGCATGTAATTGGTGAAACTATAGCTACAGGATAATGTGTCTCGGTTTGGAGTCTTATCCGAACTGTGAGTATCATTTTTTGTTTCGTGCAAATCACTCTTAGGTATAAATATATTTTTTACAGTTTTCACAAGTGTAGTGCACGACGTGTTGATCGCGTCAAAAAATCGCCCGCTAAATGACTTGTGTTTGACTTCTTTATCAATTTTGTTTCGCTCTAAATGTTTGGCTATTTTCTTTTTCTGTAGTTGTCGCTTAATCTTATGGTTTCTCACAGACTTTTGAATAGTTCTGACAGTATAATTATTCGAACGCTGGTTTTCATAATTAGAGCTTTCGTAACAGTCATTTCTCTTAGGGGTAGAGGCAAATTGTGGATTGAAATCGTTCGTACCTAGAGTATTCAACTGACTTTCTTCTATTTCCATAAGGGATTGATACACAGAATTATTTCTTACTCTTGTTTCATTTGTCTGAAATGTTCTTTGAAAACATTCCGGTAATTTATCGGCTGTGACATGGTCTTTTGCAACGTGTTTCCTGTTAGAATTTTGTTTTCGTAAAAAAGAAAAGGATAGTTCATTTGTTTTATTACACTGTACACTATCATATTGAATAATAGTTGGTTTAACACTTCTAGCATAGAACTTATTAGGATCTTGAGGGGACATACAGAAATAATTTCTTTGTGGAACATCATAAAATGGGACTTTAGAGTCGTAGTTAGTATTATTCTTCGGACTTCTGTTCGTCATAATATCTGGTGGAAAGAATGCTTTCATATGATTGAATTCTCTCTGTGCGCCACATTGAAGTATTTCCTTCATAACATTCCGGATAAATTTAGTAGTATCTGCACTGCACTCTTTCCGACGCTTTTGGTCAGCAGGGTGTAGCTTAGCTAGTAAAGATTCACTCAGTTTATTTTCCTTTCCTACTTCATCTACCTTTGGGTCTTCACATATTGCTAAAATGAGAACTTATAAGTTGGTGCTAAAGTTTTTAATAGCAAGTCTTGCATTATTAATTTATTATGATTGAACAATATTCAATGAGTTTTACCTTCAACTCTCGATGTATGATATAACACTATGGTAGCCCATTGCCCCAACTGTTAAAAGAAATACATTATTTGAAAATAATAATAAAAAATGTATGAAGACGATGATAAAACTAAGAATTAACACCCGTAAGAATTAACACGTCACCTGTGACTGTGGTCCGTACATCTGCAAGAAGTCTCGCAACTGTTGACAAATGCCTGTCTTAGCTATAAGTGCCGCCGCTTCAGTGGAGCTCTGTACTATAGTGGCCAGTAGCTGCAGGCAGGTATCGAGTTGCAGGAATTCCCTACAAATTAACAGATCATTGCTGAAAGTATTGATTAGACAGAGAATAAGCTCTGAGAAGAATGAAAAGATGGCTGCTGAGTAGAAATTATGAATCCCTACCTATAACAGGCCAACAGGCTTATAATTATCATCAATCAGTTGACAACTATCAGTCACCATCCTGATTTTGAAATTATGACAATAAGGAATTCTTCTATGTATCCTATTAGAGAAGAATCCGAATAGGTACCTTACCTGTCTACCTACCTACCTTTGAAACAGCGATATTCCGTTACATTCAACAAACAGGGTAATGTTCCGGTGGTGGTGCTGTAGCAAGCTCTGTAAAACTAGCAGAACCTCGATGTTCCTCTGACTGCACCTCTGAATGCACTGCAAAAATATTATTAGGTAAGTATATGATAGACCGCTTGACCAAAGAAGAAGAGAAAGTGAAAAAAGATAAATGAATTGGACTGCTATAGGCCAAGAGGCCGAAAATATCTTTGTCAAAAATGGCTAGCGTAGTTTATGGGTCGTGCGAATATGAATGAGACAGTATAACTTACTATTGGAACAAGGTGCGTGCAGTAGCTTTGATTAGTGTCAACACCGCGACACGATTCAGCGAGACATCGGCAAAGTGCACGCCACGCGTCCTGATGCTAGAAATATTGAGAAATATTTATATCCCAACGTAGGTGGGACGAGGCCACGTTAGGCCAGGCTGATGATTTATATCCACAGTTTATGTTTTAAATATTATCAGCCACAAGATTGTTTTATACCGCGATTCAGCCAGAGCTATAGAACCCCAACCCGAAAACTTCAGCCCCATACTATAGTGCAAAAAATAATGAATGAACTTTTTAATAATTACCATCATGCAGGTAGTAAAGAGATCACACATGGTAGCCAAACAACCGCTGCTTCTGATCATATTCCTTGCATACGCCACAAGGCTGTTTTTCCTATGACTGCCTTCGTCATCGACGTACAGAAGGGCCGAGAGAAAATTAAACGCAACTGTAGTTTTTCTTGGAGGACAATTCGCTAAGATTTTTGATATTTTGTCATATATGGGGTTGTATGTAACGATTATCTCAATATTATCCTGCAAAATAAAATTTTATTCAGAAAATTATTTTACATTGATAGTAATATCTATAGATGTAACTAAAATTTATTCACGTTACATTTAACATTAAATAGGCTGATAAGACTGAGAATAATTTAACTTGCACATCGACGTCTGTACTGCTATTTAATATTTCCAGTAACCCTGGCAAATTAAACGCCTTTCCTTCTTCCATTGAAGTGACTACATCCTGTAATTAAATCGAGTTTGTCAAAAGGTTCAGATAAAACTCCTATATACGTTGGTACAAGTAAAATGCTCTTCTGTCGGTAAACACGTGCACCAAAAATAACACTTTGAAATCAAATAAAATTATATTATTCATAATTTGAGAGTAGATACTAAGTACGTTAGCAGCAGTAGAGCCATACTATGGGAAAACCCAAAGACCGTCGGTTCACCTTCAACATTGCATATTGGTTGCTCTTCTTATTAGTTTCCATTCTTTACAACTGTTACAATTTTATTATTTTGTGTCAAAATCTGCAAAACACATTTCAAAAAACCTTACTTTTGCCGCCATTGTATTTTTTTTTTGTTAAAGAAATTGCTGCAACAGATCACAGTCTTTTAAGACAAGTTTACAATAAGCGCTTAGGTGATTTTCCATTGGTAGAAAGTTACATAATTATATGACCGCGTTATAAATATTGTATTTACTTTGTTTTACACGCAGTCATCACTCGGATAGCCTATTTATCTCTGTGTTCGGGTCGTCTTCCAGTCTAAACGGATGCATCTGAATACCAGTAATTTTCAAGGAGTGACTGGCTGTTTCATCCATAGAGCGTGCGCGTACCCCTCTGTGGGCATTTCTTGAAAAAATATTATTTTTGCCGGTTTTCGTGAGTTTTTGAAAAAACCCCGAAAATTGTTTTTTTTTTTCAACTAGGTAAACTTTACGCACTACTCTCATCAAAATAATGTGAAGGGCACAAAAAAAAGTCCTTATATTTTAGGAGATATTAAGATTTAAAGAAGTTGACATGTTGAGGATAATGACGTTTAGTGTCGGTGAATGATGATTTTGATGATTGTAATGACGCTATTTTGCACTGAATGACAAACATTATAATTTCAAAATCAGCTTTATTGTAATCAACGAAATAAATATTTTCTTTAAAATAACCTAAATCTTATTATTATAACAATCGCTTTTCACTTATGATTTTAGATGATTTATAACTTGAGGTAGTTAAGTTACACAACATCTATGAATTTTGAATATAGATAGAGTGGAATCCGTTTATAGTGACATCGAAGGAAATTGACAAACACGTCATATTATGCGGACGTCATACAAAGCATTTTTGTGAAAAAAGCAACCTTCTTTTTTCTCCATTTTCTAATCTGCATATATTATTGCACCTGCATTGAGGATAATCTCAATCGTAAATCCTTAACGACGCACAGTGTTTAAGAAACCCTCAAAATCGGACATGACTAAGTTAATGCCATGAGTCTATGGCGTTTCATATTTTTTTACGGAGTTCAAAAATTAGCAACTTTATTTTTTTTTCTCACAAACGAAGTAAATTGGGCACATGGGAGTTTTACTCTTGCATTTAAAATATGTAACGCCATAGACTCATGGCATTAACTTAGTCATGTGCGATTTTGAGGGTTTCTAAAACACTGTGCGACGTTGAGATATTTTTTTTTACATGGGATATCACTAAAAGCAATGTAATGTTCAACTGACAATTACTCACTGTGATTCAAAACAAAAACAAGCCACGTGCCGAACGTTATCGGGAATCAACAAACATTTTTTAAAGTGTAAAAAAAAAATGTCGGTCACTATAAACGGACAAAATTTATTTAAAATGGGTCATATTAAGCGACATGTCACTGTAAGCGAAGTCAATATATCCGACTTTGTTACTAAGAATTTTATATAAAAACCAAACTTCGGCGTGTAATTACGTCATAATACGCCTATTATGACGTAATTACACGCCGAAGTTGGTCAATCAATATAGCCGGAGTCATAATAAACGGATTCTACTGTATTGACAAATACGCCTCACAATAACAGATTAAATTTAGCAAGTTCTTCTTAGACAGATTTTTATTAGAAATCAGCTGTATTCTTTTTTTTTACAAGAAAAATAACTTACCATAACGTAACATAAATAATACCTTATCTTTTAATACTATCACAACAGCTTATAATTCAGTCTCAAAAAATATTCTTATTAAATTAAATATAAAATAAATAAACCTGAAAATCAATAGCTTTGATCTAACCCCCCTCTATTAAGTATTATTGAATTTTCTGCCTACTTATACATATAATAAAATGTCATCGCGTACTGCGAAGCTATAACGAATTAAAATAAAATCTTATACAAAAACTCTTTGAAATAGTTATGATTAAATTTTGAGGACGTACAAAAGGGAGCACTTAGAAACAGGGAGCTAATTGAGCTAATCATTATAAGGCCAATATTTAGATGTTGACGGGGTGTTAAAATGAGGACATTGACATTGGATAGAATTTTGACCTTCGGATAATACTGACGAGTAAGAGGCACTATTCCTGGGTCAATGGTCAAAAAACCTTTTCCATGGCCAGCTTCCGAATAATTCCACGTGATTTTGATAAGCTCGTGGTTAGACTCTAATTGGGTTGTGACATAAAACATGCTTTTGTTCCTGTACTGTGATGACGGTGAATCTGATAAAAAATGAATTGTATCTACGAAAGAATTTCTGGACTTCTTCGATGAGTGGATCTAAATGTGCCCAAATAGCTAAATTTAAATTCCCTTTATGGTGTTTAATGGTCTCGTATTGGTGCACAATCTTGTAACAATGTTTAAAAAAAACTATCAAGTCTGTTTCAAGTTTAACAAGTGCGTCTTTAGGTTTCATTGTAGTTTTATGTTTTTCTGTTACTGTCACAATTTTGTTTTTAACTCGTTTAGAATCTACAGATTTTTGCGCTTTCTTCCAACCAAAAACAGTTATATCGTCGTCATTATTGAACTCCTTATATTCCAAGCATTTTGTTGAACAAGCCTCGCAAACTCTTTGCAAGCAATTTGTATTTCTAATGCCACAACACAACGCGGACAACATTTCCGCCGAGTTCTTCTCAAGTAAAATTTTTGCCTTATTTAGTGCCCCAATCAAAAGGGGTGCTAATTAAGGCAGCTTCTTTAAAATGTCATTCTCGTCTGCAAATATATTTAATTGTCTAATGAATTAATAGGTCAGCGACGAACTTTTAGCGTCTAATAAATGGTTTATAAGCGACCATATATTGTAAAACCAGGTACTGTTAATATGACGCAACATGGTGATAATTCTTAAGCAACTAAATTTGTGATATGTCTACTCATTGCCAGCTTCTAATAAGTGTATCAACTTCATCTATAAAATAATATCAACGTACTCTAATTTCATAGAGTCACCTTTATTTTTATACTTTAGCATAAGTAATTGATGAGTGAATCTACTATAAGTTCTGTTTTCTTTTCTTGGAAAAAATACGTTTAATGATTAGTGCCTGCGAAACTACGTAGGTAGCCGCCAGTTATCACAAAACAATTTATAGTGCTATAGAAAAAGAACGATTGTATTTATTTTTATAGTCAATTTTTTTTCTTATTTCTCAATAATATTATATTGATTGCATATCATTCTGCATTTAGGGTCGACAATTCGGAATTCATACCCCATTATTTAAAACGGGCTTCCATTTATATACACGTGTCAAAAATTTAGAAAGGGGACAATATCAATACATAGTATAAAACAAAGTCGCTTTCTCTGTCCCTATATCCCTATGTATGCTTAAATCTTTAAAACTACGCAACGGATTTTGATGCGGGTTTTTGTAATAGATAGATGTGATGACACTAAAGACGTTTTTTTTTGTTATAAAGTTTTAAGTTGAATAAATACATCGTTTTTTTTTTTTTAATTTATTTGATTTTTTTATTTGATGTTGAAGACACATTAGTTATTACTTAAAAATTGTAGTTAAATATTTTTTATTCAGTTGCTTGAATAAATTACGACACCAATACTGTAACTGGTGGTGTTTGGAAACGGAGGTGAATGACGATTTACGTGATGTCAGATTTCTCTGTTTTCGAGAAGTATTATGCATTATTGAATAATGCGATTAAAAGTTCATCCCATGACAAATTTTTATCCGGACGATCTCGGTGTTTAACTGTATTCAGAAAAAGCATATGCCACCTGAAAGTACTTTTTCGCCAAAACGGAGAATGACCCCTGTACCCTCGGATGCCACAAGTTTACTTGGCACGCTTTAGCGTGTGTCGCTTTGTGAGATAGAAATACCGTAGCCAGTTACTGCGCAACGCGACACCCAAGCTTTTGAATACCAACGACTAAACATGCTTTCTCTTAGTCTCGCTATGAAATATCTGTACACCGGAGGCAAACTATCATAAGTCACATTACGCTAATTGTTCAGTACACAAATGTTTTAAGTCATAATTTGAACATTATTCATGTATGTCACTTGACTACACAATTATGTGAAATTCTATGTAAACTTTTATTTGTTATTTAAAAGTGTGTTAATAGGTAGTTTTTTTTTACTTAATGATTTTAATAAAAATATTATTAAATAATGGACTTGCGATATTCTTACTCTAAACCCATAATATGAATTTTCCTAGATAAATGTACTACGTTCAGAAACAAACTATCCTATTTGGACTTAGGATGTTTTCATTTCACACAATTGAGCGACACAAAAGCAGATGAGATCGTTTACCTCTGAAGTGATCCGGACTTAAATAAAACATATTACCGAATTCGAAAGTTTTTAGTTTTTTCTTATTGGACTTAAAATAGTATGCCACTAAGTAAATCAATAAAAGATTGTTACAATGGCATTATAAAATGAATTTAGAAAAAAATGGACTTAGGATAGTTTATCTCCGGTATACAGATATGGCCTGGTCCTACCTTGGCATGAAATAAATGGTCCGGTCCAATTTCTGAAAGCGTTGTTCAACCTTTGAGATAGCCTTCGATCGATTTTTTTTTTGTTAATGGCATCTCGCAGTTCAACCAAAGGGTTGTCTACTGCTTAACCGGGCTTGCCTGTGGCTGCCACAAAAGAATTGTAGCCTCCAGCCAGGGCTTAATAAAAACTAAAGCTAACTTACAAAACTAAGCGACTACACGCTAAGGGCACCCCCTGCGGCCTTCGATCGATCTACCCATAGAGGAAAGTAATATATCGGGTAGATCTACCCCTGCGGCTTTTATAGCCACAAGCACCTTTTAGGCACACCACTGCTACGCTGGTAGCCTTTTTTATCTGTGCTGACGCCGCCCGTGTCAAGTTGCTAATGTTGCTATGTGTATGCCTGTCAATGTCAAATCACGTTTTATAACCAATTTCTGTTGGAGTGTTTACTGTTTACTGGTGAAAACGACGATTAGAAATAGTAAATATCCTAGGAAAAAAAATTATACGGGTGTGATCATGGATGTTGGAGAACTGCTTTCATTTAAGGTAAACAATATTTAGCCCACAAAAGCTTCTCGAAAAAAAATCAAGATTTGTTTCACTCATTTTATTTCTTATAGAAAACCGAACTTACTATAATTATGTTGGTGTTTATTGTTACCTAACAGCCCACACCAACACCCAAGAGACCAAATGAAGATGACAGTGGGGACTCTGACGATGATGGCGCGAAGGCTTCAAAGATGCGGCGAATTGCGAGGTCTAAAACCGATCATCGTATGTTACTGCCATTGAGTACAACCCTACCAAAAGAACCCATCATCACTGACAAGGAAAGAGAAGATATTCTGCGATTTGTTGAGACTGAAGCAACTGAGGTAAATAATCTTGATCTTGTCTACTTTGCGCACGATACAACAACATTTGGTGCTTGTTCTCTCTTTGCCTAGATTTGGAAAACTGTAAATCTACTATTGTTCATAAATATCAATCTAATATTGTATAATTTTTTAGGGAGACATTCTTGATGAAACTGCAGTTAAGAAGTTAGTATTGAATTTCGAGAAGAAAACTCTGAGGAACAGGGAGATGAGAATTAAGTTTCCAGATCAACCAGAGAAGTTCATGGACAGTGAAATAGATTTACATGAGGCACTACAGGTATGGTAGCATTGTTTTATGTACATAATAACTCTTTCAGCATAATTACCTTTACTTTTAAAGCATAATTTTATTCCACAAAGATTATGTGACACACATGTACTTAATATTGCAGTTTTTGTGTGTAAAGTAAATGAGCCAATATGAATGCTGAGTCACCCATCCGTTATTTGAAGTTGCTTATGACTAGTTGGTCATCAGTAAGGATTGTTTTTCAACATTGGTTTTCAGGAGCTGAGTGCAGTAGCAACGGTCCCGGACCAGTACCCCCTACTGGTAGACTTGAAGTGTATAAACTCACTGTTGGAGTTGTTGTCACATGATAACACAGATATTTCTACTAAAGTTGTGCATTTGCTACAGGTAAGTCTATTGTTTATGGTATTCATTAACCTCCTTACTAATAAACATTGGTATTTTATTATTACTGGTATTTTATATATACATTTAAATTTGAATTATGATAGGCTTTGCTGGTATCCCAATTGGTCTTACATAATTAACTTAATGTATATATATATATACATTAAGTTATTTACATTAATAAACATTAAGTTAATTTTGAAAATAAAAATACATGATCACGCATATTAATATCCATGTCTACCACATATCATATGGCTAATAAATCAATATGTTTGAAGGAATTCACAGATGTGGATATACTCCATGAGAGTGAAGAAGGTGCCGATGAGCTGATCAATGCTCTGGCAGAAGCAGAAGCACCAGCGTTGTTGTTGCACAACCTAGCACGCCTTGATGAAACAGTACCTGATGAGAGGGATGCTGTACATGATACTCTAGGTAATGTTATAATGCCAACTAAAGTGATCCATGACAACAGGTTGTGTATCTTTGAATTTGACCAAGAGCAGCCTCTTATCTTGGTTTTACTGTTTATTCTATATATATCATGCTTTGTGCGGTAAAATACTTCTCATATTAGAAACAAAATATTTCAGGTATCATAGAAAACCTAACAGAATTTAGAATTGAATTGAGTTCAGAAGTTGCTAAACAGGGTTTCATGCAATGGATACTGAAAAGACTGAAGGTATGCATCATTATTTTAAATATACTTTAAAATTATAGCTCTTTTAATGTATTTTGCATAAATATTTCTATTTATTTTTACAGTTAAAAGTGCCTTTTGATGCCAACAAATTATATGCCACAGAAATATTATCAATATTGTTGCAAAATACTCCAGATAACAGAAAGTTGTTGGGAGAGCTTGATGGGATAGATGTGTTATTACAACAGTTGGCAGTAAGTGTCCAAATACAATTTTTTTCGAGAAAACTGCATTTTTTCAACTTGACAATACAATAAAACAGCATTAAATAGCCGGAAAAATAAACAAGAATGGCCTGTGATCGGTTTTTCCCACATCCAGCAGATTCCTAAGGCTGTCACCAGGTCAACGTTCCCCCGATTTGGGACGCTTTCCAATGCTAGTGCGATCCGGTATGCGGTCGCCACTCCAGAATCTTAAGGCCCCATCAGCCATCTATATTGGTCGACATGCCCTGGTCAAAAACAAACATACTGTGCTCCAAACGTTCCCCAAATGACATCTTATTAATGTAATTTTACAAAAGAAATAGTATATCGTTTCTTAAAACTTTTTCTATTACTTATAAAACCTATTCCTCAAGGCATGTATGTATGTATACTATAATTATGTATATCAACACCAGTTCTACAAACGTAACGACCCAGCCGGTGCAGAGGAACAAGAGGCTATGGAGAACATGTTCGATTCCTTGTGCTGCGCGCTCATGGAGCCGTCCAATCGTGACCGCTTTCTGCGCGGAGAGGGGTTGCAGCTCATGAATCTTATGCTCAGGTAAGGTGTTTATAAATAACTTCTTATGCTCAACCACTCTTCAGGTTACTCTTAAAGGCTATTTTTCTTTTTTTGAGGGTTTATAATCATCTAATAAGTCCTCCCGCTCTGGGAGGAGCAGAAGGGAGTGTCAGACTCTTACTGACTTAAACCCATCCATGTTCCTTCCTTAGCCCTTTATGTTCAGGAGTAGCGGTAACCCTTTCGGACAATCCTGCTTAACTCTGAAAGGCCTGCGTCCACTGGCGGCACGGCGCGATAAGGGATTTTAATGCGACGAATAGGACAATAACTTAATAGTATGATAATACAATTGAAAGTGAGATTTTATCAAAATTAAATCAATCTTACGAAAAAGCCATGAAGCAAATTATTATTTTTATGCTGCATTGTACGAAAAATGTGCTTTATAAAAAACTTTATTTTAGAGAAAAGAAAATGTCTCGAAACGGATCTTTGAAAGTGCTGGACCATGCACTCGCCGGCCCCGAAGGCCGCGACAACTGCAATAAGTTTGTAGACATTTTAGGACTACGCACTGTATTCCCGCTGTTCATGAAAACTCCCAAAAGGAAAAGAATATTAACAGTCGATCAACATGAAGGTAACATTGTAAAAATTGAACCATTTCACCAGTAAAATAATCGTATCAATAAATGGAAAATCGTAATATTATTTGTTTTGAAATGCTTATTTAACCTTTTGTACGTCATACAGCTCATTTAAAAAAAAACTGGTAGTAAAAAGGCACGGGATCGAGTTACACAAATCAGTCAAATTTTTCCACATGATTTTAAACTTTAAAACATTGAATATTAAGTTCAAAATCGATTGGGAGAACCTGAAAGTTTGTGTTACTTGACTGTGCTGGCGACTGTACCTATATTTTTTTCGGCTTATTTGACAACAACACTTACTTATGTTTGCTCTTTTTTCAGAACATGTCGTTTCTATAATCGCCTCTATGTTGCGCAATTGCCAAGGCAGCCAAAGACAACGGTTACTAGCGAAGTTCACTGAAAATGACCTTGAAAAAGTGGACAGACTTCTAGAGTTGCACTTCAAGTATATGGATAAAGTGGATCGCACCGAAAAAGAAATGGAGGTAATTACTATGAAATGTTTTTTACAAAGTAATGTTCTTGGGATTTGGTTTGGTGATGTGGATGCATATATTTTAAGTTCACTCGCAATCAATGTTACAATTACAAAATGTTTATTTCTGTACCAAATAGTTTATGATTGGAGCCTCCTTTTAAGCATGATGACGCCTGTGTTAGGAGACTCCGCCCCTCCACTGCTTTGTACAATTTACAAAAGAAAATATAAGAAACTAGCTGACCCCACTGATGTTGTCCTGTCTTAACTATGATACCTGCCCTACCTACCTACCTTCAATACTTACCTACCTAGATAGGTAGGTAAGTACCAAAAAAAGTAGGTAGGGTAGGTAGATACCTACCCTACCTACTTTTTTTGGTATAAGAACCTTCTCCTGACAATAACAAACCCAACAAAAAAATAATTAGAGAAATCGGTTCAGCTGCTCTCGAGATTTGCGCTTAGCAGATTCAGTTTTATGTTATAGATATAATAGAATGGTAATATTCACAGGAGGAATTTATCAAGCACTATGCTTGCGTGCGTTACATTGCGCGTTGCCATAGACGTCACAACAAGCCGTTCCCCAGCAATATTTTATGCTTAATTTTACTTAGTTGATGTACAGCTGATTGTGTAGGTAACGGCTTGTGATGGGTCTTTTTACACCCTGTATATATTTTATTTAACGTATTTGTTCACAGCAAGAAGGCGACGAGTTGGATGATGATGCGCAGTACCTAAGACGGCTGTCTGGTGGACTCTTCACATTACAACTTATTGACAGGATTATTTTGGAGGTGAACTTTATTTATTAACTAGCCGACCCGACAGACGTTGTCCTGTTTTAACTATGATACCTACCTTACCTACCCTACCTACCTACTCTACCTACCAACTTACCTACAAACCTTACCACCCTACCTATTATTTTTGTATGTAAGAACCTTCTCCTGACAATAACAAACACAACAAAAAAAGAATTGGCCAAATTGGTCCAGGCATTGTTGAGTTATGCGCTTACATTTTGCGATTCATTTTTATATTATAGATTACAAGCTTCCGCCCGCGGTTTCGCCCGCATAATATGTCGACAAATTATACACATAAACCTTCCTCTTGAATCACTCTATCTATTAAAAAAACTGTATCAAAATCCGTTGTGTAGTTTTAAAGATCTAAGCATACATACAGACATTAGGACAGACGCGGGAAGCGACTTTGCTTTATACGTGTAGTAATATTTTCTTTAGTCAAAGTTTATTTTTACCTTGCCTTATTATTTTTTGTTGTTATTAGGTTTGCACAGCGGGCTCGTCGTTAGTAAAGCAGCGTGTCCAGCGTGTGCTGTCTCTACGCGGCGGATCACTGAAGATTATTCGACACGTAATGAGAGGTAAGTCGCATTTTTCCTATACGTGTTCAATTCTAAACATTGCCTGCGTGAATCCGTCAAATACGTCGTCGTCGTGAGGCTATACGAGCCCACCGATGGATAAAGGACATTATCTTTTATTGATCCTTGACTATTCTGGCACAACTGTTACAACTTTTCAAAATCGTTTGAATCTATGTTAGTAACTGTACTTTCTGTGGTTGATATAAAATCTCTCACCTAAGATATTGTAGAGATGCTTCCCATTTCTTTTGTCATAGTGTAAATTTTTTACTCTTATTTAATCAAGTTGCAGTTTAGTTGTATTAAAGATTTTCTTGTTTTTTTTTTCTTGAAATAAATGCTTTGAATTGGTTTTGAAATGCTTTTGTTGTTGTAGAATACGCGGGTAACCTCGGGGACGCCGGCAGCGAAGAGTGGCGTCAACAGGAGCAACAACATATTTTGCAACTTGTAGATAAATTCTAAATATTATACCGTCTTCTACTACGAAACCTGTTGTTTTATTGTTACAATATCAACATTCCAACATACTTAACTGAGAATAACTACTATTGCAGTTTGGGAAATACTAAAGACTGCTTATAATGCTATTATATGTCATGCACGATAGGAGAGACATAATTTGTGATAAAATAAAAAATACAGTTAACAATCGAATAATTTTATTGTATGCATATTTAATTGAAAATAAAAATAACCAACTATAGTAAAAATAATTCTGCATCTAAGTTAAATAACGCACAACTTTATAAATAAAAACGTGTAATTTAGAAAAAAAATAACCTTGAAAGAAGAAGTTTTTTGTGCTAACATAAGATACTTGCTTTCATAACTTTGTAATTAGCTTAATTCCTGGTTCAATAAGGAACTCTTTATATTAAATCTAAGTGACCATTACACCAACAGTATAATTAAACATGAGTGGTACAAGCGGTCTATCGATAGTAAAGATCCAACGGTTCACGTCTATTATGGTAGGTACACATTAGTGAAAAGTAACAATTAGCGAATCTATTTCTATGTTCACATTAAATTTCATGTTGCATATATCGGTAAGTGCCAAAGTGAATAAATGCTACGCAGGTTCAAAAAATTGCACACTGTACAGTCACGAGCAAAACTATGTAGGTATACACTTAACTAATTTCATAAGCGCTTTTCTGCTTAGTTGTTGAATGAATTTGTATGTTGTCACACACATTGCATTTTCTAATCCATAGGTTTACCGTACATGTCGTATCTCATAGTTATTTTATACGAGAAAATTGGTTCTGAAAATTACTAGGTGTATACATATTGGTGCTCATGACGGTACATGTTACAATGTAATAATAATACCCATTAGAGTTTACATTTTATGTCCCACTATGTTACATCTTTTCATTTCATGAAAACAACTATCTAATAATTACAAGTCATATGAACTTGCATTTATTTCACACCAAACCGGTCCACACGTTGTACATTGCTGCCAAAACTGAAACTTATCTGCAGCCGCGTTCTTCTTTGAACCAGTTATTGTATTTTGATTTTTATTCTAAGCAGGTTAAAGTTATTACAAATTTGACAATATATAGTAATTTAAACGCGGTTTTAACAACAGTTTTTGTAATTAGAACCTTAATGTAGTCGAAATACAGTTGGAAATTCAATAATGGTTCAATGATTTAAAGCTGGATCTAAAGAAAGACCTTGTGTTGTAATAAGGCCGATGGGGTTGGATTCCCTTTGCCTTGAGGTTCACTGGGTGTGCTTCGCATACAAATGATTCAAATTCGCGCAATCGCAAGTTTGAGCAATCAAATTTTGATGCTATAGCGACCTGATCAGTAATTTTATCACTCGTCTATAAATAGGATCGTCCTTTGTCGGCACAAAAAGTAATGTTTCGGTTATCGAGACCTGAATGTCATCGGATAATATTTCAGGTCCCTAACAAATAATTTGTCGAAAACTTTATGAGTTATGCTGTTGGTTTATACAAAAATAATTGTGACCAGCTTTATCACCAGTGATCGGAGTGGGTAGATTGAATGGGGGTCATTGTTATCCGAAAGAATTGGTTGATTATTTAAGTGCAATTTATAACAAGTTGAGGCCATAAAAAGGCTTAAAATAAAAAAAATATTAAAGCTTCGATCGGAATTCGATTGTTTTTGTTAATCAACAGATAAATTATGAATTAATTTAGTTTTGATACCTTGCTTCAAATTTTTAATTGAGAAGTAATAATATCACTACCAACATTAACAATAATTTAATTTAATCCGGAAATACCGGAATTACTTTCCGGGATAATGGCTTATTCATGTTATTCTTTCTCTGTGCATTTATGATAAAAGTACCAAAAATCAATCTACCTACTCCAATCACTGTTTATCACCCTCTCCAATCCATTTTTTCACTTCCCCATTCACAACCATTCTTCACTCTTCATTGTACATATTTACACATTGCGTGAGTTCATCGTCTATTTAACATACATGAGAATGTGTTATACACTGCCCTGGAAATGTTTAAGCTAATACTGCTTTAAATGCCAACAGACGCAAAATCTTATGTTCACCATAGTGTCTAAAAATATTAAGAATAAGAAACCTTTGTCAAACATAAAGAAATATATTTTGATAAAACTTGCAGAATTTTAACAAAACAAATATTTAAAATAACAAATTCGTCGTTTCCTGTAAATCAATAAAGCGTCACCTACTGGAACATAGATAAGTACAGTACTTGCTCTAAGTAAACAAATATTTCCTATAATGTTTATTTAAGTGACATAATTAAGATCTACATTATACTACATGCAACCTATGTGCAAGCTGAACTCATGTAACAGAATATTGAAAGTATTACAAAACTTATAAACATTCTAATCAAAAACTGGGTTTCTCCTCTTTGTATCACACTGACTCACGATTCTAATCACTAGGAAATTTGCTCCGACTCAAATCACAAAAAGGTTTCACTTTGCAGTTGTCTGGAGCCATAAATGTTATAAAATGCGAGATTTTTTGTTAAATCTAAGGTAAGGTCACATTGGGGTCTCTATTCTAAATAACTCGTGTGTAATATTAAATGTATTTAAGATAATTATCACTTCTAATTCGAATCAATCTCGTCACAAGATAAAAGTTGCAATCTTGTCACTGGGCATGCAGTGACGGCTAGCTGCGACGTCACGACACACGGGGAATGTTAAAATAAATACGATTTCGATTTCACTTGTATCCTGTGCCGAACATTAGGTTAATATTATAGTAACAGCGGTGCCGTGCTGTATACATCTCCTCAGAGTAAACAAAGTAAGGCGACTAATTACAAATAACAACAACGACATCTATGTCCTAAACTAGACGCGTGAGGAAGAACTACGGAACAGAAAAATACAAAAAAATCTATCACCATCATGTTAACTGGTTCCGACCGACGATGAATTTAAAATGTTTATATTTTCAATTAGATGTTCATGCGTATGAAGCTTCCTATGTCGGGTGTGTCTATTTGTCGTCCTTGTTTTATTGATTTTCCTGTTCCGCGCTTCCGATAGATTATTGCTACTGAATGAAATGTTGTAAATGATTCAAAACTGTAATGAAAATGAAATTGCTAGATGGGGCAGAGCGTTTGTTCTAAGTATCGCGCCTAGTAAATAGGTGCACAGATGTCGTTGTATAACAAGTAGTTAGAAGTGCTTCGCACAGAAGGCACGGTGCCAGCTCGGCCGCGGTTAGGGACACTCCTTGCTCATCATCTTGCTGAACGCCTTCGGAATGTCTTCGTTGGTTTTCGACACGGTGCTGCTGCCCAAGAGTGTGGGCGCAGGGAACTTGCCCACTTGTATGCTGTGAGCAGTCTTCAAGAGGTCGTAATTTATCTTTTCGGAGACCACTGAATCTTTCCTGGAAGGTAGAAAGATATCTTCAGAACAATAGCATGTCATATTAGTTTTAATGTTATTATACTAGCTGCTGCAGGAGGCGCCGCCCGCGTCATTGTTGAACAGTTTTCAGAGAAACTTAAACTCCCTATTTCATCCTTTACGAGAGAAGTTTACTAAAATCCTTTCTTAGCGAAATTTCATATTCTTAGATCCAGTTTTTTTTGAGATTTCGTAATTAATCAGTGAGTGAATGTATGAATATACATACAGATTAGAGCTTATTTCTATATACCAACGTCACATGACTTGGATCTTCACAAAAAATCTGCTAAATAACTGCCAGATAACTTTAGCCTGATTACCACCATAAAACAAGTTTCGTTCAACAATCTGGCAGATGGATAGTTTTGATGCACGGAGGGGTACATTCCTGTCGGTTAGTAAAATGTACTCACATGTACTGCGGGTGCGAGGTGACGAAGTTCCTCATCCACGAGGCCATGGTGGAGATCTCGCCGGAGCCGCGCCGCGCGATGAGCTTGAGGTACTGCTGCACGGAGCAGTGCGTGTCCGCGTCCACGTCCATGCCGGAGAGGTACGACTCGATCAGAGGGATCAGGCCCGGGAACATGCCGTCCTGGAGGAATTTATTATAAATTATAATCCTTTATATAAAGAAATGAAGTGATATATATGATATAGAATATCGGGTGATTGACTGAGAGAGAAGAGGACACAAATACAGTTATAGAAAAAATATAGATATCTGTTTGTCAAAACCAAAGTATTGCCTGTCGACTAATTTCTAAATGAATCCCGTTATATTTGGAGTTAAGTGTCCCCAAAAAGTAAGGATGGCGCGGCGAAAATACAATTCCTTTCCCTTGAGGAAATTGCAAAGCGGTTAGAAAAAGTACAACAATTTTGGCAATCGTCACAACTCATCCTGGACCATAATAAAACGAGGTTGTCCTACAAGCTATCATTATCTGCCTAGCCTTTTTCCAACTATGTTGGGGTCGTCTTCCAGTCTAACCGGATGCAGCTAAATGGCAGTATGTTTTTATTTTTTTTAGTTGTCCTACAAGCTATAAAAAAGAAAGTATAAACAAACCAGATCGATTGTTATACTCCCAAGTCTCTCCATCTCTTTCCCAATATAAAGCAATATTAATATAATACTACTATAAGAGTTGGTGGTTGGCCCTCTGAACTTGGGCGATAAAACACTTACGTGTAGTATGGAGATGCCATTTAATTAATTAGTTAGAGAACCAGTATGTTTTATAGCCGCCACTGACCGCGTTATCTTCACGTCGATTGTAACGGAATGTAAGCATGGACATAACTTTTGTAGATTATGCAAATATTGCGTTGTAACTAATCAAGTCATAAGTAATCGGGATTACCAGGGGTGACTTGGAGTTTTGATCACTGTTCTATCCTAACGGATAAATCATCCCAGGTGTCACGTTAAAAGGAATTAAGAGAAAATAAGAGGAAAAAGTTATATATTTATTTTCCTCAAACATAAAATCATTAATTCTTCCATCGTCATCAACAATCAGCCACTTCTTTTTCTTTTTTCCTTCCTTCTTTTCCTTGATGAATACTTAAATATCCTTAAAAAAAATGGAATCATCAAATGACCCCTGTGGACAGAGCGAAAGGGAGTGTTAGACTTTTACGGACTAAAACCGATCCATGTTCCTTCCTTAGCTCTATGTATTCCGCCGTTCCGGGGCAGCGGTTACCTCTTCGGGCAGTCCCACTGAATGCAAGCGTGCTAAGAAAACACTATGGACAGTCATCCTCTACCAAAGAGCGGTTACTGCGTTATTCCGAGCCATAAGCAGAAAAAGAGTTGTTCCTCTATATTTCTTGGTAGTTCAATACGTAGACACAAACGGCGATGCTTGATTGAAAGTCCGACGCACCCGAAGTTTGGCTATTTTTATCACGTCCTGACAATTTTCTAACTATTCCTCGCAACTTCGTCTGCGTGTATTTTGTATTTCACTGTTTACTAATAGAAAATTCGGTTAAAAAGCAAAATGCAGTGTCCTGTCTGCGTCTGCGCACATTATTCTAAACACAGCGTAAGGGAGTGGGAGGCAGTCACCTCCTTCTGCGAAGCAGTCATGGCACGACATGTACGTGTTCCACGCGCTAAGGGCCGAAGCCTGCCGGGTAATCGGGATTGTCCGAAAGGGTTACCGTTACGCCGAAACAAGGGCTAAGGAAGGAACATGGATGGGTTTTAGTCAGTAAAATTCTGACACTCCCTTCCGCTCCACCCAGAGCGGGACGAGTCATTCGATCATTTACCACCCTCAAATAAAAAAGAAAGTTGTCTAACCTTTCCATTAACAATTTCGTTGATGGTCATCTCGGTGTACAGCTCGGCGGGGTCGCACGTCTGCTTGGCGAGGTCCGTGGGGGCGCCCACGTCGCGGCGCCACCAGAACTTCTCGCTAAGGCACGCGTTCCGCTTTTGTGCACGCTGCATGTTTTCATCCACCTGGTAATTAAAAATGTATGCACATTGAACAAGGGTTTGTTTGTGATGACCGCGATTCTGGACCGCGTGATGGGCTACGGGCTTTTAAGTTTACTTCCTCCATTCGTCAGCGCTTGAATTAAAAGCACAAAAATACTATATTTGAATAACCTTACCGCAAATTTAAATTTAAACTTGCAACTTTTAAGCTCAAGAAACCCGATTCAGTTAAAAATTAAAAGTTACACTATAGCACACAGGAAACATAATAAAATACAGCCTTCAACTGAGGGAACACATTTTTGGCCTACTTTCAAAAGAAACAATCAGTGGAAACACTTAAAGATTTTGTTATCGCAAGTATAAGCGAGATAAGCGCTTGGCCAAGACGCCGAGCAGTTGAGTGTAGATGAACCTTACTATTTTCTACGTTAACAAATAAACTAACAAGCTCATATTGGATATCGAAGACCTTTTCCGTGTCAGGTAGTCACATTATCATCATTGTCATAATATCATCTGCCTCATCTGCCTAGCCTTTTCCCAACTATGTTGGGGTTGGCTTCCAGTCTAACCGGATGCAGCTGAATACCAGTATTTTACATGGAGCGAATGCCTATCTGACCTCCACAACCCAGTAACTAGGTAATACGATACTTCTTGGTAAGACTGGCTGTCAGATTTTCGGGCTTCTGACGACCCGTAACGACTGTCAAAGATGCACAAATGAAAGCCGGGACCAACGGCTAACGGCTAACGTGCTTTCCGAGGGAAAGGGAGTCTCGTTATGTAAAGATGGTCACCCATCCACGGCCAACCCCGGCAAGCGTAGCTTAACCTGATGGATCGACCAGTGCGGCAGTTAGTGCTTAGCCACGATAGTAATAGTAATCAGTATATTGTAAGCATGACTACTTTCAACGGCCTTTGGACAGAGGAAAACATTGACAGGGAATTTTATAAATAATACCACAAGATTTATTTCATCACTACACAACCACAGGGTTTCTGGTTTGTAAGGTGTTCATAAAATAGCATCTATGGCACATTGATCGGGTTCAGTTCATTGGTGAAATTGGCACTTATTGCCTGATACACTTTATACTATTTAACTTTAGGCTGAAGCAGAGACTAAACATGTAAGGTAGAAAAAGTATAAAACAGATAACTCGAAAAGTTAAGGTGGCAATAATTACTTTTCATTGACCTTCTGAACGCCCAAGTCACATATACGTGACAAGCGCGCATGACCTGTACGCCAACGACACAAATATATGACAATGCGATACACTATCAACACGCATTAAACAATTAAATCATTACTTTTGTGTGTTTATATTGATATCTAAAAAAAAAACTTCTCGTACGTATTTAATGATATGAAACAAATTGAAAAAAAAGACACCATGGATATTGGGAAATTCATGATAACGTGAAGAAATAAATTTGTGGCTTGGCGTGGAGGGCATGCGCGTGCGTTCGAAAGGTTAATATTAGGCTGAAGCAGAGACTAAACATGTAAGGCCCAACATTTAAAACAGATAACTCGAAAAGTTTAGGTGGCAATAATTGCTTTTCATCAAGTAGAATTTACGTAAAAGGAACCTTACCTTGCTAATAGGCATGACGAAGTTAAGTCGGTAGGACAGTATGACCCTGGTGAGCAGCACAACGAAGGAGACGTACGCGGCGTTCTCGAAGTCCGTGAGCTGCGCCTCGCACGGACGGAACTCCACGCGCCAGCCGATCGGGGAGTTCGGCGGCGGCGGCTTGAAGCGCATCGTCTGCCAGTTCGTTGATTGGATGTTCTGTACAAAGAGTATGAAGATTCGTTTAGAAATTAAATATATAGAAGGCGGGATTTTGCTTCTAAACGGTTTTTTCTCAACTGTGATGACGCCTAAAGGGAGAGTATGCATGATTTTTAAACCTTTGGACATTTTGCATTTTCGGAGTGTAAATTGAAACCGAAAAGGCTGGCCCTCAAAAGCAGAAAACAGAAGTGTGTGGAAAAGTCAGCATCGGTGTTCCCTTCTACATATAACACGTCTGCTTTCAAAGCAAGAGTGAACAGGCATCTTTTGGGCATGCTCGCTCCATCATAGACCTCATCCATCGCTTTCCATCAGGCGTGATCGAGGTCAGGACCAGGTCTATTCGCAAATAAAAAAAACGAAAATGTACAGAGGCTTTTTCCAGTGGGGCAAAACAGTCTAAGATAAAAACCAAGATGAGGCGGTGAGGGTGTTAGGTGTGAGAGGGAACACCTGGCGTGGTTGTTAGTCAGTGAGAGTCTGACAGTCCCTTCCCCCCTCCCCCCAGGGCGGAGAATATCCAAGATGATTTTCCACCCCTGATAAAAAAAAGCTATCGTCACACGTCATGTCAGTCGTAGGACCCGTGGTGCTATTCCATAAAAAACTCACTAGAAAATGTAGGTGAATTGAATTTATAATGAGCTGTGAATAATATCAATCCGTAGCATTACGTGGAACGACATCTCACTTCACCTAAGTTATTTCACGTTGAGATTTTTACAGAATCGACCGACTGGTATTTGCGTATACTTCTTCAGTACATAATAAAATGCCACTTACTTCAAAATGATCAGTATCATTGTTGTCGTCCTGGTGGACCTTCTCGGAGAACAGTGACACGGTGTCTCTAATGAACAGGTGCGCGACGTGCAGCGCGAGCGGGTGGTCGATGCCGCCCTCGCGCAGGCGCCGGTACAGCGCCTTGTCGTGCACTATGCTGATGTCGTTGTACCTGACACACGACACTATGTTACTAACAGCTCCCTATTTCACACTAATATTATAAAGGCAAAAAGTTGTGAATGAGTGTGTGTGTGTGTTTGTATGTTTGTCCGTCCTTCACGCTCAAACTGCTGAACGGATCTAGATGAAACTTGGCACAGAGGTAGTTTATGACCTGGATAACCACATGGGATGACTTTTTATCCCGGTAGGACGTTCCCTTGGGATAATTTCCGACATCTAAGCGAAGCCGGTGGCAGCAGCTAGTCATTTGTAAAATCAAGTGCCTAAAAATAAACTAAAACTATGATCTTTTTATTACAGGTGCAATGAAACTTGTGTTATATCGAAAATACTGCTCGTTGTAACACTAAGTGCAAGTAACTAAGTAAGTAAATTTCATTGACAGCTCTTGAACGCGTTTTAGATGTGCTGATTGCGTTCTGTTTCATCGGTCAAGTTTGCCCTAAGCCCGCTAGCACCACATTTCGCTAAATATGTTTACCGCTAAACGTACAATACATCACACTGTTTCTGCCAATCGTTTGAAAGTGACAGAGACAAAATTATGTTTTAAATATTTTCATCATTAAAACTGACTATTCAGACGTGCTAACCACGTCCAAGTTCACTGATGAAATTCGCACTTCGTGATAGCAAACCGCATTTTGTGGTTTGTAGTGCAAATGGGGTCAAGCCTCGATTGTATCTCTCTCATGGTGTACAGAGGCCAGCACATCAAGTTACCACAATCTGTTAAATTTCTTTGATAGTATTTCAACTTTATTGCAAAGTCACAAGGTTCATTTTCAATTGGACAAATTTGACAGTTAGGGATAGCTTGATGTGCTGGCGTCTGTACAATAAAGAGTTTAATATTATCTTATCTCCCTAGTCAATTCTTTTGGGAGTTAGCTGTTGCTTATTTCGGTTTACCATTTGCTTATGATGTACCTAATACATAGGAGAAATATATAAATGGTTATCGAACAATATAGTTAAAATAAAGAACTTTATATGAGGTTGTAGCGTGGAAACCTGGAACTTCTATTCAAGCGCTTGGCGGTGAAAAGATTAACATAATAAGGCAGAGACGAAAATTTTATCAGCTTAGGTAAAATAAGAACAGTCACTCTTTTCTTCTTTTCGTGTGGTTAGTGACTAACCTGGTGTCAGAGTTTATATGCTGCCCATGGGCCTCTGACTTAGCCTCACATGCTGTTGAGAAATATCTCTTAGACATGCTGGATCAGTCACTTATATGTCTGTTTTGAATTTCCCAAAGAATATTTACGGCGCCCCCGTATCTTATCGAACGCCTCAAAACCAAAGCAAATACTTTAATCATTTAAAGATTACATCTAATCGGTTTTTCGTCGTGGGGAGCAGCGTGAATTATGCTTTACTATGAAAACATGCGTAGAGAGACCAGCCATCAAGCCATTCCAATGTGTCAAATTTCTTTGATAGATTTTCAACTTTATCACAAAGGTAGAAGGTTCATGTTCAATTGGGAATATTTGACTGTTTGGGATAGTTTGATGTGCTGGCGTCTGTACATAGACTCACGCCTTCTTCCCATGCAGGTAGGCAGAAACTACAGTACCCCACATACGCCTTTTGCTTCATTTATGTTCATACATTAGGTCATCTTACTACTAATATAATGAATGCGAAAGTTTTGACGGATGTTTGTTACAACCACGCCAGAACGGCTGAATGGATCATGATAAATTGTCACGGAGATATATTATAGTCTGGAATAGCATATACTACTTTTTATCCCGGAAACATGTACGGTTCACGTGGGATATTTTCCGACAACCACGCGAGCGAAGCCGCTGATAAAAGCTAGTTTACTATAAAAATATATTGTATATTTGAAGAAACGTTAATGGCAAGTGATAACACATAGGACTTACTAGACCTGTAGCTTCATAATACCTACTAATTACTCCGTTAATCATCTTTTCCCAAGACATTGGCAATACAAAGATTAATTTCACTTTTTATCTGATTTGAGACAGGGAATTGATTAATTCACTCAGCGGAGTAAATTAAAAGAAACGGATTATGGCCGGCTTACCTATTTAACTACCCATTACATCGCTGTGGAGATAACATGACTTTAAGTTAGGTACTTATTAGCAATTAATTGATTGATTTTACTTCGATGGTTTTAGTTTATCATTTGTAACTTCGAATTACGGCTGTATGAACATAGTATATTATTGCGCATGTAAGCGGGCACGCCCTATATGCCCGGAGGCTCTTTTTCGAGTAGTCAGTTTTCAATGTTTTAATGTGATGTGTCGTAATGTTAATTACGTCTGATAGGTACGATAAATGTGTAGAATCAAGTTCTTCTAAACAGACAGCTGTGCTGCTGGGGAGTTTGTTGCGCCACTTCTTCTTCCCAGCTAAAGCACTAGGAAGTGGTGAAGGGTGGGCGTTATTGGGGGACTGGCTTACGTAACTTTGACCTTCAAAAACTGCTAATTTTCAGCCTAGTTTGAATAAAAGACTTTTGATTTTTACAGTCCAAGCCCGAAGGCCGTCCGGAGCTCTGGCCGTCTAAGTCTAAGAGTGCCCCGCTCAATGCGCGACAGAATTTGCTTTCAATTCAGTATTAAAAATTGCGTCGTTCTGTCAATACCTCAGAAAGACATTGAACCATCATCTTTACATGATAGACCGAATTTTAACGCGACTATCTTGATCTTTGTAGTCAATTTATTATACATACATACATGCGTCATACATGTGTCGGGGGGTTCCTAAAATCCTGACGTCTCCTAGTCATAATCTACCTTTGTGCCAAATTTCATGTTCGTAGGTCTAGTGGTTTTTAAGATTTCGTCATTCATCAGTGTGTGAATGTATGAATGAGTGAACTTTAGGTAGATGAGTACCATTGCTGCATAGCCGTAGTTTAAGGTATTACGTGGACGGACTTTATAAAGTAAAAATAATTTAAAAAATTACGAATATTTGAAAGACTTGACTGTACACTTACTTTTCATTTTCCGGTGACAAATATGAGGAAATGGAATCATAGCGAGACTTATTGATACGGAACTTGTTGTTCTTGAGCGGTTCGAGGCCACGCTCCTCGCGCGTCCTGCAATCCACGGAGCCGGCGATCACGTTCCAGCGACAGTCCACGTCGGTCAGGAAACCGCGGAAGATGGGTGAAGCTGCTGATAGAGCCAACTACAAAACAACAAAAATTTTAAAATAACTATAGAAACTCTGACATAATGTCTTGAGATATGGCCCGTCACCGTCAGCATTCGCCTGTTATGTAACGTTACAGATACATCATATTACATCAGTCATGTAGGAGAACCGAGCAGTAGTCAGGTGATTCGATTTCGAGCAATATGTCACAATACTGCCTTATTGTGACATAAAGCTCGAAATCGAATCATAAATGTTACATTACAGGCTCGCGGGGAGGGTACACCTTTAACGTTTACGGGAACCAAGGCACAGAAACCAGTAGACCGCTAGGGTGGGGACTTTGGTCCTGTGGTGGGACAACACTGATAGAATAATAAAAAAAAACGGTACAGTTAATAAAAACCAAATAATTCACAATTGAAAGGCAACAATAACTACAAACTTGATGCAATATTTCATAAAAAAATAATATTATAGTCTTAGATATAAAAAGAACATAAAATTCGCATCTAGGTATTCCCAATGAACGTTAAATTGTTGCTTGTTATCTGCAAATTGTTACTTAATACATAATTAGTGTAATTAAAGCATGACGGATGTAATCGATCTCAGTACTGACCTCTTCATTGCGGGGTCCTGATCGTACGTCATACCCATAAGTTATTATTTTTATAATTGTATTGATACTCCATGCTCTATGCCTTTGCAATCATTAAGCAGACAAGATGACATGCCAAAACTTGAATTTTATTCGGTAATTGTGCGATTTTCAAATAACTGATTTTTGTTCATTGTGTAGAATATTTTTAAATTAGCTTCTCCCCGCGGCTTCGACCGGGTGGATGACGGAAATTGTTACACCATTGGAATTTTAGTAAGGATCCCTTGTTTTTTTTTAAATATAATATAGCCTATGTCAGTCGGGGATTTCGGTTTTATAGTTATGGAGGTCAGATAGGCAGTCGCTCCATGTAAAATACTGGTATTCAGCTGCAACAGGTTAGACTGGAAGCCGACCCCAACCTATTTGGGAAAAGGCTAGGCAGATTGATTTTTCTCACTCGGGGATGTGGCTTCCCAACAGTGGAAGAATCGGTTCAGTAGTTTCGGAGCCTATTCAATACAAACATACAAACAATCAAATATTTCCTCTCTATGATATTAGTATAGATTTATTTTTTATTTTTCATAGACAATAAAAAAACATCCGAAGGAGAGCTTGCTTTTCTTATATATAAAATTCACATGTCACAATGTTAGTTACCGTACTCTTCCGAAACGGCTTGACCGATTTTTATGAAATTTTATATGCATATTCAGTAGGTCTTAGAATCGGCTACTATCTATTTTTCATACCCCTAGGTAGGTAGGGTAGGTAGGGCAAGTAGGGTAGGTAGGTAGGTAGGGTAGGTAGGGTAAGGCAGGACAACGTCTGTCAGGTCAGCTAGTATTTCTGTATATTTCCCTACTGCCGCCGCGCCGCTTTAACTGAAGGTTATAAGATTAAACATACATAAGGTAACATTGTATCATTTAAATAAGTGTTAATTCGTCAGTTAAGTAGACAAACTTGTAGCTACCTAAGTCTTGAACCAAGAAATCTTTACATAATTATTGTATTAATCAAAGACCGCGTTATTCTTCAAAATATGCAACGGATTGTAATGAGACCACCATCATTTAGAGAATTTATGCCGGAAAGTTTATGTATATATGAGATATTATATATACATTCAGCCAAAAAAGTATCGGGAATGGATGATTTGTTTATGGTTCCAAATTCAAATTTTTGTTTTTTTTTGTAGTTGTTAGATTGGCACAACTGTTTTCCATTTTGGCTCGGAGTTTGAGTAGCATCTGTTATTTATATTAAATACAGTGCTGGTTTTAGTAATATCATATATAGTGTGTATTGCGAATTTCATAATGGACAAAAATATCGAACAAAGAGTTTGTCTTAAATTTTGCATCGCCAATGGAATTTCGTGTTCGGAGTCACTGAAAATTTTACAGAAGGCTTACGGTGAATCGACTTTATCAAAAACTCGTGCTTATGAGTGGTTCAAAGCGTTCAAAAGCGGTCGAGATGTGATGGAAGATTTGCCTCGCTCTGGTAAGCCGTCAACGTCTGCAACTGAAGTTAACATCGCAAAAGTGAAGAAAATAGTGACTGAAAATCCCCATTCAACTCTGAGAGAGATAGCCGCCGAACTTTCTGTATCTCACGAGTCGATCCATACCATTTTAACTAATCATTTGGGTATGAAACATGTTGCTGCTCGGCTAGTCCCAAAAGATCTGAATTTTCTCCAAAAACTCAATCGCATGAAAGTCGCTGAGGACATGCTAGAACGAGTCAGTTCGGACCCAACATTCATGAAACGCATTGTTACTGGTGACGAGACGTGGGTTTACGAGTTAGACATGCAAACTAGTCAACAAGCTTCGGAGTGGCGCCTTCCAACTGAACCGAAACCGAAAAAACCACGCCAAAGTCGATCAAAAGTCAAAGTCATGTTGACTGTTTTCTTTGACTATCGCGGTGTTGTGCACTCTGAATTCTTACCGGAAGGTCTAACGGTAAATAAAGAATATTATTTGAGCGTTATGCGGCGTTTAAGAGAGCAAATTCGACGAAAAAGGCCAGATTTGTGGAAAGAAAATTCTTGGATTTTGCACCACGACAATGCGCCTTCGCACAAGGCTATCATTGTGAACGAATTTTTGACCAAACACTCAACAAATACCATCCAGCAACCACCATATTCACCAGATATGGCTCCTGCTGACTTTTTTCTTTTTCCTAAACTCAAATTACCACTTCGTGGCACCCGTTTTCAATCGATAGAAGACATAAAAGAGAATTCGCGGCGAGAACTGAACTCAATTCCGGAAGCAGCGTTTAAAAAATGTTTTGATGAATGGATTATTCGTTGGCGCAAGTGTATCGTTTCTAAAGGAGCATACTTTGAAGGTGATAAAATAAATTTGGATGAATAACAAAATATTTTGTGTATTATTGATCTTTTCCCGGTACTTTCTTGACAGAGTAGTATGTAATAGATACAGTGTGTTAGGCTAAACGAGAGACATACTTTCAGAGGGTACTATACTCATAAAAATTAACAACTTTGACAACTTTGAATGGACCTATACCTGAAATCATGAATAGAAAATCAGCTGTCCAGTACAGTTATGTTCGCACAATTCGTGAAAATGTATAGAACAGCTGATATTATTTTTTTATATTTCAGAGTTGACCACATGAACAAAGTTGTTGATTTCCATGAGAACTATACAACCTGAAAGCATGTCCCTCGTTTTATCTAACACACTGTATATATTTTTATTATTCAGCTAGATAAGAATAAAGGATAACAAACCATTATTGGACACAGTGGTGCAAGCTGGTCGTAAAGTGTGCGCGCTTCCGTAATGCAGCAAGCTTGGAAAGTGAGCTGCAAACAACAGCAGCCCATGCCGAAACCCATAGCATCCATATACACGCAGTCAGGCTTAGCCACGCCCGGCTCCAGTAGATGGCTGTTATCCACAGGAATCTTTGTATTCACATCTTTGAATACTAGGAAAAAAACAAAAGTCAAGAACACATCTGCATATGGGTAAAAACGTTAAACAGGAAACTTTGTATAAGGAAATGTGTATAATATTATGAATACTTATAAAAGTCCATTCAATAATTAAACAGTCATTATTATATGAATAAACTGCAATGTAATATACCAATGCATGATTGTTATATTCACGTAGCAGTCATGTAGTATGCGTAATCATGTACAAGGAAGTAAGTTATAAACCAATAATATGTAAATTTATTGTCACCATGATTTAAGTAAGATTTCTAGCAACTCACCTGGCAAGTTAATGGCAACTTTTTCTCCACGTCTGTGTCGAATGTTCGAGGTCAAGGTTTTGAAGCGAGGGTGTCCAGGGAAGATGCCCTCGTCGGGGAAGAACAATGACTTCGAGACGCCATCGCGTGGGTTCGGCGGGAACGGTGGACTTGTGAAATTTGGACAGCCTAATCTGTAAGCAAATGTTAGGTATATAGTACGCGTCAAACTTTTTGACTGCTCTGAAGTTAGCTACTCGCTGCGCAGTACCCTACCCCTCACCCCTCTGTCACGTGAATTTGTTACTACGCAGCGACACGCCTCATGTTCTGACTAGCCAGATAGTTTGAATCGGACTGTATCATCATCCGGTAAATATACGAAGCTGAATAAGGAGACGGCAAACTATTTTATAATTACTAGATTTCATAATCGGTTTATATATTTCATATCGGTAAATTCGTGGTTTGACCATCTGAGTTAGTGGTTTATCTATAGTTTTAAGCCATAACAATAGCTGCTATAGAATCGTAAAAAGATATCACATCTTAACTCAAAAAGCCGGTTTTGTTTGGTCTCTAGCTAATTGAAGCCCCAATATTTAATTTCAATGAGCAACTGAGGTCAGATTGTTAAAGAGTATACGAAGTAAAATTTTTGACAAACTACATAGACATAGTATGTTTATTTGATATATCTATGCATAATTTAGTTACCAAAATCTAATCATTTGTGTAGAGTAATTAACTCTACACAAATGATTTCAACTGAAAGAGAAACAAGCTGTGACATTGGCAAAGGACTTAAGGAATACATTGAGACATTAAAAGATGAGAGTGAATAGAGATGTTTTGCTCTGACCCATAAACATGGGCATAGTGAGCCTAACCAATCAAAATAACTTACTTTACCTTGGAAAATTCGTTATGCTCATAATAACTTCTCCCGGAGGCAGTAAATGTGAAACTTCGGCTCTGCGGTATTGCATGTTCGCTTCTACAATATTGAAATGTGCTAGTAGCCCTCCGTATGGCCGGCCCGGAGTGCCTTCGACCATGTATGATCCATACTCAGGACGCCACAGGGACTTCGCATCTAAAACGAAATTTATAATTAAAGTACTGTTGATAAGTAACAACATGAGGAATTCTAGAATTTTCTATTTAAAAATCAATGCCAATTTTATGACGGAACGACTCGACCGATTTGGGGGTGTTTTTTATTTGTTGTGTTCGAATTTTTCCGGACAAGGTTTATATGAAAGTACGTTTGTGGAAAACCACCGGAAAATTTTGAAGAAATTCATCCGGGCGACGCGCGCCGGGATTGAACAACTAGTAAATAATACAAATCTGAAATCGCCAATCCACCTTGCGCGAGCGTTGTAACTAGTAACAAGCTGGTATTATTATTGTCATTTATTCTTTTGAATATCTTCAACTGCTATGGGATATGCTACTACAACTGCTATGGGTGTAAACCAAGGTTATGCGCGTTTCGGCGCATAACCTTGGTTTACACAGAACAGATCTACGTCTCAACATTGATACTTTCCGCTCTGTTTGGCATACTTCAGTATCTGTCTTGTGTTTAACAACTTTTGTTCGAGTCTAATTTGATGGCAATAGTTTTAAGATAAGGATTGTGCAAATAATCATTATTGTATTTGATGTAAAGGTGAGAAATAGGAATAGAAAAAATTATACAGATTAATATCAGCCTTTTATAATGGTATTCAGCTGCATCCGGTTAGACTGGAAGCCGACCTCAACATGGCTGGGAAAAGGCTAGGCAGATTTGAATATCAGCCTTTTATTACCACTGCAGGGAAAATAGTCTCTTCTCATACAAAAAATGGTCAAATATTGATCATCACGCTTCCAAAATTAATTCATACAGCTTCGGAATTGCTTTAAATCAAATATTTTATAGTAATTATGCTGCTGCTTGCATGCTAACTTTATGGATTTTTAAATTGAAAATTATTAATGGCTTAATTGCTTTAAAAGAATATGCATAGTCGCAGATGGCCATGACTTAAGCAATGCATAATAAATTATGTAGCCTACTGCATAATGTAAGCCATGTCCATTGTGTTTACTATGTTATATGATAAACATGATTACTTGACTGTATTTTTTATACCAAAAACGGGTAGTGCACACATGAAGTATAAATTTAAAATACTTTACGTTTTTTTTCTTAGCCTGTGGTAAGTGCTACGCTATAGGAGCTAAGAACCCAATCAATCTGTACTAGGTACAACCAGCCTAACAAGACGCTAATAACCTATTTGGTGATAATAGTAACGTAAAATATGAACACTAAAAAACATGCGGCTTGCTTATCATAGATTTTTTTGATGAAAATATCTCCTCCCGCTCTGGGTGGAGTGGAAGGGAGTGTCAGACTCTTACTGACTAAAACCCATCCATGTTCCTTCCTAAGCCCTTTACGTTCCGGGGTAGCGGTGACCCTTTGGGACAATCCCGCTTATCCAGCAGGCTCGGCCCTAACGGGCCCCTTCATAATAATCATCTTCATTTCTTTGAGGGGTCACCGTTTCGGACTATCCCACTTAGAAATTTCACCCTACCATCAATTTACTCCACCCAAGAGTATTCAGCGAGTAGGTCATTATTGGATCAACACATCATTAGGTTGAAGGAGCACGTCTATTAACTACGCGCTGCTTAGATAGACATACAAATAGCTAGTTTCCTCGTAAGACAAACAAAATCAAGAGTGACAATGATGTTTATGGATTGTAATTAAGCGCTATACAGTTTATGAAACACGCAACGCGACACTTCCGTCCTACGCATTACGAAATAGTTATACTTTCATTGAGTAATGAAGATATAAGTGAAGTGTATGAGATGCATTAAGCTGGCAAAAGTGTAATCATCCACTATGCAATCAACATATTAAAGTTAATCTTCTTGTATCAGCTTTGTATGGGCCCAACTCATCATCATCTGCCTAGCCTTTTCCCAGCTATGTTGGGGTCGACTTCCAGTCTAACCGGATGTAGCTGAATACCAGTATTTTACATGGAGCGACTGCCTATCTGACCTCCACAACCTAGTAACCGGGCAATACGATTCCCTCTTGGTAGACTGGCTGTCAGATTTTCGGGCTTCTGACGACCCGAAACGACTGTCAAAGATGCAAAAATGATAGCCGGGACCAACGGCTTAACGTGCTTTCAGAGGCACGGAGGAGTCTCGGTTGGGATGTAAAGATGGTCACCCGTCCACGGCCAACCCCGGCAAGCGTAGTTTAACCTGACGGAAGGACCTGTGCGGCTGTTAGTACTTAGCCACGAGCTCCCATTTAACATAATACAATAATTTTATCTTTGCCATCGATTCGAAATGAAGAATCTTTGTATGGTACATAGACATAAGTTCTACGATATGGTGCATAACATTTTCCGTAATTTATAGCTGCTTCACACAAGAAAGGACCCTTGTTTTGATTGATTGACAACGTCAACTGATGAATGACGGAATACTAGGTATATTAATTAGTAATTTTGTTAGGTAGCTAAGTAACTATGAATGAGCTCGTTATGTGATTAATGAAAGTCATTGTTAAGGAAGTATCTAAGCGCATTACACATTCCATATGATGGCCTGTTTTCCTTCCTCAAGCGTGGCGGCAGAAAACAAGGACCTAGCGCAGAACGGTTTATGCTGGAGTCTGGTGACGTAAATTATAAATATCCTTCTGCGCTAGATGGATGGGAAAGCAGTAAGCTCAGACTAGAACCAAGTCATATCTAACAACACTCCTAGGTATCCGATAGGCGGCAATGAAAAGATGTCATACAGATAATATTTAATGTAGTGCTATTTATTTAGAAGTATGTAAATATGTATATTCTTTAAGTGAGAGTATGTTTATATTGAAATAAGTGAATTGGTTCTTTGTAGCTATGTACCTATTTTGGTTTCTCATCTCACACACGCATCTCTTTTTATCTACTTTTCGATCGTAGGTATGCTGAAAGAGATTTCTCTAGAAATAATCATCACCCTTGTACGTATTTTCGGTTCCTTCTTGTCTGTTTATATGTGTGTGCATATAATGGTTGAACAAACAAGAACCTTTACTCTAAAAGTAGATTATTAACCCTTTCTGAGCTTAATCTGGGACTCTACTCTCTGCCGGGTAAGCGGGATAATCCGAAAGGGTTACCGCTACCCCGGAACATAAAGGGCTAAGGAACATGGATGGGTTTTAGTCAGTAAAAGTCTGACACTCCCTTCTGCTCCACCCAGAGCGAGAGGAGTCATTTGATGCTTTCCCACACTAAAAAAAAGGACTCTACTCTTATGTCCTTAATATATTGGTATAGGTACTAGCATTGCATAGGTATATAGCAAGTGAGTTTAAAACTCTTCACTTATTGCTACATCGATCGTACAAAATATTGATTGTTCCAGTCATATTTCATGACGTCAGTTAACATAATTAGTTTTTGCTTCGTCATCGTAACTAACATGGACGGCATGACAACATAAAAATAGATTTTTTTTATCATGCCTGATATTTTCGTTGAGTATCTTTACGAGTAGTATAGCATGAGTAATAAATGTAATAATGTTAGTATGTGGTCTCACTAATGAGTCGTCACTTTCTTGTAAATATTCATCCTGAATATCTATCTTACATCTGTTTCCACAATAATTTCTGGCTCATTTTAAATATTAACACATCACATAACATACTGTTACTGACTGGGTTGTGGAGGTCAGATAGGCAGTCGCTCCATGTAAAATACTGGTATGCATTCAGCTGCATCCGGTTAGACTGGATGCCGACCCCAACATTGCTGGGAAAAGGCTAGGCAGATTGATTGACTGTCGTACATAACAAAGCCATTTGGTTTGAAGTCATCATTACATCTACTATTGCATAAATTGTAGCCAAAGGGACGGCGGTAAGTGTCGCCCTTATTCAGCAAATTTTAAGCGTCTTGGTTATTTCATAGAGTATACTCGCAGTCTAATTTTCTGCTGTGTCATTGTTACCTATTAAATTAAGTGGCACAGAAGGCATGACATTACTTTAACGAAATAGATTCGAATATTTGATTAGTAATCATTTATCTGATATTGTCATATTGTGATAAAAACATATGCTCGTTAATGAGCAGTTATAATTATCACTTCCAATGTTAGATCTCGATCCAGCAAGGAAAAATGAGGCGATACGAATTTTGCGATTGCCGCGACCTAATCTCCTCTAATCCCTGAAGGATTTTGGGCGGCATTCATACGTTTTGGAGAATTCGTAACGACGCGAATATATTTTTCTTTTATCATTGCCGACTTATCTTAGGGCATTTTCGATAGAACTCTTTATTTATTGATAAGTATGACACTTGGTGAGATTGAAGCCTTACAGAAAAGTGAGGAACTAAGGGTGCGTAGGTACAAAGACGAATAATTTCGATCGACCGACGACGTTTACAGACAGAAACCCAGAATTACCCTTAAAAGGGGGGGAGGAAAAAGTGAGCCCATGATCGGTTATTGTATAGCGGGCGATATTGATGCTCAAAAGGACAGTGAATTATAAAATACGTAAACTGTTTGGTACAGAGGCCAGCACATCAAGTTACCACAATCTGTCAAATTTCTTTGATAGTATTTCAACTTTATTGCAAAGACATAAGGTTCATTTTTAATTGAGAAAGTTTGACAGGGATAGCTTTATGTGCTGGCGTCTGTACATTTATATCTTCGAACGGACAAGGATTTGGAATTAGACGTCTTAATAACTTCTAGTCTATGGTTTAAAAACAGCTATCCAATGATGGGTATTGGAGGAGGGTTACTAAAATGGGCATCAACTTAAAACTTTTTAGATTGGCAACTTTGCTTTCGGTCTGCTCGTAAATAAATACGTGCGAGAAACAGAAAATATGTGGTGTAGGTACCTCTTAGTCTTACTTATCGAATAGGCTTGGTAAGCAGCACTAATATAAATATGCGACGTAAATAAATTAAATAATGTTTTTTAACCATTAGCGCCACAAAATATTAATATCTGTCATGAGCTGGCTTCAAGGCCATAACATAGTAGTTATTGCTGGGTCATTGTAGCTATTGAACTAACTGTGAAGGCATAACTTGAAAACTTTGATTTATTTATTATCATATATAGTTTTTCCTGGAGTATGAGTCATCCACATAAACAAATACATACCTACAATATAGCAGATTTTTTCGTCAGAACGGCTAATCGGATTTGAAAGTGTTTTTGAATTTGTAATTCATGAGGAAGGTTATAAGCTATTTAATATCACACTATAACCCCATGGAGCAGAGCAAAAAGTAAAAAAGTCGCAGGAGCGCCATGATTTCATGCGGACGACGACGTCGCTGGCAGATGCTAACAACTCATTAATATTATGTAACACTGTAGCTTGTTTACTATACGTTTTTTTAGCCATGCTTAAAATTGGTTAGTTGGTTCTGTTTTTTTCCTTATGAGAATATATGGATTGATTATGAACATAGTACTTTTTTTCTTTAAAGATTTTTTCTTTTTCTAGTTGCCAGATATAATAATTGTTATTATTTGAGTTATAGCCTTGTTTCAATGCAACTAAGTATTATAATGTTTTCTTGGCACACTGGTAGTTGTTTATTGCAGTAACTATGAGGTGATAATTAAGATTTATGTGAATCCATTAACCGAATGAGAAATGATAAAGATTTATATTTAGTTTTTTTTTCTATTGTTGGCTCTAGCGTTAACTGTTTTTTTATTCAATTGTGTTTTCGAAGTAATATTTTATACACAAATATTGTAGAAAATGAATAAAGGATAAATAAACATATGAATGAACCCTACTATTTACATATTTATAATTATTTTAAGATAGTAACAAGATTGTTTTTCACACCATTCACAAACACACACATAATATTTGCAGTTTTTTTTTACTTTCAGTCAATACTGTATTGGTTTATGGAAAAAATAAACTTACTTTGAGGATCTTTTAATTCTGTCTCCTGCAGTTTGGGCAGCAGAACATCAGCTATGAGGCTCACTGTGGCTCGCTGCTTCTCATCATCAAACTTTACTATTATGTACTCCACCTAAATAATTTACATTAATTATTTTTTTTATACAAATATATAAAATTGTTACTGATATGTAAAAAAAAAACATATACATTTTTTATTGGAACATGTCTGCATATTTGGTATGTAGTACACCCATATTTTGCCAGTTTTGTCATTTAGAAGTCCAATGAATTATGAAATCTGTTTCTACTGCTACTAAGAATTATTGGAAACAACCTGCTGCTGAAAATCTGCCCTACATAATGGCACAGATGCCAGCACATCAAGCTATCACAAACAGGCAAATTTTCCCAATTGAAAATTAACCTTATACTTTTGTAATAAAGTTGAAAAACTATTAAAGAAATTTGACAGATCGCAGTAACTTGATGTGCTGGCCTCTGTACAACCCTATAATAGCAAATAGTGCCCCACTGCTAATGAAAGTATACTTCACTGAACACATCTTACAACATGATTTTCGGTATTATGAAATAGAGAGTGATCTCATAATTTATTTTTATACAATTCTTTAAATGAAAGTATTTCTTCAGAAACATGTTGCAACTTGCTGTGTAGTTCAAAAGTACCTTGTGTTAAGACTGGTCAATATTTTATCAACAATGAGAATAAATGGCTGATTTAGATGATCATAGAATAAGAACTACCTACCTACTTTATTTCATTTGTAATTGAACTGAAATGAACAATTTCATTTTACAACATAATTTACTTTATAATAAGTGTTTATCAGTATTCAAGTGTTCAATATCTTTGGATCAACTGCATTAAATGAAGGGTCCAATATATAATACTAATTTTCATACCCATCCGTTTGTTTAAAAGTAAAGGATCTATACTGAATGTAAACAAACCTCATCTCCCCATTTGAGTACATCTCCTGTGCGCTCCTGCAGCTTGACGTACAGGTTGATAAACTGCTCGATGCCGTGCTGACGGACATGCTCCGCCAAAGCCTTCGTTTCATCCCAAGACAGGGGACTGCCTTCACTTAGCAAACCCATCCTAGCTACTTGACCGAGACGAAATTTTACACGTGATCTGCACAAGTTCGCAACTAAATAATTTCGATAGAAAAACGCGCTCCCTTTTATAATACTGTTCATGTAATGTTATTCGGTTATGAACATTAAATATCACCAGTTGTTGTAAAATGCAACGTAAAATTTCGTTTTACGACATTGGATCTGAAAAGTACACCATAGAAAAACTTGTCTCACGCCGAAATAGTTTTAGGCACTTTTAATTTCCTGTATCAAATTAAATACGAAAGAAAACAACACAATTAAACAATTCACTTTTTTAAAGTATCTTGATCCTGAGACCAAAAGACGACTGATTACTTTATTTGTTCATAATAAATAGAGACAGAACTAGACAGAAATGAAGTTATATCAGCGTACAAGGCTGTTCTGTAATCACCACTAATTCACCAATTTTTTTTATCAATGGAACATCTATTGAAAATCCAGTACATCTTGGAAGGCGGCGAAAAAGGTAACTAAATGAAATGTACTGAATTTTGACATTATCGTACGCAAGCAGCGCCGCCATGAACTACCAAGATAACCTGGGAAAAGGTTGTCTGCTGTCAAACAAACCACCAAATCCATTCCATTCCATAAAAAAACTCGTATTGGTTAAAAAAAAATGTTTTTTTAAACGACGCTTTCATTAATGTTCAAAATGTATGGTAAAATTGTTTAAAATAAACTGTACAACGAAGACGTATAATATTGCAGAGACGATTAGAAGTTTTGATATAAGTTTTCTAGGAGATGAAAGCAAACAAATGTAGAATGGAACGTTTTATTTACGGTTTCATTCATTCAAGACTACAGATTATGAAAACTCGAGGGGCTCGTGGCTGGCTAAGTTCTGACAGAGTGAGAGAGCAAGAACCATGTTTATATAGCAGCAGAAAATGCAGTGAAATACATTTATATAGAAAGGAAGTTAATAAATTAACCACTATCCGATCAAGCATGGAATCAAAATGAGTAGAATATCGATATTCTCAATTCTTTGGGTACAGGGGCTAGAGCCCTCTAAAAAGCCCTGTAGTTCAATTCTTACAACGATGATGATACGCTCAAATTCATTTGCTCTTTTTTCAATCATTCACTATTCTTGTGGTGACACTGACAGATACTATTTTGTTTTGTAGTCTGTGGTGACAGTAAGGTAACAGTAAGAATGAAAAGTGTCGCGTTTTTATTAATTCAGTGTTTTTCCTTGTAAAATAGAGTGGTTGTCAATTAGGACTCGGGAAAATGTGTTCATTCATAATTAATATATAAATCAGAAATCATCATATGTAGGTTTGATTATACCAGTAATCAACAACTAGCACCATGGTGCCTGTGGCAATAGAAGGATGCACCCAAGGTGCTGAGGGTGGAGGAGCCCGGGGCGGCTCCATATCTCTGGCATTACTTATAGATTTTATCGTTCAGAGGACTTACGATGAACTCACGGTATTGGCTGAGCTGTAAGTACACTGTAAAATAGTCAACTTTAAATAAAATGTTTGAAGATGGGTGATAATTATTATGCTTCTGCTTTCAGTTTACCTCGTAAAACGGATATGGAGCGCAAAATTGAGATATACAAGTTCAGTGCGCGAACACGGCAGTTGTTTGTACGCTTGCTGGCTCTAGTGAAGTGGGCAAGCAGTGCCACTAAAGTGGACCGCTCTGCGCACATTATGGCTTTTCTCGATAAGCAGGCTTTGCTGTTTGTTGAGACTGCAGATGTTTTGGCTAGAGTCGCCCGGGAAACACTTGTACATGCAAGGTTTGTGATTACGGTAGTACAGACTATGGGTTGTATCGCATTTGGTTGATTCTCAAATTTTAGGATGACAATCAGTCAAATTCCTGAAGTGAGGTATTATTATATTGGGTTATTATTATGTAGGTCAGTTAATAATGGATAAGATGTAATTTGTGAGCCAGTGTACTACCCAGGGATGTAATATGATTTATATTAGGATATTAAATTAAATACAATATGTAGTGTCCATCATACATAAAATTATGCCCAATAAAATGAATCTGAATTTTGTTCAATGTCTACAGAAGACACTGCTGCCCATTATGTTACTAATATTGACTATTTTTAATATTATGCAATGTATGGACACATCCATACTAAGGCCCATATTACAGACCCCCACTCAAGACCCAAGCATTACTTCAAACTAGTTTTAACCAATCAAAGGGGCTTTAATCGAGACTCAAGCTATGCTTGAGTATTGAGTGAGGCTCTGTAATACGAGCATAAAAATTACATAATATTTAAAAACACTTGTTTCATGTACTCATTCATAAATTTCTCTGCGGTTTGCTGTTAGAGAACCCAATTCTGGGTTCAGGCTGTCCTTAAACCTTTGAAGAAAAAACACACAAATGTGTACAAGAAAGAATAAGAATGTTTTTTTTAAATGTTTCATTAAGCCTGCTTTAATTTATCCAGTACCAGTAAATCTAAAACTGTGCAAATTTGAAATATTAGAAAATATCCATTATTTACGCCAACTTCTTAAAACAGTAGGAGGTTGTCAATATGTTTGAATATTTTATTTTTTCCATAGGTTACCAACTTTCCACATGGCCGCGGCAGTAGAAGTACTAACACTTGGCACATACAGTAGATTGCCTGCAGTTATTAGGGAGCGGCTGGTCCCCCCGCCGTCGCTAACGGCCGGCGAACGCCGCACCACATTGCGTACTCTTGCGCATGTTGTGCGTCAACGCCTTACCACTGCATCCTTGCCCAGTGATATTAGGAATTTGAAGGTATGATTTGAGTTTAAATTTCAGCAAAGATCTGGGTTCACATTTTATTTTGTAAAAAAATATGTTGCAATGTGAAATTAGATGACATTTTAAAATAATACCAAATTAGTTTTCCTTCAAATCAAAGAGAACAATAATGATGCAGTAGAGTTAAACAAAACTGTAATAGACTCTCTGTTGTTCTCTGAAACTTAAAGAAATGTAGTGAAAGGGGGTAACTCAGTAGTGAAAAGCAAAATTATAATTATCGCGTTTATTAAATTCTCGATAAGTTAATGCACTCGCGGAGCGGACCGTCGTGATCGGAAGTGACGTGCTCCTGCTCTAAATCACGTTTCCCGAATAGCGGGCTGGAAGGCTGGAACCAAGGCCGCGCAGTCGCAGCGGTGACGCCCCTCACCCCTCTCCGCGCGCGCGCCCGCGCAACGGTAGAACCACCCTCTCGCTCTTTCAGTCGGCCTTTCCTGATGAAGCTGCCCGCCCCGGGTAGCCTATCCTGGAACTAATAATACCGACTCTCGAGGTCAACTTGTAGGTGAGTTCTTAATCTCACGAAAAAGAATTGAAGAGTGTAGGTATATCGATACGTCTGGTAGACAGTCACACCATGAGACACTGTCGTGACACTTCTGAATGTGTCTGGCACCATAAAATAATGAGGACACTTATGAATGTGTCTGTCAGACGACGACGAGCTGAGCATCTATCGTGATTATATCAGACGACACCTTATAAATGTGTCTATCAGATGATGACACTGGATGTGCCGTCCCTGTTGTCTATCATCTGCGGATGACACTTTACCAATGTGTCTATCGACGGTGACGACACTGCGTGTCTGTTGCAGGTGACTGACACTTTATAAATGCGCCCGTCGACAAGAACGACACCCTGTATCTACCACCAATCTGAGTAGGCCTTTGTTCAAACGACGACACCGATGCGGTATCTGTCTTTTATGCATGTTCATATTAGCGCTTAATATTTAGTAGGGTACCCTTGTGTTATAAGTAGATCAGCGATTGTAGTGGCCACAGTTTAGTGACTCACAATAAAATAAATAACAATATTCGCATTAAACAAATGAATAATATATTATATTAAGTGAACAGTTGCAGCGGCCACAGAATAGTGGCTCACAACATTAACAGTGTTCCATCACGTAAATGAACATATTGTATTTTAAGTAAATAGTTGCAGCGGCCATAGAGTAGTGGCTCACAACATTAACATCAATACTGAAGAAGTATTTTTGTTGTTAATTAATAATAAGTAATAATTGAAAAATAAGCACTGTAAACATTTCAACATCCACCTCCAACAACTGTCAACACACATTTTACACACGGTTGCACACATAATTATGCGTATAATAGTAACAATTAATCAACTGCTTGTCATAGTGATATTAAGGCACGCATATTAACACGTTTAACGTGCAACCCGGTATATGGGTTATTATTTAACGTTAATTAACCATGGTACATATCTTAGCATTATAATGATAGTTGAAACGGTTAGTTACACATTTTTTTTTTTTAAATAATAATAAAACAAACTATATTCTAAACAACTCCCATCCTGTTATCAATCAGTATCGGAGGTTAACTCGTTAGGATATTGTAAAGGCTTGAGCTTATCTCTGGCAAGAACGTTCTCGTAAGGACGACCACGAGAGGTGGTACTTTTGATTAAATAACGGTCATGAGGTAAAACCTTACGCACGACAAAAGGACCATCGAAACGAGGCATAAGCTTGCCGCTGCGTAACCCTTTCTTAAATACCTTACGTTCAGCCAGGACGAGGTCGCCTTCCTTAAATGGAGTACCCTCACGTCTCTTTTTATCAAAATTGATTTTCGACCTCCGGGCAGCCTCTTGAGAGCGAGTGATAGCGCCAGCCCGAAGAGAGCTGACATCAGACCTCGTAGGTACAACGATGTCTCCCGACAGTCGTGGTCGGAAACCGTATAGTAGCTCCAGTGGTGACTTCCCTGTACTATTATTGGTATTGGAATTGATCCCGAGCTGTACCTTGGGCAAATATTCCTCCCAACGGTTTTGATCCTCTTCTCCGAGATAGGCGACCAGAGCATCCAATATTGTGCGATTGAACCGCTCAATTTGCCCATTGGCCCTTGGACTTGCCACCGCGGTTAGTACGTGTTTGATCTGCCTATCACGACAATACCTTTTGAACTCATGACAGTCAAAGGCTTTACCGCGATCGCTAATTATACGGCTCGGCAATCCGAACGTTTTAATGTACTGCTCAAATGTCTTTAATACGTTGTCACAACCAGCATCGCGCACCGCCTCAATCCAGATGAAACGCGTGAACGCGTCTATAATGGCGAGTATGTACATTTTGCCTGATGGACTTTTACAGAATGGACCGAGGTGGTCCACGTGAACGGTGTGAAACGGTACAGCTACCTTCTCTATAGGATGTAATAATCCTATTTTACGACCGGTCGGTTTCTTTGCGTACTGACATGATATGCAACCACCGACGTACTTCTGCACAAACCGTCTCATACCACTAAACCAATACTTCTCCTTCATGGCGTCATAGGTTTTATTATAGTTGGCATGACCGTTGTTATCGTGAAAAGTTTGCATGATTGACCAGCGAGACTGACGTGGTACTACAACTTTGTTTTGACCGTTCACTTTTCTAAATAAAACGTTATTCTCTAAAACGTAGTCCCGTCCTAGGCCGTTGTCATTGCCCACGGAAGTTTCGTCCTTCAACTGCCCTATAGTGGATCGGATTGAGACGTCAGCGTGCTGCATGCTTTCAATAAGATCTCCGTCTGTGCAACGCATAACGGATTCAACTGGGTTACGACTCAATGCATCCACATGAGCCATGGCCTTGCCCGGTCGATATTCCACGTCAAAGTTAAATCCCTGAACTTCGAGCCACCATCTAGCGATGCGCGGGTTCAGGTCCCGCTTTGACCACGTCCACCGCAGAGCATTGCAATCAGTTACAATGGTGAATTTTAAACCCGTTAAGTAAACCTTGAACTTCTGTAATGACATGACAACAGCTAATGTCTCAAGTTCGAAACTATGGTAGTGTTGCTCCGCGGTGGTCGTCTGGCGGCTAGCGTAAGCGACTGGTTGGTAAGTACCATTAGGCGGTTTTTGAAGTAGAATACCTCCCAGACCGATTTTAGAGGCATCGGTGTGCACTTGTGTTTCATACTCCGGGTGAAATAATAATAGTACCGGACGACTTACTAGTATGTTTTTAATGCTATCAAAGGCCTGCTGTTGTGCAGCGCCCCAGACCCATGGTTGGTCCTTTTTAGTCAATAGCGTGATAGGTCGAGCTAGCGAAGCAAAGTTACGTACGTACTTACGAAAGTAGTTCGCTAGTCCCATGAATTGTCTTGCGTGGTGTACGTTCTCGGGTTGCTTAAAATCGTGCACAGCATTAAGTTTATGTTGAGCCGGTTTTACTTCGCCATTACACACTTCGTGGCCCAAATACTCGATACGAGACACTAAAAATGAGCACTTATCGAGTCTCAGTGTAACGTTGGCTTCTCGAATCCGCTCTAAAATTGCTCTTAAATGGTCTAACGCGTCAATTTCCGAATTCGAGTAAATTAAAATATCGTCCAAATAAGCCGTGCTAAATTTAAATTTTAACGGCCCGAGGATTTCGTCTATAGCGCGTTGAAACACCGCTGGTGCATTAACTAAACCGAAGCTCATGCGAGTGTACTGATAAAGACCATCCGGTGTGATGAACGCGGTAAAGTGTTTACTCTCGTCATCGATTTGAATGCAATGGTAAGCCGATAAAATGTCTAAGCACGAGAAAACACGCGCATTCGAAAGTCGATCTAGTTGGTCCTGTATCAGCGGTAAAGGGTAGCGCTCCTTTTTGGTAATTTTAATAAGCGCGCGGTAATCGACGACCATGCGCGGCTCTCTCGTCTTTTTGGTCACGAGAATGACAGGACTTGCGTATGGTGAAGTGGACTCCTCCACGATACCTTTACTCCTTAAATCACTAACGATATTGCGGACCTTGTCACGATCACTCGCGGACATGCGATATGGTCGGTAATATACGACCTTTTCTTTATCCGTCAACTCAATATGCATCTTAACAGAACATTTGCCTATTCTACTGTCGTCTACTCCCGAGAAACATTCCGAGTATTCGTGTAAAATTGACTCGAGTTTCGTCAACACGTCCGATTCAAGATCGTCACCTATTTTGTACGTATTCCTATACGTACTATCGTTTATCGCGGCTCGTGCTACGCATCGGTTAAGAGGTAAGTCAAATGAACTATTACTTGTATTTATTATATTCATGACTGCCTTTCCGTCAATAAACTCGATATCGCCCTGTGGAATAACGCACTCAGCCCTCGGAGCTTGATGTTCTGTGTGACGTACGGACGCATATCCGAATAGTAGTTGGTCGCATGAAACTATTATTTTGTTTACTCCTGGCGACAACGCGACTGAACTCTCCGTGACCAACTTCACATGTTCGACATCATCACAAACGGCGGGTAACTCGCGTAAATTATTAGCGTTATACATTTTTAAACACGTAGGTGTCTTAATGACGTACACGTCTGGATAATCCGTGAACGGTTGACCTATAATCACACCGATGTCTTGTGCGTTATCTGGCACAATATAAGCGCTCGCTTCGCATGAAGCTTCGTCTGCACACACCTTTACATACGCTTCACCAACAGGTATTATCTTCGAACCACCAAAACCCCTAATAACGCTATTCGATTGACAGGGCTGCACTTCGAGATTTAATTTTTGCGACATAGAATTAGTAATAGTTATACACGAACTACCGAAGTCAATAAAAGCTTTCACGGGGTGGTCATTGACCCTTGCGTTTAAATAATATTTCGAGCTGGATGACTGGTCTTTTATAGCATGTACCGACTGGGATGCGCCAGCGTTCGAATTAGTATTATTATTAATGTGCGACTTTCGAGCCTTAAGTTTCAAACATTCATCCTTACTATGGCCCGATTTACCACAATACGTACATTTTTTAGCTTTGCGGAAACATTTATCTTCCGTATGGCCCGATTTACGACAAAAGGCGCAAATAGTTGCTTTATCACGCGCCTTGTAATTGCAATTCGTTGCAATATGACCGCGCCTTTTACAAAGATTGCATCTTATCTTTTTGAATGAGGAATTTACACTTGGCACGATATGACTTGTTCCTTCGGCGGTACGAAGTGCGGATAGGTATTTCAATAACTTAGTGGGGTCATTACAAGCCGCGGACACCGCGCCGACCTCTACGATCTGACTACCAATCGTGCCAATTATAATTTCCGTGGTGAGCGATGGCGGAAGGCCACAAGCATTCCCCAAAGCCAGTTTATCATAATAAAATTGCAAGTAGTCATCGTCGGGTTTCCGTACGACATTAACTAAATCACGTAACATATTTAATTTACTTTTCTGGGACGGAAAAGCCACCATTAACTTTGACTTAAAATCCGACCAAGTCACATTCACGTCTATTAAATTATCAAACCACTGACGAGCGTAGCCCTTTAGTTTTGACGAAGTATTGAAAATAATGGTCTTTTCGTCCCAGCCATACATGTTAGATATGCCTTCGATTTTACGGATCCAAAGTTCCATTGTAATTAGAGTTTTCTGGGGGTCAAATTCCGGTATAGGGTCGCTACGACCTACATATCGCAATGATGATGAAGGTGCAACATACCCCGTATTTGTAGGCGTCAAAGTCGTGAAATTCAGTTGCGACGGCGTACCGGCGGCTGCTAACCCGCACTCGCCGACCGTGCTATGGACGCCAAGCGACGGGGCGCCCGGCATAGCTAACTGAGAAATACCTGAATCCAGTTGTGGGGCTGACATATTCGGTGTCGGCTCCGCCGGCAATGACGCGACTGGTCCAGCGGTTTGCGAAACCGCCCGGTGACCGTTACCGGTAGTGGCAGGCGTCCACGAACTCGTGAAGTAGCCATGTTGGCACGTCGTGGCAGGAACAGAGGTACAGGATGCACTCCCATGCGCTGCTTGATGACCACAGCCTCGCCCGGACGGTGTCACATGTCCGATGGTCAATGATGTAGGTATTGGTGGTGTTAAAGAGCCCTCTTCATCGATATCACGCGAAACCGGCGCGCCGTAAACTTCCGTTTCCAGTTTACGCACGCGGTGTTTTAACTGTTCTTCTAAATTTGTTAAAAGCTCGCGACGAATGCGGCTAATTTCTTCTTTTATTGTGTTATCCGCGCTCATTTTCGCGCACACGCACGTTTACACAATTCACACAACAAAAACACTCACGTAACGTAATACTAATAATATACGACGATCGAGTATTCGAGTTCACATTTTATTAGTTAGTGGACGTTTATGGAGTCTAATCCCACTTCTGAGCTGAAAGGGGGTAACTCAGTAGTGAAAAGCAAAATTATAATTATCGCGTTTATTAAATTCTCGATAAGTTAATGCACTCGCGGAGCGGACCGTCGTGATCGGAAGTGACGTGCTCCTGCTCTAAATCACGTTTCCCGAATAGCGGGCTGGAACCAAGGCCGCGCAGTCGCAGCGGTGACGCCCCTCACCCCTCTCCGCGCGCGCGCCCGCGCAACGGTAGAACCACCCTCTCGCTCTTTCAGTAGTATCAATGTTTTAATCAATAAATTTAACTGCTTAAACTATAATCACACGAAACTTTAAACTTGTTGCAAAGTGATTATAATAATCTGATCTTATATGCCAGAAAAAAGCAATTTTTTCTGCATTTCTCAGTAAATGAGTAATATGGCGGTGTCCGCAACTCCACGTCAATGCTTGTATTTTGCGTACTGCATTTTTACAGTAATGTTATGTATATTATTTAATGTAACTATTGATTTGTAGAATAAATGATTAGCTTAATTTTGTGCTTTTATAGGTGGAGAATGGGCGTGCTACATTCACCGTAGGCCAAGAGTTCAGTGTTTCGCTCACTGTCATGGGAGATGCACCCAACTTGCCTTGGCGTTTGTTGGATATTGCTATATTGATACAAGACAGTGAAACTGGAGGTTAGTCTACAGATACAGAACATACTCAATCTTTACAAAAGTGCCACCTTCAGATTCAAACAGAGATCAAAGCTTTGGGTTTGTTCTGAGGAAAATGCATAAATATGAGTTTAGTTTAGTTTAGGGTGCTTTCCAATTCCAAACCAATCAATCAATTTATTTGTGAAAAGCACGTTAATCCGTTGGTCCCGGCTGTCATTTGTGCATCTTTGACAATCGTTATGGGTCGTCAGAAGCTCGAAAATCTGACAGCCAGTCTTACCAAGGGGTATCGTATTGCCCAGTTACTGGGTTTTGGAGGTCAGATAGGCAGTTGCTCCATGTAAAATACTGGTATTCAGCTGCATCCGGTTAGACTGTTAGCCGACCCCAACATAGTTGGAAAAAGGCTAGGCAGATGATGAGGTATTTACATAAATAGGTGTGCTTTATATTTTGTCAAAAAAAAACAATGTTTCATCAATAAAATAATCAAAAGACTCCATCAATCCGTCAGATATTTATATATTCACTATCAGGACATGTTACATTTTTGCACAGGTTAACTTTTATTTGTCCTGAATATCCTTTAAAGTCGAGTTTCTAGGGGTAGCCCGCAATTTCTTCATCAGATTTGACTATTTCAACCATTATATTATGTGTCAGACAGCACACAACCATACTAATCAGAGGAAATCCGGAACACCCATTTTGGAAATCTGAAAGTGGATACAGACCATATCTTAAACTTTTAAATATATTTTCGGTGTTCTCTCATCATGCTGACCACTCAGCCCCAGCTATCAACTTTTTGCCGTGTATATGCTTACTCAAAGACTCACTAGGTTTCCCTACCAATATTATCTTTAGTTTTTACATTTTCCAAGTGAGCCAACAAATAATCCATTACAAAAATGAATATAGTTTGTATAGTTACTGATCATCATTCTCTTGTCCTGACCCCAATTTGTTTGGGGTCGGCGCGACATGTCTGTTCTGCCATAGTTCTTCTATTAGTTTTCATCTCGACAGTCAATCTTTCTAGCCATATAATTTTTCATACAGTCTATCAACAGTTTCTTTGGTCTTCTCCTACTCTTACGTGATAGCCATCCACATCCATATTAAAACTTTCCCCATTCCTATACACAACACAAGTCCATACCGTGACAATCGATTTCCACAGAAACCACTTTCAGATTTCCTCTCATATACCGACTTCTTTTTTTTTCTCTTTTTTTTTACAGCTACTAATACCAGGAATTTTCTTTCAGAGGGCAAGCCCCTGGTCCACAGTTCGCAACTGGCATGGTTGCGCGGAGTGGCGCAGGCGCGTCTGGCTGCGGCCGGACTGAGCGGCGCCTTGACTGCGCTGCGCTACTTCTGTCGCTCTCTCTCGCTGGAGCTCTTGTACACGCAGACACTGAGGCTGTGTCGCGACCGCCTGTCGAAGCATCTGCAAGTAGATAGGTACACGCCCGGACAGAAGCTTCAGGTTTCGTATTGGAGGTAAGTTGATATTTTAGGCTATCTTGTTCACTATATGTACTCTGTTCGTTATAACATTAGACAAATAACGGTTGTCACCGTTTCGTTATTTCTATATAGACGTATATTAAACTCCGTTATTTCACGTTACATACGAAGCAATGTTATTTATTAATATTAACCATTTACATTAAAAAAACAATTACTGTAAAGTGCAGTTATGTCAACAATATTACACAATAACTGTCGTTATTTAGCCGTTATTTTTCTAATCTATACTTATAATAAATCTGTAGAGACGCTAATTCTGTACATGAAATAAAACTAGCTGTGCCCACGACTTCGTCCGCGTGGAATACATAGTGACTTCTGGCAGCATATAACTTAACAAATGATCGCCGTGATTCTTTAAATTGACATAACTTTTTTATTTATGAACCGATTGACATGAAATCAACACTAAATGTTAAGTGAAGCTTACTTTAATATATTAGTAAAAACCGCATCTAAATCTAATAAGCCGTTTCTGATATTAGCGTGCACAAACACACAGACAAACCGACAAACAGACAAAAAAAAAATTACAATTTCGGGTTCGGCATCGATATAATAACAACTCCTGCTACTTTTTTTTAAATATATTTCCATTGTACAGACACCACTTTTCAGCAGTCTGAGCAGTGAAGGGAAATATTGGGAAAACGGGAGAAGTTACTTCATTTTTTAAGCTTCCGTCGCGTGTGCAGCCTTAATGGTTAATGCTACATAGAAATCATGTATGACGAAAATGTTCTCCTTAAAATTATATAAATATATTCTTTGACAGCATATGCCTATCTTTTATGGTTGACTCACAATAACACGTGAAACTCCCGATAGCTTAGCAATTCGGAGCTTTCTGATTATATTTGTCTACTCTTACGTTGACAACACTCTCACTCATCCCTAATTAAAAAAAGTTAACATGATTTTTTTTTATTGAATAGGTAATACTATTCAATAAAAAAAAATCATATAAATCGGTGTAGAAACACCAAAGATATACATGAAATTCGCTTATAAGTCATCGCGCGTGAATACAGAATCATGCTGGCTATAAGGATTATTTTTGTGTATCGGTTGCCACGCTCGACGTGCTTCGCGGCTGGAGGTATAAAAAGGCGGGGGGTCCGCTCGCGAGCTTCAAGCCCGGTTAAGCAGTAGACAACCCTTTGGTTGAACTGCGAGATGCCATTTTCAAAAAAAACGCGCGAGCTTCATACAATATTTGGCTGTAGATGCGAATAGACGTTCAGACTGTTCGATCTTATTGACAGACAATTTTTCTGTCGGAAGTCACTATTCCACGCGGACGAAGTCATGGGCAAAAGCTAGTGTTATAATAAACGGAGTATAAGTAGTTTAAAAATCAATAGAATGACGTTAGCATTTTTACCAAGCGAGTTAGGTTCGATGCATCATTTACATGTGTCATGTTTCCTCAGGGAGCTGGGCTGCGAGCTAGGCTACCGCCTCATCATCGGCGCGGAGGGCTCCCAGCTGTGCGTGTGGCACGTGCCGGCGCTGGCGGGCGGCGAGCGCGTGGCCAGCGCGCTGACGCCGCACGCGCCCTCCATGGAGCGCCTGCTGGCGCACACCGTGCACGTGCGCTCGCGACAGAGGCTCAACGACCTCAAAGTGCTGCTCAACGACATGGGGGTAATTAACTGAAATAAAAACTTGAGAGGTGTCAAGGGACACCCGGATGGAACGAAGTTCCTTTCGATTAATTAGTGAAGGAATTGCAGTAAAATTTTATTTCTTTTAAGTAATATTACCAATCAAAAAATATTGATTAAAAAGACATCACATTATATCCAAAAAAAAAGTATCTTTACAACTTTCGGTCTTAATTCCGTCTAGCCCCCTTTCGCAACGCGCGATAAGGAACTTCGTTCCAAAAGAAACCGACCGCGCGTGTTGGTTTCATACCAAGGAAAGTAATTTATTGGTATTATACAACTTGTAACAGAATAAACGCAATTACTCTTAAGGGGTCATTGTACTCATCATTATGAACAACTTTCACAATGAGACCAACACCGAAATCGCAAAAAAAAAATCGAATGCCTCCATACATTTATGTGCGCATAACGCGTCAAAATGTACTGAACAGCTGATTTTATTTTCGCGATTTCGTGGTTTCTCCCATAGTAAAAGTTGTTCATAATGATGAGTACAATGACCCCTTAAGAGTAATTGCGTTTATTCTGTTACACGTTGTATATAAATAATTTATACAGGTGGAATGCAGTGTAAGCGGATGGCCATGCGTGCTGGCATGTTCGGTGGTGTCGCCGTGCTTGCGCGCTGAGCAGCTGTTGGTGTGCGTGGGCGCGCACGGCGGGCGGCTGCGCGCTAGGGTCCCCGCCTACCCCGGCACGCCGCGCATGCCCGAGCTCGCTAATGCGCTCGGCGCTACCAACGTCACGCTTATCAAGACGCTGTTAACACAACTTAGGTAAGGCTTAAAACCTTCTGGTTCATTGATATCACCATGCCTGTGCAAGTAGTTATGACATTCCCTGTTTTTGGAGGACATCCTATTCATATTTATAACTCTCATTCGATTGATTTTATTGGCTATTGTTGTTAACTTGGTGTAAAAATGTTTCTACATATTCATCAAACCCTGAGCAAAAATTATTGCTAGGAATAGACTTTTGGCTTTGCTTGGCTTTTGACTTTTGTTTTTGGCTCATAAAATTGTTGATTTCGACAGCGTGAAGCGCACGTAAAACATTGTGCTTATTTGTGCATACAACAGTGCAGGAGTTAGGGTACTTAATGTTACGTTCCAATACTAAAAACTTGTTCGCGTAAAAAAAATCCGTAACTAGAAGGTTTCCAGATATGGATCAAAACAAAAAATTATCACAATGACGGAAAGGACAAATGACTCTTGATGAGTTATGTGTATTTTTACATCCTTTGTACAGACATTTGATAATGTAGTAACTTTTCAGAAAAGGCATGAGAAAGTAGCAGAACGTCTTATAACCCACTAACGGCTTCACCCACGTGGAAACCGATTTTTCATTCAACAAAATCCCCCTTTTCAACCAGTAAAGGACGAATTTTTGAAAAACCCCTTCTTAGTGCTTTTTGCACACGGCTTCCTTTTATAATGTAGGGGATTATAAATGGAAGCCGAGTGCAAAATTTCACGTTCCTAGTCCAAGTAGTTTCGGCTGTGCGTTGATATGTCAGTCAGTCAGTCAGTGTCTCCTTTTATATATAAAGAAAATAATTTTCGCAGGTTCTGGCTTGTAGCTCGTCGTTGCGAGAAGACACTACAGCACCTCCCGGCGAGCGTGTGTGAACACCTGCCGTTCTTGCACGGCCCCGACCATCCGCTCAGCAAACTGTCCCCCGACAGACTCTACGTCACGCTGCATAGACATACCGATCATATATTGGTGAGTAATTAAACAACAAAAAAATATCATATAATACCGCCTTGGAGAGTAAAGGTGGTACTGTTCCACAAACGCTGGTGCACTTAATATCGTGCGCTGCGTGTCCTGTCGTCTGCACGTGACAGGAACTGATGGACGCCAGTGATGGCGCCAAACACGGTAGCCGAATTCTGGGCCGAGCCCATTTAGATTACCATAGACACTTTATAACGTCTCTATGGCAAGTCGAAGAAAACGTTTTTTATTTATTTAAATTGTATGTCAACGACATGATTATGTCAACACAAATAAGGTCATGTAGCACTTGAGTTGACTAGGACTAATCTGCCGTGCTTGTGATATATACAGTAAGTGACATGGAGACACTTTCGAGAAAAAGGCGGTCAAAGTTTTTTTTTTACTTCTGACGTTTCTCTCAAAGTATAAATTAAAATTAACTTTTCTAAAATGTTTTAGATGAAAATGTGTTTGTTTAATAATTTCTATATTTTATTTTTTATTTAGTAATAATATTTAAATTTTAAAGCTTGATAAAATATGTATGTTAAGGAATGGACAATTAAAAAATAATGTTTTTTTTTGTATTAGTACAGTAAGTGTGTGACTTACTGTAACAATCTTTAGTTTTAAGTACATACTGCAACAATGATAACAGAATGAGGTAAATAATTAGATAGAATAACAAAAATTGCACAATTTGCCTAATGTTATTTAATCACTTACTGTGATTATAGCTAGGAATCCATATGAAAACTTGTGGCATCAGCTACCATGAACTATAATTAATTACTCTTCCTCGATATTATTGGGATAAAATAAACAAAAGATTGTTTTTGAAATTATAGTTTAATAGAAGTAGATACACAGTAAAATTATTGTTTTAGTACACAGCTTTATTAATACTCTAAAATTAAATAATCAGTTCCATTTATGTAGTGTTTGTAGTCTTTGCAGCATTTGGAATCATCATAAAAGCTAACATTAAAAAATTACAATTCGAGTCTGCGCAACAGGCTTCATACAAGAAACAATCACAAACCAAATAAACTAAACATTGTTTATAAAAAAAAATCACTCGTGTTTGTACTCCTTCGTTCGTACACAAGAAAAAAAACAATAAACATCTAAAATAAACACTTTGTTTCCAAAAAATTAAGATAGTTTTCTCTTTGGATTTTTTCATTATAAAAATAGCCTATGAAGGCACATTAAATTCTTTGTAAGTCATTTAACTTCTTAGGATGATATAACACTTAACTATTATATGTAGCTATATAGATTATGAGATCCTTGTTATACGAACTTAAAAATCAGTCTTACAAATTAACAATATCAGTACCGTTGTTGCAGTTTATAGTAGGATAGTAAAATGTCTTTTAACCGACTTACATAAATAATATTTGCTTACAGGCTTACATAAATTGTGTTTATAAGAACACATTTTTTTAAATATTAACCGTAGAGTTTTAAAACTCTTCTGTTAATAGATTGGTTGTGGAATTTGAAACCGGAATGTTTAACCAAAAACACCTTCTATTCTCAGGCATCAGAGGTACAAGTTTCTGTATAATCTCTGCTTTACGATCTGCGGTGATTCCTCGTGGAATATTTTTAGACTTAACCTCTGGGAACTTTTGAGTCTTTAAAATTTTAGCCTGTAAGAAGTCCAATGATTGAAACATCTCATTATGACCCGTTTTATACTTCAGCACGAATTGACCCCTTTCAACTTTAACTACCATTATATCCTTGAGATAAACCCTGTCTTCCATGTTTCTCAGTTTATATTGCGACGATAAGTCTTCATATAAATAAAAGTCCGAAACATCCAATGATTTGACAATACATTTGCGATTATTTGCCATTTTTACTCTTTGGACATAATCATCAAAATCGTACACTTTATTTTTACCTAACATTTTCTCAACCTGATGATGAAAATGGTCAGCAGACATGAAGGTATGCCCTGGCTCGAAATATCGTATCTCGATTGTATTCGCAGATATTAAAGAACTATTAATAATATTTACTAAAAACGACATCAATGCCCAATTTTTATTTTGGGATGCACAATTATCAGCCCACAAAATAACATTTTCGGCATCTCGTTTGTGAAACAAAAAAGCCCTAAATGTTGAAATTATGTCATGTTGATGGCGACCTGATATAGACTCATTCCAAACAACTGCGAATGGCATTTCATCTTTGGATGTTTTTCCCAAAGGCACGAAACTTTCATTAAAAGCAATTATTCTGGGGCAGAAAATTGCGGCTTTATATTGGTCTAATCTTGGCAACATGATCACTTTTTGTAAATCTACGGAATATCGAATAGTAGTTTTATCAACAATGGCATTATCTACATCTTCTTTATATTTTTTTCGGCTTTCTGTATATCTTAGCTTATGAGCATTATACTTGTTACAAACATCACAGGTAGTTTCAGGATTTTTATTATGTTCTGGGTTATGTAGTTTAAATATTGCACATAATTCACATTCTTCGTTTCCTAGATGTGTAAAAGATATGTTTAACTCATTTTTTACTACTGTGCGGTAAGTTTCTAGAGATACTTTCAAATTGGGAAACTTTTCGCAAAAGTTTTTGTACATAATTGGCACATTAATATCACTAGGCAGATACAGTTTATTAGGAGCATGCTCTCTTCGGTAGTGGGAAATTGCAGGATTGTAGCTTAAAATATGACTTTTTATAATACTTCTGTCTATTTTATTGGCTCTTTCATAGACACCCCTGCGATCTTTTTGCTGATCGACGGGTCTTTTTAGGGCAGCAAGAACTCTCTGATCGTTTTTTGGGTGATACCCCAAAGTTGTTAGAAAGAATGGTTTGCAAACTTCTAATTTAATATCATCTGGATTTGTTAGAAAATATGCATATGTTAGTTTCCTTTTCGGTATTTCTCTACTTGTTTGTTTTCTTCTTTCAACAGCTTTCGTTTCAACCATACCCTTAATAAATATACCCTGTGATTCTTTGCTCAGTTTACTGTAATAATTGTTTATTACCTTTCTTTGGTCTTCGTTAATGTTCGTCGAACATTTTCGTCTACAATTTTCCGTGCATGCCCTTTTAAGTGATAGCTTTTCAATCAGTAATTGCTTTTTAATCTTATTTCTTTCTGTTAATGGCTCTACAAACACTTGTCTTTTTCGTGGTAAACCAGACTTAGTTAATCCTTTTCCTTCTTGTACGGGATTATTAATTAGATTTAGTTGTTCCGAATTATTCAAACTATTATTAACATTATTTACTGCACTCTCACAATCAACTTGAGTTGAATTATGTTCTAGCAAAGATCCGTTAATATTAATGCCAGGGTCATTGGTTTCAATTGCTGTAGTATCTTCTTCTGGAATAAACGTTCTAACACGAGAGATCAGTGAATCTTCGCAATCAGTGTCGGTTGTGTCAGAAGTAGGTATATAATCTTTGTCCTTAACACTATCATCAGAATCTTCGAATAAGCTTTGATTATTATTAATTTGTGAATTTTCGTTTTCTTCGTCCGAACTAGTTAGAGTTTCATTACATTTGAGCAAATCTTCATCAAAAGACTTTTTCTCAAAAAGCAACCTATTAAAGTCAGTCATATCATTTTCCATTACAGCACTACGTGAATTTCTGTATTCATTATCAAAATCAAATATTTTTGGATGATCATTAAAATTTACATACCGCAACCACATTGTGTTAATGTCAGTAACTACACGTTGCTCATCCATGTCGGTAACTACACGTTGTTCACTCACTTCGGTAACTACACGTTGTTCATTCACGTCGGTAACTACATGTTGTTCATTCACGTCGGTAACTACACGTTGTTCATTCACGTCGGTAACTACTCGTTGTTCATTCATGTCGGTAGTATTTGAGGCTGCTTTTCTAGCCAAAGCCAGAATTCGGTCACTTCTGGACGTCATTTTGTCTGGAAAACAAATTAAAATGCTACTTGCAAGCAACACATTCACACAAACAAGCTAAGGCAACAGGCTTAGTATTCAAATATAAATGAGACGATGTTAAAAAATAAAACACAAGTTTTGACATTCCATTAACGTAATAAAACTCAAAATCGATTGAAAGGACAGTAAAAAAGTTTTTCTTAAATGTCTAATGTTATTTTGCACAGAGTATAGACATAGTAATTTTACACACGTAGGTATATATTTCGTGTTTAATATAAGAATAATAAGTAATTCATTGTAATTTGTATATTATGGATATGTAGGTTACAACGATCACGACAACAATTTTCGAATTCGATAAGATAAATTAATGTAAAATTAGTACCATTTAACCTGTTAAAATGTGTTGTGTGTAGCTCTAATATTATAGACCCGAATGCAAAAGCTAGGAAAGTACGTATACTCACGAGTGATTTGGGCGCCAATTTTATTCTCAGACGCACGTCAGCCTCGTTTGTTGCGTCGAACGCGACTGCTTTACGCACTTGCCCCTCCCCGCACTACCCATTCGGACCCTAAGCGCCTTAGAATATTTGCAGTAAGTAACGTGTTTACCTTATTTGTTCCAGCCAAGTCTACGCATAAGATGTAATATTCCTAAACATAATTACAGTAGTGAATCTTGCTGTTATTACGACTACACATATATATTTTTTTTAATTCGCTGACTTATCATATACACAGTAAGTTTTACTTACTGTACTTATGGTAAGATAATAGAATAATACATCGTGAAACTTCTAAGCATTAATATAGTATATACTCTTACTGTAGATTTGTTAAGGTTGAGTATACTAATGTTTATTCCCAACACTTATTATAATTATAGCAAATTGTACTTACTGTTAATATGTTTCAGTGATACGTGATGAAAAATACTCATAACTTAAAAAGAATAAGAGCAAAATAACTTACTGTACCAATACCTAGGAAATGGTTTTAACTTTGGGAAAAAATCAACAGTATGTGCCCATACTGCAATCATATTATGTATGCATTGGCGCCAAACGCGTCTTACTGTAATTATGCTTAAGCTTATTTGATTTTATAAACCACATTTTCAAATTTTAAGTATACAGAAATGGTAGGTACCATCTCTACATTCCGAATATATACTTAACTCAATATCGACCAAAATGTTACTTACTGTAATTATCATAAGCGCGGCAGTAATGCTGTGTTGTTGTAATGTCAATAACAGACATGTACAATATAAATTGCATTGTATGCACACATTCTGATAGACAAGTGCAAATATATACACACACTTTTTCATTTTAATAGTTAGGTTAGATAGAAATAATCAATCTGCCTAGCCTTTAGCCCAACTATGTAGGGGTTGGCTTCCAGTCTAACCGGACGCAGCTGAATACCAGTATTTTACATGGATCGACTGCCTATCTGACCTCCACAACCCAGTAACTGAGTAACACCTTGGTACGACTGGATGATCCGTAACTCCTGTCAAAGATGCACAAATGACAGCCGGTACCAGCGGCTTAACGTGCTTTCCGAGGCACGGAGGAGTCTGTTCCCCTTACTTATTTAATTTGGCATTTACTTAAGTAAGGCGTTCACTTAAGTAATTTTAAAACCATTACATAAAAAATATAGGAAGGAAGACATGTCAAATTACAGACCAGTTGCCCTTATGTCGGTATTCTCCAAGATCTTCGAAAACCTCATTTATGTATCAATGTTCTCTTTCTAGTTTTAAAGCCATCATGCTCAATAATTATCTATCCTACTTCTCATGCATTACTCGAGAAATGTTTTAATTTAAAAAGAAGAATGTTAAAGAGACTCGTCATTCATTTTCTATCATTGAAATTGTGTTATGTTTTGTACAGATTGTGGAGATGAAGGAAGTGGCTGCGGGCAGTACAGCGACGACTAGCAACAGTTCCAACAGCGGCAGCGCCTGCTCTGTGGCGCTGTCCTTCCACCTCGCCGGCGCCAAGCGCTGCACGCCCGAGGAGTGCGAGGATGAGGTACGCATGCAAAAATACACCTTAATATCAGTGAAATATAGTATAAAGTTGTATGAACATTCACATAGATATAAAACAATCTTTTGGTCGTATTCGAGCGGACCAGTCCCTGAAACTTCTTTTAAACTATATTGATTTTTAAGGTTTATAATCCAATGGCATTAATGACACTGTGTAATTTTTGTGACATATTAATGTTCTACTGTTTTTGAACGTTATAGAACTCCGCCAGCAGTGCGTCTACGCCGGCCAATGCACCGCGCGCCTACTTGAAACTAAACTCCTTGGTCGAGTTAGACACGTTCACCCTCACACATGGACCGTTCACCCCGCTCGATACACCCGGTAAGTACTTATTTGCAATCTTATATGATTGTGGTTTTTGCTTGCTCGTGGCTTAGTAATAACAGCCACACAGGTCGATCCATCAGGTTAAGCTACGCTTGCCGGGGTTGGCCGTGGATGGGTGACCATCTGTACATACCGAGACTCCTCCGTTGGTCTCGGCTGTCATTCGTGGATCTTTGACAGTCGTCACGGGTAGTCAGAAGCCTGAAAGTCAGACAGCCAGTCTTACCAAGGGATATCGTATTACCCAGTTACTGGGTTGTGGAGGTCAGATAGGCAGTCGCTCCATGCAAAATACTGGTATTCAGCTTCATCCGGTTAGACTGGAAGCTAACCCCAACATAGTTGGGAAAAGGCTAGGCAGATTGATTGCAATATACATTTTCCTGTGTATATTCACATCTGTACTTACAATGGGTGTGTAATGTTTGCTATAATAACAGATAGTCTAATTTCATTTGACATAACTTACATATTATTATGATATAATTTTCATATGCTATAAAAACATTTAACCTAATTTCATATGATCTAATGTTATATTTGATACTAGCTTCTGCCCGCGGCTTCGCTCGCGTGGAGGTCGGAAATTATCCCACAGGAATGTTCTACCGGGATAAAAAATATCCTATGTGTTAATCCAGGATATAAACCATCTCTGTGTCAAATTTCATCCAAATCTATACAGTAGTTTTTACGTGAAAGAGTAACAAACATCCATACATCCATACTTACAAACTTTCGCCTTTATAATAGTAGTAGGATAATTTTCTATATGTATAATATGTATTAATTTTATATAACGTTCATTTGACTTAATGTTCTATTGACCTAATTTTCATGTTTATTGGTCACAGTTCTAACCTAACTCAAATGGCACCTAACCAAACCTTAAAATATTCTATGCAACGTTGAGGGTGGGCTTGGTTGACGGAGCCCCGCTTCACGGGGCTCCTACTTCTGGGTGGTTTATAAAAAAATAACCACGAATTTTCTAAATTATATTAAAAGTTACTTATGGAATTTAAGTTACTCATCGGTTGTCATGGTATGGGCATGTTATGCGGAGGAATGAGGAAAATGTTGTCAGGAAAGTTGTGAGTATGAATGTGGATGGCTATACAAGTAAAGAGAGACCAAAGAAACGATGGGTGGATGGTGTGAAAGATGATATGGCTAGAAAGGGAGTGACTATCGAGATGACGACTAATAGAGAAGTATGGAAGAAAAAGACATGTTGCGCCGACCCCAAATAGATTGGGATAAGGGCAGGAGAATGATGACTTATTGAATTTCAATATTATAGCAACTGAATATTATATTAATTGAATATTATTTCAAATGTGCATATAAACTGTTCATTATACCATATGAAATTAGGTAAAATAAAATTATATCAATAATTCGTTATATCATTTAATCGTTATATTAAAAAAAATTATATAAAATGAAATTAGGTCTTATGATCATTAGAACTTTTGTTATTATATCAAACGTTACACACCCACTTACAATATCTAAACTGTGATGTAGGTATGCAGCCGGGCAAGCGCAAGTTATCAGCGGCGTCCCAGCGCGCGGTACGTGTTCGTCAACCTGCGTACTTCATACCGGAACTCGCGCATGTGGTGGCGGCCGCCGACGAACGTGTGCCCTTCGTTAATCTTGCTCAGGAGGTAAGAATGGAAGATTATGATAAAAACCGGGAGCTTGAAGGAGAATTTAATGCACGACTTCATTATCTAGTTTAAATCACCAATAGATTTTATTGTACAGACGCCAGCCCATCAAGCTATCCTAAACTGTCAGATTTTCTCAATAATAATAATAATAATATCCTTGGACATATTGAATTGAATATGAACCATATTCTTTTGTAATAAAGTTGAAAAATTATCAAAGAAATTTCACGGATTGGGGTAGCTGATGTGCTGACCTGTGTACAAACGCTCACAGCAAATATGTCGTTCGTCAATTTTAGTCTATACTAATAATAATTTTAGAATCTACTTACAGTGCTTCACACTTCCATGGTGTGTACATATCGAGCCATTCTATGATGAAAGCAATAGGCGGCGGAGACAAGAATCGACTGATACTTATCATACACCCAGTTGGCGAGTCGTGGCGTGACGCACGGCGGCGTGCAGCCCGAGTGGAGCGGCTCGGCGCTGGGCATGCGCGTGGTGGCGCTGCCGCGGCCGGCCGGGGCCTGCGCCCGCGCCGCCGCCGCGCTGCGCGAGCGCCTGCTGGCCGCCACCATACGCCTCACCACCAAGAACCAGGCGCGCGTGTGGACGGCCGAGATTGTGTTCCATGGATCGCCAGTACGCACGCCTAATCCTCGCGAACAAGGTAGGTCGTCTTCTCCTCCTTAGTTCTAAATGTTTGTTACGTCAAAACTCCGTATTTTAGGAGGTCGTATCGTAGGTCATTCTTTTTTTATTTGAAAGGTGCTCATATAAATTTGGTCCGATTCAGATGAGTTGTTTTTAAATTAGCTTCAATAAAACGTGTTTTTTCAACTAAGGCTATGTTCATGATATTATAATAACCTCCTCCAACTGTGTATACGAAAGTACTGGTAGTATTTTGACCATGTTCCAGTGTAAAAGTTACCCCTTGCCGTTTTTCTGTGTATAATAAAACATTGATTAAGCAGGGACCATAGTTCATAAAATCATAAAATTGATGATCTATTGCCAACAGGCGAGCGTCGCTGCGTGTACTTACAATACGACCTGGGCACGGACGCAGGTCGTACGGCTGACGCGTTCCTCGCAGACTGGGCCGCCATCGTACACCTGCACACGTTGCTGCACGACTTCATGCTTAGACCGGCACAAGGTGCGTATATCAACAAAGTTTTTAGGAATATTTTTTGTGTATAAACCTTATGTCCCCAAACTACTGTTTACATCGATAAACAGCTCCCTAGATATTTTAGGGATATACTGCGTTATTCTGTAGTAAAAACTACAATTTAGTATAGAAAATGGATTTGGATAAAATTTATGTAAATGTCTATACTAAATTGTAGCTTTTACTACAGAATAACTCAGTATATCCCTAGAGAACTGTTTATCGACGTAGCCGAGTTAATTAAACTAGAAATGGCAATAAAAGTCATGCAATTTTCACAGTATGGTATAAAATCAATTTGCGGGATACCGGTCCTGTTACCAGTCAATAACAAGTATTTTAAGTCAAGTCCCAAAAATGGGTCAGCTGGTATCAGAGTGAGTTATGTTACACAGAACGCGAAACACTATGGTCTGGTGTGTGCATACGATCGTACACGTACCGTTCGCTGGTGGTCGGGTTCGGCACGGCCCAGCGCGCCACAGCCGTGCTGCAGTGGAACGCGACCACTCAGAGGTACACGCTGGCGACGCCTGCGCATCAGCCTGCTGCCAACGCGCATCATTTGCTGCATCACCATTTAGACCATTATATTAACAGGTAAGGGTGATAACAACTTTATTTATTTGTTCTTCTACTAGATTTTGCCCGCGTAAATGTCGGAAATTATGCCACATGAAGGTACTACTCGGAATTAAGATATGTTACTAAGATGATGTTAGAAAGGTTATTTTATCACTTTAAAAATTTGATTTTAATGAAATAAAGACTAAATGTTACGTCAATCTATATTTCCTATCATGTTAATTACCCCCTATTTTACTCACTTAGGGGATGATTTTACAACACGTAATTCTTGATTTCTTACCGAAGGAGATTGCCAACAATTGTTAGTTGATTTTATCTCTGTACATTCTGGGATATCCCAGAATGTACAGAGATAAAATCTATATACCTATACATATAATAAAATTCAAGAAAAGTGGTGTCTGTACAATGCAAATATATAAAAAAAAAGTAGCAGAGGTTGTTATTATATCGATGCCGAACCCGAAATTGTAATTACATATTTTTTGTCGGTTTGTCTGTGTGTTTGTGCGCGCTAATATCAGAAACGGCTTATTTCATTTAAATGCGGTTTTCACTAATATATTGCAGTAAGCTTCACTTAACATTTAGTGTTTATTTCATGTCAATCGGTTCATAAATAAAACAGTTATGTCAATTTAAAGAATCACGGCGAACATTGTCACTATTCCACGCGGAAGAAATCGCGAGCACAGCTAGTAATAAAATAAATTCCGTGTATTAGGAACCTCTTTTTTAAATGATTTCTTAATCTGTTTCATCCTCAGTCACAAAGATCTCATGTCATTCGGCGTGGTCCTACGCGAGACGTACGGCCCGTTGCTGGCGCTGTCGCGGCTGCCGACGTTGCCGCAACTCGGGCTGCACCACGTGCGCACGCTCATGCCCACGCCTACGTTCACGCTGCTGGCCCACTCGTGGAGAAAGGTCAGTGACTGGACATTTACAGGTTCTCTATGTCGAAACCATAATCTAAGCTTCAGCGTTCAAGGCCGTACACCGTATTGGACACGTTTTTTGCATAGATCACCTTCTGTTGCTTGTTCTACGCAACCTTTCACTTTCATACGCGAAGTCTTGCGAAAATCGTACTCTTTTTGTAATATATTTTTACGACGCAATAATAAATAACATTTTGTGAACTCATCTGAGAGCCAGAACCACTATAGATATGCTGTTACACGTCTTAGGTGTTACAGTGAATTGTATATCGAAAAACAAATTAAATTAAAAAAAAATGTTTTGTTCCTACGGCAACACTGGGTTCTTTATTTCTTCTTATTTTCTAGATCCTCGATTCCTGATAGCGTTTTTTGTACTGAAAGCAAGTTTACTAGTTAGTTCTATTAGGTATAAACATTGTTTGTTCTCGTGTTAGATCCGCATAGTGTACGCGGGCGCGTACTCTCTGGAAGTGGGCATCCGCGGCGGCGGCATCATCACCATACGCGACGGATCTTATTCCAAGTTCGAGCGCAACACTGTCGTCGACGAGTTCGCTCCTGCTCTCGGATTGAAGGTAACAAAAACCCGGCCAAATGCGAGTCGGACTCGCGCACGAGGGGCTCCGTACCATTATCTGTATTCTATAAAAACGGCAAGAAAATGACGTTTGTGGTATGGAAGTCACCTTAAATATTAATTATTTTATTCTGTTTTTTTAGTATTTGTTGTTATAGCGGCAACAGAAATACATCATCGGTCATAATTTCAACTGTTTAACTATCACGGTTCATGAGATACAGACTGACGGACGAACGGACAACGAAGTCTTAGTACCGTACCATAGCCGTTTTATCCTTTATGTTCGGAACCCTAAAAAAATAGTTAACGATGACGAAGATGCAATCCGTCTGTGTGTAGATCGCCAATGATAATTTATGAATTGATTCCCAGGCGTTTCTATCGCGCTACGTGGATGACAATATGAGCGCAAGACTGCTAGCTGAAGATGACAACCCACCCTCGCCCATGTCGCCCATGCCGCCAGGTAAATTAAGAAAATACTCGAAGACTTGACTTTCTTAATAAGTAGGTTTATATACAAGTTTAACAGAAAAAAAACCTTTACAAAGAAATGTTATTGATTTAGTTAAAAACTACGACAGCTAAAAATACTAAAATAAAATTTTTAAATTCATTAATCCCAGTGGATTAATGAATTTTCCAAAAAAATTGTGCTCTTACGCTCTACACCCAGCGGTCTAGGCAGAGCGTAAGAGCACAATTTTTTTGGAAAATTCATCCTTCAAAAGGGCTTTAACAGGGAATTAATGTTTGTATGGCAGTTCGTCATACTTGCCGATAGTAAATTATTATTTTTAACCACACATCGAAACAGACAAGAAGAAAGGAACCGAAAATACGTACAAAGGTGATGCTTATTTCTAAAGATATGTCTTCCAGCATACCAACGATAGGAAAGTAGATAAGATATAGACAAAGTGTAGTAGTATGAAGAGATGTAGTAAAGTAAATCTCATCGGGCACATGACTTTGTCACTTTATGATTTTCCTTCAAGCAATATGATAGTACCCTGTTTTTAATTTTGTCTCTGCACTTGTGTGGCAGGCGGGCTCCGCTTCCCGGCGCCCCTGACGCCGCCGCAGCCGCACACGCCGCACTCCGCGCCCGTCACGCCGCACCCGGCGTCGCCGGCGCAACATCAGGTGCGTACCTCTATTCACACAGGAACTATAATTCTTGTTTCATGAAAAGAGAACCATTGAGTATGGGAAACTAGCTTGTCCGCGCCTTGCTCGAGTTTTTTTGTCTCTCGGGAACAGTACCTAGGAAAAGAAACCATAACATAAATGTAAAATTTCATGATGATCGTTTCATAAACTGGTTAATCACTATTTGTTGGCTAGAAAGTTAGTGGTTTATTTAGTATTTTAAAGCATCGAAATAGGAATTATTTGTGGTTCGATTAAATGCATACCATAAAGTGTGGGCAATGTGTAGATGGGTGGCGGCTCGTTCAACCTGACGTCCCCGCCGGGCGGCGGCGCGGTGTCGGCGTCGCCCGCGTCCCCGCTGGCGCCGTCGCCGCACGCCGCGCCGGCCGCGTCGCCGCACCCGCCGCCCACGTCGCCCTTCACGGCCTGGCCCGCCTCGCCCTCGCTGCCGCGGCCCTCGCCCGGCCACCACCCCTCGCCCAGGCATCACATTGATCATAAAGGTGAGTTACACTGGCCGCGTTATTGTTGATTATAGCCTATAGACCTGACCAGAAGAGAATATCTAAGCTAAATTTCTAGCCGGTAGTACCTGCGTGAAAATTCTAAAATATATATTTTCGGCATTAGCATTCCTACTGTCTTTTTCTCTTCTTTGTGTGGTTAGTGACTAATCTGGTGTCTGGTGTAGAGTACAAAGAATTAAATGATAGATCCACAATACTGTGTCTAAACTGAATTAGGTTTTTCTGACGCTGACACCTTTAAATGGTATTGTCTCGCTCATCGGCTCATCCATATTAAAAATCGTATCTTTCGTTCCTTGCGAGATGTGCGATCTGCACACGACCCAGGTACGATTAGGGCATATCTTGAAATCTTTGGCAAGAACCCTGTAAAACCCCACCCGTGAGCACTCCGCAACATTGGCAGGTCCGCAAGCCAGCTCGAGCAGCTCGCGCGCGGGCGGGGCGGGCGGCGCGCGCGGCTGGGCGGGCGCCACGGCCACGCCGCTGGCCGTCAGCAAGCTGGAGACGCTGTGCACGCCCAGCGAGCCGCCGCCCGGCGCGCCGCCCGGGCCCACGCTGGCGCCCGTGCAGCGGTTCCTGGCCTGCGTATACATGAAGCGCACGCTGCAGCGGTTTGTGCAGCAGGAGGAGTTCGTGAGTCCTACTTTTATATTTCTTGTAAACAGCGTTCTCTCGCTGGAGGCAATGCATCTTATAAGAAGTGTTTTATTTTGTTTGATTTTAGTTTATGTTGAAGTACCTGCTTTGTAGTAATTTTGCCACTTTAAACTATTCTTAACTCTGAAAATGTGGCATTCCCAACTCCCAAGATACAGATAAATACCTAATTTTCTTTATTATGTATTCCGAAAGGTGTGTGTGTTAAACTTACTTCATATAGTGCGATGTTTTATTAAGGCCTAAAAATTGTACAAAGAGGTAGCAGTTATAGGTATAACCTCGCCATATCTTGTTTCATAACCCAGTGTGATTGTATCTCCGTACAGCTGACGCTGGTATCGGTGGAGGCGACGAGCCTGACGTTCCGCTGCGAGAGCGCGGGGCTGGCCGGGCGCGTGGCGCTGCACCCGCAGCACATGCAGTCGCTGCACCTGCAGCTCACGCCGCTGCCCGAGCACAACAAGGAGGCCTGGTCCGCTGATGATCTGCAGGTAACGTGTCTGTACGCGTATGGTGAACTAGGAACGCTTACGAAATGGCGCTCGTGTATCGAATTGAAGACTACGGGGGAATGGTGTGCTAAGTGTTTATACAGTGTGTTAGGTTAAACGAGGTACATACTATCAGGGCTTACTATACCGGTAAAACGGGGTTACTTTGAGAGCTGGGGTGACTTTGATGATAGCTAAACTTGATATGTTTTTTCGGATTTATTGCGGGATACTTAACGCAGCCAAAATTTGGTTTGTTCTGATGGCCAGACTGACTGATCGGCCATATTTTGCCGAAGCGTCAACGAGTAGTCGTTGTCGGAACTTTAAAAAATTATTTGTTAAAGTTTAGTGTCGAAAAGGTCTAAAAGATTTGTCTGAATAACTTCAGTGGTACAGGCGTAAGTATTATTGTTTGATTTGTAGTTTTTCACTTTTTTTATTAAACGTTTCTTTAAGATTAAAAGCATGTTTGCATTTTTGGTTACGGTCGCCATTTTATTTTGTATGAACATTTTAAGTTCATCGGGGCTACATTGATAGGTTATAAGTGATAAGTGATTGGTTGTTTTAAGTGATAAAATACAATTGATCCCATTAGGTACTTTATTTTCTTAATTATTAATAAAAAATATTTGGTTTATCTCGTTTGTTAATATTGTAGTACCCATCATCAAATTCGCCCCTTGACTCAAAGTAACCCCAAAAATATTCAAATCGCAATATTACCTAAACTATTGTTTCCAAAATAATATTTTTTTTTGTTTTTTGTCGTTTTCCGGGTGTCTTTGCAATGAAATAAAAAAAAGAGGGGGTGACAAAGTAGCCCCATTATCAATTTAACTTTGATAAACAGGTTTTTATTTTTTTCCAAAAAAAGTATGGACTAATTTAAACTTTTTTGTTGCAATACTTAATTTACGTAATGAGTCTAGTCTACTGCAGTTTTTTTTTTACATTTTTATCGTTGAAACTGCAAGCGTGGCATCCATTTCAAATTAAAAATTAATCAATGTCACCCCGTTTTACGGTACTCATGAAAACAAATAACTTTGACTATGGAACTATACCTGAAATAACGAAAACAAAATCAGCTGTTCAGTACATTTATGTTCGCATAATCAAAATGACGAATGATCATGCATGTTTTAGAGTTAGTCCCATGGAAAAACTTGTTGATTTCCGTGAGTACTATACAACCTGAAAGTATGGCTCTCGTTAACTTAACACACTGAATACTGCCCCCGACCCTGCTCCCCTTTCCTCCACGTATCAATGACTTTGTGGCTGCGGCAGGAGCATGAGAAGTGGAATGTTTACATACTTGTGCCTTCTGCCGCGGAATTGAGCTGAATGTAAACGAGGCGACCTTAGATCGAATCGCAATAGGAGCATCGTTGACGGGGCTCGCTTGGCGCAGGTGATGGAGAAGTTCTTCGAGCAGCGCGTGTGCATCGCGCCGTACCGCGCCACGGCGTTGGCGGGCTGGGCGCGCGCCTGGGGCGCCCCGGGCGCGGCGCTGGGCGCGCTGGTGGCGCTGCAGCGCGCCGAGCTGGCGCCGCCGCCGCCCGCCGCCTGGGCGCTGCACTGGGCGCTGCGCATCCCGCCCGCCGCGCCGCCCATCGTGCCGGCCGGCCAGCCCGCCGTGCTGCTGGCCAAGCACAAGATCCTGTTCTTTGTGAGTAGCGCCTGGCCACAGGCGCCTTTACTGATCTCTCAAACAATATCGCGAAAATATCAATATAGAAATGACTCGTACATAAATGTCTCAGTTTAAAAAACAGCCAGTTGTCCAATTTTATGGGTAGAGATTTACCTATTTGTCTATTGTTTATGCATTGATGACGCATGTATGTATAGATTTGCTTGACCCGCGGCGACACGCAGCTGGTGCTGCCGCTCGTGTACGACATGCAGCTCAACGTGACGCAGCTCGCCGACAAGCAGAACGCGCAGCCGCACCTCATCGCCGTCAGCTTGCATCTTAAACGGTAACCGCAGTACTTTTCGTTACTACTTTCTTTCTACTATTCTAACCACAACTTGACGAATTTTATAATTATTGACATTGCCACAAAGTTTTTTCATTATTTTTATTGTATGACATAGTAACTTGTAAGTAGACTATAATTATAAATGTTAATGTGTTTTCAAGTTTATAGTAACTTGTAAGTAGACTATAATTATAAATGTTAATGTGTTTTCAAGTTTTAAAATTGACATATCCATGGAATTTTATTTGTATCTCTTGACATTCTTATTGATTCTTTATTCGATTCCTATGATTGATTTTATTATATTCTTTGTTATTTGAATTAAATTAATTGCATTAATATTTGTACACCATTAAATGGTAGGCATAGTGATCATCCATACTGACTGTAACATCTATTATATACCTATGTTCACAAATAAATAAATTTAAAAAAACTGCAATTATCAAAAGCCTATGATGTCCCACTTCCCACACAGGGCTTCCCTTCTCTCTATTTAAACCTGCTAAGAACCAGTTAATTTTTTACGACATTGACTTTTACATTCCATGACTACTTTAACTCACACACTCACTATTATTACCTCCTAATTTTAAATGGAAATCGTCTACAATATTTCTAAATATATGAGCAGTGTGGGCACCAGATATCTTTCACATCATCACGTGTTTTAACAACCGGGTACTGTAGTGTCCTTCACACTTACTAAAGAAGATGTGTGTTGCAGGTTCAACGAGTTCAACCAGTCGCACTCGGAGTGCACGCTGTGGCCGGCCGTGCGCGACCTGCTGACCAACTTCACGCTCCCGCAGGAGGCGCCGCAGCCGGCCGCGCCGCCGCCGCCCTAGCAGCACGCGTACGACGCCATATAACGTTTACCGCACCGGACGGACGCCAAGTATAGTGCCACGGACTTGTGGGACAAGCTCATGTTGTGAAGTGCTCCAAGCTAACTAGGCGGCGTCAAGTGCGTGTGTGTGTTATGTGGCCCTCGTGCCGTGCGAGAATAACGCGAAGGACGTTTTATCACTCAAAAACTTTTATTAGCACTTAATTAGAGTTAATTTTGTTTTTACTGCTCGATGCAGTCTTTGAAGCGCAAAGCGATAACCACTTTAACAAATATGAACTTTATCGATGTATATATAAAGTTCTTTTTGTGTTTCCTACTCGACACTATTTGAAGCTCAGAGCGCGACTCAAGCGTTCGTTTCGTGACCCTCGGCTTAAGGTACTATTCGATAGCGCAGCGTTATTGAATACGTTTTTAGTCTCGTTCCACGACAAAAGCAGTTGTTAGTACAACGTTGTATTGCACGCTGAAAACGCCAACGTCGAAAACACACGAAACTTTTTGTAATACATTATGTTTGTTTAAAGTGTATGTTTGTTCATAGTTGTAAGTAAGCACTACCGCTGCCCATTATGATTGATATTGCAATTCACGAGCGCGCGTCATGTGAATCTTACTTATATCCGTGTATCGTATGTAATTAGTATTAAAAAGACAGTGATTTTTGTGAGTTCGTGTATATAAGAAGGGTAAGCCGTAAGCCCCTATTTGAATTCCAGATGGATATAGTCTTTAAAATATGTAAATACTAATGAAATACGATCTTGTATTCATGAAAGCCTAGTAGTTATTGTTAAGTTGCCCAGAACTTGTGCACGTGTTATGAACAGAAATGTAAATAAAATTGTGCTTGACGTGCGTTTGTGAAATGCAATACTAGCGGTAGGTTCGTTCTTGCTGTCGCTGTTCTACACGTATCAGCGGCGCGTGACGTGGCCTCGCGTGATTGGTCACCGGTGTACCAGCGGGACGTTACCGGAGTAAGTTTTTTTTTCAATTAGTGATTGTAGGATATTATGAATTAGCGTATAAGACCTAAAGATGAATTTTTTATAAGAACTTATTATGTAAATTATTAATTAATAAACGAATAATCTCAATTGCTGTTGTTCTTTTTCCGCCTTCTCTCTCTTCCTGTGGGTTCCACATTTTGTGGTCACGCTTGACGAATAAAACAATGACTATAATTTGCTAGCAAAAAAAATCTCTCATTTGCTTCGCAAGGCTGATTGATATCAATGGATTGGCAGTTTAAAATACTTGTACATAATACCTATATTCTTTTTAGTTTAGCTATATATTCATATTTACCAAAGAGTATAGTAAGTATTAACCTGACAAGAACCTGACATCTATTATATAAAAATAAGTCGGGTTTTCCTTCCTGACGCTATAACTCCAGAACGCACGAACCGATTTCCACGGTTTTGCATTCGTTGGAAAGGGGTCGGGCTCCGTGAGGTTTGTAGCAAACAAAATTAGTTAGGGTAGGTGGTAGGTATTTTAGGTAGGAAGGGTAGGTTGGTAGGTAGGGTAGTTAGGTAGGATAGGTAGGGTAGATAAGGTAGGTATCATAGACAACATCTGTCGGGTCAGCTAGTTGTATATACAATTTCAATGAATAAGGTAATTGTAATATTTGAAATACTCTATAGACCATGGCATGGCTAGTCAAAAAGGTAAGGATGTGTGTGTAATCCTTACCTTTTTACGCTCTTCTTTTTTGGTGCAGTTAGACACAATGTCAATGTCATTTCTACTCCAAATTTTTAATTTATAAAATTATAGTTTGGTTAACATTTTATATTTTCATTAAATACTTGCAAATTGATAGTAATAATGGCGGCGCCCGGCAAGCGAGAATCAATGGAAACTATTCTCACATATAACAATGTAGATATAGTATGGACTTTTAACAATTCGTGGTTCACTTGTAAACCGTCCCCAATTTATTGTAATCGTTATTGATTCACTTTCCTGTGGATCGATCTATGTAATCTAGCAATTTATATCTATATCTAAAACCAGAACCTTAACTTGAAACGGGTAATAAATGGGTTAACACGAAAACATTCAGTACAAGAAATAAACATAATATACTCCAACACTACTGTTGTTGTATTGGTCTGGTGTACAAGTCTGTAAAAATCTTACAATTTCGATGTAAACCTTTGCTACTTATTTATTAATATATCGTTATTTATTAAGCTATAACCTAAAACGTTGTGTTCGCCAACTATATTAGCTAAAGAAAATTATACAAAATGTATACACTCATCTCACAGAACTCGAGACATACTGACAAGATCGTCATATTTTATTTATTTTTATTAGAGAAAAGTTTACAAAAGTCTTAATTTATGAACTATGCCCCACAAAACCGGTTTCACGGTTTGTCTGTGGGAACGGTACATATAACTTTATAACTACATACTATAATTTTTATATAACTACCTTAACAACAGTAGACTAATAATAATATTTAATCTTATACCTATGTATGGACGGTAACTACAGGAAATTTCTTATATCAAATATAATTATAGTACTAATCTAACTATTTTAAACAACACAATTAACATAGTGTATTCTGGGTAAGTTTAGGAGGATCAGTGGTCGGTGGTGTGGTCCACGACACACGTAACGGACATGGATGAGGCGACGGCCCGCGACGTGAACAGGCGCAGGCGCGGCCGGCGCCGCCTGCGCATCGGCTCGCTCGCCCTCAGCTCGCTCATGACCATGCACTGCCGACTGCCATCGTCAGCACTTACAGGCGGACTCTGTGAGTTTTTCGTTAGCGTACGATCACAGCTCACATTATTTTACAGATCATTTAGCGCAACTTAAGAGTTTGTATCGGAGGCCTCTTCCAGTAGCCGGAACATGTTTGTTTCTTTATTATTGTGACGGCGCAGTTAATGGTATTGTATCAAGGTTAAAACAGAATAACGTGTAATACGGTGGCCGCAAGTCTACGCCAATGCGCGTATTTTTCGTATCAAGGTTTTTCGAAAATCACTTCAAAGGGGTGGTTTGGTTAACGTACTTTTATTTTAGAAAAGTAATTAGGGTCCACGAAGACGAAGCCGCGGGCAGGAGTTAGTTGAAAATAAAAACATCTCAACAAAATTCATCAAGTAAAGTCTGTAACAATTCAAGTTCCTCGTGTTCTTAGAAATAGTACTGATATTAAATTACATTTCAGTTTTTTTCATGGTGTTCTTGATTTGCGCTGTGGCAGCGCTTGCCAACCCAGTGCGACATTTTGAAGTGTACCTTGGACAATGGAGCATCTGCGGGCCTGGTCGTGCTTTCCGAATTGTTCCGATGCTAGACGGTGAGTCAAGATAAATAGGTACCATAAGCGGGATTGTCCGAAAGGTTTACCGCTACCCCGGAACATAAAGGGCTAAGAAAGGAACATTAATGGGTTTTACTCAGTAAGAGTCTGACAATCCCTTCCGCTCCACCCAGAGCGGGAGGAGTCATTTGATGATTTCCCACCTTTAAAAAAAAAGATAAATACCTATTTGCTTATTATAATTAAGAACTACTAATAGGTAATCAATATTTTGGGTTATGTATACAGGTATTGGTATGGCAATGTGTATTAATGCCATAGTGCGCGCCATCACTTGCGCTACCACGGCGGCCGTAGCCACGTCGTATGTGGTCGATTCTGCGGCCGATGCCCAGCTACCCTTCACGTACTGTCGGTGAGCTACTATTCTATAATTAATGCTGTAAATTTGTATTGCTCGCGAACCCTACTAGCTACTATTAATTTGGCGGAAGGTCTAAGGTTTTCAGTTGGAAGGCTGTTTGTTGCGGGTCGCTGAGCTTTAATTTATTTTTAATTAATCAATTTCATTTTATTTTAGGAATTTTGATTTAAAACCATATACTCCGCCATTGAGGAATATTCAAACTTTCGAACACGGCGTAAGTGTTTATTAATAAAACCTAAAGCATACCCACCTACCTAATGGCTAGTCTACAAATGGAGGAATAAAGTGAGCCTACTTTAGTTCCAAACACTGTACATTCTAGATTTTTACATATTTATAATATTTATCTAGGTGCCCTGGTAAGATTTCCCATGGCTACAAGTAGCAACTACATTGTTTCTTTTCATGATTTTATTTAACTTGCATTGTATGTAGGATAATATATTAGTTGGGTAAAATCTTGCAACTGAATTTTTAAGTATTTTTTTTTGCATACACGTTTAGTTTGGATGACAATGCATGGTTAGCTAGGTGTCTTCAGCTCCCATATGGCAGACTAGTGTTTTTTTGCACTTCCATACCTATTATATGCTTATTAAATCAAGGGCTTGCTGAGAAGAACACACAAAATAAAAAAATATACTATATTGAATACGTTAGTACAAAACTTTTAAAAAACAAGTTTTTAAGGGCTCTACAAAAAGGAGAAAATATAAAATATAGTTATCAATTTACTACCGCGAGTCGAAAGAAACCAATACCTGAGCTTAAATATATTTGTTATATATTTGTAGTTGAGAAAGACAATAGAAAAAAATGGTACTGAGCTTGAAATCACCACCGTCGGGTTGAGCTTGAAACATAAAGCATGGAGGAACGCGTCATATATCAAGTAGGTACATACCTACGTAAATGTGACTTCAGCCATCAATCATATGAAGGGGCACCTCAGGGCCATAAGCCTGCCGGGTAAGCGGGATTGTCCGAAAGGGTTATCGCTACCCCGGAACATAAAGGGCTACGGAAGGAACATGGATGGGTTTAAGTCAGTAAAAGTCTGACACTCCCTTCCGCTCCACCCAGAGCGGGAGAAGACATTGGATGATTTCACAGCCTTAAAAAAAAAGCCATTGGATGATTTCACAGCCTTAACAAAAAAAAGCAGAGACAGAAATCTAGCCCCATCTACATTATCAGCAGCATACAAATCGAGCGAGGTGATTTGCACACTGCACCCATTAGGCCTCTGCCTCGAATCTCGCGGGCAGCGGGGCGGTGGCGGCGGCGGCGCGGGAGCGGCAGGATCTTACGCGTATAATCAAATGGACCGGCCCTCGAATACAGCGGTGCAGGAGCGGCGCGGGGGCGGGCAACGAGCGGTGCACTCCAGTCAAGCGGTGACCGCCCGCGTTGCGCGTCTGCATTGTAGGTATAGTGTTGTACATTTTTTTTGTGACGTATCAAAATGTCTTCGGACGTGTAAGAGCTAATTATTTCGGCAATCTTTGAGAGGACACCCATATGGAACAGCAAAGATGTGAACCATAAAAATAGAAGAATAATTAACCAACTATGGGAAGAAATAAAAAACGAACTGAATATTGAAGGTAAATATAAAAATGATTTATTATGTCAAATACAATATTTATTATGTTAGAATATAGGATCGAGCGTTAGGAATAAATTTGAAACAAAAAGATGTCGCCGTTTTTCAGACATTTCGTTCGCGAATAAAAACAAATAATTATCTCGACAACACAACCACGAACACAACACTACACCGCTATAGTGCCGCGCGATCTGCCCGCTAGTTTGGAGAACAGGTATGCGTTGCCCGCCCCGCTGCCGCGCCGCCGCCGCCGCCGCCCCGCTGCCCGCAAAATTCGAGGCAGAGGCCTTACGCAGCGTAGCGCGGGAGTGACAGAGTGCGTGTTCTTACGTTGCTTGTATCTCTCTTTTGAAAACACGCACAGTTCCTTGACAATGTATGAATCGCCTTAAATTCCGAGTGTTAGGTATTGTTGCCTGTAGTTTAATAAATAATAGTGTTGCAAAATAAATAGGTATTCGTAAATGATGTTCATTTAATGTTCAGTTCTTCTTATTGCAGACGCATTATATACCACTTTCCTAATAAAATTAAAGTATGCAACGAAACATACGCTGGAACGTATCCCCCTATGTATACCACTCCTGCGTACAACTATTTCTAGTAAGTTGTAATATTTTAAAATAAGGGGACGCACCAGGGTAGCCCGCGAAATTCTAATTTTCATAGGTTTGTTGCAATTTGCAGGTCAGTGTCAGGATGTAGGTATGTGTTTCGAAATTTGATTCGCAGCCGTAGTAAGTATTTAAAGAATTATAATCATAAGAAACATTAATACACAACTGTCTTAGTTACAACTGCCTCAAATGTTTATGAAATAGTATAATTCGAGGGTTACAGTTCCATAAATACGTACCTACTTGCTACGGCCGCAAATCATATTTTGATCAGCCTACAACCCATCACTGACCTACAAATCGATAAAAACTGGATGTAGCGGGCTACCCTGGGGCATCCTCCATAAGTTAATAACTTCATTTCATTGTAGTTCAATATTATTCATCGTTTGTCATGGTTTTGTCTTTTGCAGCGTGGAAGTGACTAAGTTTCGCAATTTTGAGAGTGTTTTGGGTCAATTTAACGTGCGACTTGGGGTGGCCATCGTTGTTGCTTGGCTTGTCTTATGGATGTTCATTGTTATAGAAAAACTATCGTTTGGTAGAGTAGGTATAAACTTCAGTTAACGCCCGTACTCTACTAAATATTGTTTGACTTATTCATATTATAAACGGGAGCCTGTTCTTTGTGAATCTCGCATGTGACATGATAATATTGTTAAATCTTTTAGCTTATTTATAACAACATTAAGCCGTGGCTTATACTAGTACCTTGGGTATGGTGTGTAATGCTAATCGTGCAGAGTGCTTCCAACCTGACCATGGCTCAAAATGTACGTCAAGTGTTTAAGCTCGGTAATACTAAGGAAACAATATCGGTATGTAAATAACTATAGGCTATAGTGACATAATACTATGTAGGCTGAATTGATCATTATAAATAATTATGTAATTGCATTTCTTATAATAGATGTCCTAAATGTTTTATTATAAATTATAGGCTTTGGCAGATGCCTTTGAAGTATCACTGTATATTCATTCTCTCAGTGTCGGGACTGAGCTGATCCATGGCAAAGCATTACATAGATATGGTATGTACAAATACAATATACGGTAATCTTTTATTTACTGTTAATCTTTCAGGGCATTCCATGATTATGAGCCACTTTCACTGAGACCAACTCTGAAATATCGAAAAAATAACTTTGCTGGTTTCATACAGCAGAGTTATTTTTATTTTTCGGTTGTTTCTTACAAAAATGCAATATTCACGTGATACTTCATGTATGAAACAGATGTATATATTTTATTGTTATTTCATAGTTGGTACATACCATAGTAAAAGTTTTTTATTTATAATCATAAGTACACTCATCTCCTGAAAGGTTACAGTGAATTAAAAATCACCGCGTGTAGGTAGGTATAATATTCAACCATTAATTATTATCAAGGTTCTTAATTTCATGAAAATTGGTGTTTGTTATTACGATCGATGTCCCTCGCCCAATAAAACACGTTGAAAAATATTCACTCAACCTTCAGCGACTAAGCAAAATGATTTCTTCAAATGTTAAATTCTCAAACAAGCTAAACCTTAACTAGATTCAGCACGAAATAATTATGATTACGGATATATGATATTTATTTTAGAACAATAAGAAGCTTTGACTGCTCTTAAAACTGTTAATTTGCAAAATTAATTTGTATTTGTAGAGCCTAGTCACATAGACCCGAACCTAAACGGCGAGAACGTGTGGCACTCTGCGATAGTGTTGATGTTGGCGGGCCTGCACACGAGTGGCGCTGCCATGTGCGCGGTGGTCGACTACAAGCACTTCAACCCAACACACGATCATGATCCCATGAAGGAGAGTATGTCATCAGGAATATTATCATCATCATATCTATTTATCATCATCACAAGCCTAGTTCCTTGTGGATATATCCCGTCGGAAATAAAGACAGTTTTTCACCCCCTATTTAACACCTTAAGTTCAAAAATCCTTTGTTAATGCTTGTAGGGAATCGGGTTGGGAAGCATGGAAATTTTCATGCTTCTGGACCCAGTTGGTGCGTTGTTTGTCAGTGAACAAAACAAATGTAAGGTTTTTATAAAGAAGGTACTAGTTATTAGTAGTGTAGTATCGCGGCATCTCCGTGCTCTTCTTGTTACGACTTAATCAATGAAATAACTATGTACAGGTACATTATGGATAATGCCAATGTATTCAAAATGTACATCGATGGGCGAATACTCCCATCTTATGTAAGTTCTTTTTTTTTATTTTATTTATTATTTCATAACAATACGTACCTACCTATAATAAGTACGTCTTACCGGAACATAAAGGGCTACGGAAGGAACATGGATGGGTTTTAGTCAGTAAAAGTCACACTCCCTTCTGCTCCACCCAGAGCGGGAGCAGTGATTGGATGATTTCCCAGCCTTAAAAAAAAAAGGCATACACTCGATACATACATAAGCGGAATTGTCCGTGTATTATAATGATGTTGTCGAAATAAAAGAGAACTGTTTAGTTCCACGATTCGTATAATAATGTCAATAATTAGTGTGTGCAGTTACATATATAAGGTTAGGCGAGCTGCACACTACACCTCCCCTTTTTTTTAAAAAAAAAATGGCTTTATTATCTAAGTACATAAAATATTTTTTTTTACAAAAAAAAACAACATATTTTTAAATACATAATTATACTTTTTACCATTACATTATATAAAAAAAATAACATCTTAACAAAACCAAAGTATATTAAGTAACAAACAGTTTTGTATTGTTTTTATGAATTACAAATTCTTTTTCACCTTTTAAAATTTTAACATTTGGTGATACATCTTCAATCACTCTATATGGTCCTAAATAAATGTTATCTAACTTATTTCCTACTTGATTTTTAATTAGAACTAAATCTCCACTCTTATATTTTAATCCGTTTACATTTTTATCAAAATTATATTTTCTTAATTCCTTACTAAATAATAAATTATTTCTAGCTTCAGCTTGTGCTCTTTGTAGTCTGTATTTTAGTTCCAAAGGGTAAGAATCAGGATTATATAATGGATCAACATAAGAACTTTGTGCTATATTGGATGGTAAATTACAATTCTTTCCAAATACTAGCTCAAATGGAGTGTATTTTGTCTCAGAGTGTACTGCTGTGTTAAATGAAAAGCACCAGAATGGAAGCCAACTGCTCCAATCAGATTTATTATTATCACACTGAATCCTAAGATAAGCTCCTAGAACCTTATGAGTGTTTTCCAATCCTCCCAGAGTTTCATGATGATAGGCTGTTGAATGCAGTTTATTTATATGCAACAAATTGCAAATTTCAGTAAAAACTGATGACATAAACTCTGTTCCCTGATCTGTTATTATTTCTTTAGGTATACCATATCTCAGAATAAAATTGTTTACAAATAACCTAGCTACAGAAATAGTATCTTTCCTCTCTAAAGGATAAGCTTCAACGTATTTTGTTAAATCGCACTGTAATGTCAGTACGTACTTATAATTTAAATTATCTACATCTAAAGGACCCATTAAATCTAAACTTACTCTTTCAAAAGCACTGGATGCTGTTGATGTTATAACCATCGGTTCCTTTGTATGTCTATTGGAATGCTTTTGAATCTGACAACTTCTACATTTCTTTACGAATTCTGTTACATCGTTTGTCATTCCTGGCCAATAATAGTACTTCCTAATATTATTTAACATTCTGTTTATACCCGCGTGGCCGCTGGTGGGTAATAAGTGGAAGTCATTCAAGATCACTGTTTTCGTGTCTTGGTCAGAAACTCTTGTCACATCTTTAATAACAAGTAGCTTAGGGAAGTCATTCAAATGACTCATTTCCTTTATTAAATTGTTAACAAAAATTTCATAGCGCTTCGTTTTAATTATTATGAGCTCGTTTATTTTGATTTGCTTGCAAAAACGTTGTAATTCTCTCGCTAACACACTTACGGTCGATAACGATCGAGAAATCACATAAATTGCTGATTTTTCAGGAACGAATTTGCAGTTACCATTGTCACTAGTGAAATGTTTTGATTTTTCTATCTGCTTTATAGTATTTTTATTACTAAATAATATCAATTCAATGCTGTCAGTCGGTCGTTTGAGGATTTCCACTACCTTAGGTTGATCAGGCCTTGGAGTAGAGGATACCTCAGTAGTCATGTCGTTGTTGTCACAGTCAGTGCGTAACCTTCGAGTCTGTGCCCTTGTCATGACTGATACTGCATGTTTGTTCAAATCCTTTAAACTGTTAGATGTAATAGGTATCCGGCTCAATGCATCTGCAGCTGCGTTGTGCCGTCCTGGGACATAGCTGATTTCGAAGTCGTATTTATTTATAGTAGTTTATTTCCACAAAACGGCACGGGGCGCATACTTCGAAGACACAAACATCGGAATTCTTCAAGATATAATCTAAACTTTGTCAACCGGCTTGAAGGATCGGTCATATTAAATAAATAAATCAATGGCTTATGGTCTGTTTTTATGTAAAACTTTTTCCCATATAAATAAGGTCTAAAATGTCGAACTGCCCAAACAATCGCAAGTAATTCTAACTCAATCACAGGGTATCGCGTCTCAGCTGGTTTCAAGTTACGGCTTGCGTACGCGACTACCTTGCCATTGCTATTAGACAGTACGGCGCCTAATCCTAGTTTTGATGCGTCAGTTTGTAACGTGAAAGTGTTGTTGTCGCTAAAGTCTGGATAGTCAAGTATAGTCGGACTAATAAGAATCTGTTTTAACTTGTAAAATGCTCGCTCGCATTCATCACTCCATACGAATGCTACATCTTTTTTACATAACGCATTCAAATGATAGGCTATTTCAGCAAACTTCGGAATAAAACGTCTATAATAATTTGCGAATGCTACAAATCTCTTGACGTCGTCTACATTTTGCGGGACTGGATATTTTTGTAGGCATTCTACCTTCGATGGATCGGGAAATATTCCTTCTGAGGTTATTTTATGTCCTAAATAAACGATTTCTTTACGTAAAAATTCACACTTTAGCGGATTTAGTTTTAGATTCACTCTTCTTAGGCATTCTAAAATTTTTATAAGATTCTTGTTATGCGTTTCGAGACAATTTCCTACGACAATGCAATCATCTTGATATAAAAAGCATGATTTATAATTTAATCCTGACATTGCTATTGTCATGAGACGAGCAAAAGCACTAGGCGATGTTTTAAGTCCCATTGGACATCGTTTCATTTGATACTGCTTGTCTGTTGTAAATGCAGTGTACTTCCTAGACTGTTCTTCTAAGGATAGCTGATAGTAACCTTGACTAAGATCTAATTTTGAAAAATAGATGTTATTAGATAACGAATCTAGTATCTCAGTGATATTAGGTAACGGAAACTTATCATCCTGTATTCTATTATTCAGTTGGCGATAGTCCACTACAAGTCTCCATTTCCTTTCTCCTGACCTATCTGTCTTTTTTGGTACTAATAGAACTGGACTTGACCATTCTGAAATAGTCTCTTCAATAATATCATTTTTAACCATTTCATCTATTTGTCTTTGTACCTCGCCTTTCAATGCTTTAGGCAATCGATAAGGCTTAACGTATGCTGGTGAAGTATTTTCTTTTAGTTTAATTGAGTGCTCTATTAAATTAGTTGTTGTGAGCGTATCTCCTGGCAAATGGAAAACATCGGCATATTTGGCACATACGTTTTCAATACCTCTTTGTTCCTCTTTATTTAAATAGGTATTTAGTTGTATCGTTGTAGGTAAAGTTTTTATTCTATCCACAGAAATGTTATCGTCGTCAAACTTGCAAACGTAAAAATTATTTAAACAACTAATACTTATATCTGAAGTATTTATGTCAACTGAACTATCAGTTGTATTTAATATCCTAACAGGAATAAGTCCATTATGTGGCTTCGATACTACACCTGCTGTAAACACACCTTCATAAATTTCCTTTGACAAAACGACACAATCACTGTTGTGTGACGTCGGGATGTGTTTAATTACTTCACAACGAGGCGGAATTGTAAATAAATTCCTATTTACATGAACACTAACTGACTGGTCTCGGGTTTCCAAACTCAGAGTACCATCTTTATAGTTTAATACAGCGTTATACCGCTCAAAAAAATCTTGCCCGAGTATACCTTCTGCAGCACAAGATAAGTGTTCAAATATGTAAAACTTTTGTTGAAAAGTTACATTATTAATTATAATTTCTAAATAAATGTATCCCATAGACTCTAAATTACCACTTATTCCTTTAATGACTATTTTATCGTGTTTTACTAAATTCAATAAATTCCTATGTCGCGACAACCATTCATACTTTAACACACATAAGCTAGCTCCACTATCTATCAGTAAATTAAGATCAACATCACTATTTGTTAACTGACAATTAATAATACAAAAATTACAAAAACTAAAAATAGAATGTGTGTACGATTTAGGTACGAAAAAATTCTAGGCTTTCATTTGCTTGGCTTGTGCGATCATTGCGCAAGTTGTCCTGGACATTGGACTGTTGCGCGTTATGTTGAACACGCTGACAACGCACCGGACGTCCGCGGAACTGCTGACGTTGTTCACCTGAGTTTTTACCTCGATTAGCGCTGCTTAAAGTTCTTTGACCTGTGCTATTTTCATTATTTTTAACATAATTATGGTTATACGTTTTATTTCTGTTATAAAATTGTCTATTTCCTCGGCCTCGATTGCCTCTAAAGCTACCTCTTCTATAATTTTGGTTAGTCCTAAATTGCAGAACCTGATCTTGTGGCGGGACTGACAAGGTTTCTTCATCTACCGCAGCCGTTATAGCTTCAGGCAATGATGCAAACTGACGTGAGGCAATGATGGTGCTGAGCCGCTTATCAGCCAACCCATCACTAAACCGTTTAATTGCAGTCTTCTCATTGAGTGGACGCAAAACCTCATATGCATCACGCTTATCGTCAGCCTGCGCAATCGTGAGATTGACAAATAACTCTTCGATCTCCGTACCGAATTTTTCTATACTCTTACGGCCTTGAGTCGCCGTAAACAATTGACTTTGTAAAGCCACATACGATTTCTTCGGTAACAAATATACGCGAATATCTTCTACCAAACTTTCTATATCTGTGTAGTTAATTTTAAGACGCAATTTTGCACTAGGCGAGAGACGCGTTTTTAACACAAACTGTATTAATTGACTCTTACTGGCTCCATTAATAAGCGAACTATAAAGTAAGATACCATCTATAAGCTGATTTGTCACCTGTTCCTGGCCATTCAACACTGGCAACAGGGAAATTGCAGTTTTAATATCAAATGCGTCAGCCATTTTTGTAAGACAATCAATATACTCGTATTCTATAAAATCTTTATAACTAGTTTGACAACTACTATCTACTAAAGAAAGTAAACTTTTTATTTTCTGATAATTCGACTGAATTTCATTAATTAATGATTGGAAAACCTCACAAGCACCTTTATCTAACTTGCGATCTATAACTTCTTGGTTCAACTGAGTCAAAATACAATCCAATTTACTATATTCTTTTTCTGCTTCTTCTAGTTTCTTTAAAGCTAAATCTTTTCTACGCCTATCTGGACCTAGTTTTACTAAATATTCTCTTAGATATTTTAATCTAGCGTGCAAATCTTGTAATTGTTGGGACATTCCTAATCTCCAGAACAAAATATACAAAAATGCATGATCCAGTTACAAAAACATTAAATATAGTAGAATATAATAAAAAAAAAATGCTAGAGTTGCAAAACTTACATTGCAGTAGTTACTTATTTTACTGACAACGATTATGTAGGTCACGACGTCTCACGTGGCTTGGACGAATGAACTCCTCAGCACTGGTCTGGAACTGACTCCCAGCTGCTCCACATCGGACCCGTACATTTCAACTCCCGGCACCCTGCATATCCTCTCATCATAAGGCTTGAGCATTCTCCCAGCACCCGGCAGCAACGTTCCTTTTCTGTCTTCTTATTTAATGATTTCACCTCTTCAAACAAATTCTTCTATTGGGATTCTGATTCTTCTATAAATTTTTAAAATCTTCTTTGCTTCCTTTTTTCTAATTTCCGTCTTCACAAACTTCAACTTCTATCGGTATAATCTTCATTATAATTTATTTGACTCGTTCGTAGTCTTCCATAACGCGTAGATTGCAAAATTTTAATTGCTGGCTAAGGGTCGCCATGTATTATAATGATGTTGTCGAAATAAAAGAGAACTGTTTAGTTCCACGATTCGTATAATAATGTCAATAATTAGTGTGTGCAGTTACATATATAAGGTTAGGCGAGCTGCACACTACATCCGAAAGGGTTACCGCTACCCCGGAACATAGGTACATAAAGGGCTAAGAAAGGAATATGGATAGTTTTTAGTCAGTAAGAGTCTGACACTCCCTTCCGCTCCACCTAGAGCGGGAGCAGTGATTGGATGATTTCCCAGCCTTAAAAAAAAAAGGCATACACTCGATACATACATAAGCGGAATTGTCCGAAAGGGTTACCGCTACCCCGGAACATAGGTACATAAAGGGCTAAGAAAGGAATATGGATAGTTTTTAGTCAGTAAGAGTCTGACACTCCCTTCCGCTCCACCCAGAGCGGGAGGAGTCATTTGATGATTTCCCACCCTCAAAAAAAAAGGCATACATTCGAACATCGATTGTTATTATATTATTATATCTTTTGGGGCGTAACTTCCAACAGTGAAATGAGTACACAACCAATTGAGTACACAACAAAACAGGCAGAACGCAGCCGAGCACGAACGAAATGCTCGCAGCGCGCTCGTTCGAGGCTTGTAAGTCGGTCCACACTAGACGAATTGTGTTCGGCTCGTGCTCCGCTCGTGCTCGGCTCGTCTAGCGTAGACCCGCCTGAGGTTTAATGGCTAACATGATTTAAGGTAATGAACAAAATAATCTTGGATTGCTCATACTGCATCTTATCACTGTTAGTAGGACGAGTTAACACTTTTAATTCTTTCTAGGTCGGCTGCAATATTTGGTGGCTTGGTGTTCTCTTACATGGTTGTGGCATTTTTGTTATTGAAAACGGTATTGCATACAATATTCGAATACTGTGTAAGACTAATGTAAGTAATCTTTATTTTCGAATGTAGTTAGCGATGTTGAGGGTTTATACCTTCTTCTTTTTTTTTAGTTTGATTATTTACTAACCTGGTGTCAGAGTTTTTATGCTGCCCAATGGGCCTCTGACTTAGCTTCACATGCTGTTGAGAAATATCCGTCAGACATGCTGGTTTCCTCACGATGTTTTCCTTCACCGTTATATAAGCAGTGCGGACTGCCAAGTCATATGTCTCGAGTTCGAACCCAAGGCACGCACCTCTGATTTTACGGATTCATGTGCGTTTGTATAATTATCACTTGCTATAGACAATAATAATTGAAGATTCCAAAATGCTCGATAGTGTAAACCCCAATGGCGTGTGCAACCCATAGGTTCATAAAAAAAAATCTCTCGAAACGACAACTCTTATAGGCAATCGGCTTCTAATAGGCGAACATCTAATGGGTTAATGCGCATAAGATTTGCTGAAGAAGTAAAAACTATTATAATTTCTTATGAGAGATGCGCCAGAGAAGCCCGCGAGATTTAAATTTTCAAAGGTTTTGCAGGTCATTGTTACGATCTACGTGAATCAAAATATGATGCGCGGCCGTATGAAGTACTTACGTATTTACAGAATTATAATCATTAGAATCATTAATACAACTTTCTTTAAGTTAAAATTGCCCTCAAATGTTTGGATTTCATGAAATAGTTATTCTGTGGGGTTTTTAGAATTTAGAGTTCTGTTAATACCTACGTAGGTACCTACTTGCCACGGCTGCGAATCACAAAATCATCGATCAACCCTCTCAAGTTTATTTATCCCTACAGAATGGCTATTTCATGAAATCTTGATATTTAGGGGCCCATCTAACTTAGGAATTGCATTGATGATTCTAATTCTGTAAGTACGTGCTACTTGCTTTGTAGCTCGACGAGGAGGGTCAAACGCGAAATGACTCATCGCTGAAGTAGAGGGAACAATTCCTATGCACTTCTGCTTACCTCGTTCAGAGAATAGAAACGTGATATGTTAGTTATTACAATTTCTTAAATAACTAAAACCTCTTATTATTTATCTTCCAGATTTGTGGAACAAGTCGTCGTTGGTGCTCTGATTATATGCTGCATGGGACTAAGTTTGATATATGCAACGGAAGTAGGTATCACACTGTTGCGACGTCGCAGCGCAAGATTTTGATTCGATAACGCAACGGAGAAGTTTGGCATGTTTCACATGAAAATGACGCGCTGCGACGACGCAACGCAGCGCAACGGAGCTGTGTGGCCTCACTCTAATACAATCTGAATCAGGACGAATTTGGGAAATGATAGTGTTTTGTTTCATTGACAGGGCGGCATAGCATTGCTGGAGAGTGTTGATGCGTTAATGACAGGCATTGGGATGTCGTTTGTGGTGTTCATGGAGCTGATCTGCCTCCTGCACGTGTACCGCAATGAAGACTTCAAGTCCGAAATGCGTCAGGCCACAGAAGAGAACACGTGCGCTCCGCGAATAGCAATACAGTGGCGACTTGTTCCATTTATTACAATGGTATGCATGCTTAGACTAAGCGAGGAGCTCGTAGCTAAATACTAACAGCCGCACAGGTCGATCCACCAAGTTAAGCTACGCTTGCTGGGGTTGGCGGTGGATGGGTGGACCATCTTTACATAACGAGACTCCCCCGTGCCTCGGAAAGCACGTTAAGCCGTTGGTCCCGGCTGTCATTTGTGCATCTATGGCAGTCGTTACGGGTCATCGGAAGCCCGAAAATCTGACACCCAGTCTTACCAAGGGGTATCGTATTTCCCAGTTACTGGTTGTGGAAGTCAGATAGGCACTCGCTCCATTTAAAATACTGGTATTCAGCTGCATCCAGTTAGACTGGAAAGCGACCCCAACATAGTTGGGAAAAGGCTAGGCAGACGATGATGCATGCTTAGACTAAGAATTGTGAAGATGTTTTTTTTTATTCCAATTTTGTCATATTCATTCTATCAATCTACTTTATGATTATAAGTAATTGAACTGTAAGAAAAATGTACTAAACATTTTTTCAGATCGCTATAGGTCTGAAATTAATAGCTCTAACCGATGCCGAGATGGGTTCAAAGTATATGGGCTGGGCCACAATACCGCTAGTCGCATTGGTTTTAGCTTTGCCACTGCGCTCGGCTTTTAACGCCTTCAAGTACATGCGACAAAAGGCACAGACCACCTGACTAGACGTATACTCAAAGTTAATAACTGAATAGTTATATTTTATAACTGGATGTTTACACGACTAGTCGAAATACATGTTAATTATAAAATATAAGGTTATTATTTATTTCTATTATTTAGTAAGGGTATAAAGAAACAAAAAACATGTGATTGAAAATAAATGTTTATTTTATCAATCATTTAAAATATTTATAAATATTGTTCTTTTGTACAATGTAGTAACATGTGTACACATGATTGATGATAGTAGCCTAAGTGAGACTCTCATAAAACTTGCAGACGCGAATTAATATATTTAAAAAGATACATTCGAGGGCGCCCAGTTTACATAAGCTGCTCATGTTCCGTACACTATTTACACAACACCTATCTACCCAGCCTGAAAGATTCAAAGGTAATTCATTGTCCATCAGCAAATAATAATGCAAACATTAGGAAAACTTTGAATCAGCATCAGATTGATATCATGGGTACTCTACTATGATCTAGTGTATGCTATGATCTATTTCACAATATATTTAAAATATCACATATGTACAAATTATTTTCAAAACTAAATCTCAATAATATCAGCAATGTTTCTGTGACGTTGACAGATTAATAAATTCGTAAGTTAGCTAAACTTAGGCCATCGATTGCATCGCATTTAATTAATATTTTATGGCTATATTTTACATTCACAGTACCTATATCTACCAAAATCACTAATCAACAAATCAATAGGTATATTTCAATTCTGCACAGAACCGACAAGATCTATGCTATGGTAATCAAACAAATGAATTGTGCAAACAGTTATGTATACGACTATTGGAATAACCTAATGGAAACGAGGAAACGGGACGATGAGAATCAGCGCTTCTTGAGCTCGCAAGTGGAAAGTATTGATTTGTTGACGTGAAACATTTTCAGCAAGTTGGCTAAGCCACAAATAGGCCAAAGTTTATAACGAGAATAGTTAGACTTAGTTATAATTTCATAAAACTACAAGATTCATTAAAGTAGTGGAGTTTCACTGGTAGCAGCCGAGCGATCGGACCGATATGCGTATTCACAATCAAATCTTGTATAATTATGAATTTATACATTTTAATGACAACATCTAAGCACACTTTGATTAACGATCGACACTCTTATTGGATCTCGATAGGCCGTCTGTCGACTGCAACTTATTAATACTTTCGAATAATTTATTAAACCTGCACAATCAATTCCATTCAAACCCGGTCACGGTTCAATTCGAAGGCACTCCTCGCACCACGTCTGCGAGCGGGCCTCGCCCGCCCGCCCGCTTCACAACTCAATAAATTACAATGAAATTGCTGGAGATCGTCTAATCTAAGACTGCAGGCCCCTCCAATGGGTTGACACTCACATGCAACGTAGGTGTATAGTTAGTTGCAAGCCACACACAACTGATCTTCGTCATTGGTCGTTCAGTCACTGGCTGTACACGAAATTCTAGTGGCCCGAGCTGCCGGATCTGTTGGCCAACTAGTGCAGAGATGACGCGCTCCCCGCCATACAATGTCAGCCAACCACCTGGACTGGTTGCACGATAAGTCATTCCTCTTAGTGCGCGGGCGAGAAGTTCACAGTAGTAACAACGCACGCAAGTAATGTGTTGCACTAAGTATTTCCTTCCTCTCGCACATGAAAAAGAGCGTTCAGTTTTAATCCTCGTATCCAAGGGCGATTTTTATCACACACTGGATTTGCGACGCACTACTTGGCGCCGAGAGCTGAAAATCCACAAATGTGTTTTTGCACAAACGAGTGCTCTGTAGGATTCTCAACGTCCGGCCCAGCAGCGAGTGCTCGCTGCGCTTAGACTAGACGAGCTGCCCGCCCCCGCGCGGCGTCAGAAGCGGCGCAGTGCGGGCTGCGCCTTGCGCGTGGGCTGCACCGACAGCGGCGCCACCAGCACGTCGCCGCCGCCCGCCGCGCCGCCGCCACTCGTGCCCATCTCCTGCCACAACACACGAAACAAAATCACTACGACTTATCTGAAAGCCAATTCCCGTAATTAAAAACGTTCAAAATCTATTCGCAACCCCATTTCAGCGATAATCAAAGTCCAAAAACTTGAGAAATCAATCAAAAGAGCGTGACAAATATGTGGGGTGAGACTGCGAGTGAAATGCGAACGTTCTTAATTATACGGAAAATGGGGGTTCTGCTGTATTTTTGCGTTAATAAAGGCAACATCTACTACGAGCACTAGCCTTTTAATTCAAACAAGGCTCCAAGGACAAAAAGCTTTGCGCTACTGAAGTTACTGTTGGATGATATTTGTCTATGGCGCCTTACCGATACCGTGTAACGACGACATAATGACAACTAGCTTTTACCCGTGGCTTCGCTCTCTTGGTCTATCCCACAGGAACCGTGCATCTACTCTAGATAAAAAGCCTATGTCACTGGCCGGCCCGTAAACTGTCTCTATGAAAAAAATTACGTCGATCCGTTGCTCCGTTGCTGCGTGTAGGAACAAACAAACATACGTCCGCATTATTGGGTTATATTAGTAGAAAATGATGGTAGTTGTACTGTGTGATAGATGACATGGTTAGAAGGCTAGTGAGTACCTACTGAATTGACGACTAATAGAGAAGTTTGAAAGGAAAAAATATGACATGTTGCGCCGACCGCAAATAAGTTGAGATAATGGATCTCCTTGGATGGATAGGGATCGTGAATAATGATGATGATCATGATGATTAGTAAAAAGTAGGATGCTGAATACTCACGTTGATGTTATTGCAGCTGGCGAGCCTCATCTGTGCGAGCTGCGAGGCAGGCGTGAGGTTGGAGGTGGAGCCGAACGGCGAGATCATCGACGACATCGCTCGCTTCAGCTTCGACGGCGTTTTGTTAAACGAAAACGCACGTCCCACCTGCATAGCATATGTTACGATTATTTTATGTACTTATAAGTGCCTCCACACTAATACTTCATTATATTTAATTCATAATAGGGCCAAATCAAAATAAAATTAACTTTGTATAAACCAAACATGCTAAAAAATACTTTCAATAAACTTTTAAATAATTCAAGAGAATATTTGGAGTAAAAACTTTATAACCATATATTAATTTCAGTAAACAAAATGTTATCACAAGAGAAAACCATGCCCGTTTTCAAGAAGAACACAACATGTTTTTAGCAACAATATAGAATAATGAATATGTGTATGGATGATATGTTAAAACACCACTGGTATGGCACGCTCACGAGACAGTTAATCACAAAGGATTTGAAGCTAAGCATTAACTAAGACATTCACTCCTTCGACCGTCGCTCTCTTCGGGAAGAAATTGAGGTGTTTTCTAAGCAAGATACATTTGCAGGAAAAATTACAGTACAGTCGAGTTCATTATTATATTGGCACTGTCAAGGATTCAAAATATTGTGAGCGTTGGAAAGCTCAATAAATTCTATAGAACCTATAGATCAAAAATATGTCCTCATGTGAACGGTTCAATAATATGTATATGCTGTGCATTGTGCAATAATATGTGATCATGAACAGTTCAATAATATGTGATCATGAACAGTTCAACATAACATAACGTCATTTGAAGTTAATCTAGCCAGTGCAAACTCCTTGACCATGCAATTTTAAGATTGCTATTAAAATCATCTTTATGACGTAAGTAATAAGGTTGAATTTGAATTACATTTACAGTACTCCCAAATTAATAATGCACATGCAGATCTTCGCTAATTGTCGTATTCCCGGAAACACCCGAATCATTGAATAGTTCGAGTCCCTTGCATTTTGCACCTTGTTCGAAAGAAATAGGAGTCAATTTCATGTGTACACAATCGAAAACAATTCGGGCGGTCGGCGGTCAGTCAAAGGTCCGTCAGTCGTCTTGTCATATTGGTGGTGACTGCACGTGTTCTCTTTGTCTGGAATTATATAGAGCTACTATTACACACCTTTCTTGGTTTTGTTTTAAAGGTGAATTTAATTTCAACTTTAATTATCTTATTCAAATTGAAATAGTTAATTTTGTAAAATATATAAATATACTAACATTTTTCACGTTTTTCCAATACTAAAAAATTAAAAATACCAACGTAAAATACATATTAAGTACTAGAAAAAGCATATTAAAAATCAGATTTAGGCTTATATGAATTATAGCTCGCTATTTACTTACATGGAAATATTGAATCAAATTTCGTTACTGATAAATCAATATTTATCTCTTTTAGGACAAAACACATAATCACACTAAATTATGCATGAAGAAAATGCACTTAACCACTCTATATAAGGTGTTAAAAAATTAACTCTAAGAATTTCGTGGGAGCATTGTACTCATCGTAACGAACAACTTTTACTATGGGATGAACCCTGAAATCGCGAAAAAAATATGAGCTGTTCCATACATTTATGCACACGTAACTCAATAAAATGTATGGAACAGCTCATATTTTTTTCGCGATTTCAGGGTTCATCCCATACGACCAATACGACCGTTGCCGAACAGAGGCGAAGATTTCTATGCGCATTATCACTTTTGGAGACCTGTACTTGTTTAGATATTATTGTATTCATGTGTGCATACATAATTGTGAATCCTACAATGTTCAGATAATATAATCTTAATGTTGTTCATATAATAATGTGCTTTTGGCTGTATACATGTTACTGAGAAAAACCAGTCACATATTAATGAATCTAAATCTTGACCACAATTTAATGATGCTTATAGTTTTCACAATATTATGATTTTTTTTGACGGTCATATATTTTTGAAGCCTGAAAGGGCCAACATATTAATGAACTCGACTGTACAAGTGCTTAGGTAAGCTTTGTTGACAGTGCAATGTCACTGAAATAAGCGCGGTTTACTGCGCGCGCGCACTGATTCCTGTGCTTTAACTAGAACCGACACCTACTCACACGACAGCTTGTTTCCTTGACACAAGCACACCGGTCCAAAACAGCCAATTATCAATTATATCACGTTATCAGTTAAGCGGTGTCCCTCTACTTATTTTTTAAATGAATACCTTAACCCAACATGAGTACTGAACAATGAGTATGTTAATGTTTAGGATGTGTTCAAATAGAAGTGTATCGGGGCGGAAGTGTGCTACTAATAATTTAAGCGACCGCTGTAAGAATTGCGATTGATCCATACAATTTTCATTATTTGGACAGCTTTCAAAGAAGCAGAAGACTAGGTAAGTAGGTCCTTCAAAATAGGTAAAATTCCAACACACATCTAAATGGACAGAGCAATGCAGACGTCACACAAATGTTAAGGAACATACACAGGAAGCAGTGTGCGGATGAACGTATTAGTTGGGGACGGAGCGAGAGGAGTGTGGCAGAGCCGCGTCAGACCTGTGCGAGTAAGTGAGCGCGCAATACCCATGTGTCTAGCAGGCCGGAGCCCGGCTCGGGCCGCAGCAGCCCCGTCAGCCCCGCCAGCGCCTCCAGCTACAACACAACCACGCTCTACTACTGCGCTCAACTGCCCTTAAACTACACCTGCCCTTAACTACACACTACGAGTAAGCCCAGGTACTACGACTCCGACTTTTTATAGCGCACTGGATTTTCAACTCTCGGTGTTGAACCGAGCATTGAGAATCTAACAAAGTGCACCCCAGCTGTCGGCGCTAAGCAGTGCGTACATTAAAAACTAGCCCGTGGGTACGAGGGCTTACTGTGCCGCTACGTGCTACACTACCACATCGGACACCACTCGTTGCTGCTTTTCGATATAAACGAACACAAAGTAACAAACAGTGATTCCAGCGTACCCATTCATACTCATATTTACGCAAATAGTTCAAAGTATGAAGGTAGACTGGGACATAGTCGCGTCATGAGGGACACTTTTTTGTAACAAAATCAACAAATACTTTCGAATAACAAATTGTTTCACACATGACTGTGGCGAGCTTGGTTCATAGGATAAATATGCGTATGCGCACACTCAGTTTATTCAGTTCACTCAGTTTACTCCATGTTCGCAACCCTCCTTGCTCTCCTCATTTTCGTATCAACCGTACAACATATTTACAAATTACTGGCAAGTGGCAGCATGTGGAATTCTTGATTGATATAATAAAGTTCCCAACTAAGATATTCTAAAACTTTGGATTCGCCGAATAGATGAATGTATGACTGTTGTTATAACACGTTGACATAATCGAATGCAAAACGACTGCAGACTACAATATCATGCCTTAGTTACATAGAAATGCTTGAGACGAAATCCTTGAGCTTTGTAGCATTCTGACATTTTGTAGAACTTACCAATATAACAGTTATGTGCTTGTTAAATCTATGTCCAAGCTAAGCTAATCTGTATCATCTAATTCATGCTTTATTCATTTACACATATTTTAAAAAGGACTTTGAGAGCCAAGAAGCTAACAATCCCATTTGTTTTGGGTCGGTGTATTGTTAGCCTAGCCGGGCTCTCGTCAAGATATCATTCAATTTAAAATTAAGTTATGTTTTATAATAAGTACAATGAAAACATCCTACCTTGATTCTGGTGCGCGCTGCGAATTTGGACACTTTAGATAGTGTGCTGAGCGCGAGTTCGCTCGTATCGATATCGAGCTGGTGCGACTCTAGGCACGCCAGAAATTTATCCTGCAAACAATTTTTCCATTTCAATTTTGTATTCACAACAGTGCCTGTAAAATTGATTACAACATCGTCATAATTCTCTTGCCCTTATCCCGTTTTGTTTGAGAACAGTGTAACATGTATTTTTCCTCCATACTTATCCAACAGTCGTCATCAAAAATAAAACATAATACGCCAAAAAAAAATGGTTAACACTATAAAGAAAACTTACAGCATCAGCTTTGCAGACGGTGTTAGCCATTTGTCTGCAAAGTTGTCGAAGAAAGTGTGGCTTGTCTACGGTTTCGTCGGTAATCATGAACGAGAAGAGTTTCTCTTTGAGCTCCTGATTGTTGCGGCACATCAGCGCGAATACGTTGTGACAGTCTGCAAACACATATACACTTTTGTAACGAAGGAAAAAAATATTATTATAACCTGTTTTCGCATATTTATTTTCTTGATGTGTCAGGTCCAGCCAGTGTATTGTGTAAATTTCTCATCGTGAAAACTTAGGTGGGGTGAGCGTGAAGTGAGCTGTCATTCCACCGGATGCTAGGGATTGACAGCTCACTTTAAACTCTCGTCACCTCCGTGTCCACGGATAGATTTTTACAGAATACCACTACAGTATCAACGATGATGTGACCTCAGATACAAGTGCTGTTCAAAATATCTTAGCTTTAACTATGCTGTTCGCATACACAATGGCACAGTAATTAACTGTAGCCTGCGATGACAGGATGGAAAATCATCAGATGACTCCTCCCGCTCTGGGTGGAGAGGAAAGGAGTGTCAGACTTTTACTAAAACCCCTCCATGTTTCATACTTAGGCCTTTGTATTCTGGGGGCTGTGGTAACCCTTTCGGACAATCCCTCTGAACCGGCGCCTCCAATGACTTAGAGCGCTATTTTATTCAGTGATTTTCCCTCGTAAGTGCAAGTTTCGACTATCTTGTCAAACCAATTAGTTTTAAATAATAAATTATCAAATAAAAGCAGGGTACCTTCAGCTTCCCTAATGTCGACGACGCGTTTGACCGTGCTCAGTGGCATTAGCGATATATGCCTGTAGGGCTTGCTCGAGCCTATCCGCATCGTGCCGGTGCCGTTCGTTGGGCTTTTACTGTTAAAAGCCTGAAACAACAAACAGAGCATTGTTAATGACGTCTCGTAACTAAAAATAAAGAAAATGACATTCACGTGACGTAAACAAAAAAAAAGGTGGGTGAAAGGTATGTGTCACATCCCATATAGGTTTTGTTTTTATAAATACTTGGTCCTGTTTTCATAATCCTAACCTCATATAACGTTTTGTTTGTCTTTCGATTCAAAATAAACACACCATACAGCCGTTTCTGCACGAGCGAACCATACATCCAGATAAACAAACAGACAAATATTATAAACGTACAGACTCGTTCTCACCTCCCATAGCTAATACTTCTTTCAAAAATATTAATTGTACAGTTTTGACTTCATTGCAATTTTATTTTGAAGTATAGTATTCTTTTTTAAATTAAAATATAGGTAACTATTCAAATAAAACCCATATTAATGACGACATCAAATAAAAAATCAATGGTACGGACTTCTCAGGCGTGAGAGAGCAGCTAGCGCGTGCCCCACCGTAAGTGACAGACTTTTCGTTCAGAATACTGTGTTTATACTATATCCAGAGTTATATTGTGTAAGCCTTAAACTTTATTTATGTCAACATACTCACTTTGGATCTTTTCTTGCAGACCTCCATGGTGTCGGTGAAGAGGAACAGCACGAGATGGTCCCCCCGGCCGGACAGCTCCTTGGAAAGTTCCACCACTTCGCAGCGAGACACGAACGATCGGTGTGAAGACACTAGGTGGGCCTGAGCACACGGAATCATGCAATAGTAATCAGCATTGTATATCAAGATATTCAAAAATCTTAAAGAAGAGATTTTTATAAGAAACTTTTAATGTGACTTATATTATACTGGCGAAAGTGAGATTGGTTTGTTACGCTTTCACACTAAAACCGCTGAAAGGATTGGGATGAAAATGTCACATGGGTAAACCATGGCCTTTTTTTTTTAAGGCTGGGAAATCATCCAATGACTGCTCCCGCTCTGGGTGGAGCGGAAGGGAGTGTCAGACTCTTACTGACTAAAACCCATCCATGTTCCTTCCGTAGCCCTTTATGTTCCGGGGTAGCGGTAACCCTTTCGGACAATCCCGCTTACCCGGCAATTGGAGAAGTAAATAGCTGCTAACAGCTGATCGGCGCGAAGGTCATTGAACTTTGCGCGCGCCAGTTGTATTGTTATTGTGATAAAATAAAACTATTGAGTATACAAAAAAAGTTTCTTTGGGAAAGTTGATTGTAATCACGTGTTTAAATATCGGTCACTTATCACCTACCAGTCATCTTATATAACTACAAGGAACTCTTGTGCAAAATTTTAATCTTCTTTACGCAGTGGAGATAGTCTAGATTCAGATTCAAAACATAGGTACACGCACAAAGGTCAGACTAAGGACTGACTGCGGAAACAAAAAAAAAAGGTACATCATAAGTTCTCCAATGTATACTCCAGTATGTTGTGTATCAATGAATAAATGATTGATTGATTGATTGTTGATGAATGTAAGTTTTTTATTAAGAGGATCATACCGGGCACTGGTCAATGTCGTTGTAGATATCGAACATCTGCAGCTGCCCCTCGGTCTTGCGCTTGTCCTCATTGATGTGCGACATGACCTCGCGCAGGCCCGCTAGCGCTTGTACTAAAGCGCCGTGGTCTGGGTTGTTTTTGTGCGTGTGCTTTAATATGTCTGTAACAAGAGCGATTTTGCCTTAATTTTGTAAATGTGTAGCATATTGTGCTCATATACACGAGCGGTACGTTGCCAACGACGTACGCAACTGCAGCCGTCGACACACGTCGGCGACAGCCGGCGCCGGCGCATCACTGGTTGCAGTTGCTTCTGCCGTTGGCAACGTACCTCTCGTGTATACATATACACGAGAGTGATACACTTAGATTAAACTGGTCGCACGCTCGTCAAGTTTAATTTGAACCTTATAACAATGGCATAATAGTCACAAGACAAACACTCTTAATTTACATTTAAATATGCTTGAGATTGGTTCAAGTCAATAGTATAACGGGTGCAGACACATTGATTGCATGCAAGTCCGTATCATTAAATTATTGAGATGAATAGAAAATTGTAACAGTACTGTATAGAATAATAAATGAGTAAAACTTACCGTCGAGTAATAAACTTATACTAGGTAACCGCTGCACTGGTCTTATCAGTAGCTCCTGTAAACTTTGTCTGCCACACTCTGGCTTGGTTTGACAGATTTTCAGGAATGCATGAAATCTGAAATGAGTAAAATATTTTTCTTACTTAGTGGAATGGTTTTAGATTAGGAATCATTATATAAATATACACAACATCAGGCCTTGTTTCGCCGAAGGTTTAGGCACAGGAGTACCCATGAAATAGCGGGCGAGCTTATTGCTCTCAAACGGGCACAAATCCAGCTTTGGGATGTTACTGCAAAATCCCTAATGAATAACAGTTTCCCCGACTTGGGAATCGGATCCAAGAACTCATACTCAGCAGTAGCGCTTGCGACCATAAGTGTGCGTTTCCACTGAAGCGGAGCTGGGCGGAGCGGAGCGGAGACGTACAGGTATCGACCAATCACAATGGTTGAAATCCTCATCGCTTCATTCGTCTCGGATGTGATTGGTCGGTTCCTCCGCCCAGCTCCGCTTCAGTGGAAACGCACCCTTAGACCAACGAGGCAGAGGAGGAGGATCAGGAATTATTGGTCGTATTGAAAAAAAAAATCTTCCATAGTCAATTCACTAAATATTACGATGATAGTGCCTACCTTGGGTTCTCACGGTCGCACTGTTGCAGCATCTCCTTGGTATTTTCGAAGAAGTTGACGAAGGGCGGGTATGCCTTCACCATGTCGGGCGTATAGCGCAGCACTAGCCGACCGATGCTCGTCTCCTCACTCCAGTGCGCTTGAGCGTAGCGCAACTCTTCTAACATTCGCCTGAGAATTGTATCACTCATTAAAAACTAGCGACGCGCTCGGTTTTTTGCGAATTGACGATACACCGAGATTTCATAAATATATGAATGTATTATACACATTAACCTTCGGGAATTTATTGTCTACAGGATGTAACCGAAAGGGTATATGCATACAAAAGGATATGCTACAGACCACAAACTGGACCACTTTTACTTTGGGACCAAATCAGAAATCGCAAAAAAAAACAGCTGTTCTATACATTTTTAATCACGCGACTCATCGAAATGTAGGGAATAGCTGATTTTTTTTTCACGATTTCGGAGTTGGTCCCATAGTAAAAGTTGTTCAGTTTGGTGGTTTGTAGCATATCCTTTTGTACAGTACTCCCAAATTAATAATGCACATGCAAATCTTCGCTAATTGTCGTATTCCCGGAAACACCCGAATCATTGAATCGTTCGAGTGCCTTGCATTTTGCACCTTGTTCGAAAGAAATAGGAGTCAATATCATGTGTACACAATCGAAAACAATTCGGGCGGTCGGCGGTCAGTCAAAGGTCCGTCAGTCGTCTTGTTATATTGGTGGTGACTGCACGTGTTCTCTTTGTCTGGAATTATATAGAGCTGCTATTACACACCCTTCTTGGTTTTGTTTTCAAAGGTGAATTTAATTTCAACTTTAATTATCTTATTCAAATTTAAAAGTTAATTTTGTAAAATATATAAATATACTAACATTTTTCACGTTTTTTCAATATTAAAAAAATAAAAATACCTACGTAAAATACATATTAAGTACTAGAAAAAACATATTAAAAATCAGATCTAGGCTTATATGAATTATAGCTCGCTATTTACTTACATGGAATTCTTGAATCAAATTTCGTTACTGATAAATCAATATTTATCTCTTTTAGGACAAAACACATAATCTTACTAAATTATGCATGAAGAAAATGCACTTAACCACTCTATATACATATCGTCTTCCGACGCTCGGGAAATACGACCGTTGCCGAACAGTGGCGAAGATTTCTATGCGCATTATCACTTTTGGAGACCTGTATGTATATACCCTTTCGGTTACACCCAGTATAACAGGGTGAGAACCGCATCAGGATCGGTTTCCTAGGTTACAAGAACGCGGTTAATGAATAACCGGGTGGCATTTGTTTTTTTTTTAACAACTTTATGTGCGTTTCTCGTAGCTTGCGTATGAAAAAAACAACTTACTGGTGTAATTCATAAATAGGCGGTAAGTTTCCAAATATAATTTTGAGTTCAGTATTATTGAGCAACGCTTGATTTTTGCCATTCATATTGTCATCCTCGATCATCTCTTCCAACGGTTTTTTGAACAACTGAAACAGGGTAAACAAAACAAAGGTTATCAACGCTATCTCTATTATAAAATCTGGATAGATATACACGGTTAAATTTAAGTTGTTTAAATCCCCTTAAGTGGTCATTGTACTCATTGTAACAAGCAACTTTTACTATGGGACCGAACCTGAATTCGCGATAAAAAAATCAGCTGTGCAGTACTTTTTGACGAGTTAGGCGAACATAAATGTACTGAACAGCTGATTTTTTTGACCCTTTAAGGGGATTTAAACGACTTAAATTTAACCTCTAAAATATCACACTAATTTTATAACTATTATTTTTATCGACTAGAACTTTTTAAATGATACCTACATGTTTGCTTTAAGATTATTAATTGTTGTTGATTGTCTTGTGTCTGTCATGACTAATACAATTATTAATACTTATGTTCAATTGATTTTGAATCAAATTATTATAATTATGATTTCACTGTGTTATTTATTAATTTGTATGCCCAAGTGGCTGATCATGGAATGAACATTCTTAAGTATATAATTACAAAATGAACACCTGTATGTAACCCATGTATCACAAATAAACAACTTGAACTTAATATTTTAAGAAAGTTCGTAAGTGTATGTGAACAGTGTGTTTGAATGTTTGTTACTTTTTACGCAAAAAAGTACTGAACGGATCTGGATGAAATTTGGCACAGAGATAGATTAAACCTGGATTGGAGCGTTCTTATGGCAGTATATTAATATCATGCTTTAATGATATTTCGTCTTACCGTAACTATCGTATGTAATATCCCAACGTAATTAGACTCTGTTTGTAGAAGCTCCATAAACACTTGTTGCCGTGGCGACAGCAGCTTCCGGACAACCGTATCGGGAACCTCCGACTCTATGGACGCAAAAACGATGGTTAGAGCGGACAGGCTGACAGGACTGTCGTAACGAGTAAACAAATATAGGAAGTGGTACTAAAAGAACTAATATATGTGTTCAACATCTGCAATACATTGTGCATGTCATCGCAAGAGACGTAATTCTGTATCAAACGCCCACGTCACTAGCGACGGCAATCCAAAAATGACAGACAGTTTCGTCTGCATCACACTATTATTTTAATTAATTTGTTTCTAGAGTATTTCCTTTTTTTAATAAAATTTTTCTTCCAATTTACAGTCGATTTTGATCTTGCGCTGGCATAGCGTCGTACGGAATTTCAAAAGGATATGAAGGCAGCTTATACTGGTTGTGTTACCACTGACCAACTGTACGTAACCAACACCTAGCTCACAAAAAAAATTGTATCATTGTTAAAATCTGAGAACTTGGTAAAAGTTATGCGTGGTCATAATACTCGTCGAACCTCGTCCTTTGTTTCGTCGGTTAAAAAGAAAACCTCAACTCACCCTCAAGTAGCTGTTTGCCGTCGGGCGAGGGCGTGCAGTCCAGCAGGTTGCCTGACAGGCTCAGCAGCACGGCGTCGCCCACAGACGAGCGGCGCTTGTGCAGCGCGGAGTCGCCGCCGCGCAGCTTGCGCTTGCGCAGGCGCTGCAGGTGCGACGAGGGCGTGGCCGCCTCGCCGCCCGGCGTGCCCGCGGCCGGCTCGTCCGCCGCCGCCGCGCAGCCTGCGCCTGCGCCGCCCACCGACGAGCGCCGGGACACCTCGTCTAGATACTGTCATGTAAAACTTAATGCAATTCGCGACTAATTTATAAAGGTTCCTTTTAAAATATTCAATTAATTTTCTAAAAGGGTTTTTGTGTGTTTGTTTCCTGATAGAAAACCACACTATTCCAAAATTCCGATTCCTGCGAGAATTTCAATGAAAGTGAAACAGGTGCAGCTAGTTCAAATAAAAATATTAAGATATTGATACTTACGTCTTTGAACAGGTAATCTCGCTCGTCCTGCGCCTCCTCATTTTGAACGGAGGCCCAGAACCACTCGGCCTTCACGACGTGCACCCGCGTCGAGCAATCCGGCGCGACTACCGTATTGTGCTCATCGACGACCTGCATACACACAGCTGCACATTAGGATCATAAACAGAAGACTAGACGATTTCATCTTCCACCAATACCCACTAGACCCATCGAACGGGATTCCTACGCAATCTCGGAGAGGCGTACTCATGTGAGCACGCCCCTTTAAGCGTCTAAAGTTTTCAAGGTGCAAGATATATTTTATATGACATGCATACCAGCGAGGACCGCTTCGAGGCCGAGGGGGCCTTTCCACGGACACGACACAGACCATGACCGCTGATGTTCGATGGCATGACAAGCTACTATATTTTTAGTAGTATTGAATAAAATAGTGTTAGTACCGGCAGCGATATTCCATGGCATTGCGATATGGCGTGGGCGTCGCGGATGGGGGGCGTCGAGGCGGGCGGCGGCTGGTCGCGGGCGGGGCGGGGGGCGGGGGGAGGGGCGGGGCGCGGCCCGGGCCGGCTGGCGCGGCCCGGCGGCAGGCTCAGTGCGCTGCTCACAGCCAGCTCAGAGCCGCCACAAATCGAATGGCGATGAGCGCGCAGCCACACACTTTGAGGCGTTTTAAATACGGTGGAATCGTCGAGTTCGTCTACGTCAGCGTCACGATCTCTGACCGGGGTGGCTAGGTCGGTGCTGTCGACGGTATCCACTTGAACTGGTGAAATATCTAAATTCATTCCATCAAATACTCTCTTTGGTGTTGAAATGTTTTTGAGATCTGAGGGTAGGTGGCATGCGTCCACTTCTACTGTGTTACGTTCGGCGCGCTTTTCATACTTCTTTTTCCTTTCACTCCTGAACGAAGCTGTGAACGATTTAACACTCCGTCGTAACTTTGAGGCTGATTTGACCGTTTTGGAACTTCTAATTGAAGCGAATGAAATATCGAAGAACCCCGACTGTTTACTTGTGTTCATGGAGCATATAGATGCGTTATCATCCTCTTTGATAGGCGAAGATGTTGAAGCAACAAACTCGCCGGCCGGGTCGGTCGGCTTCACGCTCTCTGGGCTCACTGGCTCTACTACTATTTCTCCACTTGTTTTAGAAACAGAGTCTTTTTTCGTCCTTTTGAAAATAGTGGGTCTGTTTTTAAACTTAAAAGAGTCTTTTATTTTGAGCCTTTTAATAGATTTCCAGTTGCTCTCTTCACATTTGTCAGGGGATAAATTAGCGTCTACTGTGCTAACTTGGAAATTAGAATCTGTGGAGTTACGAGTCCTTTTTTTACCTGAAGAAATGGTGGTTGTTGACTGTTGTAAATCTTTGGCGCCAGTTGAGTTGGCTAGCAGGAATACTGGTTCATCTTTAGAGTCGAGGTCGCACAAACTTTTCGTTAGAGAGGAGTGCAAGGATCCCGCTTCAGTGAGACAATCGACTAAGTTAAATACGTTCATGGACTTATTTCTAAAAACTTCTCTCTTGTCCTTAGAGTTAATTCTATCAGATCCGTGGACAAGCTGAGACAAGTTTTTGTTATTCTCTTTATCACTAATATTGTATTTGCGCAACTCCGCACGTTCAACATGCGGGGGACTTTCAGTGCTGTCATAATTGAAACACAAGTCGTCGGTGAACGATTTCCCTATAAAACTAATACTGCAGTTATCTGTTTGATCTTTGCTAACAGCTTTGGCTTGCTTTTCGCTAATACTGTTTCTCGCGCAGCGAACGCGCTGCTCGCGCTCATCGTCGCCATCGCTGGGGCGCGCGGGGCTGGCCCGCCGGCCCGCCAGCCGCGCCGACAGGCGGCGGTACAGGGAGCTCTTGGGGGTGGACTGGGAGCGGTTGGGAGTGGCGCGGGATGGTTTCGCTGAGTTAGGTGTACTCGGATGGGGTGAAAGGATAAGCGAACGACCGAAAGTCTCCCCATTGGCCATTACCTGAAACATGTGTGAAACACACCACGCAATGATGTAATGAAGCCATTCCAATACAAACATGCACGACGATAATAATATATTATTATCGTGATAGAGGTAGTTAAACACAGAAAGCGACTGCCTAGCGAAGATTTGATTACATTTTTGTACAGTTTTAGTTTACAAAACGAGTGTTCTTGATCATAATTGAGATGTATGAAGGCAGATGTTTGAAAAAGTGATTTATGAAACTGATCCGTACGTGAAGTTACATCTACAACTTAATGGTGTTCTAGGAATTCATGTCTAGTGCAATAGAGTGGGTAGTAAGAAAGCAAGTCGACACTTTACACAGCAAATGAAACGATTGTTAACAACACTACAGGTATGTAGGTGTGATTATACGTATGTCGTGTAATATACACACAAGCTGAATGAGGTATGTGCGCAATTATTGTACAACAGCGAATGTGAGTGAACAAACAATACTATGAAACTCGTGATAACATCAAAATGTTAATAAAATAATGAAAAGGAAACAATGGGTCGACTTTGTGCCGTGCGGTGAGGGATGTGGAAGTGGTTCAAATGTCGGGCTATCCCGACAGGCGGAAGACCAAATCGGGATAAAGGGGAAACAAAAACAAAAATCAAAGGAAACGCGCAAGAGTTTCTAATATTGAAATCTCTATAACATAGCAACGCATGTGACATTGAGTCAGCTCTCATCGAGTCGTTGTTTGTACTGATAAATTGTTAATCAAACACCTGCTGGCATTGAAGGCATTGCTAATAAATACGCAGTCATCGGAAGAAATTAAGAGGTGTAAAAATGTGTCATAATAACTGAAGTGTGCTACTAGCTAATTTATATTGTCTACAATGTATCTAACTAAAAGTGATATGTGTACCCAGGTATATCTACGTGCATGCTGACTTCATTATGCTAAAATTAGTTACTAATAATGTGTAATGTGGCATGAAGTATATAAATAAACAGGTATGCATGTTATGCAGAGGTAAACGTTCTGTGGGACGTTTAGTGGCATTTGGGAGGTTCCAAAATGAACATTACATTGTTAACAAACTGAGTACATTGCTCAGATGCTCGGCAGACTGTGTTAACAAAACACTAGCGAGGCTTTTTGCTGTAGTAAATGGTAATATGATTAACCTTGACGGTAGGGCTAGTGCATTGTTAAAGGTGCGATTGCACCGCAGCTTCAAATTGTTTGTAAACACTTTACTTTTCCCGCAGGTGGACAATAGAATCTAATGTAAGCTAAAAAGTGATATCAGTTTTATAATGTTTATAAAGGTTTATCAGCTGCAATGCACGAACCATTAAGTAAATCACGAATGTGATTATGGCGGGATTATTGTGTGTGTGTGTGTATGTGTGTGTGGTATAGAAGGTATGCAGTACTCACAACGTGCGTGCAGTCGGGGTCGTCGAGCTGGCAGGTGCCGCCGCCATTGCTGGCCAGCACCTCGCCCATGTGCACGGTCTCATCCTCAGGGAAGCCTACGAAGCAGACGCGAGCGCCCGCGAACACTTTCAGTTTGTGTTCTTTCTGTAATAATGACATTGCATAGATCATAAGGAGTTAAAAAATAACGATGTCAATAGTAAATATATGGACGACTGCTCCTCCACACCACGATGATTACAGATTAAGCATACGAATTCCAGTTCTTCCGAAAGTTTTGTAATTCTTTTAAGAAGTCACCTTATTTACCATTGGGCCGTGGATGGGTGACCGTCTTTACATACCGTGTCTCGGAAAGCACATACGTTGGTCCCGGCTGTCATTTATGGATCTTTAACAAAAAAAAGTCCACCAGACTTATCGCGGGATATTATCCAGGTACTGAGTTGGGATGAGCAGATAGGCAGTCGCTCCTTGTAAAATATTTGTATTCAGCTCCATCTGGCTAGACTGGAAACCGACCACAGCATAGTTGGGAAAAGGCTAGGCAGATTGATTGATTTTTTGTAATATTACACAGTATCAATCCTACATCACGATCATAAATGTACCTAATAGGAATAAATAATGAGCACGATGTCCTTCAAAAAGGTCAAGTACGTTGTACTCGCAACTGGTGCGCGCGTATGGCCAGATGTATGTACAGACGCCAGCACATCAAGCTATCCCTAACTGTCAAATTTTCTCAATTAAAAATGAACCTTATGTCTTTGCAATAAAGTTGAAATACTATCAAAGAAATTTGACAGATTGTGGTAACTTGATGTGCTGGCCTCTGTACGTGGAAGAAGCAAAAGGAGTATGTACATAAGAATCGTAACAGGTGGATTTTGTTTCCATGGAAAAAAGAGGTGAGTTTATTTATGTATGTTTGTAGATACTTACAATGACGTCATCATCGGTGGCTAGGCAGGCGGGGTCGTCGCGGCGCTCCCAGCAGGCGTCGACCCAGGAGCGCGCCAGCACGGGCAGGCCGAACCCTGACGCGTACCGGTACTTGTCGCCCGTCGCCGCGGCCGCGATCAGGTGCGTCACTTTACTCGACATGTCCTTGCGGATCGACCCGCCCATGTAGTGGATCAGGGTTATCAGGTACGTCTGCCGAATAATACAGCTATTGTACACGGAACTCATTTATATTTGTCCTACACGCATTTCATCGTCATGCTGTTATCGGGTGTACACAAAATATCGACTTGTGTATCATAAAAATTATGACCATAACTACTGAGCTGTAACTGTATGCAAATGACGTTAAATAAAACAATAATTATGCACGTCTAATGCCAACAGATTTGTTGAAGTTGCATTTGAAATGTAGATCCATATCGTCAACCGACAACAAATGCTAATTGTTTTTCCAAGATCTGCTGATTTATTGTGTAAAAATCTCGCCGTGAAAACTTAAATGCAAAGTAAGCTGTCAATAGTGTCAATTCCTAGCATTAAGTGGACTGACAGCTCACTTCATCTAAGTTTTCACTTTGAGATTTCTACAGAATAGACCAGATGGACTGGTTACGTAAGCTTCGATCCATGAAAATAAGTGCTTTAGTTATCAAACTGCATAATTAGTTAACGAACGTCAACGAAAAATTACAATAAATTTATTTTATCGCAGGTGTCTATCGACACCAAGTCCACTCAATTCATCATAAACTGACACAAAAAATATTGAGTACTAACAAGTTCATCCTTTTTCCGGAATCCTGAGAAACATATAACGGCGCCGCGCATCGCCAGCGAGTAGAGAGGACGCGCGGTCGCCGGCGGCGGCTCATCGCGCTCCGACAGCTGTAGGACTGCTGTCGGGCCCAGCACCCTGCAATTCACAAAACAACCAACATTAATTACAGATCTCAGGTGGCAAACACAGCAGTTGGAAGCCACGGAACTATTCTGAGTGAGTCGTGGTCCCGGTGGATAAGAAATGAAGTATCAGTCATCATCGTCACGAATCTTTGCTAAACTGTGCCATCAATATTTGCAGTCCTCAACTAGGGACTGAATCCTGGAAGCTAGTAAATATGGCGACACATAAAGGAGTGATTTCCTAAGTTTCTATGAATCTATAACGTTTTTGTCTATAAAAAATACGAATGCCGCTATTTACTATGTAGCGCTGAAATAATCTGTTTGGCTATTTGTCTGATTCAACAGTGCGTAAATGATTTAATCTAAATAAATGTTTTGCTGTTTGGTATACGACTATTTAAATGTTGACTGATTAATAAAAACTGCGAATAATTTTGAATCATTTCATGATTTGTAATAACTTTTGGCGTGAAACCAGTGAAACACCCCTCGCTGACTGATTCCGCACTTCCTGATTCAGAGCTTCCTGTGGCTTCAGTGATTGAAATACTTTATCAGCAGGAAACGAGTCAAAATATCGCTGATAAACACCTCATCCAAAACAATAAAATACTCATAATTTTACTAAAGCAACTACTGGATAAAATATATTGTAAAGATGACCTAGATCTATCAAAGTTAATAAAACAATTATTGATTAACTAAACAATGAACCTATGACATAGTCTAATTGAATTAATTACGAATGTCGTCTACCAACTGTAATGAAATCAAACAGAATCTGCTCATGAGTAGTCGCTAGTGCCAATACAAACAGTCACTATATTGACGCAACTGACAGTCAACATGTTCAATAAATCATTTATACATACTAGCTCTGCCACTATAAATATGTACATACTTGTATCAATATCAATGTTATATAAAGATATAAAAGAAAATGATTGCCATATGCATTATTTCATGGAGAAAAAATTCTATGGCTCGTAAAACTCTTATTTACTGCTACAGTGCGTATGTACTCGTGTGTTTTATGTATTTATTATTGTTGTTGGTTTCCAGGTCAAGCCGACATTATGGTACACTTTTATTTTATGATGAGTAGAAATATCATTATATGCCTCAAAATTACAAAAATATGTTAATAGCGAAACATGAATTAGAATAAAATTTCGTTTTTTTATGAATCCGTCTACTTTTAAATAAAATGCCCGATAGAAAACCAAGTCTCTCACATGTGCTACAAGACAGAGTATCTGGTTGTTATTAGTTTAATTTAATGCATATCAATTATAGTTCGTCGGTCAAACTGATAGTAGCGCATTGATACAGTTAGCAATTTGCTTACATCCGACTAATTAGTTACCCTTATCTGTAAGTGCGAAAACATCATCAAGTCAAGTCACGGCGGCCCATCCCTTTTATGTTAGTTCGTAGTTCAAAACATGGACAACAGATACAACGTCATCCCCTTTTATAGCTAAAACTAGCGGTGCATGTCCGGTGGTACCTCGCACCGAGTGTAAATTTCGATTAAATTTTACGACCACCTATTCATGATTGGCTAACTGATCAACACTGTTTCATATTTACTTAAGTCGTTTAATTTGGAGCAGAGGTGTGAGTCGTTGCTGTGAAGGGACACAAAATTGCTTAGTTTTGTGAGTTGAGTTTCACCAGAACTTTTGACGACTTCCAGCCCGAAAGGTTTCTCAGTGTCGTAGATTTAATTTAATGTTGTTCCGGAAAAATTGTACAGAAGACCGTGGAATACAATCAGCCGCTGTGTATTACATAGCAATTGTATGAAACTATGAAATATCGTTAAACGTAGAATAGGAATGTCAAGTCTAGACTTTACTATTTAACTACGAAAGTAAAAAACACGTGCCTTCAATTTAAATATTTTCTTTCAGCTATGCTTTTGAAATAGCCTTGTGTTTCAGTCTATTGTATTGATTTAATGTTATGCACTAAGCCACAGCACATGTTACGGCGAACCGCTTGATCAGCATAACAATCGTTGGCGAATAGTAATATACTCACATAGCATACAAAGCCTACAGAGTCAGCCTACAATGTTCCCTCTGCTATGAAACAAGGGCTTTTCGAAAGGGAGTGGGCTGTAATCTTCCACGCGGCCGGTCTGTGCGGATTGCTAGATGTCACACGTTTTCGAATATGTGGTTCTAGGAGGTAATAGCTTCCTCAGATGCTTCCTATTCCTTTTTGAGAGATCAGCTGCAGTGGGGATTAAATAAATTACACAAATGTGCCTGCCAGTGTTCGAGCCCTCGACCAACAAATTTTGAGTCGGGTCCGTTACCCGGCCACCCCACTGCTGGCATACATGTTATATCTTGTCACGTATCTTGTATGTGTCATGTCTATAGAAACATAATTGATATATCGATGGCCATGTCTAATATAAACATCTATGTAAATTCAAGTAGCTACAGAAAAAACTACATCATACTAATATGCAGTCAGAAAAAAGATTGTCACGATTTGCTACCAGCATCAGCATCCAAAAATATGGTATTGGAACAAAAATAATCAATTTTGTTCGAATACCAAATTAAAACAAACTGGCTTGTAAAAAGCATTAAGGTTTTAAATTTATTTAAATTGTATGGTCTGGTTATGGTATTTTTAATACTTTTAGCTTCAAGACAAGGTTTACTGATGAGCATACCTAATTACGCACTATCGGCATGTTTTAGTCGTTCTTGTAATAAAAGAGGTGGAGCTTGTATACTGGTAAATAAGGTACATAAGTTCAAAGAACTTTCTCAAGTCAGTAAATTGTCCATTAGTAATGTAATTGAATGTTGTGCAGTCGAGTTACTTGACTTTAAAATTATAATAGTTTGTGTATACCGTGTACCGGCACAAAGTAACCTCAATTTGTTTTTCGATAGACTTGACAATGTTTTAAATTGCATCTCTAAAACTAATAATAGTCATAATACTGTTATAGCTGGTGACTTTAACATAGATATCATGAAATGCAATAATGCCACATTCGATTTCGAATGTTTAATATTAAATTATAATCTCACATTAGCTCTTAAGCAGCCCACGAGACTATCGAGTAAGACTTGTATAGACAACTTTGCTCATGACTTTAAAAAACAGTGTAAGACTGATGTGTTAGAATTTGGCTTATCAGACCACACTGCCCAATTAATTAAGCTTCCAGTTAAAAAAATATTTTTATTTAAGTGTTGGCATAAAATGAAGCGTGACCTCAGCTTAGAAAATATTCAAAAATTTAAAACCTGCATAAAAAACATTTCTTTTTGTGAAATTTATAACACAAGTAATCCAACAGTAGCCTATCATTATTTTATAGAATCATTTAAATTATTTTATGATTTGTGTTTTCCTTTAACTAAAATTACTGTGCAAGTGAATGCCAAACAAAGATGGATATCACGAGGAATTAAGACCTGTAGTAAAAATAAAAGAGAATTACTCTGGAATTTCAGACGGAAACCAACATTAGCGGGATTGTCCGAAAGGGTTACCGCTACCCCGGAACATAAAGGGCTACGGAAGGAACATGGATGGGTTTTAGTCAGTAAGAGTCTGACACTCCCTTCCGCTCCACCCAGAGCGGGAGCAGTCATTGGATGATTTCCCAGCCTTAAAAAAAAAAAAAAAAAAAAAAAAAATGCTAACAAACAAAAATATTCATCTTATTCTAAACTTCTAAAACGAATTATAAACCTTACTAAACGGGCCCAAAACAATTATAAAATAAAAACATCGACTACTAAAAGTAAAACGGCATGGAAAATTATAAATAATAATAAATTAAATACTCCAAAAGAATCGATAACCGAATTAAAAAATAACGATAAATTAACAACAAATCCTACAGAAATTGCCAACGCGTTTAATAATTATTTCATCGAAAAAGTGGCTCCTATTCCAGGTGCTGGAAAAAAGTCCACAACCTTAATTAATCCCCAAACGAACTCAATGTTTTTGTCACCCTGTTTGCCTTTTCATATGCAGAAAATTATAAGAAATCTTAAAAACACTAGCAGTGTAGGGTATGACGGTATTTCTACTAGAGTAATCAAAGCAGTAAATGAAGATATTTCTCATCACCTAAGCCATATTCTGAATCTTTGTATACAAAGTGGGACATTTCCAATGGACCTCAAGTTGTCAATTACTAAACCTATATTTAAAAAAGATAATAAATACCTAATGGAGAACTACAGACCTATAGCACTAATATCTGTTTTCTCAAAAATCTTTGAAAAAAATATTTACCAAGAAATCAATAACTATTTAGACCAAAATGAAATCCTATGTGATGAGCAAAAAGGCTTTAGGAAAAATAAAAACATAAATATGGCGGTTTACGACTTTTTACACGTTGTTTCTTCACAAGTTGACAAATCTTTACCTGTTTGTTCGATTTATTGTGATATGTCTCAAGCATTCGATTATGTAGACCATAATATCCTGCTTGCTAAACTTGAGGCTTATGGTATAAGAGGTAATGTCCTAGAATTGATAAAATCATATTTGTCAGACCGCCAACAAATAACACAAATATCAAAATTTAATGTTAAAACTAAAAGGGAACAGGTTTTCTCCTCTGACAAGCGTTGCATCTCATATGGTGTTCCCCAGGGAAGTGTATTAGGTCCTCCTTTGTTCCTGCTATACATTAATGATTTGCCAAAAGCAACTAAAGAACCCATGTCACTTTTCGCTGACGACAGTACTGTAACCATAGCACCTAAAAATATACTCAACTACCATACTGACTCTAGTGATTCATTGAATTCTATAATTACCTGGCTAAATGATAATAATTTAAAAATTAACCTTAGCAAAACTAACATAATGCATTTTAGACAACGAGAAAACTTTCGCAACACATCAAAATTTAATTTAGTATATAAAGATAATGTAATACAAGAAGTTGAAACAACCCGATTTTTGGGATTAATCATTGACAAACAATTAAATTGGAAAACACACATAGTTGAACTTTGCAAAAAAATTAGTACTTCATCATATGCTCTTTATAAATTGGCACCGACTGTCAACATAGGTACTTTACTTACAGCATATTACGGGCTAGCTGAATCAGTTTTAAGATACGGAATAATTTTTTGGGGCAATTCAACTGAGAAGGACACTGCTTTCAAAGCACAAAAGCGTTGTATACGTGCTATGTTTGGGTTACTAACTACTGACAGTTGCAAACCAATGTTTATACAGCACAAAATTCTAACACTTCCGTCACTATACATAATGGAGATATCGCTTTTTGTAAAAACCAATCCTCATTTGTTTCCCCCTTTGATTGATAATAGAAATAGACGTGAGAAGTACAGACTTTGGGTGCAATCTCTCTCTGCAAAAACAGCATTTTTGAGAAAAAGTGTAATATGCATGGCCCCATTAATATACAACAAACTACCTAATTATCTAAAGGTAATGAACATTAATTCATTCAAGAGAGAACTAAAAAAATTGCTAATTAGTAAGGGGTACTATAATATTACAGAGTTTTTAAATGACAAATTTTGATCATTTAATATGTGATAGTTTTATTCATTTTATTGTTTTAATTAGTTTTGGATTGACTGTTATTATATATTTGAATTAATTTTGACTATGTAACTATAATGTAATTATTTAATAATAATATTTTGACATACGTATCATATTGACGAATTTTAATGTATTTTGACATCAGAGATCATTAATTTATAATGTACTTTTGCATGATAAAATAGATTTGGTTTGGATTGGATATTAATTAATGAAAACATATAAATATGCATATTGTACGCCCTATGGGTATGTTACAGCGATCTACATATTACGATGATAAGAACTGCTTTAAACCTGTGACAAACAATAAATTATTTTGACTTTTGACTTTTGACTACTTCCACAGACAAAGCTAATAAAACCCGACATTGTCCTTCTACCAGTCCATCATAGCATTAACAAACATTAATCGCGATAAATATTTTGTTTGAACGTTGTGCGTCTGTTAGTCACATGAATTAATTATAGAATTCGTTTTATTCAGATGTATGTCATTGTAGAAAAAATATTAATAGGGCAAGGAGTTTATCCGGAAAGATGTGAATTAAAATGGTTGTTGGATGTCGTGGGCGTTGGTGTGACGCGCGCTCTCTGAAAGAAAAGCGCGTTCTGACGAGGCGGTCGCCGCTATTGGGACTGTGCGGGCCTGACGTCACAGGATGCCGCATACACCGCTGTCCGCTACTATCTACGTGTCGCTATAGAAATAGTTGGTGAGTTACATTCGAATTCCACGAATTTGTAAACAATCATTGCGATTCAATTAAATATCAAAATTTCAGGATATTTTTGAACTGAAAATTACTCATATACCATTACGATTCAGCGAAAACTTAAAATAGTAAATTATAGTGACTGTTGCGAAATACGATTTCAAAAAACCCACTAGAATGAGTTGTTGCTCTCTCCGATTCATTCAAGCAGTCGCGCGTAAATGTTTGGAAAGAATGCAGCTACACCTGCGCCTGCGTGTGCACCCTCGTGTCAATTCATGAGTATCGGGGGAAGGGAAATGTGGTATTTCCGATTTCGGTTATCAGAAACCTATGGGCGAGAACCCGACAATACACTTTAATGTGCACATCATTTTTATATATTGAAAATGAATCATAGTGTTGATGCTAAACTCTTCACCACAGTTAAGGAAGGTAAAGTGGGAGGTAGCCGGGGATCGAAGTATCAATGTTACTTTTGTGTTTATTTTAGGGTTTTAAATGAATACATTGAAGTTGTATCAAAAGTAGATAATCTCCATAGTTTTAAAAATACACAATGATACTCTTTCATTGTTTATTTGTAATAGTGGAAGATCGGCTGAACAGATGGGAGAAATCAGAAAACATTATCGTCTATAATATTGCACATAATCAGGATATAATGAATTCATTTTATTAATATTTACATTATTGGTCTTTTAACGGCAAAGTATTTTTATCTAAAAGTAGGTGTCCAGTTAGGAGAAAAGCAAGAACTCTGTCCGCTGCCGGTGTACTACATTCCACTATAATGTACAACTAGAACACACTTAGCTCAAATAAACTCTTACACATCGCAATTGGGCTGAATATTATCAAAAAGTTTTGATTCGGCGCGGGCGACGAGAGGCGGAGGATCCTCTTCCTCGGGTGTAGGAGGTAACCGCGTGGGCCCCATCACTATCACACACTCGGTAATCAGGCACTAGTCCGACGTGCTCTCGACACTATCGCTTCGCTTTGGACCCACTCACTAGCACTCTTTATCATCGTCATGGAGCCAACCTCATTCACTTTTAACAGAGATATTAGCATACAAGTTCTCGTTTTGATTCGCGTATTCGTTGTCTATTATTTAGTGCTAATTCGAGAAAAGAATCAGTTTAATAGTTTATCGCGGCAACCGCGAAAACAAAGGCACAAGCGGCGTGCGCGTTATGCGCTTCACGTTAGATTGAAAAACAGTCGAGAGGAATGTGAGGCCGAAAATAGCAAGGAGCGTCGCGCGGCCACAAGGGCGACCCTCGCGCTACGCCGAGCGTCGCCGCCGCCGCCGCCGGCGTGCGCGCCCGCGCACTATACACGCACCTTTATTTACATCCATCCTTCTATGAAACAGTCACCTAACATACGACCGCTTTACGAGTGGAAGGTCTCGCGTGTATAAACAACCCCGACTTTGTGTGCTGGGTGGAGTTATGTTTGAAGCGTACCTATTTAATTATACGCAAGACGACAACACTTTATGAGACTGAAGAGAAACCGTTCGTTTCTGAGAAATCTCAGCTTATTTTAATTTTATTCGTGTGTATGTTATGATTAAGAATAATTCTACAAATTTCACAATTAATTATTCCCCGAAAAACTCGATGCTCTCATATTCTATTGGATTGGACATACTAAGAAGATGAATCAGCAAAACATTAGAAGCTTAATCAGAGTAAAATGTTAGCAGGGCTTGTATGCGCTCAGCCAGGGGCAGGGAGGCACGAAACAATAAACAATTAATTCTCATCAGAGTCGCCTAAACAGTAACGTGGCAGCTGTACCACTTCAAAAGGAATGCATTGCATCCACATTCAGCTCAAGGAATGGTGTAGGAATTACAAGAATAGCATTATTAATATCCCGCTATCCTAACAGCGGCGTCGATACAGCGACGCGCCGGCGCGGGCGTGCTGAGGCTGTACACAGTACAGCTGAACGTAACCACGACTGTATTTAATGAACACAAGTGAACATATTGAATGATAAGGGGCAGCCAAATTACCACTCATAAATCAAACTCAAGAAAGTTCATAGTTTCGATGCAAACAAAATACAGCTTGAAGGAAACTAGGGTTGTTGAACTGACCAGTGACCATACTAAATACTTTCAGACGTCAGTCCACGTAAAAACTATTCGCAGTTCGGTATAATTAATGAAAATCAGAAACATATTGAAAAATCAATGTTTCATAATCAGGGGACTGAGTATACTATAAATAATAATAATTAAGAAGGCGATGCGGTGGCGTGGTTGTTTACAGTGATCATAAATCAGCAATAAGCCAAGCATCACCCACAGCACTCCGCAGCCCCGGCTACGCGGCTGTTCGCGTTTCATCACACATAATATGCTCATTGTGCATTATTGGTCAAACTCATACAAATTACACGATAACTCACTGAGTCATGTTCAGAGAAAGTAAAAAAATTAAACTGGTAATGTTTTTTTTTCTTTCGGTATTGTGTACTACGTGGAGTCTGATGTTGTTATCATTATTTTATGTAGATAAACATCTCTTGTTGATTGTCCCTAAACAACAAGGTGCTACGTCGACATCGGTTTTTTGTACGCTTTACGGTATATCAATTCAATGAGAAAATGTTATATCCCCCTTTTGACACTCGTGATTGTGTTAAGATAAAACTAGTTATAAAGGAAGTTATTGCCGTGTACCAAGCAGTAATTCTATCCATACTTTTTACGATTATTCAAGTAATTCGGAAACTGTAATATCTTAGTATGTAATTGTTAAAAGCGAGGTTTATCATAACGTTCATCTTAATGAGCACTATTTTCGACTGACTGAACGTCACTAGAGACGTACCCACGGTTGCGTTTACACCTACAAAAGCGTAGGTGAGTTTAAGACAAAAAGACGTTAGTGTAAACGCGCAACAAAGCATTCGTCGCGCTTATTAGTAGTCTGGTCCAGCAATCGACCGTACGCGTTGCCAAAATAAATGTCAATAACGAATTGTTCACGTAGAGTTAGTTATCTACGTTTCGAACATTTGCTTAATTTCATGGGATGTGCTACATTCTACGTATTTTTCGAATTCCATGAACAGCATATCGGCATATAATATAAGAAATGCTTCTTCTGGGTTGCCAATGTCTGGTACGCCAATTTGTTGCATGTAAAGTTTACTTTCACTTTAGGAATTTTCAACTACGAGTTATACCTTGCAAAAGTTTAATAGCTGCAGGTTTTCTTATCAGAAACTGCAATAAAATTGCAATAACCACTGACCTGTATTTCGCTCTATGTGCGGTGTCAAAGAGGTCGCCGTCGAATGGTGAGGTGATGACGTAGGAGGGCGGGGCGGGGGGCTGCTGAGACGGCGGCAGAGCTTCTGGGCTTGGAGCGACCGCCACCGTGCCCAGCCGCTCGCAAGCCGCGCGCACCCTCTCACACTCCAAACACGTCTCATTCACGTACACTATTGGAGTCGACGAGCCTGCTAAATGATCACAGTGTTAAAGGACGTTGTTAATTTGTTCTAAAAGTAACATTTCTTTGGAAAGAAGACTACATCATTTTAATTTCCAAAGATGTAACAGGTAAAATCTAATGGGATTTAATGCCAACCCTAGCCCACTGCTGCTATAACAATCTGCTCCTTAACAATAGTAAAGTCAGAAAATTATCTAAGCTTCAACAATAACCATCTAAGATTACAGTAGCTGCAGGATTCTTTCTTAGTTTCTACAATAACATAACGTATTACGTCGTAATCGAACAAAATTACGAGAGCTATTGCAGATTGTTTTGGTTTAGTTGGATTAAACTCTCGACCAATAAAATTGCTATGATGATATATGTGCGCACATTTTCCGATTTAAAATAGTACAGACTGGGGCTCAGACAGATTACGACTAAACTCGAATATTTATTGCATTCCTTAGTGTAAATGTTTCAATACATGGCAGGCTTAGAAACTACAAGATCATTATGAACCCGTTTGTGCCGATCGACGTCTGATAGTTCACATTATGTAGTGTGGTACTAACGCCCATTTCTTTGAACAACGTCCTAGATCTCGGGGCAACCTCACAAGAAGAAAACTAAAATCTTTGAATGATTGCGATGATGCGATTAAGAACATGTTTCGGGTTCAGATTTTTTTTTGGAACGGCATCAGGAAAATTGGATGTGGTGGTCTACAGTGTTTGGTATTTCGCCCTAGCTTGTAAAACCACTGGCATCAGAGTAGTCAAATATATGTATATAGCAATATATGTATGTAGTTTAGGTGTGGCACCTGTACAACACAGTTATCAGTGTGTCTCCCTGGTTTACTCTCACCCTGAAAGAAATTTTCAGAAAAGCAATACCGCCATGTTAATCTTAGCAAGTGCAGTTGTGGGGTTCCACAGGGTTTGATCTTCGGTCCTCTCTTATTCATCCACAACTGCATACGCATCCTATAGCTATCAATATAGGATGCGTATACAGTTTCACCGCTTGCGTCAAAAACATCTGTAACGCCTTTGATACCTAAATTATGTCCCCTTTTACTTAGCTGGGGGCTCTTAGGTGTACAGGGTTTGCCAATAGCCTTTGAAAAAACCGAGGCGCTTGCCTCAGTTTCACAATTTGCGACAAGTCCGTATACATATATCTTTAGATCTATATGACAGTTTCGTAAGATTGAATTTTTCGTAATACTCGTGAACATTTTCAAGTATGTCTATTGATAAATGAATATCATGTGTAGTACTACAATCTCAAAAACTTACATTTGAACATTGTATTGTGAAACTTGTTATAACATTGCATAACTTTAGCATAGCAAATCTTATTGGCTGTCGATATTTCATAAAAAACGTCGCAGATTGAATTAGGATTATTGATTTCCACTACTGGTAGGAAAATTTAGAAAGAACTTCAAATACGCCGTAGTCAAATAGATAAAATGGTCAGCAAGAGTTGGTACCTGCTCATATTATAAGCATATGAAATCAAAAGGTTTGTGTTTTCTTCACAAAGTTATATAAAGTTCCGGGAACTACGCTCATGTTTTATAATTTAAACAGGCAAGTATTTATTGCAATGTGCATGTGAGTAAATTACATTTTTGTTTAACATATTGAGATGAGATCCATCCTAAAGAGCATTTAATATTATTCGCGTAAGGAAGTCGTGAGGCATGAGCACGATTTATCTGATTACGACAAATCCCCCTTGAAAAGAAACAGATGCTGACAACCAGCGCTTCCTTTGATCCTTCAAGAATTCAGAGCAAAGGTATGCCGATCGAGTTCCAACTCTTGTAAACATCGGTCATCGGCACACATTATTGTTATTTCGGTCACAATTTAACTCTGTAATGTCAAGTGAATTATGGCCTTTCTCTATAATAAATCATCTACACTAGTCATTAAGCACGTAGACGGTATCTACCGTGATTGAAGTGGCGTGATAAGCAGTTAACATTATGAATATTCCACAAGTGTAGGAAGCACGGAAAGATTACTAACGATGTCCTTTTACTAAAAAAGGAAAACGCCCTCGACTGATCATTTGATTAGTGGGTGAAAACGTTTCAAATGTGACCTTTAGGGAAACGTTTTCTATAGTTAATGGTTCAGGGTCGCTGATTCACACTTGCGACACAGGGAACACCCGGCACTCTTGGCATGCAACACCACGCAAACGCAAAATGCTGTTGCCAGTACCTCACACATTGGGTAGGTCGAACTAAAGAATCCAATCATACAAAACAACACACTCAAGATGAGTACGTCAGCATCTTAACTGAGATAGTGGTATAGAAAAGGTGATAATAGATTCTATAGATGAATAAGCATTCAAATACGCTTTATATAATTATCATCTCTTTGGAAGAAATTCTATGATTGTTGTCAGTAAAACATGCACAAAATTACTCTTTGGGTATTCCGCATAAAATCAAAATAATATAAAAACGGTGCATGGAAGATACCGTACATACGGCGATGATGACTGTTTTACTTCATTTTAATGTAAGCAAAAACATGAGCTAAAAAAATGGAAATGATTGGTTGATTATTCAGTGACTAATAAAAAAAAAGGCTAGACAGTTTAACAACATCTTCTAGTCCTCAATAAGTCACGAAGAGAAGCGTCGATATTACGGTCTCGTAAAAATAACATAGAATCTTGAAAGAAATTATTTCAGGGGTAGTGAAGACAGTGAAGAGCTTGAATAAGTTTGTGTTTAATATGAGTATTGATGGAATTACACAATGATAATGGGACATTGTTGAGAACACGCCATGCTACAAACGCATTCGCACTCACATCCTCCACCGAGGTATGACCGAAGTTGTTCTACCAACGCTAGCATAGTTGGCGTGCGTGCCGCAAACCACGCTTTACGCCATCTGCAAAAGCAGTGCTCTTCAACAATCTTGGGCGTAAAAGAGCAGTGACTGTTGAATACAGAAATTCTACACAAACTGAAAACCAAAGCTATGACAATAACACAGAAGCTCAAAAACAAACAATTATCAACTATTTCTTACTTTTAAAAATAATACAGGAACTCGTAACGATACTATAATGTTATGTACAGATTCGATTATCGGATGCATATTTACCTAAGTTGAGGTGTTGGCTATTATGGAATGCACTTTTGCATCGAAAATAATGCTGCGATTCGTGATCGAACAATTAAAACTGTTCTGATTAAAGAATATGATGTAAATTCACTTACGTTCAGGGGTTGGCTAATACGGATTACACTTTGTAACGATTCAGAAAGTTCCTCAATTCCGGAATCATCCAGTTTTTTCATTTTTTCTATCTATGGAATCGAGAGTATATCTACCTACCTAATGTTTTAAAGTATAGGTTGTTATCAAACTGGCATACCAAGCTATCCTGCTATTCCGGAATCCCGAGTTATTGTCAACAAAAAATATGTATAAGAAGCCACTTCCATAATTTCATAGCAGAAATAACTTTAGGTTAATATTCATCCAAATATCCGATTTCTAATGATATGACATGACTAAATTCAATGAATGCAAACATAAATGAACAACCTATAGTAATATTATTAAGGTGAGCAATAGATTAAACAACATTGTTAGTTTTTTCAATGTTATTGACTTCAGCTTTGACATTCAAGGTGGTTAAAGACAATCTCCAAATCTTTAAGGACATTTATCACAAAATAATATTAAAGAAACATTATTTTTTTGTGTGTTTTTGCTGACATGTCTGAGGATGAACACCGTGTTTAAGATTAAGTTTATGCCAATTACACACTATGGATAATAACACTGGGTCAGATATGGAGAGTTCTGTTGTTGAAAATTGTGGAAAAGAACAAGTACCTAGTAGTAATCTTGTAGCGAACTGACCGAAAATATGAAAGGGATACGGTCAATTTTGTCTTTGCAAGTGATGATAAAATCTATTAGGGTGGTGGTACTTGCATAATGTTTATGTATCCAATATTTACATTTATTTATTTATTTATTATAACCAACTTGCATTAACAGTCTAACAACCACACAAACAAGTTATTGGTCTGTAAAAAATGATAAAAGAAAAACTAGAAATATAAACAAAAGACTATAAGAAATTATTAGGAATTATAATAATTAAATTAACAATATTTGGAATGTAATGAAATTAACCATAAATAATAAAAACATATCAATTTAAACACACACATTATTACATTACTAGATATCTATTTATCAAATGATTATTATGTGAGGTTGTAAATGTTATCGCAACACAGAGGGGTCAAGACTTTTATAGTTTAATTACTTTTGTAAGCTACTTATTTCTATTAGATTTGTTTACACTAACTTCTTCAGCTTCTCAAATCAAGAAGTAGAAGGTTCATGTCAGTCATTCAGGATAGTTACTGACTAATGTCAACCAATGATACATGTTTTGGGTGGGGTTTCCTTGTTCCAAATTAAACCAAATATATGAAAATTTTAATAATTGGTAATTTCATAAATTATTATGCAGTTAAATACATTATTTCCTATTTCAAAATGTATTATTAACCATTTAACCACATCATTATAATGTGGCATAAATGATAAAGCATTTTATTTCGGTAAATAGGTTTTTACAAAAACTTTTGCATAATATCAATAATGTTTTTAAAATGAGTTGGGGTTGGCTTTTCCTATATCAGACTACTCTGAGAAGAAAGGCATAATACACAAACTCATAGGACATAGTTCAAACCTGATCAAGTGTTTATTACCCACTAGCTATGTGTGAGGCTTTGCTGAATAACTGTGAATTCTATTGGCATTATAAGTTAATGGGAATATTATGTCACAGTATATTATGTGGAATATTGGAGAGGATATTCCAATTAATAATCTGACATTAATAACATTGATGTTGTTAATTTAAGCTAGGACATATTAGATAACATAGGAAAATAGACTTAGTAAATCATGATCTCTTCTGGGAGTGTTAAAAACATTCAAAATCAAGAAAATCTTTATCATGCACCTACCGCATAGCAATTACTTTTTTTCAAAAACATTTAATGTACAGTTTTGACTTATTTTATTATGTGCAGATTTTAAAACAGAAGTTCAATCAGTCAGAATATTTCTGTGTTTGCTATAATTTAATCTGCAATGACTTTCCTTAAAGTACATAATACCATTAAATTTATTTATGAAGAGGATGGCATTGAGAAGACATTTGAAAAGCAATTAAATTGGGTTATTGCATTGCCTTCAAGGATCTTTGTTACAGTTGAGGCCTAATTATTTACAATATTTGGAGTGAATGTATTATTTTATTATGTAAGGAGTGTTTTGCCGTTATAATTTAATAAAAGTACAAAATAAAACTACAATAATTAACTAGAGTAGAAAAAAAATGCTATTTACAACACAATTTTCCCTATTCCCAATTAATTTTACATCAAATAAAATCATGAAAAGCATTATTCATTATTTTAATGAAAATAAAATAAAATTAGGTATGTGTTTTAGAGGAATTTTATTATCATAGTGATGATGATTGTCATGTACACATACATGAATAACATAAAATTGAATGGCTGACCAACAGAGTCTGGCAGAACTGGATCACTATACAAACTGAAATTATTTGAATTTAATAGAATATTCAAGTAATTGTTTTCATTACTGATAATAGTTTTTCTTTATCAGTATATATTATCACTATATCATTGATAATAGTTTTTCAGTTACTTAATTAACTGGAAGAGGAAAAGAATATCAACTTTTTTGTAGTTATATTATATACTACTGTGTTATGACTGTTATGAGGTACATGCTAAACATGACACTACTTTTCTACAATAAATTATCAAGATTTATGTACAATTATCACGTAACGAAGCATAACAACAATTTTCTATCTGAATACAAGAATACTGCCAGCTCCTGCTGCGCCTTAAATGTAAAAGAATTGCTTTGAAACTTTTGTTTTTTATATTGTATACTTCAAGTACGTTTAAACTATAAAATAATACGATACTTTTTTGAAAGATTTGGATATTGTTTACTTATATATTTATTTTCGAAACAAGCACTTATCTTGTAAACCACTGCGAGTAACCTCTATACAGAAGTTTTAAGAGAAGTTATATACATTGCAATATTTACCATCATCATTTTCTTGAATTTTGTCAGTTGTAGCGGTGTTTCCTGTTTGTGTCATGCCCTTAGACAGTTCGTCCATCTTGCCGTACACTGGTTCGTTACATCAATCATTAAAATCACAACACAAATTACAATAAACTAAAGGGACACATATTTTACTATAACTCACTACGTAAAAAACTCAGTCTTTTTTGAAAATAATTAGTTTTATCCATTTCAAACACATTTCTAAAACTCAGTTGCATTAACTACGAACCAAATTGAAGTCCGTCAGACCAACCATAAACAAGACAGATGTAAAAAAAGCTTGCAAGCATTCTGATCATGAATTTGGTTTATGGCTGTGGACGGTGTGCAGTCATGGAATTAGTAAGTTCTTTGAAATATGCAGTTCAGTGTTGACACTTCGTCGCCTGCGATTAATCATTAAATAATTGGTAATTTTCTTTTATTTTACAGCTAAAATTGCACGCTTCACGCTCTTTTTCAAAATTTTGTTATTTATATAATGCTAGAAAACTGTCCTTCCATTTTCGAAAACATATTTCAGTGGATTTCTGTTGGCAGCACAAAAATAGGAACGGACGGAGAGGAGAGGGGGGTACGTCATACATGTATGTATTTATTTATTTTACAACAATATTTTTGATATCTAATCTGTGATTCAATTTTAACATTTTATGTCTTTGTCGCAAGAATAGATAGTTTTTGATAAGATAATTACCGTTCTAATAAAATTGTATTTGTATAATGATAAAACAATACAATGGGCTAAGACTGTAGCAAATGTGAATGTGAGATTGTAGTTTTATAAGTGACGTTGGTTTATTTTCTGGTAGCAGTTACAGAATGGATCATTTTGGCCTCTCACACATTTTGCTCGAGCCAGATATATATAATCCAGATACTTTGGACTTGCTAGTCGACGAAGAAGCAAGAGAATATTGGCTTAATACTTGTGAAAAACTGACTGAAAAATATGTGAATTTCGCTCTTTTGAATAATGAAGACCCTACAGTAGAAATACGCGCACTTAAATTTAAAACTTGTTACGTAGAAGCACTGAAAGAAATCAGAACTAATCCTCTGTGAGTATTCTAATTATATTCAAATTAAATTATTTGTACCTATTACTGTCATAATTATATTATCTTACTTAGGTTTATACAGATTAAAGTAAGACTCACAATTATTAAGCTACCTTGTACTTAAAATCTTGGTCTTCTTGACACAAACCGTGAAAACAAGTAGAACAATATTATTGATTGCTAATTAATACTTTTTAATTTTAGTGCTCATGGGCAGTTGACCATACGATTACTCCTTGACATCAACGAAACATGCCTTCGTTCCCAGGGTTTCTTTGATTTATGGAAACAACAGAAGAAATATGAAAATGAAGGAGCATTGTCAACATTGGGTTCACGATTGGCAGAGATTGATGCACTGCCAGATGAACGACAGAGGTGGATAGAACTAAGCAAAGGAGTATTAGCTGGTAACCCCATACTCTCATTTACATAGATACAATATACCAATAACATACTTAATTATGTTGTTGAGAAAATCATAATTTTGTAGTCCACTGCATGTTCTCAATATTCTGTGTAAGCATGAGGCTGCCCTAATGTAGTAAGGTAAGTAGACTTATAGCTAGTGCCAAAGCACTAGCCAATGCTTTTGGCATGTTACTATGATAGTCATTATAATAAATAGCTATACTATAGGGTATGTAGTGGACTAGTTGCCAGCCAAATATTTATGAACTTACATCTTTTGTAATAATAGATAAACTTGAGTACTTACAAAATACTGAGTAATGAAAATATGAATAGCTGACAAAGGCTGGCATCTTAATTAATTCATCAAGTTGATTTCTTTAGGCAACATGTTTGATTGGGGAGCCCAGGCAGTAACCAGTATTCTAGATTGTGGACTCTACGAAGCACTAGATAAAATCCAGAAGAGGCCATGGCTATATGATGGCTTAGATAAATGGCTTGATAAACTGGAGGTGAGAGACCTGAATACTGAATATCATTTTGTTTGCAGCATGATATGCAGTGATAATAAAAAAAAAGCATAACATTGTTTAAAAAAATGTGCCTCATTGTTACAGAAAACTGTTCACCATTGTGCTGCAGTGTTTGTTGACAATAGTGGAGTTGATATAGTTCTTGGTATTTTGCCATTTGTGAGAGCATTATTACTGAGAGGCACTGGAGTCATATTATGTGCTAATGAATGGCCAGCACTAAATGATGTTACCAATGTTGAACTAGAAGAGATTTTACAGGGAGCTTCCCAAATTTGTCCAGTTATTTCAGCAGCCCTCTCCACCGGAGATTTAATAGTAAGATCAAGTGGACAACGAGGTCCATGTTTGGACCTTAGGACAATTAGTGTAGGTAAGTTGCTGAAATTCAGAACCATTGATGTAATTAAAAGAACATTGATAACATAATGTTATTTACAGGATTATGCACTGAAATGAAGGCTCGCGGAGTGGACCTGATCATTTTAGAAGGAATGGGCAGAGCCCTACATACAAACTTAAATGCTCGTCTTGCTGTTGATTCACTGAAAATAGCCGTTGTCAAGAATGCATGGTTAGCACAGAGACTTGGTGGGCCACTTTTTTCTGTCATCTTTATTTATGAAGAAAAACAGACCAAAACATAGAAGATCAATAAATCAAGTTTATAAAAAAATACATGATTATGTGGCAGTCCCCAGTATTCGTTTAAGATTTGTAAGCCATTGATCTTTTGAAACCATTTCTATGTAGTAATATCTCTGTAATTGTGCATTCATATTTTAGAATGCCCTTTCTTCTTGTGTTGATGTTCTTATAGTGATTTTCGGAATATATTGAGTGTTATCCTGAATTATAACTTTTATTTCTTAATATTATGTGTAACATTCAATAGTTCATTAGCATGCAATTTTATATTATCAAGGGATTACAGTCATTCCAAACAAAAGAATGTGAACTTGTATCGTTTATTCAAATAAAAAATGACCCAGTTCATACATCTATACACTAAAAGGAAGGGTCATGTAACTTTCCAACAATTCATTAAAAGTAGATGAATGCAAGAAAAGTTATCAATATCATGTGAGAATTCACTGTACAAGTTACAGAATCGTACAACATATCATATAAAAAAAGTGTTACCTAAATGCTAAGAAATAATAATCTTTGATGAACTATAACACTTCCACCTTTACTACAATCAGTGACATCTACATAATATGTCCCTTATAATGAACAATTCAGTGATTCAATTTCATAATGTCAACAATACAAGGGTAGGACTTCATCTTATATTTTAATGATGCTGTTCCTAATGTTGCTTAGGATCTATTCAGCCAAGCAATAACTTTAAACAATAAGTAGGCTATACCAAAAGCATACGCAATCTTTTCTTTCTGCTGTCGCTGCAGTTGGTCGGCCTCTATTGACATTACACGACGATTCAATTTGACAATCTGACGCCGCAGGTGTACCAACTCTTCAGAAGCAGACAGACCTTCACCACTACCCATTGGTGGGGTTGGGTCTCTGAAAAAATAGGTTTCATTGATGTGGATTATTCTCATAGTAAATAAATGGGTGATATATTAATGGCCTTTTAACACTAGCCAGCACTAGTAAAAAGGCTAGGCGTTGATGAGGCATTTTTGCTGGGCCAGAATAAAAATGCTAAATATCTATGCCTAGGTCAACCCTGATCTGCTTAATAATTAAGTCTCTAAAAGAGTTAATTTTGCATTGCACATTCTTTCTATATAATATCATTAACTTCTGTAATTAGCAGACATAATAGGAGTTGAGGATTTGCTGCATTTGGATCACAACTAATTGCGCGAAGGTTTTTCGTAGTGAAGGGAAGGCTAAAGAATAGAATATATAAAGTTATTGTTTTAAAGTGGGGTAGAAAAGTAAATTATACAAAATTATCATCATGGTTTTATCAAGAAACTGAAATTGAATTTAAAACTAATGTTTCCTTACCTCAATACCAAACGTGATTCAGTCATAGTAGATTCATTGAAGTTATCAGGACGGGGAGTGGTTGAGCGTGCACCATCTCCTTGAGAACGGTAATTTCGTGAATTCTTTGGGGGAGAGTTGATTGGCATTCTTTGGGGAAAATCATCAGCAGATGGGAAGTAGTGCTGATCAAGTGTGATGACACGAGGAGGTGTGCTGACACGAATCATCCCAGGATCTGTTGGCAGCACTGCATTGTCCAACTGGATTTCACGAGGAGTTGCTTTTGTACCTAAAATTTTCCACATTAGACATAAATAACGAAAGTATCAACTTCAACTACCTACACAAACTAAAGCCAAACAATTTTTTAAGAAAGAAAAAGTGTGGTGCCCTCTCACTAAAATTGCTATAAAGTGGAAGAGAATGTTTCCTGATATTTCATTATAAGTGACTAAGTTTCTTGTAATCAACAAGCCCATAAATTGTTAGTAAAAAGCGTGTAAAAAATTGCTATAAATCATAAAAGTAGGGAACATCCAAGATTATGTCATGAAGATGAACCAAATAATGCAAAAAGTCAAAGGTCATTGGTATGGTAATAAGTCAAATTAACCTAATTTAAATACAAGGGAAGACTAATAAATTAGCCGCAACAATGACAATTTATGTTTATTTATGAAAATTTGTATGAACAAACAAGGTACATATTTATTAAGTAAAATACATATATTTTCAATACAAAAGACAAAGCAGTTGAAAACAAGATTATGTGATCTTTGCTAAATTCAAATTTCATAGTGAGTATTGGATAAGATAATCTTATCTAATATAAGGTGAGGTGGTATTAAGTTCATTGTGTTTTTGTTCTAATATTCATTAGCAGTTGTTTAAGAATTGGAGAAAATTGAAATGGAAGTCATATTGCAAAATTTTTAGTGCAAAAAATCTCGAATAAACCTTTATTTTAAAAACCAACATACCTACCCTACAAAAGCATTAAATCAAAAAGTATTGCATTTATCATACTATATTTTCATCACCATAAAAGTTTGATTGTGAATATATTTGCTATGGGCATTCTCAGCCAGTAATGCTCAGAGCACCTATATTCACAATCAAATAAACTGGCCCTTACCAATATGTTGATCCTGGCCCATCACAAGTATTCTCTCAGGTACTTTCATGTCAAATTTTTCATTAGCATAGTCCCAGCCAGATACCACTCCATTGGGAGCACTGTCTTCATCCACTATGTCGCCAGTAGCCTGGAAATAATACAGTCATTTCATAAACCTAGTCATACTGTATTTTTATATTGTTTTCTATTTTAACTATTTCTGTTCACATGTCATACTGGAATTTAATACACAATACTAGTTAAAATAATATTTTCAAATGATAACAGTGTACTTAAAAGCCAGCAGTAGCAGCGGACGTTTATGAGAATTGGACATTTCTACATTTTTAGACAGAAAAGTTTGAATTAATTAATTACCTTGATCCTTTGAGGCACAGTCATGTGGTGGCTGATGAGACGCGCATAGGCTTCGTCGGACGTGTACTGCATTGTGGCGGTATAAGCCTAATAGGGAAAACAATAGACGTTGTTATGAAGGTACAGGGAAACGTTTCATGAAATTGATCAGATCTAAAACAAAACTACTATTTGACTACAATTTGGGCTGTACACCAAATTCTATGAACGAATAGAACCCTCATAAAGGGGCAAAAGTCATCAATCCATCAACAAAAACAATGATTCAATTAAAAAGTGCAATAAACTCTTTATCAGCAAGATTCATAACGCGATCGCATATATTTGACTGAATTATAAGTGAAATCTGAAGCATGTTTTGAATAGCTACAAAGATATACTGGTAACTGTACAGCTGACATACTTACTGTTTTTTATTTTATTTCGTACAGTTTATTCCATCTGGGCATGTAAAGAAAATATTAAGACAATCGAAATTTATTACAAGGGCAGTCGATTTGACAACTTTGGCATAAGCAAAGCAAAGAGCAAGCAGGGAGACCACAGACAAAATAATATGGCTATAGATATTATATAATCATCGAAAAACTTTTTCTGCCACTTTTTGCGGGGGGGCGAGGAAAACACATACAGCACACTTCTTAAATTTGACAACCACACACAGAGACATGCTTCCTATTGCTACAAACGCTCACTAAGAAATTATAGACACACAGTGAAAAAACACATACACATTGACAAATTTGTGCGTATCTATGCAATTGTCCTACGACAACAAACACAAACTACTAGTGTTGAGGCACAAGGAATGAGTGGTATTTCATTTCATGAATGAACGAATAAAAAGTTCTGTTTTCTTTTCTTGGAAAAAATACGTTTAATGATTAGTGCCTGCGAAACTACGTAGGTAGCCGCCAGTAATCACAAAACAATAGTGCTATAGAAAAAGAACGATTGTATTTATTTTTATAGTCAATTTTTTTTTCTTATTTCTCAATAATATTATATTGATTGCATATCATTCTGCATTTAGGGTCGGCAATTCGGAATTCATACCCCATTCTTTAAATATAATAATAAATCAATCAATGTGAGAGGTAAAGTTATTCCAAAATGTTAAAATAGTATGGTACAACATTATGAATGATTTATTACCTAATTTCCTAAGCAACCAGTTTGATTTTGTCTCTAGACACTAGATTGTCCTGTGGAGCAGGACCAGTATGTTTCCAAGCATCCTGATCCTTTATATAATCCTCTAATTTGTTATAAGCTTGTTTACAAAGTATACTTTTAATATGAGTTTTAAATTTTCTTTCATTTAATTGCAATACAATTCTGTTATTTTCTTTTTCCGGGTGTACTTCACGTAGTAACATTTGTTGATATTTAGTACCATTTCGTTATCGTTACACCATCGAACGTCGACATCGCTTTGAAGAAGTTCAGTATCGTCACTAGACTCAATAACTCTAGAGAATTTGAGATCGTCCGCGTATATTTTACATTCCGAATATTTGAGGCAGTGCTGGCGATTGTACTACGTTTTTTTAACAGCGTACCTACGCGGTCCGCGGTGGAGGCTTACTGCACGACTCGCACGAATTTAACTCGCACAAAACGTGTGAATCGACTCCTTTAAAAAATATAATTTTTTCTGTAGTCGATTTGCACAAATTTTATTTATTGGCGTGCAAATCGACACCCTTACAAAAATGAAGTAGGCTATTCGCTCCCCATTAAATAAACTTTGGGCGAATCGACTACAGAAAAAATAATATTTTTTAAAGGAGTCGATTCGCACGTTTTGTGCGAGTCGTCCAATAAGCCGCGGTGGATTATTAGATTTCGACGTCATATTTAGCTATCTATTATAATTATTGTTTCTTTTTCAAATTGCATGAGCTACAAAAACTCACTACGAAACGAACAAACTATTATTCTTTTATTATCCTAAACATACAATGAAAATAATTTAAATCGACTTCCAAAGAACTTCTATAGTTATTTTTTTTTAATTTCAAGCTGACTTGTCCAGATACATACACAAAAAACTGGTTACTGAACCTATTGACTGAAAAATCATTTAATTGGCAAATCATTCATTCGCGTTGTCCCAGCACTATGCAAATCTTACCCCTGTACTACTTTAGTGCTACCTACGTACCAATGTACTTTTTCTATCGTTACGTCAATAACGATTACTTCGACATTGTACGTAATTAAAAATATTTTAATGTATAATTTATATTTACAAGTGATAGGAAACACCATGGTTTCGAAAATTTGAAGTGGCAGATCGCTTTTTGCACGAGGATACTGCACAATTAACCATTTCTTAGGAGGACTTCCTTGCGACACAATACGATACATAATGGCGGCGGTTGGCGAATGAACTAGTTTTATAGAACGTGTATGGCCGTATGACCAATCGGTCATGGCAGAGGGGTACGCTTAGCTATGCCATCTCCATAGGTTAAATGCTCTAAGCATGGCGGGCGAGCCTATTGCTATCAACCGGGCACAAATTCAGAACCTAGTACTGACCAGGCCTTTCAAATGACAGCGGCGTAGCCAACTGTAGAAGAGCAGAGTGAGAAAAAAAGATTTTTAGTGGGTATTACTATGAAAGTGTCAATTTAAATTATCTTAATTATCTGTGAAACACCGTGTCCAGCTGTCATTGGTGAATTGGTGGTTGTGTTGTCTCGTCAAGAGGATGAGTTTTAATATCTGAAATCTATGAAGTTTTCGTATTAATTCTTTATTATAACTTGAAAACTATGAGCACATATAAAGTGTTGTGTAAATGTGGCATTTGCAGATAATTTAATTAAGAGTTCTCTAATTAGTGCTATCGGCAGAACCTGAACACGATGAGAGCCACCGGCTTTAGAATTTCCTTAGTTATTTTGGCTTACGTCTTAGTTAATTTGGTTTCTAGTGATGATACAGCGAAACCTTATGAAAAAAAGTCGAAATCTGTAACATCGTTTGTGAGCGCAAAATGGGAAGCAACTCCAATAGTGTTGGAACTCGCCGAGTATCTGGCAGGCGAGAGTTCCGATTTATTCTGGTCCTTTTTAGATGGTATAAATTCATTGAAAAATAGTCTTGATACCCTAGGTAAGTACTTATTCCATTGCATATTTTTTATATTAATCATGTGCATAATTTAAGTAAAGATTATACTGTAGTTGCCTTTAGGATTTTGCTATGAAATGGGACTAACTTGATTATTTGTCGCCATGTGTTATCCCAAAATTACTGTAGGGTATGCTTAAAATGGTAAGATTAGTTAGGTTCTAGAAACCAGAGCTATCCCAATATGGGGTTCATGATATTGTCAAAGTCAGAGGAAAAACCTGGGATTCTGGAAGTGTGGTACAATAAGGGAGGTCCATACATAGCAGTGGTTGATTCCAGGCTGAAATGATACAATACTGAGTTTCTGTCTTATTTTTCATACATAGTAATTGGTTAGTTTCCATATGAGCTACCTTTCCATTGTTTTTCTGTGATTAATTTTGTTTTAAAGATGTTCCTGTTACCGTAACACTTATGAAAGCCAACTGATCGTACTATTGGGTTTTCCTTAAAGTTTTTTAATTGTTGGTTGCACAAAATTGTTGCCGTGTAATTAATGGTATGAAAACTTTGTCCCTAGATATTCTTTCTTCTTTTTAGAAAATGACTGTTGTCTTTGCAAAAATGTTTGCAAGACTGATATTTTCAACACTGCTTGTGTTGTAATTGTTTTCTATGCCTTATGAAAAATTGTTCATCTGTACAAAACTAAGTGCATATAAGTTGGTTATCACTACATAGTATAAAACAAAGTTGCTTTCTCTGTCCCTATATCCCTATGTATGCTTATATCTTTAAAACTATGCAACGGATTTTGATGCGGTTTTTAATAGATAGAGTGATTCAAGAGGAAGGTTTATGTGTATAATTTGTCTACATAGTATGCGGGCGAAGCTCATTGTGTCTCCGTGTGACCCCTTAGTTCTTCAAATATATGTGTTGGTATTCTGTATTCTCTTCTTACCATACCACAAACTCTTGTTATGCTAATGATTTGTACAAAATGATTTTCCTCATTATTTTTATTTTTAGTGTGTGTTAATTAATATTGATTTTCCTAGGCAGCACATTTTTGTTACTCAATATTAACTTAACAAGTTCTTTTCAGAGACTGATAAACAAGTTTATGATGCCTGCATCGGTGTTGCCAGTACTCTGCTGGCACCAGCTCAGCTGCGAATGGCCAAACTTGCCTTGTCAATGCATCTAACTTCTCCTACAGTCCGCATGTTTGATCAGATTGCGACCCAAAGTGGAGCAAAAGAAGTCACATGTGACACATTTGTGTCAATAGCCTCAAGGAAAATATGTGATAATGATGCTCTAAGAGATGTTCTCAAATCTTACAATCAATATGATGTGGCAAGTATTATTCTGTTGAAATCCTATTACCTATTTTCTTTGTAATAAATTTTTGCCAGTATGGTTTCTCTTAATCTCATTACCAAAAGTATGTATTAGAGTATATTGCTAACTAACTACATTAAAAGTAAAAATGTGGTATCAGTTGGTTGGTTGAATTTCAATTACCTAAATGATAGAAATCAGCCTTGAAATCTTAACTGTAATTACTTATGTTACTGAAAATAATTGTAGTGTTTGTTGAAGGAGTTAAACAGACTTGTTGACATGACAATTCAATCCATTTTAGTTGAAGACCTATTAGGTATTTTACAAACATAAATAATGTTATGTATGTAAATCATCCATTTCATTATCTGTGATTATAAAAGTCAAGCACAATTAGTGTTATTCAACTAATAATTCACCAGAATATAAATATATGTATGAACCTAGCTACATTAAAAGTACTTACATAATTGTGTCATATGTATAGCAGACATGCCTAATGATTTTATAATATTATGAAACTAGTATACCCAATGCCATTGGGTTCGCACCAACCTGACATGCTAAAATGCATATGTCTACTGAACAATGGTGTTTTCTGTATTCTGTACCACAGTTATTCCATTCTGTGACTGTTGCTGTGACACAACATACGTTTGCATTGAATTTAACTATGCACTCCCGCACACACTACCACACACACTCACCACACACACACACCACACACACACACACACCACTCACACACATATGCACTTTACCTTGCACTTAATGTGTCGGTTTCTGATTGCCATATGACTTGGAAAAATGTCTCATGAAAATATATTTCTTTAACTCTTAGGAAGAGCATAAGCTGGAAACATATTTGTTGGACCACTCATATCCGAGCAGTGACAATAAGAGCCTTACTGCTATTTTATATGGAGAGCTTGGAATGAAAGACTTCACCGCAAAACACAAGATGTTGACTGGATATGCCGATAGTGGTGCCATTAATTATGTTGTGAGATGGAATGTTAAGGTAAGTTGAATTTTTAATAAATAAAATATAAATTTTCAGACAAGAGAGCCATATCAAATAAACAAAAAAATTAAATAAAGAAAAATACTTTAAATAAATAATAAAAATCTTTGATAAACAATTCAAGTGATTTTAAAGAATGTTTTAAGTTTTCTATGCTCATATAAGTAGAAGAGTTTGTCTGTTTGTTACCAGTAGGATTGGAAAAATTTATTTTAGCTTTAGATAACCCAACCAGAACAAAAAAGTAAAAATAAATCGCGGACAGAAGCTAGTAATAAAAATAAAAGTTAAGATAACTTATACATTAAGATTATTCAAGAAAAAAGTACTATTCTAGAGTAGAGATAAGTAATAATTTTATACCTCGACACATTAATTCGATGAACATCCCAAAACTGTATAATTTTTCCCTATATAACCTATCAAATCCTATTGTTCTTGCAGCCAAGAGGCAAGCCCAAGTTACGCCTATCAGGCTATGGGGTAGAATTACAACTGAAGAGTACAGAGTACAAGAGTCAGGATGACTCAACACCCAAAGAAACAGAAGATGGAGACGCAAGTCCTCAGCCTTCCGAGGAAGAAGACGAGAATGACCCTCAGAACCAAATCGATGGATTCAATTTTGGAAGACTCAAGTAAGGGCCAAATACTTTTTTCATTTAGTTTACATACAAGTAGGTTGCATACCATTGTCCAAGTACTGGCTAGGATGTTCAAGTAGATATTTTCCTGCCGCCGAAACAAAAGAACTTTTGAGATTAGCGCAGATAGAGGTGTGGGGCAAAAATCTTCCTTTCTTAATTTTCGTACATTTTGCAGTTACCTTCGCATACTACAGGCGAAAAGAGTTCTTTAGCAATGCGTTGCATTGCATCGCGGCCCGCCCTAATGTTCACATCTTTATTGCACTGTACTGAATACAATTTAAATTCAGAATTTGAATCTCTTTGAACAATTGCTGTGATGCGACGCGGCCCGACGCGATTCCTAATATGCTTTGGCGCAATTTTGCAATGTATCGCGCTGTGGCCGGCTGTACCTGCGCGCAAGTTTAAGCTCAACTCTGTAGTATAACTTCTTTAACGCAGGAATTTGTTCCCTGGCCTCCGATCGCCGCTGGAACGGTTCCGCCGCCACCTCTCGGAATCAAACGAAGAGCTGGAACCTTTGAAAGTATGGCAGATGCAGGCGCTAAGTATGCAAGCCGCGGTGGCCGTCGTGGATGCTAATGACGCGGGCGGCGACGAGTCGCTTAAAGTGCTCACGTCTATTGCTCAAAATTTCCCCATGCAGGTAAATGACAATTAAAAAAAAAGGTTGATGAGTAGATTGTTCAAGTTACAGATAAACTACGATAACATGGCACGTCCTTCATAAATCAAAACGTTTGTAAGTTTTAGTGAAAGTAATTACGAAGCACATCAAGACTCACAGCATATTCTGCCTGCTACTGAAAACGAATGCTTAGATGCAAACCCTTTCGTAAGGATGTAACTATACACATTGAAACAGTAATTTAGAGGGGCGCGCCATGTTGTCGTAGTTTATCTCTACCTTACGTTCATTTGACTAAAATAATGATAAAACTATTAAAAAAAACATCGAGACAAGACTGAACTCAAAATCATATTTGTTATTGGTTTCAGACTAAATCACTTATCCACGTGAATGTTCCTCGTACTTTCCGCGAAGAGGTTTTGTACAACCAAGATCTGTGGGCGTCGTCCCTGGGGCTTCGCCCTGCGGAACCTCTGCTTCTCGTGTCAGGGGCGCAGTATGATGCAGAAGAAGTCGATGTAATGACGCTGTTAGTCGCGTTGAAGGAAGACATTGGACCCATGAATACTTTACATGCACTTGGTAAGATTATTGCGTAATTTCATGGTTTAGGATTCACCGACCTGCAGTGAAATAGGTAATATTCTAATTCAGTGGTGAATACGACGAGAAATTGAGACTTTTATATTTTCCATATAGCTAATAGAGGACCTCGCGGCTTAGTAGTAACAGCCGCGCAGTTCGATCCACCAGGTTAAGCTACGCCTGCCGGGGTTGGCCGTGCATAGGTGACCATCTTTACATACCGAGACTCCTCCGTGTCTCGGAAAAAACGTTAAGGCGTTGGTCCCGGCTGTCATTCGTGTATCTTTGACAGAAGCCTGAAACTATGACATCCAGTCTTACCAAGGGGTATCGTACTACCCAGTTAGTGACTGGGTTTTGGAGGTTAGATAGGCAGTCGCTCCATGTAAAATACTGATATTTAGCTGCATCCGGTTAGACTGGAAGCCGACCCTAATATAGTTGGGTAAAGGCTAGGCAGATTGATTGATTTGTTTATTATTTTTATGGTGTACAGACGCCAGCACAACAAGCTATCCCTAACTGTCAAATTTTCTCAATAAAAAATGAACCTTATGTCTTTGCAATAAAGTTGAAATACTATCAAAGAAATTTGACAGATTGTGGTAACTTGCTGGCCTCTGTACATACTAAACAGTATTCTATTCTATTCTATGTTGTCCTGTACAGGCCTATCCAAAAAACTGATCAACAAGCTAATGTCCCTGGAGCTTGGCGAGGCCTACACTTGGGAGGAGTATGGTCTGGACATCCGCGACTCGTCTATAACTTGGCTCAACGACTTGGAGAGTGACGAACGGTACCGACGCTGGCCTTCATCGTTTATGGAGCTACTGAGACCTACGTATCCGGGCATGCTGAGGAACTTGAGGAGAAATATTTATAATTACGTAAGTTGTTTATGTAGAGTAAAAGCGATATCTTTTATAAGATACTAGCTTTTGTCCGCGGCTTCGCACGCGTTAAATTCGTAGTAAAACTGATTTTTGAGGGCTGGAAGTCATCGAATGGCTCCTCCTACTCTGGGTGGAGCGAAAGGGAGTGTTAGACTCTTACTGACTAAAACCCATCTATGTTCCTTCCTTAGCCCTTTATATTCTGGGGTAGCGGTAACCCCTTCAGACAATCCCGCTTACCAAGTATGACAAGACCCGCTTACCTGCATGAACAATCTATTTGTGCAAGCGTGTCTATGACGATTTTGTGCAAGTATCTTGCTTGTGCAAGTGGCATGAAGACTGATAGAATTTCCACTATGCAACACATGAACAAGCCAAGCTTGTACAACCATGATTGAATGTGTATATTTATGTAGGTGTGCGTGCGCTGTCAGTGTGAAAAATTGATTTGTTGTTGTTTTAATTTACATCTGTGTTCACCATTTCCAACAGATAATTGTGGTTGACCCAACATCAACAGCGTCTGGGCCCCCACTAAAGCTGGGTGAGACGTTACTGAAGCATGCCACTCCGGTGCGAGTAGGACTTGTGTTGGCGCCCAGTACGGACAACCCGGTGCTTGAAGCTGCCGTCCGCTCCGCTTTCAACTACGTCGCGCAGGAGAAGAACTCGAACAAGGAAGCTTATTACTTCCTTACGCAGGTTTGTTGAAATTATGTATTCTGTTAAGTAATGACGTTACGACGTGTACGTGGTGAAGGGTGGGCGTTTTTGGGGGACTGTCTTATGTAACTTTGACCTTGTTATAATTAACCTAGTATGAATTAATGACTTGATTTGATTTATTAAAAAAACATATTTTTTTGCTTTACTTACACAGTTGGACTCATTATCTGTACTGATACTACTACACTTTTCGTAATGTATTTTATTTAACAGTCACAACATGCCTTTATTACTTGTAATTAGCCATTGGCATGTTTAATGCATCAATTTCAGTGTTTATTCAACTTTAAATGAGGACTTAGTCAGGTATTCAATAAATCCCGATTCGCACTATCTATTTATGGTACAAAAAGCTAAACGGATTTTTTGTTTTGTTAGTCAACACATCGAATATCACAATATGTAGCAACGATTAAATAATTAAAATCGATTCTTGTGCTCGATTAAGCTGATGATATTCTCGTTTTCAGTTATTACATCCTCCTCAAGATGAGAAACTATCAATAGAATTTGTGAAGAAACAGCTGACCAAGTATACTAATTTCAATACAAATATTGATGACATACTCTCTGAAGACTCGGAGTACAACTTTGGAAGACAACTGGCTGATGAGTTTGTATCGAAAATCGGGACCAATAAGTATCCTCAGGTATAGTTACAATAACAATGCAATTTTCACATGTCTAGAACTTTGGTATAAATAAATAAGAGTTTTGGTAAAAAATGGAAGAAAAAAAATATTATTTTGATGGATCAAGATGAACAAAGTCGTAATTTTAAATATGGTTAGTTTTCATCCTCAAAGAAGTCCAGGACTTAACACGAAATCCTTGTAGGTCTTAATAAACGGCGTACCATTAGTGGAAGAAGGTCTCTCCCCTGTGACGTCATCAGTGGAACTGCTAGAGGAGGCGCTAGTGACGGCGCTGTCGCGTCACACGGGACGTCTGCAGCGCGCCGTCTTCCGCGGAGAACTGGCTGACTCTGATGACGCGTTAGACTACCTTATGAAGCAACCGCATATTATGCCCAGGTAAGTTACTCAGAACCGTTCAAAAACTGGGGCAACAAAGTCGATAATATAAGAATGTGCGTTGTTATAAATTTCAACCATATGCAAAGCAGCTAAAGTTGAATTTCAACTATCATAAGCTTTGTTGATGCTCTGCCATTTCGTTTGTCTGAGCTAAAGGTTTCAATAAGATCACATACAACCAGTCAGTATCCAACCGTAACGTTATTTCGTTATACCAACTTTAACCTTATTGCCAAGTGTTAAAGTTAATTTTCAACTGTCGTCAAGTTTGTCATTCTGTCGGTCTCCGCTGAATCTTTAGGTTTAGTTCTAGACGCTTATTATTTATGTGTCTGCAGCTATAAGGAATACTCGTCACGAACAACGAACCCTCAGTACAAGGTGTATAAGTCTCTTGTGGAGACCATCTCGAGAAAATTCTGGAGGTATCTAGTGTAAAGAAAAAATATTAATTTCTATACCGCTAGATTGTAAATACCTCACAAATATCTTAATAGTTTCTATGTAAGTTTTTATAAGACTGTTTTTCTTCTAACTTGTCACAAATTATTACATTCACCACCTTTAAAAAACACTTCTTAATTATAAGATTGAGTTTTTGGCTACTTCATACTGGTATGTTATGACAACTTTAAGTACACGAGATTGAGCCAAATTATTACAGTACCCGGCGATAAATATTATGTATTATATACAAAGAATAAAAAGAATTATCAAAAGAAGCAAATCATAATTGATTTAACAGCTCCTAATAGATACCGGACTATGTATTTCGCGCGACAGAGAAAACGCTCTACGAAGCCGAAATTAGCCGATTGTCTCTTTCCAAAGATCGATGTGCAATATTTATCGCCGGGTACTATACTATGTTTGATTTCACAGATTGATTTCCGATACGTTTTTCAAAACTCTTCTAGATACTTGGTCTTCTCGAAGCCAGCTAACACACACTGCACAAGTTCCTTTTTTAAGAATGCAGTGATCTCTAAAATACCTTTTTTCAATTTAATTCCACAGGTTGAACCGTCGCATTTTGGGCTCGGATCCGTCACAGTACTTAGATTTGTCAGGAGTTGCATCTTCCAACGACTTGTTCGCCGAAAACAAAATACATAAACTTATGCATTTGACAGGTAAATACCGAAAACGTTAATCGACGCATGTTATTATTTTGCAAAAAAAACTAATGAGGTTATAATGCCGGGAACAGATTGGTGAATTGTATCGTGAAATGTAACACACGTTGCAACAAATTCGCAGTTTTTGTGTTACATTTCATGTTGCATTGCATACATGTGACAGCTTATTTGTGTTACATTTCATGTTGCATTGCATACATGTGACAGCTAATTTGTGTTACATTTCATGTTGCATTGCATACATGTGACAGCTTATTTGTGTTACATTTCATGTTGCATTGCATACATGTGACAGCTTATTTGTGTTACATTTCATGTTACGTTTCATCAATCTTTACTCGGCATTTGAACCCTTTGACTTCTGGAACGTGGATCCACACGAGACAAATTTATAATTGATCCAATAATTACGGTATCAATCTCCCTAGCCTTTTACCAACTTTGTTAGGGTCGGCTTCCATTCTAACCGAATGCAGTAACCAGTAATTTACATGGAGCGACTGCCTATCTGACCTGCAGAACCCTCCCCTATGATTACGGCATCCGAGGTGTTAATGATTAGAATATTCTTCTCAGGACGAGACGCGTTAGCAACTGCTCTACCTCTTCTGAAATACTTCACAAAGTCTGGAAAAGTGGACAAGTTCTCGCAAACTATATGGGTAGCCGGCGATCTTAACAACAAGGAGTCCAGGGAGTTACTGAAGAATGCTTTGTCGTTCATGGTAAATATAGTTTCCTTATTTAATGTGATGTTTTTTATTGATCCTGGTAAAATGTGAGATATAAACTCATTTCATTATTTATTTATTGTAGAATATCAAAGTCATCATTGTTCCGTTAGAATAAAGGATGCAGCTATCCAGGACGCATGGCGCCATCCCTTTTTCGCAGCGGAACAATTATGGCTTTAACTATTCACTAAACTGAACCAGGGATAGCAATGAAAAAGAAAAAACAATGTAAAAATGCTGTATATATATGAATGCTGCCTTGTACATTATGTTTTTTTTTAAATAAAGAGATGTTATTTATTAGAAACTAGCTGACCCGACAGACGTTGTCCTGTCTATGATACCTACCTTATCTACCCTACCTATCCTACCAACCCTACCTAACTACCCTACCTACCCTACCTAACTACCCTACCTACCCTACCTACCTACCTACCCTACCTACCTACCTACCCTACCTACCTACCTACCTACCCTACCTACCTACCTACCCTACCTACTTACCCTACCTACCTACCCTACCTACCCACCCTACCTACCCTACCTACCTACCTACCCTACCTACCTACCTACCTACGTACCTACCTACCCTACCTAACAAAAAAAAAAAAAAAAATTCTGCTATTCAGGGCGGAGACAAATCCAACGAAACAAAAACCATGAAAATTGGTCCAGCAGATCTCGAGTTATAATGGAGGGAACAAACCCGTCTTTCTTTTATATATATAGATACAAAAAGGAACTTTTACCTACAGTCGTGAGACAACTAACTCGTTCTATATTCCCAACAGAAAGATTCTCGCGGTGCTCGTGTGGCTTTCATTCCTAACGTGGACGGTTCATCCAATGAGGACCAGTCGCTGAACAAAGTTGTGCTGGCTGCGTTGACCACACTGGCGCCAGCGGAGGCCACTGTGTACGTGTCCCGACTGCTGGAAGATGAGGGCTGCCACGAGACACAGACCTGTGACATCTTGGTGAGTACATTCTCCTCCATCAGTAAATCCAAAAAAAAAACTACATTTTCGGGTTATTCTCGTATGGTCTGGCAGTTGATCCTTCTCAATATTCGTTTTTGCTACACGCTATAATATTTATTATTATTCTTTTTATACGTTTTCAATAGTTTTGACTGCCTCGTTGGTCTAGTGGTTTCAAGCGCTACTGATGAGTATGAAGTCCTGAGTTCGATTCCCAGGTCGGCCAAAGTGTTATCGGGTTTTTCCATTAGGAATTTCTCAGTAGCACCCCGGAGTCTGGATTTGTGCCCGGTCGATGGACATACCTGGCGAAATTGGGTGTACCTATTATGAGTGTACCTCTGCCTAACACTTCTGGAAGACGAGGCGTGATGTTATATTTTTTTAATAATTTTAATCTCCTTTTTGGTGCAATAAGTTTTATTTTAGTTATATTATTTTGATTAGCTCGGTATCGCATCATTGGTTGCCAGTTACCGTAAGTTATTGACTCCTTGGTTATGAGTGATACTGATGTGGGAATGTCTGATAGAGGCTTTCGAATAGATAATTAAGCTTTATATTTGATTGCCGGTTAGTCCAAAACAAAAGAATACAAGCAAGATTATGAAGAAAACATTATTTTCTTACTAACTCTTTTTATGCACAACCTTTCTTTTTTACAATGACTTTTGTCTCACCCAGTAATAACGATATCTTACTCATATCTATTTCTAAGTGTTGCCAAAGTAAAGAAAATTATCCTGTTGCCATAGTGTCTATTATAAATTGTTATTAAAACAATATATAATTCTGTTAATTCGAAGAATTTTCTAAAGACTCTACTAAAGACACTGGCATTGGGCGAAACCGTAGCTTTCTCTCAGTGGAAGAATTTTTGAAAGTAGATGAATAGTTTCGGAGATTAAAACTTTACCTGTATATTAGTAGTGTATGTAGAAGTAGTGTGAGAAGTGTCGTTTAATCTATCACAATATGACCCAAGTTATTCTTTCTCATGTCTATCACAGGACTCGATAATAACTGTTAGTATTTAGTTTCGTTAGTTCTAATTGCACTTGCACTTTTTCCCGATGAGCACTTGTCTTGTAGATCTTAGATGTACCATCTCAGATTGACAAACACACATTACAACAAATTCGCATAGTTAAAGTGTTACATTTCATGTTGCATAATGCATTGTATAGGTTTGGTCGGCTCATTTGTTTTATATTTCATGTTACGATCCACCAGTCAATACATCATATATGCACCAACTCATATAAAAAATATCGAAGATAAATGGAATGGAATTAGAATAAAACCTTTTTCATTTCAATCTCCAGTACAAAACCTGTTGTAGTAAGATTGGGATAAACAGGATATGACTAGAAGGATATTTTTTTTTTCTTTCTTAAGTTTTGTGACAAATAGGCCGCTTCTCTGCTGGGACACCGCATCGCGGCGAAGGTTTAAATCGTCGTCTTGAATTATCACTATGCATTATGTCGTACTGCAAACATTTGAGTAACAAAATACTGTGATATTATATTTGCTTTTAATCAATAATTTTCTGCTCTTATACACAATATTTCATAGAATAAATTATTCTCTCCAAACAGCCGGAAATAGTCCCCGCACTAAACAAATACGAGTGGGTACTGAAAGCGTCCCGCGTGCTATGCGCGCGCAGTCTCAAGCTGCGGGCGGGCGCGCGTGCGCTGATCTACAACTCACGCCTCATCGGGCCGCTGCACCAACACGAGCGGTTCACGCTTGACGACTTCACGCTACTAGAGAGGTACTTAGTTTTTGTTCCACTCTATAACGATCACCTGCCATGTTCGCCTTTGTAATTTTATTGTGGACAAAGTTACATTTTTTTACATAAAACAATCTAACATAAATTAATTATTGCTAAAACGAATCTTCATCATTCAAGTCAAAGGATATCCACTGCTGGACAAAGGATACTGCTCCAGTAAAAGAATACACAAATGTATATTGTTACGGAATAAATGACTTATGACTTACGTAGAACAATACTATTGTTTTTGTAGATACAGCAACACAATGTACGCCGACAAACTATCAGAAGCGCTGGAGACGAAGAAGAAATCAAGAGATGCGGACAGCATTGTTTTTGAAGACGATGAAGGTAAGAATATATTATAGCTCCTAATATTATGGTATTACTATTATTACTCAATGTATATTGTACAAACAAATATTGTATAAATAACATGATTACATTGTAATTGAAACATCGTTGACGTTAAAATGTAACTTCAATTGTCAAATGAAAAACGACTTTAAAAATATTTAAAATCAGAATTTCGGGTTTAAATATTCCAATAAACAAATCAAGGCGCTCAATTTGTAGGTAGCCCAAAAAATGGGCATCCACAGGTACGTTTATTGACCCATTTGTTTAAATTTTCTATGAGATACTTTAGTTACAATCTACAACGTGGCGCGACAATGGTGACATTAATTTAACACACGGGTAGGGTTAGTGCCCATTAATTATATAAATGTTCATAGGTAAAAATAAATGGCAAAAAATCAATTCGCCTACTTTTTGCAGTTGTTTTATCCGAATAGTATTGCTTATTCGTTTTAATTTCATTGATGCGGATGTTATGATCCGTTACTCCGGCAAATGACCGCTGCGCGACGGTCCTTTAAGTACAGGTTGGTATTTTCTATCACTTAATTACGTTAGCTGCGATCGGAGGATTTAAAAAAAAAACAAAAATGATTTTATTTAATTTCATTTCAAATAAAATAATAACAATAATTATATCTTAAACTAGCCTAAGTGCCTATTCAAAGTATGAATATGGAATGGAAATTTTACAGCATTTCAATATTGGCTAATCTAGGACTGTGAATTACAAAGTGCTATATTATCAGCGCGTTGTTTCCGTCATTCGTTTAATTGCAGCATAAGGTTCTATAATAAAGTATTGAGTGCTGAATTGGCGATTCCTCTTATGCAACTTTAAATAAATCCTTAAATAATAACGTTTAATGGAAATAAAATGTCTTCATGAAACGAAAATGTGAAAACGTATGTGTGTTAAATTAGTGTCACCATTGTAGCGCCACGTTGTATAGTTAATTTCTCCATTATTTCACTTGAAAATTATTGTAATATTGAAAATAACGATTTCTTTGGTCTCAGTACAGTACTCACCATTGATATTTATTCCAGACCTCGACACCAAGGAGTTGAACTCTGAAGATCATTTGAAGGTGATATCAGTGGTAGCAGCGCGCAGTCCGCGCGTGCGTACTACAATACCGGCTGGTCTGAGGACAGAGCATTCGCTCGTTGACCTGCCGCCATTACGGGAAGATGAGGCTGCTATCGAGGTATGAAAAACTGCCGTTTTACTCTAATTTCTCATTGTTGAATCGCAAAGGCGTTTGAAATCTGGAAAGCGTAGTAAAAAAACATTTTGTACAGTTAAATATCTTCATAAACCATGCTGGTGTAAACGCTTGCAATTTTCTTTCTGTCTAGCCTTTTCCCAACTATGTTGGGGTCGGCTTCCAGTCTAACCGGATGCAGCAGAATGCCTATCTGACCCCCACAACCCAGTAGAAACTGGATAATACGATACCCCTTGGTAAGACTGGTACACGCTTGCAATTATATTAACAAAACAATTTGCAACCATAGATAGTAGCAGTCCTAGACCCGGCATCGACTGCAGCTCAACGCTTAGCGCCCTTACTTCTCGTTCTGCGACGCGTCGTCAACTGTCGCATCAAGTTGTTCGTCAACCCACAAGACAAGAACTCCGATATGCCGCTTAAGAGGTAACCTGCTATTTATTGGTCGACTGTATGTTTTTATAAATACACCTATATTCATGGGTTAAGAGATATTTTTTTATTCTAAGAATATTTTTTAAATATGACATGGCAAATTTTAATTTATTTCAAATTAATTAACTTTTTCTTTTAAAATAGCTTCCAGAATTATTATCAAAATTAAATATTTCGTATACTCCTACCAGTTTCTACCGCTACGTGCTAGAACCAGAGCTACAGTTCACATCATCAGGCGCTCTAACCGGTGGCGCCCTCGCGCGGTTCGTCCGCTTACCACACGCGCCTCTACTGTCTATGGAGCTGCGCACGCCGCCCAACTGGCTGGTCGAGTGCGTCAAGTCGGTCTACGATCTCGACAACATACGACTGGCTGATGTTGATACGTTAGTGCATAGGTAAGGATTATTAACATTTACGGTTTCTGTTGGGCTCCAAATTCACAGTGTCACTGCGCTGGAAAAGCAGGATTCCACGGTACTTAAAGACAACTAAAGTCCTTGTTTCCAATACACATTATTTCCATTAAGTATCAACTTTTCTCATCAAATAACCGGTCCTGGCGGAAAGGTCACAAACTGAACGTGTATAGCATTAAAGTTATCCGATAAAACATCCATTGGAAACTAAATGGTGAACACAGTTTACACCTGACGATACAGGCGTATTTCAGGTTTAAATGGATAAAATACTCTTTATTATGTACACTGTGTACTCAAACTCAAACTCAAAGTATTTATTTCAAATAAACCAATTACAGGCACTTTTGAATTGTCAAGGTGTCGGTCAGTCCGAGAAATGAAGCTAGTTGCCCATTCCAAAGGAGTAGGTACCTATGGAGAAGAACGGGCAAGAAACTCCATGGACACTCTTTTAAACAAAATATGGTTACAAAATATTGGTTACATAGTTCATATTAATATTATACATGTGAGAACGATGCAGAACGTTAAAAGCATCAGATATAAAATATGTAAAAACTATTCAATAATTAAATTAAAACAAGCCTTAGCCGCTAAGAGATGACCAGTCTCTACTGACAGCGCCCGTTCACGAACATGACGCATATATTAGCACCATTCAGCTCAACCATTTTGAAGGGAGCTAAATGATCCAACACACACGCCACCATCAGCGAGACATTAAAGTGAGCATGGCATACTCTCAGCCGCCAGGGCATATTCAAGTCAATGAAAGACGCACCCAGAGACTGGTCGCTTTATAGTAGGTACATAGTACTCACATATGTGCTAAGCAGTTATACAATATTAAGAGATTGAATTTATACAATGCAAAGATGTTTTTTTGTTGTTGTTGATCTTCCGCAGCTCCAACAGTTTTCAGTAGTCTAATAAATTAGTTGATGCGCCCTTGTGGAGCTGGACTAGCATTGACCCAAGCATTTTTATCAGCAATGTAATCTCCCAATTTATAATACGCTTGGCTGCATAGTGTGCGTTTTATACAAGTTTTAAATTTTGTTTCATTAAGTTCCAGAATGTGGGGAGGTATTTTATTGTAACATTTTAAACAGTACCCCATGAAAGATGAATCTACTTTAGCCAGCCTGAAACCTGGTTGAACTAATTGGTCCCTATTTCTAGTGAAATAGTTGTGTCTTTCACTTCTTTTACTAAAAAGATGCAGATTTTTCCGTGCGTACATGATGTTTTCATAGATATATTGACAAGGTACAGTCATGATGTTAATAACCTTAAACCGTTCCCTTAGAGAATCGCGCCTACGAAGATTATAAATGGCTCTGATAGCTCTTTTCTGCAGAATAAAAATAGACTCGATGTCTGCAGCTCGTCCCCAAAGTAAAATACCGTAAGACATAATACTATGAAAATAACTAAAATAGACTAGCCTCGCGGTATCTACATCAGTATACTGACGGATCTTTCTGACAGCATATGCTGCAGAACTTAGCCGTCCTGCAAGAGATGTTAAATGAGGACCCCATTGTAGCCTTGAGTCGAGCGTGATCCCCAGGAAAACAGTTTTATCGACAAATTCTAGTTTCTCTTGATTCAATACTATCTCACAATCACTACTTTTTACATTTGGTAAAGAAAATCTAATGCACTTCGTTTTTTTTCCATTTAATACTAAATTATTTGCAGTGAACCAATTTTGGACCTGCAGTAGGGCGTTATTTACGTCGTCAAAATTATTTGCACGTCTATCTATCTTAAAAATTAAAGAAGTGTCATCAGCAAATAACACCATTTGTGGTTGATTTTTTAGTAAATGGAGAAGATCATTTATGTATACTAAAAAGAGGAAAGGACCCAATATAGAACCTTGTGGCACACCCATTTTTACTTTTAAACCGAGTGAATTGACACCTTTTATTTGAACTTGCTGTTGTCTGTCATTTAAATAAGATTTTATCAAACTAAGCGCAAGTTTCCCAAGTCCGTAATGCTCTAGCTTCAACAGCAAGGTTTCGTGATCAACGCAATCAAATGCCTTGGAGAGGTTACAAAAGATTCCGATGGCGTCTTGAGCCTCTTCCCACGCATTGAAAATGTGTTTTAATAAGGTCACACCAGCGTCAGTTGTACAACGTCCTTTGGTGAAACCATACTGTTGATCGTTAAGTATTTTATTCGTGTTAAAATGATTAAGCATTTGATTAAGCATTATCTTTTCAAAGATCTTGCTGAAAACCGGCAACACGGATACGGGTCTATAATTATTGGTGTCTTTACTGTCCCCGGATTTGAAAAGTGGTATTACCTTGCTGTATTTCATTAAATCCGGGAAGATGCCTTGATCCACACATAAATTAAATATGAAGGCTAAATAAGGTGCTATCGTCTCAATGATCGAGGTACAGACTTTACTGGACATTCCCCAAAGATCTTCGGTTAATTTGATTTTAATTTGTTTAAAAGTTTTAAGTACTATTATGGGGTTAACATGCTTAAAGTTGAATTCAATTAGGCAGGCTGAAACGTTTGCCTTTAATAAATCAAAAGAGAGGGAAGGCGAGGAATTTAGAGTTTCAGTAGTTTTTAGGGGAATACTGGTAAAGAAATTTACAAATTCTTGAGCTACTTGTTTGCTATCACAAATGGAACCACATGACGTCTCCAGTACGTAATCAGAACTATGTCTTTTGCTCCTGTTCGTTTCGTTATTGATAATTTTCCAAACCGTCTTTATTTTATTTTCAGCTGATTTAACCTTGTTACTAATGTATTTGGCTTTAGCTGCTTTACAAGTGTTTTTAAAAATTCTTGAGTATGTAGAAACATACTTATTAAAAGATTCGGTGTTAATAAAAGGCTTAAGGCCATAAAACTCGAAAAGTCTTTCCCTACTTTTCCTGAGTCCTTTAGTGGCCCAGTCACTAAATATAAATTTAGGGTTGATACTTTTAGTGGTCTTCTTGAAACAATTATTAAATTCGGTTTGCACTACCGTAAAGAATTCTTTATATAAAATATTAATATTTTTCAAAGAAAGTTCCTGATCGCTTAACTTACAATTTAATGTGATATTAAATTTATTTAAATTAACAGATGTTATTGGTCTGGATTGTATTTCGATTTTTTGTATAGGTGTGTTGGACTGAAAAGTTACAGTTTGACCACTGTGATCAGAAGGGAGATAATTAATGATGGATTTATTTAAATAGTCGCAACAACAAAAAACATTATCAATGCATGTAGCAGTAGACATAGTTACTCGGGTTGGTTCTACAAACACATTTGACAAATTAAATGATTTAAACAAATTTAATAATCTACTCGTATTTGAATTATTTTCTAAAATATTAATGTTAAAGTCCCCACAGATAACTACTGATTTATTACCAATAGCAAGTTTTGCCAAAACATCTTCCATTACTGCCTCAAATATCGGATAGTTTTGATAATTAGGGGGTCTGTAAACACACACTATAACATGCTTATCGAGCTCAACACAAGACAGTTCAATGCTATGCTCAACCGATAGTTCAACTATGTCCTCACGGGTTTTTGATTTAATACAACTTTTAATTAGGATTAGTGAACCACCACGCAGCATTGATTTACGGTTAAAGCAACTGGCCAAACTATAATTCTCGTAGTTAATTAACATTTCATAATCTTTTAACCAGTGCTCAGTAAAACAAATAATGTCATACATTGTTTTTTCCAAAAACAATTCAATCTCCAATTGTTTGGAAGAAAAACCTTGAATATTTTGATGAAATAATGTCAAGGATTTCTGTTTCTGCTTAGCCCCTTTCTTACAGTTAGTTTTGGTGCTAGAAAATACCTTTTTATTATTAAGTGAAATTATATTGTTAGTGGTATCTTCTGTTGTCTTACAAACTAGTTTAAATTATTTGAGCTAACCACACTAACATTAGTACATTTACTAAATGTGGTGCTAATTGAAAAAGACTTCGACATACTTATGTCTGGGTTAATATTAAAAGCTAATAGCCTAGCTATTTGACGTCTAAAACTAATGGGCAGATACACAGTATCCCTAGTCGACCTTAGTTTCTCAACAAAAATGTTGGTGTCAAAAAATATAAACTTGTCACTATGGTGACTCACTAAGAAGTGCATGTAATTATTTAACATGTGAATCTTATTGTTTTGCCTGTTTGACAAGTGCTGAAAGTAGGGAAAAGCACACAGAATAATTTTCTTACAATTTAACTTCATACATTACCGATATAAGTAAAAAATAAAAAATTACATACGCTAACTCCCTGGTCGGTCTTATCGCTTATTTATCTATTCAACAGCGAGTTCGAGTTAGAATACCTTCTTCTAGAAGGCCACGCGTGGGACACAACTCTAGGCACGCCTCCCCGTGGTCTGCAACTAGTACTGGGCACTCGCGACAACCCTGAGCGAATGGACACCATCGTGATGGCCAACCTGGGATACTTCCAGCTGAAGGCCACTCCTGGCGCATGGTTGCTGAGGCTAAGACCTGGACGGTCGGATGATATCTATGAGATTGTTGGGTGAGTTTGAACTATTATGTTTTAGTTAAATTCCTGTTTGTATATCCAAAATAAAGATGTATTTCATGTTAATTTAAGGTACTGTATCTATACGTAATGAAACTGTAAAACTTGCCTTGTTTTTTGTGTGGATCATATTATAATGATTAGAATTCAATGCAAGTTTATTTAAAAAAAATAAAGTTGCATTGACTTATACAAAGAAATTTTAGGTACGAACAGATTGCCAAAAAAAATAATTATTCGCTGTTTTTGTTCAAATCGATTTTATGTATCAACAATCGATGCTTTATCGATAATCAATGCCAATATCTTCTTTCGTACAGCCACGAAAACACCGACACCCCAGCTGACAGCAAAGACATCCAAGTGCTGATGAGTTCGTTCCGAAGTCACGTGATCAAGCTGCGAGTCAGCAAGAAACCCGAAAAGCAACACCTTGACTTACTCGTCGAGAATGACGACAAGAACTCCGGCGGGATTTGGAACTCTATTGCTAGGTATATAAAGTTTAAAATATAAAGTAAGGTCTGTACAGCTGTGATTGACAAAATGCTCCAAAGAGAAGCTTTGGATATGAAAAGCAACTAAAAGAGTGTGTCCTAGACCAATATTGGTTCTTCCATAGCGCGTTTGGAAAAAATATTTAGCCTAAAGCAATCTAATTTTTCATAAGCAACGAGGGTCGGTTCTGAAGTGTTAGAGACATAACACAAACAACATTGAGGTGGAGCTATATCTACTTGAAACATACAACCATCTTTTTTTCACAACTGACAGCAGTGCTATGACGTGTTTTAGGCCGCAACTTCGAACCCAGTGAGGGGTTTTACTTTGAACAAAATTTTTACTCACTACTCTAAAAATGGTGAAAAAACGTCGTGAGGAAACCGTACTGTATAAGAACCAAAAACATAGGGCATCTACAAACTCGTTCTGGGCCTGCTTGGTAGATTACGGCCCAGTCCCTTTAGAGAGGAGGCTTGTGTCCCAAAACTTGGAACTTTATTGTCTGATTATGCTAACTAACTATGAAGTTAATGCTCGTTATTACTTAGGTCCTTATTGTGAAAACATACAATACAATGTTGTAGTACCCTGTTTTTTGTTTTATGCATGTCGTGGCAGCCTTTAATTAAGGCTACACTATACAATGTTAAATAATTATGTTAAGAACCTATCATGTATTTTGGTGTATGCTTTGTTGGTTGCCCTTAAATAAATAAATAAAATACAAATCTTGCAAAATATATCGATAGGTCGCAAGCTATAAAACAAGTATGCATGGAATAGCCGTCTAATGGCGGGCACAGATATGGGAAGCGTAAAATGAAATGTAACATACGTTGAAACTACCATGCCGTCCAAATACGAGCTATGCAACATCAAATGTAACGCATGTTGTAACAAATCCGCCTTGTTGTCGTGGTACATTACAAGTCGCATTGCATGTACAGGGTGAAATTGAATTCATGGGCGATATTTTAAGGGGTCATTGTACTTATCATTATGAACAACTTTTATTATGGGAACTAATCAGAAATCGATAAAAAAATAAACAGCTGTTCCATACATTACGCTTGCATAACTCGTCAAAATGTAGGGAACAGCTGATTTGTTTTTCGGTATTTCAGGTGTGTTCCTGTAGTGAAAGTAGTTCTTTAAAATATTGCCCATAAATTCAATTTCAGCCTGTACATATTTCTTTTCAACGTATCTTACATTTCTCAAACGTGTACCGACCTTTATACAACTGCAACCTGTTGAAACATACAATTAATTGAATTGTTTCGCTTGCCCTCTCACAAAGTCAACAAATGAAACGCATTCTCAGCTCTTTTGGTGGCGGTGAGGAGTCGGAGTCGCAGGAAGAGACCATCAACGTGTTCTCAGTGGCGTCGGGGCATCTGTACGAACGGTTCCTACGTATCATGATGTTGTCCGTACTCAAGAATACCAAGTCGCCCGTCAAGTTCTGGTTTTTGAAGAATTATCTTAGTCCGTCGCTCAAGGTAAGTTATGTCGGAAAAAATATGCAATTGCAAATTTCGGATGTCCATGGTTAATAAGTATCTGGTCGTTATTCAATCAACAATGAACTCTATTGACTAAAACTTTTGTGAAAATAAAATCATCTTCACTCGCTTGTTCCCTTGTACCAAACCATCTAAGTATACTCTTTTTGTCACTATGTTAGGTCGCTTAGATCAGTTTTATTTTAATCTAACTTAAATTGGAAAGAGATCCACCCAAGAACATTTTCATGTAAAATGTTGCCAAGACGAGACTATATGACTCGCACTGTCAAAAAGTTATCAGATCTCAAGTAGAGCCAAGCTTCTAACTCTACACGCCCTAACTCTACAAGGCCTATCTTCACAAACTCTACACCTTAGTAAAAATATGTGGCTTGACTAAAGCTATGCAATTAAAACTTTATATGCTTAATAAGTCCGCTATTGACAACATATTATTATCCCGAAAATTTTTTTGATTTCGCATAATCCAAACCCAAGTTATAAGGGTTCAAAAAACGACGAAGCGCTTCAAGAAAAGGTAGGTAGTGCCCTTTTTTTTTTTTTTTTTTAAGGCTGGGAAATCATCCATGTACTAAAACCCAGGTAGGTAGTGCCCTTGCGCTTCGCTTGGTTCGTCTTGGCGTGACACCCACTCTCTCATAGCTTTTTTTCTTCTCTAGGACATCCTACCGTACATGGCACAAGAGTACGGGTTCCAGTACGAGCTAGTTCAGTACCAGTGGCCGCGCTGGCTCCAGCGACAGCGCGACAGACAGCGCACCATCTGGGGCTACAAGATTCTGTTCCTCGACGTACTGTTCCCGCTGCACGTCAAGAAGATCATCTTCGTGGATGCTGACCAGGTAATATTGCCAGTAGCAATTGCTCAGTAGAGATAAACTACGCTAACATGGCGCTCACCTCCAGCAGCAGCAGTGATAGCCTAGTGGTGTGACCGTCCGACTGCCAAGTCTTAGGTCTCGAGTTCGAACCCCAGCCACACGCATCTCTGACTTTTCGGATTCATGTGCGTACTGTATAATTATCACTTGCTTATACTCTACCTAGCAAATTAAGTCAAAATTTAATTACTCATTAGCTTTAGTATTAAGCTAGATTGTATTTTTTATGCTGTTTCTGTATTAGGACAAATCATTCAATAAACAAAAATAAAAAAAACTTGCTTATAAAACGATGAAGGAAAACATCGTGAGGAAACCGGCATGCCTGAGAGATATTTCTCAACAGCATGTTAAGCTAAGTCAGAGGCCCATGGGCAGCTTAGAAACTCTGACACCAGGTTAATCACTAACCACACGAAAAATAAAGAAGACCTCCAAATAACTGTTTCAATGTGTGTAGTCACATCCTTACAAAAGAGTTTGTATGCATGTAGTTGTTGAGTCTTGGTGGCACTTTTACAAATACTTTCACACGTTTTGAATTTTGGAGGGGTGGGCCATGTTATTGTAGTTTATATCTACCAGTAACACTAGTGGGAAACTGTTCGGCCCTACTGGGTTTTTACACTATTTCCACCAAGAATATCAAGTTTCTAAAGAGATCTGTTGTCGCTCAAAAAAGCCATTGTTTGCGACTGAGCAGTGACCTCTTAGATCATCACTGATTATTTTAAGGCTTACTTATTGACTTGAGGTGCTCGTGGCTAAGTAATAACAGTCGCACGGATCGATCCATCAGATTAAGCTACGCTTTCCGGGGTTGGTCCGTGGATGGGTGCATATCGAGACTCCTCCGTGTCTTGGAAAGCACGTTAAGCCGTTGGTCCCGGTTGTCATTCATGGATCTTTGCAGTTGTTACGGGTCGTCGGAAGCCCGAAAGTCTGACAGCCAGTCTCACCAAGGGGTATCGTATTACCTAGTGCTGTTACCTACTGACTGGGTTCTGGAGGTCAGACAGACAGTCGCTCTATGTAAAATACTGGTATTTAGCTGCATCCGGTTAGACTGGAAGCCCATCCCAATATAGTTGGAAAAGGTTAGCCAGATTTTGAATATAATTGGCTTGCATAGGTTTCAATCATCAACATTGTATGGCACAGATTGTTCGCGCAGACTTGAAGGAGCTGGTTGAATTAGACTTGGGCGGCGCGCCATATGGATACACGCCGTTCTGCGACAGTAGGAGAGAGATGGAAGGATTCAGGTAAGACTATAATATTATAATCAGCCTCTGCAACTATCCACTGTTGTTGATAGTTATTTTTAGTAGCATGGCACTGAGATTGAGCTTATGGTACATTTGTGAGGTCTATTTTGTGACTATATTGTGATGGCAATCCACTTACTTTGGTAGTTGGTTTTTACAGTAGTGGTTTCTGTTATTATCTCGCCGTGATAACATAAGTGAAGTGAGGTTAAAGTGAGTTGTCAATAGTGTGAATCCTTAGCATTATGTGAGACAACAGTTCACATCACGCTCACTCCACCTTAGTTGTCAATAGTGTGAATCCTTAGCATTATGTGAGACAACAGTTCACATCACGCTCACTCCACCTTAGTTGTCAATAGTGTGAATCCTTAGCATTATGTGAGACAACAGTTCACATCACGCTCACTCCACCTTAGTTGTCAATAGTGTGAATCCTTAGCATTATGTGAGACAACAGTTCACATCACGCTCACTCCACCTTAGTTGTCAATAGTGTGAATCCTTAGCATTATGTGAGACAACAGTTCACATCACGCTCACTCCACCTTAGTTGTCAATAGTGTGAATCCTTAGCATTATGTGAGACAACAGTTCACATCACGCTCACTCCACCTTAGTTGTCAATAGTGTGAATCCTTAGCATTATGTGAGACAACAGTTCACATCACGCTCACTCCACCTTAGTTGTCAATAGTGTGAATCCTTAGCATTATGTGAGACAACAGTTCACATCACGCTCACTCCACCTTAGTTGTCAATAGTGTGAATCCTTAGCATTATGTGAGACAACAGTTCACATCACGCTCACTCCACCTTAGTTGTCAATAGTGTGAATCCTTAGCATTATGTGAGACAACAGTTCACATCACGCTCACTCCACCTTAGTTGTCAATAGTGTGAATCCTTAGCATTATGTGAGACAACAGTTCACATCACGCTCACTCCACCTTAGTTGTCAATAGTGTGAATCCTTAGCATTATGTGAGACAACAGTTCACATCACGCTCACTCCACCTTAGTTGTCAATAGTGTGAATCCTTAGCATTATGTGAGACAACAGTTCACATCACGCTCACTCCACCTTAGTTGTCAATAGTGTGAATCCTTAGCATTATGTGAGACAACAGTTCACATCACGCTCACTCCACCTTAGTTGTCAATAGTGTGAATCCTTAGCATTATGTGAGACAACAGTTCACATCACGCTCACTCCACCTTAGTTGTCAATAGTGTGAATCCTTAGCATTATGTGAGACAACAGTTCACATCACGCTCACTCCACCTTAGTTGTCAATAGTGTGAATCCTTAGCATTATGTGAGACAACAGTTCACATCACGCTCACTCCACCTTAGTTGTCAATAGTGTGAATCCTTAGCATTATGTGAGACAACAGTTCACATCACGCTCACTCCACCTTAGTTGTCAATAGTGTGAATCCTTAGCATTATGTGAGACAACAGTTCACATCACGCTCACTCCACCTTAGTTGTCAATAGTGTGAATCCTTAGCATTATGTGAGACAACAGTTCACATCACGCTCACTCCACCTTAGTTGTCAATAGTGTGAATCCTTAGCATTATGTGAGACAACAGTTCACATCACGCTCACTCCACCTTAGTTGTCAATAGTGTGAATCCTTAGCATTATGTGAGACAACAGTTCACATCACGCTCACTCCACCTTAGTTGTCAATAGTGTGAATCCTTAGCATTATGTGAGACAACAGTTCACATCACGCTCACTCCACCTTAGTTGTCAATAGTGTGAATCCTTAGCATTATGTGAGACAACAGTTCACATCACGCTCACTCCACCTTAGTTGTCAATAGTGTGAATCCTTAGCATTATGTGAGACAACAGTTCACATCACGCTCACTCCACCTTAGTTGTCAATAGTGTGAATCCTTAGCATTATGTGAGACAACAGTTCACATCACGCTCACTCCACCTTAGTTGTCAATAGTGTGAATCCTTAGCATTATGTGAGACAACAGTTCACATCACGCTCACTCCACCTTAGTTGTCAATAGTGTGAATCCTTAGCATTATGTGAGACAACAGTTCACATCACGCTCACTCCACCTTAGTTGTCAATAGTGTGAATCCTTAGCATTATGTGAGACAACAGTTCACATCACGCTCACTCCACCTTAGTTGTCAATAGTGTGAATCCTTAGCATTATGTGAGACAACAGTTCACATCACGCTCACTCCACCTTAGTTGTCAATAGTGTGAATCCTTAGCATTATGTGAGACAACAGTTCACATCACGCTCACTCCACCTTAGTTGTCAATAGTGTGAATCCTTAGCATTATGTGAGACAACAGTTCACATCACGCTCACTCCACCTTAGTTGTCAATAGTGTGAATCCTTAGCATTATGTGAGACAACAGTTCACATCACGCTCACTCCACCTTAGTTGTCACGGTGAGATTTTTACAGAATCGACCTTCTGTTCCCCAATTGACTTTTTGAATCGGTCAAAAATAAAATATGAAATAACATAGATAAAACACCGCTCGTCTTGAAAACTCCCATCACCATACAGAAATTAAATATTTTGCAAAGATGTAATTGTAAAACTGCATTTAATGCTATTAAGTATTCCATTTGATTCTAAAAATCTGTGACGTCACATTGTTATATTTCATACAAATCACACACGAATCCCGCGTTTTGACGTTTCAAAAAAAAGTAACGTTATTGACTACCTTTTCAAATACCCAATTGGCTTAACTTCTTTGACATCATCTCTCTGTTTCCTCATTTCCTGCTGTTATTCACAGTTCAATGTTTAGTGTTTTTAGGTTATTCATTTTGAAACATATTTTACCATACAGAATTACCCCAAATAAATTGGGATAAGGGCAGGAGAATGAGAATGATGATGACAGAATTCGATTCCACATTAATTTATTAAAGAGACAAGGATGTTTGTAATGTACCAGGTTCTGGAAGCAAGGCTACTGGCGCAACCACCTGCAGGGCCGCAGCTACCACATCAGCGCGCTGTACGTGGTGGACCTGAAGCGGTTCCGCCGCATCGCCGCCGGCGACCGGCTGCGCGGCCAGTACCAGGCGCTCAGCCAGGACCCCAACAGCTTGTCTAACTTAGGTAAGGTTCCGTACTTCACGGAATTACTCCTCAGTTTTGGAACACACAATGAAGTATTTTATTTTATTCAGTTGCCTAAATTGTGGATACATCAACATGGTCCTCGCCTAATATATAGATAAATAATAATAATATCCTTGGATATTTCACACGCCGCCATATAGTCCCAAGCCTTTCTGTATTTTTTTTTTGTAATTTTTTTTGTAGGTTTTATTTAAACTTAACCTTTTGGCCGTTCACTGTCTCTTAAGATACAGGTATAACCTAGTTTAAGAGACAGAGACCTTTGATCTTGCTCGTAACTAGCTTAGTTTAGTTTTCTTACCAACTGTACCTTCTTGCTTCAATAAACAATTTATTATTATTATTAAGTCGTTGACTGCCACGCAGCAGACACAATAGAAAAACTATTGTTCGCGGCTCACCGGTGACCGCGTTGGCGGTCAACGAGTTAAGTAAATGCCTGTTAAAATTGTATTTAATTACCCATCAAACGTAAAAGTGTAGCGAGTTTAGAATTAGTAATTTACAGTAAAAACGGCATAAAAGGAAACGGTGATTGGTTTTTTTTACTGCATCAGTAGTAAAACTATCCTTGTGTGTTTTTAATGGGTTTGAAGTCTCAACGTTTGGTTACAGATCAAGATTTACCGAACAACATGATTCATCAAGTAGCTATTAAGTCGTTGCCTCAAGAATGGTTGTGGTGCGAGACGTGGTGCGACAACGACTCCAAGACTTACGCCAAGACTATCGATTTGGTAAGTCACTATAATAAAGTGAAGTAGATATTTAATTTAACATATTTTTTTCAGCCTATTTTGCACCAGTTCAGGGCAAAGCGTCACCTTACTCATTCAGTAACGGCTTGTGCATTACCCAACAGTGATCCGCGTCATAAATATAGAAAATATAGGGTACAACTCAATAGCAGACACATCGTCTGCTATTGAGTCATCATCGTCAAAAGATGTTAACATTTCGCGTACTAAAACGCGACCAAACGGTTTCAGTAGCTCGTCCTACTGAAGACATAATATAGAAGAAAAAACTTCAGATCACGACTATAATGAACATCGAGGTTGTAATTTGTTGTATATTGTCACGTATAAAAAAGTATACGAGTAATTAAACTTTTATTTTTAGTGCAATAACCCGCAAACGAAAGAAGCGAAGCTCTCAGCCGCCATGCGTATCGTGCCAGAGTGGAGCGAGTACGACGACGAGATCAAGGGACTGCAAGCGCGCGTGCGCCGCGGGCTGTACCAGGCCGCTGATCATGAACAGGTGAGGCACCGGAAAATGTCAGGTGAAAACATCGTGAGGAAACCAGCATGTCTGAGAGATATTTCTCAACAGCATGTGAAGCTAGGTCAGAGGTTTATGGGCTCTAAACTCTGACACCAGGTTAGTCACTAACCACACGAAAAGAAGAAGACCAGAAAATTTTACACACCCCATTGATGCTATCAGTGGATCTATGGGGTCGAAGGTTGTATTGGTGATTTTAATGATTACAGTTATCTAAATATGTACTAGTTACGGCCACGAATCATATTTTGATCAACATTAAACCTGATACTGACCTCCAAATTGCTAAAACATTGTAAGCGCCAGAACGAGAGGTGAGTTAGTTCGTGATTCTTCGCGTCCTGCGTAACTACGGCCAATAATGGGTGTCATCACCTCAGTTGATGGTCGGGCAAAACAGGAACAAAAAGGTTTTCTTTTATGTCGACATACCAATAATATTATAACATTGACTATTTGAAACGGTCAAAAATAAAATATGATATCACATAGAAAAAAGATCGCTCGTCTTAAAAACTTCCATCACCACCGTACAGAAATTAAATATTTTGCGAAGATGTAATTGTAAAATTGCATTTAATGCTAATAAGTATTTCATTTGATTCTAAATATGTGACGTCACATTGTTATATTTACGTACAAATTCTGCGTTTTGACAGTTCATAAAAAGTAAAATTATCGACTACCGTTTCAAATACCCAATTGTTGCAGGAGATCGAGAGTACTGATCATCAAGAGACTCCCGCTGAAAGTCCACCAAGTAAGTGTGTCGGAAATAATAATAATATACCTGGACATGTCACACAACGCCATATCGTCCCAAGCTAAGCAACCTAATGCTTGTGTTATGGGTAACGAGATGGCTGATGAACTACTTATACACTTTTTTTTTGTAAATAATAGAAAAACACCCAGACCCGTAACAAATACTTACTGGTCGTGCAGAGGCCAGCACATCAAGTTTCCACAATCTGTCAAATTTCTTTGATAGTATTTCAACTTTGTTGCAAAGACATAAGGTTCATTTTTAATTGAGAAAATTTGACAGTTAGGGATAGCTTAACCTTTTGACCGCCACGTCAAAAATGAAAAAGCGTGCCCTCAGCGCCAAGCTCCGAATTCTTCCTTTAATTTGTCACCCAGTCGCGACCGTGGCGTGCTGGGCACATTTTGGTTTGTCGTCTATACACGACTGTGGCGGTCAAAAGGTTAATGTGCTGGCCTCTGTACAAATATTTGTTCCGTGCGGGAATCGAACCTGCGACATGCTGCGCAGCAGTCAATCGCTCAACCGCTGCGCCAACCGTGTCGTCAATTTTCATTTTACTGTTTGTAAAGGAATTTAAGAGCATTTCATTAATTTAATTTTCTTGTTTCAGAACACGGCGAGCATTCTGAGTTATGATGAACTAAAGTGTTGATATTATTAGTTTATTCCAATTTTGTTGAATGCCGAGTTCGAGTGAATGTGTAAGTAGGTAAATGCTCACTGTTTTATTTACAGTTCAGCGTTTGACGTAGTTGAACTATTCAATTATTACATGTGCTCTACAATAAGTATAAATTTTCACATATTTATAAAAAAATTAAGCTTTTGAGTAAAACATTTGGCGGTTTTTAACCTTATTTTAGTGTAACGAAATTGTTATGTAATTTCTTATCAAATTACTTGTAAATTCTGTTAGGAACAACATCTTCAAATATCTTAGTTTATCATTTTTTCATTTGCGAGGCCATATTACGGTACATATCGTTCTGTGAAGCATCTAAAATTATAATAATACAACATTTCACGCAAATAATACTTGTCACTTCTGTATGCTGTAATTTTGTAGTTATTTTTCACGTCATACATTAAGCGATTTACCACCATTTATATCAAATAAGTAAAAATGATGTGATTTTTTTAGTTCATAAGTGATGGGATTATCTGTTGAACTGAAATCCTATGTTAGCGAGAATTTATTTTTATATTATTCCCAGTAACAAATTCCAAAATTCTGTATAGTTATAGTGGTTAAAGCTACAGTGTTAATGTATAAGGTTAATTAATGAAACAGTCTCGAGATCTCACATGTTAGTGAATTGAATATTACATGATACGGTGAATGTCTTTAGATTGGTCGTAGATAACGTATACCTTCAATTTTGTCTTTTATATTGCTCAGTATATTTGTTTGCTAAAATACAATAATATTGTAAATAAACTTACGTCACATACTTATACTGACTTTCATTACCCTTTAAGTTGTTTGCATGCATTATTGGTGTACCTTTTTAACCTATTGATCGCTCGGTTTTATATCATTAGCCGTGCGCCCAGCGCCCTTTATTTCACACGAACAGGGTCACAATATAAATATGAACAGTACGGAAACTACGTACTAGAGTTAACGTTCGAAACGACACACTCACACAAATACGCGAATCGACGAGCGGTTGTCGCGGTGCTGTCAGTCGTGAGTGCCGCGTCAAGACGATTGGTTAATGCACACGCCTTTTCGGGTTAAAACGTGGTAGTATGCGATTCAACTAAGAATAGGATGATCTTGGCCCTATATTAGATAAACAATAATCATATCAAAATTACATGAACAAGATAAGTAATTTGCATAAACTATTTTTTGCTAAACTTAATTGTTGTCACAATATGGTGCCTAGGTCATCCTATCCTTAGTTGAAACGCATAGTACGGTGCGCGGCCGCCCGGTTAATCAGGCATCGGCGCCACATAATATGCGCCATGGCTCGCCGCTTGCGGCGGGCGTCCTCTGCGCGCCCTTCCGACAAGGATCGCACGAAACGTTTTCGTCTTCCCGCGGCTCACGCCAAAACTTGTAAAAGGTTACGCCATATTGATAAAGCTTACCTATTTAAATGTTATTAGTAAGTAAACAATTGAAAAAACAATCGAGTTGAAATAACTAATTTCAACTAAGTAAATTGTTTGAGAACACAAATATTTTAATAAATACAGTTCAGTTTCAAAAACATTAAGAGTGACAACCCTAATGCTGCAGTGGAGCGTAGGTAATTATTTCAATAAATAGGCCTAGTTTCCATACTGTTCATATTTATATTGTGACAGGGTCTTGCTATTACATAAAAAATGAAAACCGAACATTGATTCTCAGTCGTAACACGATTCAGGCGGCACGGGCGCGAAAAAATTTGTCGTATCAATCTGACTGGGGCGGTATATACGTAAATGAATTTAGTAATTACTAATACTTAATACATTCGTTCTTCTATGTTCGTCCGTGTCTTAATTAATCAAAGTAAAACAAATGATTCTTCTAAGTACGACTTTTATTTACAAGAATTCTTAACATCACTATGAAATAAAATTATCATTTGACATGAAACGCCTAAAGATTACCACTAAAACTACGTATGAGTAATTAAAATTACTTTGACAGAGAAAAGTACCTAAATCTACCAGTTTATAAGTTCAATAAATACTTATTAATATGTACAACAATGTGTAAGTGACACTAGGAATAAAAATATTTTCCTGCAGTACTTTGCTGCGGAAATAATTGAGTGAGCTTGAAGTGAGCTGTCAATAGTGTCAATCCTAAGCATGACAACACATGAGCTCACCAGCCCACTCATCAGCTCACTTCACCTAAGTTTTGACGGTGAGATATTTACAGAATATACTTGCAGTATTATTTAAGGTGACTGGTAATTAGTGACCGATATTTAAACACGTGATTGTAGTCATGATTACAATCAACTTTCCCAAAGAAACTTTTTTTGTATACTAGCAGCTATTGCTAACAGCTGATCGGCGCGCAGTTCATTGAACTTTGCGCGCGCCAGTTGTATTGTTATTGTGATAAACTATTGAGTATACAAAAAAAGTTTCTTTGGGAAAGTTGATTGTAATCATGAGTACAATCACGTGTTTAAATATCGGTCACTAATTACCAGTCACCTTATATAATCGTATTACTATTTCAATGGTTCGTACCTACTACCGAAGTGGGTGATCAACTGATCAGTAGTCCTAATATGGGGAACATAATAATAATACTGTTAAAGCTGTATGTACAGCGCTGGTAGGTTACATAACACATTTTAAATCACTTTATTGTCGAAATGTTAGAAAATACACGCTAAATTACATTACACATACTACAAATAGAATCATAATTTCCTTTATGTCACAAAATAACAGACAGTCTAGTATGAAAATGTTATATTCTAACCCCCTTACTGATAAACGTATCATATTAGATGAATAGTTACACATTTATTTCTCTCTTTCGCTCTTTAGAAATTTGACATTTGAAAGAAGAAGACAAAGCGTTGTGCAACTACACAGACGTTATACGACGTTTATTAGTAAGGGGGTAAGTACTGTAGGAAGCTCCTGAGAATATAATGCTACTCTTTAATCTTTACTTTCTACTTGATATCTACTTCAATACAATATTTTAACTCGATAGCATTAGATATGGCAGCTCCACTCTTGTTTTCGTTATTTGCCTCTCGCTTGCACATATACTCGGTACGTGAGAGGCAAATAGCATAACTGCCAAATCTGATCCCATTTGTGGATAGACGGATAATAGATCGGGAGTATACAGAAGTAACTTACGAAGATATAATGACTAGTCAAATTGTATTCTTAATCAATCTTTGGTTAAAAATGGAAAATATTTGTCTGTTTAAAGTTAAGTAAACGAAATGGATTCAAATAAAAATAATTTCCCATGTTTAGTAGAAGAACGAAATTAAGACTTGCACTTATTTAATATAGGCCAAGGATTCGTTAACTTAAGTATTCATTTAAAACTGTTTATCGAAAACATTTTAATTTTAAGAGAAGGGCGAAGTAAAGGTTTGTTCTCTCTTCTATCCTAGCTGAGCAGTATTTAATCACGTCGTGAAAATCTTTGTTTCCTGAAGTGACTTTAATTTAAATTTTATTTCGTACTTTTGTGTAAGCTTTTACCTTCGAGCTACTTATTGTACTTTGAACTTAATTCCTACCGCCGTAAAGATCTTGATACAAAATTATTAACTTTTGGACTTCAGAACGTCAAGGTGTCAATTTTATTAAAAACTTTACGCTCATCGGAATACAGTTCAAAATTATAAAATTGTTTAAACCTAAGTCTAAAATAAACCTTGTTTTGTAATACGGCCGAGTTGTGTCATATTGGCGGTGATTACTGAGTTAACATGCTGGACAGGTAAGATAAAGATCAAGTAAGAAAGTTCAGTTGCAGTAGTGTTCCTCAGTGGTAAGTCGGCACAGCTGGCAGTCCACACGGCAGCACCAGTGGTAGCGGCAGTGACATCGTTCGAGCCGACTGGAGCGCACGCCGCGGCGCCCGCGGCCGCAGCACAGACGCCCGCAACCACCCGGTGCACTGCCTAACGTTGCGTTGCATTTTCTGATGACAAACACCAATAATATTGTAAGTATAATCAAACTTTTAAAAAGAGTTAGATTGACCCGTTTACTTCAATAACGACCATAAGAAAGCTCAAGAAGCTGTTTGAACAACCCGGAACAAATATGTACATCTGGTGGACCAGTGACGAAAATAGGCGTGCGTCCCTAAGTGAAATTTGATATAAAACTAGGCAAATAGAGTTTAAAGAAAATAACAGTAATCAACAGCATTAATTGAAAATGTACAGACGCCAGCACATCAAGCTATCCCTAACTGTAAAATTTTCTCAATTAAAAATGAACCTTATGTCTTTGCAGTAAAGTTGAAATACTATCAAAGAAATTTGACAGATTGTGGTAACTTGATGTGCTGGCCTCTGTACCTAACACTTCTGTCAATAGAATCTATTATTTATGTTTTAGTATGAGTATTTATCTAAGCCTTGGATGCGTTAGAAAAACTTCTTACCTGCCGTGTGTCCCAAGCGATCCTGCAGCTGGATCAGGCTCACAATAGTCCGGACTAGGCGTGACGTATCTCAGCCGTGGGCGTGCGCGCCGCGCGTGTCGCGCGTGCAGGCGCAGCGGGCCGGCGCGCGCGGCCTCGCCCGCCAGCGCCGCCACCACGCGCGACAGCGGCGGTAGTGAGCGCCAGCACGTGCGCACTGAGCACGAGCCCGACACGCCGTGACACGTGCACTTCGTGCGCATGCCCGATGATACCGCCTGGACAAAATGCATGTAAGTTATATTAAAAAGCCCGCAGTCAGCGAAGGTAGTATCATCAATTTTACTGCACTGGAATTCACCACAACCGCCAGCCACTACTGTGTGTGGAGGTATGGATGTGAGAAAATCATGAAAAAACTGTAAGCCGTGTTGTGTAAATGTTATTTTAACTATGATGATACAATACTCCTTTACAGCTATTTCCATATTGATATCATGTCATTATATTTCACTCAAGAATCGGATTACGAAGACGCAGATGATCTTCAAATAATTTAATTAATTTTTGGTTCTAATAAAACTGAAAAAGTCCATGATTATACCTTCCGTCCAAATCGGCCGTTCATCAGGTTAGCGGACGCAATGAGTTCTCGTAATCGTTCGAGTCGAGTTCGCAAGTCCACTTGAGGATCGAACCTCGGGTCGTCAGCCGCCATCCGGTATTCAATGTTGCGATATCTGGAGCCTCTATCTTCATATTCGTACCTGGTCAAAAGAAAATTGAAGTTTTAGAGTAAGACTTGCTACCACTTTATGAATCAAGTGCGATCAAAGTCGGAAGAAGTCAAATTATATTGCGTTTTGCTGGAAATTAGTCCCCATTACACCTCACGGTGATATTGCGTTAAATACACCTCAGCCCTAATCCATTGATTTGGTGAGCATCGTGCAAAAACGCTTTCATATACGCTAACCTCGGTCTAGATCTGAACCTTTTCCGTGTTGGTCTTCCTCGTCGCGGCGAGCGCGGCAGACGCTTCCGTCCGCGTCGTCCTTTCTTCCTCGTCTTCGGGGCCACGCTGGTGTTAGCTGGCGCCGGCTGGTCATCCACTAAGATGACTACAGGTGGCATCGTCGTGGTCGTCGTAGTAGTTGGTAGCTCTGTGGTCGTCGTCTCTATTTCTAGGATATTTTCCACCTTCCCCTCTCTGACGTCTATTTCGTGCGCATCCAAAAACTGCTTCGCGAATCTGACAATACGGATATTGAATTTTAAAAGGCAATCACAACTAAGTATGTGTTACTGTGAAATCTTAATAATGTACTATCTAGCATTTCAATAATAACAAATTACTAGTTATTCATACCTTTCCGCCCACTGATAGTTGTCACCACATCCCCCCCACTTGAACCTTGCATGTGGCTCCGCAGGCGTGATTTGCGCTTGCCGGGGCGGTCGGGGAGGTGCGCGGGGCGGGGCGGCGCACGAGCAGGCTGGCAGTGAGCCCGCCGCGCATGCGCGAGCCACTGACCACGTCAACGCAGCCGCAGACATCGCGTACACGTACGCTTGCTCGCGAGTGCCTGAGAACGTTGGAAACTCTAATTTGGAACTGGAAGTAGGTACAGCTAGCCCATTCTGGTAAAATCTAACCGTGAAACCTCGCATCACACAAGTTTTCACGATGAGATTTTAGCTGTCAATTGTGTCAAACCCTATCAGGTGTAATGACAGCTCAAGAGAGATTTTTATAGAATAGACTGACAAGTCAGTTTTTTATGTCTAGGAACATGTGCTTAAACTAGAAGGATAAAAGTCAAAAGTGCAATAGGTGGAGGTCCAACTCACGACTTCCTGCTCGCCCGTTCATTGTAGTGTTAAAGTAGAAACTTTAACACTACAATGAACGGGCGAGCAGGAAGTCGTGAATTCCTCCACCTCGGGCTCTTGGGAGAACCCAAGAGCCCGAGGTGGAAGAATTTCATTCGATGATTGAGGAGAAAACCGCTTTTTAAATTAACTAACTGTATACATATTTTTGTTCGTGACCGTACATTATTATTAATAACCACAATCTGTCTGCCTTTATAGCCCTTCTATACTAATAAAATAAAGAGGTATTTGTTAAGAAGTTTGTAAGTAGGGGGTTATCTTTGAAACTACTGATCCGATTCCGAAAAGTCTTTTATTAATAGAAAGCTACATTATCCCTGAGTGTGAAGTGAAGTGCTAGTCGACAAATAATCTCGACCAAGTCTAATAATTGTGGCCGCATGGGAAAAGTTTCTCGCTCCTCATCTTTTGTTAACTAATACCTACTGCTACTGATATCCTGTGATACTCTACAGGTGTTTAAAAAGAAATAAGATGTAAGTATAGTGTCAACCAAATGTCGAACCCCTTTATTTCGAAGTAGAGAAGTCTTCAGTAAACTAGCGTTTGTTTTTGGCAACCGCGCGCTGTTCGAAAACTATATGACAAGCAGTTGTCACTACGCGACGCTTACAAAGTAAATATTTTACAAGTTTTCTCCCGTCGTTTTTATTACTCGCCTACCTCGTAAATTAGTCCGATTTATTATCTGACTAATACATAGTAATAGTCGAGTATTAATTTATCAAACAATTTATGCTATCAAAACTGAAGATAAATCAAGCTGGGAGTCAGCAAGTGAAGCGTGGTACAGCTAAGTGGATTAGTGATGTGAATATTGTATCGAAATTGACTCAGATGCTTATATTCAGATCTAAGAGCGTGAGATTCGGAAAAGTGAAGAACTGTATTGTCGTGACGCAAGTCACAAAGCAAATCAGGTAACGATGACCTCTGCGAAGTATTATCAAGCTAAATTAACTCTATAGATATACTCCTTTCTTTAATCCCGAACCCTTATACAAGTCTTGTACTGATAGGCACTTTCCATCAAGAGAATCGTTTTTAATTACAAACGATATCAGCGCGATAAAGCCCGCACGTCCTTAGCTGAGTTAAACAATGGCATCTGACGGGCTTATCACACAGCACATCGGCAGCGCAGACCGCGCGTGAGTGCACAGCTCACGGTTATCGCTGAATGACGTCCCTCCCCCTCCCACTGCTACCCTCACGCGCCACCCCGCGCCCTGCACGTTTGATTCATGCGTGTAATTAAATCTTTTGTCCGTCTCGCTGTACCTCGACCCTAAACCCTCACCGCTGATCGCATTGTAAGACGAGCTTTAGACCGTCTTTCTAATTTAACAGACTAAAGATAACTTTCATGGTTTTCAGAAGAAAAGCTTTATCTCATCAATAAGGATTGGCGAGATTGATTTATATTCTTAACTTTGTTCGCGTTCCCGATGAAACTGCCCTCGAGCGCAAAGATATTGTTTAATTTGAGAAGTTCTGATTCCTCGGTAGTTGCAGTCTGCAAACATAAAGTTTGATGAAGTATCTATTACTAACAATGTAATTTAATACTTTGAAGCTTAAGAAGGAAACTAAGACGATCCAGTTATTGATCACTTAGATCCTGCAACTGTTCTGTACCGAAAAATAAATATACCCATCGTCTTTCGTTGCTGAACACACTACACATTTCATATCATACCTAACTAGAAATCGAGATGTAGATTCTGTCGTCATACTCGTAACTTTATGCCTTTGCGAGCTGCAATTCAAGACGATAAAACCGCCCGAGTCGAGGCTTTATTGGCGTGTTCCGCCTTAGATGGCATTGATATTAAAGAGAATATGAATGCACCAGAATTTCAAGTAGACGGATTTATTTGATGGTAAGCATAAGCTTTTCTACCATAAAGCCAATGACAACCTGAAAGTGCCGGGAAATTTGTTGAACTCAGTAAAGGTCAAATCACATTAAGTATCATAAAAAAACCTTGGAATATCGCAAAATGTAACACTCGTTCCTGTGTGACACATAAAACCGTACTTCTCTTTTCCTACCATTCAACGGCAGTTAGTATATAGAACTGCCCACAGTAGGTGTGTAGCTTGACATATATGTATATAAGGTGTTAAAAATTAACACTAAAAATTTCGTTGGAGCAGAAACAACTTTTACTAAGGGATGAATCTTGAAAGGAAGAAAAATAATTTAGGTGTTCCATACATTTATGCACACGTAACTCAATAAAATGTATGGAACCTCGGCCGGCGTGTTCTAGGGGTTTTTTTTCTTTTTAACGTCTGCGAAATCATTCAATGACTTCTCCCGCTGGGTGGAGCGGAAGGGAGTGTCAGACTCTTACTGACTAAAACCCATCCATGTTCCTTCCTTAGCCCTTTATGTTCCAGGGTAGCGGTAACCCTTTCGGACAAGCCCACTTACCGTGTTCTAAGGGTAACGCATTGAATTAAAATGCAAGTTCGCGATGTCGAGGACGGTCCTGCGTATGTATCTGAATATTTTTCGCATGTAAAGGAAAACGTTACGGAAACCAACTCATTACAAAATCAAATCTTTGCGATGCCGTGACACCGGCGATAGGCACTGTCGCGGTGAGCATGGATGACGGATGTCGTGGTTACATCCAGTCCAGTGCCAGGAGCTTCAACAGTGATTGTCATTTCACTCATTTGTTATGTTAACATTTCTGTTTCCCTGTAGCAGTGTAGCCTGAAACTGAACCCTTAGTTACTTTGATCTGTAACTTTGCGTTTTCAGATCCGGAACAGAATTAATTACACTTATTCAATTCATTGACGTACAGATAGCCAGATTAGACAAATTAAGCAGTAATTATTCATGCGCCTTAGAATCTTTTGCGAAGCGACCTTATGCAAAATTAGACGGACACCTATCTAAGTAGACACCTCGGCTCTTAATGAAAAGTTATTCTTTGTTCATTGCCACAGCGGCCGCAGACTTTATTCGCTTAGTAAAACTTTTAATTAAAATGTATCAAGCCGGGAGCACTCCGAAGATTCCTAACGGTTTTGTTAGTAGCCGACAACGTTCCGTGTCAATTAATTTCCTAAAGTGGACAGACGGACGCCGAAATGGTGACCAAAAACAATGCTCCGTATTTCGCAGTAGTCGACCGTCGGCATCCGGCCCGCACTCGCTGCCAACTACACAATGTCGCCGACCATGCTAAAACTAGAAAAACTTCCCCATTGTTTGTCTTCTTTTCTATTCCTAACTTTTAGATCGTTGTTTTTTTAACGTCTCTCTTGGAACACTGATTGTAGAGAACGACGCAAAAAGTGATTGGATTGAGCTTGTTCCTCTGCGTCCTTTTATGAAAGGATCGCTGACGAAAAACATACCTGACCGAAATACCTATATAAGTCTGTGCGCTTATCTGTTTTTTTATTAGATCAATATTTACCTACTTACTATGCAGTCGCGTCACGCTAGGAGCGCCAACGTGTTGTACCCGGCGGCCTACGCCGGCGCTTGTTTCGTGCTGGCATAGAGTTATGAAGACATCGCGTGACGTCTTTCGTTATTTAATAAGGTTCCTGCGCCAGCCTTACGATCGGCATCGGAACGATTGCTCTTTACTGTCTACTCGCTCAGCTTTATTAGGGGGTAATTAACAATAGAGCATTCAAATTAAATTGAAACAATGAAATGTGTATCTGGAAATTAATTACCCGAGAAGTGATAAATATGTTCATGTGTCATGTAAATAAAAAGAATGGTCGGAGCGGAACGGTACCCGCACACCGTTGCTGAAAGAAAGGGCGCTGTCGTCACGCCGGCCGCGCTCGCACAATACATCCACGGTGATTTAAAAGACTCGACAAACTTGTCTCCCTTATCTTACATTAGTGATGGAAGTTGCAGCTTTTTTCTAATGAGGACTAACATGGGTTTCTCGTAAGGCGTGGAAACAAAGAGTATGAAAATGGTACTCTGACATTGTTAATCACGATTCCATAGTAAATATATGTAGTTAAAATTTAAAACACATAGGTAAAAGGTACGCACCCGTGAGCAGGTCAGGGGTGAACCTGGGTGCAAGCTCAATGGAGGAGCAGTTCCAGCGCTCGCCGTGGTGCGCGGCCAGGCAGGCGGCGCGGGCCAGGCGCGCGGCGCTCGCCACGTGCGGCATGGCGGAGGGCTGGCGCCGGCACGCGCGCGCCTGCCCGCCCCACAGCCAGCCCGCGCGCCGCGCTTCCAAGCATTCGCTCTCCGTCCAGTTGCCTTCGCTCTCATGCAACGCTCTGCATCAAAATAATATTATCGTAACGGGTGTATTTTATTGCAAATAATTTCATACTTAAAAAAAATATAGGGCGAGGCAACCCCTTTAATTAAACCATTGATTTATTCTACAAATAAAACATCCCAATTTTTCATTTAAAGTGTTTATTTGAAAAACATTTTACCTTTCATGACCTAATTAATTTATTCGATGGCAGTGAGTGGTAGGTACGTATAATTACTTATTGGTGCATTTTTAACATTATTTAGTTAGTTTCTTATCTTGTTCTAAATTATAAGAGGATGATGACCCGTCACCCCGCCTCGCTGATTCGGGTCTTTGACCACGTTGAAACGCTTCACACATTTCATACAAATAATTTGGTAGAAAATCGGAACCTTCGCCCTCTCTACGCCGTAGCACATGGTACGCTTCTCGTAGCGTTGGTTTTGGTGCCAGACGTAGCTCGAGCTCTACGGCAGTTGGAAAATGAGCTGCGAGAGAATAAACAATTTCCAAATCCGATGGCGGTGGCGTTAAATGTCGATAGTTCGATACCTTGTGTAAAAAATATTCTGACATACTGACTCGTGGGTTTCTGTCATCGTATTTTCCTAGTTTCATGTCGTATAACACGGCCTTTTGTCTGTCAGGGCCCCAAAACTCTTGTTCGAAAGCCGTGTAGAATGTTTCTACATCTCGGAACTCACTTCTGAAGCAGCGAGCCCACATGAGCGGTACTCCTTCTAAACATGATATTATGAATGGTAGCTGCTTCTCCACTGCCATTTTTAATTCGGATATGTAATACTGAATACTTTCTAAGAAATCCATCGGGTGCGTGTCTCCCACGTCGTCAAAATGTGGTCTCTTATTAACGGACGCAATAATCCAATCGCTGAGATTTTCTGATGATAAATGTATGCTCGTTTTATTCTTGTCCTGTCTATCTTCGTCGAGTTCAACGATTTTTGGCCTGTCGTCCTGTCGTGACGCGGACGGTTTATCGAACACATTTTCAGCTTTCCCCAAATTAGGGAGTGACATGTGACTGCGTAGTCTGGACGAAGGCATAGGCAGGCTTTGATAAACATCTTCTTGACTGGAAAAACGAACGCCGAAGCCCAATGTTGTTGGTTTGTGGATGGAGCTGCTGTACAAGGAACTGCTGTACATGATGTCATCTTTCTTCGGACGTTCTTCTGTTTTCTTTTCTTTTGCAACAGATGAAGATATCTTGTCAACCATCTCGGATAGGTTTGTTACTGAAGATTTAATTTGACGTAAATCAACGAACAAACTCATTGTAAAGTCCTTAAACTTTTAACTTGCTAAATTCATTTTCCGGTAGATATTGAAAAGTGAAGAAATTCATGGGCTGAAACAATAAAACATTTGTTATGATCTGTACCTATCACAAAAAAACAAAAGAAAAAGTGTGCATTTAAGTGCAATTCGATAAAACACTAAATAATCTAAAAATAAATCTAGGTATCTCACTCATTCTCAAATCAAAAACTAAAACTATTTTACTCACTCGTGTCGTGGAATTCTACAGAACAATCATTCTTGGTACAAATAACGATGTCAGTCACATTTCACCATTCATTGATGGATTTTTAACTCCATTTGATATTTTGATTGATGATTATTTTACACGGACGGAGCGATGGTAGAAGTGTGTCCAACATGGGCTATTGTGTACAGACAGCGTAAGAGTTAACCATGTGAAACGTTGGTGTAGAGCTTGTGAGTGGCTCACAATGGAGGGCGATTCGTCACTGTTTGTGCACCATTGCGCCGGCTAACTCAACACGTTGTTGTATGTGCAGGGCAGCCTGTGAGTACATAGTTACATCTAAGTAAACGACTTAAAGGTGCAAACAACCTGCTTTAGGGTAACAAACTTTTAAAAGGTTCGTTCACTCTATAGGTAAGTCGCGTATAAAATAATGCTTTCATTTTTAAATAAAAGCCTACGTTTCTAGAATCGTTACGATACATAATGTGCCGGTTTATTAAGTGCATAATTTAGTACCCAATTTTAATAGTTAACCATGTTTGCCTTTCAGAGGTGCGCTGGGCGGAAAAGCGTGCGTAGCAAAGTTCGTAGCAAAAGGAGCTTACGTGCGGCGGCGGCGGGCGGGCACTCCGTACTACCCGGCTACCGCTGACTACCGAGGGATGCGACAGGCGTACTTGCCGCTTTTTATATACAGCTTACGATACAATAACTGGGTTATCGTAGACGGTATATTAAATTTCATTGACGTTTCGTCGTGCCTGCCAAGGACACGCGTTGCCGATGGTACCGATTCCAATATTATGAGGGGAACACGCTTTGTTCAAATATCTAGGTTGAATTCGTGCCATAGTTGTGAAACTAACCGAATTTGTTACGCTCGTAAAGTCAGCGGCATTATTCGTACCTAACTTGAATGCTAATCAAGGTAATGATAAAATGAAAGTTTGTTCGTAAGGGTTTTATGAAAAACGACTTAAATCGATATGGGCGTTGATCGAAGTATGGGCGAGTAAGTTTTTGCAAAAATATTAAAACACTATTGAAAGCAACGTGCCTAATAGCATATGTGACGACTGTTACTGGTTGAAATAGGGTTGGGGACGGAGGTAATTATGGTTCAAAGGTAAGGCTAGCTGTGAGTTATTACCAAGTATACTGCAAGTTCATTATTGATGCATTAGTTCCGCGACCGGCCGCCGCTCGGTTGCGCATATCTTTGCGACCGAGCGAACAATAAACAAGCGGCCGTCCTTCCTACCATCCTTTTTAGCTTAACACTGGCTCTACGTCCGTGATTATAAGTATAGAATGTGTCTTTTCTTTTACACTATGTGAAACTTTTCACATTTTCGCCTTTTCACATTCTTTCTAGACAAATCTTTTAGTGGTTTTGCCTGTTCAAAAGGAACTTTTTAAGAATTACGAGTAGGTACAATGAGTGATTTATTTAATTTTCTACAATCTTTGTTTCATTGTATCAATGGCAAAAGCATACCACGTTATCTTCGTTACATCTCTATCAGCCATTATACCTGTGTTTACAACCTTTCTAATCATAATATAATCTCTCACACAATCCATTTTTTTTTCCTTCGGGGTTCTGCCTAACCACAGAACAGTTAAACCTCTTTATTTGTTCTGTGTGCCTAACTACTGCCAATTCTGACGAAATAAGTAACTTGTTTGATGTTGTTGACAAACACGATTAACAAATCTTTATGTTAAATCATTTGACACAGAAAAGTTCATTATTTTTAAAAGTTCAAGTTAGGCGTTTGTACCTATTGTGTCTCGTAACCGTCACTTTAACAAGATCGCAATTTCATAAGCGAATACCTACTTTAAAGATTTCTTCAAATTTAAATCTAGAACCGCGAGAGGATTGTGTAACTATAGAATTTTCCTACTGCGTTTCATGAGGTTCTTTTTCATTCGTCTATGATTTATGGGAAACGTAGACACATTTAGGTAGTTACGAGCTTTCTTTTTTGGTGAAATAAATTTTCTTCGTGAGACTTAAACACTGATCGATACAGCTAGAAATTTATTATTCCAGAATGATTTTAAGCTGTCTCTACATAGCATTTCAACGTTGCAATTAATAACTAAAACATTTTTATATCTTATCCCCTATCTGGCAGTATTTTACAAACCTGTTTTCATAATAAGAACCATTTACGTGAATGAAGCTTTCCCGAAGACATCAAAAAAGTTAAATCAATGCGAAAATATCATGCTGCGAAAAAATTGTCTACGCAAGTACCTACCTACAGCGATATTAAGTAAAAAGTTGTTAAAGACGGCCTTCTAATATTTGCTTTGTATCCCTTGGAAAGCCGATATCCGTGTAATGTTGTGGGGGACAGCGCACGCGACGTCACCACTCACGGCAGCTATCATGACGGGTGGCGGCGGGCCACGTCACTCGCCCCGCATGCAACTAACAGTAATAGCTACCTAAGCCTGCAAACTTGGAAACAGCTACGCAGCACGCATCCGCAGAATAGCGCAATACCAATTGACTCCGGACATCGAGTCACGGTGCTACGAGCCCAAAGCTTCCGTAATCCTACTATTATGGTTAATTCATGTGGAATGTAATTGTTCCGTTGTTGGGCTCCGGCCGGGAACATTATCGCATTCGTCACGCCGCGCACGTGTACGTTTGATCTAATAAAATAATTCCCGTATCAAATTTTACGCGCCTATCTCGATCTGGTAGACAAAGAGCCGTGCAGAGGGGCACAGGGTTTCGCTTTGTCATAACTGGTCGGCGGCACAAAAGACCACCCAGCATTTTCGGGTAGATCTCTTTGTGTTGTACATGTAGATAAAATAGGCCGTCAAGTTACAATGTAATTTTTCCAATACCGAAAAGGGTCACATATGTATACGCAATAACAGGGCTAGGGCAGTGTTATTAAAAATGTCTATTATTACAATGCGTATTCTTTGAATTAAATAAAAGGGTAGATAAACCGAACATTTGCATACCTACAATATTTTGTAAGTCCCTGCTTTCGTATTATGTTTTTGATTTATTTTTCCTAACTAAGCTAGGCCCAATCTTTAAAAGACAGCCAGCCACTTATCATTGCAATATTTTAGATACCTTCCAACATTTTATAAACCGTCGTAAGCCCCCTTTGTATCAAGCTCAAAAACAAAGGTGCCTAAGCCCAAACAAACAACACCCATTCATTTAATGAAACATAAAAACACCATTGAATTTTTGCAATGTTTGCGCAGTCTGGTACCTACTTTTAAAAATGTAAAAAAAAAATCGTCTAAAACCCGCGATGAAGCAAAAAACCCGTTTGGGGCGCAATACAGCTGACGCGGCTGCAGCGGCGCGTCGCTGATTCCGCTTTAATGATGATTAAATGCTGTATGATTGTCGTGGCGTGTGGAGCCGCCCCGTGGCCACCGGGCCTGCATCGTAGCGCAAGGGAAGTTTGAAGGAAACTTTAACCGTATCGAACTTCTAAATGTGAATTTAACTAGCGCTACATAATTACTGCAAACCGACAAAAAGCTTCTTCAAACCATTGCACCTGTAGGAAGCCACATCCTTCGAAATGTAATTTAGGTAGATACATAATATTTTGAATATACATTGAATATATACAAGCAGTTGCAGCACATTATTGGTAAGCTCATTTACGATCCAATCATTCTGTACATGGTTACGGTATATTCCATTTATTCCTCAGTTCCCCCTTACGAACTTTAAATGACATTTGCTACGGCAATACACGCAACAAATTGTGAAATTGTCAAATCATTTCCCAGCCCACATCCACTACGGGGACCTACACGAATCAGCAATTCATTCAATCAACAATTACATAGGTGAAACAAGCGAGAGATCACAATTTGTTACAATCACTTACAAGGGCCGGCTTTCCTCCCAGTCTCTGTTAACTGCTTCGCTCCATTACACACGGGATAATGATACCCTAATTATGAACCATTTGACACACGCACTCACATAGAAAGTGGCTAATAACTATACGTAATCAAGATGTACAATTTCCATTTGCTGAATGGCGCACATTACATACAAATGAAAATTTGCTAAATTTATATTCATATGAAATTCGCGTTCGAGAATAGTAATAGCACATTAATATGAGGGATATCACAAACGTTATAAAATGGATACTGTACAGGCATACCAGTGTAATTAGGTATGTAGTATTCAACGAGTTTATATGCCAAGCACGTTTCAGAGAAAGCCATTAGATTTGAATGTAGGTAAGTGGCCATCAAGGAGGAAGCCGGAATAATTGAAACAAATGCAGGGATTACTCAACAAATTGTCCAATACAAGGGCTATTTATCTAAGTCACCGAGCTGAAACGAACAATTGTTTCATTTTATTGGTATGACATTGTGGTGCACTTTACACACTTACAAAAAATAATGCAACGACAAAGGGGTATATGCGACTACTTAATTATATAAATGTAGGTACCTACCTACATAGCTAATCCTGATGATAGCTAAAAGAACTTTAAATAAGTAAGAAGGGGTAAGGTTTTGTATCCGTTCAAATTCTCAGTTTATGCAATGAAAAAGAGACAACAATTGATAATTAATAATAATTATTATGTATACCTAGATTGTGTTGGAATTAATTATTATAAATATGTAGGTACTATATGATAAATTCTAATTAAACATGATTGATGACAAAATAATTGATTGAAATGTACAACATAGCCCGGAAACATTCCCCGAATGTTCTCTTATTTTAATGACCTAATAATAATATATCTTGGAAGACATATAAATTAAGGGTTGTGCCTCAACTGTCGTTTAATAGCCAAACATGTGATATTTCGAGACGGGTTTCGACACTCATTCAGAAACTGCAGCTGCGTTATTTTAGACGTTAACACGAGGATGTGGTTGTGTGGGAGTAAAAAAACATCAGTCAATAAATCTTGTCGACTAATCCTGCAAGAGAAATGAAGCAGATTATAACAAGTGTTTTTTGCAAGTTGTGAGAGGGAATGGAGTGCCGAGACGTGCCTTATCTTCATAGAGAAAAAGCTTGTGGCACGCTGGACAAACCGACATATTAAAATGTGATAGCCCCGTACTTATGTGAGTCTCGTTCTCAACAGAATTATTGTGTTGCCAGATTATATCATTTTATTTGTTAGTTGTTTATGCTGGCACTGCAGCTTTAAGGTGCTTAGATAGCGTTTTATTCTGAGTGCTCAAACGTTAACCTACCGTTTACCTACATCAATTATTAAGCATAAAATTAAAAAAAACAATTAAACACGCTTTGCATAAGAGTTCTTTGATTACAGGCAGCACGTGGCGACTGCGACAAGTAAACGCGGATAATCGCATAGAGAGAGCTTTTGTCGACGGGCGCGTTGGGCGGGCGGAGCGCACCGCGCGGGAAGTACGCGCGTGAGTCAACGCCACGCCAGCCAGACAGCGTGCCGCCCCCTCCCCCCCACCGGCACCTTGCTCAGCTATGAGCGCTAATTACTGGTATTGCTACCTCTTACCTACGGCTGACTTACATTTTCTTTGTCGTTACTTATTTCTTTTGTAGTGAGTAATTGGGAGCGATGTGCTGTTTTTTTTTTATTTGTTACAGCGGGTCAGCATTTTCTTTCATCTTTCTGTTGGTCTTTCTTTCTTTTGGTACGCAGTCCAACTTCTAGGTGTATGATATGACAGGCCTTTGTTGGATGGAAATTGCGATATACTACCAAGAATATCAACCGAATTCCGAGTCAGCTTAATCCTATGTTGAAAATATTATACCGTATCGGATACAATTGATTAATGAAGCATACATCAAAAAGGTTGCCGTCGATACGGCCGAACAAGAAATGTGTGACAAAAATAAAAGACGAACAAATACGGCGCGCGGTGAGGATGTCGGTAATTTATGAATTTGTCAGGACAAACTGAACATCGTCGTCGGTGTAAATAAAGAGCACCGCGGCGTGGATAAATTTGTGTCAGATCAAATGAATCGTGCACACAACGATTTGTTGCACTTATTGCCTTGTTGCTCGCTCCACCCTCCAGCGCCCAACAAAAACAATCCTTCGAGATGTTGAAGAATTAAGTCGTTTGTTCTCCGCTAAGATAAATTGAAGTGCTTCCATGTACCACTCAATAGTACACATGAATAAAATCTATTTCTAAACGATCAAAGTCTGCGCGTCCTCCGGTGGCTGAAGTTGTGTTTACTTAATAATATGTACTTACCTACCACATGATAGTATTATGCAGTAATATTATTGCTACAGCACAAGCACTAGCTAATTTTGTAGTGCTACATTCACGTACAAGTTGTGAACTCGAGTAGCAGCACAAATTTGGCCCCTGCGAAGCCCTTCACATTTTGGCCGGTACTGTGTAAGTAAGTACTTACCTACAGTACTATCTTTGTGCTCCCAGCCTTTGTAGGCTTACGAGGAAGTTGACAGATTTAGTTAATGACTTGTAAGTACCTAAGTTTGTTTGTAATATTTGGTTATACTTATCATGTCCCCATCCCTAAAACTAAAACCCACAAAAGCGGTCCATGTAAAAAAACTTCATTTTAATCAGTACATAAGCTTCATTTCGATCAATTAGTTAAGTTGTTAGAAATGTCACAGATTTATTGCTTTTCAATCAAGGTAGTAGTCGATGCCATAAATCCTTATTTTATGTGGAAAATAAAATTGGTAGGAACGTGTGTCCAGCACAGTGCCATAAAATAAATCTTTGACTAAGTGGCTCATATTTCACGTACGTCCACACTGGGCAGGCGTACGTCGGCCACCTACATACGTTACGCTGAAGGGGGAATTCAATAAAAATCACAATCGTAAAAACTAAGACGGCAGCCATATAAAAATACCTAAGAAAGCATTAAGAGCCGTCCCCTAATAATAGGTCCCGCCAGATGCACGGGACGGCCGCCTGGAAAAGTCACAGTGGGAACTCGAGCGAAGGAAATTATTTTTTTCGGTCTGCCACACACGGCCCTTGCTAACTCAGCGAGAACTGAGACCGCTCCTCTCACCGGAATCACTTACACGAGGACATTTTACTGTAAAACTTTGGATATGAAAGTAATGTGTAATATAAAAGTATATTACCTACGCGAACGTTGGGAATGTCCCCGGAAATATTCAATATTGCTACGTGACTTCGAATGAACAAATTAGGAGAAGTCTTTTACTGGGCTTGCGGATTTTGAAATTACTAAGAATTTAAGCTCGGCATTATGTCCATCATGTCATGAGATTTTTTATAATATGGTATTAACTTCACTATCGCAAGTCGCAACAATGTCTTCTTAAGCAATAGAGCTTTAAGAAATAATTATACTTACCTACTGGCCCATTGAGATAATTCATGCTTAATCAGCTAATCGTACTAAATAGAGCTTTTGTTTGTTTAAATATATAAATTAATTTGCTATTACAACCATAAAAGTCAGTGGTTGTAAACAAAGTTTCAAAATAAAAATATATTTTAACAAGTGATTAGTTAGGTACCTACTAAATAATAAAATTGTGATTTTTTTTTTGTAGTTAACTAGCAAGATGACGTATTTTAATAAGCTTTTGGCAAAGATTAGTATTTTTGAAAGTTTTCTGCGTTCTCTAAGACACACACACCCAAAGCACTTTTTACCAACCTTAGATTTTCTGCATAGTAATAAAAAAGGTGTCAGTCTTTATAAATTAATTAATTATAAAAGTCGTAACATTATATAAAGAATAAGGGCTCAGAACCTGTCCCTGTTGTACTCACTAGTCTAAAAAGTTTCACCATTTGTAATAAAGCTAATTTTGCTTGCTTCTATAGTGCTTATGAGGATATATTTTATTTAACATGTTCCGGCTATACCTAAAATCCAACTTGACAATGTAGCAAAGCAAAGGGGAACGAGACTGTTCCAAATTTCTTAGTGAAATCGAATATTATGTGAAAATGAAGAAGCGCTTTAGTTTATAGCGACCCACAAATAAATTACCTACTACATAAACATTTACAATTAATTTTATTAGCTAATAATAACTATCTCGATGACATTTTCGTTGTAAGATAACTCTAGCTTATTATGAGCCAAAAACATTAAAGTATAACCTAACCTAACCTAAATTAGTAAAAATTGATCTTCATTTCATACGTATCAAGTTTTACGAGGCGCCAGAGGACATTAACTTAGCAATTAACATAAACACGAGCAACCGTAATATTGAAATAATTAGGTACTTAGAGCTTTGCCGAAAATCGTGTTCGTACCAAAGCTCACATTTCCCGGGATATTACCGGGTGTAATCTCGGGGGCGAATAATTGCGGGTTGCAACTGAACAACGGTGCTCATTAGTGCAATGTTCAATTAGGGAGCGTCGATGGACGGGGAGCCGACCCGTTACAACCGCTTTAAATCCCGAGGATGTTTCAAATGGTACAATAACAATGTTATTTTGTACCGTTTTGTACTGTTGTGATCGCTGTATTGATTAATTCGCTTTAAGCATTCGTTAATTATGTGGAGCTCGTAATGGTTCGGCCTTTGTTGTTTGACTCACGTAAATAATGATGTTAATCCGTATTGCCTTTTATATTTGTACGTTAATCCGTTACAATAAGTTTTAATCTGCGATGCTTACCTCGTGTTTCAGCGTGTATCGCAACATTAATTAATAAGTTCATTAAAATTACTGGCGTATTAACTTTATATATTTGTACAGACGCCAGCACATCAAGCTATCCGTAACTGTCAAATTTTCTCAATTAAAAATGAACCTTATGTCTTTGCAACAAAGTTGAAATACTATAAAAAAACATTGACAGATTGTGGTAACTTGATGTGCTGGCCTCTGTACATGGTAATTAATATTAAAGTACGTTTTTGTGTGTCCAAATTCGTCCGTAATCGTTGTTTACCGAGGCCTGCCAACAGTGGCTTTCGCTTCTGTTCCACAATCATACGCCCAATCCGAACTTTCTCAGCTAGATTTCATATCATCATGTCAAAGAATAGTTTTCAATGTGTCGTTATTGACGAAAAGACCTGCTTCCCTGTATTAAGTATCTACAATTGCTTAAGTAACGATATTATACCTCGCATAACGCGGTTAAGATTTAGGCAATTTTCTAAATCGACTCTGCTGATACAAGTGCAGCGTTGTCGGATATCACCTTCAAGTAACTTTAAACACAGAATAGCCGTAGTCTGTAGTCTATCTGTTAAGTACTTTTAGCTGTTCTCTCTTTCAGCACCGAACAGAACAAAGTGAAAAATTGGCCGGGAGACCACTGGTATTTATATATTATAGGTATATTGGTACTCCACCGTCCTGTGGATCCACTTGGATCCTAGGCCAAGTGGACAGGGTGTGAAGTGAAGACACAATACTTTTCTGATTATAAGTATGTCGACAAATAGGCTAAAGGCGCAGTTGTGGCGGTGAGCACTTCAATCTCAACTCAAAGAATTTATTTCAAATAACCTTAGACCAAATTAAATACAGACACTTTTTAATTGCCAAGAGATGAAACCAGTTGCCCTCTGCTAAAGAACGGTCAAAAAACTCCAAGGACACTTTTCGGAAAAAAAATATTAGTTACATCATATTGAAATTATACATGTGATAACGATGCCGATGGAGAAAGACTTCACGTTAAAAGCGTTCATAGTTAACACCATGGGACCGCGGACTACGAAGCCATAAGTCTCGAGTTCGAATCCAAGGCCTCTGATTTTTCGGATACATTGTGATGTGCGTATTGCATGATTATCACTTGCTTAAAAATCGGTGAAGGAAAACATCGTGAGAAAACCGACATGCCTGAGAGATATTTCTCAACAGCATGTCAAGTTAAGTCAGAGGCCCATGGGCAGCATAAAATCTCTGACACCAGGTTAGACACTTTTTCTCTAACCACACGAAAAAGAAAGAAATAATCATTAAAATAAGCCGCGGCAGATAATATATGACCAAGTGACAAGCCGTTCGATTCTGTAAAATCTCACAGTGATAACATGGACGAAGAAAACGTGATGTGAGTTGAACCACTTACTTCTAGGGATTTACCCTATTGACAGGTCACATTAAACTCACTTCTCCTACATTATCATGGTGACATTTTTACAGAATAACACTAAAGTCCATAATGACGACGCCCGTTCACGAACAGCAACAATAGCAGGTTAGACATGCATCGTTTGTTGTCAAAACTATATACCTCTCACATGCTATGCAGTCTCTTGTAGTTGTGCCCCAACACTGCAAGCTGCTGGCGACGACGCGGTGGATGTGGAAAAATTTTGGCTCTACACCTATTTAAAAATATCTACACGACGAAAACAAGAACCAAAAGTCAATATGTATTAAGTTCGAAACGAATGAAGGAGAAGGGCTAGTATTGCAGGTCTGCTAGAAAAAACTAGAATACAAATACTTATGTTACAGAAATCTCCCACATGTGTCCCAGACTCGCGTACGAATTATGCAACAAACCAGTTTGTTTTCTAGTTTGTGTAGACTTGGAAACCATAATGGTGACAATATATGGTCAGGGTGGTACAACTCTTGGTCTGGCTACCTGAAAGGCGAATTAGGGTTTTGGATGAAGAGAACGCGGTACTAACTCTTGAATACTATCATGATGAAGGCTTGATATGTAGAAGCGCCAATCATGAATTAATTTTAACTACTGGGACAAAGAGCGAGAAGTAAACTTGAGCGCCGCAAAGACGAACACATCGGTGTACAGCCACAAGCACCAATATGTATACACCTAGCAATATTCACAAGCGATTTTCTCGTAAAATAACTATTTTAACTTTTGAGATACGACAGGTTCGGTAAGCCTATGAATCCGAAAATGCATTGTGTCCATAAACATACTATTTTAATCAAAAATTAAGGAGAAAACTGCATTTGAAATAAACTAACTGTATACATATTTTTGCTCGTGACTGTACATCTCCCGCCTGCACTACACTACTAAGGCGGAGGATATCGTGGAGTACATGTGCCAGAAGACTCCAGTAACCGCACGGCGCCTACCTAACACGTCAAGGGTGCAGTAACTGGAGTCGCACCGCAACGTCAAAATCAAGACGTTCGTGGTGCGAGTACCGAATTGCTATGTGCCTGTTGTTATGGAAGAGGATTTTTGCGCGTGTTGTTGTGTTGCGTCGCTTCCGTGGACAATTAGCACAGGACAGCACCAAGGTGTAAAGTGAACAGCTACTAACATGGTTTTAAGCTGTACTTATTAACACAAGGTTTGTTTTATACATATCTAGCGACCCGGCTTCCCACGGTTTTTGAACTTAAAATAAGTTTAGGATTTCTTTATTAGAGCAAATTTAACATTTGTTTTTAAACAAACCTTGCAGAATACATTTTTTTTAATGATGGTGAAAACAGCATTAAAATCTGTTGTGTAGGTAAGTAGTTTAGAAAAACAACGCGGTCACAGAATGACACGAAATGAGACTTAACATAATATCTATTACTTACTATAAGTTAAAAACTTATAGTAAGTAATAGATATTATATTAAGTTTGTTAGGTATATAACGTCTATGGGCCGTTGTAGCCTGAAATAAATGTTTTATTATTTCTTAGGAAGGTTCACTACCCCTAGACTGGTCTCCGCCGGACACCCGATTGTTCGTGGTGGGCCAAATTTTACTTAAGTTACCGTAAAGTACCGTAATACGAAAATTTGCTGGAGCAACCAAGTTAACGACTGTTGGAAATAAAGTATTTCGCTATTTAGATAGATCTCAATGTCATAATGTTTAAAAACAAAATAATACCATAATTCGTACTAATGCAAACAGCAATGGAAACGTGGGCAAAAGGACACTAGATGATTATATTACTGGGGAAGGGCCACGAAATCAGTTCTTATTCTCAAAAAATATTCCTTCAGAAGTTATTGTTTCGTCTTTTATAGAGAGAGCCGGCTTTTTCTCTTCACAGAGCGTCGAATTTTATTTCGATGCAACTGACTGATGACCTGTATTAACTATAATACCGATAGCCGCCCATAAATTCATGCAAACGCAAAACCCGTGAATATTTACGCGGAAAAAACATAATTCATAAGTTTTATAATCTTGTTTAGTCCGAATAGTTTTTAATGCGCGTTAAATAAACAAAAAATGTTAAATCAAACAATACTTACAGCCACCGTATCGCCTTTGTCGACTTCGGCAGAAACACAAAGAACAAAATGAACGCAATATAAGAACGCATCACAAAACAATATCGATCACTGCATTACATGAGCATGTCAGTATCTCTTTTTAATTTAAAAAAAAGTAACAAAAGTGCGCGAAATATTTTGGCGGGAAAACGTCGCGTGTCGCGGATCCCGGCGGGCAGCGAGTGCGGGATGAGCGCTCTCTAGCTGCGACTGCGACAGAATGCACGACTACGACCACCTCTGCCACTCTCGGCCAGTGGTCAGGCAGACAAAACGCGCCGTCGCCGCAACTGGCAAGAATCGCCAAAGATTAAACTGTCAGTTCCAGATAGGGCATTAATTGCACAGTTGAATGTTGTGTTGTGTGTGTGAAAGTTCTGAAGGAGAGGAGTTTGAAACTGTCAAATCCTGGAAAAAAGCCTAAAACAAAAAAAATACTCTACAAATAAGTTTGTATTTTGCTCAGTACATTTACTTTTTAGTTTTCCTAAGAAAGTGGTGAACGGTCGCATAATAACAGCTCTCCAAATACGTGTTTTTTTGACACCTATTGCATTGCTTTGTAAAATACTTACTTGTCGAAATGACAGATTTTCATGATGGCCGTCATAAAATGATGGGAGCGCTTTCCTAGGAAACAAAAGCTTGAGACATTTCGGGCGCTCTACTACCTTATGATTTACTGAGAGCATACATTTCGTTTTTGTTGGCCAGCTCTAAGTACCCGATTATTTTCATAAGTAAATCACGTCCTTTAGAATATGAGCGCACTCCATCACTCCACATACCGCAGCATTCTATTAATTTCATCTTTGAATCATCCTCATAACTTTCATATCAGTAGTTCAGTACTCTACGAGAGCCGGTTCCCATAGGCACAAATATGCGACCGGTTTACATTCCCCTGACAGTGGCGCGCGGCGAGTCGGGCGGGCGGGCGAACACGCGCTCCCCACGCAAGCGGTACAACCCACTTATCAATTCAGTCGAGTGGGCATTCATTCATTGTGAAGCATTGTGCCTATTATGCGCGGATTCGGTGCTTATTTACCCGTTCACAAGCCAAGAGTAGTCGTCGCTGTAACTATCTTGAAGCCCTTATATTTTTTTATTAAAGGTAAACGGAACTATATCTCTTGAAGCCCTTGTATTTTTTTTATTTAATAATTGTCTTCTGCTTGGAAGCCCTAGCTTCGCTTACGTTTCTGGTTTAAGCTATGGATGAAACCCTAATATAACATACCGCTCGGTACATTAACCAGAATGTTCAAGCGAAATACCCATGTAATTCCGTCTCGTACCTACTTAATTTTTACATATTCTGCTTCTATATATGAAACAAATCGTATTTATACGATTTTTTTTAGATAATTGAGACTTTCGCTAATTAATTTAAGCATATTTTCTGTCAAGGTGAAACATGACTGGATATTTAACAAATTTTTTACAGGCATTTCTGGTCTTCAAATAAATAAACAAAGGTGCTTTGGTGTACCTCAAGGGTCAATCTTATGTCTCGTGTTGTATGTACAATATTCTTACCAACCCATTTATACCTGAAATTATACTGAAATAAGTTTGACCGTTATCTCAATATAAAAGGAAACCGAGACTGACTGACTGATCCATCAACATATAACTCACCGTCAGATCGGGACCAGGCCCGTGCTGGACGGCGTGGCGCTTCCGTGTTTTAAGCGCGCCTCAAAGAGATGTCAGCTTAAGTGAAGGGACCCGTTAGGGCCGATGTCTGCCGGGTCAGCGGGTCTGTCCGAAAGGGAAACCGCTGCCCCGGAAATCATAGGGCTAAGGAAGGAACATGGCAGGGTTTAGTCAGTAAAAGTCTGGCACACCTTTCCACTTCACCCACAACGGGAGGGATAATTTGTTCATTTCTCGTCCTCAATAGAAAAAACTCAACAGAACGGATCGGGCTGTATTTTGCATAAAGATAGTTCTAATGAGATCTGCTATTCTGCGCGAATGTAGTCGGCGGGCAAGCTAAGATTTTTTTCAGTCTGGGAAATCATCCAATGACTTCTCTCGCTCTGGGTGGAGCGGAAGGGAGTGTCAGACTTTTACTGACTAAAACCCATCCATGTTCCTTCCCTAGCCCTTTATGTTCCGGGGTAACGGTAACCCTTTCGGACAATCCCGCTTAAAAGTGTTTTATCTAAGGTCTACTTCTTACCCTAGTGTGTTACTAGGAAAGACAATATTCAACTTATCCATTTGAAAAGAGAATATTCAACGGTAATCGAGTCCAAATCAATGAAAATACTGTTAGTTTTTAATTCATATAATATATTTTGTATCAGCTATTTTTACATACATGGAATAAAATTGAAATAATATACTATGCACTATTTTAAATTATGATACAATGGGCACCCAAAATAAGTCTTAGGTATATGCACTAAAGTAAATAACATCAATTGACAATCCATATTATGTTATTGTAATTGTAAATATACCATTTACTCCTAAAACTATTTAACCAAAGTATTCATAGTAAGGCTACGAAGTAAGAATTAAATTCAAATTCAAAAATGTCACCAAATATAATTACGAACTTAATCACTTGGGGACTAAACGTGTGGACTTAGAGGTATCAAACGCGCACATTAACAGTAATTATAAGTTCATACGGGGATTGTTTCTGTCAAGTATCGATTATACAATTCATCAAAGCCTAGCTATTAAAACAGAAATAGTTCATCTTACTTCTAAATCCATTTAGTCCCCACTCGGATATTGTCACGGAAACTGTTAGCAAAACATAGTTCACTGATTCTTCTTGCCAGCGTATTGCTTGATGATGGCCACGCTGTATGTGCGCGGGAGTGAGGGTCAGGCGAGATGGGACAGGTCGTCCAGCTCCGGGGGAGGAGGTGCTGTGCCGCCGCGCGCGAACACGGGCTTCGCCACCACCGATACAGGAGCCTACGAGTAACAACACACAGTCACATATAAACCAACAGATTGAGTAACTTATTAACATCTAAGCCATTTCACAGTGTCTTCTAAGTTTACTAAACTGTTTATTTTTCTAGTACTCTTCTGAATGAATGCTTATCACAAACATGGCTTTGTGTAAAACAGTTGTGGTGGTGCTAAATTTAATATCAGCGATTGAACACAAAGTAAGATGGCGCAATATTAAACTAATAATCTGTCTGTATTAGGACATACGATAGCGGCGCCATTAGTGTCAGTTGTCTACTCCAACACTTTCTTTTCGGGAGTTTTGAAAAGTCTCAGATACTTCATTTTATCAAGTCACATAATAAATATTGAATGTAATTTAAGTATTCAATACTTTCAGAATAGGGGTGTTGACAGGGTAAAAAAAAATACATTTAGTCCGTTAGTCAGATAAAAAAAATATATCAGCCACATATTTTCTTTGCTTTATCATATGAATAAAATATGACTTAGATAAAACGTTTTAAAGTTGGGGAGTGGGGGCGCGCTACGTCACAAATCAGTATTAAAAAAAAAGAAGTGACGTCATGCCACATTTTAACACAATGTATCGACTTAATGCCTTTTGTTGGCTAATTGGACGACTCGCACGAATTTAACTCGGTGAGGGTGTCGATTTGCAGGCCAATAAATAAAATTCGTGCGAATCGACTACAGAAAAAATAATATTTTTTAAAGGAGTCGATTCGCACGTTTCGTGCTAGTTAAATTCGTGCGAGTCGTCCAATAAGCCGTTTTGTTTATGTGAAAAAGTAAAAATACGTGTCCAATATTTTTAGATAATCAAGCTGACGGACTAAAAAATAAATTTTATTCAACTTCCCTATTGTGTCTCCACAATGTAGCAATAGCAAGAGGTTTTCGCTCGTCGGAATTAACTTTTTTATAGTGATTCAAATACAACTTGTTTTGTTGTTGTTGATGTCTTTACATCGCGGTATTTTAAATTGTTATAGGCCACACTTCTATATAAATTATATAATTAGTTATATTTGTAACCAAATTACTCACGGCTAATATTAACTTTAGCACCAATAACAACGTTAGCCGTAACATATACACAGCGTGTTTTGCATGCCCCTAAAGTGGGACGCGGTGTGTCTATACTTCATACAAATTAATATTCCGCAAATCTCAAAATTAAACTTGGTCTAAACGGACGCTAATGCTAATCAACGTTTGTTCAAGTAAAAATGAACTGGTTGGTTTTATTGGCATAATAAAATGCTGCAAAAGCACTGGTATAGAGGACTTTCTAAAAAAAAAACCCGTATCGCAGTTTGAGGAATAAGTTATAGTTTGTTTGAAGCAAGAGACCGCGTCTTCCAAAAGTAACGTAAGTACACACTTTTACCAGTTGTCTCCACGCCTAGGATGTCGATGGCAAAAAAAAAGAAAAGAAAATGTTGTTAGCACTATGATCAACTAAAATATATTTCAGGGGTTTGTTTATCTGTGTTTCTACTTGGTCACGACACTGAAATATATTTTTGTCGTTTACCATTTACATTCAGGGCCAATTTCATCATTGAAAATGAACGCGATCAGCTCATAAACCACGTTTAAGAGCTATCAATGTAATTTTCTATGGAGTATTGACACACAGCTCTTGAACGCGTTATAGATGTGCTGATCGCGTTCAGTTTCATTTGTGAAATCCGCACTCAAGGTTGTATAAAATATGGGTTTTCAAATTGAAAAATACTGATACGGAACATTGAATAGTAATCTGTTCGCGGTTAGGTGTTTTATAAGTCATAATAGATAGTTATATTGTGGTAATAGTAAAAATATCGCCCTCGAATTCTGTCACTAAAAATCATGCGTAGCAAAATGGCCATGAGGGATTTGTAACTATTTAACAGCTGCGTTGCTGCGGAGGTCACTTGCTATGCACCAGAACAAAGGCGTTTGCATAACTTCCTTCTACAACAGCGGCATAAAGCATTCTTTGCTTCTTGCCAAAAAAAAAATGACCAAAGTGTAGCTATGGTTGGCAACGTAATTTCAATAATACATTAAGCCTACAGTTATACCGGGTCATTTTTCAATGACCGTCCAAATTTTCACTGGGTGTTCTACCCATGAATGTGAACAACTTTCACTATGGGACCAACTCTGAAATCCCGAAAAAAAAATCAGCTGTTTCATACAAAATATCAATACCTACTCGACTAAAATGTATGAAACAGCTGATTTTTTTTTCGTGATTTCAGAGTTGGTCCCGTAGTGAAAGTTGTTCATATTTATGGGTAGAACACCCTGCGAAAATTTGGACGGTCATTGAAAAATAACCCGGTATATAACACAGTTGCTAGCACTAGCAAAATGTTAGACCTGTGTGCTTCAATTTTGCGCCCACTGTACGCCAAGTAGTGACACAATATTATTATTATTATATTATAAAATTATTATTTATTATACAAGCATAATAGGAAGTTTTATTTAAGGAAGAAGCGTCAGGGTAGGCGACATGTTCATAAGTTTTTTACAATTTGCAGGTCAGTGTTAAGTTGTAATTGACATGTAAGTGTTTTTGAAAACCCATTTTCAAATCAAAATCATTTGTCATTAACAATCATTTATCATTTTACGTTGATCAAAATACGATTCGCAACCCGAGCAAGTACGTTTTTATATAATTATAATCATGAATACGACTCTCTAAGTTAGAATTGGCCCTAAATGTCACGATTTCATGATATAGTCATTTCATCTATACTAATATTATAAAGAGGTAAAATTTTTAAGTTTGTATGTAGGGGGTAATCTCCGGAACGAATGATCCAATTTCAAAATTTTTTTCACTTATAGAAAGCTACATTATTCCTGAGTGCTATAAATTATATTTATATCATACATATTAGCCGAGATATCGCAATTTTCGTCTAGCAAGTCGGAGAGAAATACCTCCGAAAACAGAATTATTTACATGCGCTGCCTAAACAGTTACAGTATATCGCAATTTTCCGCGGACGAAGTTGCGGGCAGAAGCTAGTAGGGTAATATGAAAGAGGGCTGTATTGATGTACTTGCTACCGGCCGCGAAACATTTTTTTTTATCATCATAGAATGACTTGCACATGAAAAAAACGTAAGAAAATTTGAATATGGCGGGCCACCCTGGAGCTTTCACCTTATGGGGGAAAGTAATGCTTAGGCGCCAACAGATCAGCAAAGCGCTAGAATAAAATGTGCACCGACCTGGCTGACATGTGCGGCTGTGAGGCCTACGCTGGCCACGGGCAAGGCGGAGGCCCCGGTGGCCGGCGCGAGCAGGTGCTGGGGCTGCACGCCCACCACCACCACCTTCTGCGGGGCCGCCGCGCCGCCCGCCGGCCCGCTCGTCACCACCACCGACTACGCAGACACATGCATCTACGTCACTACTCCCACACAACGCTACGCTACAGTCCCACCTACCCTACCTACAGGGTGTAAAAACACCCGCGAGCTAGAATTCTACGAGTAATGTACGGTTCAGTTGTGAAAAGTTTCTAAACACATTCCTTTCTCAGATAACGAGCTTATGTAACATTTTAGTCTGTAATTTGCATTGTTCCTAAAGATTCGTTGTCTTCATTCCTTAACTGTACAGGTCTAAAAAGGTTTATAGGTTTTGAAATTACTTAAATTCTGTATCAGTTTATCACACTGTGTGCAGTAAAGTCGAAAAGGTAGGAATCTTGTTATATAGAGTTTTCGCCATTGTAGTACAATCTTGGCGCTTACACTACCCGGAATTACGCAGTATGAAACATGTTTTTGTCTAATTTGAGTCTTCAGACTTCATACTGGTGGCTAACCACCACTTTTTATAGCAGTATTATTTAAATTTTACTTAACAGTCGAAAAGAGATGGAACTATACGTCCTGTAAGGTAGGAATCTTGTTATATAGAGTTTTCACCATTGTTGTACAATCTTGGCGCTTACACTACCCGGAATTACGCAGTATGAAACATGTTTTTGTCTAATTTGAGTCTTCAGACTTCATACTGGTGGCTAACCACCACTTTTTATAGCAGTATTATTTAAATTTTACTTCACAGTCGAAAAGAGATGGAACTATACGTCCTGTATAACTCCGTCTCATTCTCACACTTAAGTAATATTTAAATAATACAGCTATAAGACGTCGTGGTTCAATTCCTGGTCAGAAAAAGTTCAACAACTGTTTATCGACACGGAAAGAAAAATAAATGTTACCTAATCCACTGAAGCTTTGGAACAGTACAACGCTAAGGCTTTTGGGTCTGTGATATATTTTCGTTGCCTTTTACTGTTTCTACATTTTCGATGAGCGAATCAAAGACCACAAATAATGTTTTGGTCTTATTTTACAACAAATTTTTTTCAACCTTATTGCTTAGAAATTATGTTTTATTTTTTATAAATATTTTTATTCGTATTTTCGTAGCTTTGCGCTCGAATAAGTAATTTCAAACGATATTGAACATTATGTTCGAGAGTTAAGATTTATAATTTTATAAGTTACATGCACTCGCGGCCACATGAGTGATGTGTTTTTGTTCCTAATCCAGTACTATTGTTTATCGAAGCTTAAAATGGCAATACCCAATCGTTGCACACAGCTCGGAAAAACGTATTGACCTTTTTGTAATCGATGCATTACATGCGAAAGATCTCATTTATTATGTTCTATCCAATCACCTAATTACTACCCTGAATAAAATCATAAATAACGTTACCCCTTATTCACCGCACTTCGGATACATATCCAAACAACAAAAAACTTTCCACAAACACAAATTCTTTATTCGTCTTAAGATCATTTCAAACATGCAATTTCATCCATGCAAACATACGGAAAGGCCTCACTCTTCACAGGGTCACAAACACACAACTGAACTACCTATATAACTGTATATACATGTATATGATATGAGAGTATGGGATGTATATTATACCTGAACGTTTTGACTTCGGACGATGGTCGGCTGCGAACTGTGGACCATTATATGGCCGGGGCCGCTTGGCGGTTGCGCCTGGTTTAGAAAACAGTACACGTATTAATTAAATTCAATTCAATTTAACAATCACTAGTCACTACATACTATAAAACAAAGGCGCTTTCTCTGTCCCTATATCCCTATGTATGCTTAAATCTTTAAAACTACGCATCGGTTTTTGATGCAGTTTTTTTTTAATATATAGAGTGATTCAAGAGGAAGGTTTATGTGTATAATTTGTCGACATATTATGCGGGCGGAAGCTAGTAATAATAATAAATTTATTTATTCACGAATTAAGTCAAACTTAAGGTTTACATAATTACAAGCGAGGGACAATTTTTCTATGTGTAATGTAGTGTTCTGCCTGATCTAGGTTTAATTATAACCTGTGTTTCAGGTCATCACTTTACAATAAACGTTCTAAAAGTAAACAACAATATATTCATTAGAAAATAAATTAATTAAAATTAATTTAATTTATTTCAAGTAATCATGACTCAATTTTTAGTAAAAAAAATGAATGAAATGAATAGCAATGTATTAATACAGGGTGAGTTTTTGAATCAGACATCAAAGGCCATTCATGATTCGATGAAAAAGAGTAAAAGCACCTACACACAACCATTCGATTCGGATTCGAGTGTAATCTATACTAATATTATAAAGAGATAAAATTTGTAAGTTTGTATGTAGGGGGTAATCTCCGGAACTAATGATTCAATTTCAAAAAATTTTTCACTGATAGAAAAATAAATTATATTTATATCATACATATTAGCCGAGCTATCGCAATGTTTGTCTAGCAAGTCGGAAAGAAATACCTCCGAAAACAAAATTATTTGCATGCGCTGCCTATACACCGCGGACGAAGTCGCGGGCAGAAGCTAGTGTTCATATAAAGGGAAAACTACAAAATGGTAGTACTTCAATACCAATCAATTATATTTTATATAGTACCATTTAAACTAGGTTGAGGAATATTTCATAATAATTTATTTAACTCTCAATCAATGTCTACCGTACACGGTACTATACAAAATATCTTTGATTGGCTTCGGGAACCACTCATCTAATTTTGTCAACGGTGTTGCAGACTTGCAGTAGCTACTCCATACGATGACTTTTGCTCGCTTGATCAAAATTATGCACATGTACCATCATCTCTCTCACTAGAGCGATTACGAACCAATAAAAAAAAAAAACATACCGTCGAATTGATAACCTCCTCCTTTTTTGAAGTCGGTTAAAAAACTTCCAAATACTTACATTAACCTGCGGTGGTTTCTGTTGCGACACTATAACGAACTTCTGCGGCGGCGGCGTGGAGGGCGCGGGCAGCTGAGGCGCAGGAGATGCGCTGATCATCACGTTACGGGTCGCCATTGTTTCTGCCAAGCGAGGAAATAGTTGGAATCAGTCACCAAAACTTAGGTAATTTGCATTATGTATTGTCACTTAATTAAGTACGTAATTTAGCATCATGAAGTTACGACGTTCATTCTGCCTAGCCTTTTCCCAACTATGTTGGGGTCGGTTTCCAGTCAAACTCAAAGCATTTATTTCAAATAAACCAATTACAGGCACTTTTGAATTGTCAAGGGGTCGGTCAGTCAGAAAGATAAAGCTAGTTGCCCATTCCAAAGCAGTAGGTACCTATGGAGAAGAACGGGCAAGAAACTCCATGGACACTCTTTTAAATCAAAATATGTTTACAAAAACTGGGTTACATCACTTATGTTGAAATATACACGTGAGAACGATGCAGAACTTAATAAAAGCGTCCATAATTACAAGATTTTAAAAAACAATTCAAAACTAATTTAAATATTAAAACAGCCGTGGCAGCTAAGAGGTGACCAGCCCCTACTGACGGTGCCCGCTCATGAACATGACGCATGGATTAGCACCATTCAGCTCAACCATTTTGATGGGAGCTAAATGGTCCAAAATACCGCCACCATCAGTGAGACATTACAGGGAGCATGACATGCTCTCAGCCGCCAGGGCACATTCAAGTCAATGTAAGACGTACTCAGTAAATGGTAGCTTTATAGTAGGTACATAGTACTCACAAACGTGCTATGCAATGGCGTATTTGAAAGGGTAGTCAATAACGTTACTTTTTATGAACTGTCAAAACGCGGCATTTGTACGTGATTTGTATGAAATATAACATTTTGACGTCACAGATTTTTAGACTCAAACGGAATACTTATTAGCATTAAATGCAATTTAACAATTATATCGTCGCATTATATTTAATTTCTGCACGGTGATGGAAGTTTTTATGACGAGCGGGCTTTTTTCCATGTGATTTCATATTTTATTTTTGACCGATTAAAATACTCAATTATACAATGCTAAGAGATTGAAGTTATATAATGCAAAAAGTTTTTGTGAATCTTCAGCAGCTCCAGGAGTAATCTCAGATGCTAATCAATTAGTTTAGGATATTAAAAAAAAAAGAAAGAATATTCAATAATGTAAACAATTGGAGCAGCTCAATCCCAAGCCCTTTTGTCTTCAATAAAGTCTTTGACAGTATAATAAGCATTCTGGCACAACTTGCGTTTAACGAACGATTTGAATTTATTAAGGCTTAGATCTTGAACGTGGCTTGGAAGTTTATTATAAAAGCGTATACATTGACATCTGAACGAGCCTCCTATTTTTTTGAGCCTTGTAGTGGGTAAAACAAATTTGTGTTTGTTCCTAGTATTCTTATCATGTTTATCACTATATTTTTTAAACAATTTTATATTTTTATGGGCACACAAAAGATAATCTAACAGGATCCAGCTGAATACCAGTATTTTACATTTAGTGACTGCCTATCTGGTCTCCACAACCCAGTAGTAACTGGGTAATACGATACCCTTTGGTAAGACTGGCTGTCAGACTTTCGGGTTTCTGACTACCGTAACGACTGTCAAAGATCCACGAATGACAGCCGGGACCAACGGTTTAACGTACTTTCCGAGACACAGAGGAGTCTCGATATGTAAAGATGGTCACCCATCCACGGACCAACCCCGGCAAGCGTAAGCTTAACCTGGTGGATCGATCCGTGCGGCTGTTATTACTTAGGTTAGACGTTAGTTGTATTAAATATATCCTAAATAAATAATTGTTGCAATGGAATTTGATCTGTAACACGTATGACATAGAGTTTATTTTCCTAAAACACAATGATTATCTGAAATGCTACATTGCAATACGCACCCACAGTCTTGGCGGCGTGCGACAGATGGGAGGTGTGCGCGTGGTGCGAGGGCGAGGGCGCGGCGGGCACGAGCGGCGGCGTGCACGTGACCACGGCCACCGCGCCGCCGCCGCTGCCGCCCGCCGGCGACGCGCGCGCCTTGCCCACCGCCTGCTGCAGGCTGGGGCCCAGGTAGCCGTAGTCGCGCCTGCGGACACGCGCGTCGGCTGTATTACTGCGATGTCACGGGCTAGCCGGCTCCGTTCGACAAGAGAATAAGGCATGCACACACATGCAGACGCACAACATATAAGTTCATCAAATATTTACCAGTTGCAAGGGTTTTCGTTGAAAGGACATTTTGCATATCAACCTAGGAGGTTGTCGACTAGTTAACCGGGCTATCCTGCGAATGCCCTAATAAATTAAGGCCCAAACAACTACACGCTGAGGATTATCCCTGAGGGGTACGGATCGGGTCAAGATGTCGCTGGGTGAGAGCAGCAAGGGAAAGGCTGGATCGGGTCAAGATTCATTAGAGATGAATTTAAAATTACAGGCTCTGCGCCGCTGGCTGGCTCAAGTAAAGGTCGGGATGGGCTAGTTGCGAGTACGTTTGCACCTCAAGGTGTACGTAGACGCTTATCTTTTTATTTGTACCACACTTTAAAACAAAATTAAACCTTAAAATTATTGATGTAAGGTTCAAATTACGTACTCGTAATTATGACTACAAGTGATTTTCCTGCAATGATACCCAGCTACAACCATACTAACTTGTACTCGTCGGCCAGGTCGGGCGGCTGGCGCAGGTGCCGCACGACGGGCGCCAGTACTTTCAGCAGCTGATGTTTGAGGTTGCTCGCCGCCAGCCGGTCGGCGCCGCCCAGCCCGCTGAGGGCGCCCTCCACGCGCTCGCCCAGCCATCGCACGCGCGGCAGGATGAACACCTAGAAGGAATGTGGTTAATACTTTACTATTGGCGTACGCCAGCTGACATCATCTCATCATCTGCCTAGCCTTTTCTCAACTATGTTGGGGTCGGCTTCCAGTCTAACTGGATGCAGCTGAATACCAGTATCTTACATGGAGCGACTGCCCATCTGACCTTCACAACCCAGTAACTGGGCAATATGATACGCCTTGGTAAGACTGGCTGTCAAATTATCGGGCTTCTGACGACCCGTAACGACTGTCAAAGATGCACAAACGACAGCCGGGACCAGCGGCTTAACGTGCTTTCCGAGGCACGGAGGAATCTCGATATGTAAAGATGGTCATCCATCCACGGACCAACTCCGGCAAGCGTAGCTTAACCTGATGGCCCGATCCGTGCGGCTGTTAGCTGTTAGTACTTAGCCACGAGCTCCTCCAGCAGCTACGCGCCAGCTGACATAATATGGCAAATAAGATTTCAGAATGATTTGTAAGAAAAAGAAAAATTAAGTTGTAGCGCAAACTGAACTTTATGTGTGGGTATAAAAGCACATATTTGTTTACATGTGTGGTAAGTAATTTGCAAACGCAAGTGTGTTTGGCAGAAAAGGACTCCAATTTCCATAGTTAAAGTCTCTGCTTGTATAATAATAATAATCTTTATTGACATAAAGTATGTTACATTATTTTATGGAAGCCCTGACTCCTGCCTTATATTCCCATGTTATTCATTTAACGTGATTTTATTATAGAATGTGTACTAACCTTAACAACCTCTGGACCCAGCTCTGCCAACCCTTGAACTGCGCCGTATAGTGAAGCCAGAGGCGTCTTCTCAGATTCTTTCATAGTTGTCAGCATGGATGGTCCAACGCCAGTCTCATTGTTAGTCTGTGAAGGACACTGCAGGGCTCTGGCGAATAACCTGAGAAGAATAACGCAATTGGATAATTGTTTATGTCATGATCTTCTTTTTGCCAGAAGAATAGAGTTTGCAATGGAGACCCAAAGTCAGCCCGGGGCTATCAAGAACTTCCTATGAAGCCTGTCTTTATTCTTTTAGTTAAACATTATTGAGTCTAAACATAGAGTTATCAATCTATGGGGTAAATCTAGTTGGTATTTCTTGTTCTTCTTGAAGTTATGGTTTCCGCACTCAGTCCTTTGGCGGACCATTGTTCGTGTTGGTATTTTAAATGTTATACAGGGTGGAATTTTGTAATGCCCCCTGGAGGGAAAGTACCCTTAATACTGTAGATAGCAAATTTTACTCAAAGAAAACATCCCTTTATTTTCGAATAGAAAGAAAACTGCATTCAAATATTTCCAAAAATTCGCTTGCCACGCCCGGGAATCGAACCGACTAAAATCGGTAAAAATGACAGCCTGTATTTTTATTGCATTTATCGTTAGGATCAATTGTAAGGATAAAATCTTTCTAAGAAACTTGATAAATTAAATGAAAGGAAAACCATGAAATCTGAACTTATAAATTCAATGAATCAAGTTAAAGCTCTTTAAGTTAAAGATCCATCTGTTTACTTATGTTAGTAATAAATAATTTTATCATTGACGTCATTTATCCATGGAAATGACGAGTTACTATTTAGATAAGACGATTGAAGATTGGTACAAACGGTACAATGAGATGGCCTACGAGATCACCAGATCTCACCCGTTGAGATTATTTTTGTGGGAATATGTGAAAAATCAAGAAGCCTACCCCGACATAGTTCGGAAAAGGCTAGGCACATCATAGAAAAATCAAATTTTCATTAAATTGTATGCGAAAATAAACGAGTTGAGAGTTGAAGTTCAGAATCACGATTTATAATATTCACCGCAACACGATATTAAACGTTACTAGAAATGAATTTGTTGCAAGAATACATTTGTGTATCCAAGAAAATGGAGCCCATTTCGAGCAACTAATTAGTTAGTTTACAATTTTCTGTAAATAATTTGAGATTTCATGGTTTTCCTATCATTTAATTTAACAAGTTTGTTCGAGAGATTTCATCCTTATAAGTGATCCTAACGATCGATGCAATAAAAGTACAGGGTGTACTTTTTACAGATTTTAATTGGTTCGATTCCCGGGTGTGACAAGCGAATTTTTGGAAATCTTTGAATGCAGTTTTCTTTCTATTCAAAAATAAAGGAATGTTTTCTTTGAGTAAAATTTGCTATCTACAGTATTAAGGGTACTTTCCCTCCAGGGGGCATTACAAAATTCCATCCTGTATATACACTTAGATACTTTCATTTTATACTTAGACTAGCTGACCCGACAGACGTTGTCCTGTCTTAACTGTGATACCTACCCTACCTACCTACCTACCTGCCTACCTACCCTACCTACCCTACCTACCCTACCTACCCACCCTACCTACCCTACCTACCTACCCTACCTACCTACCTACCCTATCTACCTACCCACCCTACCTACCCTACCTACTTACCCTACCTACCTACCTACCCTACCTACCCACCCTACCTACCCTACCTACCTACCTACCCTACCTACCTACCTACCCTACCTACCTACGTACCTACCCTACCTACCTACCCTACCTACCTACCCTACCTACCTACCCTACCTACCTACCTACCTACCCTACCTACCTACCCTACCTAAAAATAAATAATTGAAAAAAATAAAAAATGTATTCTGCTATTCAGGGCGGAGACAAATCCAACGAAACAAAAACCATGAAAATTGGTCCAGCAGATCTCGAGTTATAATGGAGGGAACAAACCCGACTTTCTTTTATATAAATATATAGATATAACACATGTTTGTTTTCTTTCACATTGTTGTCGATGATGCAGTCATCAAAAATGATTTTACAGCAAATTCACCATGAACTTAAGTAGTCCGTACATTCAAATTATAATTTCCGTCTCAGTGAGTCGGTTGCTGGACATAATAATCTTCTTACCTAGTGACCCTCGTCTGCAGATTATTGGTCGAGGTATTAAACGTCTTGCAGATCTGTGCCATGAGCCGCGCGGCGAAGTCCCGCAGTGCCCAGTGGTTGTCCATCTCTGGGCGGAGGCACAGCTGCCGCGACACGATGCAGGTCGACACGGATGGTATCAGCTCGTGTAACTGCACAATTTATTGTACAAAAGGTCAGGATAAAAAGACAGAGATATACCATGATCAGATATTTGTCAATGATTTAGTTACAGTCAATCTTACTTAATTCTTGAATTTCAGTTCAGTTCAGATTAGTGTTGCCCAAATGCAAGACCAAGACGAGACTTAGGCCAGTCTTGGTCTTGGTCTTGCGTCAATACACCTGGTCTTGGTCTTGGTCTTGGTATTGCGCTCTCAGTCTTGGTCTTGGTCTTGGTCTTGCAGCAAGAGTCTCGCAAGTCTTGCAAGTCTTGCAAATACCTATTAGCCTATTGCTATTTATTGAACACATTAGTATAGATTATGATTCGCGCTGTAAGACGTATGTAGTTACAGAATTATAATCATTAAAATCATCAATACAACCCTCCAAGTTCATAAAGAAACTCAAAGCATTCAATTTATACCAACCTACTGCTGAGACATCTTCAAGGTCATTTAATTTTATCCTCCTGTACCTACCAACCCTACCAAAATAGGTAATAATTTTATGTGTCTCTGTCCGTACTCTTTGTCGGCGAATGCGGCGCTCAAACAGTGTCAAATGCTGTGATACACTTGTTGCAAACCGTGGCGCCTTTGTCGGTAAATAACCAAATATGTAGGTATATAATACACCGACCGACGAACAGTTTATTCGCGGCACGTCACATTTTCCCAATCAACCTCGACCTTAATTCTTTAGCGATAAAGTTGAAAATCTGTTAAAGAAATTTGGCAGATTGTAGTAGCTTGATGTGCTGGCGTCTGTACCATAACATTGGCTGCCGTAGAAACTGTTACTAGACCTACTCGACTCGCTGTTAGTTTTAAATTTTGCTGAATAGAAGAATAATATAAACTTTGAAACATAAGTAGGTACCTACATAATGTTTGTATAATTTTGTTGGCTATAATTTTAAGCACATACCAACCTACCAACGTTAGATCTGCACATTAGACATAAACAAGCATAATATATTATTATTAGATACCTACAAGGTATGAACTTTGGTAGAAAGTTATTCTAGGTACATTTTATCACATGGGATGATGGGAACAGATTTGTGAGTATTAACACGCTACCTACTTAATAAATAGTTGAAATATAATAAGTACCTACCTAATCAATACAATACCTTTTAGGGTTCTTTCAGACGAGCGGCACGTTGCCAACTGCAGATACATCTGCAGCCCTTAGTTTAGTGTTATGACGATACCTACGGTTTTGATACTGGGCAACGTCTATCAAAATCGGGATTGAAACCAAATACCTACTTAATAACGCCCAAATCTCAGTTTGTCTTAACTGCAAGACGCAAGAGTCTTGCAGGCTTAAGTCTTGTCTTGCTCAAGTCTTGCAGGGTTCAGTCTTGGTCTTGGTCTCGCTACAATAAGGCGGTCTTGGTCTTGGTCTTGGTCTTGCGAAAATGCAAGAACAAGACCAAGACTGCAAGACCAAGACCGATTTTGGGCAACACTAGTTCAGATATCATCCAATGACTTCTCCCGCTCTGGGTGGAAGGGAGTATCAAACTCTTACTGACTAAAACCCATCCATGTGCCTTCCTTAGCCCTTTATGTTCCAAGGTAGCACCAACCCTTTCGGGCCATCCCGCTTAATACAGATGGAAGGGGCATCGACGCGAAGCCGGTTAGCACCGTAAGAAAAGTGCAACCACTATGTAGTGACAATGTATGGAACAGCTGAACGTCGGTTGCACGCACGAAAAATCATGACTCCATTGTCGCGTTCCGCCTGAGCCGAGCGTGCAAACGAGAGCGCGGATCAAGCGATAGAGGCACGATTGGCCCAAGCGGTTGGCTTGTGACTCTGACGCATCTATCTCTTTTCCTCTCCATTGGTCGATGCGTCCGAGTAGAAGAATTCTTATGACGTTATCACGTCAAATTATCGTCCGTAAACAGACTTTAAAGACAGCCAATTTTTTTTATAACCGAATAATTTCAACTCAGGGAGATTAAGAATTATGCACTAAATCCATGGTAACTGGCTTTGCATCGATGTCCCTTTCACCCTTTATAACAAAATAGTAACAAGTCAATGCTGTACATGGAATATTCTACTGATTGTTACAAGGTGTAGGAACGAGCCTGAAGCCGAAAATATAGTTTGTAGAACTTTTTTCTGTTTTTATATTCTGGATTGGCGCAAAAACGGCTGAACGTATTTGCATGATACTACTTGGCGCACAGATATAACCTGGATCCACACGGGCGAAGATACGGGAAGTTAGCAAAATTTTGCCCGAGGACATTTATAGAGGGTTTCGTGAGAGTAAAATACCTTTAACATTAATGTTTATAGAAGCAGCTGTACTTACATACTTCTCTAGATACAGTGACTGATTGTCAAGCAAAGCTTTGACCATCCGCATGAGATAAATGAGCAGTGCGAGATTATTCTGCACTACATTAACTTTGACGCCTTCTGATATAAATGTGCACATTCTTGGCAACATCTCATGCAGACCAGGATCGCAGGCCAGCGACTGTAGTGCTTCCTGTAAGAAATATTAAAACATTATAACAAGTTCGTGTAATATTTTAATTGATATGTTTTAGAAATGAAGACATCTTTAAGATAACATAGAGAATTTGCTTGTAAACAAACAAGATTTTTACAGGGTTACTTTACGTCGATGGGCATGTTATGCGGAGGAATGAGGAAAATGTTGTCAGGAAAGTTGTGAGTATGAATGTGTATGGCTATAAAAGTAGAGGGAGACCAAAGAAACGATGGATGGATTGTGTGAAAGATGATATGGCTAGAAAGGGAGTGACTACTGAGATGACAACTAATAGAGAAGTATGGAAGAAAAAGACATGTTGCGCCGACCCCAAATAAATTGGGATGAGGGCAGGAGAATGATGAATGACTTTACGTCGAACCAAAATCTGCAGAAATCTAAAACATCAAATAAAGAGAAACATAGACAACTCATGCATACCGCACGACGTCCTTCATCGCTGCCAACGCAAGCCTCTGTGATCTCCTTGTAGTACAACTGTTGCTCCACACTCAGCTCATGGGTGGCCAGCTGCTTCACATGGACAGACTCGGATGCCTTCAGGCGGGCTGCTTTACCACACATAGGTTTACCTAAATAGTACACATTTTCATTATTAGACAGGCTCCATACATAATTGATTCATTTAATAGGCAATCATACTAATATTTTCATAGTACATGAATATTTTGGTATTTAAACTAAACTACAGAAAAATATATTTTATTCAATTCAACATGCACTGCCTGGCTTAAGCCTTTATTTAACCAGCTTGTTGAGAACCACAGGGTACTAAAGATAGACAAAGATGCTGATGCATGCTTATCAAAACACTGACTATATACCAAATTAAAATTTTAAGAGAGCCTTTAACTCATCTAAGCATAGAATCATTCCAGTAGAATTCATAAACAATCATAATTTAAATACGGTTAATTGGTCATATGGCAAAAATTTATAATAAAAAACATATTTCATACAGCAATGGCCACAACAAGTAACAAAAAGAAGTGAAGCTTCAAGTATACAATATTCAAATATATAATGAAATACTCTAAAAAGAACAGTAATTTTTTAACTTTATTATGTTATAAGTTTCAACTTTCAGAGGGCACAAAGTAGGGAGAAATGATAAATGACTTGATTTGGTATGACCATTGCCCATTCAAACAATAAACGAGCATTTCCACTGGCTGAGATGAGCAGAGGGAAGGGATTACTCACACAATGCTATGAAAAGTTGTTTTGCCTAAAACTATCTACTGTAATACTGTAATTGTCAAATCGGAACTTTAACATTCAGAGTCATCACATTAATTTAATGTTTCCTGCACATTCCATCCAGTGGTCATGCGCTATTAAACAAAAAACTTACATTATTTGTATGCATCATGTATAGACATGTGAAATAAAAGTTCAAAATGTCAAAATACAATATATGCTGTAACTCAATGGGCATTAGAAAAATGCTTTATAACAATAATAAAATAATAAATTTAACTGAATACCTGCTGCATCCTTATTAGTAGGTTTGCTCAATTTACTGATAGGATCAACCGATTCCGATTTCTGTGCTTCCTTCGATAACGGTGGAGGGTTTTCTGGCACTGTCGGCTGAACACCGTCTACACTCAACCAATGTGCACGAACAGACACATCAAGGGGGATCTTTGGTGGAGGAGCCGAAAGAATGTCAGACAGATCCACTTCTTTCTCTTCTACAAAATGCAGTTCTCGGCCCCCACCAGATGCAAATCTAAATGGCAATGAATCCGGTTGAATGAATCCATATTGACACTGGAAAAAAATCATATCAAAAGGTTTATTTCATGAATTAAAATTCATTGTGGTGTAATTTTATACCAAGACAGGATTATTGTGTCTAATATAAGTAGGAAGGAAAAAATATGCATTTGCAATTGTATGAATGATTTATTTCACTTAAATCTCTTAACGCTAAGTACCTACATTGCCCCACAAAACTGCTTACGCAGTTTAACTGTGAGATTGTTGAGTCTCTGTTACAGCAAACTAATTACCTATAAGTTACATCTTTAAATTATTTAAACTCAATACTTAAACTTATATAGACTCTAATAAATATATTTTAAGTTTACGTGCAAATTTTACTTTATTCACTTCTTGTCTGATGTCAGCAGGCAAAGTGTTCAATAAATAGGGAACACATTTTTTTTTAAGTTCTGTTGCCATAGTAATTAATAACTCTGGGTACATTATATTTACCTGCTGCCATCGACCTGGTAGTATACCTGTTAGAAACTAATGAGTTACTCTCCCGACTGCCATGGTTGTTAACTAATAATAAATATTTATGTTTAAGGCTAACTGGTAGAATTTTACAAATTTGGAATAACCGACTATAGTCTCCTTTACAACTGTTTTTAGTTTTCTTATTTACTAGTAATTTTAAAAATGTAATTCAAGGTGTTGTAAACTTTTTCAATTACAGTCAGTACAGCAAAGATTACTAACTTTTATGGTATTATTGTCACATGTATTCTGAGATAAAGCAAGCTATGAAGTGTGTGTAACCTGGAAAGAACATACCTCAATATTCTTGATCTTCAGAGCATTGTCTATATCAGTTATTGACAACTTTTGTCTCTTGGAGTGATGCATGAATTTCATACTGTCCTGTACTATAACTTTCAATCGGAAAGTGACGTCGTCTGCCAATTCTTTAGCAGCATCATCACCTAAACTTGCTATTCCTATACTTTCTGCAATGGTTTTCATAGAATCCACTGACACAGCAGATCCGTATGCAAACTCTGAATCACCCATCTTGAAACCTTGTTAAGTAATTCTGCCCACAGAATCACAATCAACTTCTAGTTTTACTGCTAGTTAGCAGAAAATGCATGAGCAGTAATCCATTCGAAGATTCAAAACATTCTATCAGTGTTTGAATGAAAGTTCATATCAAATTCTTTAGTCACGATGTATTTATATATGCAAAAGAACGGGTCCTTCTAAATATATAAGTTTATTAGATCACAAAATCCAGTTCGAGTCCAAATCGACGTTAAAATTTTAGGAATAAAATAGAAAATAGTAATTGCGAAGACAGTAAACACAATGCATGTACACAGCACAGCACACAGCAGTCTTATTATATTACTCTTTGGGCCACAGACACGAAAGTCGAAACAACACGAAAAAAAAACTCAATTAGAGATGCGTTGAGTAAAAATAACCGTAAATGTCAAAAATCTTTTAACGTAAAAATACATTGATATACTAGGATAATTTGTTGATAAGATTACTGCATCTTTACACGTGTATAAATGTTAGTCTCTGGTGTAAATGGAAAAATTCTTTACATTGCTTAATAAATATAACGTTATTGTAATGAATGGAGTACAGCTTTGTTTCAACCACAGTTAAGAGGGGACTCTTGTCTAGAGGAATTTGAATCTCAAACTCAAAGCATTTATTTCAAATAAACTAATTACAGGCACTTTTAAATTGTCAAGGGGTTAGTTAGTCACAATGATGAAATTACAGGCACTTTTAAATTGTCAAGGGGTCAGTTAGTCACAATGATGAAGCTAGGTTGCCCATTCGGGGGCCTCCGGCATAGAGTGACGGCAACCGGCGCTCGCATGCTGGAGATCCCCGGTGCGTCGAGTGGCCCCACCGCTGACGCCCTAGCTGAGAAGCTAAGGGCGTCCCTCAACGCGGAGGAGGCTCGGGTCTCCAGGCCCGTGAAATGCGCAGATTTGCGCATCATGGGCCTGGATGACTCCGTCACGGAGGAAGAGGTGGTGGCCGCCGTCGTCAGGACGGGCGGGTGTCTCGCCGACCAAATTAAGGCAGGCACCATACGCCCTGACTTCACGGGCATGCGAACCGTAACGGTAAGCTGCCCCGTGACGGCGGCCAGCAAAATTGTGGAGGGCCGAAGACTCCTGGTGGGCTGGGTGAGCGCGCAGGTCAAACTGCTGGAGCCCAGACCTCTGAGGTGCTACCGTTGCCTCGTCGGGCACCACGTCGGTGTCCAATGCACCTCGGAGGTGGACCGCAGCACTCTGTGCTTCCGCTGCGGTCAGCCCGGTCACACGGCCGGCTCCTGCAACGCCGCGCCGCACTGCGTCGCATGTGCGGCTGCTGGCAAGCCGGCCGATCACCGGGCGGGGAGCAAGTCCTGCGCCCCGCCTGCCGGGACCAGGAGGAGAGGTAGGCCCTTCGCCACCACCCCCACCGTCGCCGCCGCCGCTGCCGCCACTGTCGCCGCCGCCGCCGCCGCCGATGCCACTGCCGAGGGACCCTCGCAGGGGACCCAGGGGGGAGTCAACATGGAGGAGTGATGGCCCCACTCCGCTTCCTCCAGGCGAACATCAACCACTGCGCCTGTGCACAGGACCTCTTGCTCCAGAGCATGGCGCAGTGGTCGATTAATATCGCCGTGGTCGCTGAGCCGTACTTTGTCCCGCCCAGGGATAACTGGGTGGAGGACCTGAGCGGCTCAGTGGCCATAACTTCGTCGGCCGCCGCCGGCACCCCGTCCCTCGAGGGCGTCTCGAAGGGACAGGGGTGCGTCGCAGCACGGTTCGGAGAGATTGTGGTAGTGGGAGTGTACTACTCTCCGAACCGAACTCTCGCCGAGTTCCACAACTCTCTCACAGAGTTGAGTGTCGTCGTCTCCAGAAGCCATCCCTTCCCCGTGCTAGTGCTCGGGGACTTCAACGCCAAAAGCCTGGCCTGGGGTTCCCGCTACACGGATGTGCGGGGTAGGATGGTGGAGGACTGGGCTCTGGAAGCAGGCCTAGCCGTCCTCAATCGGGGTTCTGTTCCCACGTGCGTGCGGATGCGGGGTGAGTCCGTTGTGGACATCTCGTTCGCGAGCCCCGCTCTGTCACAGTGCGTCCTTGACTGGCGCGAAGTAGAGGAGGTGGAGACCTACTCCGATCACCGGTATATCCGGTTCGACGTCTCCACCCAGACCTCAAGCGCGCCGGTCCGACAGGCCCCGAGTGGTCCGCCGTGGGCGCTGAAGCAGCTGGACCGGGAGCTCCTCCTGGAAGCCTCGATCGTGCAGGCCTGGGTGTCATCACCGGTCAGGCCTGCCGACATCAACGACGAGGCAGAGTGGTTCCGTGAGGCCATGTCCGAGATTTGCGACGTGGCAATGCCCCGAGTCCGGCCAGGATGCGCCCGACGTCAGGTGTACTGGTGGTCGCAAGAGGTGGAAGAACTTCGCAAGGAGTGCGTCGAGGTGCGCCACCTGTACACCAGGCACCGCAGGCTCCGCATCCGCCCTCCGGATGCGGCAGCCACGGAGGCGGAGCTGTACGAGGGGTACAGAGCGGCGAAGACCGCCCTCCAAGAAGCTGTCCAGCGGGCCAAGGACTCGGCCCGCGAGGAGATGGTGGGGACTCTGGATAGAGATCCATGGGGGCGCCCATATAAAATGGTGCGGAACAAGCTCCGCACCTGGGCCCCCCCTCTGACGCAGAGTCTCCGCCCCCAGCTGGTGGAGGAGGTGGTGAGCGCTCTGTTCCCCTCACGGGGGGAGCATACTCCCCCGCCTATGGCTCCGCCCGAAGCGGACCACGAGGACGACGACGACATCCCCGAAGTGACCGAGGTAGATCTGAGAGCGGCGGTTGGAAGGCTCAAGGCCAAGAATACCGCCCCAGGACCCGACGGCTTGCCTGGTAAAGCCTGGGTCCTGGCCTCAGGGGCTCTCGGGCCCCGACTGGAGGCGCTCTTTAGCGCATGCATGGAAAGAGGCCAGTTTCCGCTCCGTTGGAAGACGGGGAAGCTGGTCCTTATACAGAAGCCAGGGCGCCCTGCGGACTCTCCGTCCGCATTCCGGCCCATAGTGCTGCTCGACGAGGTCGGCAAACTCTTCGAGAGAATTATTGCGGGCCGCCTCGTCGGGCACCTTGGAAGGACGGGGCCGGACCTTGCGGACTGCCAGTTTGGCTTCCGCAAGGGGCGCTCGACGGTGGACGCCATCATGCGCGTTAGAGCCCTCACGACGGGGGACGCGGTGTCCCAGGGTAGGGTCGTCGTGGCGGTGTCACTCGACATCGCCAACGCTTTCAACACCCTGCCCTGGAGTTGCATTGGGGAAGCACTCCGGTATCACCGGGTGCCGACCTACCTCCGTCGAATAGTCGGGGCGTACCTGACGGACAGAGCCGTCATCTACCCCGGTCGCGATGGGGAATGGAACCGGCGAGAGATGTCGTGCGGTGTCCCACAGGGATCGGTTCTGGGGCCGCACCTGTGGGACATCGGCTACGACTGGGTGCTGCGGGCCGACCTCCCTGACGGCGTCAGCGTAATTTGTTACGCTGACGACACGCTGGTCTTGGCGCAGGGAAGGTCGCATCAGGCGGCGGCCGACGCGATGACACGCGGTGTTGCGATAGTCGTTGAGAGGATCCGGCAGTTGGGTCTCGAGGTGGCATTGCACAAATCCGAGGCCATGTCCTTTCATGGGCCTCGGAATAGGCCACCATCGGGATCCCAACTTACGGTAGGAGGGGTTCACATCGGCGTCGAGACCACGATGAAATACCTGGGTCTGGTCCTCGACAGCCGATGGAATTTCGTGGAGCATTTCCGACGTTTGGCCCCCAAGCTGGAACGGACTGGGGCCGCCTTAAAGCGGCTCTTGCCCAATTTGAGGGGGCCAAACGCCTCCTGCCGGAGGCTTTACGCGGGAGTCGTGCGGTCCATGGCCCTTTACGGGGCCCCGGTGTGGGCGCGTTCATTGCGGCGGCGAGCCGCCCACTACCTGAACGCGCCCCAAAAGGTGGTAGCCATTCGGCTAATCCGGGGGTACCGCACGATCTCGGGCGAGGCGGCGAGCCTCCTTGCCGGACTGCCGCCGTGGGATCTGGAGGCGATAGTCCTCGCGCGCCTGTACGAGTGGCGCGCGGAGGTACTAAGCCGGGGGGAAACTCCGTTTCCGCAGCAAATTGCGGCGGAGCGGACGGACCTCCGGCGCGATCTCATGGCGGCCTGGAATCAGCGACTGTCGCAACCCAGCGCAGGGCACGCCACGATAGTGGCGGTAAGGCCCCTCTTTGAGGAGTGGCTAGAGAGGCGTCACGGCGCCCTCACCTTCCGCCTGACGCAGGTCCTCACCGGACATGGATGTTTCGGGAGGTTCCTGCACATCATCAGGCGGGAGGAAACGCCCGGGTGTCACCACTGCGAGGATCGCCCAGAGGACACGGTAGAGCACACGGTGCAAACCTGCCCCGCTTGGGCGGAGCACCGCCGTGTCCTCGTAGAGGCGATCGGCGGCGGCGACCTCTCGCGCCCGGCCCTGGTGCAAGCCATGGTCCGGGGCGAGAGGGAGTGGGAGGCAGTCACCTCCTTCTGCGAAAAAGTTATGCTCGCGAAGGAGGTGGCGGGATGGGAGAGAGAAAGGTCCTCCCGTCCCAGCCGCCGCGGGAGACGCTCCGGGCGTCGGGAGCCACGTGACGACTCCCGGCCACCGTAGGCGCGGGCCTGCGGACGGTGAGTAATGGGTGACTCACCGTCCGATCAGCACCAGACCCGTGCCGTACGGCGCGTATATGTTCCACGCGCGCCTCAAAGAGATGTCAGCATATGAAGGGGCCCCTCAGGGCCAAGCCTGCCGGGTAAGCGGGATTGTCCGAAAGGGTTACCGCTACCCCGGAACATAAAGGGCTACGGAAGGAACATGGATGGGTTTTAGTCAGTAAGAGTCTGACACTCCCTTCCGCTCCACCCAGAGCGGGAGCAGTCATTGGATGATTTCCCAGCCTTAAAAAAAAAAAAAAAAAAAAAAAAAAAAAAAGGTTGCCCATTCCAAAACAGTAGGTATGTACCTGTGGCATTTAACCTAAAGTTCAGGCAAAAAATTCCACAGACACTCTTTTAAATCAGATTATAGTTACAAAATATGAGTAACAATTATGTTGAAATTATACATGTGAGAACAAAACATTTTGAAGGGAGCTAAATGATCCAATACACGCGACACCATCAGCGAGACATTAGAGTGAGCGTGTGAGAAAAATAGGTATTTGAAGAAACTATTGTCATCGCGCTGCAACGCACCTCCCTCTGTAAAGTGCGAAAGGGACAACTGCAGCTCAGGCTGATTTTACCTACAAAAAGCTTGACCAAAAGACGTTTTGTATTCCGCTGTTTTCTTCTTCAAAACTGGATTGATCTAAAAAATTCATATTTCAAAATTTAGGGGATAAGTATATTACGCTTCTATTATTTTCTTTTTTGTGAAAAACTTATCAATCAAAGTCTGCGGTAGTCGTCTGAACATGGCGGAAAAACGGGATATTATTTTTCGGGATTTTGGATTGTCATAATACTTTTAGTGATTATGTTTTGGAAAAAACTAAATGATAGGGGTACGTACTAATTAGACCTTGATCTTTGAGAAAAAAATCATTGTTCTAGTCTAGAGGCATTATCCACGAAGAAATCAGCGGAATGCATTTGTATAAGGAAAGGCCCAATAGAGCTTTGCAATAGAGTTCGCTCATAGTAATAATCCGTACCGTTGGCCTTGTTAGGAATGATTATCAAGAGCTTTACTCCCACTTCGTCTTCTTATAAAATATTGAGCTAAACTAGGGAATCGACGTGTATGGAATTCGTAGTGGTTATTTAGTCATGTGCTAGTTCCGTTCTTTTAATTGTAAAGAATAAGTGTTTTTGTACTAAACTTGACTGGCTGTAGGTTGCCTAAATAAAAGATCCGTAACTTAGGTTATATAATGTTGATATTGGGCACACTTACAAAAAAAAGTGTACCTACCTCCAAATAGCGTGGTAACTGTTTGAGGTATATGCAAAGAGTATTAAAATACCTAAGTGTCTGCGGTTTTAGTGTGACAGGTATTGTGTCACGTTAGCATTTTACTAACCATAACCCTAGGTTAAGTCTGGTTAAGTCACGGTGAGGCACAGATCTTTGGGCACAGACGAAGGTCTAAGGTCGAAAAAACTGCAATAAATTTTCTCATTTTTCCACTTCTAGTTAAGCCAGTGTCGTATTTCACCCAATTTGTTCTGTGGGTTTACCAGATGCATGCCGTGCAGATGCCATAGTTCGTTGGTTTTCATCCTTTTTTCATCAGTTTCTTTTTTGTTGACTGGCTTCTAAAGTCCAGCGATACAGACTGAATTATAAACGAAAAAAATAATAGTGAGGATTTCATAATGATCTAGTAATCGAATCGGCGTTGTGTAATTTTGTAATTAAAAAAACAATACAATATTATACATAAACAAACAATAAATATTATTATATTGTATCGAGCTATTTGTGGCTAGGGCAGAACAAATAAATGAACGTTTTTTTTTTAAATTTAAAACTGATCGCACTGTCAATGTAGCCAACACCACGTATATGGAATCATTCTTGCCAGTAGTTCATTTCCCAAATGAATAGGTTATCGGGGAATCTTGGAATAAGTGACTTTTTGTTTAACTGATGCGGCGTTGTTGTGTGGAAATTAAATATTGAATTGGCAGTCATCAGTGCCTCAGCCATCGGTGCGAAACTTTTGCAAATCTTAATTTTTAATCTTTACCAATATTATTAAGCAGAACTGTTATTTAGCTTAAATCATCACAAATTGATTGCTGAATTTATTTGAAATAAACTACTAATTACTTTTTGCAACAGGTTTAAATTTTCGGTTGAAAATATTTTCTGTTCAACTTTGGGGTAAAATATATTTACTTGTGCCAACCCTATAACTTTAAAATGACGAACACCGAATGCCGCACCATTTGCCCCACGCGATTTTTTCTTGTGTAAGGTGATTCGAGGTCTAAAAGACTAATAATTTGGTGAATAGTTCTTAAAAATGTATAGAAATAAAAAAGACGTTGATAAGCACGTGGAGAATTTGTTAAGTAAATTGTCTGAGAAAGAGGTAAGTGAAACAAGACCATGACCACAATTTCAAGGATTACTATTTGTGCGGCTTATTTTGTAACATAATTCTGCTATTTGCAGTTCAAATCGCGAGCTTATTCTGTAGCTCGGCTATATTTCGAAGTGGGCGATTATCCGAATTGCCAGAAATATGTCGAGCAATACCTCACTCAAAAAGACAACAACGCTGCGGCGTACAAACTGCTTGGACAAGCTTTGCAGAAAATGGGGCTGAAAGAAAAAGCTCTTGAACAATACAAAGCATCTTTAGACATTGACCCGGCACAAACTAGTACTATTTTGGACAGTAAGTAACTAAGTATACTTAATATTGTTGATTTTTATATGTGCATGACATTTCACATTTTACGTATTTGGTTATATCTGGCTATCAAGATTGACTAGCAATAGTGGTGTTTAATTCAGAAATAGCCTGCCTTTAAGATGTTTGATCTGGAATCTGCATAATTCACCAAACATATATTTCACTACTTTCTATGATGCTATTTTATTGACATGTCACTTATTCATGGGAACTGATTTTGTCTTTTATTGATTTAAATTAATGGTCCTTTATAATAATGTAATATAATTACATAATATAATTTCTCTATAGACTAATAAGTCTTTACTTTTTTTATTTATTTTTACTTAGCCTACACTGTCCCACTGCTAAGCAAAGGCCTCCTCCAAATTTTTCTAGGCATCTTTCTCTTGAGCCACCAAGTCTTTTTTGAAATTAAAAAATACTATATTAATAAACACTATCAAGTCTTTATTTCAAATAATTGTGGCTTTGTTTTCCATGTGAAAGTTTATTAGTGTAGATTTTTAATGACAAGTATACATAAGTTGACTCTTTTACCTTCTATTTTATAAATCATCAATATACTTTTGCAGGAAATTAATTTGTCATCATATTATCTTATGCAGATTAAAACATTCACTATTTCAGCCTACCCACTAGAATTAAAAGTGAACATTATTGACCATGTTTCCTTAAAATGATTTTACATTATTTTGACAAAAACTTGCTTAAAGACAAGGATAAAACTCAAATTAATTAACAATTTAACTCTGTCCTGCCCTATTTTTTATTTCTATATTATTATGTCACACAGTCAACACATCTTAAGATCATATTTATTTTTGCTTCAGTTTGTGAACTTCTTGCTGATGATGAGGTCACCATTGAACCAGGTCGTGCAAAATACTGGTGTGAAAAAGCAGAAGCCACATTCCCTAGGCACCCAGTTACATTTAGACTACGGGAGAGACTAATAGCTGTATCTAACCCTGACCCTGAAGCAGTTGTTCATTTACTACGTTCTGAATTGGCGATAAGACCCAAGGATGCAGTTCTTCATGCTCGCCTGTTGAAACACTACCTTAATGTCAACCAAGTCCGAGAAGCTTTTGAACATGCTTGTCATGTGGAGTTTGGAGGCAAGACATTCATTAACAACTATGGTTGGTATGAAATTCTCAATGACCTGCTAAATCATAACTCGCATAACACCAGCGATTGGCTTTATCATCTACTTCTCCTAACGGTCAAGGAGCGTATTTGTTTGTTGAGTCTAACTGAAACACCAAGTGGTTCATCCAAGGGTTTAATTGAGTCCAATGAACTCCTTCATGCCTATGACCAAGCTATTGAGAGCATTGCCAAGGTTGGAGCTTCTCCTGGCTTTGGTGAGTTCCACCATGCACTATTACAACATCATAGAGGACAAGTTGCTTTTCATGCTGCAACATTTTTACTGAAAAAGGCTAAAAAAGACCAAATAAGCTGGCGTGATGCCACTAAGCTTGCTGCACCAATGATGTTAGTTGCTTGGCAAACAGTACCTTTAGATTCGAAAGTGAATTGGCTGAGAAACGCTCCTGAAAAGCAAACAATTTCAGTAAATCGTTGGTACTCTGAAGGAACATACAGATGCTCTCAAGCTGGCCATTACTTACTTTCAAATATTCAAGAGAAAAACCAGTCATTCTTAGATCAAGTATCCCAATGTTTTTCTGGTACTCATTGGAGAGATAAATTATATAAAAAGATATTTTCCAGTAAAGGTCATTTGGATAAAATGAAATCATCTTACTTTGCATCAAATGCATTTACTGCTCCTGTTCTGAGACTTCCAAGAAAGGTAGAAGTTGAATCTTATGATGAAGATGCTCAAAGGGAATATGGTAGTTCCCTTCACCATTTTGTTTGGATATTGCTAAATTACAAAAATTATGCATCTTTCAATTGTACTCTTTTTGATATGCTTACTTATAATGCAACAACATGTGGACCTGAAACATTAAATAGATCAGATATTCATGCATTTCTGTACTGCGCAGCTCTGACAGCCAATCAACAAATATCTAAAAAAGATTCTTATGTGACCAACGATAAGCCATCTACACTTCCAGCCAACATTACTGACTTGCTGTGTTCCTTAAACCAGATGAAATGGTGGGACTGTGCCTACAAATTCAGCCAAAATGAACTAGGTACTGAATTGACAGACATACGCGCCACATTGAGTCGCGGCATTGAAGTGGTGCGATGTGTTGACAATCACGGTCTAGACCCAGAACTTCTCTGCACTCTTGGACGCATATTCAGTGAAAAAGCTAAAACATCAACAAATGTTGATGAAAAAGCCCAACTGGAAACAAGGGCGGGTCTGTATTACTCTTCAGCTGTACCATTACTAGAAAAATTGAGAAGCAAAATTGTAGTGAAATTCCTTGACAAAAGAATGTTTGATTACACACACAAAGACCTTGGCACCAAAGAACTCAATGCATTACTTGAAGAATGCAAGTTATATGTAGCAGTCAATCATTTCAGTGAGGGTGAATATGATAAAGTAATTGAAATCCTTTCCAATTTAAAGTCACCACAAGCATTATACCACCTTAGCAAAACTTATAATAAAATTGCTTCAGAAGAAAATAATTTGTCCAGAGATCCTGAAACAAGATCAAAATATGCAGCATTGCTGTCTAAAGCTAAAATGTTTGGGTACAAAGCTTTAGATAGGCTCAGGGATAGCGAATCAAATAAAAATCATCCTCTATACTCCGAAACACAAGAGCTGATTGAGGATATAGAAACCCAAATGAATAAAATAGATTCCGATTTTTCCGTCGTTACAAATGACGGCGAGGGCAGGTACTCGTCAGATGAAAATGTGTCGGGAGAAAGTGAGGTGCCAATCAGGGGAAACTCTCATATGTTCCGGAATATTAGTTCTACACCAAAAGCTGTTCACAATGCCAACGCTACAAACTATCGAACTGCTATGGACTCCCAAATACTTGAAAACTCGAGGGTTGACCAACAATATTTGGCAAGAATAGAAACAGAAATTAAAAATTTACAGAAAAGGGATACTACTATTAGCGACTTTATGGAACAAACAAGAAATTGGTTTGATGAAAATCGTAAATTAGGCAATCAGATAATAAGCACTATTCAATCCAATATGCAAAATACTACAGATCAATTTAAATTGCTGAAAATATCAGTAGATCAAGTTAAAGACCAAATAGACGAATGTAGAAGTGAATGTAAAGATGTCAGTGAATTGAAAAAACAAGTTGCAGAGCTCAAAAAGGAAGTGGGCAAGTTGAAAAAAGCTTCTTCTGAACAGAATATAGATGAGAGTGACTTATATAACTTGGATGAAGAATACAGAACAAATGAAAGTACATCATCATTTGCTACACAGTTACCATTCGCACCATCACAAGTGATACCTCCCTTTAATCAAAGACTTGTACCACCATTCCCTGTGCCTCCTAACCCATATCAGCTTTATAATCAAAGCTTATACAACCTCTACAACCAGTATTCTCAATTTGTCCAGCCTGCCTCAGTACCAGCAACGCAGCCAATGTTTGATCCAACAAGAGCTCAAGTAAACTATCCTGGTGTTTATCCAACACCCGATCAGATGTATTTGGATATAGCTCACCTTGTCGCCCCTAATTTGTCGAATGCCCCTACGGTGCCGCCAGTGCCGGTAGCGCCGTTACCTTCTGTACCAACCATGCCAGGTGTGTCATCTGTATCTGTGCCGGCACCAGCTACATCAGTCACGATGTCTAAAACAACTTCTTCTTCGGAATCCAAAGATACTTCGAGATCTTTGCCTGTAAATGTAGTAATAACATCTTCAGATCCTTTGCCTACATGTACTACAACTCCAGCTCCAATCCTAAGTGTGACAATTCCACCAAAACATATTAAAGGCACTCCACATAACTATCAAATCCAACTGCCTTCTACAACTGACTCTAAAGCAATGTCACCTCCAGTGTTTGTCTTCCCAGCACAAAATAAGACTGCAACTACAAATCCTGTGACTAATTGGAATCAATCTTCTGTGTTCAAGACAACAACAGCATGTGCAACATCTACTCTTAGTTCTCTCAATCCCACAGTAGCTGCACCTATTGGTGGTGATACATTTGATACTTCAAGGTCTGTAGTTGATGGACCATTATTTGGTGGTTATTCCCCTAATACAAGTCTGAATAAGTCAAGAACTTTATCAGACAGAAGCAATACTTCTGTGGAAAATTATGATCCATGTCCAGATTTTAAACCTATCGTACCTTTGCCTGCTGAAGTGAAAGTAACTACGGGCGAAGAAGGTGAATATGCGATATTTAGCGCAAGAGCGAAACTGTTCCGCTTTGTCGAAAAGCAATGGAAAGAGAGAGGCCTTGGTGAAATGAAGTTACTGAAGCACAAGATCACAGGAAAAGTTCGAGTTCTTATGAGACGAGAGCAAGTACATAAGATTTGCGCTAATCATATCATTACCGCGGAAATGGAAATAAAACAAATGATGAATGAAACTAAAGCCTACTTCTGGGTCGCAAATGATTTCGCAGATGAGACTGTGGTCTTAGAAAAGTTTTGTATCCGTTTTAAAACGCCTGATATAGCTCAAGAATTCTATAATGCCTTTGAAAAAGCGAGACAGGAATCCATGCTGAATAAAACTTCCAGTCCAGTTGCACCTAAAGATGAAGATTCAAAATTAGCAGCTCCGACAACAATTGCCAGCCTTCTGACTACACCTAATAAAGACAACACCGCCCAGTCGACACCAGCGAAGGCCGTTGTAGGTGGATTCACATTTAGCAGCACACCTACATTCAAATCTGTGTCTGATGATGCGAAGCCTGACACTAAATCACAAGAAGTTGCTTCTAGCAAGGCCAATGTATTTAGTGGATTATCCTTTAAAACTTCCACAAGTTCTCCATTTACTAATTTGTTTGGTAAAACTCTTTCTACCGACACAAAAAGCTCTGACAACAGCACACAGGCTTCAGTATCTACTAAATTAAATACTTCGGACCAGGTAGAAGAATATGAGCCGAATGTTGAGTTCAAGCCTGTAGTGCCTTTGCCTGCTTTAGTTGATCAGAAGACAGGCGAAGAAGACGAAGATATACTGTTTGAACATCGCGCTAAACTTTTAAGGTTTGACGCAGCTGCCAAAGAATGGAAAGAACGCGGTCTTGGTAATATTAAATTACTTGTTCATAAAGATAACATCCAAAAAGTAAGACTGTTAATGCGGCGTGAACAGATTATGAAAGTGTGTTGTAACCATGCAGTTACTAATGATATGGTGTTTCAAAAAATGCCCAATGTGGATAAAGCTGTAACTTGGTGTGCTAAAGACTTTTCGGAAGGTGAATTGGTAGCTGAAACTTTCTGTTTACGATTTAAAACTATTCAATTGTGTGATAAATTTATTGAAGCTGTTAAATCTGCACAATCTAAAATAAAAGACGAATCAAAGGCTGCGAAGGAAGTAAAGAATGCTGCAAAACAAAACAATCAAACTGGATTTGGAGAAATGTTTAAACCTAAAGCTGGATCATGGCATTGTGATGCATGTTATACAAATAATTTGGAAAGTTTCGATAGGTGCGCGTGTTGTGAAACACCCAAACCGAAGAGCTCCACTAATAGCTCTGCTCCTCCTATTGTCACCAACACAAATACCGAAAGCAAACCCGTAGCTACTGTAGGCTGGGGAGACAAATTCAAACCCAAGCCAGGGAGTTGGGAATGCAAAGATTGCTTAGTTCGAAATGCACCTACTCTAGAAAACTGCAGTGCTTGTAACAGTCCTAAAGATCCAACGAAAGCTAAGACAAGTATTAAACTTACTTCTGATAATGCACCCAAATTTAACTTTGGCATACCTCCTAAAACTACAAGTAATGAAGAAAAGCCCGCTGCGGCATTCCCTGTCACTGCTCAGGTGCAGTCACTTGGTACCGGAGCAGACTTATTTAAATCCAGTGCACCAACTTCGGAAGTTAATAAAAACTCATCTATTTTTGGAACTGGCTCACTTGGGCCACAATTCCGTTTTGGTGTTCCACCAGCAGCAAATGATCAAAACCCAAATGCAGGGACTACTTCTATATTTGATGGCACTGGTGCACACAAATTTAGTTTTGGTGTCAAATCGAATGACCTTGATACATCAGTAACCCCTATAACCTTTGGGATTCCGAAACCTCCAGCAAATAATATTGTGTTTGATGCACCAAAGACGGGACCCACTGAAGGTCAGGCTGTTGACATGAGCTTCAAAAAGAATGAAGAAGTTATTACTTCTGTGAAACCAGCACTACTACCCACACCACAGACAGAAAGTTCATCTAATGTATCCTTTGGGTTCAAAGAGAGTGGCACATTTGATTTTGTATTCAAACCTAAAACACCAACCAAGGTTAAAAGCCCGGCGAAGTCACCACATAGCCAAGGAGATGGTGACGATAGTGATGGCAATGAATATGCTGCAGAAGATGAATGCTACCATCCCTTCACTCCTGTGATCCCCCTGCCTGATAAGGTAAAGTATTTTTTTTGATCTTGGTTTCTCATTCTTTTTAAATATTTAAAACTTACCCAAAGCTAATAGTTTCAGTTATGTTAGGTTATTATAATAACCTAACTTTACTGACACTATTAACTAAGATATGGCATTGATAAAATCCACTGCCACATTGTATAAAAATGCTTGCCAAGGTATGGTAAACTCCAGCTCTGGGTTACAGGAAGTAGTAACCAGCTAACTAGCTTTCTAAATTGTTTTAGAGCTTAGAGCTGACCAATGAGTTCGTATATACAACATGTCCCAAAATTCAACGATAAGCCGGCACCAGAGGATGGACCTACTAATGACTACTCGAGAAAAAAAAAGAAAAAAAAAATACCTCTACTTTTTTTTAAATTACTTAAAAAAAATGGAAATTCTTCGAAAATGTATACCCCTTATGACACTTTTAACTACCATGACCACAATTTTTCAAATATTTCAGTTTTTTTGTTTGTATCGGCAACCTAAGTAGTACTACTATTCACCATAATCTTTGAAAATTACAGAATTTTCGTAGTTTTATACAAAAAAAACAACCAAAAAAAATTATTTCCCTATAATTTTGAAAGATTTTAACGTTCAGTACACTTTAAGTCATCGTAGTGTAAAAAAAAATATGGACACCACTATGGCAAGTTTTTTAAAAAATTAGCGCAACTAACCTAGATTTTAAAATGGTATAATACTTTATTAAAACTAGCCACAAAAAATAAATAATGATACTTTTTCTAATCAAGAACCAAATTTTATAAGTTGTTGTTAATAGTAATTACTTCTACTATGTGCCCAAAATAGATTTCTTTCGCAAATTCTTAGAATTTGGAAGGGACATGTGCGTAGTCAGTGAAGTTCAGAAGTCAGAAAGAGATAGATAGTATACGTTAGAGAGAGATAGATAGAGAGCGATTATACGTTAGAGAGAGATAGATAGATGTTTGTTGTTAAATAACAATAGGGCAGGTAGGAATGTTGCTGTTCTCTACAAAGTACAAAGTCAGTACGCTCTGCTTCTTTGTTTACTGTGCACCGTTTCGTATTCAATTGATGTGACTCTCGTACTAACGACTTTTGGCTTGGCTTTTTGGACTGGATTAAGTGATCTGCAAACTGTACTAACCTGGCATTATTTTGAACTGGACTGTGTTTTGTGAATTGGACTTTTGGCGTATTTTGGACTGTTTAGCGTTTATCATGCCGCTACCATACACACCGTTGGAATACGCTAATATGCACCTCATTTATGGAGAGTGCCGATGCAATGGTAGTGCTGCTAGCAGATTATATCGAGAAAGGTACCCAAATGCTCAAAGATACCCGAATTATCGAGTATTTATTAACGTGCATCAAGCGTTTTCGGAGGGCCGTTTACCATCTGACAGGAGAAATGCTGGAAGACCTAGATCGGAACGCGACGAAGACGTTCTCAATGAAATTGAAAATGATTCAACTACCTCGGTACGTGCCATAGAAATAGCTACGGGAATCCCAAAAAGTACTGCACATCGAATCCTAAAACGTCACAGACTTCACCCATATCACTACAGGCGTGTGCAGACGTTATTACCGCGGGACTATCCACTACGAGTCGCATTTTGCCGTGTGATGCTGCAAAAGCACAGAGAAGATCCCCAATTCTTGGATAATATTCTATGGTCGGATGAATCAACCTGCAAGAGAGATGGCTATTTAAATCTTCACAACCTACATAGCTGGAGCAATGAAAATCCGCACCTGATGAGACAAGACAAATCCCAATATCAATTCAAGGTTAACCTATGGACGGGCATATTAAACGGAAAAGTGATTGGGCCTTTTGAATTACAAGGAAACTTGGATGGCAATAGTTACTTGAACTTTTTACAAAATGACTTGCCAGTATTATTAGAAGACATGCCCATTAGTGATCCACAAAACATATGGTTCCAAAATGATGGCTGCCCAGCTCACTATGCCCGTCCTGTGCGAGAATACTTAAACCAAGAGTATCCAGGGCGTTGGATAGGGCGACTTGGTCCTATTTTATGGCCACCCCGTTCACCCGATCTAAACCCCCTGGACTTCTTCTATTGGGGTTGTCTCAAAGACAGAGTCTACTCGAAACCCATTGCAACACTGAACGACCTTCGCCAAAAAATCACTCAGGCTGCGGATCATATCAATAGTAGAAGATATGCACGACGAATAAAACGATCTTTTTTAAGGCGATGTCATGCTTGTATTAATGCCGGTGGTAAACAGTTCGAACATTTATTATAATATTATTAATAATGCAATAAATTTACATTTATTGACACCATTTGTTTCATTCATTCAACATTTTCCAACAACAAAAATCTATTTTGGGCACATAGTAGAAGTGATTACTATTAACAACAACTTATGAAATTTGGTTCTTGATTAGAAAAAGTGTCATTATTTTTTTTTTGTGGCTAGTTTTCCTAAAGTATTATACCATTTTAAAATCTAGGTTAGTTGCGCTAATTTTTAAAAAAACTTGCCATAGTAGTGCCCATATTTTTTTTTTACACTACGATGACTTAAAGTGTACTGAACGTTAAAATCTTTCAAAATTTTAGGGAAATAATTTTTTTTGGTTGTTTTTTTGTATAAAACTACGAAAATTCTGTAATTTTCAAAGATTATGGTGAATAGTAGTACTACTTAGGTTGCCGATACAAACAAAAAAACTGAAAAATTTGAAAAATTGTGGTCATGGTAGTTAAAAGTGTCATAAGGGGTATACATTTTCGAAGAATTTCCATTTTTTTTAAGTAATTTAAAAAAAAGTAGAGGTATTTTTTTTTTCTTTTTTTTTCTCGAGTAGTCATTAGTAGGTCCATCCTCTGGTGCCGGCTTATCGTTGAATTTTGGGACATGTTGTATATATTTTTTTAATTTTTTTAGTACCTATGTAACCAATCCAATTGTAATGTTTTTAGGTCGAAGTTGTAACTGGCGAAGAAAATGAAACTGAACTTTATGGCCAACTAGCAAAATTATATAGATTTTCATCAGGTGAATGGAAAGAACGCGGGAAAGGCATCGTCAAAATACTAAAACACAAGGAAACTGGGAAATTGAGGTAACCTTGGGAAAATTTTTGATATGTATTTTAAGTGTAATAACCATTATTTAGTTTTCTTGTGAATTAACATTTTTCTATTTTTATTTTACAGGGCGGTTATGCGAAGGGAACAGGTCCTTAAAATATGTTTGAATTATGCTTTGACTCCTGAGATAATATACAATGTAAAAGATGAAAAGTCTTGGCAATTTATTGTCAACGATTTCAGTGAAGGTGAATTAACCATGGAACATTTCTGTCTACGGTTTAAAAGTAAAGAGATAGCTTTAGAGTTTAAAGATGCAATTGATAATGCGCTACAAGGCAAACCCGTCAATAAGAAAGAAGTCATTAATAAGACCGACAAAGACGAAAGTGATGATGTTGTCTTTGTAAGTGAAATACAAGCTACGGCAGAAGAAAAACAAAAGGCCATGGAGCTCATGCTGCCTGAAAACTTCTTTACTTATAAAAGTAAGGAACCATGTCAAGGATGCCGTGGGTGCCACGACAGTGAAGACTCTAGTGCATGTGAAACTGATTCACAAGCTGCATCAGTAGCAAATAACACAAACGTAACATTAACTACTGAATCAAACGGAACTAATGCAGACCAGAAACCTCTCACAGTAGCAGCAACTTTAAAAGCATCATTGACTAATGCCAGCACACCTGTCAAAACAACGACACCTCTTTTCCAAAGTCCTACTAGTTCTATATACGGTACTCCCTCTAATTTTGAAAAAACAGTAGATACATCTATATTTCGCACTCCACTGGGTTCACATGTGTCCAATGCAAAAACACCAACATCGACATCTTCCGAGAGCAGTTTTGGTAGTAATGCAACCAACAAGGAAAATACCTTCATTCAGAAACCTAGTATATTCTCAGGATTTGGAGAACAGACCGTGTTATTTGGAAGTACACAAAATAAAGCTGCTTCTATATTTGGCAGTGTAGACTCTCAAGGGGCATCCGGCGCTAAGAATTCTCTCCTAGCCCCGCCAAAGCTGACATACAATAATACTTCGAATGGGAATCAACTCCAAGCTAATTCAAACTTCGGAGCAGCACCTGCAAAATTCGTTTTTAGTGATACCAAACAGACTCCTCCAACTACGAACACTACCACCGACAAGGGAATGTCGTTTAATAGATCTGTATTAGAATTTTCGGCTGCTAATACAAAGACAGACGGGCAAAATAGTAGTGTAAAATCTATATTTGGAGATGATAATAAATCTGAAAACTTATTTACTAGTGTTAATCAAGGCAGTATTTTTGGACCCGGTGCCTTAGCGAACAGTCAATCTGAAGTCGGTACTGGCATCTTTGGGTCGGTTGGCATGTCAGCATTTGGTTCTCTTTCATCTCAAAAGTCGCTATTTGGAGGTGGGAATTCAATATTTGGGACATCTAACCATGCTGCTGCATTGAGTACAGCTGCAAATAACGTAGCACCGCCACCACCACCAAGTGACGACAAGCCTGAAGCAACGGTTGCTGAGCAACAGCCTGAGAAGGAAGAAGCACCATTACGTATTGACAACAGTCTGACATTTGCTGCTCTGTCATCTGGCTCTGCGCCTGGTATCAAAACTGGCTTTGGTATAAAAACTGCCCAAGGTAAGTTAAAATTATTTTACTGCCATTTCATAGATGTTATTAGATTTTAAAACTATTCAAAACAGGGTGACAAGTAATCCCTGTTATGGAGCACATTTAAGAAAGCTGTGCTCCATGACAGGTCATCAAGTCTGTGACTAAAGTTTGTTAATACTTCGTTCTTACAAGTCTGGCCGGCGATACAGTCGGCTCCATTACAACTGAGCTGCTGCTATTGTTTGTTTTTTTTTTAATAAAAACATTTTTATTCTAGAACGACCTGATTTCAAATGGGAGGGAGCGGGGCAACAACTATTTGTTGCTAAACCTGGAAATAAGTCACAGAATGAGAGTGCTGACGGGGAAGCCGTTAGCACTGGTGCCGATGAGGAGTACGACCCTCACTATGAGCCCATTGTACCGCTGCCTGACAAGATTGTGGTCACCACAGGAGAGGAGGATGAGGTAACTATCACTGGCATAAAATACCGTTCGTGGCAAGGAACGATTCTGACGGACTATTCTCACATTTACTTTAGTGTGATCTAGTTATTATATATATTATAGTTATACATGGTTGTATATTACGCTGGAGAACTTGCAACTTCTATTAGTTAATTTGTAAATATTATTGTCGAAATAGTCGCGATACAATTGAGTGAGTGCAAATTTAATCGATTCTGTTATTTTAAGGAAAAAATATACGGCGAGCGATGCAAATTGTACCGTTACGACGAGAAGTCCCGGGAATGGAAAGAACGAGGTGTGGGTGAAATGAAAGTGTTGTACTACCCGGCAAGGAAGACTTACAGGCTCCTACTGCGTCGTGAACAGGTAAGTTCTTTCAGACCCTTTAAATATTAGGAAAATATTATCATGTCCATTTTTCTTCTTTTCGTGTGGTTAGTGACTAACCTGGTGTCACAGTTTTTATGCTGCCCATGGGCCTCTGACTTAGCTTCACATGCTGTTGAGAAATATCTATGAGACATGCTGGTTTCTTCACGATTTTTTCTTCACCGGTTTTAAGTAAGTGATAATTCATGTCATTAGCAACATGCCTTATCTTCTCTGGTTTCCAAAAGCCCCTTCTATTATGTTTTCAACAAACTCTTCAGCTTTTTTATTAGTATGGATTGCTTTTCCAACAATTAAAGTTTGAATAAAATGATTGAATTGCAATTGACAAAATGTTGATGAAATTGAAGTTTTAAAATTGAAATTAATTACATATATATAGCTGATCTAAATTTAGAACTTCTGGTTTAAGTACTCAAATAAATCCAAGCACTCAATGTGACTAGCACTACAAATTTTCAACAACAGACAAGTTTTCTGATCAATTTCTTTACTAGACATTTATGCACATATTAACCGATAGGTAGTCTGGTATCAATATTAAAGTGAATGCTAAAAGGTTGCCTGCGAAATTCAAATTTCCTTTAAACCCACCAGCAAATTGCAAAAAATGTACGAAATTTGTATCTTGTGGGCTACTCGGGCGCTCACCTATAGCAATTCCATCTTTAGGTACACAAAGCGGTGCTCAACATGCTGCTGTACATGGATCTGCAACTGCTACCAATGAAGAACTCTGACCGTGCGTGGACGTGGGCGGGACGCAACTTCGCGGAGAACTCCGCCGGCGAGCAGGAGACTCTAGCGGTCAGGTTCAAGAACGTGGAACTGGCTACTGCGTTCCATGATAAGATTGTTGAATGTGTTAGGGTAAGAAATTTTATTATTTATTTGCGTTTACTATTTCAAGTATAAATGACTATTCTGCGACTGCATACGAGGCCTCTTATCTCTGCAGTAGCGAATCTGATATGTCTTTCCGAGTATCGATTTTCGATTGAGTTCCAGTTGGTCAAGTTTGGAGTGGATATAGAGTTTTGTTCATATAACATAGATTTATTGAACTCCATTTCATCAGAAATTACAAGCATCTGCTGCCCAAGCCGTGAAAGAAGAGAAAGAAGCAGAAATCTCAGTCGAAAACACCGTGTCAAAGTTGAGGTTACCAAAACACTTGCAAGAGAGTGCGCGCGCAGACAACGCGATGACCGCAGAAGTGTTCAAAAGGACGTCGGTGATCGCATCAGGACACGAAGCGGCAGGTAGCACGGGCGATGACACAGGCTCATCGGTCAGCGAAGTCTTCAAACAAGTAAACTTCTTGGAGTCCGAGGAAGACCACGACGATGAAGAGGAGGACTATGATTATAATAATTATTATAATGAGGTTAGTATTGCTTTAAACATGTTTCTCATTAAACCCTTAATGAATTACAGTCCGCTATGTACATTTGGTACATCGTGTATTAGAAAAAGATCGGATCTGTAGTTACTCATACTTGTGTGGCAGTTTCTTTCTCAAACTCGATGTCGACGTCCGGGTACTGTAATACATTAAGATATAAAACCATACTAACTTATTATAAAATTTAGGAAGAGGAAGAATCTGCAGCATACTACTCGTGTGATGGCGAGGCGATAGTGCGCCAGGGCAACAAAAAGACCACCTGTTCAAACGCACACATACAAGTGCTGTTCGACCAGGAGATCTACTCGCCCAAGATATTCGTCACCGACGCCAACACTGGAGAAATACTTGCTGATATGCTCATATACACTGATACTGAATTCCAGGTATGATTCCATCAGATTTGATGGTAATTTTACTAAAAGTTAATGTAGTTGACATGACAGATGAGTAAAGCTGTATGAATTCTAAGTGTTGAAGAGCGCTCAGGAGACTGCATAACAGTCTCCTGATTTCAACTTCCCTCTCATATTTTGCAGACGTCTTTCTTTATAGCTAAAAAAAGGTGAAACGACGGTTATATCACAAATTGATACCTACCGGCAATATGCTCAAAGAAATATAGCTTCACCCGCATGGGCCGTAATTTTTTCTCGAGGTACCCTGGCTCATCCACCTAGAGGCTGATTTTTTAATCGTCAGATAAGTTTTATGAGAAGAATAAAAATGGCGGTTTGGCAGCTTTTGCATAGAAAATATGTCATACGGCCTTTTTTATTCTTAAGATAAAAGTTATCAGGCTATTGGTAAATCGGCCTTTAATCTAATACATCACACATTATCATAACACTCGAGCTTGAATACCTTCCTACCGTAACAGGAACATATGACTCAAAGTAAACATTTGTGTTAGATGAGCGGCGATTCGTGCGAATGGTCAGGCAAGGACTACACCAGCAACGACCCCGTGGATAAGACGGTTACTGTCCACTTCTACGACAGCGAGACCGCGATGCAGTTCTATGACAGTTGTGAGGTAAAAAATTACTTTTGTGCCAATAAATACTAGACGTTTTGATTTTTGCAACCTGAATATCAAGTTTTTAAAGTTTCAAGGCCATTGATGTTTTACCATATTTCGTTTTATATGCTTATCATAGTTTTACCACCTCGATGATCATATTAAATACTTGTTGTAATATCATCTCCAGGCTGCTACACATTATGCCGGTGGCACGGCCGCCGGGTGTGCCACTGTCCCAGCCGGTGGGTATTAACAGTTTGCCGGCACATTATGCAGAAGCCATGGAGCATCATTCATGTTGCGATAAAAATAACGCACCCTTCCAATTCACTATAAATCACCCTATTCTCACGTAACTCGGTATGTGTTGTTTCAGACAAGTAAATCCGCCACGTACGCGTCCACTGATCCTGAGTCGTAAGAATATATTATTCAAACGCCTAAATTAGTATTTTAACTTCAAATGTAGATTAAACTCCGTATTTCGTATAGTTAATAAGTGTGTAGACCGGTTTTTACGTAGTTATTTTTAAAGTCTAGGCGACTATAAATTGACCCTTTTTGTTTGTTGAGAGTCCAATTTTGTTACCTGTTTTTTTTATTATTGCTATTTAGATCTCATAAAACCTAAAAGCGTTTTTATCATTTTGTTATCATAGGAACGGTTATTCAGTGAACCAATTATGACATTAACATTATAATCAATGCCTGAAATAAAGAATGGTACTACACATAGCTTGCTCGTATTAAACTTCTGGCACACTCAAATCATACAAATGTTTTGATTACATAAGTGCAGTGCATGTAGATTCATACAATAGTCTGACATAAGCTAAGTTATTTAAATAAGCTCATAAATAATTGAATGCTACATTTTGAAAATTATGAAGTGATTTGTATTATAGCGACTAGAAAAAGAGATCTAACCAACACTTGTTGACATTTTTATTGTAAATGATCACTTTGTTTGACGACGTATATTTATTATGTAATGATATTGATGTAAATGTTCCTAATTGGTTAGGTCTTTTTAAACGTCCGTATGGAGCTGCGACTGATTGCGACTGGTTGCTTGAATGAATATTGTCACTCGTAGCTTCATGTTTGTTAACAGGGCATCCTTGATTCATGTGGTTCTCACATCATATAATATTATAATTTATTCGAAAATAATGAACAATATGTAACTTACTTTTTGTAAATCAAACAAATTAAATGTAACCCAGCCATCGTGAGGATATTATAGATGTTTGTGAATTTCTTGAATTAAGATTATCAATTTTTAAATATAGTTTTTAAATGAGCAAAGGATCATGTTGCTGTGGTAATTTTGTTAATTAAACTTAATGATTCATAATAGAAAGTTATGGATACCTTTGAAAGGGTAATAGTTATTTCCTTTTCTCATTTAAACTGTGATCTTATTTTTAAACTTATTATCTGATGATTCAAGTGTAATAAATGAAAAATGATTTAAAATTCAAGTGTTTCTTTTTATTAACCCAAAAGAAGATATATCATGTTAATTTATTGAAAAATATAAACATACTAGCTTTTGCCAGCGATTTCGACCACGTAGAGTTCGGTTGTATCGCAATATCAGGAGATATTTTTGATACAGAAAGGACCCAATGTCCTTCCCCGAGATTTAATCTACCTCAGCCAAATTTTATCTAAATTCGTTCAGTGGTTTAGGCGTAAAAAGGTTACATACAAACAGAGTTACTTTCTCATTTGTAATATAAGTATGGATAAAATGCCGGAAAATAAATACCTCTGCCATTTATAAAAATGTGTGGTAGAGTAGACTAATCTTTGTTTTTCATTTTTATATCGCTACTAGTATTTTGAGACGACCTTCGTTCACTTAAATACATAGAGAAACTTCGCCGAGTCATTTAATTTTTTTATTCTTTTTGAAAATGGTATTACTCTGTCAACAATTGACAAGTTATAACAATGACTCCTGATTGTTTGCTTCTCAAGTTTACTTGAATATAACATGAAGAATAATAAATGGTACAAATACATTACACTGCACAACATGATCAATAAGCAGAGCTTCGAACTGAACCAAAGTTTCTGTCCTCAGGATAGGACTACTATACTTCATAATTTTAAGGCAACTGAACTTATCGACAGCATTCGATGATACTGAAGAGAATCTAAATGCGGGACCTGAAGAGAATTCACTTGTGGAAGTAAGGGCTGTGTTCATCAATTGTGAGACTGTAAGTACTTATACTGTAGCTTGGAAATAGCGGTCGGGCCCTGCATTTTCTAGCATTTTTAATTTAAAAAAAAGACATGAATTAATATACTTACTTACCTATATCGTGATGGTCAACATTTTCCAATAACAAAAAACCACCGCCCCTAAGACGACCCATTGACCCACAATTTTGGTGGAATTAAACCTTTAGGGATAGGGCAATACCCGCAAATACCTACTAGAGTACCAACACGTCTACTTAGCCGTACAGTTCGCTGATCTCGCATAAGGACGTAGGGTTTCCGTACAATGAGAGGTCAGCCTATACTGGAAAAGTAAAGCTTGATATTATTATGTAGCCGTGTGTACCAGTGCGTTAAAAGCGATGCCCAATATTTTGATGTGTCAAGTTTGTCGCTTGTAAAACACATTATTTCTTATAATTTTTAAAGTTGTAACTACTTATTTCAGCAAACAAACGCAGATGAAGAAAGCGTTGCGCCTGACAGTGACATGTTGCGTTTCGAACGAGAGGAACTCTTCAAGCACAGTGTACTACGCGACTGCAACAAAAAACTGGCTGTTACTGTGAAAATATCCTGCCAGCCCGACGTGAGTAAGAAAGAAAGAAATATGCATTGTCCAGGTAAAAGAGTAGGCAGGTTGGCGTGAGACGACATGAGTAACTTAAATGTTACCTACAGCTAGGTTACAGTAGATTTTCGCCACTGAGCCCAGTTAGTCCGTGTCTCGGGACTCAGGGTACACATTCCTGAGCGGACACAGAGGTGATTTCAGGTATGGTATAACATGATTGGTGAAGGGTGGGCGTTTTTGGGGGACTGTCTTATGTAACTTTGACCTTCAAAAAGTGCTGATCTTCAGCCTAATTTGAATAAATGACTTTTGATTTTGGATGTGTGTGACGATGGTTATTAAAGGCTCGCCAAAATAGTTATAATTTAAAAAAAAACTATAATTGGCATTTAGGTACGGCATACTGAATGAATGGCTGTCATAACAGATTGGATTTAACACCCACCATCCACTCGCTGCTTTCTTTGATCTGTACTAGTCTCCTCTAGGTCTTACTATAAATTCTATAGTACCTAAGTGATTCTTATTAATTCGACGACGACTCCGGCTGTAGACTATAAATGAGTGACTGATACTCCGCATTAATGAACCTGAAGTATGTACTGACATAAACAATGCATTGGGTGAGCACCTTTTGCAATAAGCGTCCGAAAGACTATGCTGCGTATTGTTTTACTTACCAGTTGTTTATACATACCTACATAGTTACTTATAATATGAATCGTCTTCGTTCAGGTAATAATGAGCATCGCCTATTCTTTGCCAATATTTACTAACAATAAGCATGTCGTCTTCTTAACAGAGTTCAGGTGATGAATACCTACCCATAGAGCACGTATTTGAGGGCCCGGAGAGGAAGCGCGTACGTCTCCTCGACCCGTACATACTGCGTCTGCGCAGAGAATCACCACTCCAGGCTTACAAGCTGCGCAGAGTTGATGTATGGGACCTTAAATTTTTTCATTACCCACTCTCTCCGAAACTATTCACAGCTACTCTCGAAGAGGTATTTAGAACACTGGCAGCCTCATGGATGACCAAGGGCATTGAAGTCGGCAGCAGGAGACTGACAAACCTCCGATTTGCCGACGACATAGTCCTTTTTGCCCCCACAGCTCTGCAACTAGAGACTATGCTTCAAGACCTAAGCACGGCAAGCCTCAAGGTTAGACTCGTGATGAATCGGTCCAAAACTAAAGCCATGACCAACAATGCTAAGCATAGGATCGAGCTGGATGGGCAGGAAATACATTATGTCGATGAGTACATCTACTTGGGCCAGTTAGTTTCTTTCGAAAACAGGCAAGAAAAAGAAATCGATCGCCGCATCGAAAATGCCTGGTAAAGTTACTGGTCCATGAAGACGCTATAATGAAGGGTGATCTACCGATTTCCCTGAAGCGAGAACTTATCGATATGTGTAACCTGCAAGTCCTAACTTACGGTGCTCAGACCTGGTCGCTCACCGAATCTCAAAAGTTCCGCCTTGGGGTTTGCGAAAGAGGTATGGAGCGCAGCGTTTTGGGCATTAAACGAACTGACCGAATACGAAATGCCACGCTACGCTCCAAAACTGGGATCGTTGACGTTAGCAAAAAGGCTACCAAGCTAAAATGGGATTGGGCGGGTCACGTTAGCCGCATGCAGAGTGACCGCTGGGCAATAGTCGCTACAAGGTGGGTGCCTGAGGATGGACGGCGCCGTCGAGGCCGGCCCAGGAAGTGGTGGCGAGACGACCTAGACGCATACCACAAGGCAGTGGCGTGCACACAGTTTTAAGACAGGGTAGGCAGAAAATTTTACTCACCATAAATACTACACGTTGGTTTTGGTTCGTCGTCTTGTCGATTGATGATGTAGGTAATTGCCAAATGCCAACTCAAATATCCATAGATTGACTGATTTTATAGACATATCAATTTACGGATATTCGAAGTGGCCTTTCGGCACGTTTGTTTGATGTTTTGTAATGTTTGTGTAATTTGCAAAATTTAAATAAAATCATTGTAAAGATGGTGGTGTGAGTATACTAAGTACATATATAGGATTGTTTTATTTGTATATTAAATCTACACGCCTATCTTTCTGTAAGAATATCTGCAATATGGAATCGTAAAACATTACGTTTTCGTTTTGGCGGCCCTGTGCTTATTTTTACGCTTCAATAATTAATTCAAACCTAGATCTGAATGATTCCAAAAACTATTCAAAGTCCCTAATTTTTTTAATGCAATAAGTCACATCTGGTGTCTTTTTTTAGCATAATTTCGTAAAATTAAAATTTATATATAGGATTGTTTTATTTGTATATTAAATCTACACGCCTATCTTTCTGTAAGAATATCTGCAAAATGGAATCGTAAAACATTACGTTTTCGTTTTGGCGGCCCTGTGCTTATTTTTACGCTTCAATAATTAATTCAAACCTAGATCTGAATGATTCCAAAAACTATTCAAAGTCCCTAATTTTTTTAATGCAATAAGTCACATCTGATGTCTTTTTTAGCATAATTTCGTAAAATTAAAATTTATTTTTATTATACCTATTAAAATTATGAATATCAGCGTAACCGATGTCGTTCCAGACGGTTTTATTATTTGAAAATAATAGACAAACGAAGCAAAATAACCGATTACTGTGTATGCAACCTGTCAGCCAATGAAATGAATCATATTGTTTTGTATTGAATTTACGATTAACTTTACCTTTAGTTTGTATTAATTGCAAATCCGGTGTTGGACGACCTATCTCGATAACTTGTTTTTTTTTCACTGAAAGATAGTTTTGAAAACGCATCATATTTTATTTTCTCAATACACGCACCATCTGAACAACTTTCACAGACAATATTATCCATTTTTCACTCTAATAACAATGTTAAAATCCTAAATATCTGATAGCGCAAGTCACAAACACAACACACATAAAACAATATGGCTTCTATTGACTATAGTAAAAAGGAAAATTTAATACGACAAAAAAATGATGGCCATCTAAATATATAAAATTCAATGAAACAATGTTACTTATTAAAATATTTGCACTGCGTAGCAAACTTTCTTCGGAAATGTTCGGTACGGATCGTAATTCTTCGTAAGATAGACACTGTCTATTCATGCAGTTGTGTGCGTGATTTTTGTCATTGTGTGTCAGCAAAGCCCACGTAGCTATAGGAACGCACACACATAAAAATCCGCATAACCACGACTTTGCACTGAGCACACATACAAAACATTCAGAGACGAATAGTTTGTGTCTTTGCCGAATGCCGTGGCGCTAGTGCAGCGCGAATCGATGATGCGAAATTACTTGAACGATCTTAATGATAACACCGGCACTGACTCGATAGGTGGCGCTGATTTATGATTTAAGATTTTTATGTTGTTTTGTTTATTGATAAAATAATATTAGATCTATTATCAGAACTAGGGTAGGCAGTGTCTTTTTGTCTTTATGAAACGCACGCCACTGCCACAAGGGATGGATCGAGGTGGCTCAAGAGAAATATGTCTGGAAGGATTTGGGTGAGGCCTTTGCTCAGCAGTAGGACAGTGTAGGCTATAAAAAAAAGGGCCTGCTTGCATCACCATTCACTAAATTTTAGAGCTAAATTTAAAACATTTTCTGTGTCATCTTCCAAAGATTTATTAGAAACCGAATAGTGTGATATTAAACAGAACGATTGACTAACTTGTGGTGCTCATCTAGGGTGCCCACTGTGTCATGTAGAGATACATTTTAGGCCGGTTTCGGTCCGGCCGAGTCCGCAGAGTTAGTGTCCGGACATACCTACAATTACTGGGCCTTTGGCTTATTTTTACAAGAGTGGGTGCAGGGTAGAAATCGTGTCCGCAGTCCTCAAGCCGTCATATGACGCTCCTGCCTTTAGTAGTTAGTTATAATAATACTGGACTAGCAGCTAAGTGTTTCTAACCCTTCATATTACCTACCAAGACTTAAAATCCTTTAAACATAAAATGATGTTTAAATTAATTCATACATTTTTCGTAATTCCAGACTATAAGTGGTATATTGGTAGACACTTCGGGTAAAACTTATTCCATTGGGTATAAAAAACAGAAAGTAAGTATCTGCCAACTCTATGTAATATTAAATTATAGTATGACAGCAGTCATGAATAATGCCGGTGGCTGAAAAATTGTGTGGAAATCGGTTTTCATGGTACGCGCATAATGTTATACGGAGGAATGAGGAAAATGTTGTCAGGAAAGTTGTGAGCATGAATGGCTATACAAATAGAGGGAGACCGAAGCAACGATGGATGGATTGTGTGAAAGATATGGCTAGGAAGGGAGTGACTACCGAGATGACGACTAATAGGGAAGTATGGAAGAAAAAGACATGTTGCGCCGACCCCAAATAAATTGGGATAAGGGCAGGAGAGTGATGGTGAGCAGTCATGAATAATTCGAAAAATTAAATTTTAAATTCTCTTGTGAATTTTATAATCTCATTTATTCATGAAATAAATACTTTAAGCGAGTTGAGCGGGACGTAAGACGTTCGGAGGCTTGGACCCTTGAGAATGAGGTTTACCTTCTACAAACTGACCCAATGACTCCACAAGTGGTACATCCACTCCAGCATGCTACAGCACCTATTATAAAAGCTGCTTCACATCCATCCAGACGTAACGGTAAGTCTGAGAAAAATATTGTCTTTAAATATTAACACTGCAGCTATAATGATATGAGTACCTAAGTATTTTAGGCTTAGGGTTTTATATGTTCATGTTTAATGGTCGCAAGCGCAACTGGTGAAGTTGAAGTCCTGGGTTCGATTCTCTCGATTCCCGGGGCGGGCAGTAATATTGGATTTTTCTCTCTGGTATTGCTTACTAGCCCCGGACTCTGGATTTGTGCCCGGCTGATAACTCGCCCCCTATTACATCGGAAACTGGCGAAATGTGAATGTCTATAGCTGACCTACACCTCTGCCTAACCCTTCCGGGAATACAGGCGATGAGGCGAGATGTAATGTGTAAATCTAAATGATCACAATATGTAGACACAGACAAAATAATTTAATTCAGGGCCGAATTTAAAACACTTATCAAAAAATAAATGAACCTAAAGTCATTTATTCAAACTAGGTTGAAAATTAGCTATTTTTTAACGTCAAAATTACATAAAACAGCTGTTCCCTAAAAAGCGAACAGTAAGCCGAGTTTAGCTTACACCTTCTTAACTCACTCATCACTATATCAGTTTTTACTAAACATCGTTTCTTTACTATATACCTCTTCTACGCAGGGCACATTTCTTGTCTAGGTGTTTTCAAAATATTCTGTCTTGATTTTATTTTCAATGACAAAATTACTTCCGTAGTCTTCAGGTGGTGCAACTTGCACTTGAGCTTGAGACGACAAGCTCTCTTCGGCATCAATAATAACTGCAAATATTTTTTTCTTCACTTGAGTTTGCATCCATTGTGGCATATCTCTAGTGCTTTTTAGGATGCAATTGAAGAAAGATTCGAGTGCATCCACCTCTTTTTCATGTCGAGGTACAGCGGCTGTGTCTTCGGCGTGCTCGACGCAGCGTCGTTTCTGCGATGGAGCATCTGATTTTGCAGACTCAACAGTATTTGTCGTAGAAACATCATGTTCGGAATTCTTTGAACGTATAACAAGTGGCGGATCCATTTCTATATTTTCTGTTATGCGATATTTCATATGCGGTTCCAGGAATTGCATAGCTTTTGCATATTTCCATGTTGTGACTTGTGCAGGTAACAATTTGTTCTGTCCTAATTTGGCTCTCTTCAAAGCTTCCCGATGATTGTCGCGAAGTTTCCTCCACTCAGTTCGTGCAACTTTGACTGAAAAGTGAAAACACGATCCATTAAAAGGTCGTCAAATACAACCCACGGTTTTTAATAGGTACGTGTCTGGAACAGCGACATAAGTCGGTGAACAACAGTCCGCTTTCATAAGTGAATACCTTAAAGACAACCAACAATACATGTATACTTTAAATAATAAATAGGTCCTAAAACGATAACATGTAAAAAATAACATTAGAAAAGGACAAAAAAAATGTTTCCTAGAATTTTCTTTCTGTATTTCACACCCACATTAAATACCATATCTCATTTAAGTACCAACTAAGCGGTTATGTTATTATTTGTAAAGTAAAAGTAGGTACTAAATCAAAATAAACAAGTCGATCGGTCGCCATAGGAAAACGGGTTTTTTTTAGGTATCACGTAAGTATATCGTATTCAACGCACTCGTTTTATCCAATAGGCATATCGCTCGTGATATTTACATAGTTGAGGAACATCAACATATAAAAATAGCATGTACATACGTACTATTTGGTATAGAACTGTCGTTAACTTCCTTGATGACGCTCTGCCAGGCTTGACCTCTAGTATGCACTTCGGGATAGTCGGGATGCTGCGGGTTCCACAGGCAGGGATGTGCTCGCACTGTTTCTATAAACTTCTCCATAATTTTTATTCGGCCGGTGTTGTATCAGTGTTTATTACGAACGCTACAGGGCGAGTGACGTGCCTGCGTGCGAACTGGCTCTGCATGTCGTGCGGAGCCCTCCCTTTACAATCAAACCGGTTTTTGTGTTGAACGGCTGCCTGTTGCCGGCCAACAGTATTATAAAACCAGTTAGAACGCTTTCACACGGACGTTACATTACCAGCCCAGCTTTACCTGCCATCTGTTTGTACCTGTTTTATTATGTAGGTACACAAATCTCATTCAGAGTAATCAAGGACACAGCCATTCATTTTAGCACAAAGAAAAACCGTTATACGTGTATAGGTACAAGTAATAGAATACAGGCACTTCATTGTCCTGCGTCCTGCTAATAATTTGTTTTTAATTATCTATTACTATTATACAAGTAGGTAATTTAATTTAAATTTTATTTAGTTTTGGACATCGGACTAGTTCGGATTCGGACAAACATTTATTCAAAATAATTTACCATGTCTATCTATACTCGGTATCTACTCTCGAATCTTCGGAACTAGTGATCCGATTTCAAATTTACATTAGCTCCGAGTGCCTTATGCTAAGTACATTTAAAAAAAATCTTCGCGTTCCAAATTATTCTATGTTATACTTACATGTTGCCAAAAAGTCGTGTGAGGCGTTCAAAGTTACCTCATGTAAGCTAGTGTCGCTCACTCATTGAGCCACTGGAAGGTCCTGAGATGCTAGGAAATCAGCAGGTGTTTACAGCAGCGGACGTAGTAGACCCTTGCGTACATTGCCAGATAAATGCATAGAAAAAAAAACGATTCCTGGTTTCTTTTCCGCCAAATTCCTGGGAACTTACATGCACTACATCATAACGCACTCCGCTGTCCACACTATGTGAAAAAACTTAGCACTAAGGAATGACCGTTATTTCAGTCAAGCTTCCAATAAGATATTTTTTATTTGCCTACCTAACTATGTTCTTAATATAAATGTAATAGTTATAAAACAGTATCTTTGTTCTAGTTGTAAATGATATGTGCACTAACACAACGGTAAGCAAACGCAAAAAGCGTAGTGAACTTAACATTGTGGTCGAAGAAGCCGGCGGCGACGACGGTAAGCAATGGGATCCCAAAGAACAGTATTACCGATTATCCGAACCAGTCAAAGAATCTGGTATGAATCCTGATATGTTTGATGAAACAGAGATGAATGTTAATAATCATCATACGCATCATAGACCGGCGAACGTACATCATAAAAAACAAACTACGGAATTATCAGACACTGAACCACTAACTAGTGAACAAACTGAGCCTGATGAAACAAGTAGTCTGAAAAAACTACGTCATTATAGAAATCCTCATTCTAAAGAAAAAGACTCTAGAGCAGGAAAAAAAAAGAACACTGATAAAAATAAAACGAGCTCTTCTTTCTTGAAAACGAAAGAACTTAAAAGTCATAGCTCTGTGAATAACAAGCGTTTAGATAAGGATGATGAAATCATTATCGGTGATGAACCTGCAGGTACTGGTGAAGTTAATAATGAATTTCGAGGATTGTCACAAGCAGCAGAAGCCGTTCAAGGATCGCCCCAGAGAGATTTTGCCGTTTACGAAATTGGCGAACCGGAGTTCTGGTACACTGTCCACGTCCAATTGTTTGAAAAATTAAGCACCCCTGATGGGAAAACTGTATGGAATGACCTTACTAAAGGCGAACAAGCCAGGTATTTGTTTCACGATATTAACTTTCCGATTATTGCAGTATGTTTTTCGTCATAATAAACCACTCGTGAATCTAATGGTCAGCCGGTCGGTTGTGTTTAAAAATCTTACCGTTACAACTAAAGTGAAGTAAGCTGTCATTCCACCGGATGCTAGGGTTTGACACTTTTGACAGCTCACTTCAGCTAAGTTTCACGGAGAGATTTTTACAGAATAGACCGTCTGCTAATGAAGCACAGCTCCTACACCCGTACATCGATATCTCAGCAACATTAACCTTCCAGTGTAAGTTCAAAGCATCCCGAATGGACGGGGCAGGACTTAAACGTTCGATATCGTCCTGCTAAGTGGGTTCCCAGAGAAGAGTTCTCCTTACCTACGAGCAGCCTGTGCCTTTTGGCGCCGATACGTGGTGCGGACAGCTCCAGTTACAACGAAAACAACACGAACTTAAATGGTAAGGCAAAAGAAAACGTTAGTGAAACTCACTACAAGTACATTTAAAGTGGGTGATAGACGTGCGAACGTTAAGTACGCGGTTTTTAAGATCGCGAACCTACTTGGCTCGACGTCGGTGACACACGAGAAGCTGGCTCACACTGTATTATTGTCTTTGACGGAAGAAGCTTTGTGTTATTTAGGAATTGTATCTTTATCCCTCCTCTTGAATCTGCATGAATTGACGAAAAAAAATTGGCGGCTCGCGGCTCGCAGTGCTGCTGCTGCCACACGTACGAGCCGAGACGAGCTACGAGTAAGATTTCAAACCGGTTGGATCGCCGGCGAACTTGCGCGGTAATTTTAAAGTAGGTACGCGTTTTTAAGGTGACACACAGGCGAAAAAGGTCCGCGTACTTACTCTCACGTCTATCACCCACTTAAGGTCAGAAGTTACGATTAAATAGATAGTCTAACTGAACAGTTACTACTTAGGAAGATAATATTTTGGAAAAGATGTGGTCAATAAAATGGGATGGTTACTGCGATTTCAGAATTCATCCGTTTTCTAGCCATATCATCTATCAGACAATCATCGCTTCCTGGTTCTTCTCCGTTTCATAAAGATAAAACTTTTCTCAAATGCAGCGACAGGTAAACTTGTGATTAAATGTATTACGACTTTGAATTGTTTTAAGGTAAATCTGAAGATGGAGGCTACATCGTTCTCCCTGAAGAGGATGTGATGGGGGAGGAATATGCAGAGGGTACCAAAAATAAACGGAACGATAATAATACTGATTCTGAATTTAGTGCAAAGTCTGAAGAACGTAATGAGCAGGTGCATATTATAATGAAAAGTTTATATGCCTATTGCCTACTACTTGTTCAATGGGAAAAAAAACATGTATATCGGTAACATTTTTCAGAGACGTCGAAAAGTGATTGTGCGTACATCAAGAGCTCTACTGAACGGAAATGCGGATAGAGTTAATATTGCCTACCAAGGTAGCGATAAATATCTAACACTGCCACATCGACGCCCGCACCAAGCACAGATTGATGTAGAAGCCCGAGCCGATGAGAACGAGCTTGTTCGTGTTGGGTACCTGCATAAAATTACTTACAACTCATTTGGTAAAACAGAATAATTTGATGGGTTGTTAAATAAATTATATCTGTCCATCTATTCTCAGCGCATCTGGGCGAATCGCGATCGCTGTAGCGGATAGTACCCGAAGAACGCGTACCATTTTAACGCTGCAGGTCGGAAATACGGGATTAGCTGCTGCACGATTCAGGTTCTACAAATAAAATATTTTTTACGTTCTTCATATGGAGGGCCTGGATCTCGATAGAAATCAGAATCCTTCATCTACATCTAGATCTCATCCGTTGTACTTCTACCGACAGGCGTCATCATGACTTCCTGCCTACGCATTCAAAGCTTGAGGAGTAAAAGATAAATTTCTCCGAATATATAGCACCGTAGATAGAGATAAATAGAGTTAAATAAATATAATTGCCCAGAGTCATGACGCGGGACTGTGGGCCAGCTTTGTCCGAACTGGTGAACGAGAAGAACAAACATTTGACGACGGCCGGTCCTGTGCTCATCCCGCCGCGACATACAAGGTCTTTTCGGCTAGAACTGCCAATTGAGATTCCTGTTAATATGGCTCATTGTTCCGGTATTATACAACTTTATTTTACTAAGTAGCTATTGTGAACCATCATTTGCCTAGCCTTTACCCAACTACGTAAGGTTCGGCTTCCAGTCTAACCGGATGCAGCTGAATACCAGTGCTTTACGACCGACTGCTTATCTGACCTCGACACCACATTGTTCCAGAATTAAGCATGAATTAGCTACAATTACACCCAAAATTTCTTTGCGCCTTCGACCAGTCATGAAACTGCGTTGGTCTCTGTTGAAATTAATTTCCACAACAGATAGCTATGTCAATAACGTCATGTTCATGTGTCTGAAGTAACTGTCTTGTGTCGCAGTCGCGTTGGTGAATGATGATGAGAAGTCGATAGCAGTTAGAGAAGTGGCTATAAAGAAGGGCGACCGCTGCTTTTGCGTCTGGCACTGTGACTGTGTTTGTCTGTGTAAGTTCACTTTGCTCCCTATTTTTAACCGACTGACTAACCCCAATTTACTAAGGCTAAGAATACAGCTACAATTGTCAATGTAGACATACGAATTTGGCGGTTATTAAGCGTCTACTAACTCCAACTATGCTGGAAAGCCAGTCGAAATCCATCACAGTGTTTAATATCTCTTTGTTTATAGCTGACGATCCCCAGCTGCTGTGCCGAGAGATGGCGGTGTCCCTTCAGGCCGCAGCAGGTCTCTCGAACCGCGACCGCGCGCGCCACGCTCGCTCCGCTTGCTACAAAGATGCTGTCTACATCAATATATGCATCATTGTTACAGGCGTTATTTTCGTGCTGTTGGTGCTCGGTTAGTACATATTTAAAATGATCTTTGTCTTTATGCATGACATGGGGGACCACAACTGTTGGTATGGGGGGCAACCCAGTTTTTAGCTTAAGGGGGGCTAATTAAGAATTTTGTCACCATAGTTCTTATATACATTTTATAATATTGTAATGTAGGATCATACAGTAGGTACCTCTAGTGACTGTATGTGCCTAAATGTTGATTTTTGTCTAGGTTTCCTAAAGGCGGTTGTGGGGCAACTATGGTTTTTTATTGGCACATGGGGTTTAGATAAACTGGTTGAGGTACCGCGTAAAATTGACGATTACTTCGAGTCAGATCTCAAGGGCCGAAAGATTGAGTACGACTGCGACGGCTGGCCGGTCCACCCGGACACCAGGGAGAGGACTGTTCGTATGTACAGCAGGTAATTATAAGCATGTCACTCGTAGAATGCGCCTGAATTTAATGGAACTCAGTGGCGTAGCGTAGTGGGGCCGGGGGCCCGCCTCGGTTGCCATTTTTAGGGGGTGGCAAATTTTCACAGTAAATAATAAAATATATTTTGTAAATATTTGAACCATTTCATATTTTTAACGCATCTATAAATTCGGACCGATTGAAAAGAGCACGGAATTTTTCATTACTTATTCTGTGACGAATTCGGGGATTCCCCTTTCTTTCTTTGTTTGAATGATATTTTGTAGATGGCAACACCATGACTGTTCTTGCCGAAAAGTTCTCAAGAATTAATGTATAGTACCTATACATTTCATTGAAATACCTTATTAAGAGGGCGGCAAAATTGTCTTCCGCCCCGGGCAGCCGTTACCCACGCAACGCCACTGATGGAACCTCTTATCAAAATTTAGATAAGCCTTCCGAGTTCGGCCAGACTCAACTTGAATTCCAAAAGCACTTTACTAATTGTAGAAGGTAAAATTCTGAAAACCACTGAAAAGTTTTAAACGTTGACGTTTGATATAGGTAGATATAATATGGCAGACATTTTCCAGTAAACCAATCCTTTAGTAATTTCACTTGCTTTAATTTTCAGATCCGTGGAATTCGTTCTCAATGTAATATTCTTTGTGAGCGTCCCTTGCATGATGGTATATGATGTGGCCAAACATTTGATTTCACGTTTTCGAAAATCGGATGCGGGTGTTAACTTTAGCCCGATGTCTTCCAAGACCAACACTAAGAAGTGTTTCAGCACACAGGACATGCAGGTACAAAGTGTTTGACTTGTACTTTTTCTTTCTTGTAAACAGTAAGGAATTGCACTCGTAAGTACCTGTGCGTTGTATCTGCTTTTGTGTAAAATTCGATTGATCTATTGTTATTATAGATTCTTCTCTCTTCCTGTGATTCTTTCTACAGTTTTTGAGCAATAGTAAAGTGCAATTCCTTACTGTTTGTAGGCGATGGCGATGCGGTGGCGACGGCGCCACGGAGGGCTCCGTAGGTGGATGACGCCCCAGGCACAGGAACTCTCCAAAGAACTTTGGAACAAGGGCCTCTTGCCAGCGACCAAATGCGATATCGTGAGATCTGATTTTATGATATGCATGTAAATATGGGATAGGTAGGTTCAGGTTGTCTAATTTAAAATAGCGCGCCCCGGCGCTGCAATTACAGTCTTTTGGTTACTCAGTTAATACCTATCACCGACGGTACTACTGTCACTGTAGGTATTTTTATTACGTCTGGCAGTTAATGCAGTGACTGAATAATCAATGACAGTGATGATTTTGAATTCCATTTCAATGTTAAAATGCGGTGTAGGGGCGCGCGGGCAGCCCCAGCAATTAAGTTTGCTCAATGAGTTCGATGTTAAGAATGCATGGATTTCAGCTTGGTGATGGACGACTCGACCGACAACGACTCGTTGATAATTCAAGAGTAAATAAAGCTAGTAATTGGTTAATTTTAAATAAATGCTTTGATGAATGTGACTTGTCGACTTGCGGCTCTTTTTATATGTACTATTTTAAATTGATAAATAACAATGATTTCAGTAATTATGATATTCGAAAAAAGTTAACTTTAACTTGGGTATTAATTTTATTAATGTTTTATTAGAATTAAAATTGCCAAATAAAGTCCGGATATGGGACAAACAACGGGACGAATCCAGACGGTTGGTAGGTAAACTTAGATCAACATAAATGAGCAGTGCATTGTGATAGATAATCGGATCGTAATCCTCACGCATCTAAAATCGTCCTTTTTTTTTTTTAAGGCTGGTAAATCATCCAATGACTGCTCCCGCTCTGGGTGGAGCGGAAGGGAGTGTCAGACTCTTACTGACTAAAACCCATCCATGTTCCTTCCGTAGCCCTTTATGTTCCGGGGTAGCGGTAACCCTTTCGGACAATCCCGCTTACCCGGCAGGCTTGGCCCTGAAGGGCCCCTTCATATGCTGACATCTCTTTGAGGCGCGCGTGGAACTTTTACGCGCCGTATGGCACGGGTCTGGTGCTGATCGGACGGTGAGTCACCCATTACTCACCGTCCGCAGGCCCGCGCCTACGGTGGCCGGGAGTCGTCACGTGGCTCCCGACGCCCGGGGCGTCTCCTGCGGCGGCAGGGACGGGAGGACCTTTCTCTCTCCCATCCCGCCACCTCCTTCGCGAGCATAACTTTTTCGCAGAAGGAGGTGACTGCCTCCCACTCCCTCTCGCCCCGGACCATGGCTTGCACCAGGGCCGGGCGCGAGAGGTCGCCGCCGCCGATCGCCTCTACGAGGATACGGCGGTGCCTCCGCCCATGCGGGGCAGGTTTGCACCGTGTGCTCTACCGTGTCCTCTGGGCGATCCTCGCAGTGGTGAATCTAACATCGTCCTGATTCAGGATCATTAACCAGAATTTTCCACAAGTTTTTAAAAATTATGCACGAAAATAAAAAAATAGATGTTCAGACTTTTTTTTTAAGACGTTATCATGACAGTCTCCACGTAACGCGATTTCGCGCAATGTACAGCCCAGCTGGGTACGACATGAATCTCGCCGTCGCGGTCGCCTATCTGCCTACCCTTAGAGTACGTTACTACGTACAGTGCTTTAATCAACTTTTGGTAGTTCACTATCATAAACAAGGTTGTTGCTGAACATATGACTTGAAATGTACTGAAAAAAAAAATGGCGACGTTGTTGGTTCTAATTTTGCCCATTGTGTACAGTCACGAGCACCAATATGTATACACTAACCAACTTAAAAAGTGATTTCTCATTCTGCATTTGTTGTAATTTTCTCTTGTTATGGACAAAGTAACCACGTAATGGCACCAATGACCGACAAGAACCAATGATCGACATTTTTTTCTGTAATTTAAGAAAATAAGAGGTAGGAAATCGATTTTCTAATATGGCTACACTATACCACAAACAATATGCTTCCTGCTGTCATTCACTATGACACAAAGAGAAAGCCGCCATTTTTTCTTAAAATGGCCACGTGAGAACTAAGTCCGGCTAGTGTTCCTCCTAAAACAAGGCATTTCTAAGCAGAATTTTTAGGAAAGTAAGTACAAATTTTTGTTCATTATCTTGATGTGTTGAAACTTATTTTAATTTGGTGTTTTTTACGTCGTGTTATGGGAACTATAGTATCGACGTATGTTGTTACAAAAGTTCATAGGTTACTTTTTTGGGTTTAATTGCTGATGTCGATTACTGGTTCTCATAAATTGACTTTCTCCGATTATCGACGAGTGTCGATAATAATGTTTTTTTCAAATGTTTTATTTTCTAATATGATATGGTTATTTGGTCTTTCTTGAACGGGTACATTTTTAAAATCGGTTGATCATAGTGCAGTTACCAGTAATCGACATGATGTCGATTATTGGAGCTGTAATATGTCGATAATTGGTTCTTGCAGATGGCTCCGAGAAAAAACTACACTCCCGACCAGATAGAGAAAGCGGTTGAGGCTGTAAGAAATGGTGAAAAGATAGCAGTGGCTGCGCAACGTTTCGGAGTTCCTAGGATTACTTTTCATGACAAAATTACAGGAAAAACTCCAATTGGTTGCGCTATGGGACCAAGTACTATTTCGACGAAATCAGAAGAAGATATTCTGGGACGTTGGTTATTAACGTTATCTGAAAAACATATTCCACTAACTAAAGATTCACTACTTGACAGTGTGCAAAAAATAATTATTAATTAAAACAGGCCAAACCCATTTACTAATAATAGGCCTAGTAAAAAATGATTACTGAAATGATAACTACAAAGTAGGTTCTCAGTTAGTTACGAACATGATTGATGGTTAATTAATTGTTATATTATTACTAGCTGACCCGGCAGACGTCGTCCTGCCTTAACTATGATACCTACCTACCTTTCCTACCTACCCTACATACCCTACCTACCCTACATACCCTACCTACCCCACCTACCTTACCTACCTGCCCTATCTACCACTGCTACTTCTTCATCTTTCTGACTGACCGACCCCTTGACAATTCAAAAGTGCCTGTAATTGGTTTATTTGAAATAAATGCTTTGAGTTTGAGTTTACCCTACCCACCCTACCTACCCTACCTTACCTACCCTACCTACCGTACCTACACGACCTACCCTACATATCGTACCTACCCTACCTCTACCTAGGGGTATGAAAAATAGATAGTAGCCGATTCTCAGACCTACTGAATATGCATATAAAATTTCATAAAAATCGGTCAAGCCGTTTCGAAGGAGTATGGTAACTAACATTGTGACACGAGAATTTTATATATAAAAATATAATTGCAAACTAGTGATTTATCAAAGCTGTGATTTGTGTCGGTAGAGTTGAAGCCAAAGTGATTAAGAATAAAAAAATACTAATTAGTCAAGTAACTGTAACTTTTTAATAATAAGCATTGTAGATTTTTTATATTTAAACTTTTCTATTATATTAAAAGTGTCAAAATATAATAGTATTGAAAACAAGATCTCATTTTGGTGCACATTTTTAAATATAGTAGTGTAGACTCAAGACATTTAATAAAAACAATGTATAATTAACATAAAGGGTAAATATACGATTACTTATTGAATTCCTACTTTTTATTACAGACTTTTTTTTTTTTTTTTAAGGCTGGGAAATCATCCAATGACTGCTCCCGCTCTGGGTGGAGCGGAAGGGAGTGTCAGACTCTTACTGACTAAAACCCATCCATGTTCCTTCCGTAGCCCTTTATGTTCCGGGGCGCTAACCCTTTCGGACAATCCCGCTTACCCGGCAGGCTTGGCCCTAAGGGGCCCCTTCATATGCTGACATCTCTTTGAGGCGCGCGTGGAACATATACGCGCCGTACGGCACGGGTCTGGTGCTGATCGGACGGTGAGTCACCCATTACTCACCGCCCGCAGGCCCGCGCCTACGGTGGCCGGGAGTCGTCACGTGGCTCCCGACGCCCGGAGCGTCTCCCGCGGCGGCTGGGACGGGAGGACCTTTCTCTCTCCCATCCCGCCACCTCCTTCGCGAGCATAACTTTTTCGCAGAAGGAGGTGACTGCCTCCCACTCCCTCTCGCCCCGGACCATGGCTTGCACCAGGGCCGGGCGCGAGAGGTCGCCGCCGCCGATCGCCTCTACGAGGACACGGCGGTGCTCTGCCCATGCGGGGCAGGTTTGCACCGTGTGCTCTACCGTGTCCTCTGGGTTATTACAGACTAATGTGTCAAATCAGCCTACCTTCAGTCTACCAAACGTGATAGTCTGGCAGATACCCATTGGAGATAATAGTCGATAGCTGGGTGACGATAACTGGTAATAGTCGATAACTGGGTGACGATAACTGGTAATTGTCGATAACTGGGTGTTGACTATTGGAGTTCTAGTGTCGAAAATTGGAGATTTTAATAATATATATATTCTTTTATGTATTGCTAGTCTACATAATATTTAAGAATAACAATATAGCCAATTCATATCTCAAGGATATATTTTACCGTATTCAAAGTCAATTTTATTTAAAAACGTGATAAAAATTCTCTTAATTTTAGAAACAAAAGCTCTACTCCTAAAAGTGTCGATTATTGGTGCCATTACAGTGCCGTTAGGTATTTGGGAACCCATACTAATATGAAATAGTTTCAATTATCACAAACTTATAGTTATTCCACGAGAAAATCGTTTTTTAATGGTTCTATGTGTATACATATTGGTGCTCGTGACTGTACACCAAAAATTTGGTACATTAGGTATAGGTAATTATTTGTTTGATGAAGCTGTCTATATCAGATGCGGCCACTACTACGTGAGGTTCGAAAGCCAGAGCCTGATGCTCTTGAACCAATCGATCACGACGCTCACGAGTCGTGCCCAGACTCGGAGCAAGACGACACCGAATACGTCATCACTCAGATGCAGAAGAGCCGAGAATCGCTCTCGGTAAGATTCTAACAATGTAAAATCTATGTATGTATATATATAAGGAGAAACTGACTGACATATCAACGCACAGCCGAAACTAGCGTAAGACCTTTAACCTATCGTATGCCGCCGTAATTACAGACACGAGTAAAAACTAAAAAGCCATTGTGTCTCGCGTAGATCTGCGTTCCGCCAGTCAATGGGTTAAGGGGCCAAAAGGGGGATTTTGTTTGTATGAAAAAAAATATTCCCTGAGCTAATTAACTTGTTTTTTGTTTGTTTTTCTGAACTATCCTCTAAAGGGGTGTCAAAATTTTACCGCGACGGTCAGAATTTTACCACGCAGTCCGATTAAGGCGAAAGTCAGTTTTTAGGTAGGTAGGTATACCTACTTAAAACCTAACTATAAAAATGTGTTTCAAAGGCCGCCAGATAATTTTCCGTGTAATGGGGGCCCATTTCTGCTATGTAAAAAAAAATAGGCAGACGGTTCTATCACAATATTATGTCTGATATTTAAAATGTCCCTAAATATGTTTCGTCATTTTATTAAGAAAAAGTTTGTATCCAGACATCAGCGCAATGGCAAAAATGTAACAGTTTTTTTTTGTAAGTACCTACGTAACTGAGATAGGAGATGGCAGAATAGAACCGTTGTTGCATATTTACTCGTTAGCCACCCCAAATCCTAAACCTACGATTCAAAACTTCTTTTGCAGATTTTGAAGCACAAACCGAAATCCTGACGGTTTTAAATATTCACGAACCTGAAATTGGAAGCACCTCCATATGAAGATTTTTCTAGCACTATAATTTTATATTGATTTATATAATATTACTAGTTATGGGTTAAGCATGTTTTACGGTGGTATTTCATTTGTCAAATATCTGTGCCCAATTTACATTTGGTCGTCCGGACATCTAGCAACGAACGCTAAAGTTTAAAATCATTAAGAAAGATTCATCAGTTTGGTATAACTTGAGGCGCCTGCCACCGTACATGGGTTGTAGATATTTGACAAATGTAATACCATCATAAAATATTTTTCTTCTAGTACTAAGTTGTTAGTATTTTGAAGCAGAAGCCATTTTTAAGCAACTTTTAGCGCAGTAAATGGCAGGTAGTCCGCAGTCTTTTTAATTTAATCTCTGAATTGATTCTTCCTGACTGTTTGAAAACTTTGAAAAGTACCTACTTAACTTCAAGTTGTGTATTCTGTTTTTTTCATTATTAAGTATTTGGAACCTTTTACTGTAGTAAATTTTTGGAATCGTCTCTAAAGCCTTTTATTTTGATGCCCCATATGGTCACGCTACATTTTTTTATTTTCAAGACGTTTGACGTCGATAAACTACAATTTTGTGTATAAACAAAACCTTGCCTGGTCTATAACAACGCACGTCCTAAACGAGTCTATCTGATTCTATGGACAGTTGGACACCTAAAGCTTCGCGGTATTATAGAATCCGACATACAAAGTTAAGTACCTACATACGCATGTCAACACAACCCTGTTTTGCTGTCGTGCAGTCGGGATAAAGAGGCATTTATTTTTTCATGGTTTCCATTTATTTTGCATGGATTAAGAATTATGGCAAAATAAAAGCTTGAAAATATGTTAAATATTATATTTTTATTCCGTTCAAAACATCGAGTACGTTTAAAAATCATTTTGAACTTTCCAAATTCTTATATTCGAAACACGACCCGCGAGGATTTCAACCGATAAATACTTTTACCGAATTTACGTTTTGTTTGTTTTTGGTTGCAAAAATGTCATTGTCAAAAAAGACGTCAACAGAAATGTCAAAGTCAAGAAGCAGCTGAGCGATCGTGTCGTCATAGTGTGGCATCAATCGATTTAGTTCTGTAGCGGCGCCTATCTTATCATATTATTATTATTAGAAAGCCGTATCTTCCAGTTACGCAACGCATTAGGCTATGTAAGTAATGCGTTTATTACTGAGGCCGATAGTTATAGCTAGGAAGGCGCTGCAGGCGAACAGGAGCGTCGGCGTGCAATTAAAGCATCCATTCACAACAGGTACGACGCTCGTAGCGCGCGTGTGCGTGTGTTGTAAACTACCGATATATAAATACGGAAGGACCTCGTTCACGGTCTATTTTGGAAACGTGCCAGTTAGATACGAAGAGTTAAACTAAACATCAAACTTGATTCGTGTTTTTAGCGTTAGTGTGGCGAGCCATGGAGGATAAAGAGTCTTTGAAGAAGAAATTGACGCCGCTGCAGTATCATGTTACTCAAGAAGCTGGAACTGAAAGACCGTATACAGGTTAGACTACCAGTAGATAATTTTAAATGTTTCTCATAACAGAATCCTTCATAATTGAAGTGTTTACATGAATAATCTCTTTCATTGCATACATGTCATATATTTATTTTTAATTTCAATTAAAGTATGAAGTCTTTACAAAATTATTTCTTTAATTTTCAGGATGTTACAACAAATTCTATGAGGAAGGCATGTATTGTTGTGTAGTCTGTAGACAAGATCTATTTACCTCTAAGACAAAGTATGACTCAGGATGTGGTTGGCCTGCATTCAATGATGTTCTCTCTAAAGAAAAAGTTACCTTGCACAAGGACACAAGCGCAGGTATGTGACAACATGCTACTCTATTTCTAGTCAGTGTAAATATGTGACTAAAAGCATGGGAAATAATGGTTTTAAGTTACATTCTAGCTAATTTGGCTAAATTGTTTGTCTAGAATATACAAAAAATATATTTAAAAATGGACATAAAATATGAGTGATTTGATTTTTATTATTTTTCTAACTTACTGTTACTATATATTCTTCTATTATACTAATATATTATATTATTATTATTCAAAGTTACTAAAGTTTTATGGAGCAGAATACTAAAATCACTTTATTTTTTGTCCATGCTTGTTAACCTTAGCATTCATTAAAATTAACAATATGGAACAAATTTCCAATGCCATTCCATAGCACACAGAGCATTCAACATAAAAGACTGGTAACAATAGTTTTCCAAAGCAGGCCTCCATTCAAGGTTGTTGTCTAATTCCTTCCACTAATCTTCAGTCTAATTTTAGAAGTAAATGGCAGAATATAAAACTCAATGCTAAAACAAAACCAATAATTGTTGAGTTTTTAAAGAAAATGTGTATAAATTATAATATCACTTGAATATTTGTTGGACATTGCCAACCAAAGTCATAACTACTTGTATTCTGTTGTTTATTAATAGAATTGGAGACTTACCCATTTCCATGACAAATCATCGCTTTAGCAGCAATATGCAATTTATGTATAATTATTTTGGGCTATCTTTTGATGCATCATTTCACTAAAATGCATTTAGAAAAGAGAAAGTACTTTGATTTGAAATCTCTAAAACATTTATTTCATGTTCAGCATTTTTGGCATAATTAAACAGCAGTAGGTACATAATTTCGACAAATATGTTTATAAAGATTACCAGTTTTTGCTCAGTCATTCAAACTTTGTGATGAAATTACAAGTCATGGTCAATAATGTCTTTAAATTCTTATCAAATACCTGATAACTAATTACACATACAATTTCATCACATGATACGCTGCAGACTGTATTGTGAGATTGTGACATCTACCCTCATGCTATCATGTTACCTTGAGCAACTTATATAGACATACAATGCTACTTCCATATCTTGATACATTGCCTTATACGCACTTCGTATTGTGATCATGATCATGGCCTTCAACTTGAACAATTACCTATATTATGTTTTATCACATTACAATAGTTTACAATGTTTCACACAAAATAAAAAACGAGTAGACTAGTTTTTATTAGTTCTCTTTTTATAATTCAGTTCCTTGGAAAAGCAAAAAATTGGTAGATACAAAATAAAATAAAAAATCACTATGAGTCAGCCAATTAAGTAGCAAGTACTTGCTATGATAACATTAGAAGTATACACTGAATATACAGATGTAATTAGGTATTATTTTTCTTCACACCACTATTTAGCCGGTCTAGCTATAAGTAAGTACTAGCCAGTAAGGCAGCCAGAGTTATAACAAACTGCTTCATTAAAATAATCAATAGTGTATTTAAATAAATTAAAAAGTAATATAAAGTTATAGAAGTAGTATTTGGGTAGTCAGGAGCCTGAAAGTCTGACAGCCAGTCTTACCAAGGGGTATCGTATTACACAGTTACTGATTGGGTTGTGGATGTCAGTTGACAGTCTTAGTGTACTAATAATATCTTCTTTGAAGCAAATCATGTGGGTGTGTTAGAATGTATAGCTAAGATTATGATGCCCACAAGTGTTACACATTACACCATGTATGTGCATCTAAATATTAATAGGTACACCTAACTACTACTTAGAACTATTTAGAAAGCGAAAGTTTCATACCCTGCCAATGTCAATTACTGTCGCATTTGCGTATAATTTATGAAAATTACTCTCTGTGAAACAATAGTGCTTGTAAAGCATACCTTATGAATGTTATCATAATCTGTAACGGCTATTAATAATAAACAATTAAGTATCTAAACCCGACAGTCGACTCTCGACTCGAGTCGGTTTCAGGGTTAAGCAGGCCTATATAATGGACTTGACAACCAACATAATTATTAACGTCGGATTAAGTAGTTGAAGATAAAAATCAGCGTATCAGGTGGCATGGCCGCTTGCAAGGTTTTTGTGAACATAAGCCCTGTAGCTCCGTTTCACTGCTAATGGATTCCCTATAAAACTTTCACTCGATATTATGAGACTAGGAGCTATGTTGGCTCTCACAACCGTGAGACTGAAGGCCACGCCTTATTAAGGAACCTCGTGGCTAGGTAATAACAGCAGCACGGTTCATTCATCAGGTTAAGCTACGCTTGCCTAGGTTGGTCCCTAGATGGGTGACCATCTCTACACCGAGACCCCTCCCTGCCTCGGAAAGCACGTTAAGCCGTTGGTCCCGGCTGTCATACGTAGATCTTTGACAGTCGTTACGGGTCGTTATAAGACCGAAAATCTGACAGCCAGTTTTACCAAGGGATATCGTATTTACCCAGTTATTGGGATGTGGAGGTCAGTTGACAGTCGCTCCACGTAAAATACTGGTATTCAGCTGCATCCATTTAGACTGGAAGCCGACTCCAACATAGTTGGGAAAGGGCTAGGCAGATTAATGTGTTGTATATGTATCCTAAATGTCAGAAATAGGTAGGTACTTATAATATAACACCCAGTTTAATTTTATACAATTAACTTAATTCGGGACCTTAATCGCATGCGAATAGATTAACATAACATAACAGCATGTGCTTTGGTTTTTACTGTTTGAAAGGCATGAATCACAAATTAATATGTTTTATTTAAAACTTGTACATTTATGTTAGACGGTACCTACCTACTTGAATTTTATTAGACATGCCCAATAAAATCTTACACAAACTGAAAATAACTTTAAATATTACTTGCATTTATCTTCTTGATATTTTAGAGAATAATATAGACAGTATGCGATTTGTAAATATTATGTACTTAAGTATTTTATTTATGCCCGCCATAAAACCTGGTGATGGGAATATGGATTCTGGTGCTAATACATTTTATCTTTTTTCTGTCTTCCCTGTATCCTTGACCATCCTCCGACACAATCCTGACTCCACAACAAACGTAAGTTGGCCCTGATTGGTAATCACTGGTTAACTTCAATTGATGCTTCGTCTATCTACGTTTAACAATTTGGAAATACACTGTGTGTCGAATCGTTACTCATTACACAAATACGCCTCACTCGCAAATAATATCGCAATGTATTCATGCTATTTTACATAATTTTAATCTCCTTTACCGCTCTGGTTGGGCGATCACAAACAATACACAAATGGTCACACAATTCAATTTGGATGCGGCCGTAACATTGGGTTACTGCATCATTCACTACTTAACTGCTACACGCCTTTTTGTGACATCACCTTAACCGTTCTGGAATGCGCATGATAAATAATATGCATTTGCCCTCGCAACCTGAACTGCCCCGTCTTGTCCCGTCCCGCCTGTGCTCCTTCTGGATGGCTGCCGACTGGACTGCGCCGCGCCCGCTGCGACGACGCGCGCCTCCAACACATCCTCACGACACGAACTCTGTGAACCTCATACTCGGATATTCATGTCATTCATTGTTCAATGTGAAATGTACATAAACGGCTTTTTGGGAATGGACCTGGTGTGTGAAATAAAGTTGGAGCAAATATATTACTGGTTTTAACACGGCCAGGTTTGGTGCGAACTGAGGTGCGATGCTCCAAGTGCTCCGCTCACCTGGGACACGTGTTTGATGACGGGCCCACGCCCACACGAAAACGTTTTTGCATTAATTCTGCCTCCTTGGACTTCATACCTGCTGAAGAGAGGAAAGACTAACGTGTCACCATGTGAATAGTCATAACTAATAAACATTGGCCTTGTTTGTAATTGTAATTAAGAAAATGCTTTGAACAAATAATTCGGCAGAATTGCATACTCAAATATCAGTTGATATTAAAAGATTTAATTTGCTTCTTATCAGATTTCGAATATTGGATTGTAAAATAGAATCTGAAGATTGTATTTTTGTACGAAGTGCTACTAGAGAAACCCTCTGCCTAACCGCGTGTCACAGACGGTTTGTCTTTTATTTTTGTAGTCGTATCTACCAGATTGACGAGCAGCTTTTTATTAATTTAGCTATTATTAGCCTTTTATCTAAGAACTCTGGGGGGCAACAACCTCCTGAAAGAGCAGTATTATTTTTATATAACTTTAGTGTGAGAAAGAGATGAAGCTATAAATAGGCTCCCTTTTCCAATGTGAAGCAATATTACTGCTATTAGAGGTGATTGTTGGCCCCCAGTAATAATCTAGTTACCATATCGAGTCATTGTTATTATTTTATTTTACGTCCACACCATAAAAAAATCTTTTACGTCACTATGACAGGACAGAACATGAGTTACAAAGTAATATTACTATGCAGCGACGTGCTAGTCGTTAGTTCAAATGATAAAGTGCGGTGAGAGATTATTTCTGGTGAGGACCTTGATTTGTTATTAATTTATTCTTTACCAAACATAGAGGTACTTTTGAACTTGAGTACAAATCTTTGTTCATAGTAGCTGCTGCTTATTTATTAGTCATTTAGGTAATATTATGAAATACTACAGTAAATATATTTTGTAACTCTCAAACTTGATTTTCATTATATCGAATTCAAATATAGTATTCAGTAATCAACCTTATGTAGGACCCTTATTTGCGTTAGCGTCCAGGACCTCTCATGGCAGTATTATTTCAATATTACTTCAGTGTCACATGAGACGGAGCTATACAGGAGGTATAGCTGGCATCTCATTCCCAATATGAAGTAATATTAAAATAATACTGCTATAATCCGGGTAAGCGGGATTGTCCGAAAGGGTTACCGCTACCTCGGAACATAAAGGGCTAATGAAGGAACATGGATGGGTTTTAGTCAGTAAGAGTCTGACACTCCCTTCCGCTCCACCCAGAGCGGGAGAAGTCATTGGATGATTTCCCAGCCTTAAAAAAAAATACTGCTATAATACTTAGTGGTGAGCCCCCAGGATGTCGTAAGTGACCAATAAAACGAATAAGTAATCATGGTGAGTCTTTTATTATAGTATGGTAGTAGGTAATTTATATGCACAAGTTGCTCATACATGGCACTGGTTTTACAACTGTCAAAAAACATGAAAAATGTTGTAACCACATTAAATGTCTTGTTCCGTTACCTATTACAATAATTAATACATTTTTAACTTATACTACGTACATAATTACAGTTACTTTCTCAACATAACATTCTATGCATACTCAAATTCATCTTCATGATCACATTATGTAGTTAATACACATCTTACAATATTTTAGTCATATAGATACTGCATAACTTTGTTCAAGCTCTCTTGAAGTTTTGGCTACAATTTTTTACATTTCTACATTATTGCACAATTTGGTAGGGGTTGGTGCAGTCGGTAATCGGTATTGATCGTTGTGGACTTGTTCCAATATAATCACTTTGCAACATCAATCACGAATAAAACATGCAGTATTAGGCCGTATTTTAGTGATTGATAACCTTATCATACGAATTTGAATACTATCTACAACATTTCACGAGTCTATTGTGCGAATTACTTATAACTGCGTTATAATGGTCAGTGGACGACATTGTTTTATACCCTTTGAAATAAAATAACTAAAATGTGTTAAAAAATATTGTTTTATACTAATTAAAATTATCAAAAAATGCTACTAACTCGACGATAAATTCGAGTCAAATAATAATTAAAAATGTACTATATAAGGTGACTGGTAATTAGTGACCGATATTTAAACACGTGATTGTACTCATAATTACAATCAACTTTCCCAAAGAAACTTTTTTTGTATACTCAATAGTTTTATTTTTATCACAATAACAATACAACTGGCGCGCGCAAAGTTCAGTGAACTTCGATCGCCGATCGGGTGTTAGCAGCTATTGAGATTGAGACCAGTCACCTTATATACAGCCAGAAAGTAAATAAGTAAATAGACTCTTTTACAATGTTCAATCAGGATACTCATCAAATTGATGTATAGATAAAAAATAATTTAAGTTTGAAATGAAAGCTAGTCATAAATAATGCACCAACCTGGACTGCACAGATTCTACATAGCGAAAATTGGTCACGTTCATATTGTCAATGAATAGTTCTAGTCATCTATAAGTTGTCTGTACAATTTACATGAGGCTTGTGCAGCCTCCGTCACGCCACGTCACATATGCGTATCATACACGTCCCCATACACTCACGCTACTCTCACACACTTAAAGTAGTGAATACATATCAAAATAAAACAAAATTTAACAGCGTCTGTCGGCACAACCTAAACAGTAAAAGCAGAGAGACATCTTGCAATTCTTAAAAATAAATGTAAATAAAATACTTCAATGATTTAATACAAATAAATGGACATTACTGAATCTATATTTCCTACTATTGTCGTAACAATAATGCGTAATGACGTAACTCTATTCATAAATGAATTATCTAAAACTATTATTTAATAAAATCTATTGTTCTGCACACATAATTATTTATTCCTTGCTCTATAAATACTTACTGTTTGTGCCATAAAGGAGACGATCACCGATATATTTACTCTTTCTCTTTGCTAATATCAATCAGCTGAATAGACTTTATAAACTTAATACTATGTAAATGCTTTACCTCTTGACTAACAATAAAATGCTCTTCAAAATGACAATGTAAAATAATGATTACGTCACGCGTCAAATGTCTAATGAGAATATTTTTGGCGTATTTCTTTAACAATATACCGAGTAAAATAATCAATTTAGAAGAATATCGAATTAACTGCTTTACCAATAATAATAATATAATCTCAAAAACGTAAATTAGAAGCCATAAGCGATTTTAAATAAATTAACAATTATCATACACGAAACTATCACTAACTAGTAACTATCGAAAGCAAATAAGCAGTGGAAGCCATTCGCGTCTCGTTACATTTAATACGTGATACAAATCATGCGAACTGCTCTGTGTTCACGACAAATTGCCCAGTATGTACCAATCAATGCTCTAACAAACATTCAAATTATAAAAATATTTCGAAATAGGAATACACAAAATAAAATGAAAGTCCCATTCAGTCGTCCCAGTCACCCTGCTCGTGCGCCGCCGGCGAGCCGCCGCGCGTCGCTCCGCGTGCTGCTCTGTATTGATGTGTTTCCGACTACTGCCTCAACAACTATCATCACAGTGAACAAGCCGAACCGATACTAACGTAACGCCTCTACTGTACTTTACTATATTTATACTTTACAAGGTCGCCTAAACATCTGCCAGTCTTCGTTTGCAGCTATAATATTTCGTATTATTTCAAAAATTCGTATCTAAACTTCTAATATCTATCTACACTATCCGATCTTACCGTACAACAGTCAAAAGAAACACGTCAATAAGAGATCACCTCGCTAAAAGAACAATTAATATCGCTACTACACAACACTACGATGATTTATAGTTAGTGGACTGCACTTTATTATCGATCTCTTTCTTGTAAAAATATTACCTCTATTATATTCAACGGGCAGCAGTTTTACATTTAAAATAGGTATTGCTCTAATAAGGTTCTGCTGTAATAAGGTTTCCGTCACAGAAGTCCACTCGGCTCACACGCGAGTGGCCCGTGTAGTCCACAGAGGCACTGAGGGCGCTAGGGGCGCGGGCGCGCGGGCGGCGCCGCCGGCCTGCGCTAATGGCCCTTGGCCGCCTCCTTCGCCGCCATGATCAGCGGCGTCAGCGACGCCAGCGGCCGCGCCATTTTGAGGAAGGGGTGCTGGAACAACATTGGTTCAAGTTATAATCATGTTCTTAACTGCCTACTTCATTCACAGCCTGGTGGTGTGACCGTCGGACTGCCAAGTCATAGGTTTCGTGTTCGAACCCAAGGCACCTCTGATTTTACTGATTCATGTGCGTATTAGATAATTATCACTTTCTTAAAAATCGGTGAAGGAAAAAATCGTGAGGAGACCAGCAAGCCTGAGAGATATTTCTCAACAGTATGTGAAGCTAAGTCAGAGGCCCATGGGCAGCATAAAAACTCTCGACACCAGGTTAGTCACAAACCACACGAAAAGAAGAAGAAGAACTGACCACGAATTTTCATAGCAGTTGTCTGTCTGCTAATGAAATGATTCCTGAAAAAGATACGTTTAAACGGATACCAGTGAAGATAAATAACCGTACCTTTAGTAGGTCGAGTGCGGTGGCGCGCCTCTCGACGTCCACTTCGAGGCACTGGTCGAGGAAGTCTTGGAACACTGTGCTGAGCTTCTCCTTGTCCTTGATGTCCGGCTTGCCGTTCGTCGCTATTAGGTACAGCGCGCGCAACGGGTTCTCGTTCAGGTATGGCGGCTCACCCTCTATCATTTCGATGGCCATTATACCCAACGACCATACGTCCACCTGTAAAGTGATTTGGTTGTAAAATCTCTAGAATATTGAATCAATAAAAACATATTATCGAGTGATATAGGCTAATGTTTTAATATGGTATTTGGGATGATTTACGACATTCACGCGACGACGACGCGGATAAAAAAAGCTAATCCCCTAACTATCTCTACAAAGTATACAACAAAGCTAATCCCCTAACTATCTCTACAAAGTATACAACAAAGCTAATCCCCTAACTATCTCTACAAAGTATACAACAAAGCTAATCCCCTAACTATCTCTACAAAGTATACAACAAAGCTAATCCCCTAACTATCTCTACAAAGTATACAACAAAGCTAATCCCCTAACTATCTCTACAAAGTATACAACAAAGCTAATCCCCTAACTATCTCTACAAAGTATACAACAAAGCTAATCCCCTAACTATCTCTACAAAGTATACAACAAAGCTAATCCCCTAACTATCTCTACAAAGTATACAACAAAGCTAATCCCCTAACTATCTCTACAAAGTATACAACAAAGCTAATCCCCTAACTATCTCTACAAAGTATACAACAAAGCTAATCCCCTAACTATCTCTACAAAGTATACAACAAAGCTAATCCCCTAACTATCTCTACAAAGTATACAACAAAGCTAATCCCCTAACTATCTCTACAAAGTATACAACAAAGCTAATCCCTAACTATCTCTACAAAGTATACAACAAAGCTAATCCCCTAACTATCTCTACAAAGTATACAACAAAGCTAATCCCTAACTATCTCTACAAAGTATACAACAAAGCTAATCCCCTAACTATCTCTACAAAGTATACAACAAAGCTAATCCCCTAACTATCTCTACAAAGTATACAACAAAGCTAATCCCTAACTATCTCTACAAAGTATACAACAAAGTCGCTCCTCGTCGTCTGTCCCTCTGTACGCTTAGATCTTTTAAACTGCGTGACGGATTTGGTTTTATGCACATTGCACCCGTGCGAAGCCAGGGCAGGTCGCTAGTATGTGATAATAAAAAAAACGTGTGCGTGTACTAGCGTACACTCGTAAGAAGTGAAACTTCTTTATGACGTTATTTTTCAAAAAAAAAATGTATCTACTCAAAACGGGCCGCAAAATACATTGGAGACATTTACCAATCCCTACTCCGCTGGAGAAAGTATACTTCGAATCACGCGTGGTAGGGATAAGAAGAAGATGGCGCGTAACGGAAAAATGTGACGCGTAACGAAAAAATGTTACACTAAATTTTTTCCAACCCCGATAAAGAAGTTTCACTTCAATAAAATATTCTAGCTTATTTGTTACGCTTTCTGATTGAAACGGTTTAACGGATTTGTATGAAATTTGGCACATAGGTAAGCCATGACTTTCAGAAGGACATAGGCTACTTTTCATCCTGGGTCGCAGACGTCGCGGACAACAACTAGTCATATTATTAAGTGGTGACAAAGTGTTAATGGAATACACGTGGCTTGAGATACTAATTAAGACACTACTACAAATTAACACCTATGTAATGACACTTTAATCACAACATAACATTCATAAACACAATGTAAAGGATAAGATTAGCATGTCCATGTGACGGTAGATCACTGGAGACTGTATAATTAATTTAAATACACATGTTTGCAAAGAAATAAATTATTTCATTTACATTTTCTTTAAAAATCTGCTTTCTGCTCAGAAGTATCTGTTACTAGATCGAGAAGGATTAATGCAGAGAGCTCCCACACTCTTTGGTACCATTGGGACGAATTTTTCTTTCTCCGGGTGGATTGGTGTGGTTCAGCCCTAAGTAGGTTCACTCAGACTGCATTATTTTAGTAATGTAACGAACCTTAGGTCCATACTGCTTCCGCGTGACGACCTCTGGCGCCATCCAATAAGGCGTGCCGACCATCGTCGTCCGTTTGTTTTGTTCAGGGGATATTTGAGCGCAGAAACCAAAGTCAGCTGTAACATTATTATTATGGTGGATATTTGTTCTGCTGCGTTGGTGTAGTGGTCGCAAGCACGAACGCCAAGCATAGGCTCAAGAGTTCGATGTCCAAGCTATTTCATCAGTGATTTCTCACAAGCAGCCCAGAGTCTGGATTTGTGCCCGACTAATAGCAATAGGATAACCCATACAGTGCCATGAACAGAGCTGTGTGTTTTCTGTTTTGTCTCACAGTGCCCTGCACACACATACGTGCTGCACGTCACGTGTGCATCTCTTCTGCACCAGTGCGCTCAACACAAATATGTGTTTATTGTCCATACATTGCAATGCGTGTTGAATGCACTCAGTAGGGATTTTAGCGACACGTATGCGTGTTCAAGGCACTAAACTTAGTACTATTCTTAGCTCACCTGACAACAAATAGTGGTAGTGTATGCGCTAGCGCCTACATGGGACAAAAACATTACTGGCGTAATGTGGGAGTACTGCACACAACTGTAGAACCACGGGGAATACAGGCGTGTTATTATATAAAGAGCTGTAAAGCTTAAAACCCAACTTAAGGGTGATGTGGTGGTGGCAAGCGGGATTGTCCGAAAGGGTAACTGCTACCCCGGCACATAAAGGGCTAAGGAAAGAACATGGATGGGTTTTAGTCCGTAAAATCTGACACTCCCTTCCGCGTCACCCAGAGCGCGTCTCCCTTCCGCGTCCCACCCACAAAAAAAAGGGTGACGTGGATTTGGTCAATGACGTGTATGCGCTGCGGCTCAATGCAATGGTTTATAAATATTAAGTGTATGTATTATTATAATATTCTAATTGGGGTGATTGTAGGTGTGTGTTAACTTCAGGACATGCTGTATATGATACTCACTCAGTTTCACTTGTCCATCTAGCCCGAGCAGTATGTTATCGGACTTGATGTCTCTATGTATAACGTGGTTGGTGTGCAGGAAGTGCAGCGCTTGCAGCACCTCGCGGCACACGGCGGCGATCTGTCCCTCGTCCATACACGTCTCCGTAACAACGTCTGTTAGGGAACCGCCCGCTAAGTATTCCATTACCACCCATAATTCCTTTAAAAGTAAAATGGAAAATATAAGTCTCTGTCACTGACAGACAACGCACAACCCAAACCGCTGGGTGTAAAAGCTTGAAGTTTTGCACAAGAGTTCCTTATGTAGCGAAAGTGAGCACTACAGAAAGATTTTTGAAAATTCATCTCCAAAAGAAGTAAAATCGATAATAATATTATAAAAAGGAAAGATTTGATTGTTTGTTTCTTGGCATTGAATAGGCTGCGAAATTACTGAACCGATTTGAAAAATTCTTTCACTGTTGGGTAGCTACACTATCCCCGGGTGATATAGGCTATATTTTATTTAAAAAAAAAATAGGAATCCTTGCTAAAACTCTGATAATGTAACAATTTCCGACATCCACGCGGGTGAAGCCGCCGTCAGAAGCTAGTAATGTATAAGTTGGATAGAATTTCTTCATTTTTAAAGTCAGGAACATGGGAGTTGGTAGAGAGACTTCTGAGTATCTATATACACACATCAAAAGTGTCTAGGGATCAACATATATTTTTGCAATAACTTTTCTCTTGATTGATATTAATTTAAATTTTCTTTAAGGATTCATCAAATAAAGTGTTTTCGTTTGTCACAGTAACGATAAACCAAGTCACCTTTGCATTAATAAAGAAATTTGCCATTTTCCTAATAAAGGGATTTTTGACATTTGAACCACTAACATTAAAGTTCGAAAAAAAGACTGAAATAACAGTTTTCTTTAAAATTTTATTGGGTAACTTAAACAATTAATAATCCGTGTTTCTACCGCGAACACTAACAACACAAGAACATCGGTTTGGCATACTCAAAATGAGTTCATCCAAATCACGCTGTGGAATGGCCGCCCATGTTCGTTGCAACAACAAAAAAAGGTCTTCTTGCAACTGGATACCCTCCATATTCGGCAGAGCTCTTCTCTGTAGCATATCCCATGCATGCTCAATCGGGTTCAAGTCTGGCGACTGAGCAGGCCAGGGCAGGACATTGATGTTAGCTGCGGCGAGAGTCTGTCTTACAACTCTTGCGGTGTGCGGTCGTGCATTATCATGCATTAACTGAAATAAGGGACCGATTTGCACTTGTAGAGGAACGAATGAAGTGAACCTTCATTCCCGAAGACCGCTACGGGTACCACCTATAGCAATGCACAATCGTAGGATTCGATATCAATGGGCTCTTGAACACAGAAATTGGGCAGAAGAACAATGGCGTTTCGTGTGCTTTTCTGATGAGTCTCGTTTTGGTATGAGACCGGATACAAGACGTATACGACACTGGAGAACCCCTGGACGCCAACAGCGATTAAAATCCTGCCAGGAAGTCCATCCTTATAGTGGTGGAACCATCATGGTATGGGCGGGTATTTGGATCGGCGGAAGAACTGAGTTGATTTGGATCAGAGGCAACCTCAACGCTCAAATTTATGCTGAGACGATTGTATCTGACGTCATCGTTCCTCTACAAGTGCAAATCGGTCCCTTATTTCAGTTAATGCATGATAATGCACGACCGCACACCGCAAGACTTGTAAGACAGACTCTCGCCGCAGCTAACATCAATGTCCTGCCCTGGCCTGCTCAGTCGCCAGACTTGAACCCGATTGAGCATGCATGGGATATGCTACAGAGAAGAGCTCTGCCGAATATGGAGGGTATCCAGTTGCAAGAAGACCTTTTTTTGTTGTTGCAACGAACATGGGCGGCCATTCCACAGCGTGATTTGGATGAACTCATTTTGAGTATGCCAAACCGATGTTCTTGTGTTGTTAGTGTTCGCGGTAGAAACACGGATTATTAATTGTTTAAGTTACCCAATAAAATTTTAAAGAAAACTGTTATTTCAGTCTTTTTTTCGAACTTTAATGTTAGTGGTTCAAATGTCAAAAATCCCTTTATTAGGAAAATGGCAAATTTCTTTATTAATGCAAAGGTGACTTGGTTTATCGTTACTGTGACAAACGAAAACACTTTATTTGATGAATCCTTAAAGAAAATTTAAATTAATATCAATCAAGAGAAAAGTTATTGCAAAAATATATGTTGATCCCTAGACACTTTTGATGTGTGTATATAAAACAAAGACGGGTTTGTTCCCTCTATTATAACTCGAGATCTGCTGGACCAATTTTCATGGTTTTTGTTTCGTTGGATTTGTCTCCGCCCTGAATAGCAGAACACATTTTTTTTTTTTTGGTAGGTAGGGTGGGTAGGTAGGGTAGGTAGGTAGGTAGGTAGGTAGGTAGGTAGGGTAGGTATCACAGTTAAGACAGGACAACGTCTGTCGGGTCAGCTAGTTTATAAATAAAAGATAGTTTTGTAAATTATAGAACCGATAATTTTCGATCCTCAATCAATATTTTAAAAAAATCATCCACTCTGATATCAGTTGATGATTGATTGAAATCTCATGGGACACACAGCTTCTATCGAAACATTCATCAGGACATAATTATTATTACTATTTTGATATTTATTTTATGTTCTCGGCTAGCCGGGCAAAATTTAAAACACGGGCCTAAGCCAAGTGATTATCAGGTGGTTAAATGTGGTCTCGTGCAGCAAATTGCAAGTTATTTGTGGGTGGGTTTTCTGATTATTATTATTAAACATAACCAGAGGATAATTTTTGAGTCGAAGTCAAATAATTTTTATAATTCTTTGTATATCATGACACAATGCTGCGTCACCTGATGCGTATCACATTATTCTCGTGGGTTCAAATCAGTGTTCCGTCATTGATGGCTCAGATCTCCGATGTGTATGCGGCGTCTCCCCACAGACAATGGCTCACCTCCCATCTTGCACCGCATGCCCCGTCACATGCACACGTGAGGACCTAATGGCTGGGTCAGTGAGCGGTATTCGCGTTGCTGAATTTTGGGCCAAACTAATTTAAAATATAAATATATTTATTAACTATTATTTTTGCCATCGACACGCTAAGAAGAAGTGTTCCGTCTTGTGTTACATTTCACGCTTCACAATCAATTTATATTTGACGTCAAACCATATGGCAAAGTGCTGTGGGGTCGTGAGGTCGTGACTGGAATAATTATATCCGATCGTAATGAACACCACTCAAAATAATTCCTCACGACAAAAGGTGGAAAAATATCTGGCCCTAGCTTGTATGCATAAAGATTTTAATATAAATAATATATTATATATATGTTTATATATTTGTTATTATTGTATATATTTTAAAAGAAATATGTCATATTTATTTACTTACTAAATATTTATGCACAAGTAAAAATAAACGTTCTTTAATTCTCTTCCTTTTTTGTGTGGTTAGTGACTAACCTGATGTCAGAGTTTTTAAGCTACCCATGGGCCTCTGACTTAGCTTCACATGCTGTTGAGAAATATCTCTCAACAGCATGTGTCCCGGTTTTCCTACGTGTTTTCCTTCAAAATAACCGAACAAAGGCTGCTATCTATTATATTGCGTGTGCATCGACGATGTTGCAGAATTATTTGAATACTAGCTGACCTGACAGACGTTGTCCTGTCTTAGCTATGATACCTACCTTCCTACCTACCTACTTTTTTAACGTAAGAACCTTCTTCTGACAATAACAAACACAACAGAAAAATAATTTGAGAAATCGGTTCAGCTGCTCTCGAGATTGGCGCTTAGCAACACATTCAGTGATTAATTTTTTTATTATAGATTACATCGTATAAGAAAGATAGAGGTATACCTCTTGTATAGCTTCATCTCTTTCTCACACTTAAATAATATTAAAATAATACTGCTATGAGAAGGTGGTTGGTCTCCTGATCTATTTGTAGTTTAGACCACAAAGAATTTCTCATGTCTAGAAAAAAGTAGCAATAATACTTGTCATACTCACTTCATTAACTAGATAACTGTCAAGGTAGTTCACTACATTGTTATGTTTGTTCTCCCGCATGACGAGGATCTCATTGATGATCAGTTCTTTCTTCGGTTGCTGACTAAGGTTCATTTGTTTGATCGCTACCTCCATACCCGTCGACGTTTCTATCGCCGTGTACACTGTACCTGACGCTCTGGAAACGGAGTAAAGTAAATTATGATTTACATCAAAGAGGTAGAGTTTATTTTACCAAAAACATGTTTTGGGATATTTTTTTTTCAATCGTGCAAGGACTATGGGGGGACGTTGTATTATATGAAACTTACCCCTGGCCAATTTTTTCCATTTTGGTGTATTTTCTATTGGGGTCACCAACACTAACAATAGTTCTTAATTTCTCTAATATTTCTTCATCAGTCATTTTCTTTTTCCTTTGCTGCTGGGCCGTTGCTCTTCTGTAAAATTGAACATGTTTCATTCAGTTGAAGTTCTTTCAGTAAATTAGAGGATAAAGGCGGTGCGGAGTGGGTGCCGGATGGCTCTAATGAGATGTGACCTTAAGGGTTCTCGAAATCGACGTAATCGTAAACGACGTCCTGGTGCCTTACCCATGTCTCGAATGCAATCACGTTTCCAGTGCGAGAAAGAGAAAAAGCCATACATGACCTTTTACCATCGCTTTTTCTGACGGGAACCTTATGGGAATAATTCTTCATATTAAAACCCAAGAAAACCAAATGACTTAGAACCTGTGCACACGAGGTATGGCGGCACCGTACCGCAAAGATTTCGCCACATTGGCGATCACACCCCTACCCGCCTCGCTGATGTACGTGCGGTGTGACGCCGGAATGCACAGCGTGGCATACTACTATGTATGTAGGACGCGACAGCGATAACGTTCCGGCGCCGCGCCGCAACGCATCGTGTTGTTTATAAGCCCACACAAGGGCCCTGACCTGGTTATCGAATTGGTGTCCAGCTTGTAACAAGGAAAGAGAAGAAGGGAAATGGTAAATTCCATACCCGGTATCGGTGTTGGTCTGCGCGCCATTGGGCGGCGGCGGCGCGTGCGGCGGCGGCGTGTGCGGCGGCGCGCCCGCCGGGTTCTTGTTGCGGTCCAGCACCGCGCCTGGACCCACCTCCGCTCGACTGCAGATCTGTAGCAACCACACTGTATTAATACCGAGGGTCAAAATAACCTTCGTTCTTCCTGTTGGATCGAAATTGGGTATTTGAAAGGGTAGTCAATAACATTACTTTTTATGAATTGTAAAAACGCGGCATTTGTACGCGATTTGTATGCAATATAACAATATGCCGTCACAGTTTTTTAAAATCAAATGGAATACTTATTAGCAGTAAATGTAATTTTACAATTACATTTTTGCATAATATTTAATTTCTGTACGGTGATGGAATTTTTTAAGACGAGTGGTCTTTTATCTATGTGATTTCATATTTTATTTTTGATCCATTCAAATAGTCAAATGGTGAAACGAATTCACTGAATCCAGTATTGTTGATGACTTACCGAATGCGTGGTAAGAGCAGGATGCGGTACATGCGGGGGAGACGCAGGCGCAGGCGCAGGCCGCGGGGGCGGGACCTCCTCCTCCTCGATCGGTTTTGTGTACTGGAATCACACTTACACTTGAATTTATTCCTATATGAAACATCTTGGGATGGGAAGCCGATATCAGACGTTTCTTTTATTCGAAGTGAAACTTCTGAACACAAAATGAAATATTAACTCACTAGCGAATTTTTCAAAGGTGTTGGATATCGGCGCATGTTTCAACCGCCTATCGAATGACCGAAATATAATGAAAGGTACTGATGAACATTGTTCATTCGTGTGTAATTTAGTTGGTACTGTGAAAGTGGAATGAAACAAAAATGGACAAAGACAGATTTTTCTTGATAATCGTCTGATATCTACTTTAAGGAACTCAATTTGACGCCCGATCAGTCGAGCTTATTCCGACGAGTATTATCAGATTGGAAGCGCTGGCAAGTAATACGTACGATACTCTTGGTGCGGTCGGGTCGAGAGGGAGGTGGCGGCGGAGGTTCAGGGTGTTCCGTGTCCGTCGGGGTTGATGATGACGGACTGCTGGAGGAAACTCGGGACACTGACGATCCTATAAACAAGATTATCGTAAATATTTGCAATCGGGGCTAACATGATATAACGTTAGATAAAATAGGCTACAACAAAATTGTATTCGAAATGTCCACAAAACAAAAGATAAACCTGTTTTTATTCGAGACGGTATTATATTTCTTTTTGTTTTGAAACTTGAAGTAATTTGGCTGACAACATGTACCTGAGTGTGTAGTATGCATTTGCGCTGATGTCATATATTTGGAAGGCGGCGGCTGCGTGGCGGACGCGTCATACCACTTGAGCACGTCTAGCACTGCCTGAGGGTTGTTCTTCTGCTCTTGTTTGCTGATGTTGGCGGCCATAAGAAGCCGCGCCCACGCCTCCGGCATGCCCTTAGAACAACCACCACACACTCAAAACGGGGCCACACTCAAGTTCAAAACAAACATGCAGAGTTGAATCTAAACCTCTATGGTTTGTAGCCATTTATAAAGCGTAAGTGCGCTTGTACACAGAGCTAGTCTGAACCTGGAATCTTGTGTAGTTTCTACACATGACCATTGGCCCCACCAAACGACAATAAGTGAACATGAAAAACTACCCTATGATTTGACAAAAATGTATGTTCTTGTTCATTACAAGCGCAATAAAATTTACACATTCGTTGAACTGTAATTTGTAGTAAGAACAAATAGATCAACAAGTTTTATTTGAATTAATATATAAGTCATGCATAATGCTTGTCTCAATACTTTTAAATGTGATACTAATAGATTCACTACCTGCAATATTAAATTATCAAGTAAATATTTATAAACTTTTTATGTACACAACATAAACATTAGTAAAGTTTAAGTTTATAGTAAACAGCTAGGAATAATGAATGGTCTCCAAGCAATTTGTCTGTGAAATATTCTACTCTATATTTATTTATACTCTAAGAAATTACTAATACTTAACATAATTATGTAATACTGTACTGTACACCTACATTATTATACCATCATAATGATGAATCTATGGAAGTAAGAGATTCAAAGCAGAAACTAGAGAAGATGAATGTTATTAGTATTACATACTACAACTAAAGGTATTGTATGGATAGTACACTCTGCATGCTACACATAGATTTAGCATTTTACACAAACATAGAAAAAAAAAATGAAAAATAAATAAATGGAGTTGGTGAACAAAATATTATTAGAATATGTACATTATCACATTACATATTTCAACAGGTAATGTGACAATGTACTAAACAGAAGCAAACATGAATAATATAAGCTATTACTTACTGTCACAGGCAGCTTGAAACAAAAGCGGTAATACATGGAACTCGATTACATGATATCATTACTTGTTCCTTAAGGACTGTTTTAGTTTTAAATACATTTTATTACAAACAGACAGCTAAGTCACCATCACCCCGTTTTAAACAATGATGGTCTATAAACATTCCATAGTGTTAACCTATAAGTCATTAATTCTAAATATAGGTACATTCTCTAACATAAACATGCTTGCATTATACTTTTTTACTAATTATCAATAGAATATTTTACTATCAGGAAGTTAATTTTAATTAAACATCACAGTATTCGTTACTTTTGAATGCAGATAAAATTATATTTATTAAAAAGGAATTTAACCTCAAGTTACAATGCTCCAGGTTGGCTATAAATAACTTGTTAACAACTAAGAATAATTAAAATAAAATGTCAAATAAAAATACTTGATATGCCATTTTTATAAGGAAGCAAAGCATCAAAGCTGTGAGGCATTGTGTTTATGCAGGAAGCTCACTCTGTTTTTATTAAATGTAATAATTATAATATGGGGGTCTAGGTTAGATATTTATTCTCAAAGGGACTTCAGTACTAATCATAATTTAGTGAAAAAGTACGAGAATATGACAGTCACAAAGTTGCATATAAGGTGCATAGGTGCAGTCTGGTCTAATTATTATGGATAACCTTTGTTTTTATCGCATGGATGTTGTGGAAAATCTATGCATTCTCATTTCAAATAATAAATAATAATGAGATACTCATAGTACCAAAACCACAAAACTGTAATTAACAAATTAGTTTTAAATTACAGTAGGTACAGCCTAAAAAATTCCACATCATAATATTAGTGCAATTAATACTTGTATGTGGGGGTATGGGTAGGTACATTGATGTGTCATGGGTTTTCCCCAGATACCCAATATGGATGGTTTTTTTTTTCATGGTGACTATTATCAAAACATACTATTAAGAAACATACTTTAATTTTACTTACAGTAAACTCTCCCGTGACTGCATCAAATCCGACATGAACCGTATGTTCAAAATTAGTTGGGTAGCTAATGTTAGGTTTGTTGTCATTGTGAGCAGTACTTTTAGAGCCTTTGATTTTAGCTTTCAATGTTTTCTTCTTTCTATCACCAGCATCATCAGGTTCTGAAACAATAAAGAATAGCTGAAGAATCACAAAATAAATAAACCTATTCATTTCATTTGAAATCATGAAATGAATATTTACAGTAGTGAATAGAGGAGTGCAAGCAAGAGATCCACTAGGTCCTTAAAGACACAGTGATTCTAATTGTTGTTGATTCTTATTTTGAACTGTCTATTGTTTACAAACTCATTAACACAATTAGTTGATGGATACAATACATATTGAAATTACACATGAATTAACTGGATAGCTGCCAAGATTTGTTACCTTTTGGAAGAGGCCTCATGTCCACTGAGGCTACAGAGTCACCACGGTCCGTGGCGCGGTTGCTAGTGAGCCGGACCGGCGGCGCAGGTGGTTTATCCTCGTCACTCGACATTTCGCCTTCTTTTGCCCGTTCTGCATGCATAAAACAAAGATGCCACTACTACAACAAGAACCTAACAAGACGCTTATATGTGCGTTCATACAGAACTTATCAACATTAGAGAATATTGTATTAAACTTAACAACATCCTACGATCGTACAGTGTATCAAGAATATATCATCAGAGATCACGCTACACTTTACGACCAAAGCTAGTAACATATTCATTCAGATTTATGGACACAACAAGCGGGACTTCTGACAAGACTTGACATTGTGATAAAATAAAAGTAAAGTAAGCCACAATATTACTCATGGACGCGCCCCGCAAAGGTTTGCGAATGCGACAAAAAGATATTGCTTGAATATCAAACACACATTTTTCGCTTACCTGGAAAATTATATAATTATAAGGGTCAATGAAATAATAGTATACGAGCTTTTATCACATTTCAATTAATCACAACACTTAAAAACACATATTTTCTGCAAAACTTAATAATTTAATCATTCACACACATGAAACGATAGCAGTGATGACTAGAGCCGCCATTACACTATAAATTAGAGGAGTACTACGTAATGGAATTTTGTGACATTAGCGACACAATCGACTAAATAAATAGACATGCAAGCAAGCTTGGTTGGGCCGTATCTTAGAGCATTTAACCTATGCTCTAAGGGCCGTATACATAATTAAAATGCAAAATTGGGAAAAAAAGTCTCAGAGTGCAAATCTTAACATTATCACGAAACTTATTACGATGTTACTATAACATAATGTAAAGATTTTATATTTGCATTGCATGACATGTTTCAACCAATGACCGCCATTCTTCTGACAGCTAGTTGCTGTTGGGGACTAGCCACATTATTATAGCGCGACTATTGCTGAAATCGTTTCCAAGGTCACTGCGCTGAGCGGATTTGCGGAAGGGGTGACTGTTGTCACAAGTTAACGAATCACTGAGCTTTCACGTCGCGTCACCATACTTCTCACGCGTCGCGCAGCTACCTCAGGAACGCGGTCTGACTGTAGTCATCTAAATTTTTTCATTTTAGTGTGTAACTGCGGATTTAGTTAAGTTATATTAAATTACCAGAAATATTTTCAAAGGTCTTACTGAGATAATTGTAGAAACATTCGTCGTTAGGGTCATTACTTTTTGGTGTATTTAACCAGGTTTTTAGTCGAATTGAGTATTAGCTACCCTCAAAGTTTGCTTTTGGCAGTGACGTTTAACATGACAATCGTGAATGACATTGACATTTTTGACATAGCATTTGACACAACATACGTGCTTGTTGAAGTGGGTTGTGTTTGTAAAGTAACTGAATTTATTAATAAAAAAATACATTAATCTATATTATTTTCTTGAATGTACTGTTATACTATTAAGCCTTCCATTTTTAAGAATGAGTTACTACTACTAAACATTCCGCCATGGATCATCCAGAGTCATCGGTTTGTTCACACATTATATTGTTCTATAGTATATCTCTATAGCATCGCACACGTAAACTCGTGTTTCAAGTACAATACTACGTACGGGCTTAATGCAGCAAAGCCTGATAAAATTATGGAATTCTTTTCTTGCTTTATACATTTTTGTATACATACAATACAAGTTCCATTACTGCTTACGTATGCGCTGACAACATCCTGTCCTTGACAAATAAACATGAATATTTACTAAAGAGTATGTACAATTGTGATATTTCTTTCATTTTAACTGGGCCTGATGCGTGCCTAAAAGAATATTTAATATCACAGTGCAGCAAGCTAACATTCAAGCTACTATTCATGCCCTTGACTTTTGGTTCAGTTGTTAAAGTTTGTTTACTTTTCTAGGCCCAAGACAGTGGTCTTAAAAAGACCCCGTTTGATGATTTGGGCAGGGATGAACTAATAAACAAGTGTAAAGGCCTATTGGTGATAGCTCAAAAAGCTAAACTTGCCAAATCAGGTATGTATGTTGTTCCAATATGTTATTTTTCTGATAATTTACTTACAAATATAGTTTAACATGTTAAATGTTAGGAGCTATTTGCTTATAAGATTTTTATGATTTAATTTATTGTCGTTTTGAGATATTTTTTCTTATGAACCTATGGGGTTCATACAACATTTGAGAAGTTAAAATTATGACCTATAGATCATAAATTAAATACCTACCTATCTTTCAGAGTTGCAAACTGAACTTGAAAAATGTGTTAAGGAAAAAAATGCAAGTACAGAGAACACAAAAACTCTGCAAGTACTTGTTGATTCATTGACAGAACAAAAACTGAATTTTATAACTGAAGTGGATTCTGCTCAAAGCAAGATAAAGGCACTTAACACTAAGTGTGTTAACTATGAGGAAAACATAAATACTTTAAAATCTGATTTGATTATCAAAGATAACAAAATAGCAGATATCAATCAGAAGTTATCTGATCTTGATATAGAAGTAACTTCACTTAGAAGACAAAACAATCGGCTGTTAGAAGAAAATGAGCAGTTGTTGAGTCAGCTCACTGAGTTTGAAGCTAGTGCAGCTGAGTTTAATAATATTGGCATGCAACAGAGAGAACAACTTAAAAAATTAGAAGAAAGTGTCAATACAGGTATTGCTTTTTATTTCTTATTAACAAACATTCAATGAATATATCCACCTGATTTAATATACTTAAAATAATACCTTTTTTTTACAGAAGAGCATTATAAAACACAAATTGAGGAGTTAAATGTCCAAATTCAACATTTAGAAAGCAAATTACAAAGCAATGTAGACTGTGAAGCTAAATTGAATGAGGTAAATGAATTGTATGAGTCTGAAAAAGCTAAGAAAGAAAAAGCAAATGTCAAATTGAGGAGCTACAAAGACAAAATTTTGAAATGTGCTGCTTGTATAACTCAGTTGAAGAATTCTAGATTTATTCTATCCAAAACAGTCAAAGAATATTCAGAAAATATTCCTAAATGGCAAAATGATATAATCAAGGCATCAAAAGTACTTGATAATCAGATTAATGAACTAAACAGTGAGAACCAGACATTGAAAGCAAAACTCTCAGCATTAGAACAACAACTTAATGAAGTAACACTGTCTAAAATGGAAAATAATATCAGTGATTCTCAAACATCTGTCTTAAATGAAGAGACCTTGGTATTAAAAGACCAAGTGTCCAATTTAGAACAACAGCTAAGAATCAGAGAAAGTGAAAATACTAAACTCATTGCTGAGTTAGATGAAAAGAGTGACCAACTAGACAAGAATAAATTACTAAAGGAAAACCTGAATGAATGCACTCAAAAGTTAAATGATGTCACTTATCAATACAATGAACTTGACAAATCCATGCAAATTTTGAAAAATGAAAATAAACGTTTAAATGACATGCTTCATAATCAAACACAGAATCATGATGAGCTTGATAAGTTGAGTTTGCAAGTTAGGGCTTTAGAGAGTGAAAAATCAATATTAGTAAAAGAAAAACTAAATGCAAGAGATAATATAGTTGAGCTTGAAAGTCAGAATAAGGTTTTATCTGACAAAGTATCTAAAACTAAAACAGAATTACAGTCTTTAAGATCTCAATTGGATTTGCTAACACAAGAAAAAACTGCATTTGAGATTAAATTCAAAGCAGAAAAAGAGAGTGAACTTAACATGTTGAAGTGTAATTTGATGGCTCAGCAGGAACAGTTCAACTTGCTGAAGAAAGAGCACGAAGGATTACAAGATTTGAATGGACTATTGAAAGAGGAAGTGGAGACTCTAAAACTGTCGTTGGAGCAGCCGAAAGACGACAATTTATCCGACTTGAATGTATCTTTACAAACTGACATTGTGAAGTTAGAGACTAAGCTGGCTGCCTATAAACAGGAAAATGCTTCACTTTTGTCAGAAATAAAAGATGCACGAAACAAATCCAAGGAATGCGACAGCCTTATGGCTGAATATGAAGATGCTAAATCCAAATTGGCGAGCTATAAGTCAGAAAATACAGAATTGTTGAATGAAATGAAAGAAATCAATCAAGTATTAAAAGAGCGTGGTGAGTCAATATCGAAACTGCAGAAGGCTGTTTCTGAAATGGAGAAGCTGGTAGAGACTTTGGAGAAAGATAGAGAAAATATGAATCAAGAGAAAGCTGAACTGCTGAAAAAGAATGAAGGTCTAGAAAGTGATTTAAAGAATGCCGAGCAGAAGACTAACGAAAAGACTGAAACTGCCAATCAATTGAATGTTAACATGGATAATGCCATGAAAAGTTTGTCACAAAAAGATGAGGTTATTGCCACCTTGAAAGAAGAAATTGAAAAACTTAAACAACAACAAATTAGTTCAGGTAACATTACCCTTAGCCTACATATGAAAGCAAGTAAATGTCGAAAAAAAGTGTTACAAAAACCCACTCTTTTTTATTCGTAACTACACATTTTTGAAGCTTACATTATATAATTTCTGTTACAGCAGAATTACCAAATGAAGACATGTCCACATCTACCATATCTAAAGCAGAAGAACATTCTCGAATGAAAGACCTGGATGAAACATTTGAGGAAAAGTATGACACAAGCACGTATTTTTAATGGCGCGATTGCATTTAGCCTGTATTATGTAACTTAAACTAAGTTTACTACTTTTTACAGATACACAAAGTTGAGGATATTTGCACTAAAGCTGAAGAAGAAATTAAATGAGACCATAACTCAGATGCAACAAACAGAGAAGGATAAAGCTAAACTTGAGAAGTTGTTGAGTGAGAGCAAAACTGGTAATTCTGCAGATGAAGTTGATGCTGCTAGAACGGAAATAACAGTTGTAAATTTAACTGAAAATAACGAACTTGAAGAAAAAGTGAAATCTTTAACAGTCGCTCTTGAAGCTACGAAAAATGTTACGACTGAACTAGACAAGTTAAAAGGTAATGGGGGTTCATTTAATTATTTCTTATTTTAAACATGACTGAGTAAATACACCGTGATTTTTAATTCACTGTTAACCTTTCAGGGCATTAAAGTACTCATGATTATGCAACTTTCACTATGAAACCAACTCAAAAATATCGGCGTTTCATACAAAAATGACTACATTTTTTATACTTAATTGATGAAAATTTGTGAAAGGAATGTATATTTTTTTGTTATTTCGTAGTTGGTCCCATGGTGGAAGTTTTTTTATGATAATGAGTACTCTCATCTCCTGAACGGTTAACAGTGAAATAAAAAACACTGCATATAAATAAATACGTAAACTCATAAACTTTGATATTTTTAATAATACAGCGGAATTAGCTTTGAAAACACAACAGTTAGCAACTGAAATGGAAGCTCATAAAGTAACCAAAGACAATCTGGAGAAAGCTCGACGCGACGTCAAGAAGAAAAATGTATTGAGTCTTGAAATGGAAGACTATGAAAGGTCCATGAAGGAACTGTCGACGAAGATGGAGGAAAGTAAGAAGAAAATGACGCAGGCAAGTTTAATAATTTATATGTATTGAAAGATACTTCATCCTGGAACATAAATCACCAGGAAATAATCTATTTTGTAATGATTTACAGATGGAATCAACAATAGACACACAAGAAGGAACAATCACAGCAATGAGAACACAGATAAAACTGCTGGAAGAACAAATAAAGACTGAGGAGAAACAAAACAGACTGGTCAGAGAAGAGCTACAGCACGCCATCGAAGATGGGAGAGAAAAGGACAACCTGATACAAATGAAGAACACAATCGTATCCAAATTAGAACAAGACCTTGAAGATGAAAAGAGAAAGAACGAGGAGTCAGACTTAGAAATGACGTCACTGCTAACCGACAAAGAGAAGATTATAATGGCACTTGGCGACGATAAGTCTGAGCTCAACAATAAGGTTAAGAAACTGGAGTTCAAGTGTTCGGAACTGAATGAGAAATTGAGAATTACTAACATAGAGTTGGCGGATTTGAAAACTGAGTATACTAGCTACAAGGTACGTTTTCGATAACCATTAACATCATATATCATATATATAAACAATTTGTAATTGAAAACGGACTTCATTCCTCTGATGATTTACATGACCAGGAAAAAGAATTTAGAATAATCCTCGATCTGTTTTTAGGTGCGGGCTCAGGCCGTGTTACGTCAAAACCAAACCGTGGACCATAGTCAAGAAGAGCAACTGAAAGAAGAAGCTGCAGCCCTTAGAGCACAGATTGAAATATTAACAGCGAAACTAGCAACCGCACAGTATGTACATTTTTTTTTAAATTCAAAAACCTATAACCGTATACCTCAAGCTCAGCAGTAGCGCTTGCGACCCAGACTGTAGCCAAATAAACCGTATACAGTGTGTTAGGTTAAACGAGGAACATACTTTCAGGTTGTATAGTACTAGAATGAAAATCAACAACTTTGTCCATGGGACCAACTCTGAAATATGAAAAAAAAATATCAGCTGTTCAATACATTTGAATTATGCGAACATAAAGGTACTGAAAAGCTGATTTATTTTTCGTGATTTCAAGTATAGTTACACAGTCAAAGTTATTCATTTTCATGAGTATAGAAACCCCTGAAAGTATGTCCCTCGTTTAACCTAACACACTGTATAACCGTAATAATAAATGGTTTCTCTACTGGCCTTTGAGCATAAGTTGAGGATAGATAAAACAGAGTTACAGCATCAATACTTTTTAGAGAGCAGATCGCAGAAAGGACATCGGAAGCGGAGAGCATTCGAAGGCGTATGACGGAGGCCACGAGTGAGTCTGCCCGGGCGCAACAGCGAACTGCTCGCCTACATGCCGACCTCACTCGACTGTCGCAGCAAATTGAATCGGAGAGGACACAGAATAAGTTGCAGGTGCGGTAGTAAACCAATATTAACTGTACGTGTGTGTGAATAAAGTTGATTATAGAATAACCAGTACTATTGAAAATTACGTAACAGTAGCTGAAATTAAACTTGTGTTAGACTTTCACCGAGTCATATTTTCGAAATCACACAAATTAGGAAAATAAATATTGAATATCGTGTTCCTTTTCTAATTACACTTCCGCCAAATTTGATATCCTTGTCACACTCACGTGTGCATTCTTTCCCCGTTCATTTATCGATCTTATTTACAACAAACAAACAAACAAAACTTTCCTCTTTATAATATTATTTTAGACTAGCAGCTGCCAGCGGCTTCGCCCGCGTGGATGTTGGAAATTATCCCAAGGGTACTACTGCCATAAAAGTATCCTATGTGTTAATCCCGGAGGTTCCTGCACATCATCAGGCGGGAGGAAAGGCCCGGGTGTCACCACTGCGAGGATCGCCCAGAGGACACGGTAGAGCACACGGTGCAAGCCTGCCCCGCTTGGGCGGAGCACCGCCGTGTCCTCGTAGAGGCGATCGGCGGCGGCGACCTCTCGCGCCCGGCCCTGGTGCAAGCCATGGTCCGGGGCGAGAGGGAGTGGGTGGCAGTCACCTCCTTCTGCGAAAAAGTAATGCTCGCGAAGGAGGTGGTGGGATGGGAGAGAGAAAGGCCCTCCCATCCCAGCCGCCGCGGGACACGCCCCGGGCGTCGGGAGCCACGTGACGACTCCTGGCCACCGTAGGCGCGGGCCTGCGGACGGTGAGTAATGGGTGACTCACCGTCCGATCAGCACCAGGCCCGTGCCGGACGGCGCGTATATGTTCCACGCGCGCCTCAAAGAGATGTCAGCATATGAAGGGGCCCCCCAGGGCCAAGCCTGCCGAGTAAGCGGGATTGTCCGAAAGGGTAACCGCTACCCCGGAACATAAAGGGCTACGGAAGGAACATGGATGGTTTTTAGTCAGTAAGAGTCTGACACTCCCTTCCGCTCCACCCAGAGCGGGAGCAGTCATTGGATGAGCGTGAAGGACGGACAAACATACAAACTCACACACAAATACACTCACTCACAAACTTTTTAATATTAGTGTGATTAGCGTTTTTACCTAAATGTTCCCACAAATGTTTTAAGTACGCCTTCTAATTTTACAGGTCTCAACTCTAACGCAATGTTACAAAACTCAAATAAGCGAACTGGAGGCGAAGCTTCAGAAAGAGACGGACTTATTGAAGAACCAGCTGGCCGCCGCTCAAGAGATGAAGAAGTCTGGCAACATCGCAGTTTCCTCACTCACAGACGCCAACAGAAACCAGTACATGTTGCCAGTTATACCGAAAGATGAGAACAGTGATGGCGAGATGGATATCAACGTTTCTATGATCCCGAGGGAGGAGGGAGAGGTAAAAATCATAATAATATTTATATTAGAAACTTTTTTCCGTATTCCGGTAAAATTAATTTGGCCATCGCCTGCAATGCTTATAATGACTTGTAGAAAAATGTGCCTTATGCCTTATGGTATTAGTCGCAAGATTGCTAATGCACTATAGAACCAGCGTTTTCTGTTCTCTCTGTTTTTGGCTAGATACCAGTGGGCCAGGGAATATACTGCTAGATTTTTCATGGACTAATGATGCATTATGACGTCACTAGCGCTCAGAGCTAACAGTGGCCCTCTAAACTCAAACCACGTAAAAGAAACGTAAATCCTATTTGCACGTTACGTACTTTATTACGTAAGAACATTATCTAAACATGCGCCAACGTAATAAAGTGGTTGAATTGTACTACTGTATAGCCGTGAATTTAATGAAATGCTGTAACAAATCTATTTGTTTCATACAGTTTTTATTATGTTGGTACACAGCGGCATATTTAAATACACGACTGTATTTAAATATGACGTAATGCGTTTTACGGTGAGCTGCCGGAGTACTTTTTACGAGGAGTTAAGTTGTACCAAAACCAATGTGTTTGCCAAAAAATGGGAATATCCTAGAACCAAAAACCCGAAGACTCCCACTCCACTCCCCCAACTTTAATGCGTTTTATCTATGTTAATATGATAAAGCAAAAAATACGTGTCTAATATTTTTTTTATTAATTGACTGTCGGACTAAATATATATTTTTTTGTTTTACCCCGTCGTCATCCCTCTAAAAATGAAATATTCGGTCCCTAAATAGTAACATTTCAATGGACTATATACCTAGTATTGAAAAAACTAAATAGTGGGGTTAATTCCGATGTTATATATTTTTTTGTTTTACCCCGTCGTCATCCCTCTAAAAATGAAATATTCGGTCCCTAAATAGTAACATTTCAATGGACTATATACCTAGTATTGAAAAAACTAAATAGTGGGGTTAATTCCGATGTTTTCCACGCCCAAGAAGAACCGTGCAGCGCTATAATCATTACTGTCCGTAACATCCACAAACCTGAACTGGCCCGCGAGGTGGATTGCGTTCCACTCCCCCTCGCAGTGATGACGCCTGATTCCCATCGTTGGGAAAGTTGCAGGCTTACTTACATCAAATAACGTACAAAATCCGTGTTCAAGGGATCTGAATCGGCTCCGTCTCCGCCCCCTTCGAAGCAGTTCCTTGTGAGCGGTGGTAGCAGTCGGTCGCCAGTCCCGCTGGAGCGACTCCTGGAAGAAGGCGTGCCTGATGACGAGGCCATGGACACCGCCTCGTTCGCGCTCACGCCCGACCAGGAGATCACCGAACTTAAGCGGAGGCTCCAAGCTCAGCAACAGAGGTAAATGGTGATGACAAACGATATACATTCAGTCAAAAAAGTATCGGGAATGATGATTTGTTTATGGTTCCAAATTCAAATTTTTGGTTTTTTTGTAGTTGTTAGATTGGCACAACTGTTTTCCATTTTGGCGCGGAGTTTGAGTTGCATCTGTTATTTATATTAAATACAGTGCTGGTTTTAGTCATATCATATATAGTGTGTATTGCGAATTTCATAATGGACAAAAATATCGAACAAAGAGTTTGTCTTAAATTTTGCATCACCAATGGAATTTCGTGTTCGGAGTCACTGAAAATGTCCAGAAGGCTTACAGTGAATCGACTTTATCAAAAACTCGTGCTTATGAGTGGTTCAAAGCGTTCAAAGGCGGTCGAGATGTGATGGAAGATTTGCCTCGCTCTGGTAGGCCGTCAACGTCTGCAACTGAAGTTAACATCGCAAAAGTGAAGAAAATAGTGACTGAACATCCCCATTCAACTCTGAGAGAGATAGCCGCCGAACTTTCTGTATCTCACGAGTCGATCCGTACCATTTTATTAACTAATCATTTGGGTATGAAACATGTTGCTGCTCGGCTAGTCCCAAAAGATCTGAATTTTCTCCAAAAACTCAATCGCATGAAAGTCGCTGAGGACATGCTAGAACGAGTCAGTTCGGACCCAACATTCATGAAACGCATTGTTACTGGTGACGAGACGTGGGTTTACGAGTTTGACATGCAAACTAGTCAACAAGCTTCGGAGTGGCGCCTTCCAACTGAACCGAAACCGAAAAAGGAGAATTCGCGGCGAGAACTGAACTCAATTCCGGAAGCAGCGTTTAAAAAATGTTTTGATGAATGGATTATTCGTTGGCGCAAGTGTATCGTTTCTAAAGGAGCATACTTTGAAGGTGATAAAATAAATTTGGATGAATAACAGACATTTTGTGTATTATTGATCTTTTCCCGGTACTTTCTTGACAGAGTAGTATTTCTGTAAACTGGTAAAAAAAAAACTTCTGCATAAAAATAAAATATTTGAAAAGTAGATCAAATAAAACAGTTCTATGTTTCCGAAAGACCGAAACAAACTCAGAGGTCACGGTCTCTTTTACAGTCCAGTCGTTATCTTGGTCAGAATAAAGGCAATTAATATTGGTTTTCAAGCTTATCCAAACTAGGCCTATTTCCCATGCCATTCCAGCATGGATTCTATGTGGATGGTTACAGATATTACCTAGTTTTCAAGGCGTAGCTCCATAGACTCATATGACCTTTGTATGACTGATGTAAAGATCTCCAAGCGTACTGCGCGTACGCACAGTACGCACGTTACCTGCATGTAGATTTATTGCTTTCTGTTCCGTTTAACCGCCCTGTCACCCACGAAATTTAGCAGAAAGCTAGGTCTCACAGTACAAGTAAAAGAAAACTTCTATTTTCAGTTGGATATTTGGCCGTGAAGAATATCGATGTATGGGAGAATATGTTTTTCAACTACAAAGTTAAGTTTGTTGTTCGGCTAAATTCATGCCAACTACAGAACCCTTTTTTGCGCGTGGTCCGACGCGCACTTAAGCATAAGTCAATTTTATAATCATAGATTGTAAGGTCTTGCTACGAGCACCTATTTATTATCCTCCCTTACAAACGTATACAACTTTGATATTAAAATTTTCTATGTTACAGAGTGAAACACGTGACGGTGCTGCTGTCAGAATCAGAGCGCGAGTGCGCGCGAATGGCTCAGCTAAGCGAACTGTTGAAGGCGGAACTACGGCGAGTCCGAGGAGCCACGCAGAACGCACACAACACAGAGTACATGAAGAACGTCACGCTTAAGGTAAACAAGATGGACAAATCAGATCAGAAGGGAAAAAAAAATTCGGCTCAGAGCTGAGAATTTTGTGCCCGCAGTTTGTGGCGATTAGCACGCATCTGATCACATGGAACTTTCCGAAAAAGTATGGATATATTATATACACTACTACCTCTTTGGAGTATAGGCACGTCAAAAATCAAAATCAAAAGGCATTTATTCAAAAGGCTGGAAATCAGCACTTTTTGAAGTTTAAAGTTACATAAGACGTCCCCCAAAAACGCCCATCCTTCACCAGTTTCTAGTGTATTAGGGGAAGAAGAAGTGGCGCAACAATATCCCCAGGAACATGATGATCTAACACGTATTTTAAACACCATTTTCGCCGACGTCTTTGTCTACAATGAAAAATATGCATTATACCGTTATAAATAAAGATGTTATTTCCAGTTCCTGACACTGCCGCCCGGTGACGAGCGCAGCCGACTGGTGCCAGTGCTGCAGAAGATACTCACACTCACACATGAAGAGACGCAAAAAATAAACGCCGTCGCCAAAGGTAAGGCTCACATCTTATGTTATACATGTATTTTATTTTATTTTATTTTATTTTATGTAGTAATCGAAAGTTAGTCTGTCTGTTGCCTTTACCTGCCTTAACGAATTCGATGCGTAATAAATTTCCGTGGAATAACGCCCAGCGTACACGCGAGCGAAGCTGCGGGCAAAAGATAATGGGGTATTTGAAAGGGTAGTCAATAACGTTACTTTTTATGAACTGTCAAAACGCGGCATTTGTACGTGATTTGAATGAAATATAACATTTTGACGTCACAGATTTTTAGACTCAAATGGAATACTTATTAGCATTAAATGCAATTTAACAATTATATCGTCGCATTATATTTAATTTCTGCACGGTGATGGAAGTTTTTATGACGAGCGGGCTTTTTTCCATGTGATTTCATATTTTATTTTTGACCGATTCAAATACTCAATTGTCAATATTTCCAGAAACAACGCTCAGTCATGCTCTACCTTCAGATAAGACTGTTCCGACTAATATCCCTTTCGTGCAGGCCAACGAGAGGGCCGGAGAAATTAGAAAATAAGGTCTTTCTAGAAAAAAAGCATAACTTTTTGCTCTATGTATTTTAGCGCGCGTAAAACAAAATTAGTGAAGTTTTTTTATACGTCGAATTAAAAGACTTCACTAATTTTGTTTTAAATAAAAAAGAACCCTCTAAAGTTTAGTTATATTATTCTTCTGAACCGAAATCTGATGGATGACTGTATTCGCCTGTTATGTGTTACAGGTTGGGATCCAAATCCAAGCAAAGGATGGGGCAGCTACCTCCCCTGGCCAGGAGGAAAATAAACATAAAATATCAACAAAACTATGAGAATAAAAATGCGGTAACCGTACTATAAGCAATAGTGAAGTGTAAATTATCTGTGATTCCATTATTGACGGATGCCTTTTCAATGATTTCAGAAATTTTATTGCATTTTAGATTAAATTTTTAAAACAATTTTTGTTCATACATTTTTAATGATTATTTACAATTATTTATTTTTGAATTTTAAGTAAGTAGCCATGAGTAATTAGGATAGAAAGAGAAATATAGGAGATTATTAAATGCATACTACTATAAACTATTACTATTTTAATATTATCGGGGGATGGGGAACTTTCGGGTAACGTTATTGTATTAATATCATGTAATGAATTATAGTGAAATTCGCAATTGCTGTAACCAACGTGTGACATTTTGTACAAATATTGGTGTTTTTATAAGGGGTAATATAAAATTCCTGTAGAGTTTGTAATCATTTCCGTTTCAGCATTTGAGTATTTTATTTCACGTAAATACCAACGCTACCTTTTTAGAGAATTTTCCAGAAACTACATTATGTGATTACACTGGCAATAATGGTTAATTATTTTTTATGTGCTTTGTGTGTTTTACGAAATTTATTGCAATCTTTATAATTGCCTCACAGAACAAACCATTTTTTATAACCTGTTAATAATTACATACGATTAGTAAACTATCCGTTGTTTTGAAATAAACCTCTCATAGAAAACAAGAATAATTAGTTTGAATTGTAATTACAGTACATTATCTACTTAATAATTTATGATGACTACATTCCGCAATAATTGAATTAATTCTACTGAAATTCGTCTATACATGAGATCGAATTTCTAATATTTTGTCAGTGAAATAATATCCGAATATCCGATCTATTTCTATTATTTTTCTTTTACTTTATGGCTTATTTAGTGTATATGACGTGCACATGTTTTAAAACTTATTTAATGATTATTTATACACACAATACAATATTATTTTACATTCTTGATTTCAATATTTTAAACTTAATCATTTACCTAAGTATTTTCGATTATAATTATAAGAAATGTTTAAAAGGTATGTTTAAACAATTAAAAATAATAAAATATTTATTTTGTTTTATTATCCACTCATCTTTGAATAATAATTGAAATGATTCACGACAAACGCGATGCCGCGGTAGCTACTGCGAGTCAAAGACATTTACTATTAACTTATTCTTATTGTTAATTGTCTTTTGACCGCGGTTTGTCCGCGTTCATGTCGAAAAATATCCCACAGGAACGTATTACTGTGATTTAAAGCACCCTACGTGTTAATCAAGGTAAATAATGTATAAAATCCGTAATGCATTATTTTCTTACAGCCAACTCGATTGGCCACACATTACGATATGACGTTGTGTGAAATGTCCAAGGATATTATTATTATTATTACATAGCCCACGTAAAAGCCCAGTAAAGCTTTCAGCTGGAATGAATATTTGCGACATCTTCAACAACCATAGTCTTATTTCAGCCAGTTTACTCAAAATATGATAAATTATAATTCATTAAGTTTACACCTAAACCTTCCTCATGAATCACTCCGTCTATTGGTGAAAACCCCATGAAAATCCATTCGGTAGTTTTTGAGTTTGACAGATTCACGCGGTTGGGTGACTGTCGTATTTATATACCGTCTTACTAATAAACGTTTAGCGTCTTTATAGTTACACAACGCTTTGTCTTCTTCTTTCAAAAGTCAAATTTCCGACGATTTAGAGGGAAATCGGTGTGTAACTATTTACCTGATAGAATGCGTTTATTAGTAGATAAAGTAATTCATGAGTACCTACTTTCACCTTCTCAAAGATTGCCTAATGTTTGAAGGCAAGGCTGAATTTACTCTCGAATTTTATAAGAGGGCAATATCATAAGTTTTTTTTAGATTCCTGTATTCAAGGGTGCCTGTGGGAACGGGCTCTATACCCGCCTACGGCAAAGCCACAAGACGGTTTTTTAGATGTAGTTAATGCGGCCACGTTGAACTTCGTGGGTGCCTATCACGATAAAAGTGTAAATAATGAAGTGGCCCAATGTTCAACCACAAATTACCTCAGTATTGTTATGGAGCTCCTAAAAACTTATCTTTAATACTTAGAAATTACAGATACTTATAAGTTTTATAATTTATTAATAAGTGTTGATATATTTTTTAAAACCTCAAATAGAAGATATATGTAGATACATTGTAGGTATTTATCCTACGTTTTCGCCTACTTATTTCATTGTATAATACACGTAACTATTAATAGAATAGGAACGTTTAAGAATATAATTTAATATTCTTCAGAAAAAAACATTTTGTTGAATTAATCCTTTTTGAAGGATTGATTCAACATTCAACTCTAAAAGACCATAATGAAAAACACTCTATATCCAATAAAAAAAGGTCCAATACGTGCGAAGATAGATGCTTGGCTCGAAGAAAGCACGAAAAAAGAAAGTTCCGCGCGTCCGGTTTTTCCTACGGATTTTGAAAAACTATTTATCTAACAGGTAAATATTGTATCAGTTTTAATACCCCAAAAATTATAAGATGAATTAAGATAACATAATCCATCAGAAAAAATATATTTCTTGCAACTAAAGCTAATAGGAACGGTTTTGATTTTATTGATTGCATTTCCCGGGCGAATTGTCTACGGCGCATGCTCGAAAATTGCTCGGAAAATTCGTGACTGCGGCTGCAAAGGTAAGCTTTTCTCGTGTTTTATTGTAAAATATTTACTATTTCAGTTATTTTATGGCGTTTAAGTGATTCATTTAACACGTTTACAATCAAAATCTAAAACTTGGTGGTTTTCCTGAAAATATTTTTCGACTTCACCTGAACACAGGTATTCTGCCGGTATGAGATTATAAAATTACGCAATTATTATGTTTTTGTAAGAAAAATCTTTCGGTGACCAACATTATAATACCAATATTATGTATTCTAGCTTTAATAATCATGCTCTGAGATGTTTGTAATGTTTTGCGATTAATTTATCAACTCTTGTAATAGCAACTTTAGACTTTATTTCTCAAGGTTCTAGAGTTTTCTTTAATGTTTTATTTCAGAAAGTTTTTTGTTTCAATAATTCGTGGGTCATTTGTGCATGAAGTGAAAAATATAATTTTTCCAATTTTAAAGTTATGTCATGATAATGTCACCGTGACTAATTTTCTAAAAAATACCGGGCACATGGCGGTTCGTCGTAATTTATCTGATGCAGACAAACATGCTCAAGATGGACGCGTTGCGAAGCCCATGTGCGTCGCCGGTACACATGCATGCTACGTAGTGCGACATGCGATTATTCTAATTTTGAATCATACTGTTGCAATACATCTGCTTTAGTACTTATAAAGATCACGCCTACTAAAATTAGATTGAATGCACTCTTCTTGTGATAGATAATAAATATACCGTCACTGCGTCAATGTCTGTCAAGTCACCGGTACCAATACATACATCCTATTGGATCATACATAATGTCGGTGGTCTTAGTTACTACCTTGGATAAAACAGTTTTGACACTAAGTAGGTACGTACCTACTTGAACAAACCCACATAGTAATAATGCATATAATACACTAAACCTCGGAACCTAAACTTTACATCAATAAACATTGCTAGGATAACTACCTACAGCTTAGACTTTGGTCATGGTAATGTGCGGTGTACAGTGCTTTGGTGGCAGGAATTCGGTTATTCGGTGATGTTTTGATTTTGAATCGAATTGGGTGATTTTTTTTACTTGACTGGCGTGAAGTACAGTTAATTTGCGTAGGGTTAGTCTATATTTGGCAGAACATCTCTACTGTAGGTATCTATCGATGTCCCGGAGGTCCTATGCGCACGCTCGGAGGAGTCTCGCTCGGTAATTTTGCGATGCGACTAATTTAATCGCGCACTTATTGTTAGTGCGCTTTAAGTGCAGCTACAACGGTAGTAGCTACCTTCTTGATAAGAAATTAAATTAACAGTGAGTTACTGCAATACGTAGGTAACTATAAATCCCATTGGTAAGTGTTAAAATCAGCAGCCGGTTTAAAGGTGTTGCAGTGATACTCATGAAATGTTAACAATGCATCATAATAAAACATTAGTCAACAACATTATAAGGCAGTCAGTTAATTGTATTTCGGGATAAATATATATAGCTAGCTTTGTTTAATTAGGGTCGTTGTATGTTAACATTTATGTAAGGGTACCTTCAGTCGGTGTTACCTAATGCGCAAAAAGGTTCTTCACTGACCTTTATAAAATGTATTGAATAGATACGTAGTGAATTAAGTAAATCTATTGGCTGCCAATACGTGAAAGCTTAGGAAGTGATTGTATTCAACAGTTTTCCAATTCTGAGACGGGATTTATGAATTTTCTTCGATCATTTCTTACGCTAATGACAGAAATATTTTGCCTGCCACCTTAAAACAAAATCTTTAGGGGCTTTCAGTTATTCGATATCTTCTTCTAACTTTCATTTATATTTAAATGTTATATTGTTTACTTTGTTGCTTTATTTTGTAAGAAAATCGTGTACACCTGTAATTGGTATATGTATAAGAACCCTTACCTGTAAATATCTCTAGTTAACGCACTATATATATGCTGTTGGTGTACATAATATAAATAAATAACTTACACTACTTTACAGGCTCCATTAACTTTTTATGATAGTTTACCTTATATTATCCAGGTTTCAGCTTGACTATCTTACGTTTCGCCTAACGCCACAAGGATGGGTAAGGAGAAGACTCACATCAATATCGTGGTTATCGGACACGTAGACTCGGGCAAGTCCACCACAACCGGCCATCTTATCTACAAATGCGGCGGCATCGACAAGAGGACTATCGAGAAGTTCGAAAAGGAGGCCCAGGAGATGGGCAAGGGTTCCTTTAAGTATGCTTGGGTACGTATCTATTTCGTTGAATTCTATTTGGTGTTTCTTTAGTTTTGCAGGGATTTGTTGCGCACCTGACCTTGTGTCCTGTTAACCTTCTTCCAATCTATGGATGCCTTCAGGCTAATAGAATTGTGTGATGTTTTTGTGTGGTGGGGCGATAATTGTATTATTTTTTACACTATATAGAATATTTTTTATGAAACTAGACTTAAAGGGAATAGGTACCTTGTTTTACGTAAGAATAAGAAGTCCCACTTAGCTTTTGTTAACGCTACAAGCAAACCGTATAAACAAATATTGCAGATTGCTGCCTTATCGCATTTTCCGCCTTTAATGACGGAAACAGCTATAGATACGGATTCAAATGAATTTAGTAAAAGACGCATTGTTTGAAAATTCGAAGGTGTTGGACAAGTTAAAAGCAGAGCGTGAGCGCGGTATCACGATCGACATCGCGCTGTGGAAGTTCGAGACGGGCAAGTATTACGTGACCATCATCGATGCGCCCGGACACAGGGACTTCATCAAGAACATGATCACCGGCACCTCCCAGGTAAGTTGTAGGTATTGTAGCTGTCCAATAATTGGTGGCTATTGTCTTTGTTAAAACCTTATCGACTAAGATATCTTGAGGATATCCATCAAGAAAAACTGCTAACTACTTTTCAGAAAAACTTCATATTTTTTTTTTCTGTTAGCTTCTGGGATCCGGACAACGAGCAGTAATCAGTTACACCGACAATCTCCATCAGTATAATCATTTAACCGAAAGGGATCCATTGCTGAAAATTAGCTATGAATATCCGTTCGTAGACCACTTACGGTTGAATCGTTCCCCCAAGCATGGCCTCATCAACTGGGCCTGTGCTACTTCTATCCAGTGGCTACCCGCGACCTTCAACACCTCATCGTCCATATTGACTCGCTATTGTCTATCAGGCTGATTGCGCGGTACTCATCGTGGCTGCGGGTACGGGCGAGTTCGAGGCGGGCATCAGCAAGAACGGACAGACACGCGAGCACGCCTTGCTTGCCTTCACACTGGGCGTGAAGCAGCTGATCGTCGGCGTCAACAAGATGGACTCCACCGAGCCTCCATACCACGAGGCACGTTATGAGGAGATTAAGAAGGAGGTGTCCTCCTATATCAAAAAGATTGGTAAGTGTGTTTTCGATGGTTAATGCATTTTCTCTATTGTTTTCATTATTCACTGGCGTAGGTGACTAAACTCTTACTATTACTTCTACTCTTAATTTGGTTCATCTTCAGCAAAGCCTATATAAAGGGAAATGAAGAGCTGAAAAGGATAAATTCTAAGTTGGGCAAATGCTACCTAACTTATTAATGTTACAAAAAAAAACAAGAAAAAAAAGCTGCTCCCCAAATTTTCAAGGTTTACCAGTAGTTACTAATTAATAAAAAAAACGAAAGCTCTGATTTAAATAGGTCTATCTTACTTCGTTCTTTCATAAGTAAAAACGCAAGGTGACATTGAGGTCGCATACTTACAATAATCTCAATGCGGCAGGGTACAACCCCGCCACGGTGGCGTTCGTACCAATCTCGGGCTGGCACGGGGATAACATGCTGGAGCCCTCTGACAAAATGCCTTGGTTCAAGGGCTGGACCATCGACCGCAAGGAGGGCAAGGTCGAGGGCAAATGCCTTATTGAGGTACGCATTAGACGTGTTACACGCTTGTTCGAGTCTGCATGATTTAACACACACCATGGGGAGAAAACTTTGTTTTGGATTTTGTCACCCGAATTGTACGCCGAATCATGTCGACCCGAACATGTCTGAAACACCCCTTACAAACACAACAGTAGTACCTATTACATATATTGACCCTAGGACGGAAATAAGTAGGTATGATGTTTGTCATACCTACTTATTTATGATGGAAAAATGCTTTTTGTTGTTTTGTTGTGACTTCATATTTTATTCAAATAGTCGAACTGGTGAAGGAGAAGAACCCTTCCCATCCCTTAACCTTTTGCCCATAAACTTCACCTCATTTTGTCAACGCCATTGTTTACGCCATTCGCAACATTCGTCAAAAATAAACTTTGACCTAAACAGAGCCAGCGACGCGTGAAGATTTTCAAATGTTAGTTTTAAGTCATTCCTTTCGATGTCCTTAACCTTTTGGTCTAAGTAGTCTTTACGATCGGAAAGGGCAGAGACGAGCTGAAGCAACATCACGATTATTATTATTTCATTATAAATAAAAAAAAAACAAGCTGACATTCTTACAATGTTCGATCAACGGTCCTTGTTCAGAGCTACCTATTTCCAATCACTTTATTATTTCCTGTTAGTAGAAAAGGAAACTAATTTAAAATCATTATCATTTCCTGATATGTATCTACACTACACTAATCGATATGTACTACCCACGACACAAAGCTTCATATCTGTTGAAGACTTGAGCAAGGTTGAAAGGAAAGTTCTAGGAGTTTTTTCGCAGCAGATCCTCTCACTGCCGACTATCAGGAGCACTGATGGATTAAGGGGGAAGGGGGGTTTTCCCAGGGCTCCGATCCTGGGGGCCCCCAAAACTTGAGAAAAACTGTCACTTAAACCCCGAACATGTTTTCTCACTTAATGTTCAGTAATTAAAGGCAATTTGTAGTAGGCCCTATGCGCATGCGAAATCTATACTAATATTTTATGTAACAGCTCATATTTTTTTCGCGATTTCGGAGTTTATCGCATAGTAAAAGTTGTTCGTGATGAGTATCTATAATGCTCCCACGAAATTTTGAGTGTTTCTTTTTTGAACAGCATATACCCTGTATTATACGAATGTGTGTTGAAACAGGCCCTGGACGCCATCCAACCTCCCTCTCGGCCCACGGAGAAGCCGCTGCGCTTGCCTCTGCAAGACGTGTACAAGATAGGAGGCATAGGCACTGTGCCTGTGGGACGAGTTGAGACCGGCATCCTCAAACCTGGTAATTCTTTTTTACGTTTATAGTTTCGTAATATTTTCGCAGCCCTGTAAATGCCTCCCAGATGTCCATAGAGCAAGCTTCTTTGACGCTTGCATGCAGAGGCTACTTTTGATATTTATAAATTATCATTAGGTATAGCCTGCATTTCCCGAGGGGATAGGCAGACATGTGACGTACCTACTTGCACTTCTACAATGTAGCCTGTTGTTTAAGTTCTATCATAAGGCCTACCTATTTCTTGTCAACTAAAATAATTCTTATTGTTTGTAAACTATTTCTTAAACTAGATGAGAAAGGGGTATGTGACTAGTTTTCCTTCTTACGCTATTAAATAGCTCAAATTCCGATTCAGGCGCAAAATAGTGCTTGAAACGTGTGTCATTTATGTATGAAGCGCAATTAAAGTATGATGCTGGTAATTTGTGAAGGTATGGTGGTGGTGTTCGCGCCGGCCGCCATCACCACTGAAGTGAAGTCTGTGGAGATGCACCACGAAGCCTTGCAGGAGGCTATGCCTGGAGACAACGTCGGATTCAATGTTAAGGTATGAGCCATAACATAGGGTAAAACAAACTCAATCATGTATTTCATGGCGTTTTACCTACTGATGAGTGATCATTTGGGTTTCAAGTAATTTGTCTGGCGATTGCAGTTGGTCACGAAGAAAATTATTATTATTACATAGGGGTGCCCTGGACGTATAACTGTAGGTACCTACATTAAAGTATTGCCACTTTTGGAGGCTGTGTAAATGCGCCCTGACATTTTATATTTTTTCCTGATTCCAATTAAAGAGAAATTTACATTGATATTTTATCGATGGTTGCAGAACGTGTCCGTGAAGGAATTGCGTCGTGGCTACGTAGCTGGCGACTCCAAGAACGCCCCGCCCAAGGGTGCTGCCGACTTCACGGCTCAGGTATAGTGACACGCTCTTTAGTTTGGTTTAAAAACGGATCTAAAAGGCATGGGTCATCTCTTTCTTTGAAAATAAGCTAAGTGCGTAACTAAACCTATTTCCAAATGCTTGTTCGAGAGTACTTAAAATTTTTCTCTTGAATTTGCCGGAAAGTGTGTTGAGGATATAATCGATTTTAGTAAGTATTCAAAAACATTACTTGAATTTTTGGAATTCTAGCCAACAAATATGTACTTAGTTTGATCTTCACTCCGGCTGTATTTCAACATCGGCCTCGCGAAACTTGTAGCTGAATGTCCTTAGAGTCAAACAATGGAAACTACTGAAATAATTTCAGGTGTTCTTTAATAAATTAATTCTGTCTACATGATATTGTTATAGCTCACGCACACTCTATTACAACAAGTTAGGAATTGCCTAAAATGCCGACACACATTCTGCAACGAAACGTTGGGAAACCCCCCCAGTTAGGTGCATTGCTAAATGTAATCATTAGTAAGTAGTTTTAATATTATCGTGTCCCCTAATTTCCTGCTGCCTATCAAGTTTTATAATGAATTTTATCGGCTGACCTTGTGCCTACGAACAGATATAGTTCCCTGTTACGACTATTGCATGTCTACACAATGCTGCGAAATTAGTCGCTCGGTATTATAGAACATTAAATTGTTAAGCATTAACGTAGGTAATTGGGTTTTTTATCAAATATCGACTGTGAGCACATGAGTTGATGACAAACCTCCTGCAAATGAAATGTTCGACTGGAAGAGGAGGTGCATAGAGTGGCGCTGGTCACATGACCTTAGGTGGTTAATTCGTATTGCAGTAGTCCTGTTTTTCATACCACCATCACCTATTCATAAACTGTCAGGGGAACTCCAAATTTCTACATTGGTATATTACCTAGTTAACCTCGAGCAGTGCCGCCGCCTGCATCTCTAGGATTTCTCTGAGCTTCGGAAGTCGGGTCAGATAGAATCTACACACTTATTTGTTATGCAAGGCTGGAAAGTTGATTTTTGGCGCGAGTACTTCTATTGAAACCTGAGTAAGCGAAGGATTCTAGGGTTGAACCATGAGCGAAGCGAGTGGTTCAAATATAGAATCCTGAGCATAACGAAGGTTTCAAAGGTACGAGACGCAGAAAAGCTTTGCTGCCGAGCGCAACACACAATTTTTCACCTCACTACAGCGAGGAAACTGCTAGGTGCAAGAAAACAGGTGTTATATGTTGAGTTTTATTTTGTTCGAGCGTCTCAGATACATTGACTCATGTGAAGAAAATAACAGATAGGTACTTGGCAATGTATCTTATGAGATACATAGAATATCTCCAAAATCAAATACCTTCAATTTTTTTCTATATCCTACTTGTCCTATAAGGAGAATGAAAGAAAAAAACAAATTTAATACAAATAACTAACTAATTTAATTTAATACATTTTTTTTTTGCCAAGCAAAGGGTTAAATAACTTATTATATTAGTATTTATTTTATTTAAGAAATTATACTACACAATTGGATATTTGACAGGGTAGTATTTTCATGGAATATTCAAATATGACGTCACAGATTTTTTTTAATCAAATGGAATACTTATTAACATTAATTCCAATTTTACAATAATATCCTCGCAAAATATTTAATTTCTGTGCTGTGATGGAAGTTTTTACGGTGAGCGGTATTATTTCTATGTGATTTAATTTTTTATTTTAGACCGTGTCATGAATGTTCAGTGGACTGGCAGTATAGAAAATTATTAAATAGAAAGGTTCGAATTTTAAAAACTCTTTCCACGCTAGAGAGCAAAATCCAATTTTGGGTTCAGATTTCGAATGACAAACACTCTTTCCGAGCCTGTGAGGTGAAAAAAATATTATCTGGTTCAGCGTACATTTTCTTTAAAGAAACGCACACTACAGGCGGCCCGCACTGCAGTTTTTTATAAGATAATGTTTTGCACTGCTGTCCGTTGCGGCGGTAATGTCCGCTTGGCTTAATAAGTCATTCGACCCCCAGGTGATCGTGCTGAACCACCCCGGACAGATCAGCAACGGCTACACGCCAGTACTGGACTGCCACACCGCGCACATCGCATGCAAGTTTGCTGAGATCAAGGAGAAGTGCGACCGCCGTACTGGTGCGTAGCACGCTTCTTTCTTTCCTTTTTCATGTGGTAATGCCTAACCTAGGTATAGAGGTTTTATGCTGCCCATGGGTCTGACTTAGCTTCGCATGCTGTTGAGAAATACCTCTAAGACATGCCCTGCTGCCCTGACAGACTGCACGCTTCTGAAGGTTTGGTTATCTGAAGGACATTCCCGTAAATTAAATGAAAAGCTATCAAAATCTAGTCGGAAATCAAGCTCGGCGAAAATCAATGTCAAAAACTGGTCTTCAATGTAGGGAAATTACTGAGGTGTTTGACAGATTGAGACTGTGACAGAATGCAGACATTCTTAAATATTACGGGAATTAGGTACCTCTAAGTAATCATGGTGTAAATGCCATACAATTATTACCTCTCGAATAGTTGTGAAGATTCATTAAATGATTTGATGTTTTCAATCCACGATCCACGATTATATTTTCTCTGAAGGTACTTAGCAAGGAGTCCTTGTACTAAGTCTTAAATATCTGTGGAAGTTAAAATGGCCGTTTTTTGGTTTCCTGTTAGTCTAATGATTAACCTAGTACAAATATGAAAGATATTCATTTTTTATATTGGTACAGGCAAGACAACTGAAGTGGATCCGAAGTCGATAAAGTCAGGTGACGCGGCTATCGTGACGTTGGTGCCGACCAAGGCGCTGTGCGTGGAGTCGTTCCAAGAGTTCCCGCCGCTCGGACGCTTCGCTGTGCGCGACATGCGCCAGACCGTCGCCGTTGGTGTCATCAAGGTATTATAAGATAGACGGGATTGGTGTCCGCAACTCCACGCCCAAGCACTTATTTTGCGTCATCACATAATATACCAAAACCTACTCCTAAATCGCCAAAAGTATGAGGTAGACCCTGATTTCTTTCATTGATCTACAAGTTTGTTACTCAGTGGCACTGATGCTGGCATCAATTATTAAATTTTGGATTCCCCTCATATCTTGCCTCTTGACAGAGCTTCGTCAACAAACCGCAGATCGTACAAGTGCTCACTATACAGAACCAACCAGGGCTTCTCACTATGGAATAAGAGACAATGATAACTGGAGATGCACCCAAGAACAGAGATCCAGCTCATGCTGCTCATATGAGCTTACTGAGGTCATGACCGTGGTGATGCTTTGTTTGGTGGTTAACGGTCTGTCAAATTCAATAATATATTATTTCAGAGCGTATCCTTCAAGGAAGTCACAACGGGTAAAATTACCAAGGCTGCCGAGAAGGCCCAGAAGAAAAAATAACTATGGGGCATCCTAAACAACGTAGTGCACCCGCCGAGCACCGCGCGCGCGACGCCCGCTGCTGGCGGCGCCGGGCGCTACTGGCCGAGCCCTAGCCGCGAACCTAGCCGCGTACCTAGCCCCCTAGCGTCTCCCCGCAATCGGAGCTTCTTCACTGGTGACATCACGCTCGCCCTCTATGTATGCATTTATCATAGCACGATATTCTTAAAGTTAGTTCGTTTTAGTTACGCTTACGTGTTAAGTTTATATCTTTGTGATTATTTTAGTCGTAAGTTACTCGCCAAGTTTGAGTTTCCGTATCTGAAAGCTCGTTACGTTTTATTTTTCCATCGCAAGGAGTTTAGGAGGAAAAGCAATGGAGTGGTCATTGAATTTTTAAACCATTCCCGTGCACAGAACACACTGACTGCGTTGTGAGTGTCAACTGACTAGTCCTGGTAGGTACTCTCGTCGATTTTTACTTGTTGATCATTTCTATGTTATTTTTATTTATTAGTAGGTACTATTTAAAATTTATTCTGTCCATTACTCCAAAATGTTTTTTTTTTTAAATTGACTTTTAAAAATACACTTTCATATTAATGGTTCTGGTTTATTGATGAATAAAATTCATTGTATGTCTATTTTTATTATGCCTAGATACGTAGGTGTAAGTATTGTCGTATCTACTTGTTTCACATATTATGGTCGAAGATTATTGTAAAGTTAACATCAGCGTAGTTTTTGTGGGAATTTGATTGTAAATCATTCCTCTATAGTTAGCAGTATGACTAAAGCGTTATAAACGTAATGATAGAAATTTTTGAAAACTTTGTAAGGCGTAGGTAACGAATTTTGGTTTCCACGTATTTAAATAAAACTAATTAATTTGTACTTCTGTGTGAGGGTTTAAATATTCAATATTAATCAACCCATTAATACTGTTTCCATAATCTTACTGTTTAGATATTCTTATGTACGGAAAACAAACACGAGACTCATTTTAAGCTAAATGTAACTTTGTAATTTTTTCAATAATTTTGTAAAGACCTTGATCCTGATAAAACCAATAAAGAAGCTACTGGTATAAAACTAGTTTTATTTTTACTATTAAATTCTTTTTCCTGTACATTGGGTTTGCGCCTTGTGCCTCGTTGCCTACATCCAGCGGCCCCCTAGCCGCAAGGGTGTATCTAGCGAATGCGCCACTAGTGAGCTGCGCGCGCGCCGCGTTCGTGACAAGTTCGCCCGCCGTGTTTCCATGTTTGTGGCGCCGCGTCCGCGCGTCTGGTGTGACTTCTACTCTCCACGCGCGAACGGCACGAGCCGCGCGCAACTCCTATTAGGCACTTCCACCCGCCCGCTTAGGGGCTGTCTCCACGAGCGAGAGAATCGCGGCGATAATATCGTCGTGACACGTATTTTTATACACTCTCTATGAACGCGTCTCCACACGGCGATGTTATCGCGGCGATGCGACGAGTGGCAATGTGCGCGCGTAACGTCGTCGTATCGCCGCGGTATCGTCGCGCGCGACTGGTGGCGCGCCCGCCGCGCGCTCGCCGCAGAACGTGGCGCTGAGCAGCGAGCGCGCGGCAGGTGCGCGGCGGGCGCGCTTGCAAACGCAACCGCAAATAACTGCATATTCACTAGCGTACTTGCGCAAACACCCTAGAACACCTACACCCATAATAAATAATTAATTTACTGACTGAGACACTACTTATTTCGCACTCGTCTGGCACCTTTTAAAACTATTGCACACCGCCTCGTCGCGGAAACACGGCAATTCCGTTACGAGTCGTCACAGGCACGCGGCGATTCCGTAACCAGTCGCGACGATACGTTTAATAATCGCTCGTTCGTGGAGACGACCCGACGATAGAAGTGCGGATGCGTCGCGATTCCCTCGCTCGTGGAGATGGCCCTTCGGTCGATTCTGTACAAATCTACCGTATAAAAACCTGTAAAAATTTTGGTAAAGTGAGCTGGCGTTCGCTAGGGATTGACACTATTGGCACCTCACTTTAAACTCACTTCACCTACGTTATCACGGATAGATTATTACAGAATACCACTACAGCTCGGAAAGAAACGCAAAACGATGCTGCACACACATTATATTAGAGGCACTTAAAATATAACTTTATTTACTACATACACGAAAATATATACGTTTCACTGTAAGATATTAATTCTGATAGTCATTTAACTGGTAAAATGCAATAATTCAGTTTTTAGGAGAGGGATTACCTGCAAGGTTTCATTAACTCATAAAATAATATAAATAATCTTTAAGTTAACTACTTAACAGAATCACCAAATTTTTCGAAAATCGATTCCTATAAATAATTATAAGGATTGACATTTTTAGTGGAGGATTTTAATCGTTACGTCAATTAATGGAACCCCAAATGAAATGGAAACTATTTTCCTAAATTCTATCCCTGAGGGGGTGTAATGAGATACAAACTACAGTTGTTGGTATGAAAATTCTTATTCCTTTGAAACATCAAATCTATTCAATTTTGAAAACAACCATGAAAAGGAGTGAAAGGAATGATTTAAGGGGAAAAATATCCGTGCGAACGAAGTAGTACTTACACAATAAAATGGTATAACTCTTGTTCTATGCCAAAATGCTAATACTCAAAGAATGTGTCTACAGATTTGACAGTGACAAATGACATCTGACATTGACAGTGATATCTGTACGACGGATTTGACAGTTCGTGTTATCAAGTTTCTGTGAGGTGGATGAGTTTTCGCCGCTTATATTTACTTACGATACCAGTGAGTTGTTGATAACGAAACACGATGACGTGTGCTTTGCCGTAAGTGAAAGTAACTTATTAGTGGTAGGAGCAATACGCGTAGGCCTTCAATATCTGTTGTGTGTTGTAGCAACTGCAGTCTACCGCGAACCGTGGTTTTGTACGCTTGGATCCATTTAATCGTTCTGCTTCGTTTACGATGTGTGGAATTTTTGCATATATTAATCACCTAACGCCTAAAACTCGGCGAGAAATATTGGAATTGTTAGTTACTGGATTAAAACGCTTGGAATACCGTGGCTATGATTCGGCAGGCGTTGCTGTCGACGCCGCTGATCAGAAGGACATAGCTGTTCTTAAGCGACGCGGCAAAGTAGCCGCTCTTGAGGAACTGCTTCAGGAGAGCAGTGTTGAACTGTCTGTGGAAGATAGTGTGGACTCACACTGCGGCATCGCCCACACGAGATGGGCCACCCACGGAGAGCCCAGCGCTGTCAACTCTCATCCGCAGCGATCTGGCGAGGACAACGCCTTCGTTGTCATCCACAATGGAATCATTACCAACTACAAAGAAGTTAAAACTTTCCTTGAAAACAAAGGGTACGTCTTTGAATCCCAAACTGACACTGAAGCAATTGCCAAGCTGATTCACCATATATACAACCAGCACAAGGATTTCAGCTTCCAAGAGCTAGCAGAACAGGTAATTCAACAGTTAGAAGGTGCTTTTGCTTTGTGCTTCAAGTCCCGTTATTTCCCAAATGAGTGTGTGGCAACCCGCCGTGGTAGCCCACTGCTTGTGGGCATCAAGACGCGTCGTCGCCTCTCCAGTGATCATGTACCCATTATGTACACCAACAACAAAGCCACCCGTGGTGTTGTGCCGTCTGTCCCGCGAGTGAACAGCCATGCTCACTTCCAGCCTGAAGAAGAAAGGGAAGTTGAATATTTTTTCGCCTCAGATGCTTCTGCAGTAATTGAACATACCAACAGAGTGCTTTACTTTGAAGATGATGATGTTGCTCATATCAAAGATGGTGTACTCAGCATTCACCGTCTGTCTGGTAGTAGTACTGACCCCCATCAGAGAGAAATTTTCACTCTGAAACTGGAACTGCAACAAATAATGAAAGGCAATTATGACTACTTTATGCAAAAGGAAATTTTTGAACAGCCAGAGTCTATTGTAAATACAATGAGGGGCCGTCTCAACTTCGCTGATAGCACGGTTATTTTAGGAGGCATTAAAGATTATATCCCGGAGATCAAGCGATGCAGGAGGTTGATGTTAATAGGCTGTGGTACCAGCTACCACAGTGCTGTAGCTACCCGTCAACTACTGGAAGAGTTGACAGAGCTGCCAGTCATGGTGGAGCTGGCTTCTGATTTCCTGGACAGGAACACGCCTGTGTTCCGTGATGATGTGTGCTTCTTCATCTCTCAATCTGGAGAAACTGCAGACACCCTAATGGCACTCCGCTACTGCAAACGCCACGGTGCTCTGATCGTCGGTATCACCAACACAGTGGGCAGTTCTATCTGTCGCGAGTCTCACTGCGGGGTGCACATCAACGCTGGCCCTGAAATTGGTGTGGCGTCAACAAAAGCCTACACTTCGCAGTTTGTGTCGTTAGTGATGTTTGCTCTTGTAATCAGCGAGGATCGTATCTCTCTACAAAAGAGACGCGCTGACATTATTGAAGGACTTCACGAATTGGACACCAAGATCCGCCAAGTTCTAGCTCTTGACAATGAAGTAAAAACTTTAGCTGAAGACCTGTTCCGTCAACGATCTCTACTTATTATGGGCCGCGGATACAACTTTGCCACTTGCCTTGAAGGCGCCTTGAAAGTAAAAGAGTTGACGTACATGCACAGCGAGGGCATTATGGCCGGTGAACTGAAGCATGGCCCGCTGGCGCTAATCGACGACTCGATGCCGGTTGTGATGATCGTAATGCGCGACCCTGTTTACACAAAATGCATGAACGCACTACAGCAAGTTACTGCCCGTCAAGGTCGCCCCATCCTCATCTGCGAGGAAGGTGACAAAGAAACAATGGCGTTTGCGTCACGATGCCTTCAAATACCTAAAACTGTGGACTGTCTACAGGGAGTCCTCACAGTTATCCCCATGCAGCTCCTCGCCTACCACATCGCAGTTTTGCGCGACTGCAACGTCGACTGCCCACGCAATCTCGCTAAATCGGTTACCGTTGAGTAGGTAACTTCTTACTATTGTAAGTGTTCGCACAGCTATAGTTGATAGCACTTAACGTTAAGTCATCAATAATTGACTAATGTTAATTATTGACAGAAAAAAGATATTGTTATTCAGTAATGGACCAAAAAGTTGTGGATTACTGTTGTGAAATTAATTCGACAATACCTACTTTGGTTATGCTGGATGCGGTTGGAGTATGCGCCCGACATATTCGTTAATGTACGTTTGTAACCACCGCTGGCAATATTCGGGCAGTAGTTTTGTACTCATGTGTGACCATTTTAAATGCTTTATTTCCTGTTATACATTCCGAAACTTTTCTACTTTATAACTTAAAAAAGTTCCATTGACATTCCATTACTTTGTCAATAGGTAAATCTTGGATCATTTAATAGTTTTATGACTACTTATACAAGACTTGAGTTGTCGTATCAAGGCCGTGCCTCTCGCTTGCATACCACCTGTCAGACAGGCAATCATTAAGTTGTAAATAAATTCAACTCGCCCAATTTTCTTGATTTTTAATTGCAGTTTGGTGATTCTTTGTGCAATTTTATAAGAGGACACGTTAATGGCATCACATACCTGCTGGCTTGTGCTCACTGCCACGTTGATTACAATTGTATTTAGCAATTAATGTAATTAAATTATAGATAGATCATCATCATCCTTCTGTAATATAATTTAGCAATAATTTTATCGAAGCTTTTATATGTTGTGTTATTTTTGCCATCAATGCGCCAAGGAGATTGGCACAGGTTGTTAATTTTAACCGGTTTCAAAAAAGGGAGGAGGTTATGTATTCAGAGATTTTATTTGTTACTAGCTTCTGCCCGCGACTTCGTCCGCGGAAAATTGCGATATACTGTAACTGTTTAGGCAGCGCATGCAAATAAGACGGAGGACGGAGGTATTTATTTCCGACTTGCTAGACGAAAATTGCGATAGCTCGGCTAATATGTATGATATAAATATAATTAATAGCCTATAGCACTCAGGAATAATGTAGGTTTCTATCAGTGAAAAAACTGGATCATTAGTTCCGGAGATTACCCCCTACTTACAAACTTACAAATTTTACCTCTTTATAATATTAGTATAGATTTACATATCCCTTAAAAGTTTGCTTTGATACGTGCTATAGTTCGAATATGTTTTTGCTAATCCTGAACTAGGATTGACCTACCACAGATGTGCAATTGACCGTTAGCTTCGCAAAAGTTAGTAGGTAGGTTGCCTGATGCAAATATTACTGTGAATCTATGAATCTAATTTTGTAACAAAGTTACGATGTAATTGTTGTATTGGAATAATGTGCTACGATAAAGTGTTTGTTATCTGCACTTACCTACTTACATCAACAAAATTTATTTTTCATGTTCTAAAATTTTATTTTTACAGATGTTATGATTTGATAACTGTTTTAATTATCAACATCAGATTGTCGAAAGTCTAAACGTTTTATTGCGATCAGATTGTTATTATTCTTAGAATTTTATAACATATATTTTTATAATGTCGTCGTCTGCGTATATGACCGCAAGGTGTTCATGTGTAACCACATACGAGAGCGAATATGATTCGTCTAATGCACACACTCATTATACAGGTGGAAAGTTGAAGCGAACCTAGAAGGGACAGAATTTTAATTAAGGATGTTAATATTTTTTACACAAGCCTTAGATATTTTTTTCAATAAAATAAAAATGCAGGTATTAAACCTGTTAATTTTGCACTCAAGTAAAATCCAGGCAACTTTTCAAAAGTAAGTAATAACTTACTAATTAACAGAACTTTGGGTAAAAATTAAAAGTATCAATATTTATGGATCAGACCTCGTTAAACTTTCCACCCTATATACGGTCATAAGGGCTTGATTATTTATCGATAAAAAAAAGCATCACATTCGATTGAGATTCTTAGTATGTACTTTTATGTAGGATTTGTATGTACATAAATAAAGTTGATATGTCCTAGATGTAGAATATGCTATACATAATTACATTTTTAATGTAAGTAGGTGTACCATGAATCTATCTGATTAGAATAGTATGTAAATCGTTTTACTAATGTATCAAATTATGTTTTCTAAGACTTTGATTCAATGATGGCAGATATTTTTTTTTAGTACAATAAAGCTTAATAGTAACGCTTTAAATACCTACCTACTAATAATTGGATTTAACTGTGTATAACTTCATAATTTTAAATCTGGTTGTCGATAAGGTTTGAAAACAAGGAAATGTAAGATAAGTTCGCACTTAATGAATTTGATAACAGGTGATTACTCTAATTGACTTTTCATCGTCGTAAATATTCCTCGAAGTAGATACATGGAAATTTGAAATCATGTTTTTAATCTTTACACAAGATATTTTGTTCGTATTGTAAAATATATTATTTTTATTGGTTCATAAAATAAAATCTACTTAATTTAATGCTTACTTGGAATGTAGGTAGGTACTAAAGTGCTCATTATCAAACAAATCTAAATATGGAAAAAAACTAAGTAAAAAATTTGTAAATATCGTTCATTGATTTAGTGTTGTTTATTTTTATATTCTAAATTAATCGCTAGTCAAAATCTTTAGCTTAGATATTTTTGATATTAAATATCTGATAAAGAAAAAACATTTGTAAGTATATTTATTTATTTACCAAGTCGTCGATTTATTATTATTAAAACATCTCATTAGAATAATATTTTATTGCATAAATTGTTATTTTTATTTTTATACACCTTAAATACGGAATTGGACATATTGTCATCACTGTAACACTACGTTGGCCATCCCTGAGTATTTTTCCAGCACAGTAGTACCTACTTCCATTATACATAATTATCGATATTATTATTCATGCTATCAAAACGCGTACCTACTTACTCACAACAGGATAATTGCGATTAAGCACTGTTTCAGATCCGAATCCAAATTCAAGATCAATGTTCGATTCAAATTGAGAATAATACTGAAGTATTCTAAATTCAAACGGAAAAAAATTGGATCTAGTGCGCAACTCCTCTACAAACAGTATCTGATCTACTACGGAGCGATATTTCTTGGATTCGGATCGGATGCAATGCGCAATCGCTCCTTAGTAATTAATTTTATTCAGCTATTATCTTAAATGCAGCTGTTCACATATTATTGATTTTCGATATAACGTCATCCACGAAATTAAAATAAAGATAAATACTTATTAATTTGTTTCTTATTCCATCATAATTATTTATCATAATTATACATTCATATTTCGATTCAACCCCTTCCCCGTCTCGTATTAGTAGATACCTACCTATCCGGCAATGATGTTTACCACAGATATAGATAGACATAGATAACGCAAGAGCAACTACTTCGCGTGCCTAGCTTACGTACAAAAATCGTAAGTGGTCACTTTCGCGCTCAGTCTGCATCGGTATACAGCGCTAGTTGGATCATCATACATCACTAAATAGAGCTTGTGAGTCATAATAGGTAGTCAAAAAATGGCACGCTTGGTTTACGATCATCATACATCACTAAATAGTGCTTGTGACGTCATAATAGGTAGTCAAAAAATGGCACGCTTGGTTTTCATACAGATCGTGATACTTGCGTTATCTATGTCTATCTATATCTGTGATGTTTACTCTGTTTGAAAAAGAGAAAGTGTTAAATTGTCACATCAGTTTTCACGTGCTATTGAGATTTTCAGCGAATTTTACCAATGAAATTGAGTGTTCAGTGTCATCAATAAAAATTGTCAATAATCCATAAAAAATTATGCCATTGGCAGCTCGTAGCTTTAACGTAGTTTATGAGCTGATTGCGTTCAGTTTAATTGGTAAAATTCGCCCTTAGTCATTTCAATTGACGTTGCTAACGCACGCTTTACACTCACGCCTGGCGTGGATAACGCATAGCATGGACATTGAAGTTATCGGACAATACCTAATGAATCTATGCTAAGTTTGTTGAATGGAGTAACACAACGTGGCAACGGTTTGTTAATACGTAAACTTACGCCTTCTTCCATGGAGGTAGACACAAACTATAGTAGGTACGCCACCCGCTACGCTCCTTACAAACACCTTTTGCTTCGTTCTCATACACGCGCGCCGTAAATAAGTAGTTAATGATATACTATTGAAATTGTTGATGGCGATGTAGTACATAGATTCCTACCGGAAAACAAAGCGTTTCCTAAACTGATAATTCACTTAAGTAAGTTATTTCAGTTGGTATATTATTTTAGGTTAAATGGTGTCGTATACGATCGTAGTGTAAGTGTTTTATATCCCGTGATAACCATACTTTTATTTCGCGAAAGTAGGTAGGTACCTACAGTGTAACGAGTTAACGTCATACACTGTAACACTATTAATTATACTTAGCTATGTTCTGTAGGTAAAAAAATGGTAATTATACGATATTTTGAAAACAGTTTCAACTCAAATAAATACCTATTTTTAATCATCTTCTTATTTTGGTAACCTAAAACTACAACGGTCTCAGGAATCGAACCAGGACCCATGCTCAACAGTAACGTTAAAACTAGAACTACACCGACATACTAAGATATCTACCTAAGTGCCCACTAAAAATAAGTGTAGCCTGTCTCATAATAAAAATAATACACTCGAGAGCAATGAATCCGGGTCACTTAAAGAATGTTAAAAATCTCGGAAACTAAAAATGATAGGTTAATGCAATAAATTGTATTTAATAGACAATGTAATACTCCTTAAATGAAAGTAAAAAAAATATGAGTCACCATACATTTTATTAACACAAAATTACTTAAAGAAAAAAACTGCTGATCTCTCCTTAAAACAAAAATAGGAAACATGACATTTTTGAACTTTATTACGATTTTCTTGAATTTTAATACTTCGTATTGCCTCCTCGTGCTTCCATTACTGCGTTTACGCGGTTTGGCATGCTGTACACCAAGTTCCTTATACGATTTTGGGGAATATTCTCCCATTCCTCTGTGAGAGCAATTTTGAGCTCACGAAGCGTGATTGGGGGAGGGTTTCGTTGTTTTACGCATCTGCCTAGCTCGTCCCAAGCATGCTCGATCGGGTTGATATCCGGGCTGCGCGCTGGCCACTCCATACGAGTAATGTTCATCTCTTGAAGGTAGTCATTCACAATCCTACCTGTATGAGGTCGGGCATTGTCATGCATAAATATAGCATCCTCACCTAAATTGACCATAAATGGACCAACGTGATCATTGAGGATTTCTTCCACATATCTTACGCTAGTTAAAGAGCCGTTTTCTATGATCACCAGCTCTGTGCGACTTTCAGAAGAAATTCCGGCCCACACAAGTACAGACCCACCACCGTAGGCTACTTTTTCTTCGATGCATGCTTGCTTGAATCTTTCCCCTGGTCTTCGATACACTCTGTGTCTTCCGTCGTGCTTGTAGAGCATAAATTTTGATTCGTCGGAGAACATAACTTTTGACCAATCTTCAATACTCCAATTTACGTGGCCCTGGGCATATCTTAGTCTTGAAATACGATGCCCACGCTCCAGTTTAGGGCCGTTTGCAGGTCTAAGGGGTTTTAAGTTAGATTCAGCAAGCCGACGTCTTACTGTCCATGCACTTGGGTTACTTCCTCCGAGGTGTCGAAACTGATTTGTGAGTTCAGTTCCTGTGAGAAAGCGATTTCGAAGCATGGTGTTCACCAAGTATCGGTCTTCTCGTGCTGTGGTACACCTGGTTCTGCCCGTTCCTGGTCTGCGTAGGTTAGAACCAGTTTCTTCGTAACGTCGGAGAACTCTTTGTACTGTTGACAGCGACACACCGACAGTCCTGGCTGTATCGCGCTGACTCCGGCCGGTTTCCAGCATTGTAAGTATTCTGGTGCATTCTTCAGGCGTAAGCGACATAATTTCAGCTTGAATAATGAATATAGAGCACTATCAACATGGTTTATGTACCCACATAAATGACAGATTACAAACAAAAGCAAAACCAAATGCTGTAATTTCGTAGTTCCATCTTCGAAAGTGGCCCTTTTTCAAATTTGATTTTTTTATGATATAACTTTACAATAACTAAGAAGTTTTAATACCTTCATTTAAGGAGTATTACATTGTCTATTAAATACAATTTATTGCATTAACCTAGCATTTTTAGTTTCCGAGATTTTTAGGATTCTTTAAGTGACCCGGATTCATTGCTCTCGAGTGTAGTTACGAACAACTACTGCCATAAAATTACGTTCTATCGGTCGCCGAATTTGACCTTCACTCTGATAAACTTGCTAGAGCAGCTAAAATCTAAATCAATTTGAATACATAATACAAGTAGGTATGCAGATGTTCTAAAATGTGAATAATAAAGTAGTGTCTAAGACAAAATAAAAATAGGTACCTACCAGTTTTGAATACCTACCTACTCCAAGATAATGCCTCGATGTTTGGTCATTGAGTAATTTTGGAGATAGTGAGAAACATTTCGCAAACTCTTAGTTACGAAACCTGTTGGATGGATCAAATGGTTCTGATAGAATCAAGTTATTCTGTGATGGAACACAACTGATGCTTAAAAAAAACGATTCGGACACGACACACGAAGGTTTCTGACTTCTGTACCACCCAATCTACATATTTATTTTACATAAAGTAAATAAATATTTTTAAACGATTTAAAAAAAAGGACCGTGGTAGTTCTCCATTCGGTTTTTTTGTTTTTAGTTTGTTACCCCAGAAGTCCGTCATTTATGAACTGATTATAAGATTTTTTTTTTGTTTGAAGGGGTATCGTCGTGAGGTGGTCCCATTAGTTTCGTCATAATTATACGTATTTCCCTACTTAGTATATTGATGATAATATTAAATAACTTCCTGTCACTGTAATTCACATACTTATGTAGCTAGTAGTAGGTATATAAATTTATGCTGGATACCTATGTACAAAACTAAATAAAAATAAAAAGATTTAAAAAAACAACTGCACCCAAAATAAAACTCTTCAATGTGAAAAATAACTTTGATTTTAGAAGACAGCGTCTTTTGTATTTTCCGTATTATCGTATTTGACTAAAATAGGTACCGATTTTTGGATGTCGTTTGTTTTTTTTACATTATTTAGAAAAGCTAAACCAGAAAACACATTTCTTGCAGAATTTTGAATTTTTAACGTTATATTACTAGGTGACTTTTTCCTGAGATAACCTTCCTCATATTTTTCATTAAGCGGCTATAGTAGTACACACTGTTAGTACTAACTCTTAAGTCTCTACCTATTACGGTTCAAAAGATACATCACTGTGACAGACGGACGGACTTCGAACCCTAGGGCTCCGTTGGCTTGGCACCCTCTTTTTTTTCTACTTACAGTACGGCCGACGGATCTTGGCAGTAGCGCAGAAGACAATTTCGTTCCTAAAAGATCCAATGCACAGCCAAACAGCGTAGGTACTTCAGGATCGGGACCGCCATGATACGACGGCCTCGGTGGTGTTTTAATTGTAGTTAGGTAGCAGCACAGCATGATCAGATACAGACACATGAGCACTATACTCAATATCCATCTATTATTAACTATTAGGTAAGTAGGCCAGAAGGTGAATAACATTTGTTAGACTGAACATAGCATAACATATTGAATCATCATCAGCCTATCCTTCCTAACTATGTAGAGGTCGGCGTCCAGTCTAATTGCCGCGAATAATAGTTAATTTACCGCGAATGCCCTTAATCTAGTTTACTGGTTAATACGTACGAATGAATATACGATACCCCTTGGACTTGGACCGCTATCAGACTGTTGGGATTCTTAGTAGGTACTATTATTTATTCAGTGATACCACTAACAGTATCAACGGTCTACAAATGGCCGCCGGGCCATGTGACATAATGAATTCGTGTATTATACCGGATGAAGATGCTGTGTCGTAACTCTCACTGTTTTACTTATTAGAACCGGCAGCCGCGCCGCGCCGCCGCCTCAAACTTTGACTCTGCTTTGTAGACATAGTGAAACAAAGCAACGATATTCGCACGGCGCGATTTCTCAGAAGTAGTCAATAGAGTTTTGTTGGGACACAACTAACTAGCTATGGTACCTATAGACTTAGTTACCTATCAAGATATTAAGTTCTGTAGATGTGCCTACCTAAATACGTAATGCAGATCCCAGTGTCCACAAAACCCCCTCCAAAACGCGAAATTATGTCAGAGTTAGGCGTCAAACTGTAAGTGCCAATCGGTATGTCACAGTCAGCATTTCTTTTGTTTCAACATCTCTATTAAATGTTATCCCATCTGCGAGATGACCTGCTTCCAGAAGGATACCACTGCGTCCCAGGTCTCTTGGGCTGGTAGCGAGAGGTCACTGCCTACTCCTGAGGTGAGGGCACGGCGTGGCTCCTGCCAATCGGCACACTCTGCCAGCGTATACCGCGCCGTGTTCTCCCAAACCATAATTTTTTTCCTCTTTTCTCATTGCCATCCGATCCACATTTTCTCTCCCAGGAACAGGTCTGTATAGCTGAGGTACTTAATTATTAATTATTTTTCAACTCTAAAATATTAAAATAGGTGCCTCCATGATTTAACACCTTTTCTCGAGGGGTAAGGCACAGACCGCCTATATACTAGGTTACTACAGAAAGACATGTAAACGATGCCCATAAGTCCTCCTAACTCCTAACGTAGGTATATTAAGAGCTCATTCATTTGCTGTCTTTTGAATAGAAAACTTAGCTAATTGGCGTTTTATTACTTTATCAGTTAATTAGACCTTTACGGCTTGTCGTAGCATTCTTTGTTAGGTACTTTAACTTATAATAAGTTGTTTATGTAAGTTACTTAAGGCAGGTAAGTAAGTACATATTTATTCAGCTGTTACGCTATATAGATGCATGCGCATATACATGCGCGTATACAGTTCGCTGAAGACTTACACTATGTCTGTGTTATTTCAGCATGCTTGCGACGCGGTACTCACGTTATTTAATAAATTTACCAACTCTCCAAGGTTACTCGCATTTTAGCCACATGTCTGTGAAATCAAGTCTGTTAAACGTCTTCCCGACGGCGACATACTAATGATGTTGGATGCATAGTGCAACGTATGCACTATGCATCCAACATCACCTTTCTCATCACCTGCCTAGAGTTTTGCCAACTATGTTGGGGTCGCTTCCAGTGTAACTAACCGGAGCATAAATACGCTGTAGGTTCTATACATGCGGTATTATAGGTGATCAAACGAACTTTCCTGTTGTGAAGTTCGATCATTATTATTAAATTTTACAATGCAGCTCTTCTGATGCCAGTCGGCAACCGAACGCATACTTATTTTAGAGGTTTTTTTTTTTGAGGCTGGGAAATCATCCAATTACTTTTCCCGCTCTGGGTGGAGCGGAAGAGAGTGTCAGACTCTTACTGACTAAAACCCATCCATGTTCCTTCCGTAGCCCTGTATGTTCCGGGGTAGCGGTAACCCTTCCGGACAATATTTCAGCTCTAAAATATGGGTGCACTTTTTATTCGCCATTTTTTATCGCTGAAAATTAACTAAATTTCGGTTTGCTGGAATGTCGAGCCCTAAGAGCTTTCAGTATCTATAGTACTAATAAAAATATGTAAATAAACAAACATTACATATCATGATGTCTTCTCATAGCGATAAAAGTTGGTAAGCTTTTGTTCATCAACAGACAATCCACGGTCCGGTAATCCGGTATGATGAGTCGGCGTACTTCTGGTAAATCCCCAGTGTTCACATTACAGTCCTCATTTAGTAAATCAAGATATCTAAACGCTTATCTAGCACCTTTATCAGTTCGGTCATTTCTGAACTTCAAAGTTGTTCCTCGTACCAGTGCCAATCTGGACGTCATGCAACGATAATGTAGTTATGATTTATATTCGTTTGATAAGATATCTACTGTTATTATTTAAGGTAAGACAGGAAAGTAATTAATCCTATTTTATCTCCGGAAGTTGCGTTATTAGAGCGAGACAGAATAACTGGTTATTAACTACGTAGGTAATTAGATTTTAGGTAAATAGTGTGTAAATACATAGCGAGATACCAGCAGGATGCAGCTGCATCCGGTTAGACTGGAAACCGACCTCAACATTAATGGGAAAAGGCTGGGCAGATGATGGCGCTCTTTACGTATCTAATCTAACTTATCGTCAAGGGCCGAACAGTTAAGAATCTAGGTACTGTGGGACGTTGGAGTGGAGCTGCCTTAGTTGTCTATGTTTAATCATATGGCTATAGTAAAAAACTCGTGCTATGTTGTTTCAACCTCCGGTATTTCTATTTAGATACAAACAATTGAGATTTTCAATTAGTTGCGTTGACTTTGCGTGTGTGAGAGAAAAGCGCGGGCGGCGAGCGTGAGACGGGGCGCGCGCGCCGCTGCAGCTGTTGCGCAGACGTCGTCACCAACCACCTCTCTCTGTTTCACAACACGACCCACTTGTCAGCCAGGCCGCCACACATAGCAGCACCCCCGCCACCGACACCTAACACACGCCTGACAAGCGCATACCAGTTGAACACATTGAAACTTTGGCATTAAGCAACGCTTACAACAATTCTTCAGCATGATAGACGCTGTCCTTGCGACATAATGACTTTCAAAATTAATACCAACTACGTATTGCAAAATAATATCATTGAATATTTAGGACTGCTAAAGAACTTGAACTGCTTCAACCGCGATACGACGACCGCATGCGGTAGACTACGAATGTGAAGGCGGTCGAGTTCTTGGCCTTCTGTTAATACTTATACCCTACCATAAACGCCAACCAAGTGTACCTACCATAAACGGAGCCAAAGTTGTCACAGAAGAAGAACGAAAACAATATTCCTATCGTAACATAACCATCCAATGACCTGAATACGGACGGATATGTTGCGGACGATATGGTGCGGACAGCGGTGGAGTAGGTGGATCCAAGTGCATACCTAAGAATCCTAGCTACTTGCACCATTTCTAAACTACTACATAACTACTAAACTATATAGATAATTTAGTCAATGCAGTTACAAGAGGCAAAGAGGAAAATAGAAACACTGCAATAAGAATATGGATAATAAGATATACTTAGATTGTTACCAAGTCGAGTTTTATAATATAAAGAGATTTCAAAATATGTGTTGAAGTTCTTCGAATAATAAGAAAATAATACCGCACGTAAATATTGCTATTTACGTGCGGTGCAATATCGCAGAAAATATCTTTCGATAATAGGTTCATTTTCCTTTTGAAACGGATATTGTTCAGCATTATCCGCTTCCAAAGATAACACGCTTCTTACAACTAAAACTAGAGGATAACAAGTAGCAGAAATAAACGTAGACACATAATATACAATGGTTTCGTGGTAATGATGTAATTTGGTAAACATCGGGTCAAACGCACAGCGGCGGCGCTTTCTGGCTGCTGGGAAGGCCAGGAGTGCGCGGGCGCTACTCCGGTCACACGCGGTCACTGGCCCACACATTCGTACATTTGCACCTCACACTTGCAGGTACCTACTTCTCGTTAGGTTTTGAGGGGCCTGCCCAGGCTTGCCTTCTTTTTGTATTTTCCTTCTGCATTGTGCATTGACAAGACACTATCTCTCTTGGTATCTTAGAGATTTATCTACTTGTCGGGTTTTTTTATTGATAGAATTTTCGACAGCTTCTACAAAAATATCACAACAAAACTGTTTAAAAATAAAGATCCATGATTAGATTTAAGTCACGATAATTGATACGGTTCGTGGAATACCTTCCCATCATATTTGTATAATATTCTTCCTGTTACGTTATACTTGTGTTATGCATATAGGTAAATGATTTGAATTTAATTTTTCTACATAATAACAACTTATACATAGGTACTTAAATTAAATGACTTTCTAACTAACTATATACAAATAAATACAAAAACAGAAAGGACACTTAGGCGTTGAAGTACTCATCCGCATCGCTGTCGTCCGGAAATGTGCCCAGAAAACTGGCAGCATTGCCACGTTGAATGGCAACCAGCCCTCTGGTCACGTGAAGTATTGACCAATCGGCGAGAAATTTCCTTAAAAAAGAGTTGTGCACTCGGGCCCCATGACCCAAGAGTTTCCACCCCAAACGGCCAAAACTGTAGTTACCCATCAGGTTACTGTATTTACGCCGCTTGAGGTTGCGTCCCACACCAGAGGCCTACCCATCTTCCAGAGCAACAACGTCATGCCGTCTGGTCGCTTACCATCGTCTCGTACCAAGCCGTTTGTTTCTAATCTTATTGTTGTATTGTATAAAATTCAGTGGAATGCTTTTTTAAACGCACATTTGTGCAAGTAATTGGACAAGACGTAAAATAGTGAAAGTATCAAAGTACCTACTTTACCCAAAACCTTACAAAACAGCCGCATTCCAGACGATCGACGCTTCTTGACTTGCACACCCGATATTAGGAAACCTTCAATTGTGCACTAAGTGGTACTTACAATAATGAGAAATTAAAGACCTAACCTGACCGCTGAATCTCATTTACGCATACCCTGTGCGAGCTGGTGGGATTGCAACACCCACTCAAATGTTAAATTGCGCATTCCTTGCGTCAGAGCGATAGGTTCGACTCGTTTGACTCGCCTGAAGGTGTTTTGTTTTCGTTCTCCATAGTCTGTTTGTTGTTCTTGCATGTATTTATTGAGCTAGCCTTAAACAATACATACAATTTTCTATGGTGCGCTGAATTGTTTTATCACATGAGTAGTACCTAGGTAGGTAGGTACTACTTGTACTACTATCGAGTATGTTTCTCTAATCTATATCTGTACATAATTATGTTTCAAATCATTATATGGAGTACCTAACTAATTAGTTGGATTCTTTAAATTCTCAGACGACAGTTTTACTTGTTGTGTATTTTTCAGTGTTATAGCGGCGCTAAGAGCTCGCGGGATTGAAAAGCTGGAGACTATAATTTAACGTAAGTAGAATAAAATGCTGCTTACACAACTCTACAATATTCTGTCTTGGATATCTGGCTGGTTGGCTGAGGATTTTCCCACCCAATCCTGTGTAGGGCCTCGAATCAGTACCTACAGAATCGACTTACATAGTGGTGGTCAATTCAAAAGAGCTTGACTAATGAAGCTCAACTCTAATCGCTTACATCTTATAGAGGAAACGGGAAAGTACAAACTTCAAAATGAACTCGCAAAAAATTACACACACGTATCCAATGTTCACAACTGCGCCTGCACATCGATCAATGAATCTATGTCTAATTGATAAACATGTGAGCAGCTGTGTTGAAAGCTATGAAACAGGAAAATAAAGAAAACCATGCCACGTAGAGGTTGAGTTTATGTACTCTAATCTAATTTATTTTCCTTGCTGTGCAGTCTACCTGTGATAACTTTTTATCTGCAAAACATTGCTGCCAATAACAAGATAAGAACCTAAAATCTGACCTGTGTCTGCAATTCTAAAATCAGGATATTTTTATTATTCTTTGTTTAGCCTTGAGAACATTGTCACCTCAAAAAGACCGTCTTATGCGGCGTGAAGGCTAACAAGATACATTAGAACTAACTGGGAAATAAAATCCATCACTAATGATAATTAACCATATTAGCTCTGCTGTATAATTACTTTTTTAAGAAAGCATAGAAATAATTTTGGCCAATAATACTGATGGCAGGTTAACTAATAAGGAATTACCTATGCGCCAGATTGGATAATAAGTCATTTAGGTAAAACGCAATATACAAAACTCTCCTCCGCCTCTGGCTTCCTGTAAAAATAATATAATATTTGACTTAATCGCTGTCTCATTTTGAAGCGGTTCAAAAATCTCTAAGTACGAGTGTTTTGTGAAAAAAAAGCAATGCAGCCGTGGTGTCAGTGGCCCCAAGCCGACCGCAGTAGCGGCGAAATTCCACGCTCCATCTGACGCACACCGCATAGTAAGCAGTTGGATGTGACCTCGAAAAAGGATTCTATCGCCCAGTTCCGATAAAATCTACTTGGGTAGGTGCCTACTATAATTTCACAATTATGAAAACTTCTTTTTATTTGAAATGTTCACTACCTGCAACGAATTGTTGTAGCTAACGACAAATGTCTTATAAACCGCAGAAATGCTCAAGATAGAATCAATAGCAAAAGTCTAGCAATCAAAAGCGAATTGAAAAAAAAAAATGACTTAGTTTATCTAAAGTAAGTGTAGTAGTTTATTCTGATTTAAGGATTAAAAGTGACTCATATGGATTAACTCATAGTATCATTGCATGACACGCTATTTCTATTCCAAACAAAAGAATTAAGTGCCTATAGTGTGTATATTCCACACGTATGTAACTAACTAACCTCTAACCTAACCTAACCGAAAAATGTACAGAGTAAAAGAAAGAAAATTGCGCCCTCTCCAGCAAGCAATATTACTGAGTGGTGGACACAAGTTTTTGACAGCTGTGTTAAGGCCTAAAACCGGACCGGTGTTGAGTAAGCAGCTCAAGTCAACCTATTCCTATCTGAGTAGACACTGAAGCTTGTGAAGTGGATACGAAAGATCATCATTTTTAAAGATACTTTACGTCTAAGATACCTCATCAACATTAAGTCTACCAAACGAACAACAAGGTCTGATCGCCACAATCAAGGTAACGAATTCGGAAGTAGGTACTAAGAGGCTGTTGACAAAAGCTAAGTTTATGAAGATATTGATTTCTTTAAAATAATTATTTATGCATTATGGGGAATGCTGTTCGAGCGTTTGCCTTGGACAGGCTTCCTGCAGATCGGAGCGCCTGCGCCGCGCCCGCAGTGAAGGGGCTTGCAACTCTTTGTTCCTAACTAACAGAGAAATGTTGCGAAACTGGTCTTTGACCTTTTATTTATAATAGCGCGTATATTTTAAGAGCAAGTAAGGGGTTGAGGGATATATTGTTTCGTAATTTTCTTTTGTTCTGTCTGTTTATTTAAATGGTACCTAGTTAGATATTATTGCATTCGGTAGGTAAGGTACCTACTACTTCTTACCTTCTTATTTGAGGGTAGGTAAGGTACCTACTTACCCTCAAATTCCTATTAATAGCTGAACTATTCTGTAAAAAACATTATGCGTACAGCTAGTGTGGAAATCTCTGCCAGCGTCTGTATTCCCGCTCACATTTAACCAGTGTTTTTTTTTTAATATCTCACTGTGAAATGGGTAAAGTAACATGTCATAACACCTGATGTGATTGATGGTAGGGATCTCACTTTGAAGGATGGACAACTGACTTCACAGCTGCTGTTTTCACAGCACGATTTAGCTGAATAACTGGCCGGTGTGCGTATGCATGTGAAAAAGCTTTACCTACCCTCTTAATTGTTTTTAAAAATCTTTCTCGAAGTAAACCTCTCCAGCGTTAAAGGGCTAGGTAAGTTCCAGTTAACATTTTTGTAGTGCAACACAACGATTATTAACTACTTAATCAATAATTACGTAAAATTAAGTAAGAAGTATACTTGTGTGTATAAATTTTAAGTTGTTTGATGATCCAACCCAACCGGTTTCGGTGTTGTCGACGAGATTGAAAGTTTATTCCATGACATTTTGGAATCATGCAGATTTGTAGTCTTTACGGAAATTATAAAATGGCAATGATAATTGATTGTCTTGGATAATAAGTTTATTATTAACATCTCACTCAACTTTACTTGAACGTAAATATATTAGCGGGCTCATAGTTACAGACGCCAGCACATCAAGCTATCCCAAAGTGGATTTTTTTTTTCAATTAAACATGATCCTTATTATTTTAAATTAAAGTTGAAAAACGATCAAAGAAATATGACAGATTGGGGGTAGCTTGATGTGCTGGCCTCTGTACTTAACGCCTGTAAGAGTTGGGCAGAGCAGTACCTAAGGACGTATGCGGGGGGAGGGGGTTCGGTTTCTATACATTTTTTATAAATAAACTGTCCTCTTTGAAATCGGAAATTCGACATTTCTTCTATAAAAATAAAAATGATGTATAAAAATATAATCTGCATCCCTTCATAAAGAACCCCATGTCCCTGACAGTAACTAGGTACCGTCGTAGGCAGCATAGGCCTACAAGGCACGCACTAATAATATGTATATTCATTTTAGGTGGACCTTTTCTTTTTGCTTCGCACGGTTTGTTGTGTCACTTAAAGTTAATTTAGTTCGAAGAAACAATAGTACGGCAACAAAAAAAAAAATAGTAATAAAATAACGGGATTTAGGGTGGGGTGGTTATGTTAAATGGGTTGAAATGCCATACTGAGGTATAGACTACGTCAATCTATTTTAAGTTTCTTTCTAATAGAAGTTTATTTTAGGTAACTACGTATGACCTACGATTTAAAAATACTTTCCTAGGCAGATTTGAACACGGATATAGTAACGTACCAAATCAAATAATATTGGAATTCAACATTTAAATTTAGCAAATGTAAAAGTCAAGATTCAAGGTGAACAGGTAGTGACGGGACCATTCCAGTTGACTCTACGGCTATAACGCCTTTATTTATGTATAATTAGTTTGGGGGACATTACCTGCGGTGTGATTATGTAAAATTTGACATATCAATATCAAGTCTTAGAAAAAGTCATAGTTCAAGAACAAAAAACTATAAAACGTGGATTATTTTCATAGCGGTTGTCCTTTTTTAATTATGTGAAGGTAATCAATTCCAGGCACAATTCCACTCAAAATAAGCCAAATATTTTAGCGTCGAGTTGTGAATAGAGATTTATTTCTACTACAAACCCTTTTTTGGATCTTTTCCAATATATAGAATTTAATTAAATTTTAATCCAAAAAAAATATATTGATGTAAAACGAACGTGTTCTTGTAACGTTTGAATACTAACTACGGTCTACGGTATAACATACCCCCACCCCATAATATAGCAAAATAGCTCTCGCTTGTGACTTGCACTGGACTTTTTTTCACTTGCACATTTTCATCCTTGTAAACCCAAAAATTATTTTGGTACAATCATAGTCCTCCTTGTTCGTAATGGTTCATAACTACCGCGTTTGGTGTTTGTCACCAGCCAAGTGGTTTATGAAGTGGTCACAAATTCACATCCACGTCAACCTAAAGGGGCCCCGAGACGGTCAAACGGTTTGATTCAAACACGTAAATTTTGGTTTGACTCAAACCATTTTGATCGTTTACATAGCTAAAGTACGCGCCACGAGAAGCTATAAATTATGTAAACAAACATCTTTTACTAAGTAAACATTTTATACTGCGAGATAATAATAAATTGACCATATTCAATCGACATGAAATATAGACGGGTTATATGAAAGTAACAACCTATTTAATTTAATCGGATCATATTTTAACGACGCAAAGCGCTATCGTTTGTTTCTTGGTACCGGAACGCGTTCGTCGCAGGGATTGTAAACTATCGGGACGCCATTTTGAAATAAACGCGTCATTCGAGTTTCGAATGCGTACGAGTTTGTTTCACACAGAAATGGAAACATCTGAATCTGACGAATAATTATTCTTAAATAATATATGTTAATTAATATTTGTTACTCAATAATTTATTAAATCTTAAACAAATTCATTTTTTTTGTTGGTCCCAATGTTGTGAACTCCTGAACACTTGTTTACAAAATTTATAGTTTCTCATGACGGTTACTATAGTTTGAACGGTTTGTCAAACATTTACGAGTTTGAAGCTTGTTTGATGAAATTTCATATTTTTGTTGTGTTTGACGCGCCGTTTGATCGTGTTCCGACGCGTTTGAACAAACTTTGCTTAGTTTAGAGCTGGGTTTTGAAGCGTGAACTTGTGTGTCGAACGAAATCCATTCTCAGAAAATTCTTATAATCATCTGGAGCGGTAGTTTCTAGCACTTTCTGTAGATGTTCGTGGGTAAAACGCATCTTGTCTGCATCACACACAAGTCTAATTATGGCGGCGTACCGAACCAAACTGCGCAATGCCGTTTGACAACCGTTCAAACCGACATCAAACGGTTTCATCAAACACGTAAGGTTTGAATCAAACCGTTTGACCGTCTCGGGGCCCCTTTAGACGTCAACATTTTAACAGCGACATCTGTAATCAAATCCGAATACTAGAGTAAATGAGTTTTATATTTTCTTCTAAAAAGCCTTATAGTTAAGTCAAAGTCAGCATAGAATACACGCACGAAACAAAAAAGACGCGACGACACAACCAATTTGGTCTTTGGTTTTTTTAGAATTAGACTGTCAAGCCAAGCCAATTCTACTATTGTCTTTGCTTGCAGCTTACATTTTGCAATATTCCGTCGTCTTGAATAAATTGTGAAAACAATTCTCTTGATAATCATAAACCACCATGTCTACCAAGGGTGGTGATTTTAATGGTGACCTATTCGAATACTTGAAAGTGAGTGAAGATGAAGACGACTCTAATGCGGTCGAAATTCCGTGTGAATTAGATGGTACGCTGTTGCTATCAACCCTCGTGGCCCAATTTCCCGGAGCTTGTGGGCTGAAATACCGGCACCCGGACAGCAAGTCAATCCGAGGTATTCGCTTAAGCGATGGCAAATTGCATCCACCGAGTGAAGTAGGATGGGGTAAACACCTGTATATTTGTGTGTTCCCAAAAGAGAACAAACGTAAGATGGAAGACGTTTCTCCTGAAAATTCGGCCGCTAAAACCAAACGCCTAGAGAAGAAACTGACATGCTCGGATTTAATTTGTCTTGGGTTACCCTGGAAGTCGACCGAAGAGTCCATAAAGCAGTACTTTGAGCAGTTTGGTGAAGTTGTAATGGTACAGTTAAAGAGAGATAAGAACGGATCTTTCAAAGGTTTCGGCTTTATCCGTTTTGCAACTTACGCATCTCAAATGAGAGCGTTGGCTCAAAGACACAACATTGATGGGCGCTGGGTAGATGTCCGTATTCCTAATTCTAAGGAAGGTGTAGTTCCTCAGATGCCTTGCAAAGTATTTGTTGGACGGTGCACTGAAGATATGACTGCTGATGATCTTCGTGAATATTTCTCTAAGTTCGGAGAAGTAACTGATGTCTTTGTTCCTCGTCCATTTAGGGCATTTGGATTTGTTACTTTCTTAGACCCAGAAGTGGCACAAAGTCTTTGTGGAGAAGATCATGTCATCAAAGGAGCATCGGTTTCAGTATCAAGTGCTGCACCAAAAATCAAAACCAAGTCTCAAAACTGGAAAGATGATTCTTATGGGCCAAATAATTGGGATGGCAGCCGCTCTGGTGGCCCTTCTGGAGGTTCAGGTAACAATGGAGGAAATAGCAACATAGATTCTCTCAATATGCAAAACTTAGGAATCAATCCCAATGGGGGACCACCAGCTAACTTCAATCTGCCTATAAGTCTAGTGGCAGCAGCACTTAATCAAGCAGGTTGGGGTGGGTTTTTAGGAGGACCAGGTAATGCTGGTCCAAATAATTGGCAGGGTGGCCCGCCACAGGGTAACTCTGGGAAAAACTGGAATGGCAACCAAAACTGGGGCCAAAATGGCCCACCACAATCATGGAATCAAGGTGGCGGCAATCAAGGTTGGAATGGTGGTGGCAAAGGTGGCAGTGGAAGTGGTAACTGGAATCAAGGAAGTTGGCCAAATGGTCAGGGCAACTGGAATGGTAATGGCAGTGGGGGTTCCAGTTCTGGTTCTGGTTCTGGTGGGTGGAATAACAACAAGCCCCAGACATGAGGTGAGCACTACGGCAAATGCTTGAATCAGAGATGTCTGTATGGTAGCATTAGTTTAAATTCTAGTCTTTAAGTAAATTTATATTTCTATCTAAAGATGTGTAACTGAAGCAAAACTATGATGTGATAGGATTATCACAGGATGCTTTATGGATGCATTACGATCCAGATGATGATGTATTAGATGTAAGGTGACATAGAGTATTGTGTGTAATAATGTGATGTGTGAGGTGAGGACTTTTGTTCAATAAAGGTGTATGTCATTCTGAGATGGATGTTTAATTTCGATAAGTCTAGGTGGGGCTTACAGTGTTTTGAAGCCTAGTTATTATTATGTACAATCAACAAAATGTCTGAAAGCAACTTAATAAAAATCTGAATTGGGTGTGAGTGAACATCTGACTGCATGGGTCATAATTAATAATACGGTAGAAATGTTTAGGATGCAGAGTTGTTATTAGGTGTGCACAGCTGTGTGTGTATCTGGCGAGATGTGTCTGCTGCTTTCAATCACCTTGGAATGAAGTGAACTGGTTCTACGTCCTGTGGAGCTGCGGTAAGTGGAGGGTGTGCAATCAATGGTATGGTTTGATGTTCAATTAAGTATGACATATGTATTTGTTCTTTCTGTGCAGTAGCTATGGATAAATGGCTTACCAAGAGTGCTAATTACCAGTGTGAGTTTGACTGATAAGTCTGTGGTAACTATTATTTTATTTTTTAATGAACAGGTGCATTTGTGAAATAATTTGTTTGTACTTTTCTCATAAAAAATGAGGATTAGTAATTATTTTGTTAATATTATTACAGGTGTTAAGCAAAATTGAAGGTGCTTGGAAGATACCTGGCTATGAAACTTTTTGTTGGCTACATGATAATAAACTTACTAAGTTTGTTCTTCTGAAATGAGGAGGTATGTATGGAAAGAAGTACCTACAGAATGTGATTCACAAAGTACTGCAACAACTCTCGCAAATTAATATAAATTCTATAATATATACCTACTACTAACTACAATGATAATATTCCAGCCACCAAAAGAATGCATTCCTAACACTTGTCAGTTGGACACAATTAGGAACTAATAAGGTTTAAATTCGTAATTACATGTAGGTAGTCGTTTGTACTCAATTGATTAGCATCAGAAACACATTCTCTTCTAGGCCGAAGTTTATTCAAATTATTTCACAAGGGTCGATTCTTTTTGAAGGAAGTACTCAATTTTTTAACTAAACTGTTGGGTGCCATCAAATCAATCGCGCTATGAACTCCCACTTCCACTCATGGGTATTTCTTGCAGTAACTGTTGCGGTTTCAACTCCGAATAAATAAACCCGTTTCAAAAACATAATAAAATATAAATGTTTGGTAGGTATCTATGAAGAGTGGTGGTATAAACTAAGATGAGACAGACATTTTAGGACGATTCTAAAATAATTATTGTAAGTGATCTTATCAGGGAATTTTTAAACAAAAAAAGCAAACAATTTTAGCCAGTCATCTCTTGAAATGATAGCTCATGATTTACCGATTTCAAATCATTTTTACAGGTTAATCTGCGAGTTTCTGAAAGAGAACAGTGGTGAAGAAAATAAAAGTTGATGTTTTGTCGAACATTGCGGAAGCTTCGATGGTAATAGCTGATGGTAGCCGAAGATTATCAAAGTCAAAAGTTGATTTTAAATTGCGTAGGTACTTGTATCGAGAAAATAATGATGGACCAACAGTCGTCCTACCACAAATAAAGATCTGTTTACAGCATGAACATTACTTGGAGTAGGACCATAGACACGAGCCGCGTGTTGGTATCGTTTTTTGTCGCCATATTTTAATAACGCTTGTTTCATTGAAAAAAATCAAATCCAAAATATCAATTCTTTATAGTGTAGCCTTTCATAATATTTATAAATCAAGAAAGGCACAGCGAAATAGCGGAAAGTCCCTCATGACATGTACCATGGCTACATCTATCCTTATACTTCTAAAAACACAAAAAACGATTATTACCGTGCGTTAACTCTCGCTAAAACACGAAAATGGCTCGACCAAATAGAATATACTTAATTAGGCTTTTTGTTCTGTTTAATACTGGGGTGGTTTCGGAAAAAAGAAAATCAGGAATCTAAAGGAACTGCTGAAAAAGCAAAATTTTGTTCACGCGAAGTACGACGGGTCGCCCAGTGCTTAGTTAAAATAAACCCATGACGTACCACGACGTTATCAGTATTATACTACGTACATAAAAAAGATAAGAGAAAATATATAACTTCTGTGGAGAAGATATTTTTATCCAATAAAATGAATTTATTTTAAAATCAAACTCTTTTATTATACCATTATGCGAAGATATAATGATAAAATTGCATTTAAAGCTAAAAAGTATTCTATTTGATTCTTAAAATCTGTGACGTCACATAAATTCTGCGTCAGTCAAACGGGGTGGATAAGGATGCAGGGGTGAATCGGAACGAAACTATAAAAGGGATTTTGACATCGACATAATATAGTTAGTGGCCAAAAAGGACCACTCATGTGTTTATTAAATTATAATTAACAATTAAGTGCCCTTGTTAGCAACAAACTATATTATTTCAAAGTTAAAATCCCTAAGTTTCTTCCAGATTCACCCCGTTTGACAGTACCCTTTCAAATACCCAATTGTCGAGGCCAGCGCAGATTGGCGAAGCGCAGTGCTCCCCGATTTTCACTGTCAAACAAATTATTCATTTGGCGTTATTATATAGGTTAAATGCTCTAAGTATAGAGTGCGCTCTATCCTGATGGGCTCTTGCCTTTTGGCTTATGTACAGCTTTATTTCAATTACAACAGGTCGATGTATAGTCGTAGTGTAGTTTTCATGGCTAGGTTCCACTAGCTGTGAAAACGAATGTTCATACAAACAGGATTAGTTGAGCATACGTGCCGTCCACACTATTCGCTCACATTACGTAAGTATGGATCTATCACACCTACGCACCTTGTAAGTTTTTTTTTTCTGGCACATCAAAAGTAGGTACTTCAAACTGACGTGGGGATGCCCGATGACCGAGATGGGTAGGAGTGGACAAGGGTCTCACCCGCTCTCCGTGACAAAAAGGAACTGGCGCTAACCTGCAGTACCTAATTGGATACTAATCTTTAGTATCGTAAGGATGTTTAGCAAGGCAAAGATCTTCACTGACGCTTTTTCCGGGCCCTTCATGAGTCTGATGTAATGTTTGACGTCTGTATCCTGGCTGCGTTTCGGCGAAAAGGTTTTGTATTTACGATAATGGATGTGAAGTTATCATGACAAATAATAATCGGAAGTACATTGTCTTGGACGGTACGGTTGACATCTGTCGGGCACGTCCCAGTGAATTAACGGCGAATACTTGAACAGAGAATCTAGGATTATCCACCAGTTGCCTTGCAGTAAAACTATGTGGAATAGAGTAATAAAGGAGTTATTTTGGGTACTTGTATTATTCAGTTTCAGTGGTATCCAGTTTTGTTAATTTCATAAAAACGAGGCGACTATTATGCCTGCTGATTTTGTTTAGAGCGATCTTATAATAATGACAGTGACGAACATATAAATAAATCGACCATTTACTTTCCATAGTATATTGTTTGCAAAGTGTGGAAGCTTTCTATTACGATAATTGGATTCAAGAGCACCACATTATAAATACGTACACCTATACATTTGAAACTTAAAATTCTTACATCACAAGTTAATCACAAGTCATGAGATCCATGGAAAGTCGTTTACGAACGAACCATGAGGATTATATCAAATATGACACCTACGAAATGTTTCCGTTGAACTGTATTAGCTAGTAGAAGCTGTCTCTACATACCCTTTTCTTGATTTCTCTTGCTCTAACCGACTATAGAGCATTGGACTTTATACTTATTGACATAAAAGTGGAAAAAAAAGTTGCCTTTCATATTGATGCTGCAGCATAAGATTAATAAGGTACACTTTAGTATACAAAAGAATTTTATATTTTAAAGCGTATTTCTTACAAAAAATACATATTTTACAGTCATTGAACAGAACACACATGCGAGTTTGACTCGCACTCGACCCGTTTTAAGATTAAGGACCAATGTAAGATTTAAACAAAGCTTACAAATGTGTTCACCTTATATAGATAGTTGCCAAGCGATAATGAATCTACTTGCTTTACAAATAGCCAAACAGCCGGTTGTCGACGAATAATCACATACCTACTAATTACATATTATTTCGAAATTGAGAGCAAAGTTTAGATTCCTACTTCAAAAATTTTGGGACCAAGTTATCGTTTACATTTCGTATCATGTAGGTGTTAGGGTACATCCACACTTACGAATGCGCTCGGTTCATGAATCGTGTGGTAGGTAACTGACGTAATATTATAATACTACGAACTAACCAGCTCACGACTCAGTTTAAGAAGGATCTAGTGTTGACCTGAATGTCGCGTCTTTTTTTATTAAAAACACAATGCGTGTGCGCATTCGTATATGTTCACACTTGTCCAGTGTCCTAGCATAGAGTAGAACAGAATTATTTTATACGTATCTCCATTATACTCATCGAGCCATCACACATTATCTACAAGAAGTACGTACAAAATAATATTATCACTTATAATGAACGACCTTCACTAGACTATTGACTCTCCTCTTTCTTCAGCATGAATGTAACACGTATTTAATGAATTGCCTAAAACTTTTCGATACATTAAATTTAAATATTGCGTTTTTATTATATTTTGTTATGAATACAAGATATATTTTTACAATTTTAATTGGAGATTAGACACTTTAAATGCTGCAATAATTCAACGTGGAACAACTACATAATTCGTTTATGTCTTATTGCTGATTGTAATATTGGCAAAGCAGTCCTTAATATCACATTTAACTGGGCTAACTTTTTAAAATCTGCCTAATAAATAAATGTAAGCTCGTCGGTATTTCACACCAGTCCACGGCTCCATTGAGCATTTCTAACTAACGCTGGACACAGTCAAACAAGGACAAGGCCAGCAAATGGCTTCTACAAACATTAATTTGGCAAATGTTGCCTTGTGTGCCAATCAAAAGGTTAAGAAAATACAATATAGTACTTTATTTGTTGCTTTTCGCTGGATCTTTTTGAACCCAGGGTAAAAGTATTCATGTATTAAAGCGCTTAACTGTCTACCATCAGCATTAAGTGTGGATAATCGTATTGTAGTATTACATTAACGAAATTAAGAGTGAAGGGCCAGGGTAGCCCGAGAAATACAATTTTTTTTACGTTTTTTGCAATTTGCAGGGCAGTGTTAGATTCTATGTTAATCAAAATTTGAGGGTTTTATTGAAGATTTTAATTATTACAATTCTCTAAATACTTTCTACGGCCGCGAATCATATTTTGATCAACATACAACCTGATACTGATCGATATATTGAAAATTTTCATTTTGCGGACTACCTTGTAGGTTTCACCTTCATACAAGCTCAGTAACACTACAACTATTGAATTCAACATAAATGTCTAATCTCTTTGTATCAAATACCAATTCTAAATTTTGATATCCAGTTCTACTAGTATGTCAGTGATTCATTGAGTGCATATTGAAATCATATTTTTTTGTTTTTCTTTTTAATACAATTACAATATTAGTAGGTAGTTCAACATCTATCTACTTAAAAAATTACATACAATTTACTTACATTAAAAAATAATCGGTGAGAAATACAAGCTGCGAAGTTTCTAACAGTCTGAATTAAAAAAAAACGCACAAGTAACGAAAAAGCTTGAAGGTAAATTTCATAAGGTAATTAAATATTGTGTACAGGCTACTATTTAGTTGTCTTTGAAATTTATGCCTTACTTCGCGAATCCTTAAAAAAAAATCAATTGACTATGCAACATTCGAATCCGAGAGATTTACCCATAAATTTTAGGATAAAAACTAATTAATCTTCCAAACATCTGACGTGAATAAAATAACCAACAGAATTAAATTAACAACCACAGAAATTTTCTGAACTAAAAATGTTTTCAAAGACTAAGGAGTTACTTTAGACCTTTAGTTTCTTGGCGGGCCTGAGAGCATAGTTAAGAGTCACTTGTCGCTTGATGGTCGCCCGGCGAGGATTCCTCCGTCCGTTCCACTCCGCTTCCATCTTTCGAGCCAGTTCGAAATCGTTCTTTTCCTGTTCAATCAACTTTTCAATTCTTAGCTGCTCTTGCAGTATTTTCTTAACATCACAATTCTTTAATGGACTAGACAAATTTTTTACAGCTAAATTGACCTTATTGTTATTTATTGTTTCTGAAATTAATGGTGGACTGGTTACTTCCTTTTTGGTACTTGACTTTTTGGAATCACTCCGTAAGTATGGCTTTCGCTCGGATGACACTTTCCTCCGTTTAATTTTGCCCTTTTTCGGTGTTGTTTCATTTTCATCTTTTGAAATACTTCCCATGGATCGTGTGCGTCGAAGATTTGTTTCATTATTTAATTTAGTGATACCATCAATATGTATGGTTTGTTTATTTCTATTGTTATTTCTTTTGTTTGGTGTGGGTGCAACACAAGGGCTAGTAGATGCAGTCTTCTTTACTTTCGACCTGCTCCTTTCACATTTCCCAGGTGTTTCCTGTTATAATAGGGAATACACATAGGTAAATAAAGTTGCAACTTCTAACATAATACAATAAATAAGCAAGCTGCCGAGTAGCAAGTCTTACCTTTTTAACTTGAAGTATATTTAGTGCAATAACAAAGGCAGATGGTAATTTTTTAGCTAAGGACAGGTTCCTGAGGTGACAAAGTCCCTCTAAATACTGCGCACGGGTCGGCGTAGGCTCATCTCTGGTTGATTTTGACTCCTTGTCAACTCGAACCCCTGGAACGCGGAGTGGAAGAGTCTTACCTGCACTGAAACTGAAAAAAAATTCAACCAATTAAACATTTCTGAACCTTGCAGTTGAAAACAGAGCTTAAAATAGAATACTTGAATATAATAGCACCAAAATAATGTTTTAGATCCACCACTGTTTGTTAAGGTTGATGTTCCAGGGTAGCCCGCGAAATTCAAATTTTCTTAAGTTTTTTGCAATTTGCAGGCCAGTGATAGGTTGTATGTTGATGAACATTTGATTCGCGGCTGTAAGACGTATGTAGTTACTCTTTATGAGTTCGGAGGGTTGTATTAATGATTTTGATGATTATAATTCTGTAACTACATACGTCTTACAGCCGCGAATCAAATGTTCATCAACATACAACCTATCACTGGCCTGCAAATTGCAAAAAACTTAAGAAAATTTGAATTTCGCGGGCTGGTTGGAGGATTCACCTTAAGTAACCAGCTTAATTATGAAATTCCTGTTAAAATTACAATTTTGACATTCAAAAAGGCCTTCTATTTAATTTACAATTTTGACATTCGAAAGTGCCTTTTATTTAATACTAGCTGTTCCCGCGCGATTACACCCGCTGCTCGGCTCCTATTGGTCGTAGCGTGATGTTACATAGCCTATAGCCTTCCTCGATAAATTAACTATCCAACACAAAAAGATTTTTACAATTCGAACCAGTAGTTCCAGAGATTAGCGCGTTCAAACAAACAAACAAACAAACTCTTCAGCTTTATAATATTAGTATAGATTTTTTTCTTAATAAATGACTTTGAGTTGCAAATATTTTACCCAATTTAAAAAAAATTCAACTTAACCAAGATTGCATAAACCAAACTACCGGTGCAATGTATACCTTGTAGGAGTAGTTGACTCAATAGGTTTAAAATAACACAGCTCCTGTCTCATGGAGTCAACACTTCCAGTCTCAATGTTTCTGTTCTCAGCTAAGTTGATTTTGTGTTGGAGTATACCCGTGTACGGTAGAGGCAGTGACACAAGCAGGGATGGTACGGATGTTTTTATTTTGACCTTATCTTCTGAAGTACCTACTTCTTTATCACCAGGATCGTCTTTCTGTAAAAATGAAATTAAAACAACTATCAATCAACGGAAGAAAATAATTGATGTCACTGCTAGAATATTTTGTAATATGTTACTTGAGGGGAAAGCGCCAGGGCAGTCTGAAAGAATTTAGATTTTCTTATGTTTTATTAAATTTGCAGATTAAGTTAATCAGATGTATGTTCATTAAAATATGATTTGTGGCCATAAAAAGTTAAGTATTGTAATCATTAAAATTATCAATATAACCTAAAGGATTGCTAATGATAAAGGTGAAAGCTACATGAGGGATCTTGTAACTCTCACATTAAAAACATTTTTTGGTGAAATTGAAAACTGATTAATCAAGCTACACAGCCCACAACCTCAAAACTCATTAGTCTAGTGGTTGCAAGCGCTACTGCTGAGCATGAGGTCCTGAGTGTATTTCCGAGGTTGGGCAAAGTATTATTGAGTTTTTCTATCTTGACTTTGTCAGTAGCGGCCCAGAGTCTGGGTTTGAGCCTGGTTGATGCCACTATTACATGGACCTTACATAACTGGCGAAATGTCGGTGTACTATACGTACAATCCTGCCCAACCTTTCGGCGAAACCAGGTGTCATGTTATGTATGATTATGAAATAAAAACTAACCTTTTCTTTAAGACTCGTCCCATTTTCTTTATTCCATATCCCAGGACCAAGTTTGTTTTTTTTATCTATAAAGCTTTTCATTAATTTTCCATAACTTGGCACCATTTCTGGTGAGGTTCCATTCATGGGCTTGACTACTGGTGCTTTAGAAGTTGACTCATCAGTGCTTGTAATAACATTAGTTTCATTTTTGACTTGCACACTACTGAAAGAAGATAGTGTTGCTGGTTAAGATCAGGTTTCCACCAACATGGAGATGTAGCAAAATGACAATAGGTTTGAATTCTTGTTTGCAAATCCGCATAGCTTCAAAACAATGTAATAACCATTGGTTGTTACCGAAACACTTTCATCTCTCTGCTGGGATCAATGGCTTAACATGCTTTCTGAGGGTTAAAGAGTCTCAGTATGTAAAGATGGTCATACATCTACGGACTAACCCTAGCAAAGATAGGTCGCTACTTGTAAAATACTGGTATTCAGTTGCATCCAGTTAGACTGGAAGCCAACCCCAAATTAGTTGGGAAAAAGCTAGGCAGATGATGATGATGAATATAGTGTAAAATAGTCTTGACAAATAAATAATTATGATTATATATAATTACTACTTGGTGTGGTGCTTTCCACAACAAAAGACCATTTCAGACACAGATCTACATGGTCCTGACCAAGATTATATCTGGATTTTAAAAGACACTGTTACCCTCAGTTTGTTGCGCCATTTCTTCTCAGGTATAGTCAGATAGAAAATGATGCATTCATCTAGCTTATTATTACTATATATTTTTATATGACGAGTTTTCTGTTTTCTCGTTTACAGATAAACAGTTTACTTTAATTTCACTAATTCATGAATTCCACAATAGTTGACCAAATGTAGATTTATGTGGTTCAGACACTCATAAAAATAAAAGATCAGAGAGCGGCAGAAGTAGGACATCATAAAATATAACAAAAATAACACATGGACAAATCAAATAATGGCATCAGCTGGAGATTAGGTTTTGAAAAATTTCACTTACTCATTAGTGGTGGGAATTTGTAATTTTGACAGATAATTAACAATTTTTGTAGCTTTAAGTCGAGGTTTTGCAGGGGTTGCTTTAACATTGAGCTTCCTAGGAGTGTTTGGTGGTGGTACATCTTTTACATGATCTTGCTGCATTTGTTGTGCTAGAATTTCATCTTGTTTTAAGTTATCTAAATACTTCTTGTGCGCTTCTTCTTCTTCACATTGAATTTTTCTAAAACAAACATAATAATGCTGTATTTTATTGTTTATGTTATACAGGGATATTTGTTAGAAACCATTGGTGCTGGAGTAACAACAAATATAAACATTTCTTACTTGATTAATAACTCAGTCTCCTGTATGTGCTTTTGCTCTAATCTTACTCTCTCAGCTCTTAAGCGCATCAGTTCAGCCTCATATTCTGATCTAATTTCCCCAGGCTCACTTAGCCGGAGTAAGGGTGCCTCTGAAAATTTTAAAGGCTTGTGTGAGGTAAGTGAGAGCAATTTCCTTGATACATGTCATGTCAGTAGGGAAGAGTGACTGTGAAATGTATGGAGAGAGATTATGTTGACATTGTATTATGTTAATGAATTTAATTATTGTAGGCCTTAGCAAATTACTGGTGTCACTCTCTACAAGATCTAAAGAAAAGGTTGGTCAGGGGCTAATCTTATAAACATATAACATTAAAAAAATACAGACGTTTAGAATTTATTAAAAACATATTTTACTTTACAAACAATAAACAAATATTGATTACTATCGTTCTTTCCTGTATCATTTCAGGTGTTTACCTTCTGGTAAATGGATATCCTCTCCTCTAGTTTTAATTTCAATTTCTTGTGGAAATTTCGTTTGAATAAAATTCCAAAGTTCAACATTCACCAAATTCTTTTGTTTTGTTGCTGTTCTTAGCCAGGATCCAATTCGCAATCGACACAGAGGACAACACAAAGCATTATTTTCTATGGTGCCATTAAAACAGCGTTGACAGAAATCATGAAAACACGGCAAAGTTACGGGTTCTATTAAAATAGATTGACAAATTGAACAAAATACGTCCTTTATTTCTAATTTTTCTAATTTTAATAACTTATTTTCAATTTTAGACAGCCGCTTCTTTGACTTGGCCGCCATTTTTCATTATTGTTTTTTTTTCTCCTTTTTTTTTCTTTGAGTTTGTGTTCCGTTTTACAATATTCATATATTTAGCATCACTTGCCACTAAGGGAGATTTCACACGATCAATCAATCTCGGGAACACATCAGTTTATCCCAAGGATAAACTGATGTGTTCCCGAGATTGATTGATCACCAAGGCTTAGAGCATTTAACCTAAGGCTCTAAGCACCAATGTTTCCTACCTGTGGGACAAAGTGGAATGTTTCCAAGTTTGATCTCCGCTGTGTTAATTTTCGTGGGGCTGATTACACGCGCATAAACTCAACTCTGATTTCATTTTTCCTACCAGACCATGTCAGTCCAAGTCCAGAACAAAAACTCTAAAGGGCTTTGGACCGGAAAGGGCTAGGCAACAAATTATAAGTCTTAGAGTAGCTTCGGTTTACTAACAATTTAGTAATTAAGGCTGAGACTATGTACGTGTTACGGCTGTAAATCATATTTTGATTAACATACAACCCACTAGATGTGTACAACCTAATGTATGCATAGAACATTAGGTTAAATCTTTAAATGCTCTAAGCCTATGAATTGCCAAAATCCGATAAAAAAAAAAAATTTATATGTAATGTCATAAATCGGTTAATCGCGTTCGAAATGGAGGTAGGTGTACTGCATAATTTTACTATCCTTCATAGTAATTAGCCACCTACGACCATATGCTTTATGACGACCATCGATTCCTACGACACACTTGACATCGCTAGCGACAAATTGGATGTGAAAATCTGTGAGTTGCGGCGCCTTTTCATTTATCCAAAGCATTTAACCTATGCTCTAAGACCCAAAGTCACCGGCGCCGGCGATCAAAGTACGCAAAGGTGTTGTGTGTAACTAGCATTAGTTTCTTACTAAAAAGTTACAATTATAGAATTATCTTGGGTAGTGATGAAATACCTCCATTATTAAATACATTTTATTTTATAAATACGTATTTTTTTTTATTTATTGGATGTAAAACGAATAAAGATTTATTGGATTCCACAAAATAGTTGATTATGTCAGGGGTACCAACATTCTGAGCGAAGAAGCCATGTTGATATTTTCTTTCTTTTTTCGTCATGTACCGACTCACATGTATTTGAGAACGAGAAACGAACACGAAAGAAACCACGAGAAATATGGTGGTTGGAAGAGGATTTTAGATGGTGTTCTTTTGTTCTTGCAGTATTGTGGTGGATTTTTAACAAATGTTTAAGTGTGCTCTTTGAAATCTTTGTTAAAACCCAGGATAAAACCTTGGAAAATGTCTTCAATGCATTTTGTGGTTCATCCTTTGCCTGGCACAGAGGATCAATTGATAGACAGGTAAACATATTTTATCGTTTTAGTTGACTCCATTTCGTTCATGTTGTGAAATCCGACATTCTATGATCATACAACTGTTTTGAGTCACGATGATATAGCATCAAGGGCCACGTTTCCCGTATCATTTTACGCTCATGGGAGAATTTCCATTGCCTGACATTTCTTTGTAGAACTAGATATAGCTGCATGGAATCCATACCGATTAATGTTCATTTGGATTCATCGTTAGATCGGATGGCGTAATCTTGTTTGGTTAAAAACGACGATGCTTTATTTGCAAACCTGCTTTTCGCATTGACAATACCGATACAGGAGTTGTTAATAATTCTCGTACTGTGACATAATTATCCAATACCTATTCGGTACTTGTATGAGAGCTTAATTAGCATTCGCTTTTAATTAGGAGCATAGGCAGATTCTAAAAATACAGTTTGCAGATGAAAATAAAGCTTTCGCAAAATATGTAAAGTAGGTATGAAAAAAAAAATTGATAACAACACCCAATTTACTGTTCTGTAACAGACCTCAAAGGAGGTTATTTACCAATAATGACATGCATACTGGGTAGTTAGCTTCTTATTCTTCACTCTTTAATATTAGCATGATTTTTTTAGGACCAACATGATTATTAGAAAAAAAATTGGATATTATGCTTACATCTAAGTTAAGCTAAGTACCTATTCTGAATTATTTCCAGTTTGCCAAATTATTACTAATATCTGTTTTTTTTTCGATATAATTAGCCAAAATGCTATGAAACTGAAAGTAAAATATCTGTACACACATGAATGCTTTATTATTTTTTGCTTAGGCTGTAGATGTTTGATCTTGCTAGGACAAGGTCTTAAAAAAATGTTCCTTGTGTTTTATTTGTCATACAATATGAATATTTCAGCAAAATACTAACATAATAATTGGTTTTTCTGTATTGTAATTTTTTTCTGATTATGAAAACAAGCCCAATCATAGTGTAATGGTGTTTCAGTGTTGTCACAGATTTTTTTCCTGTCAAATCAATAGTTCTTTTTTTACAAAACTATATTGAGTTTTGATCATTTTAGCTCGGAACCATTCGACAAAGCAAAATTTGGTCAGTGGGTCATTAAGTATTTTTAATAATAGGTATTTTTCTTACTGTCAACTTGCCTATTGTGTGTGTAAAATTGTGAACATACATGCACATTATTTCGCTTTGAATAAATGATGCTTTGCCATCACTAAGCACCCCTGAGCTTGTACACATTGATATTAAGAGTATGTGTATCAGAAACACAGAAATAAGACTAACCTGCCACCTTCATGAGATAAGACATCTGCTGTATTAAAAATTACAATCATTCATATAATAATAATAATAAATTGCTACTAGAGATAACAAATAGTTTTCCAGTGAATAAAAAAAAATATGGTGCCATTTGTGGCTGTATGAATTGGGAATACTGTGTTGTAAAGAAGTGAAATAGATGCAGCATCTTATATTTTGGCTTTGCTTGTCCCGTCAGATAGCTTTGGTGTTCCTTTGAAATGACATATTTATGCTGCCACTTGTATATGCCTTCTACATATGATCACATATAATTGCTGACATATTTATGGATTATTCATGAAATCAGATATTATTGCCGACAGTTTCATAGCAGAGTAACTATGCATGTGACACTACATCTATCATCTGCAATTACAACTGCTACAATCCTCTTGTATATGCAGCTCCCTAAGATGATGGGTTTGTAGCCAAAAGTTACAGGTTGAAAACCTGTTTCTTGATTATACCTGTTAGAATGCTGATATCAACCAGTATGTATGCATTCATACAATGCATGAGTGAAAGCTTAACAATTTAGCAAGATGCATCTTTCATACTAACTGCACCTTGTGGTTTCACCTGCAGAAGTTATGATACTGTGAGAATTTTGGGATAAAAGCTCCTATGTCCTAACTAGCATCATGCTTTACCCACATACCAAATTTCTCCAAAATCTGTTCAACCATTTTAGGATGAAAGCGTAACAAACAAACAGACTCACTTTCTCATTTCATGTATTAGTTAATAGTAAGTAAAGTAAGTAGAATCTTTTTGAACCTATTATCTTTGTTAATGTTTCTTAGTTCTAAAAATATTACTATTATCACATCTTTCAAATTTATTTAGCTTAGGGAGCAATGACATAAAAATGGTCAAATTACTGTCCTCTGCCAAGCTAAGATTAATGTATATTATTATCTGACCATAATCATTGTGAACACAAAACCTTTTTGGTCTTCAAACTTAAGGTCTGGCTTAATATTAAGTTTTATCTTTTTTGTGGGAACATAGTGTTATTTACAATATGAACTTTTAACAATTATAACAAACTATAATTAATTTTTCATTGTTTTAGGCTAAAGGAAGTAGCTGACCGTTGGAATAGATATGGGACAGGTGCCGGTTCTTCGGCACTCAGCTCTCTGCGAGGCGTGCGAGCAGTGGCCGCCGGCCCAGCTCACATTGCTTGCCTGCTCGAGGATGGCACTATCTGCCGTGCCGCCTTCTCCATCATTCCCGATAGATTGGACTTGAGTAAAACTGACGCTAGTAAGAATGGGGGCAATGGCGGAGGGGGAAGTGGCGGCGGAGGGACGAGCGGGGGCAAGCAAGGAGGCAGCGGTGGGGGCTGCGGCTCGCGTCAACAGCCGCGTACCAGAGCCCGGATTATGAGGAACTCGATTCGTGCTACACCCAGCTCACAAGGTAATTTGTTTGTGGCACTTTATAGTATTTTGTCAATCTTATTATGAGGTTCAGTTGATTGAGATCCAACATGACCTAATTGTCATATACTACAAATAGACAAAGGAAGAAAAAGATAATGGTGTTAAGTGTTATGGTTGTTTTACTTTTTAAGGGCTTAATCCATTTGATTTGTACAGGGTCAACGAGCCGTGCGACTGGGGTTATTATCGGAGCATCTAGTTCAGGGCGAGTGGTATCAGTCCCAGCGCCGTTTGTGCCGGAAGATCTAGTCACACAGGCTCAAGTAGTCCTGCAGGGAAAGAGCAGGAGTCTCATTATAAGAGAGTTACAGGTAAGACTTTTGGCTACATCTTGATTCAAGGTGGTGGTCTACATAAGAAGAAATGAAAATTCAGAATCAACGTAATTTTATGAATTTATTAATTTTGAGATAATATTATTATAACAAATGAATAATGGCGTTCGAATATGTGTTTTTGTGAACTAATTTAGCGAACAAACTTGGACGTGAATCTGGCGGTGAACAACCTGCTGTCGCGCGACGATGAGGAGGGAGAGGAGCCGGAAGGCGGCGAGGGCGGCGACGGCTACGTGCCCGAGGACCTCATCTCGCTGCTGGACGGCGGCTTCCACGCCGCGCAACAGGACCACTCCGTCATCATCGACGCGGACACCATGTTTTCTGAGGACATCTTCGGGTACGCGGCTATCAGAAGGTATACCTGTCAAGCTACGCTCCTCCGCCTCTACACACTCCTACCTGTAGTAAACATAGCCCTGGACCCAATATCTGGCACGCTGTCAAGCTTACGCAGTTTCCGTTTATGTTGTGATTGGGTGTTTATTTGATGTTAGTTCTGCACATAGACAACATACCCTAGAACAGTGCATGTTATTGTTTGGTCCCTGCACTGATCACGTTCCCGAATGTATTATGTACTGTATGTGTCTATGTCCAGTGTAGTAGTAGTAGTGGTAGGCTCACAGATATAAAGAAAGGGTCTGTTAATATGATCAAAGAAATTTAACAGCCACCAATTGTGGTAACAATCAAGGAGAACTTTAAGACTGAATAAACCGAACACGGAACTTTGACTTCAGTCTTTCAGTGCGGGTCCCTTTGTCTTTATATCTGTGTAAGCTCTTCACCGTCAAGGCGGTATTAAAATATTGTGTTGTAATAGTCGCAGTGGGGGCGGCGGCGGTAGTAGTAGCGCGAGGGGTGGCGCCAGTCGGGAGAGCGGCAGCTCCACGCAGGAGCGCCCGTCTGAGTTCAGTCGCTGGCGCGAGCGGCAGTACTTCGGGCCGCGCAGGTGGCTGGAGTCTGCGCTGCGCGATACTTCTTGGGACAAGGACGGAGGTAACAATGATGGAGGTAAATATTCAATGGTCTTTTTAATATTTTTGCTGTAGAGTATTTTATTCTAGAAAATTCTTATTATAGTGATGACTAAATCATTCTTATAATATTCCACAGTGCCCTTAATTGGTAAGCTGCTGAATATTAGTGATTATGCATGTTAATAGTATAAAGTATGTTTTCATAAATGTGTAGGACATTTCGAATAAGTTGTTGAGTTGTCCATAATTTAAGTCAAAATGTTGTTTCCAATATATTTTATCCTTACCATTTTTGAACATGATTTAGCTGAGAGCAAGAAAAAGGATTCTTCGATTGCGGCGTCACCGCTGTGGGTGTCTGAAGAGTTGGAGTACTGGGACAGTAACATTCGTTTCACCCACATCGCGGCTACCTACAGTGAGCTCATCGCGATCTCGTCTCAAGGCCAGCTGCACCAGTGGCGCTGGGCTGATGCACATCCTTATCAGCGCAATGATGTAAGTGCTATAAGTGCCGAAATATGCTTAGCCTCGTCTCCATTTTATAATATTAATGGTAATGCAATCTCGATGGCTATGAAATGCCTCAGAGATCTCGTTCTTGCAATATCATTCGAGATTACAACCCCATTGGTTAAGATTTGAGGCTGAGGTCTTCGAAAAGTTTTTTCAAAATAATAATTAATGCATTTATATTAAGTGAGCGAGATGAATATAATTAAATACAAATTTAATAGTCTCTTTCTAAAGGGATTGCAATTGCTTGCAGACAATCCATGTTTTAATAGTAACTTTACCTACATTTTTACTTTCTCACCTTAACAAAGGCGTCTGGATCGGTGAGCGCTTACCACCCGCGCTCCACCTGGCTGGGGATGACTCCCGGCGAGCGAGTCATCAACATCAGCGCCGCCGGTATACGCATATCAGTGCTCACTGACACTGGCAGGATTGCTACCTTCCTTGATGAATCTATTGGTAAGCTAAGCTGTTTATTATTACGATAAAATTATTTTAAATGTTATGTACCTTGACAAAAATGGGTATCTGTAATATTTTTCAATGTAGCGTCATAAAAATAAATCAAATTTGAGTATTTCACAATAAATAAATACTTTATCAAATAATAGCATGACATTCAATAGTTTTCGAGTGTTAAAACTTCTCAACAGCCATGTATTTGAGTGTTTCATGATGAAGATTTCATAATGGAACTTTATTTTTATTCAGACACGTGCAAATTAAACATGGCTTACGTTTAATCTATATAATATTGTTTATTTATGTGTAGCTCACGCTCCTGGGGCTTCGCGTTTGGAGCATCCTCTGCAGACGTTTGTGGAGTTTGGATCTGACAAGGCAATCTCGCTGCATGTATGCTCTCTGTATACCGTCGGAAGATTGGACTCTGGTGCACTTTATTGGTGGTAAGCTCATTCATCTTATTAAATAGCTGGCCAGGTTAACTGAGCTTTATTCTCGACCATTCTCATCTATAAATATTTATTCCGGTCGTGAATCATGTTTTGGTTATTACCATCCGCCCTGTGAAGATCATCACTGCATCTAGCCTGATACCCTGAAGTTAATTCATTCATCAATAACCCTTTCCTAGTTCCGTAAGTCATATGATGCCTCGATTGTTCAACTATTGACTCTAATAAGCAGGTGTTGAAAATGTTAATTCTTTGAAATCATTATGTATCTGGGTCTGTTGATATCATAGAAAAACCATACAAAATTGTTGTCCTGTTTACTAGGGGAGTTCTCCCGCTGGGCCAGCGCGCTCGTCTGTGGGAGAAGCACCGCGCTCGCTCCCGCAAGCAGCAGCGCGGTCACTCGTCCACTGCGCCTCAAGACTTGCAGGCTGGGCAGAGCGTTACTATGAAGAACGCGCCTATGTATCAACCCGGCGCCGTTGGTAAGAGAATATTATATTTTGGTCTTTGAAATGACATACAGTTTTACATTCTGCTCATGTCCCATAGTATGAAGGTATGGGAGAAAATAATTGAGAAAAGATTGCGAGAGGACAGCGAGATTACCCCAAACCAGTTTGGGTTTATGCCAGGTCGAGGAACAGTGGACGCCACTTTTGCACTGCGCCAACTGTGCGAGAAGTACAGACGTGCACAGAAAAACTTGTACATGGTGTTCATTGATCTAGAGAAAGCGTATGATAGGGTACCTCGGGATGTCGTGTGGTGGGCCTTGAAAGAGAAAGTTTTGCCCGGGAAGTATGTAGAGTTAATTCGTGCAATGAACAGCCAATCTCGTACCTACTTCCGGCCGGCTGCTGACAAGACCGCGGTAGGCTTGCACCAGGGGTCGGCTTTAAGGTTGATGTTCCAGGGTAGCCCGCGAAATTCAAATTTTCTTAAGTTTTTTACAATTTGCAGGCCAGTGATAGGTTGTATGTTGATGAACATTTGATTCGCGGCTGTAAGACGTATGTAGTTACAGAATTATAATCATCAATATCATTAATACAACCCTCCGAGCTCATAAAGGTTCCGGAATGACTTTGACCTTGTAAAAAGTCATTTTTACACCTTTATGAGCTCGGAGGGTTGTGTTGTTGAGCCCGCGAATCAAATGTTCATCAACATACAACCTACTAATAGAGAAGTATGGAAGAAAAAGACATATTGCGCCGACCCGAAATAAATTGGGGTAAGGGCAGAAGAATGAGAAAGATGAAATTACTTACAGATTTAGTGAATCACATGTGTTATTGCTGATAAGTCTTATAGGTTAAACTTAAAATACATTCTGTGTTTGTTGGGAATGATGTTCTAAGATTTATTCAATGGTAGTCTTAATTGACTGGTGATGTGCTTGTATGCTTTTTCATCAAGAATACAACAGACAGTCATTCAATGTTGTTGGTTATTTATCACTGTTAATTTTGCCAAACAGGATTCAACATGTCCACGGGAGTGCCAAAAGTTGGGATCCTACAGAATGCTGCCTGGAACCTCTCTGACATGTGCAGGTTCAAACTACTGCCGCCACCGCAACCGGACCGCTCTGTCTCCGATAAAGACAAGAGGGATTTACAGGTAAACTTGGATCGTTGGATGCAAATGTTTGTATGAGCTGCTAATATACAATGTGTTTGAGAAAGGTCTAGCGAAAAGTAAGCGTGTGGTACAGAACATCAAACGGAACAACTTTTTCCCGGGGACCAAGACGGTAATTTAAAAAAAAACAATTACTGTGTTGATGGTCTGTACCGCACGCTTAATTTTCGCTACACCTTTCTCAGACACCCTGTATAATTAGAGATTATTATTAAAGTCCTAAAAATCTAGCTAGCAAAGAGCACATCTGCTATAACTGTTTTTCTTTTGCCTCGTCTAGAATCAGTCGCCCCTGACCGTGTCGTCTGTGAAAGCTTCGTCGTCAAGCGGCAACAGCAAGGACGGCGCTAAAGACAGCAACAAAGACATGGCGGACAGGCTCGACATGCCGCCGCCGCCCAGCCCGGCTTCTTCCACCTGCAGCGACACCAGCACATCGCACAGTGAGTTTAGTTTTACTTGATCCATAAGTCATGAACATTAAAATACTTATGCCACTACTAGAATTGGATGGCTAAAGATGTAATTTTTTCCAGAACGTGCCAAGCGCGTGACCGTACGCGGTGAAGAAGGTTCATCGAACGACGGCTCCAAGCGCGATGAGGAGGAATGGCCGCTGAAGGAGGTCGTATTCCTAGAAGATGTAAAGAGCGTGCCATTAGGCAGAGTGCTCAAAGTTGACGGCGCATATGCCGCCGTGCGATTCCCTACCATCGGTAAAGACGGCAAGGAGGTTGTGCCATCGACTCCTGACGATCTTTCGACGTTGTTGCAAGATTGCCGCCTTGTTCGCAAAGATGACTTGGTAGCTGTGAAGTGGGGCGTGGGTGGGGCCGCGGGGCCTCGCGGACCGGACTGCCTGCAACGCTCACCCAGGAAGATTGCGCTGCCGCCTGATGTACAAGTTATTACTATTGCTGTAAGTATAAAATCAGTTCCCTTATTTCAAAGATCTTCGATAAATCTTCCAAAACTAAAACTTAGTCTTAGATTCAATGAGTCTCAAAATTAAAAATGATATATTGAATTTAGGCTAGCTACATAACAGTCCCCCAAAACGCACGCCCCTCACCACCTCCTAGTACTTGCTAAGAAAAAGTGGCGCAATAAATTCTCCAGCATCACAACCGTCCGTTCAATTAGAAGAACTTGATTCCATACAAATACAAAGGAATTAACATTACTAAACAAAGAAACGCAAAACATTTAAAACTATATTCAAGCAAAAATAAAAACGTTAACAGAACTTAGTAATATGTGATACCTACTAGCTGGCGTACTCAATTCCCCGTCAAAGCACGTACATTGCTTACGGAACTTAATAATAGCCTCCAAGCATAAATGTCATGACTAAATTTCTTTGGTCCCCCAGGTGGACAGTCGCGGCGTGCACGCTGTGGTGCGCAGACCGGGCGGCGCTTTGGCGTACGCCGTATACGCCGTGGGTACCACCCGGGCACTCACTGACAGCGCGTTCCCGACTGATAACAGTGCGCTTCTCGGCTATTCTAACGGACAGGCCATACAACTGGCTACGGCTGCTGAGGTAAGTACGAAATTATATAAATAGCTTTAATCCATTATGAAACACAAAAATAAAGATGTGTGTATGAATTTGTAACAGTTTAGCGAGTTGGCAATGTTATGGTTGTTATTTGCCATTTTTAGTTAGGTATCAAATTTAATGTGTAAAATTATTTATTTTGTCTCTGTTGTTATCCAACTGAGCAGTCTGCTTAAGTTTGAGCAACCCGGACAACTTTTAGTTTATTCTAAGAAATGCAATATTGGGTTGAGATAGGCAACTTGTGATCTCGCGTGCTAGGTCAGGTTTCGAGATTGTACAATCGTTATTTTGTCAACTATTTCGCTACTTTTTTAATGCGTTTTTTACATTACGCACACTGCAATTTCGTAATTTTATTATATAGAAATCGATCGAAGTTGTCATCCCAAGCTCGAGATCTTCGACATTCCATTCCCTGGTCGGTGTTATGGGACAGTAGTTTCAACAGTTTAATGTGTGCGTTCAGGGCAGCGAACCAGTGGTGATGATGGTGGACGGCAACGGTGCGCTGTACCCGGTGTCGCGCGACTGCGTGGGCATGGTGCGCGAGCCGCCCGCGCTCAACCTGCCGCCCGCGCGCGCGCTGGCTGCGCACGCGCTGCCGCTGCACCCGCACGCCGCCGCCGCCGCCGCCGCGCACCCGCACCACACCGCGCTCAAGTCGCAGGTACGGACCTACCACACTCAACGTCACTTCTATCTTCATATGCTTTCATGGGAACCTTCTGGTTATGGAGATATTGAAGGCCAAAATATGAAACCTTTTAACCGATATTTTTCTAAAAACATAACTTCAACTTTAAATACTCCCAGGACCTTTGCATCCAGTATGTATAATCTCGCGACTCACTGATACTACGGACGACAGGCTGCTAGACTACAGTTAATCAATTACTATTTTGTTTTTTGTATGCAGGTTGCGCTCATTATACTGGTGCCCGAGCCACAGCTCATGATGCCGCGTGTGTTACGTTGTGACCTTGACGGCGTGCGTCAATTATTGCACCAACTCGAATCTGATACTAGCAGTAAGTTATTTTTCTATCTAATTGTTGAATAATAGTCCTAAAATATATATGTGGCGTGTACTACATGTTTGTAATAATTATCCACAGAGCAACAGATCTTGTCCATCTTACAAGAACGTTGCGACGGCAACAGGAATATACTACACGTATGCGTACACATGTGCGCGCCCACGTCGAACAAGGAACCCGATATCGGTACGTAAACCTCTGTACCAAAAGTAATATCCTATGTAGCATAGGTATAATTCTAACTTAACATTATTTACTCATTAGTGGAAAACGCTTCGATGCCCAATTTAGCGAGTGGCACGGGAGGAGGCGGCGCGAGCTCTGAGGAGTCGGTGCCGGCCATCTCGTGGCCACCGGAGACCTTCGAGGCGTCCGGAGACGAAGACAGCTTGATGGGGCTCACTAACAACGGGTAAGAGCTTCACTGCTTTTACAGCCATCATTCAGTGATGCAACTCTGAAGAATGCGTTTTTTTTTGCGGCAGAAAGCAGTCGTCACGCAATTACTGTTCATGAGTGCGATTTGCTGCCTGTAATGTGTAACTGTGTCTTAATATTTTCCGTTATTGTGTTTTCTGTATTTGTTTCTTATCATCATCACCTAATTTTCCGAGAGAGTAAGTCAGTTTCTGGTCTAGTATTCCCTCTTTTTTTTTGCCCAATAATTTTATATGGTTTCAACCTTTTTTGTAACCTTTAACCCTAACAACCACTATGGGTCTCCACTCAATGAAAAATCAATTTGGTGACCTCATAGTGATAAATTCATGGATTTCGCTGCTCTTGGACGCCTTACCCGGTTTTAATGGGCAGTGAGAATCTTGGATTACGTAGCAAAGAGCACTAGACTAGTTCTGAAGAGTGTTGTGATGGACGTGATGATTTGAAACACTTACAGTAAACTGTCTGGCGCTGGTAACAGTGGCGGTGCGGTGAGCGCGGACCCGGCGGAGCGGCGCGGCAACGCGCTGGCCAGTCTGCGCGCGCTGTGCGAGAGCTCCGTGCTGCAGCCCTTCCTCATGCAGCTGCTCACTGCCAAGTAAGTTTAGCATCTCATCAATAATTGATGGTAATACGAAATTAGTGCTCAGATCGACAAGTTTCTCAGGGCAGCAACGTAAAGCAAGCGTGTGATCAGTTTAACCATGACTTGCGCGCCCCAGCTTAATGTTGTCACCCAATTTAGTTAACAAGTTACTTAAATGACTCAACCAAATTCGTGACTGTTTCTCGAGTCTGCTCGAATTGTTGATGTGGACGCAACTATCGCATTTTGAACACTTTTCACAATAAACTTACTTCACCTTTGTCAATAAATTCTACACAACCTTCACTACCACAGGGACGGCATGGGCCAGACGCCGCTGATGGCCGCTGTGGCGGAACGCGCTTACCGGGCAGCGCTAGTCATAATGGACTCCATCGGCGGCTGCCCCGATGCTGACGAGATACAACGCTCGGCCGCCATCTTCCCGCCCAACGCGAGCCCCGATCATTCCCCACTGCTGGTACTCTGCTGCAACGATACTTGCAGCTTCACCTGGACTGGACAGGAGCATATCAATCAGGTACAGAATCACTATCAAAATCCCTTGTTTACAAAATTGCATTACCTATGAATGTCAATGTTTTGTTGATTGATCAAACCAATAATCAAACATTAATTTTTCTGGCAATTGTATGACGATGTTCTGATTACATTATTTGTTTGCAGGATATATTTGAGTGCAAGACGTGCGGCCTGACAGGATCTCTTTGCTGCTGCACGGAATGTGCTAAGGTAATATTTTTCAACAAATTGGTTATGGTCGCTTCTTTTTCTGCTAGAAAACGTGATAAACGAGGTTTTCCTATTTTAGTAATTGTTTACGAATAATAAACTAGTTTTTTTTTGTATAGATGTGATAAAAATGTTTTTCGTTTACTAGGTTTGCCACAAAGGCCACGATTGCAAGCTAAAGCGCACGTCTCCGACGGCATACTGCGACTGTTGGGAGAAGTGCCGCTGCAAAGCTCTGGTCGGCGGCAACTGGACCGCGCGCTGCGATCTACTGGCGAGACTCGCTCGTGATACTTCACTTGCCACGCATTTCAACTCAAGGTACTAAACCTTTAATTATAACAGAATATCAGCAGTGATATACGTACATAATATGATTTCTAAATAAGAATTATTCTTATGTATTTCATTCATTTGCAAGAACAACGAGTACATAAGTTGACAAGTATTCTTACTAAATTTCCGTCACATCTTACTGGGTATCTGTGCAAATCTAAAGATAAGGTGTTTTATAGTTTGACCGAAACCGCTGTACCGCGCTTTAGGTATGTGCACGGCGAGACGGGGGTCAGTGCAGGCCGCTCATCGGTCATTGCTCATGGGGTGTCGCGCCAACGTACAGCGGTATAAGCAAAAAGAAGTAGTAGCACTCAAGTCCATGCTGCCAATGCTTTCCTATTGGCTGTAAAATTGTGACTACTTGTTTTTTGTTATGAATGCTACTTGTCATGAAACATTAAAATTTTCTAATCGGTAACCGCCTTTTTTATATTCTTATTAAAAAAAAATCCGCTCAACTGTTGCAATATCAAATATTGATTGAAAATAATAAAAAAGTAATTATATGTCATAAGTCACAGTTGAGCTAATAAACTATTCATGTAATTGGACAATAAATAGTTAATTAAACAATGAATATTTGTTCTCAGGGGTGAATCAATCCTGCTGTTCCTAGTGCAGACAGTGGGGCGCCAGGCGGTGGAGCAGCGCCAGTTCCGCGCGGGCGGCGGGCGCGGGCGCGGGCCGCGCAAGCAGCCGGGCTCCGACGCCGAGGTGGACGCGCCCGACCATGACCTGGAGCCGCCCAAGTTCGCCAGGAGGGCGCTGCTGCATTTATTGGGTGAGATAATATGACGAATGACTCGATCGTATGATTGTTGCGTTTCACGTGCATCGGTCATTGTTATTTTCTGTTCACGACGTTTAGTTTAGTCAATTAAAATGGACCAACCCCATTTATTTAAATTGATTAACATAAAAACATATAAAAGGTACATACAAAATGTTGGCATTTTGGAATTTCTTTTTGATTCTTTGGGCAATGATCCCACTTAATGTATAGGAAAAGTTTTTTTTTCGATTTCCGACTTTTGTAGTGCTCAAACCTTAGTTGGTCTGATAGAGTTTTGGCCGGCAGGTATAGTCCGTCACAGAACGCCAAACATAATATATTATGCGTAATTTTACTTCATTCATCTACAAACAGAAACACGTTCAGGATAGGAAGTCAGAACAGAAGGGCGATATTGACATAAAAGTCACATTATATATTCTTGTGGTTTTCTTACGACTATATTTAAATATCTGATGCATTCATAGAATTCAATGATGAGGTAAGCAAAATTTAACTGCACCAACTACCCTTGATTTTATACCAAGCAAATGTATGTTTAGGTGATTGGCCGGCCGTTGAAGCAGCTGTGATGTGCGGCGCCAGTGGCAATCCGGGCGAGGCCGAGACTCGGGCCAGCAGCCCCGCGCCCTCGCAATCAGGCACTACTTTACTGGACAAGTTTACACATGCGCTTATCGTTAAGTGCACTAATGAGGTTAGTATGAAAAGCAGTAGTGAAGAAGAAACGCCTCTTTCAGCTAGTTGAAAGAGGGCGTAAATATGACAATGAAATTTAGAATGAGATTCATAAAACTGGGAGGAAGCCTTAAACTCAATCATAATCATTTATTTACAAAGAGTATTGGTAAAATGTAGGTCTTAGAGAAGTAGGTTTTCCTAGAGAATGCTATCAAAAATCTATCATTCTTTGTTGCTGTTTTTTTATATACGGCCTGATTCTGTAATGTCAGTCTTATAGATCCTCTGCTATAATACAGCTATTGAACATTGTTCTCTTTTGTGACAGATGCTAGACACTCTGTTACACACATTGATTCGCGAGCAACAAAACGAATCAATCCCGGGACGCTCCGACCGAGCCCGTGATGTGGCGCGACGCTTCGTGCGCTCCGTCGCCAGGATATTCGTCATTTTCAGTGTTGAGATGGCTCCAGGCGCAGCTAAAAAGAAAGGGTAAGTAGTGGAATAAATTGTAGGGGGTGGTTTTTACAAAGTCAAAGTGCATCAAAATCCGTTGCATAGTAGTAATACTATACATCTTTTTTGTATATCTTTATATAATTAGCCTATGACCATCTGGAATAATTATTTACCTATGAAATAGTGAAAGAATTTCTCAAACAAAAGTTGTGGTTCCAGAGATTACCCTTCATAAACTCCCAAAATTCACAATAAAAAAGTTCTTACTGTTGCATGACGTGTTTCATCATAACATTGACAAAAGAATTTCTTCTTTGATTTGTCTGTTTATAGCCGACTGTACGTGTTGTGGCGGTGTCTACACGGTAACATGTTGCCAAAAATATCAACAAAACCTTGATTGTCCACAGACCTCTTTCAATAACATCATCACTAGTCCGTTGTCGTCGCGTGTTCGCGGCTCTAGTCGCTTTGGCCGTGGAAGAACTCGTAGAAGCAGCTGATGCGTTACTAGCTCCGGTTCGACTTGGAGTCGTCCGGCCCACGGCTCCGTTCCCGCTAGCTACCACGTATGTGGACCTCGTGAACGGCAGCGAAGACTTGTTCGGTGTAGAACCTCTTTCTACTGGACATTCAAGACTTGCACATGCCCGCAGGTGTGTATTGTAATGTCTTAACGTAATATAAGTTATGCTTCAGTCTGCAATCATAAACTCCTAAGTATAAGTTCTTAATATGGAAGGTATACCTTGACGTAAGTTGTCGGCGCTCTTTTCTGTCATTGGTAAGATTTATTCGTAAAGGTTTTGCAATGCATGTAAATGATGTTGATGGTTGACTGGTACAAATAGCTCTGATTTCCCTTATCTTTTGAACATAAATTTTCGCTGCGATAATATTGTGACACGACGAGAAAATAACACAGTGAAATCTTCGAGCTGTCATTCCACCTGATTCTAGGGATCGACAATATCACAATATGACAGCTCATTTATAATGATGTTTTGGGTGGCGCAGAGAGTCAGCAGCGGGCGGCGGGCGCGGGCCTGCGGCGGGTGGCACGTCGCTGGGCAGCTCCACGCTGGCGCCGGACCGCTCGTCCACGCCCGTGGCCACCGAGTACGCCGACGACGTGGCGGGCGAGGCGCTGGGCAACGACGACGACGCCTCCGAGACCGACGAGCCCGCGCCGCCCGCGCACAACGCGCAGCCGCAGGACAACCAGCATCACGACGACGCTATGGCCGACAGGTACGCTCGCGTGTTTTGGATTTATCTTTTCTATGTGAAGTCGGCCTTTCGTGTTCACTTCTTGAGCCGTCAGTCAGTAGCTTATTTTTCTTTTTGTTAAATTCTTGCCTTTTATTCCGCATCTTTCACTCCAAGTAAAACGTCTGAACACAAAATTTATCAAAAGTGAAAACTTCATTAATTAACGATGTTGAATTTTGGCATTCGTCATCTTTTACTCGCCTAGTGAATGATCTAGTGAACGAAGACTAATACCTTCATCCTGTTCAATAGGGGCCAAGAACAACATGTTGTGGTAGAGAACGGTACAGAGCGTGCCGAAGGCGGCGAGAGTGAGAGCGAACTCGACTTGTTGGCCGAGGTGGAGACAGAGAGCGACTCTGACGATCAGGACAACGCGGAGTCCGCGCAGCGAAGCGTACAGACCGGGGCCACCCAGGGCTCTGATGCAGGTAAGCTGGCTAAATAGATTCAGGACACGAATTTTCATGATATGCATTTTACCTCTTATAATTTTACTGTTGTCAATTGCCACATTGGCAATAATAAAATAGCCTAATTTATCAAACATTTAAAAAACATTATAGGCCACAAGGTACTATCACGGAGTAATGGTCACTGCCACCGAACCATAATAGAAAGCGAAAAGCTTCTTGCTTTGCGCGTATCCTATGTAATAAACGATCACGTACATCGCAACAGGCATAGCATCGCTCCTTCTATATCCAGAGGACGAAAGCGGTGACTCGACGCAGCCCGAGGACGAGGACTCGGAGGCCGGCGAGACGGACGAACAGGACGGGGAGGCCGAACCGCCGCTGCACGACGGCGAGGCGCTGGAGCGGCGTGCTGCGCCGCCCGCGCGGCCCAACCTGGCGCCGCACTCCATGCAGTGGGCTATACGGTAGGAGCTGTTGCTACCTAGCTTCTGTTAATACAGGCTGATCTTTAAATCACCATCCAAATTTTTATTCAGACTCCTCTTTAAAAAAACAGTAACATTATATCCTTATTTGTGACAAGTAAAAGTAAACAAAATTATTGTAATACTTCTTTTGTCATTTCGACAATGACTCGTGAGTTGTATGCGGTCCTGTGTTCTTTCGCACTCATTATTTTGTGTGCTAGAAAAATACCACATAACCTTAAAAATTGTTTGTATAAATACTTTATTCTCTGTACTTTCAAAAATAAATTGAATGCCTTACTAAGTTATATTTTTAAATAGGCAAATGAAACGACAATACTACCTATGTATCATCCAGTTATGGGTTATAAGATTTTTCTAATCCAAGGATGTGAGGAGATTGGTCATTGCGCTATGAAGAGCGCTAATTTTTGGATGTGAAATTAACTTTTATGTTTTAGATGCCTGATAAGAAGAGTAAGGGTCATGCATGCGGGATTCTTTATAACCTCATTCCAGCAGTTGTAGTATCAGTAATATTCATCGGTTTCCTTGAACCCTCATACGTGAAGCAGGTCGCGCGAGTCAGCGCGCGGCGCGGGCGGCGGCGCGGGCGGCGTGCGGCTCACGGGCAGCTCGTCGCTGGTGTTCATCGACCCCGCCTCGCTGCGCCGCTCGGCCGCGGCCGCCGCGGGCGCGCACGACCCGCACTCCACCTCCACCACGGCTTCTTGCCTGGCGAGGGCTTTTGGTATGGAACTTTTATACTTATTAATAATAAACTAGTTACCGGCCCGTGCTTCACACGGTTTTCAGGACTTGACGAAATATCCAGATTTGTCTGTTGTTAGTTTAATATTAATGTTATAATGTATACACATAAGGCTTGTACACATAAAAATAAATTCTTTCAATTCATTTTATAATGTCTCTGAAACAGAAATAAAGCATTATTTTGATGATGTGTTGAAAATAGTTTCGCATGTTTCCTTTTAGCAAATCAGCTTAATCGGTTTTTGACGTTCTCTATCCAACAAAATATGTGTTTATAGGCATCGTCATCCGCCAAATAGCGGACTTGCTGTGGGAGTACGAGCGCGTCACACTACCGCTGCCGCGCATGGTGCCGCTGGCGTACCGCGAGGCGCTGCGCCTGCAGTGCTACCTCGAGCGACAACTCAAACCCACCTGGGACTGGCTAGTCACCGTTATGGATGCCACGGAAGCACAACTAAGGTAAAAGAAATTAAATCTAAAAAGAGGTTTAAACATGTATCGACATTTTCGATGACCCTATATGCCACTGATTGCTGTCGCCCACGTAGGCCAATAAATGATAATGTTGTTAGATTTTCTATGTTCGTTTAAGTTTATATTTTGGATATTGTGAACAGATTCGGCGCATCTTTGACCTCGAACAACGCGAGCACTTCGGCCGGCGATAGCGGACGCTCAGCCGCGCCGGCGACTCGTCGTACTACATCTCTGACGTCACCAGCTACACGTATCATAGGCTTCTCTGAAGGACCTAGGGCAAGGGATCGTGAACAAGGTCAGAAAAATGTTTCTTTTTGTTACATAGACATTTAACAAATAACAGTCAAGTTAGCTTCCAATAAGCTTCACTAAGTGGCGGAAGTAAGCATAGTTGCCTATCTTTTTATGATCTGAGTCACTACATGGTTTTTTGAAACTCCTTTCATTGTGGGATTCATTAACACTAAAATAAGCTTTTAGTTACGACGATCTAGTTCATGGAAGAAGTGCTCTTCTGTCGCACATTGTAGGACCGTCGAGCGTATTTTTGTCTCACAAATCAGTCGCGGTCAATCTGTTTAGACGAGAGGACCATAAATAATACACTATATAGCTATACCACTCCAGTAGAAGTTTTGAATGTCTTAACAAAGTAGTTCTATTCTCATCTTACTTTTTATAGACTTAATTTACAGTTGTTTGTGTTCCCCTTAACCCACTTTTTTAGCATAGTAATATATCAAAATAATTATAACATTGTTATAGGTGTGGAAGCCGGTAGTGCCCGTCGCGAGTTCCTGGCATACTGCCTGTCGCTGCTGCGCGCGCACAGCGCCGAGCACGCGGAGCAGCTGCCCGTGCTGGACGTGGCGGCGCTCAAGCACGTGGCCTACGTGCTGGACGCGCTCGTGTACTACATGCGCGCTGCGCAGCCGCAGCCGCACCACCACCAACATATCTGGACACCGGTAAGCGCACCTTGTCTAGTAGATCCAAATAATTGACTATTTGAAACGGTTAAAAATAAAATATGAAATCTGTTAGAAAAAACACCGCTCGTCTTAAAATCCTCTATCACCATACAGAAATTAAATATTATGCGAAAATATAATTGTAAAATTGCATTTAATGCTTATATGTATTCTATTTGGTGCTAAAAATCTGTGACGTCATATTGTTATATTTCATACAAATCACGTACAAATTCCGCGTTTTGCCAGTTCATAAAAAGTACTACCCTTTCAATACCCAATTGATTTATCTTGTGTTCTCTTTCAGATATAAGATTATGTTTTTATTATGGCCCGTGTCATAGGAATGTACAGAGGCCAGCACATCAAGTTACCACAATCTGTCAGATTTCTTTGATAGTATTTCAACTTTATTGCAAAGACATTAGGTTCATTTTTAATTGAGAAAATTTGACAGTTAGGGATAGCTTGATGTGCTGGCGTCTGTACGTGGCTTATCTTTTCAGTTCTCGCGAGTAATAATCGAGTTATTTATTAGAAAGTGGTATTGTTCTATCGATTTCAATAGTTGATGTGTATTACAAAAACTATCTTTGGATGTATTTTACAGTAAATTTGATGTGTCGTATACCTGTTCAACACAATTCTAAAAAGCTCTCGTGTGATATAGGACGAGAATGAGAACGAAGAAGGCGACGAGGAGATGGTAGTAGGAGGAGGCGCGGCGGCCGAGTCGGACGGCGAGGGCGAGGGGGCGCGCGGTAGGGCGCACGCGTTCTTCCAGCGCTCCGACTCCACGCTGTGCCTGGGCTGCCCTCCGCCGGACCCCTTCAACAGTCAGTACTTTCATACCCTTACGTTAACAGAACACGAAGCAGATTTCCTCCAGACAGGTTTTCTTTTATTGTTAGGTGTCACGTATTTAATGTTTTATTCAAAAACTAGCTGCTGTCAGCGGTTTCGCCCGCGTGGATGTCGGAAATTATCCCAAGGGAACGTACTACCGGGATAAAAAGTATCCCTTGTGTTAATCCAGGCCATAAACTACCTCCGGGCCAAATTCATCCACATCCGATCTGCCGTGAAGGAGTCACAAACATACAAACACACGCACACGGGCGCGCACAAACACACACACACACACACACACACAGACAGACACACACAGACAGACACACACATACACACAGACAGACACACACACACAGACACACTTAGACACACACACGCACACAAACTTTCGCCTTTACAATAATAGTTATGTGTGATTGTAGATGGTTTAAGTTTACGTTTGTATACTTTGAACCTAAAAGTAGGGATTGAAATACCTAGAACTCAATGTGTCGCGAATTATCAATTTTATAACTATAATCCAGGGTTATAGCCCATTTTCAGGGCTATTTTAGAAACCATTTGTTTTTCAAAGGATTGATCTAGGTCTTAACGATTTTGTGCTACTTAATTTTTGTATAAAACAGTGACTATGCAAGACGCACTACCGCTAGCGGATCAACCACAACTACTTCAACCCAACGCTCGTCGTGAAGAATTGTTCGGAATGCCTCGACAGCCCGTTACTGTGCCGGCCTCCGGTGACGCACCGCCCGGTGTGAACAACCCGCTAGAAGGTAACATTGCACGTAAATATTCACTTTTTATGTATTTATTAGATTAAGTAAATAGTGCTTTATATTACTAGCTTGTCTAAATTCAAGAACTCAATGGTAGTTAGTTTTTATTATTGAGAAAAAATATTGAAAATTGCACTACAAAACCCTGTAGAATTCCAGGAAAGTAATGAAAAATTACTTTTCAACACAATGAGTAGATCCAATCTTATAAAATCATGATTAGAAAAGCACTTTCGAAATATCCGTGTTTATTGTGGCAGCGAGTGCATTGTACGTTTTATTCTGCAGTGGTCCCGCGTCGGCTGGGCCTGTCCACGCGCGGCACGGACCGCCCCTGGACGCCGCCCGCGCGCCCGGCCTCTGCGCCGCCCGCGCATACCCACACTATGACTAGAGATGAACCACAGGTGCGTTCTATGTCATCTTTATTGTCTTGCAGGTTATTTGATAAAAGTCTAGTGAAATCTTCTGGTATGGGGTACTCTATAATAATAATAATAATATCGTTAGACATTTCACACAACGCCATATAGTCCCAAGCTAAGCAACTTAGTGCTTGTGTTATGGTAACGAGATGGCTGATAAACTACTTATGTACATTTTTTTTTGTATATACATAAGTACATATTATAGATAGAAAAACACCCAGACCCGGAACAAATACTTGCAGGTCGTTCAAATATTTGTTCCGTGCGGCAATCGAACCCTAAAATGATGAATCTATGATCCTCATCTGGACATATCAATCCAAAAGGGGTAAAATCTGTTTACACTAATTCACCAAAATCACTGTAGACTTCACTGATTCGATCTCTACTTGAACGATTGTGAGATTAAGTTACCGCAATTAGATTGTAATTGTTTGTTTACAGGATTTATCTTGCGCTAAAGATGCATCAACAAAAATGGACATTGACACAGATGGTGAATACTTATCTGACTCTGATTCTAACGAAGCTCGACAGGTACCAAGGAAAAAACATCACAGGTATGTTAATGTTCTGTAATTATACACAATTCTTTTCATAGTATAAAACAAAGTCGATTTTCGTGTCTGTGTGGCCGCTCTAAACTACGTACTGGTATCTATATATTATGGTATCTAATTTTAATGTGACCATCACTAGATTAGCATCTCGATGTTATGCTATTCGCCACAACAGTAGAGTGCACCCGTGTGGATCAGGCGGGTCGTTACTTGTATAACAACTCCTGAATTTGTGTTTCAGACATCCACATTCGGTAAATATGTCGGCTGGTAGCAGTTCGATGCACGACTCCATGACGCAGCCGTCTGAGTTCCACACACTAGTTGATACGGCATGCTCTATCATCGACGCTCCTCATCAGCAGAATATTTCCGCGTCGCCCTCACCAGGTACGTTTTGATTGCTTACACTTTTATGTAGTGCAAAAAACATTCCGCTTTTCTTTGGTACTGTTACTCTCCACCAACGGCCAGGTGTGCATAGATCTTGATGACTTAATACAATAATCATGTTTGAATTTGTTCTAGGACCAAGCGGCTCAAACACCGTGGTAGCGGAAGCCCGCGCCTCATCGTCTCGAAGCCCCGGCAAGACTGTTATTGTACGTGCTGTAAGTCACTCCACTTATTTGGGGGACTTTTTCTTATCAAAATTATACCCTACTCAGCAATTGGATGTAACTTAAAAAAAAATATTTAAAATATATCTAAATTTTGAGAACCAAATTGATAAAAAGGCTGGATCTTCATTTGTTTGTGTTTTTTGGATTGTGTATTCACCGTTCCTAAAGAAGCTGATCTATCTAGCCAGACTCCTTGGTAATAAGTGAATGTGTCCAAGGTATCTGGTCAAATTAATTAATTTTTAATTGATATTTTTAACTATTATGTAACATTTCTTTGTGACGTCAGGGTGAGCTGCTAAGCGCTGCAGATCCTCTCGAGTCTCAGGAGATTTCGGCGCATGTGACGGTGGAGACCACAGGCTTACCACCTCCACCTCTCTTGCCAACTCTCAACACGCCAGCGCAGCCGTAAGTACTTTTAGGAAATGCTCATGTTGCTTGTCTTCATATTTAAATACAGATGGGATGAAAAAACGAAAAGTTATCTAAATTTATAGTATAACCTATGCATGAGTTATTCCTGGTTAGAAGTAGTAGTTAGTGTAGCAGTGTTTATTTTATTTACCTTCGAAACTGCACCTTGCATTAGCAGATCTTTGGTGACACATGTATAATTTTTATTTCCAGACGTGCGTGTCCATCTTTAGGCGCTTCAGTGTCGCACGATCTGCTCCTGGGAAGGTGGCGCCTGTCTCTAGATCTCTTCGGACGAGTGTTCACGGAGGACGTAGGCTTGGAGCCTGGCTCCGTGGTGGCCGAGCTCGGCGGATTCCCTCTTAAAGAGGTCAAGTTCCGCAGGGATATGGAAAAACTAAGGAATTCACAACAGAGGGATTTGACGTTACATAAAGTGAGTACTTTACAAATCGTGTGAATTTATGTTTCCCTGTTTTAGTCAGTGTATCTTACTCTTTACGTGAATTAATTATTTCTCTTGGTGGTGGTGGGTAAGTGGTTTAACAACTAAGTATTTTTTATCGTAAACTAACCGTAACTTAAATCAAAAGGTGGTGGTAATTTCTTAAATTGTCTAAAAATAAATAAAAAGTAAAGCGAGCATTATCATTCTATAGATGGAACGCGACCGTGCTAAGTTGCTACAGCAAACGTTTGCGGAGTTGAACAGCGCGTTCGCTGGTCAGAACAGGCGCGCGCACAGTGCGCAGCCGCCGCTCGCAGTCAACAGAGTCAAGGTGACGTTCCGCGACGAGCCGGGAGAGGGCAGCGGCGTAGCGCGCTCCTTCTACACCAGTGTCGCTGAGGTAACAAAATCGACCTTACAAATTAAGTCAATACAAATGTTGGACGATCTTATCAACATTACATAAATTTTGCCGAAGCAGCAATCCAGTTGGATGTCGTGTGTCACGAATATTTTACTATAATATTAGAACTTCCTGAAAAATACACATTGAGTACTTGACTGTGTCAATTTTAGAATCTTTACTATCCCTACTGGTTAATTTTTACCTTCCAATATACATAACTTTTAACGTGGTTCTTTCTGTGTGCTCCAATAACGTTTTGAATCAAAACATAGTGTAGTGTAAGGACATTCAAAATTACTTAGTGACGTCTCTATAATTATGTACTTGTTTTCAATAAGTTTTTTTTTTTATAGGCGTTATTAGCAAATGAGAAACTCCCGCCGTTGGAGTCTACAACCGGCAGCGGCACAACGACTAGCAGTACCAATGGAACATCAGGTTCTGCCAACGCAAACGCCGGCGGAGCGAGCAGTAACAGCGGAGCTCGGTAATAAATCATTTTATTAGTAAACATGACTCTTGCCCGCATTATAATAAGCCAGAATCTTAAACAGACTAAAAATAACGCGAGCTAGTATGTATTACAAATTAAAATCGTTCTTGTCTTTGTGTCTCCGCGTTGTTCTTTTAAACCACGCAACGGATTTCGATGCGTTTTCTATCACCGTTTAGACAATTGATTCCGGAAGGTTATGTTTATAATACATTATTATTAATCTTTATGTTTTGGCTAGACGTAATAACTGTGAAGCAGGGGTGGGGCGCTAGTTATCAATAAAATAAACATGCAAACTTAACATGTCTTGCGGACTAACATAAGCCACTATCTTAACAGACTGATTGACCGATTGACGATTCACCTTTTGTAGTGTATTGTTTTTACTCTGGGTGCATCGTCTTCACATATAATGTTATAATACATGTATAGAAAACACACAATTGTGAAACATTTGAAAAGAGTAACGGTGGAGTTTCTTGCCCATTCTTCTCCACACGAAACTACCTTTTGGAAGGGGCGACTAGAATCAATTCTATTTCTTGTTTCATTTTGACGTTCAAAAGTGCCATTCTTGTGCCTATTTGAAATAAATGTTTTGACTTTGACGCATTATGACTCCCTAAAATTAATTTTGTCGTACTAATTCCTAAGCTTTGATGTTCATATTTTATGTTATTTGTAGAAGTGGTGCAGGGCGCGCGCGGTCTAAAGACGCAGCGCGCCGCACGCCGGGCCGGCCCGCGCCGCGCCCGCCCGCCGCGCGCGAGCCGCGCAGGGTGCTCAGTGTCGACGCCAGGCCCTATTCACCACAGGTATCAACTGACAACGAGAACCAAACTGTATCTGTAAAAAGTGTCTAGTGTAAACAGGGAAACCAGGATGTGTAATATCTCAGTCAGTGAATACTGAATCAAAATAAATAACAATGAAAACGATCATTTGTCACTAAAAGTACGTTAAATTTTACATTAGTCACAAAATTAATTTTTATTGTGAAATGTTTCATTGAACCTCTAATAACTTATTGACCTAATGAAGTAAAATTTTTGAAATTAATGATCCTGTAAAGACTTTTGGGCTTCCGGAAGCACATTTTTTTTTTTAAAACTAATGTGTAACTTGGGGTATCGCGACCAGGTTAGCTTAGCATTGAACTGTATCCGACCATGACCACCTAAAACCACATAGAACTGTGACCGCCCGCGTGCAAACCGAGCGAACGAAGCAAGCAGTGTAGTGGCAGTGGGAAAGCAAAAATGGGAATTATGTAGGGTTCGACTAATGCTTTTTTCTTTTATATGAATGCGGAACTTTGGGTATGTTTATTGACAATAAGTATTTGGGCCAAAAATAAATCATAATTATGTCCCATACGCTCATGCTTGGTGTTTCTTTTGGCATAGGTCTCCTCCAACTGTCACCTTTTTCATTTAAACCAGCCCAATTAAACTAGAAATTACTTAACGTATCTATTTGTGGGTGCAGGCTGCTCCTGGGACGGAAGGCGCCGGTTACAGCGGCGACAGGCCCGGCGGACACAATGAACATCTCACGCTCCACCAGGCACAACTGGGTGAACGACTCTATCCAAGGGTAAGGAACTTAATTTTTTTAACAAATCTGAATAGGTATATTTACTGATGGGAAAACAAAGCTATCATTATGGTACTGAAAAATCATAATTATTTAGTGACAAGCCATGCGTTTGATAGGACTTCCTATCGCGAAAAATTACGCTATGAACTCTTCTGCAAATTTCAAGTTCTAAACCCAGCAGTTCAGGCTGTGCATTGTCTGTCAGTGATTGAAGAAATAGAATTATGTGATAATATAGAACTAAAGTTACTAAAAAATCTTGTTTCTTTAGGTTCACTCGCTACACCCGACATTTGCGGGCAAGATAACCGGTATGCTTCTGGAACTGACGCCGGCGCAGCTGCTAGTGCTGCTGGCGAGCGAGGACGCGCTGCGGCAGAAAGTGCGCGAGGCCATGGATCTCATAGTCATGCATCCCTCCGAGGCGATACTAGGTACGTGCGCATCGCTAAGAATATTACCGAGAAATGACTCCACGACTAACTGATGACGACTGTGAATTTTGTGACTGGTCTTGCCACCAATACAGTAAACCTACTATGGAAAAGACTGCACTGCAGGGGACGCCTTTGTTCAATTGTTTAAGTTTAAGGGTTTATAGTTTTTGTCATGCATCAATCGTCAGACTGTATTTATGCCCGGTTGTCAGCTATAGGCTCGCCCCCCTTTACATGGCACTTACATAACTCGCGAAATGTGATAGTACACCTCTGTCTTCGGGGATTACAGGGGCGATGTTATGATTTGTAATGCATCTAATGAATAATATAATTTATCCATTAGATTTAGACGTATTCTCTCTGTCGGAACGCGGCGGCGGCGGCGCGGCCGCAGGCGCGGGCGCAGGCAGCGCGGCCGGCACGTCGGGCGGAGCGGCCGCTCCTGCGGACGACGCCGCGCCGCTGTTCTACTCGCCCGGCAAGCGCGGGTACTACTCGCCGCGCCAGGGACGCGCTACGCCCGAGCGGATCAATGCCTTTAGAAACGTCGGCAGGTAAGACTACATGAGAAAAAATTACAAAAACTTTATTATACCACTACTCGCTCTAATTGGATTATGCTCAATTTTCGAATTAGTAATTTTAACTAATCTCGTGTTTCTTTTATTTGCAGAATAATCGGTTTATGCCTACTGCAGAACGAACTGTGCCCGATGTTCCTAAATAGACACGTCCTTAAATATATTCTTGGTCGGCCCGTGAGGTTCCACGACCTCGCGTTCTTCGACCCCGTCGTGTACGAGAGTCTTCGGCAATTAGTCGTAGATGCTGAAACCGGAGACTCCCATTCCCTGTTTGCTGCTTTAGATCTCAACTTTAGGTAAGGAGTCATTTGTTCCAATTTTCTCATTAATTTAGTATTTTTTTGGCTGATACTTCATCACAACAGTGAAGAATGATACATAAATAAATAGTGAATATGTATTTTGAACCTTAATTTAATTTCGGCAGTTTGGAAATGTGCGAGGAGGAAGGTGGTGGTTGTGTGGAACTAGTGCCGGGCGGACGCGACATCGAAGTGACTGCGCTCAACGTGTATGACTACGTGCGCAAGTACGCACAGCACCGGATGTTACTCTCACAGGAGAAGGCTCTTGAGGTAACAATTTGATGCATTGTTTTAAAGTTTTTGAGGTTAATACATTTTTCATGCCTTGGATTGTTGTTGATTTGAAAATTTTTAACTAAAGTCGTAAACTCTTACGATCTAAGGAGCAGCATTATACAATTTTATAAATATCCTACAGGCTATGCGAGTGGGTGTACTCGACGTGCTTCCCGAGTCGGCACTGGAAGGTTTGACGGCGGAAGACTTGCGGCTGCTGCTGAACGGCGTGGGCGACATCAACGTGGCCGCGCTGGTCTCCTACACCAGCTTCAATGACGAGAGCGGCGAGCCTTCCGAGCGACTCGCGCGCTTCAAGCGCTGGCTTTGGGCCATCGTCGATAAGATGACGCATTTGGAACGACAGGATTTGGTAAGTCGAGAAATATTTGTCAAGACTTATGAATCTGTTGCTTTTCTGTACAGCTCATTCGAGTTTTATCATCATCATATTCACATCAAATATAACATGTGTGTTGCAGGTGTACTTCTGGACCGGATCGCCCGCGCTGCCCGCGTCCGAGGAAGGCTTCCAGCCGATGCCGTCGGTGACGATCCGGCCGGCGGACGACGCGCACCTGCCCACCGCGAACACGTGCATATCGCGCCTGTACATCCCGCTATACTCCTCGCGACACGTGCTCAAGCATAAATTACTGCTTGCCATTAAAACCAAGAACTTCGGCTTTGTCTAGACACTCGCTACTATTTGTATGTATATCCCTAAGTTTAAGCCCAGTCATGTAAGACTGCCGCTGTATTCTGTCACTTTGTAAAAGTTTAGAGAAATTACGTGTCTTTATAAAGTACCATCGTAGAGCTTACTTTATTTAATACCATACTAGTATTATCTACTTCTAGTACGGACATACTGGTGTATATTTATTTATTTGACCTTTTTTACTTGAAGAACCTTTAACTCTATATGACTGGGTGTATTTGACTGAATAGTAATATTCAATATGCAGTAATTTTTGTTAGAAAAAGGCCCAAGAACGGTCCGCACAAGTACATAGTAATTTTTAAACTTTTAAGCTCATAGACCATAAGTATTTAACTGTTATTTAAAAGAACCTATAGAAATCGCAATACTATATACATACATACCAATATTAGTTGGAAGTTGATTCAAATCAAAGATCAACCATTTTATACTGATTTTCTAAATTATTTTATTTATCTTTTTTCTGGACTTATTTTGATAAAGGCCTAACTTAACATGCGTTTGGTTGCTCTCCTCATCTACACTTATTGATTGTACTTCTATCGGTCGATGGCAAGCAAAGGCAGCATCAGAAAATATTCAAGAATATTTCAATTGTTTATATAGCTTTGTTATATAGAAAAAAATTATATAAGATAATACAGTATGATGGGTATACTGCTATATTACTTTGGGTAAGCTTGGGAAGAGAGGCGTCGGATCCGAGCAATGGTGGTATTGTGATATCAGAGGAAGTATTTTGCGCCTCAATCTCTAAATTTAAGATTATAATTAGATTTCCTTTGAATAGTTGTATTAATATGGTTCATAATAAACAATCTCAAAACGCTTATATTGTTGTTATTATTTCTATGTTCACATAACACGAAAAAAATGCTTGAAGTTTTCGTCAAAATATCCTGTCTGAGATACCTAACAAGTAAATCCTATATATTCACATATCCACAGTGAAATTGGTAGCACTATGCCAATAATAATGATCCAAATCAAATTCACTTCATCACAATATGCTGCTTTGACAGTGACAGAGCTCTAAGAGCTTGTCCAGAAAGGGAGAATTCGCCGCGATTCTCTCGCGCGTATTACGCGCGACCTTTGCGTCCACAAAGTGCGTACCAACGCGCGAGCATTTGGGGAGGAATTCAGTACGAAACATGGAGTTGAACGAAGCGGTCTCGTTGCGTCGCTCTAGAGTTCGCGCGTTAACTGGACGCAACAAAGCGTCCCTAGTATCTCGTACTCGCGTACTCGCGCGCAATACGCGCGAATCAAGCGCGAGTCGAGAGTCTGGCGTAGTGCACGCGATTTACGCGCGTATTTTGAATTCGCGCGTTGCTTGTGGACGCGATGTATTGACGTCTAGTACCTCGACAACGCGCGTATGAATTCGCGCGATACGATTCGCGACGAATTCGCCCATTCTGGACAAGGTCTTAGTAGCTCCATATCAGGAATTCATATTTAACCCATTAGATGTTCGTTAATTATAGGCCATTTGCTTATAAGAGAGCTCAACGATTTATACGGTGATATTTAATGTCGTTTGGAAAGAATTTTTCTTATAAACCAGTTAAGTCCCTGGTTATTTAACCTTTCGTATCGTAACGCAGGTCTGCGCTCCTATTTTTAAAAGCTTCATATGCGAAGTAGATCTGTCTGATCCGCGTTATTAATATTGTAGATACCTACTCGAATAAACACCTAATATTATTAAAGGTAGACAGGCATGTATTGTAGTTTCATTAGAATCTCTGTCATTACCCTTTTTTTTTTTTTTAAGGCTGGGAAATCATCCAATGACTGCTCCCGCTCTGGGTGGAGCGGAAGGGAGTGTCAGACTCTTACTGACTAAAACCCATCCATGTTCCTTCCGTAGCCCTTTATGTTCCGGGGTAGCGGTAACCCTTTCGGACAATCCCGCTTACTCTGTCATTACCCTAATGTTTGCTCTAAGATGCATAATTATTAATTAAAAGTACGGTAAATCCAGAATATTTATAGTTTGACTAGCTGACCCGACAGACGTTGTCCTGTCTTAACTATGATACCTACCTCACCTACCTACTCTACCTACCAACTTACCTACCATACCTACCTACCTATTTTTTTTGTATGTAAGAACCTTCTCCTGACAATAACAAACACAACAAAAAAAAGGATTGGCCAAATTGGTCCAGGCGTTGTTGAGTTAGTCTGGCCAACGAAAGCTGTCCAAGAAAAAAGGGCGGCAATTTTAAAAAATCTAGAGCTGCCAACACTGGTTATACGCTGCTTAAACGGACTTGATATTTTTATTATTCAAGACTAATAAGCGATATTTACACTGCTTCGAATTTCTCAGTAACAGTCACGGTGTTTGGATTTGATCCCGATTGATGGCAATAGGCGCGCCCCCTATTACATGGGACTTGCCATAATATACCACTCAATCAAATATTTATATAAAATCTTTCCACTTTTTAATATTAGTATACATATATGGCATTTTTTTAACTTCTGCGTGCATTGTAGTTCACAGCTCGACTTCCTGCCACGACATTATATCGAAAAGGTAGAATTAAAGAAAAAGTAATAACTAAAAGTTTATTTCATAACACAAACCTAAGGACTAGGAATCTTATTCGAAATTCAATTCAATTTTGACAGTGCTAAATTATTGCCATATCAAAAGTTTAGAAATTAATTCGTGGTCAGCTTTCGTTGGCCAGACTCTACCAACACATTTTGCGATTCATTTTTATATAATTTAAGATTTAATTAAGTAACCACGTTTCCGAACAAATGATGCTCGAATTTAATTAAGTAACCACGATTCCGAACAAACAATGCTCTTTCAATATAGTCTATGGCTGTGAATGAGATTGAAATTCGTTACGCGCGTTTTTTAAAATATGCAAAATTAAATGTATATTTTTCAATATTTCTGAGATTTTCTTAATATTTTTTTCCGTAAGAACCTTCTCCTAATAATAACAAATACAAAAAAAAATTAGTGAAATCGGTCCAGCCATTCACGCGTGATGCCGTAACCAAGGAAAACGGGTTTCATTTTTATATATATAGATGAGCAACTATAGACCTAAAAGGGCCCTGGCTGGAGGCTACAATAAATTCTTTTGTGGCAGCCACAGGCAAGCCCGGTTAAGCAGTAGACAACCCTTTGGTTAAACTGCGAGATGCCATTCACAAAAAAAAAAAGACCTAAAAGGGCATTCTGATTATCAGTCTTATTATTTTACTCTTTGATTCTGATGCACAATTGCACATTGTGCACTACACTTACGGGCCGCCACGGACTACAAACTTACTTACAGGAATAGGCGTCAATGGCAACGGTAATGGTCAGCAAAATGAAAAAACTGTCAAGTACAAAACTTTTATTAAAAATACTCTAATAATATTTACAGTCTTAGAGTCGTAATTGTACAAAATGAACACACTCATTTACGAAGTTTTTTATCATGTAAGGCGTAAAATGATGAGTGTGATAGGTACTTTAAACAACAATTATTAACGAGTTTATGATGCAATTGAAAATTTACGATGGCCGCCTGTTACCCTTAACTTATTTAGGTTAGATACATTAACACATGCAATTTTCATCAGCATCAAATTATGTTTAATCTTCTTCTTCGTGTGGTTAGCGACTAACCTGGTGTCAGAGTTTTAATGCTGCCCATGGGCCTCTGACTTAGCATCACATGCTGTTGAGAAATATCTCTCAGGCATTATGTTTAATAAAAAACTTAAACTCAATGTGTTCATTCATCTTTTTATGCCTTACAATCTTAAGCACATGGGGAAAACTACATATTTAAATTATTCTAATTTAGAAACCATTCTTAATTCGGCAGATATTTTTCTGTAAACTCCATAGAGTACCGTGACATGACATACATGTAATAAAGCACTTGTTATGTAGGTGCTGGGGTAGGTATTCCAACACATTTCAATAAGAGCTAAAAGTAGAAACCTAACTATGACAGAGTAATTGGTTGTCCATAACAAGTATGGCAGACTGTGGAAGTACCATGAATAAAACTGATAGTGAAGACTCCTTGCGCACATTACACCAATGAAGTTTACAATAAACATTGGAAGAATAAACAATTGAGATAAAATATCAAAATTGATATTATAGTGAGGGTCTTGGTCAACTTCAACAGGTTTCCTAACTGCTTTCTTTCCACCCTTTTGGGAAGACTTCTGTAACATTGTTTCAAATGAATTAATGAAATCCTCCTGCTCTTTACTCAAGTTTTCTGCTTCATCATTCTTTTTGCTTAGCTTTTTCTTGATGTCCTTCTTCAATTTACTTTTCCTTTTATTTTCTAAATTTTTAGCATCTATTTGAGGTTGCACCTGCTTCTGCACATACTTTAGGCGACAATAACTCTTAAAATATTTGACACACATTGGAATGAATACAATCAGCAAGAGAACATGTATTGCTAACAGGGACAAATGAAAACATTTGTTTTCAAATACATCTATTTCCAGAAACCTATAGTTTACAGTCCAAGTATGATTGAAAACACGGCCTATATCAAAACTCCCTTTTAAATATGCTACTGGACTGCTCAGCAAAAACGGTAAACCTAATAGTAATTGAATCATACCACAAATGAACAGTTGTATTAAAGTTCCCTTTAAACCTAAATTAGTCAAATAAAAGAAGAATAAGGCAGGAGCATAAAGTAGTATGTTCATTTTTACAGAAACTCCTAAACTGTAGAATATGCTGCCTAGGTACCATTTAGAGTCCATGAAGAAATTTAAAGCAGCATACAAGAAAAGTACAGCTATAGGGTCATTAAACAACCTCAACACATAGATTGAATGTATTCTATAAGAGGTTAATATCGTTATAACTAAAACATTAGGTGGAACTTTCTTTGTTTTGATGTAAATTCGAAGAACAAGACATAGCTGTAGTAAATAGATACCAATAAATATGTATTGTGCAAGTTTGATGTTCTCCCCCTGGCCAGTAAGGAAATAGAACAAAGAATATATGTATACGAATCCTGCAGGGTACACGAGGGGTCCGGTGTCTCCACGGAGCTGGCTGTAGTCGAGGGTTCCATTCAGGAACCCTTCACATTCTTGCATGTACGCCTTCCAGTCAATTTCGGTATATGGCACACGTTCCACAACCAGCACGTTAATAATCAGTTCAGCAACGATTAAGAGTAAGGCAGCGAATGGTAATTGAGCAGGGTTTACAACTAACCCCTTCATAAAAGACCACGTAAACATCTTCATAATCTCTTGGTAAAAATCATGAAATTTACTCCTACCGCCCATGATGAAGGCACTTTCTTTTTCCGTATCACTTATTAAATTAGCATAGATGTCCCGTAGATGTAGCAAGATCTTGACAGACTCAGTTTATTATTTCTATTTTAGGATTAGGTCACCGCATCGGTCCCCGGCGGCAGCAGACATTCTGCGACAGCTGACGTTGACAATCACAACTGTCAACGATTACATTGACATTTTTCTTGAAATACAGCAGGCAGAAGGACAGTTCAATGACAATTTGGATTTTATCACAGTAGCACTCTATAGGCAAAGATCGTTTTATAAAAATCCTATTATGTATTAGAAAAGGTTGTCAAATATTTAGACGTACCGTATGGATTCAATACGGTATGTCTAAATACTAGAAAAGGGGCGTAGCTACTGCAGTGTCAATGATAATAGGCTTCCAAGCGCTGGAACTACCTCATATACAGTGCGTGTCACGTAGGTATAGGAAGTTACATACCTATGTAAGTGACAAACATGAGACTACATCCAAGTCTAGTACTCTAGTCCAAGGAAGTCTAGTAGAACCTTTATCTAAACGGCATGCAGGAATGTACTCAAAGTAAAGTGTTCAGCCAGGGTTCCAACCCGCGAGTCGTAACTCATGGCTGTTACTGGACAACCACTTATCCAGTTTACAAGAACCAAGGGTTTTTTGTAATGTCTTAATATTGGGTCCTTCAATTGTAGATTTAGTAGCGTTTACATAATGTCGTTCGGCGTGCTTAGAATGATTTAAATTGCAGAACAGCCATGAATTACACTTGATTCACTGGATCGATTAAACGATCAGACAGTTAAATGAGTAATGAAACAAAAGAAGTTTAGTTACCAATACTTCCCCGGCGTTGAGGTCAAGTTCAGCCGTGTCTATTAATAAATCTGGTTTGGTAGGCATTCCTTTAATATTATAGCGGGCAGAGGCAAGAATTTCCAGATCCAATAACCGGAAACTAAGCATAAAAGTTAAGTAGATTAAGCATATTACAGCACAGCAAAAGAAATATTTGCAGTAAGGTTTCCTTCGAAAATTTCTTTGGAAATAGGTTTTTGAAGAAAATTTGTTACTTTATCGATTTATTTAGAAAATTTTTAAGAAAACTTGATGAATGCAACAGCGAGCTAAGCGAGCTCGATAATTTTCAGACCGTCTTGTGTAGGTTAGAGAAATATTTTGACTTTTCATACACAATTAATAGGAGTTACCTTGTCTACAGCTGAAAATATACATAACATAACACGACACCGCGTGCGTATACCTTTAGTATACGCATATCTGGTAAGTTATCTTTAAGTCCTTTAATGTGGAAGCGAGCCTATTGCAGAAAAGGTTTACTAAAGTTAATCTTGAGAAGAACAAGCGAAGCGAGCTCTAAGATTTTGAATACCACGCCTGTACTTGTACGTGAGGTTCTTTTGCCGATTCGTACATAAATAGAAGTAACTTTGTGCACGATTTATGCTAAATAAAGTTTGAGAAAGCAAATCAACAAATTTTGCACAACAGTACCTACTGGGCTATAGGTAGGTACCATTTAAGACTATTGTTAACCTTTTGAACGCCAAAGCCTAAAAGCACGCGTGTCACGTATAGGTGACACTGGCGTTCAAAAGCTTAAGCCACTGATAATGAACAGTGAGAAAGTTCACCTCTTTTTGACACACTTGCTTTTTGGGATTGATAATGAAAATAATACATAGTAGGAAGCATTAAAAACTCAACCGTTCAACGCCCTACATATCTAAGTACTTACCTTTATAACGAAACCGTTTAGGATTCCCCTTGGCTTACTTTTAACTGTGCACGTTTTGTTCTTGACATTAATCCATTAGCTTTAAGTAGTTAGGTACCGACTAGACGGAACTTGAACTTGAGTACAAATTGGGGTACACTTAACAGCACATGCAGCAGTAGGGCAGGCTTATCTTGTAATCACAACCAGGGCGCCTTGACCGATGATATCTAAAACTTGATTTATTGTTTGGATAGTTTAAGTAAATAAGAGGTGTTCTTCATGCAATCCTTTTATTTTATTGCCACGTTATCAGCGATACCTCTAAGATGAGCAAGGCCAGTCATTAGTAAACGAACATCAAAATGAAGCCTCACTATAAATGTTGCGCTTCTTATGCCGGCCGCATAGTCCTAGAGTATTTTTGAAGTTTAATAATTATGAAGTGTGTAACTAGCTTTGTAGTAATTTTTGTACTTGCAGTAGGGTTAGGAATATTCGGGGTAGAAGTCCTTCGTAAGTAGTGAAAAGTTGTTATCACCGTATACCTAACATGGGGTTCTAATCTAATGTCTAATAATCACACCTAAAAACATGTGCTAACAGTACTCTAACTGCTGATGGGATGGGCCATTTAAAGGTCCTTTGTTAAACGAGTATCCAACGTATGGATTTCCAGCATATTTTGGTGTGCACCAATACACTAATTAAAATTAAATGCTGTAATGTGCGTTTGATTCTCGGGCCAGAAATTTTATTATGTTTTTCTGTGAAGGTATTCTCGGTAATCACCCCCTACTCTAGAAAGCCTTTATTACTTATTTAACTTGAAAAATGTTAGTGCTGTAATTCAGTTCTGTCTACATCACAGGGTAATGCGTGATGTCATGTAAGAATTTGTGGTTGAGCACTTTTGTGTCGAAACTTATAAGGTATGTTTAATTAACAGCCAAGAACTGTGTCGAGACCCAAATTCTGGACTTGTTAACGACATGGCGGAATGGAGGCGTTTCTTCACAGCTTCCTTCCCTAGAAGTGATACGGATACCATCTGTTGAGGGCGTATATGAAGGCTTTGGTATTAAGTAAGTACCTACTTAACTACCCACACTCTAACAGAACTATAACTTTGTGAAAGAAAACATACCACAATCAAATGATTTTGCAATTTTTTTGAGAATCGTAGACATTTTTACCCCCTTATTTATTCAAATGAGAGATTTCTCTATTGCTATGTAAATGCGTTTCTTTGTATTAGAATAACGTATACGACTGGCGACATGAAACTGACTGGTGTAAAAAACTTCACTGTTGAAGAAATGTCTGTATCTGCAAAAGACTTGGAAGCATCTACGACCCTCCACTTCCCACTGTTGACATTAACTGCAGGTATGTAGTGTAATATAAGTATAACTACGTATCATAGTTTTGATCACAAGACTCTAGCCCTTTTGGGTAATCTATTCTATCTGAATTTTTAAACCACTTCACACCTTCTATCTTATTCCTAATTTAAATTGTCGTAACGGCAACATTACGACAAGTTAAATGTATTGAATGAGGTTCTGTAATAAGGGTCTAAGTTCAAAAGCTTATTCCTTATTTAACCTTAGAGCATTTAACCTAAATGCAGCTTATTCCTTATTTAACCTTAGAGTCTAAGGTTAAATAAGGAATAAGCTTTTGAACTTAGACCCTTATTACAGAACCTCATTCAATACTCAAGCATTGCTTGAGTCTCGATTACAGCCATTTGATTGGTTTAAACTAGTTTTAAGCAATGCTTGGGTCTTGAGTGAGGTTCTATAATACGGGCCTTAGACTCATGAATTTGCCTTGAAATTTAGGTACAATCAACCGCACATCAATGGTACACTTTGACAATTAGAGCACCTTTATGTCGTAGCAGTAAGAACAGTTTTCGTAATGCCAGTGTTACACGTAGGTGTTTCCGGCTGACTCTATCTACTTCTGCCTGCAAGGTGTTCTTATAAGACTATTGCTTAGTCCTACCAACTTCAACTGCTCTGGGTCATGTTATAATAAACTCATTCTTTTTTCAGAGAGTTACAGTTTAAAGGGACGTGCGTACGTGATGTATTCTCTAAAAGGGTCAGGATTGATGATGTAAGTAACGCAAAAGTCGTCTTCAATACATTACTACGAGGATCTTTTGGCGTCCGGATGACGATAACAGAGTAGCAAACATTATTCCAATTGTTTGTGGAATGTATTCAAAAAACAAGATGGTGGTGTTTGTTCTGATTTCGATTACGTGCCAAAAGAACCCTGTAGTAGTAGTGATCTCTACACAGGGACTGAGAAGTCCATGTAATGTTTAATCATTTATGATGTCTTTAATGTTACAGAGCAACTTTCCAGGACGTTAAAGTAACGGTTGGAACAAAGTTGGTTACGAATGGCACTACTATACAAGTTGATGACGTTAACCTGAATTTTAGTGTTGCTAGTATCAAGGTAAGAATTGAAATAAAGTATGCCTTTTTTCGTGTTTGTTTCTCCTTTAGTGCTGTGGTCCTACAGAGCGCAGTGGTAGGTGTTATGTTGACTATCTCGCAGTCATCTTTGTTCAACTACCTCGCATTGGCCGTAAACGCAAGCACAGTTTGCAACACAATACTTGTTCAAATGTTTATGCGGGAGTTCCGCGGTAGTAAGACAGAGTGGTTTAAGAAATAAAACAAAGCAAACCAAAATCTGTTGCATGTACTATGTATTGCGTGCGTTGGGCTCGTTCCGGGTCTGTCGACGCGGTTGTTACACACATGACTTTATTTCAAACACGAGCAAACTTAAGTTGATACCTGCTTAATTATCAAAACATTTCATGTTACGGTCTGAAGCGTTGTACCAACGCAAAAAATTAGGTATCTACCTAACTACAACACCCACAAATCCTAATGAGACTGAGTACAAACTTAAATATTCTACGTACTACTCAGTATGATCCCGGCAAGTCCATTCTGTTTACTGAGGATCATATATAAAAAAAAAATGTGCACATAACAGTTTTTTTGTTCAGGTTGACTTAGCAGATAGTTCGTGGCCAATCAACAAAGTGCTGAACAGTAGCGCTATGAAGATTGTAGAGAACCATCGCAGCGAGTTAGCGACGGCAGCTAAAGAAATGCTGAAGCAAGTTATCAATGACTATCTGGCTACGACGACGTCCTCGCAGGTGTTGGATATCGTCGGCAAAGATTATTGTACCTCCTCACTACCACCCATCCCTGTATTTTCGTAATTAGAAACCGTGTTAAATTCTTGTTGGTTTGTCTGAAGTGAACCCTACACTTGCAGTTGAAGTTTCAGAGGTAATAAATAAATAATAATACCAACTTATAGGCGATAAGAATTGTTTTTATTTCGGTTTATTTAATTTCACATTATCGTTGTGATAATTATAAACTCATACCTTATTAATGACTATTAATTCTTTCGGCACCGTGGAATATCTTGGCACCTTCGAGATCAGATAATTCGTCAACTTATCAGGGCTCACCTTAAGCAGCTCTTTATTGATTTCCTGGACCACCACTTTGAGAACAGCATCCATAATGTCTTCTAAGGAGTTATTCATTATTTCTGATAATACGTATCTTACTTCCTCTAAGCCTTGAACCACTATTAACTCGATCTAAAAAAAAGTTACATATTATGTAAGTGACAAACATAAGACTACATTGCTGGTATATACTATAGATCCAAGTTTAGTACTCTAGTTCAAGGAAGGTCTAGTAGTACCTTTAGCTAAACGGCATGCAGGATTGAATTCAAAGTAAAGTGTTCAGCCAAAATTCTAACCCACGAGTCGTAAGTCATGGCTGTTACTGGGCGACCACTTATCCAGTTTACAAGAACAAAGGGATTTTTTTTGTAATGGCTCAATATTTGATCCTTCTATTGTAGATTTAGTAGCGTATAATGTCGTTCGGCTTGCTTCGAATGATTTAAATTGCAGAACAGCCATGAATTACACTTGATTCACTGGATCGATTAAACGATCGGACAGTTACATGAGTAATGAAACAAAAGAAGTTTATTTACCAATACTTCCCTGGCGTTGAGGTCTACTTCAGCCTTGTCTATTAGTAAATCTGGTTTGGTGGGCATTCCTTTAATATTATAGCGGGCAGAGGCAAGAATTTCCAAATCCAATAACCGGAAACTAAGCATAAAAGTTAAGCATGTTAAGCATATTACAGCACAACAGAAGAAGTACTTGCAGTAAGGTTTCCTTTAAAAATTCTTAAGGAAATAGGTTTTCTAAAGAAAATTTGTTACTTTATCGACTTTTTAAGTTTTTTTTTAAATTTAGATGAATGCAACAGCGAGCTAAGCGAGCTCGATAAGTTTAACACACGGTCTTGTGTAGGAGTAAGTCGCGCGAGGAGTAAGTCGCGCGAGCCGTGGCGAGCGGACGTGCGCGCGGAGCCTTGCAGCGCTCCGTGCCTATTGTCTCGAGTGACGCGATACTTTTTATAAAATTACCCACATCAGTTGTATTCATAGGAGTGTGAAGACTATGGGTGGCCCTTTAGGCCCTCCCGGACATAGTGAAACTAGTGAAATGGACACGAACAGCGCAATTGTGAATAATAAAAAGAACAGTGAGTTTAAATTAACTAGTGTAAGTGAACTTTCCCCGGACAATGAAGGACAATACGCAGTTACATGTTGGTACTGCACAAAAATAAACGTAGTTAAAAAGTTCCATGAGTGGCAGGGACTCCAAACTAAGATTAAACAATTAACTTGTAGATTGTGCAACAAGAGAAGTGCCGTAAAATGTTTTATAAAAACTTCAGCAAATATTTCAAATGGACACTTAGTGAACAGTGTAAACGAAATTAATATATATTCGTGTAATATAAATTTCTGCAAAATAAATAAAATAAACTGTCGCAAATGCAACGGGCAGTTAAATGTTAAGTACATGCCAATTATTGGACTTGAAAGTGAAGAAAACGTGACCTGTGAATGTGGCATAGTGAACAAAACCGTATCGAAATATATAGAGGTACCCAGGACCCAAAGTACTAGGGCTGATCCATCGCTGTGTGGGCCGGGCCGCCCCACTCGCCGAACGCCGCGTCACGCCTTTAGTGGCGCGATTGCTGCGACGGCGCCCGGCGGGACGCTGACCGCTAGCGCCGCACAACTGAAACCGAATGACTCTGCTGCGCGAGCTAGCAATGTTATCCCCGCTGCGCGCGCGCGCGATGATATGACCATCTCGACGCTTCTGCCCGCCGAATCCGCTACTCAGCTCGGTCACGCGACGGAGCAGGCGCGCACCGCCAGTCCGACCGTCGTCGCCCCGCAGCGACAGCCCGGTATAACAACAAGCAACCGCTTCTCCTCGCTTCCCACCGAAGAGGACGACAAAGACGAGTTGGAAAGGGAAAAAGACTACGCACACGCGATCTTTACCTCACCCAAACCCAAGAAGAGAAAGAGAGGTGTCGTCACTCCTAATTCGACAGCGACCCAGCAACAACCGAGACTGATCACACCATCCACTCACATCCCCGACATAATCATAACAGACGCCAAGAAAATCAATGAACCGGAATACCTTAGCAAAATTAGAAAAATAACCACAGAACATGGAGCAAGACACGCCATGGCTAGCAACAAAAGAACTATCACGATCCGCGTATATAACGCGGATATGAGGAAAATAATTATAGAAGAGTTGAGGAAACTTGACGACGGGCTCCGCTTCGTGGCACGCGTCCCTAAAGCCCAGCAGACCCATCAGACGAAGGTTGTGCTCATTACGAACATCTACGATGAGACTAATGAGGCATGCCTTGAAGAAATGGAGAGGTGCATAGGTGTGAGACCAATCAAAATGAGAACAATTAAAGGTAACTTACAGTTATTTATCTTCGATGGTGCCCACTCATACGATGAAATTGCCACGCTTATGAAGACAACAAAGCATGCGTACTTCGGGGCCTTCAGCATGAAGCCTCAAGAATACAAAGATGATCCTAGGAGAGTAGTGCAATGTAAGAAATGTTTCCTCTTCACACATGCGACATCGGCGTGTCACGGTGAGAAGAGACACCCCACCTCCACAATTCAAAACGAAGAAGGCATAGATATCGAAATATGTTCAGCATGCAAAAAACCAGGCCATGGTGCCAACCAAGCCAAATGCGAGAAGTTCCAGAAGGCAGTGGACCGTCAATTGGCACAACATGAAGAAAAAGAAAGGAAAAAAAGAGAGGCAGCTGAACGCAGACACGCAACATCGAGATATCGTCGGGAAAACGCCTCGTACGTGAACATAACCTCTACTTCACAATTTCCACCGTTGCCCAAACAGGAGCCAAAATCACAATCACAAACACAGCGCCAGCCACCAATCCAACTACAGGAACACACAACAAACAAAGAAAACAGCATGGAGCCCCTAGGGCAAGAGCTACAAACAACTATGAAACAAATATTACACCAGCTGCAGCTACAACACGAAATCCTCATAAAAATTCTCAACAAATAATCCGAGAAATCAATATCATAAGTTGCGTATACTGCACCTCAATGCTCAAGGATTGAAAGGTAAATTCCTCGAGCTAAAATCCTTAGCCGACCGTCACAAACCACATATAATCGTAGTCAACGAGTGCCGGGTGGATTTTTCCAAAATCCGCATGAATCTCCTGAACTACGACAAGATCACGCACTCGATCGCTTCGCATCTAACTACAGCCATGTACGTGATGCGAGGAATACGCTGGAGTCAAACCGACGTAACCCCAGGAACCGAAGAAAAAGACCGCCTCATCGAAGGCGTCGCTATCAATCTTACTTATGATCATCTGACCGGAGATTCCATAAAAATTAAGGGGATATACATACCGCACAGATCAGAGCACTTCGGTGCCGCAGCGCTTAATGAGGAGCTAGAAGACATCATAACCGAAGCTCCAAACATCACTATCGGAGACCTGAACCTTAAAATGACCGCACTCAACCAGACGAGAGACGAAGGGGCGGGAATATTCGTCCGCGAACTCTGTAACTCTGACGTTTGCACCATACACCATACTGGCCTACCCTCGCGACCCAACAGTGCGGGTTATGGCATCCTTGACGCAGCCATCTTCTCGCACGATGTGCAAGCTTTCAACACCATAACATGCCGACAAACAACACCGGTTGGCTCCGATCATGTGCCCTGGCTACTGGACCTAAGCATAGTGGTGGACAGAGAAAAAACACTGGTAAGAAATACCCGTGCTATTGCAAACAACGAAGACACCAGGCACCAGTTCCAACAAACCCTATGGAATAAAACCACACACCTACCTAAGGAAATCACAACCGACGCAGAATGCGAGGAATACGTTGTAAAACTAGAAAAAGCCATCATAGAAACCTTGGATGAGTATGCGCCACTACATGAAAACAACAGAAGAGATCAACTTCCAGAAGATGTTAATGAATTGATAGACAAACGAAACGAAGCAAAAAGTAAAGCGTGGCGACTGCGCTTCAACCAGGACAGAATAACGGAACAAAAAAGAACCTACAATCGTCTGAAACGCCAGGTCCAACAAGCACTCGTGGAATATAGCAGCGAAAAATGGGCCCGAATAATAAACGATCCACAGAACAACAGAGCTCAGATGTGGCGAATTCAACGCAACCTGAAGGCTCCAGTACAGAGACTCCCCCACATTGAAGGTTGCAACAGTGAAAAGGAAACCATCGACGCTCTGGTCGACGCAGCGATCGTCACAGAAGCCGAGATAAACAACGAAGATAAGAGCACAGAGAAGACCACACCGTTCAAGCCTCTCGACCCCACCTCCATAGAAGAAATCAGATTCGCACTCAGACGCTTTAAAAATAAGAAAGCGCCTGGCCCGGACAAAATCAAATCAGACGCTCTGAAACTCGGAGGCGACCCCTTCCTCATCAGGTACAAAGTGATAGCTGACTACCTGTTACTGACAGGTTATTATCCCAACAGATGGAAAATCGGAGAGTGTATCTTCCTGCATAAAGCAGGTAAGAATCACCGGGACGCCAAATCATACCGACCCATCACTCTTTTAAACATCATGGGTAAACTACACGAACGCCTACTCTTGTCACGCCTGCAACAGACGGCCGACAGACTCCAACCGCCGTTCCAACATGGTTTTACCAAAAATAGAGGGACAGGCACACAGATTCTACGCACTGGCAAGTTTATCACGGATGCGCTGGAAGCAAGAGAAAGTGTGGCCATGGTCCTGACGGATCTTTCGAAGGCCTTTGACTCAATAAACCACGAAGGTCTCACGAAGAAGCTTCAAACAGCTGACGTCCCGAACAACATCATCAAAATAATAGAGAATTACCTGAGCGGTCGCATAACCTACGGACGCTTCAGAACCACCAATGGCGATGAAAAACCGGTGCCACACGGGGTCCCCCAGGGCTCTATCCTGGGTCCGGTCATCTTTAACCTGTACGTACACGACGTTTGGGACCAATGGGACCGTATCCGCGGACTCAAGCTCTCCCAATACGCCGATGATCTGTGCATCCTTAACAGGTCTCCCGACCCAAACAGCGCGACACGCCGCGCGGGCTGGGCCGCCGACACCGTCATCGACTACTACCATCGCTGGGGGCTAAAATGTAACGTAGAGAAAACGGAGTGTGCTATGTTCACACATAAGAGAAATTACCACAGAACCATTCGCATCAAAGACGAGGCGATAAAATATCAAAATAATATAAAATATCTGGGCGTACACTTAGACAAGACCATGACCATGGGCAAACAGACGGATTACGTCGTGCAGAAGGCGCGACGAGCACGCGGTGCGCTAGCCCCCATTATAGGTTGGCACGCCAAGACAGATATCCCTGTGAAACTTGCTGTCATTCAGGCCTGCCTACTTCCTATATTGGATTATGGCGTGGTACAACTGCTCTCACGTTACAGTAAGAGCAACCTACAAAAAATTGAACGACAATATCGAATGGCTCTCAAGACCAGCGGCCAATTCCCAAGACGCCTAGAAACCACATTACTCTGGGATATGCTCGATTGGGATCCATGGCACCTCCGTGCACAAGACTTAAACGAGGACATGCTGCGCCGACTCCGCGAGATGCACATCGAGGACTTAGAGACCCCTGGTGACGCCTACCTCGGATACGGACAGCACAACCCCCTCCTCACTAACACTAGGCTAGGTGACATCCAATATGTACCAAAAAAAGACAGGAGTCGGCTGCTCAGCAAGCGAACAACCGCCCCACGTCCCCATACATTTTAATAAATGAATTAGCTGTAAATAGGATAGGGCAATATACAACAACACTATAAATTTATATAAATCGATTCTGTACACACTAATAATCTCACAGCACACACTACACGACACCTATACAGATCTCTCTCAGACAGACATAGGTAGACTGTAAGTAGCTGACACACCCACAGGCCGAACACACCATCGACCTGTGGACATAATGTAACATGAACCAGGGAAATAAACGTATTTCTATTCTATTCTATTCTTGTGTAGGTTAGAGAAATCTTTTGACTATTCATACAGAAATAAGAGTTATCTTGTCTACAACCGAAATATATGATGTACATAACAACGTAAGTTATCTTTGAGTCCTATAGCGTAATAGGGAGCGAGCCTATTGCAGAAAAGGTTTACTGTAAGTGAATCTTGAGAAGAACAAGTGAGCTCTAAGATTCTAGCACCGCGCCTGTAAGTGTAAGTGAGGTTCTTTTGCTGATTCGCTCATAAATAGATGTAACTTTGTGGACGATTTATGCTTAATTTTGAGAAAGAAAAATATTAAGAGAATGCTCGATGTTAAGCGGGCGAAACCATCTCGAAAATTATTGCATTTTGCCCCTTTTTTAAGGTTTATTTTAAAAGTACTTGTCAAGATTAGGGGAGCGACGCCCGCCTGTCTCTTAATCCATCAGTGTTGTTCAAGACTGGAATGAATAAGGTTGGTACTTCTAAGCGTATTCATCTTTTTTCACATCGTTGTCAACATCATAGCTTACCATCAGGTGAGATATGAGTTTAGATAACAAAAAAGAACTAAAGAATGTGGAACTTATGGACTCACCTCAAACGAATGGTGGTATAGAATTCTTCATTTCCGAAATTCTCGTCCAGTTCTATTTGCACATTGTCAAAAGTTACTGAAATGTGGAAACGTTATTTTAAAACTATTTGGCAAACCTTATCAGCTTAAATGTGTGGTATTAAATCGTACGCGTTTTACCATCGACTAGAATGTATGGTACGGTGGCGTTACACATCAGTCTATTTGTAGCCATGCGCCATTGGAGATCATTCAATTGTAATCCCCTCAGTCCTGTCATGCGGATATTTTTTAAGTTTATTGGACGGCTGAAATAAATAATGACATGTCTAATTAAAAAGTACAACAAGTACCTACTGCGGGGTAACACACATAGAATGAGAATTGATCGTATTTTCTTTCATTTTGACAGATCAGACAAGTTCATTGCGTTATTTACGTAGTTGAGTAGACAAAGAAGATTGCTTCATTTATAGATTCATTGGATTAGAAATATCCTTCGTATTGTGATAAAACTGTGCTGGTGGGGTTTTTAAGATTTTGCACACTTGCTGCTAGTTTTGATGGCAAAAATATATTGTGGGTCCACAAACAGGTCATATTGGACAGGACAGATTGAACTTTAGAAAACCTACAATAAGGTTTGAGTAACTTACGGTAACTTAAGTCCAGGTAAAACAACGTTTTCGATAGGTCCATACATCGCCTTGAACAGGTAAATGCTTTTTGGAATTTCTTTCTTCACCAACTTCTGAGCTACGAGTGACACATGCTTATCTACCAGGTCCAAGGGATCCGTTAGTGAGGAAAACTCTGGAAGTCCTTCCCCAAACTTTGCGTGTAGATGCAGATTGTCAATTTTCTGGCTTACTGTTGGTAATTATTTATGAATGTTAGCGTTTCTATTTAATAGACTAAAATAATATCTCATAGATGAACATGAACAGAACCTCTAAAGTGATTTTGGCTTTCATTGGAAAAAATTTGCTGCATCAGTATTTGACTCTACGAGATATGAGGTTTCGGATATTATTTTTAGAATTTTTTGCTTCCACACGTCACTTCACGTCAGTCGGGAGGACATTGTTTTGGCCTGTTGGGAGCTGCGTATTGTTACGACGATAACAACGCCCTGCCGCCAGAACAATTACAGTGTTTTAGAACGGCCCTTTCAAAGCAATCTTCTTTGTATTTAAATACTAAGGCCAACATTTCACAAGTTTAATCCAAGTCATGGCTCATGGTTATGTCATGGGGCGTGTACCTACTGACTAGTTTGATAACGATCAAGCTGCACTTAAATGAATGGCTGTACGTTTATAGAAATGGAACTGAGCTCCTGAAACGATATATTGGTCCTCAAAGATGATATTACTTACGGCTTGTAGCTTGTGTTGAGCACAAGGCGCTGATCGCCACGATAAGAAAAGTAATCATCTTGGTACCAACTGTATTACAGAACTGCGTAGGGTCCACAATTCGGACAATGAGAAATAATATCAGTCGCGTAAAATTGATTTTTGTTAAGCAGAAAGTAAGCATACTTTGACTAAGGTACCTAGACTTGTATTCATTTTTATTATCGCTTACAATCATGTGAAACATCAATTCCTAAATGGCTTCTTAAGAAGAACCTTTAACGTACAGTCGAACAAGCAATTTGATACAGACATAGCTGTTTAGCTATTTGTCACTTTGGTAACTTGCAACTACTTAAAAACAATGGAGTTTATTTATAAACGTTGCGAGCTAAAGTAATGATTAGCGACTGATTAATCATAATTACATTTTTGACGTTTAAAAGTCTCTTAACTTTAGGCAGCGTTTATACGTAAAGGGGAATATTGTGTTCTCAGTAGTCCTTTCTATAACATCACTCTTGGAAATCATAATGCCGTTCATTTTAAGTATGCCAAAAGCTTAAATGAAACTTTGCTGTATAGTTGGGAGATGAATATTTATGCCTGTCTTTGGTTCCGAAGCTTACAAAATCGCTTGTAAGCTTCGGAACCGACCGTGTTGTCTGCACCACATGAGGGAAAAACTCAACCCATGAAACTGAACAGAGGTACCTATCCAAATTTTTGAATGCAATGTGGATTTTTCTAATAAATAATAACAAAATCCGTTCACTGCTCTGTTTGCCAGGTAATGCTGGTCAAAAGCATGTTTGCAATTGAAACGTATTTTGTCACATGGTTGGTATTATTTGATATATCTATGCATGGTAATAAATTAGGTAATTACTATGACGACGGATGGATAGGTCAGCCTCAAATAAAATGAGTTCTTTAGCTTTTTCGGATCAATACTCTGGTAAAAGATCAAAAGGTAGATAAGGTAAATTATCGTTAGATGACAACTATATTACTAGTGTGTCATCCCTTGTAAATCTACATTATATCCGTAATTTAAAAATAATAATTTAATATAGGTAATGTAGTTTTTAACTATCTACGTTGTTCTATTGCATAGAAAGTATGAGCACTTCAAAATTTTGGCTGGGTTCATATGAATTAAGCAGCGAATAGTGATGTATAAATTAACAGCACCATTACAATTACTGTTGTGGTAGGTATCTGCCAGATATTTTTAATCTTATTATTATTTGTTAACAACTTGGAAACAAACTATGTACAGTAAACCTTTATATTATTCTGCTGATTTCGGTTGTTCCTAGTGTAACAATGAACCGAAAGAGTTGATGAAGGAGATTCATAAACAAACACATAAACATCAATAAAATAGATTTAATTTGTATACTGATACGAAATTGTCGTTAATAACCGTATCGATAATTAGGATAATTTGACGCGCTGAGATACAGCGAGCGGCGCGGGACCGCAGGTGTAGGTAGCTTCGGTGGCACCAGGAAACTAATAATGGTGTCGGCTGGAATCTTCGCCAGCTGTTCGTTGACCAGCCTCACTGCTGCTCTAGATACAGATTTAACGATGTCTTCTACAGGTTTGTTCATAAATTCAACCAATGTCATTTTAAACGCCACTAGTTCTTCAACTAGTTTAAATTCAATCTGAAACATGAAAAAATGATAACGATTAACTACAGAGAATCACCAAAACGCTTGCTATGCTATGCTTTTTTGAGCCTGTTATGTTCCACTGCACGGCAAAGGCATCCCTTTTGTCTTTCTAATTTTTCCTGTCTGTAGCAAGATCTAACCAATCCTTTATATAGACGTCTAATTCGTCACGCCCTCTGTCTGGGTCTACTGCGACACCAGTTCCTGTTATTCGGAATCCAGTCAGTAGCGACATGCGGCAGATGTGGCCGGCCCAATCCCACTTTAGTCTGGCGGCTGTGCTTTTATCTGTTCTTTGGTGTTGCCTAACCTAAGCCTCAAAGTAAAAGTCTCAAGGTTTCCAACCTAATAACCCGAGTTTGACCATGTAAGAGGAAAACATGACAAGGCAAGGATCCCTATTTCGCAAGCTACCCTGTCACCGTTAACAAAATAAAAGTTCACTGTTCAACATTTTGAAGCTTTTTCCGTGTGTTCTATGGAATATGAACATTCAAAACCTAACCTCATTATTTCTGAACTGATTTACGCGCTCCTATAATAGTGTATTTGCAACGAACTCACCTCTATCAGCGTTTAACCTTTTTGCATAATCATCATTCACATGTTCTGTTGTTGTAACCGTTATAATAAACTAGTTCTAAATATTTTAAACCTTTTGTGTTATTACATTCCAGCTGGCAAATGGCCGGGAGGCGGGCTGGTAGCAGTTAGCCTAGATTGTTCATGCTTAGAACATCGCATGAACATAATAAGTGGGCGCCCAAGCAAAAAGAGTCCAAAAGTTGGGATTAGATTCGGAATCAAGAAAAGTTAATTGAGAGAAAGGATTGAATAAATATTAAAAAACTGATACATAATTTTTTATCAGACAGCTGAAATTCTGAAAAAATTCAGTTAGTTACTATACGAAATTGCAGATAATTGAGCATTTGTAAATAATCAATTAAAATCGCTAAATGCAACATTCCCACTCAACTTTACAAAACTTCTTATATCCCGGAAACTAAATGCCGAAAATTGTCGACTTGGACGGCACATGCATATTATTTGAAAAGAGAGGCGCACCTATTATTCAAATACAGGTAGGCTTGATTTGTGCATTTTAAGTTTATCACCGATTTGATTAAACATTGTGAAAACTATTTACCATACTTTCACTTATGTCGATTTTGATATCAGCATCCGTGATTTGTAACACGTTCACTTGAGAAGGTAATTGCAACTTTTGAATATCGAGTATTCCTGATATTTTGACATCATCTGAAAATGTGCTGTAGGAAAATTTGTATCGGTAAATAATTGTAAATTGTTTAAAAGCCGAGAGATTCCGCCCACATTTTAAGAAACTCTCAGTAATCGGTTAAGCCCGATACTAACAGCTTGGATATAGTATGAAAGCTCTATAATTCTTACCGCCTTGCTGCGGGCACAGTCAAAAGGTAGGGAGTTGTATGCGCAAACTGTGACTTTGAATTCAGCACATGATTTTAGACCCCCTTTTTACGGTTGGGAAATCATCCAATAACCCCTCCCGCACTGGGTGACTATTTACTGACTAAAACCCATCCATGTTCCTTCCTTAGCCCTTTGTGTTCCGGGGCAGCGGCAACCCTTTCGGGCAATCCCGTCGCGCTGACCATTTAGGCCCCCTTTGCGTAAAAATGTGCAGTTTTGTTTATAAAAACAAAACTTCTTTTCCTTTCCTTGTGGTAAAAATGGAGCAGCAAATTTTTAATACGTGCGTTGATCTTGTAATTGTCGAAAATATGCTCACCTTAAGTTACCAACAATAGCAAAGTTGGTATCATCTATCATTCCATTCACGAAAACGGTACCTGAAGTAAGTAATAACACAATATTAGTTGATCTACTAGATGAACTAAAGGTTTTGAATTATCTCACTGAAAGCGACCAGAATTTCACGAACTTTTGAACTCGTAGTCTATAGAAAATCAACAGAGAGGGACGTGTATTAAAGAAGTAGATATACATACCTATGTTATAAAGCATTGCTTAGTAAGTACGTGCTTAGTTATAAATTTGAGTAGAAAATTTATTAAGGCCCACTGCAAACAAGATACTTTTAGGTCGATACAAACAATGTCTAACAAAACAGAAAGAGTTTGCCAAACAGAACGCAGAGAAAGCATATGCAGATATCATGCCGAATCTCCGATCGTCATAGCTAAAAGTATCCGGTCTGCAATGGCCTGAAGTACCTTACCCCCGGTAGTCAAGAAAGGAATGCTGGCGTTAAAGTCAACCCTTGAGTTAGTCATGCGGAGAACTAGATTATCCAGAGTAGCGTGCCGAAAACCCTTCAACACGAAATTATATAAAGCTAGGGTGAATCTGAAATGATTAGTCAAAATGAAGATTATTTTTTATAAATAAGCTGGGGTTCTATTATAATTAAAATAGTTCAAGCCAAAATAACATAACTATAGGGAATCTGAAAAGACTGTTTGGTTAATTTTTATTGCCCAATTCATGATGAATTTCGGGGTCTGTTACTTATTAGTAACAGACCCTTAAATTCATCATGAATTTTTGTTCAAAAAAATTCAACCTGAAGAGTGAGGGAGAGGTGTTCCATTTCGCCAGTTATGTTTAATAGTCTCATGGCATAGGGGGCTAGCCTTTTGCCATCAACTAGGCCCTTAGCCTGATTCCGGGCTGCTACTGTGAAATTTCAGATTTAAAAATCCGATAATATTTTTACCCGATCCGGGACTTGAACCTAGGACCATGAGGTCCAAGGTTCAAGTCCCGGGTCGGGTAAAAATGTAAGTGGAAGCGGTTCTGCTGAGTATGAACTCAGCAGAACCGCTTACGACCATTAGAACAATGAGACAGTCGAGAAGACTTATTATATTATGTAGTAATATGTATAAACTACTTACACAGCATTGAGTTCAGGTAGAATAATACTGTTAACACTTTTTTCAATTCTGGTATCCAATGTCGGCAGTAAGTGTTTAATTAAGGCCTCCGCTGTTTTGGTAGCTTCTACATCACCCGTTTGCAGCGGGGTCTCCTCATGAAGGGGGCCACTGGACTTCTTGTGGATGTGGATGGGGCCAGTCTCCTGATGTACTGCAGTTCAAAATAGATAAAAGAAACGAAGAAAAAAAGCAAGGCCTGTTGACGTCACACAAGCACTTTTCTGACGTAGGCATGTTAAAATATCGCTTTAAAAAAAAATGCCCATGCGTATATAGCCGTAGTGGCAGAGTCGTACTTAATCGATTGATGGTGGGTCGAAATAGGCATGACCATGTCCAGATTGCCAAAGGATATGTTTGTCGGAGTACTCTTTCGCCGTCTGGTATTCAGGTGCATCCAATTAGACTGGAAGCCGACCCCAACATAGTTGGGAAAAAGCTAGGCAGATGAGTACTCTAGTCGTCGTTAACTGATAGGAAGATGCATCTGCCTTTTCTCTTAACCAAATCCCGAAATAATAGCTTAATTATACTCCCCAAAAAAATTTCCACACCATTCAATTTCTTTGCTCAACAAACCTTTGATTTATAAATTGTGGTCATTTCCACAAAAATAAACAAGAAACTTACAAACGATGGCTAGTGCTGGATACACGGTGCACAGCACCAGCGATAGGAAAGTCCACATGTTTGCTATAATAGTTCGGTACTGCGTGTCAAATAGCTACAGCATATCCGAACATACGTAGACGGCAAAATGATTTAACTTTTACTATTGTTCATATCAGTCATAAGAAATTACTTTAACATTCCTACTTAGCGTTACATGTAACGAAATCCCCATATCGAATATTCTCTTGTTTTCTATATTAAACACATGATTTACGTTGATGTGATTTTACCGCTTTCGGTTTTTTAAGAGTTGTCCGAGGTGATTTCACGCTTGAAGTCATTATTAGAATAGAAAAGTCAAATTGCATTTGATTGTAACTCTAGGTCATGCAAAATAAACCGAAGCCAAAGCAAATTTTTAAACAAGGGGGTTTAAAATGGTTGGCGCGGCAGAATTGTTCGAAAGGGTTACCGCTGCCCCGGAACACAAAGGGCTAAGGAAGGAACATGGATGGGTTTAAGTCAATAAGAGTCTGACCCTCACTTCCGGTCCACCAAGAGCCGGAGAAGTCCATGGATGATTTCCCACCTCCAAAAAAAAAAGGTCATGCAAAATGAACCTACTTACCTATTCGTAGTTCTTTTTTAATCGCAGGTGGTTCGTAAGAGCCAATTTCTCTGCCTGATGATTTCCTAACTGATCTCTAAGAAAATGTTTTTCGCTGTAAATCATAAGTACTGTTCAATAAGCACCTGAACTTGGATTAACCGACCGATTAACCATAAGCTAGTGGTGCTTACTAAAAAACGAGTGTGCGAGCCACGAGCTCTTGATAGCTCTTATCATTGTGAAAAACGAGTAGCTGACGGTGTGCAACAATCAGCGATCAGCTACTAATATAATAATGTATATCTTTTATTTAAACGAGACCTCAAGAGACTTAAAGGACAAAAGTCGTTGCTAATCGTTTCTTCGACATCTATAGCTAATTTAATCTACATTTAAAATCCCTTGAATTAAACAACACTTTTTACAGTGAACTTCATTTAATTTCATTTGCCGTATTTCCGAGCAGTCCTTCTCCTGCTATCAGAGCCAAATTGCGTCAGACTTGGCTCCGCATTTCCTACTAAGTAGTTTTCTATTTTCTTCGCTGGGATTTTCGCAAGTTCTTGGTTGATTGCTTTGAGTATCATGTTAAGTACATCATTGTCAATAATAAGGTCTTCAGAATATTTGATAAACTCATCTAAAATTAACTTTACTTCTTCAGCATATATCGTGTCCATCTGAAGCTAGAAAAAAGGTAATACATTTCTCAGACACGTCAAGACGGCTCTATTGTGAGTACATACAGACATAAAGCTTGCTTTTGAATATTATTTTTTTATTGTTATGGACTTACTTGTATATCCGTTAGGTCTATGGTAATATCAGCAGTTTCCAGTTGGTATGCAGTGCCGTTCTGCAATTTCTCAGATTTAGGACCGATCACTGCACTAACAACCAAGTCCTTCAAGGTAGCTCTGTGTTAGGAAGAATAAAATTACTGATTCTACCAAAGTAACAGTATCCCACGAATAGGAACTTACTTACTTAAAGTGACCAGTGTCACGTATAGGTAAATAATTACCAAAAACGGTGTCCAGGTCATAGTTAGCTGAAATTATGGAAAAGTTATTGCACAGACGCCAGCACATCAAGCTACCCCAAACTGTCAAATGTTCCCAATTGAACATGAACCTTATCCTTTTGTAATAAAGTTCAAAAAATAAATTTAACTGATTGGGATTCCTAAATAGGTATTTTAAGGATGGGATTTATGTCCGTTAGTAAGTCCAAGTCAAAGTTAAATCATTGATTTTATTTTATTATTTCAATAGTAAGTCCGTAACCCATTAAAGGCTCGGGTATTATCAACTGTGTACCAACACCTCGGCTCGCTTCGTGTTTTACCTAAGGCCTACAGATACAAAAAAAAACTTACCTTCTATAGTGATGTTAGGAATGCTGGCGTTAAAGTCCATTCTAGCCGGCGCCAGTTGCACGTTGATGCTTTGTGAACTTAATTCCTTGATTCCACTTACAGTTACATTTTCGAAAGTAAGATTTCCCCTAAAAATATTAACATTCAAATTATCATTATTTTCAGAACAGCAGAGGGTTTAAAGGGTTCCCGGCTCTCTGTACATAATTTATGTAATAGGATGCTTTGCAGAGACAGGTGTTTTTTTCATGGTTCTCTACTAATAAAAGGGAAATAGATCCGTTAAAATCTTATTGAACTTCTAATGATGTACGCGTTTTTCAAAAGAATACGGTGCATGCTTTTTTAAATACCTTCTCTCACAGTTGGTTACAGAAACTAAACTAGTGTACCATGAGTTCCGACAAAACGAGTTAGGTTAGGTTAGAACCGCGACCAACAACACGCGAACAGAGTTGGTTAGTGGGGATACTATTATTTTAATACTTACCTATGTCTCCATGTCTTCCCAACAGTGAAGTAAAATAAAAATAATAATGCTCTAAGAGGTGGACAGTTGGCCCCCGTCAGATTAGTCTATCTAAGTTGATCGCAGCTACTGGTTGAGTGTACACCAAAATATGAATAATTATTTGAAGAACAAAGAGACGCGTTCATTAGCGTGTTCATTAATGTTTTAGGACAGTGAAATAGTAATTATTTGAGAATCAATTAAAAACGTGTCCCTAACGTGGCAGAAAAGCAACCTCCAATCGGAAACTTACGAAACAAAATGCAGGTCCGATATATCAGTGCTATAGGGTCCAAATACCTTCCCATTGAACGGGTTCAGTTCAGGCAGAGCTTTGACAAAGTTCAGGAGGATGGTCGCCTTCAGAGTAGCATGTCTGTCATCCCACCTCGCGGACTGACCTTCAGGTGGACTTTTTGTAGTATTCAAGTGGATATGAAGAGGGCCGAGATCCTTAATAACTATAAAATAGGAAAGATGTAGATTTTGATGATTAATAAGCTGTCATTTAAATAGACTTAACGTAAATAAATAAAATAAATAGGCAGTAAATAAAATAACACACTTTGTTGCATGCTATGCTATGATCAGATACTTAACATAAAGCGTCGCTATGCCAGTTGAAGACCAGACGTCTTGACGATATAGTCCTTGACGATATAGCACGAGAATGAATTTTACTCACAATGTTCTTTAGTACGGTTGGTTTGTTTTACTTGAGCTAAAACGTCAGCGGTGATTGAATGAACTAAAAAAACAGCATAAAATGTTATAATATTACAAGTCCGCATGTTGGCCAGAATAGTTCCTTATGAACAACTGTGAAACAAATGCCTTATTCTAAAACATAATTATGTGTGTGTGAATTTCACAAATGGCATCCATTTGTGAAATTTCGTTTGTTGAAAGAAATTGGTACCTACACTGCTAAAATATTATATCTTGCGTGAAATTTATGTTGTATAAACCATGTATGTATTATAAAATCAGCTGAAACTTGCATTTATTTTGTTAAGCTATTTAAAAAGTACCATCGAATCGTCGAGTAGGTAGAGTTTCTTTTAGAATTTTAAAACAATAAATTAAATCATCAATAATTCATGAGATAAGACTTGGAGTCTCATGAGGAGCTGTGCTATTAAAAGTAGTTCTTTGTTATCCAATATACAAAAATACTACGCATTATATTAAAAAAAGGAATTCTTTCAAAATCTTGGTCTAATGTGCTTGTATGCACCATGTTTAGCTTTTATTTATTTATTTATCCTTTATTTCAGGCAACGAAGGCCCATAAAATAGAGTACATTATAAAAATAATAACTATAAACTAATTTACATAATTTTAAAATTAAACTTAATAACTACTGCACTCGTTGTGACTGCGTCGAGTTACGCTGCGAGGTGTCGCGTAGCTGGCCGCGGAAACGCCGATACACCTTTCGGCCAAAACTCTTCCTTGAGGAAGGTCACCAAACGGTGAGTTGGAACGCGCCCCACGAACGACTTGAAATTAGTGTTATGGCACGCCTCCAACTTTTCCACCCTCAAGGTCCAGTTGGTCTTCACCCGTATGTACTCTACGACGTCCTCAGCTTGCGTAGAGTGGTGCAAACGGGACACGTACAGCTGCGTCGTCGGCACTGCAGGACGTAGCAGCATGTTACATCCAGCCGGCGCCGTCCCGCACTGGTTGCGATAAGTAGGCTTCCTCTTCTTTCTCTCCACCTTGATGAAGCCGTCATCATCGCAAGTGTTCTCGCGCGGTTTTGGCTATGATCGTTTTATTTACGTAGGGTCAGGTTAATTTCCTATTTAACTTTAAAAAGGCTCGTTTAGCACTTATAATATAATAGTTAAAAAACGAGAAACACATAATGCCTTGATTACGCACGTGTATGTCTGATACGTGTATCAAGTACAGTAGTGATACAGTGCCAAGATATCATGCCCGGTAGTCAGCTAGAGAACGTTACCCAACACTCGGCCGAATGGCACTTACGCCAACTCACCACACTACTTGGTGCGTGTTCTTAATACGTTGTAAAGAGAATTTCCTCTTGTCTGTCTCCCAAGTAACGATGGGAGAAAAATCATAATGTCCCCCATTATGGTTTTTCTCACTGTTCGCAAAACTGGAAGGTCGAACTCTCCGTGTACTTTAGTTTAGTGCTACCTTGCGTGAAAGGCGTCATGCTCTCGCTTGTTTCAACCTAGGAGGTTGTCTACTGCTTAACGAGGCTTGCCGGTGGATGCCTAAATAAATTAAGACCTCCAGGCAGGGCTTAAAAGATGCTTCGGTGTGATGTACCTATGTAATGCATAGGTACGTACCACATACCTATGTACCGCATGCCTTCTTAAATTACTAATTCGTCTAGATGACTTACAAATCGAATTACCTGGTTACCGCCATTTAATCGATATAAATTATAGTTACTTAATGCAGTAGCTTAGAGTAGCTTCAAGCTAAGGTAAGCTTCATCTGTCAAGTTGTGTTTAATAGTCGATTCAGTTGAATTCGACCAATTTTTTCAATCGATTACTTGTTTTCCTTTTTTTTTACTCTATGCACATGCATTGCAGAGTAGGTAGATAAGCGACGGTACTTAGTTAGTATGCTATCAATAATACTATTGTTGAAAACCCAGGATAATAAAAACAACATTAATAATAATTTAACTTCATCTACCGTTACGGTATATTTATTAATGGTTAATAATCGTAGATGATTGTATTACAGTTATATCCTAGCCCGAGAGGGATGGTCTCGCCGACCCTAGCAGATACTGAAGGATCTCTTTGGCGGTGACTAGCGTGAGCTCTTTGTTGATAGCCTTCAGAACAGCTCGCAGCAAGTCATCCACGATGCTGGAGTATTGCTCCGTATTTTGCAGAAACTGTACAGCAATAGCTCTGAAGTCCTCACCATATTGGTTCATGTTCATCGAGAGCTGTAACATGGAAATTTTTGAGAAAATGTGATTGTTATTTTATACATTCAGTTTTTTTTTATTATGAGCACAGACTTGTGGTGCATTGTACAGTATGGATACATTGAGTTTGAGAAAGAGGCCGTCACACAGGTAGGCATGTAAGGATAGAGACGATATTCTGCTTGCTCTGAAACTCGAAGTACCTTTATTTACGGCATATATTTATTTATTATATTTTATTGCCAGAAACTAAAATGAAAGAAAAAAACAAAGTTTTTAGAATATTGACCTGAAGTTCGCCCAAGTCTATTTCGATGTCAGCTGTGTCCACCTGGTACACCTGGTTCTGTCCTAACTGTGCTACCTTGGTACCAATTGCTGCCGAAAGGGCCAAGTTATTGAGCACTGCACTGTGCACAGAAAACAAATACAAATTAAAAACTGTAGTTTCAAAATGTTCATAAATTTAATTATTTCATTGTTTTTTTTATTATTTTGATTACACCATCTATGTAATACATAATTATGGAATGCAATAAAGATTTGAGTATTGAGTATATGTTTTTACCTAAATTTGCCATTGACGCTCAACGGTTGATTGGACAACACTGCTTGCAGCTCGAAATTAACTATAAAAAACAAATAAATTAATGATTTTAAAACGGTTTTGCTTCTTTAATTACCTTTATTGTAATGTGCAGATAAAGCTAGCACTTAATTATGATTACTTATCAACCATCATGGCCAGAAAAGTTAAGGACTAGTATCCTCATATTTTCAGACAGCATGGCTGTCCTGCAAGCGCTAAACAGACACACACTTGACTCTGTAACATTCAATGGATCAAAGGACAAAGCGGTTCACTTGCCAACGATGCAGCCATCGATCTTGACGATGGTCGAGCATGAGATATGCAAGGAAGCCACTCCTCTTTGGCTACTTACGAACTCTGGTAAGGAAACGCACCAGGGACCAATATCATAGACTATAGCTGGGCCAAAGTGATTAAGGAAGCACTCCCTACAATTGATGGCTGCCTCATGAAACAGACACTCCGGCAAACAAAAGAAGCGCCGCGCTGCGTACTGTTACAGCAGCTATAACTGGCCACGGGTCATTTAATAAGCACCGCATTCTCGTAGGAGTCCCAGACAGTCCTTTGTGCAGGGCTTGCATGCAGGACGAGGCAGCAACTCATGTGCTGGCAATTCTTGAGGAATGGGCAACGAATAATTGATTCTCCCAACCGTACGCATATTACGAGTATTGACGTGGAGTTACGGACACCAGCCCGTATCACCTATAATAACGTAAACAATAAAATGCGTGACTAATTGCCGAAGGTAACTACTTATAGTAATACTCAAGTCACCTTTGGCCAATTAGTTACTTTATAAGTAATACTAATGTATTACTTATAAAGTAACTAATTGGCTTGGGCTAATCGGAAATATTGGTACTTTTTTGTCAATTTACTAGGTACTAAGAAAGTTACGAGGGCAGCGCCAAGATACACTATATTCAAATTTTAATCATTACAGTTACTGAACTGTAATTATTAAAATTTGAATATAATCGCGAAACATATTTTGATAAACATAGACCTTGCAAAAGACGTAAGAAAAATTGAATTTCGCGGGATACCCTGGCACTTGCACCTTAAGTATTACTTACCATCAACAAAAATTTGTGGAATACTGACGTTGAAGTCGAGTCTAGCTGGATTCATGCGCATTTCGAGATCGGACAATGACAGGCTCTTGATTCCCTGAACTAGGACCTCGGTCAAAAGGAGGTCTCCCCTAAAATAAACACAGACAATAGTAATGTCTAAGTACATAGAAAAAAGACTCTTTGTCTTTTGCCATCATGCGTAGTTTTTTATTGGTTGATTCACACTTTCACTGCCACGTACATTTATTGCATAACAATTGGCATGCCATAAAATGTGTCTCGCATATCTATAACAACCCATCTGTTGAGTCCATCGGCGCAACGGTTACGTAACGGTACCACTATGCCGCAGCACCCGAATCCGAGTTCACTAAGCCACGCCCACGACCAGCCAGCGATAGTAGGGTTGTCGAACGTCTAATTTTTTATTGAAAGAAATAAACTACACGGTTCTTTTTTATATTTTTATTTGTTTTTCTAGGTATTTAAAAATCATAACACTTACGCCAAGAGAACCTTACATGATTTGCCTAATCCGCAGTTGTAGTGTTTTTCTTTTTAAGTGGTTTTCTTTTTAAGTTTCATGATAACCTATGAAATGTATTTCCTATTGAATACGATACCACACTTTTTATCCAAGAATGTTTATCGGAGATGTAACCAATACAGAACAAAGAATACTTTCTGTGAAATTATATGTAAAACACTCCACAAAATAACGAAAAACATTGTACATACTAATGTTCTTGCTCCTCCTTCTCAACCTCAACTTGTTGTTAGTCAAAAACTTTTAAATGTCAAAATATCAAATCTTCATACAGCCTCACAGATTCACACGCATAACAACAGAATTATCTAAGCTAAGTGAATTAAAGTAAGGTAGCTAAAGTTGTATAAACAGTTGTCGTCTAAATCGCCAGCAAGGGATTAAAACCTTAAAGCTCAATAAAACCAAACCGATGCCTTGCGGGCGGGTGCTGGGCATGGCCACAAGCCACATATAACTATTTATATGTAGGACCCGGGAGCCGGGTTGTGGGCATGTGAACGAATTATCTTTCGACCCGGGAGCCGGGTGCTTGGCAGCGAAAGTGTTCACTAATTTTGCACCGCTTTATTTACGTTAGGATAAAGTTGTTGTTAGTTTGCGGCTCCCAGAGGTAAAGTTAAAACTGCAAAAGTAACTGAGAGTTATTTTATTTAACGTCACCTAGTATGTTTTTTGAAATATAAAAACTCATTTGACAACTGCAGTAATAAAGTTATTGGTGCCTAACAAAAATGCATTGCCTGTGTAAACGCGTCTTTAATTACTTCTATATTCAATACTTACTGGAAGTTGACATCGGGCAGAGCCACATTGTACGGTCCCAGAGAAGGCAATTTAAGAGGGTTGACTTGAGGCACAATCTTGATGAAACTAACAAAAGCACCAGCCTTGCGAGTGGCATGCTTGTCGTCTGATGTGAGCGGGTAGTACTTCTGTGGCACGACTCCGGTGCCTGTTTCGATGTGCAGAGGGCCGAGGCTTTCATTCCCTTCAAATGAAAGTAATGCTTGTCAAAGTTAATATTTTTATTTTTCATTTTTAAATATTTAATGGGAAACGCGTATTTTCCTTATAAACACCTACCAAAAAACAAACCTAAATCACTGACCCCAAACTCTGAACATTCCTACTCGTAAACATGAATACTTACTCAAATATTTAAACCAATAATTGTCGACTCTTCCCGTGACCTTTTTGGCCAAAAAATCAGTATTGCCGTATCGCAACGTGGCAATGTTGTCATTGCCACGTCAATACTGATTATCTGCCTTTAAGGGACTTTTCCCGTTGACATCGATGCGGACCTTTTTTTTGATGTGATTCTTTCTCTTCCTTTTATACAGAGTTGATACGACAGAGGGGCTTTCCTTTAAAATGCTTATACTAGGGACCACTTTCAAGCTCTGTCCCAAAGTCAATTAAATAGGAGCAGTAGTTTAGTCGGGGTTAAAACTTAAAAAAATCATTAAGTTCATCAATCAGTGAACTTAATGATTTTTTTAAGTTTTTACCCCGTTTGAACACGATGTATCTTTCCTTAGAGCGCGCGCCTTTACCGCTTTGTTACAAGGTCAGTTTTTATTAACAAAGGGTGGTTGTGTTTTACTATGATTTGTAAGCTATTTAGTTTGTTTGAAAAAAAAACTCATTTTTGGTGCTTTTTATTTTTATACCGTATGGTAGTATTCGTAGTGTAATTTAATGCCCCTTTGTCATATCAACTCTGTAATTTTGTTATTATTATTTTAAGAGATTTTATTTTACAGTTTTTAAACTATTTTAATATTATCTTGGTAATTCAAATAAAAACATAAACTATTCTAAAACCAATAAAATGAAAATTCGATGTAATACGTACGACGCGACGCGGCGCTACGAAAATCTGCTACGTCGTAGCTGGCGTAACCGCGCGTAAGCTCTACAGCTCTACGTCGTAGAAACTTATGTTTGTTACGTAACTATTAGTATCCTGGATGTAAAATTACATGTTCTATAGGATAAAGAGAAAATATTACGAAAGAATATTCGAATTAGTTAAAAAAAAAGCGGAATCTGGTTTCGCACCGAAATCATACGGTAACATTTTTTATATGTTCGATTCCAACAGATTTTGATTACTTTGGAAAACCTATGAAAACAAATTTTACGTCGGGCGATTGAAGTCATTAAAACAAAAAAAAAAAACTTCGGGTAGTGACTTTTATTGTGTTTTATTGTCACTTTTTCCTAAAACCTATTTTCCAAATAGCGTCTTTGTATATATGTATGTCTATTATTTTTATTTTCCGGATCACCTAATTAGTTGGGATAAAGTTAAGGGGCTAACTAATAACAGCCACACGTGTAGACAGATCAGGTAAAACCTAGCTTGCCGTGTTTAGTCCGTAGATGGATCTCTATTTCATACCGAGATCCCTTGTGTTCTTCCAAAAGCAAGGTAAGCCTGTCCTGGCTGTCATTTGTAGTCATCTCTTCGACAGTCGTTACGGGTAGGTACTCAGAAGGTCTGAAATCAAACTTATCGAGGGGATCGTGTTACCCTGTAACTGGATTGTGGAGGTTAGATTGGAAGCTAACCCCAACATAGTTGAGAAAAGGCTAGGCAGAAGAAGACCTAATTCGTTAGAATATTGTTACTCACATGCTTGCACTGAGTACACGGCGCAGAGTGCTGCAATCAGAAGTCCCTTCATGTTCGCCAAGTGCCAATTATTCTAAACAACTGCGTGACAAAAGAAATAAGACGGAAATATATAACAATATATTCAATCATTTCCTTAATTATTTCCTTGTTGTCAGCATTAGTCACAAGAAATTGATTTTACGGCGGTTAGGAGTTACAAAACATTATTCAGCCCATATCTGATAATGATTTGCTTGTTCTTTGGTTATTGCTATTGGGACCCTGAACTATCTTTTTCGAGAAATTATTATTTGTACAAAAATATACCTGTTTTTGGATACTAAGAAGTTTTTGCCGACTCTGATTTGGAGTCTACAGACTCGCAACGTAAAATGTGCATTGAGTTTATGGATTTCAAAGAAATTCAGGCTGAAATCGAACACTGCTTTGTTTGGACTAAAGGATTTCCAAAATAAAAATATATGAAAATTTCACGTCTTTTTTTGGACTTGAACTTAGGGATTGCATACGTCTGACCCACAGTTAAGTTAAAGAATTCACCGGTAGAATATATTTCATAGTTTTTATACGTTTGGGTAATCTTAAATTTTAATAAACCGTGAAAATACCGTCATGTGTGTGTACCTAGTATAATAACTAAAACACATACTTATTTGGAGGAAAGTTATTGAGTAACGAATTACAAGTTAGTTATGGAAATGTTTGAATGTTTCTGTTAAGTAGTAAAATAGTTACTTTTTCAGGCATTACGTTTTGTCGTTCGTGAAGATATCTGCCTGTTATTACCGTAACGAAAAACAAGCTGTAGGTACCTACATACATAGCAGTGTTTAATTTACGTTATTTTTCACACCACCTTCTCGAAATTCAAACAACTCGAACGAAATTCGAACAATTTTACTATCCAAATAACTTTTTTTCAATAAAAGTACAGTTAGTCCAAAGAGGTTCTCACTTCATAGGTTTCAAATACCGTCGAACAAAATAATGTAATTCGAATCATTTAATCGAGGCATTATATATTATAAGGTGACAGGTAATTAGTGACCGATATTTAAACACGTGATTGTACTCATGATTACAATCAACTTTCCCAAAGAACCTCTTTTTGTATACTCAATAGTTTTATTTTTATCACAATAACAATACAACTGGCGCGCGCAAATTTCAATGAACTTCGCGCCGATCAGCTGTTAGTAGCTATAGAGTTTACAAAAAAAGTTTCTTTGGACAAGTTGATTGTAATCATGAGTACAATCACGTGTTTAAATATCGGTCACTAATTACCAGTCACCCTATAGTGGGATATTATGTAATATAGTAATGTAGAGCCTTAGAGTAAAACCTTAAGTTGTACAAGGCTGGAAATTATCTGACGGCATTCGAACCTTTCAAATGTATTAAGAATAGATTAGGATTTTATATATTCTAGACTTGACGTCCGGCGGCGAAGCAAAACAGATGTATTCGTTATAACAAAGTGAAAATATAATAACATACGTTTAAACCGCTAAAGCGTTTATCTTCATAGTATAGAAGCCCTATACCCACATTACACGCTCTACCACTGAGCCCCCTTAGTAGAGGATCTTCCATCCTCTACAGTAATGTGTATTCATTTAATAGCCAAAGCAAAAATAATTACAACAATAAAAATTATTGTTTTCTGTGTAGGGTCAATTCCAAAGCTATTGAATAGTGTGCATTATTAGACACGCACCAACCGCTTTTTCTATTTAATCTGTGGCTGTTATGCTGGCGTTTCTCCTAGCTTGAGGCCGTCGTTTATTAAGGCATCCACAGGCAAGCCCGGTTAAGCAGTAGACAACCTCATAGGTAACTGCGAGATGCCCTTTACAAAAAAAAGGCGGCATTTAATCGCAACAACTCATCGCTTGATGTGGCGCGTGCAGCCTCCGCGTTAGGTTCTTCGATTTTAAGCGTCTTATTTACGATACCAATTAATGTGTTTTTGATAAGGAAATCAGCTTTTTGGCGCGGGAGATATTATAGTGCACACAGCACAAGTGTTTGTGCAGACACAGCGCGCACTCTCTCTTCCCTCACTTCCATAGACCCATGGGAAGGTAATCCGATATGTACAGACAAAAATCCGGGTCTGGCGTAACGTGCTTTTCGAGGCACAGGGGTATCACACCGACAACTTAACTTCCAAACTCACGTTACTTATAATTAGATGTTAGTAATTCGTAATGGAAAACCCCAGTAACACTTAGCCCGTGTTTCGGGAATCGAATCCAGGATCCCCACACTGCGACCAGGAGACCAATAGCTGCATACTTTTTGTCACATTGGTTGTAGTTTCTCGCAGAATGATTAGAGAGAAAATGATATTTACATAATATAAGCACTGCTCCTGCGACTTTGTCTGCTTGCGTATTTAGAAATTTCCAACTTATACAAACTTCAACACTACGGTCACGTGAGCCTTGTTCTGCACGTACTTGGCCATCAACATCGGATATAACGTACATGTAAATAAGTATAGGGAGAGGTTGTAAATGCTTTCCGCGTCCAGCCTGTGCCGGCTTCCTTTTGAGGTCACCGGCCTATCTAGCTTAGTACACTAAGCTTTACGATACGCGATCAGATTTTAATATAAGAAAAAACACGTGTTATTCATTTATTTATTTTTAGCTTTTCAAGTCAACCAAGGGTGGTGAAGAGATTAGGTGGCATGGTTATTAATAGACATATACGTATAATTATATTTACAACTAAAATTATAACGTTTTATTGACGAGTACTACCTATTTATTGGTAGGTATAAAACACAATATGATAGATATTGTTTTGAAGCTTTTTTTTTTAATTTACTTTGGATAATAACAAAATAATAAGTATCTACCAATAATTATTTTCACTGCAATTATTATACATGAGTTCTCTCAGATTTGCTAAAAAACTTTCGCAAATGTTTTGGTTTTACCAAAGAGGTATTAATTACTCTCCCAGCGATTTAAAAACATAAAGCACTTAAAAAAAAACTATCGCCCCCGACCACGATATATTATGGCCAATCCGTATTATCCTTAATTAATTTATTTGTTCTATCTGATTAATAAGTATCAGACAACAGGTACTCGGTAAAAAAATCGATGGAAACCTTAAAAAGTTCTTTGTTGGCCATATCAAGCGCTGTTTGGAGAAGGCTATTGAATATATTATCGTCTGACGCAGGACTGCTACTTCTATTTTTAAACAACTGTACTTCAGAGCTATCTTCGTCTTCATCTTCTTCTATTATTTCCTCGCCCATAACCATGTTAGTTAAGTTGAACTGAAATAAAAGAGAAACATGTAGAAGCTATGGTAAGACCTGCTAGGCTTATTTGTAAACTCCAAGGCGCGTCAAAAAATATAGGGCCACGTGGTATTATTTTTTTCTCCTCGCCAATTTATAGAACTTATTTTTTCTGATTCTCATGCTACAGCTACGTTCATTGTATCCATCTTATTATCAACACATAACTGCATATAGTGCATATTATGAGATCATCCAAGTATAGTTTAAAAATGACTCTACTTTTTTGCTTAATTCATCACAAACTACAAGATCCAGCGCGGACTGCAGCGCTAGAAATTCAGAGCCCACCCACAGAACGAGGAAATGCTTCGGCCCCCGCTGCTGAATTGGATGTGCGGTAATTCTGTACTCTGTAAATCCAACGTTTAATATATTTACCACAACATCCTTTATGTCGACGTTGATGGCTGCACTGTCGATTTGCAGCACCTCGCCTATTGACGGAGCTTGGGTTTTGAAACCACCCGTCGACACTTTGAGGCCCACGTCGAACAGGTTTACACTGAAGAAGTAAAGGCAAATATATTTTTTTATTCTATTTTAAATTGGGGTTTTTACATTTGTTTTGTTTTGTGTGGTTCCTACAATAGACCAAGAAAATGCGAAAAACTTCTGATTGATATTTTATTGAGTAGTGATGGATGATTTGGAAGAGATTTGCCAGATGGGAAGACCATCATGGGTTTTTTCTAAGCATGAGAAATCATCAAAGCCCTTTAGGTTCCGGGGCAGTGGACAGTGGTAAATATTTCGCATAATTGTGCTGACTATAACCTGGGTTATGACGTATTTGTTATTCCTGTAAGTCGTACGTTCCCGTGGGATGATTTGCAACATCCGCGCGGGCGCTGCTGGCATTAGCTTGTATCATTCAAACCGGTCCCCTCTAAATAAAATTCAGGCCAATATAACTATAGTATTAATAAGTACTAACCATAGGTGACAGCTGAACATAATAGGCATGAAGCTGAGAGTAGCCTTCAGGTGAATATCGCCTGAAACGTAAACAAATATGTAGAAAGTTATTTCTTTAAATCCTTTCCCTAAGCACACATAACTCCTTATCCTGTCGTTATGTGACATAATCATAGTTACAATTAGATTCCTTTAAATAATGTTTATAAAAAAATCAGTGTGTGGATGAGTAGTGAGAGCTAAAGCTATTAAAAAAGATTAAAAATATTTCTCGGCTCATCCTGTCGACGAGTGCCTTTAGTTGCCTCCTAACACGAAGGCAGTGTAGAGATATTGGCGACTAATAAACACGAAGATATTCAGTGAAATACACTTGCATGAGGGAATCTGATTGGTTTTACCTTCAAAATATAACTGAGGTATGGTGATATTCACGTCCGAGCGAAGATTGATCAGGCGCAACTCGAGACCGTGCAGCTCAAATTGCTTAACTCCAGCCAGGACGAGGTTCTCCAAATAAACTTTACCACTACAATAAACGTAAAAGAAGCATGGTTAGTTTTATCAACAAATACTGCGTTATGTTATTTCTGCGCTGCTTAAATTGTAAACGCAACATCTCATAATGCAAAATTGCTATAAGTAGGAACCTAAATTGCTTTTTTTTTCGAAAACGACTACATTTTTTTTTGTTTACTGTAACTTTCCCTCCGTACCTCGGAAAGCACATTAAGCGTTGGTCCCAACTATCTTTGGGTAGTCAGAAGCCCAAAAGTCTGACAGGTAGTCGTACCAAGGGCTATCGTGCGACCTAGTCACTACGTTGTAGAGGTAAGATAGGCAGTCGCTCCATGTAACATTCTGGTATTCAGTTTCATCTGGTTAGACGAAAACCCACCTAAAAATAGTTGGGAAAAGGCCAGGCATCTCCGTGACCCGTGTGTGTGTTTCCAAATCGTCTACAGTTTTTATTCCTTCATAACATACCTTAGCCAGAGGAAAGGAACATCAATGCCAAGTGGTTGAATCACCGGTACGTTCAGGGGATCGATCTTAGGCACCAGTTGTATGAAGTCGATGACATCTGCGGCTTTGTCACTTGCTTTCTGATCCTGTTCAGATAGCGGGATGTACTTCAATGGAAGGTTCCCCACCTCGGCTTGGAAGTGGAAGTCGCCGAGGTCCTCATTTACTGCAATTAAGGACACAGTTAGGATTTCAGGGGATTTAGTGGGGAGGGGTTAATTCATTATACCTACATACCCACTTAATGTCAGATTTTTATCGTATAGAACAGGTGTTTGTTTAGCTTCATTGAGAATAATGCGCCTTTAATATGTTTCTAGAGATACATAATATAATTAATTAAGACGCGTATATTAAGACTGGAGTAGTTATTAAACTACTAATTAGTCACGTGCACGGATACCCATTGTTATTCAGCGTAGGTATTCAGCGATTCTCCAATCTACAAGAGATGCAACTGAGATCAGGCCGCGGGAATGGATACTTTTCAGAAAAAGCAGTTTGATCACGAATTATTATCGAAATGCAGGCGGCAGAGGCAGATAAAACTTGGTGGGCCTGCGGGCGGTGAGTAATGGGTAGCTCACTGTCCGATCAGGACCAAGCCCGTGCCGGACGGCGCGTACGTGTTCCACGCGCGCCACAAAGAGATGTCAGCACTAGGGAAGGGGCCCGTCAGGGCCGACGCCTGCCGGGTCAGCGGGATTGTCCAAAATGGTTACCGCTACCCTGGAATATAAAGGGCTAAGGAAGGAACATGGATGGGTTCTATTCAGTAAGAGTCTGACACTCCCTCCGTGCCACCCAGAGCGGGAGGGGTAAAAAAAAAAGACAAAACTTGGTTCATAAATAGGTGACTTGTTATCTGCACAAAGTTCATCTAGAACTAAAACATACACTACGAAGGCTAAGCAATAAGTGTTAATGAAAACGTGTCATTAAGACTTGTGTGATTGAGTATGTCGATTAGAGTAGATTGATTAGATATTTTCCGCAGTTCAGACCAAGTATTAGCGGTATGTGATTCTCAGAAACTCGAGTACTTACAATAATATTTTTATAAATAATATTTTTCCGCATTTCAGAGATAAAGGAAAAATATGAAATAGATAGTGACGGACTTACCTGCACCTATCTTTACACATTCAAAAAAAGTAGAAGTAGGTATGTAAGTAATTTTTTGGTATTGATCGACTAAGGACCCCTCATAGATTGATATCAAATACTGCATGCAAGGGATTCAAAATTATCCCCACTCATGACTGCGTTATAAAACGTGTCTAATTCGGTATATTGGTGTGACTATTCGCTCCTATCAACGATAACTTTATATTAACCCACAACATTACCACAATTCTAATGTAAATACGTCATTACTTACTCACTTATATCAAATTGTGCTAGTATAACATTCAATATGTTGTACAATGTCACTATCAAAAGTACCCGCATTTTTGCACAAAATCCTTTGTTCAACTGCGTAACAAATACACCAGTTTCAAATATATAACATTGATAATTATCTTCTTAAATAATTCCTCTTGTTGTATTAGGGCTTATGTGCTTGTGCACATTCGTCACAAAAAATTGATTTTCCACCCGCACATTGCATTACACGGCATACAATTTCCACAACTACTACTTTGTTATTTGAACAAATTCACTGAAAAAAATTGTCATTGTTACACGAGTAGGCAATCATTTTCTTTTAACTTACATACACATACAGTCAGGTAATTAGGTAAGAAATCACTAAAGAGTTGAAAATTGGATTCATTTTACATTCCAAAATGTAAAGAGAGTTAATAAGTAGCTTATACTTATTAACTCTCTTTGCATTTTTCGGGACCCTAGGGTCCCACAGATCTTTGGAAGGCGTACGAGGGGCCGAATACATCTCGCAGAGGCCTCTTACACGTTTTAATTAAATTAATTATTATTACCTTTAATTATTATAGTCAGTAGATTTTTCCACTAGATCAATTGCTTGGTACCTACACGTTTTTTGGAAAAAAAAAATCTGACTCAAGACTAGGTACGAATGCTAGAAATTAATGTATAACATAAAAGGTTAAAAAATCTATTGTTTGCCGATAATATCGAGAACAACCGTAATAATGAGGCCTTTAGCGATTTCCATAACAGGTCAAAATAATTTTATAATGTTTATTTTTCCATCCGTAAAATCAAAATTCATGCAAACAACTGTTCGCCAAATTGAAAACTAAGGATTTAATGCTATTTGAGTAGCGCTGGTATTAGGTAGGTCTTAATCATGGAAGTAATTCTTCTTCCATGTACTTAATGCATAAACTTACCTAACCATATACCCAGTTCATGTAAAAAGTACAAAAAGATATTACAATAAAAAGTTAACGAATAAGTAAGTTAGAAATAAAAAGTTAATCAAAACATTTGAGCCAGTTAATAATAAAGCTATTTGTTTTAAATGTGATCGTTCAAGTTCTGCCCAGGATGTATATTCTGATCTTACAAAGTTATCTCAACTAAACAACACTGAGTGTAGAAGCGGCCCGGACAAATGCCTCTATTTTTAAAATAATGGCGTAGCAGGAGTACCGTAAAGTTGGGTATCGGTCCTTTTATGTTTGTATTGTATTTAAAAAAAATTACAAATGTGACCCAAAATTGGTAATGCTGATATTACAAACCAAGACAAAATAAAAAAAGAAGAATTAACCAAGGAACAGTAATGTGGTAAAAGAAAAAGGTTTTGTAAATTCATCCATGTTCCAATCGATAGGGTTTTTGCAGCTCTAGGAAATGAGGAAGAAAGGAAGGTATAATCCCATCAAGTGTTTATTGAAGACTGGCAAATTATTCAGATTAGGCGGCATTTAGGAATGATGATGTCCTGGTTCGCTAAACACCATATAGAACAGGTAAGCTGTACAATAAGTTTTAAGAAGGCATTCAAGTTCCAGAAAATACATAACTTGCATATTTCGACTCATGGTAATTGGTCACGGCTTTTCATTATTATCGCTTATTGTTTAATAATAAGAATTATTCCATTAGCAGTTTGCTATTTTCATGGTTATTGATTGCTATAAAGAGCTATTATTAAAAATCATTTATATTTTAAATTTTCCTACTGTATAATAAGATGCTAGTCGGATAAAGTGATATCTAGCTATTTACTAGAAAGATTAAACCGGATATTTGAGATGAATCCATCATCTGCCTAGCCTTTTCCCAAGTCCCAACTATGTTGGGGTCGGCTTCCACTGTAACCGGATGCAGCTGAATACCAGTATTTTACATGGAGCCACTGCCTATCTGACCACAACCCAGTGTCTGAGAAATACGATACTCCTTGGTAAGACTGGCTGTCAGATTTTTCGGCTTCTGACGACCCGTCACGACTGTCAATGATGCACAAATGACAGCCGGGACCAACGGCTTAACGTGCTTTCCGAGGCACGGAGGAGTCTCGTTATGTAGAGATGGTCACCCATCCACTGCCAACCCCGGCAAGCGTAGCTTAACCTGATGGATCGACCTGTGCCGCTGTTAGTACTTACCCACGAGCTCCATCAATCTGAAACTTTTCTAGTTTAGCGCATTATGATTTTCATACATCGACGCGCTACAATGGTGACGTTAATTTAAAAGGTAGGGCTAGTACCTAGTCCATTAATCATATAAATGTTGAAAGGTTAAAATAAATCGCAAATTGAAAAAAAAAATAAACCAAACTAAATAATAAAATTAATTCACCTACTTTTTGCAGTTGTTTCATTTTAATAGTATGGCTTATTCGTTTTAATTTCATTCATGCGAATGTAGTATATGACCCCGGCAAATAACCGCTGCGCGACAGATCTTCAAGTACAAAAAACAAGGTTGCTCTAAGATGCTATTTTCTAACATTTTAAATAAATCCGTAAATATGAGTTTTAAATTAATGTCACTATTGTAGCGCCACGTTGTATAATTAGATATTTTTACTATCATTTACTACCACTTAAGTTTATACTTACAGAGCAGAAATATGTACTATGTTGTTTATAATATTTTATGTAGATACAATCAACTACTGTCAATCTGATTTGATCACGATTGTGTTAAATAATTAATATTGATTTTTACTTTTGTTAAGCTCACGCTCATTGAATGAAATACAGGTATATGAAGTACTCAAGTGTCTAATGAAATATGCTTTCCCAAAAAGGTCAAACTGAGCGAGAGGACCTGTAATTATTGTGACTACTTTGAAGGAGATTTGTAGTAGGTATAGACGTAGTGTTTGTAATGAAATCCCATGTCTTGTCTGGAATTAATTTTTTTCGTTTACAGAAGAAGTAGGGGTGTATGAGACGCTTTATTTTGTCTAAGACCTTCAAGGGCATCAAAGAACCAAAGAAAAGAACACGTCATTAGCGTTATCAACGAAACCTTGTTTTTTGTCTTGGAGTCTTTAAGAACCACAACAATAATCTAGTAAACACATTGTTTACTAGATTTTAGAATGAATGACGTCGGTTATTTATAGATTAACAGAAAGTATGTCCACCGCAATCTAGCTAATTACTATTATACTATTATACGTCATAAAGCACAGGTACATAGTTTTAACATAATCATAATTGTACAGAGTTAATATGACTGAGGGGCATTAAATTACACTACGTGTAAAGATATAGGTACGATAGATATCCTATACGTGTTTAATATTCATTCGATGCGGTAAAAATAAAAAGCACCAAAAATTAGTTTTTTTTTCAAACAAACTAAATAGCATACGAATTAAAGTAAAACGCAACCACCCTTTGTAAATAAAAAGGACGCGCGCGCGCCGGCCGGAGCGCTGCTGTAAGGAAAGATACATCGTGATTCGTGTTCAAACGGGGCAAATACTTCAAAAATCATTTGCGACTAAACTACTACATACTCCTATTTAATTGATTTTTGGTACAGAGCTTGAAAATGGTTCCTAGTATTATAGTATATTCAATTTAAAGCAAAGCCCCTCTGTCGTATCAACTGTGTATAAATAATATCACATTTTATAACTTTTTATCATGTTCCAGGTGTTACTGTTAAGAACAGTATAAAGCAGAGGTTCACAAACTTTTTAGCAAGTTTTTACAAGTTCAAAGTGCATGGTGACCACAATGCAAATAGGTATCCCACTATGTGGGTTAATTTCATAAGATAGAATTATATTATTCGCAACTAATAAAAATTGCAAGAAAACGTTTGTTTGTACCTACAACAGTATCTACAATAGTACTATACTTGTTGGTTTGTTTGTTACGTTTTCTGGTTAAAACTAAGCAACAAATGATCTGCATGTGGGTTATTCCAATAATGGAAAGTTTAAATTAAAGTCACAACCTGCTTAGAGATCCACTAACGTGGTCTCCCGTCTTCTCTTACGGACCGCAATTGTTTTTTTTACTCACAAGGACCACTTATAAGTCGTCTTGGTCGATGGCCAATGATACCCAAAGTGGTCTATCCACTTTGCCAGGGTGCGGTGCCTAAAATCGCAGTTCTCACCGTGGGTTGCGGCAGGGGTTTCTTTATGATATTCCATGAGAACAAAAGAGACAAATGATTATGAATGTGGTTCATTTAGGAATATTAAGTTATTTTGTTTAAAATATTTACTGGAAAAATAAACTGAAATGTATCCGAAAATTCTGCTGAAATTATTAAACCTTAAAAATAATAGGTGATGTGGGAAAATAATGCCCGTTCACGTTGGTGAAGTTGCGCATGAGCATGAGCAACATGTAGATCATGCCGCACCCATGGCAAGCTGGTATCTATGTATTTGGTGCTATATTGATCGTGTTAACAAAGAGAGAGATATACAGCAGCTGCCAAACAAATCACAGATTAATGCCCAAGATTGTTCCATTTTTATCTATAAATACTAAGATAAGTAGTTAATTATGATGGATGAAGATGATCGGAAATAATAAAAAGAATTGCGACTTACCCAGACCGCTCAAACAGTAAAAAACACTACGGTAGTTACTTGTTTTAAAGTTGAGTGTTATATTTTACAAATGTTTAATACTTCTAATTTATACATTTGTTATTTTTATTACAGAAAATGAAAATATTGTGTCTTGTGACGTTACTTGTGTGCGCTTTTGCGCAAGGCGCTAATGTCGACTATGAAGAGCTTCCCTTAGGTAAGTTTATAATAAGGATACGATTAACAAAAATAATAAGTACCTACTTATAAGAAACACCATCATAAGACTTTAGACATTTTTGTAGAATTGGGAGTGTTACAAAGTTCCAGTAGGACAGAGGGCCTCAAAATCGTACCTTGTCGTACTCTACTACCATAAGAGCCGTCGACTTTACTATACCTTATTGTAAATAAAATCTCGCACTAATAACTCATTGTAATAACTTTATTCAAATTAATGATACCTACTGCATACGAGTAACATTGCAAGGTATAGATTAATTTTCACGTTCTTAGCTAAGTGTATTAAAGGAATTTACTATTGTTTTCCTTTTTAGTGAAAGAGGCGGAAAATCGGTTAGAAGACCTCCACTTGGAACTCGACCTTTTATCAGCTGACCATGCTGTTAGTGAAGACGACAAACTGCTCATATCGGAACTGCAGACTTTGGACGCACAGGGCCGCAGTGTGGTCGCTGACGCCATTGCCGAGATGATTGAAGACTTCAGGGATGTCGTCATTCATGGAAACGATGACGTGCCACCGCTCGACCCTCTCGAGATACCCCTCATCGGACCATTCGAATATCAAGCTCCTGCGTATGTTTATTTTTAATTTTATTGTCACATTTAACAACAGTCGTTGTAAACAGTATTCACAAAAAAGATGTGTATGTTTGTGCAGTACGACAGCCACGGTATCCATCAACGACTTCAGGATGGACGGACTCCGCTGGTACGTTTTGGACAGCATCAGCTTCAACGCAATCCGACTTTCTTTCGGAGCCCACATTACTATTCCCTGGATTACTGCTACTGGTAAATTACAAAAGTTATTTTGCTAATAATATAAGTAGGTAGGTAACTACTTGTGAAATACACAGCAGGTCCTTCACTTTAAGCGGGATTGTCCGAAAGGGTTACCGCTACCCCGGAACATAAAGGTCTACGGAAGGAACATTGATGGGTTTTTGCCAGTAAGAGTCTGACACTCTCTTCCGCTCCACCCAGAGCGGGAGAAGCTATTTTATGATTTCCCAACCTTAAAAAAAAAGAAAAAGGTCCTTCACTTAATGTTACCCACAGTCATAATAATTAAAAAGCCATCGTCGTTCGTCGTTTCATTTAACGGCATAGGTCGAGGAGTCAACTGCTTATCTTATTTACGTTACACACTTCGAATGTTACACACCACCAAAAGCAGAATATACGGTGTTTTTTTTATATCACACTAGTGTGACTGAGACCGTAGTAAAAAAAAACAATTTAGTAACTTATTTTCCAATTTTCATTTTTTTGTTTTCATTTTTAATACACATTAATTCGATAAAGTCATGATTGTTAATGTAACACAACCTTACGTGAAATATGACAACGTCACTTTTTCTTAGTTTTAATTAGTTATGAATGATTGGCATGAATGAAACTGAATTACGTATTATCAATAAAACTTAGAGACCTACACATCGAGATAAATTAATTATGATTGATGATATAGGTACTTCGAAAGTACGCTTGTTTGGACTACATATTCTATGACTATTTGTATTATTTTTATGTAATTATAGAATATAACCCTAAAGTTATGGGATATGTAAGAAAAAACACGTTCTATATTAAAATTAATAGTTTGATTGATAACATGACAAATACCTAATCTGCGATAATAAGTTCTTACAATTGCGTAAGCCTATTAGCACTATAATCCGCAATAGTGTATTAAAAGATGGAACTAAGCGATTGTAATTTATCAGGTACCTATGACGCCCGCGCAAGACTGGGTTTTCTAAGCCACAGAGCTGGCGGTGGATTTAGGTATGTAGCGTATTATTTTCTTCACGATATACCTACTGATATTGCCATTGTTTGCACGAGGACTATCAACTTATATATTCATTCTTCATAATCTTCCAGGATCTTCGCCCACCGCATCGAGGTCGGCATGGACATGAGGCTGGGCACCAACATCTTCGGCGGACACCTGTTTCTTCGTGAACTGAACATCAACATCGACATCCATGACACTCATGTAAGATAGAAAGTGGTTTATCCTTTTCTTTTTAACTTCCGTTCTGAATGTCAAATTTTGTCTCAGATTAATTCAGTCAGCACTAGTCAAGTAAACGTTACTAGCCAACCTAGATTATTAGACAACGGGGTGTACTGTGGGCCAACTGCCCGGGCCCTTATGGTTTCTCTTAGTACTATTCAAACCTGACAAATATGTTTCACGACTGTTGGTCGCATAAAAATTGGCCGATGAGTATGATAGACCATAATGTTTTTTTTTTGTTATTCACCAGATCCAATTCCACGGCATGACTGGCTCCAACATTATCAACGCTTTCATCAACAACTATGTCCAGAATATAACACAGGAGTTAATCCAGGCTGAGATGGAGAATGTCAGCCAGATTCTCAGTGAAGAACTCTTCGATATCGTCAACGACGTCCTCAAGGAATACACCATAAACGACATCTTAGGATTGTAAGGAGAACGACAAACCTGTGCCCTACACAAGGACGGAATTTCAATACTCAACGTTTTTATTTTTGTTGTAAGAAATAATAAACTATTTTATTATAACGAACATGTTTTTTTTCAAACTGATATTGTAGCATCAAAATCCATTTAGAAGCAGAGAGTAAGCCGGCAACTAGCACTGTCTCAGGAAACCCTACAGGCACCGATTGCCGTCCTTCCGTTCTCGCCGTCGAAGCCCGTCGCGACGTGCTTGTCCATCCTCGCCCCTCAGACCCTTGTTCGAGCCAGCCCGCGTTGTCGCTGAGCCTGTAGTTAGAACTATGTTAGAGCAACGAATCCAGTCGTATTGCGTACTCGTACAGTATGACTTCGCGACGTCGCAACATTGGGTTTTTCACTGTTCCGTATTTTGAACCAGACTTGTGTTTAAGTTATTCTAAATTCAAACGCATCAACGGTACCTGCGTGAACTGAAACAATATAGGTACCTACCCATATTATGAAAAAATCGAGTAATGAAATGCATTCGTGTGTAACGTTTCGTTACTCGTTACTAGATGCCGCACCCGTTACTCAGTACCGAATACATACAGACAGTTTGCTTCAGCTCGAAAAATATTTGACGTGTTTGCCAAGCCTGTTTGGTTGAAACGAATCGTGAACGTCAAACAGTCAGTAAATAAACATAAGTTTTATTGTAATTCTGCTAATATTTTAACTTAAACTACTTAATGTTCCAACTAAAATGGATAAATATAAGAAAAAAGATCGCCTAACTATACTTTAGAGGAGAAAGAAAATCTCTTTCAATAATAATTAAGTACCTACGTGATAACCTGTAATGTTTACCATCATTTATTTTTACGTTTGACCACATTAGTCATTTAGATGTATGTGATTATTATTGCTGCAGATGCCAAAGTGTAATAGAATGCAAAAAACCAAGTGCAACATCCTTCAATTGCGTTTCGTGATGCTACTTGTGCTCTGTTAGAGCCTGTTAAAGGCTTCTTGGGATGAAAACCCTGCCTGTTTTGAAAAAGATGTCATGAGATACCGAAGGCATGTGTAACCACTATCTACGAGAATATGGTATGACCAAATTAGCCAGCTTCAAATTGAGATAAATAAAGAGATATTTATGTAACTGGAAAATATGATGTTTTGTTTAAAGAGTTATTTTAATTATGGTTGTTTTATTCATTAAGTTTATCTACTTATAACTAATATTAACGTTTAAGTAAAGTAATTCAGATAAGGAATTTAGAAGTTATAAGCAAAATTATATAGCTGATTTCAGTTTGAGTATTGCAAATTGGTGTGTCAACTTTATAGACGATGATAATCAAGGGCGTAGGGTCAAGGAGGGGCAGTTGCCCCCCCCCTAGAGATCAAATGTAGCTAGCCATAAAGCGACCAAAGTGCGAGCAATTGACTTCCTTACCTACTAATAAATTCCGCATCGCATGACCTGCTTTATGTGCTCTGCGAAACTGAGGTTTTGGTCGAGAGTGACACCCAGGTACTTGGCATGCTTCGCCCAAGGGATCGGCTTGCCGTACATGGTGATCGGACTAGGGGGTTGGGGAGGGCCCTACGTATTCTCTTGAAGAGAACAGCCTAGCTTTTGTCGGGATTGACCTCGATTCTCCATTTCCGGAACCAAGCGCCTAGGACGTTGGCGGAGTTCTGGAGAGTCTTAGCTCAGACTTAGCGGGCTGGTCCCCGTGTAGTAAATGGCCGTGTCATCGGCAAATAACGCCAATTGGGCCTTTTTACTTTTTTCCAAAGTGTGTATTTTTATCCTCCATAATATTGCCCTATGCCCCCCCCCCCCCCTTAGTCATAAGCTGGCGACGCCCTTGATGATAATGCTTTGAGTATTGTAAAACTAGTTTATCTCAGTTTAGTAACCTAACTGGCGACCTGCATTAGTTAAGCATACTTTCCGTCAAATTTGAGCGATTACTCACATATTGTTATGAATGTAAGAATTCTTAATTCAAAAACGAAAATTTTAAAGTCATACTTAAGTACAGATTAAGACGTTCTCAACTTCAAATACTCAATTCAGAAACTGGAGGTAAGAGTAGTTATACATATTTTTGAGCTATGCCAGACATTTACCTGAATAACACCTGCTGCTTGAAAACAAACAAATGAATGAAATCTCATTTGTTTTTGTTAATTCAAATAGGTATATAAAAAAGCTTCGGTGGCAAACATCAAAGGCAGACTGATTATTTTAATTTTGTAAAAGTTTTGTTTGGCACCGGTACTTTTACCTTATAAATAGACAAAAACGTATGATGTCCTTGGCAAATGATTAGTTTACCTTAGCTTGTCTTGAGTTGCGTACGCAGGAAGTTACCAAGTCTATTAGCTAAGTCACACAGAGCAATGCAAAGCTGAGTTGATCATTGTTTATTGGTTATCAGCCCAGGAAATATGAACTCTTCAGTAAAGAAATAAAACACATAAATTATAATTTAATTAGGAACTGTAATCTCGTTTATTCATGTAAAATTTCAGGTAGATATTTTAAGGTACATAATATGTCAGGTAGGTACATACAAGGTCATTTTGTTTTTTTTTGTGACAAAACATTCTAAATGTAACTTTGTTACACTAATTATATACTAATTATAGATATGTTATACAGCCACTTTTGCCACAAAACAGTAAAAATATAAAAAGGTATTTCCAACTTGCTATTTGACAATTAGCTTATTATAAACATCATCTAGTTCTTAAAATATTTATGCCGCCTAGGTAGGTACTTATATAATTATTTAGTACAGATATTTATTTTATCACAATGAGGTAGGTATCACATTCTTCTGAACTTTATATACACTCACCGGCACGGAAACTTGGCCACATGTAAAGGACCATGCAAAAAGTCGTCCCATACCACCAACAGATTTCAAACTTATTTCAAATACTTAATTCATCTTGGCATCATGATCATTTTTTATTATGACGACATCGCTGTAAGTCATGGGGGTATCGCGCAAAAAAATAATTTTTGTACACACTTTTTGGTACAGTTAATTGTAAAAAATACAATACAAATACAATATCTTCTTCGGAGTTTACTCATGTTAACAAAACAACAAAAATTACCAACGAAAAACAGTGATAACAATATTATGAAATAAAACTCAACAATACAAATAACAGTAACAAGTAAAACAAAAATTAAATTACAATTTCGGGTTCGGCATCGATATAATAACAACCCCTGCTACTCTTTTTTTATATATTTCCATTGTACAGACACCACTTTTCTACAATTTTATTATATGTATAGATAGATACATGTTATTCAAACCTAAAGTGTTTAATTAAACAATTGTCTATGGTAAAATGTCTAAAACAAGGTTATTTAAAAAAAAATACACCCTTTTTTTTAAGTAAAAACTTTTTTTTTTTCAATTACCCCATATATTTACGGACTAAAAATTGTTATTTGTGTTTTTATGAGACTTCATAATAATATTGAAACAAGTGCCATGTCTGTTGGTGGGTTGGGACAGTGCCCATGTACAATCTTTTGCATGGTCCTTTCACGATATTTCGCATTTATTTATATTTTTGCAGTAGGTAAGTGTTTCTTATGCTTTTAGAACTTGAAATGGAAAACGTCACTATACCAATAACTTTGTTTTATTAAATTGGGCAATTTTGCAGAAATAATGAATTTTACACTATCTATTTTAAAACACTATGAAATAAAAATATACCTAAATTGGTTTATTGTCTCTACGTTTTAGTATCGAGTGTTTCCTCCCCTAGCCCTAATAACGGTCTGCATTCGATCTGGCATGCTTTGAATGATGTTTCTGACATCAACTTGCGGTATGCTCTCCCAAGCAGTAAGTGCTGCGTTTCGAAGTTGGTTAAAAGTTTCTGGCGGGTCGGAGGTGGACTTTATCTTTCTTTTGAGCATGTCCCAGATATGCTCAATCGTTTTTAGGCCCGGACTACGAGGTGGCGACTGCAATTTTTGAATACCAACTTCTTGAAGATATTCTTCAACACAGTGTGCAACGTGTGGGCGTGTATTATCGTGAATTAGGAGGAATTGGTCATGTCCAATGTATCCCGAATAGACCAAAACATGTTCCTGGAGGACCTCCTCGATGTATCGGGTTGCAGTTAGCCGGTTATCGACCATAACCAACTCCGTGCGACCATCAGAACTTATTCCTCCCCAAACCATTATAGAGCCTCCATGGAAGCTCACAGTTTGTGTTGTGGTAATTGCTAGAAATCTCTCTCCTCTTCCTTCTCCACACTCGTTCTCGACCGTCTGGAGCACGTAAAGCTATTCGACACTCGTCTGTGAACAGCACTCGAGCCCACTGCTCATGGGTCCAGCTGGGGTGATGACGTGCGAATTGAAATCGAGCTACTCAGTGATGTCTGAGGAGTTCTGAACCGCGTGCTGGTCTACGAGCTTTTAAATTCACTTCCTCCATTCGCCTTCTCACTGTACGCTCACTAACATTCACGCCTCTTGCAATTTGGAGCCGCTGGCGTATCTCAACAGCGGTCAGGTAGCGGTTTCTTAAAATTTACGGGACAATAAAACGGTCGTCCCGGGCCGATGTGCATCTGACGCCTCCACTGCCTGGTCTACGGGTATAGTGGCCAGTCTCCTGGTATCGTTTAAGGGCATACTGCGTTGATGAACGTGGTACATTAAGCACCACAGCAACTTCACGCTGTGTTAACCCTTGGTCGATTAATGCTACAGGCTGTGCAACCTGTGCAGGTGATAATGGCCTTTTTATTGGTGTTAAAGCACCTTTAGTTAATCAATAAAAAGCCCAAAACCACAACAGTTCAATAAGCTACCGAAAGCTTTTAAAACACACAAATTTAAACTTGCAACTTAGTCGCTCAAGAGAAAAGATTCAACTAAAAATTTAAAGTTGCACCATAGTGCACTCAAACATAATGAATTACCCTCTTGAACTGAGAGTAAACATTTTTTTGACCTACCTCACCTGAACCTACCCTCATAAGAAACAATCAATAGAAACACTTAAAGTTTTTGTTATGGCGAGTATATGCGAGATAAGGGCCGAAACACATAACCGCGTTGCGGCGCCGCGCCGATAAAATTGGCAGTGGCGTCAGCGCCGATTCTAGCGGTGCGGCACCGCACCGCGGCTCAAATTCCTGCGTTACGACGTCATATTTGTTGGCAATGATGCGATCTGCGAACCGCGGACTGCCTCATCCTCACAGCTACACTCCGAACCATCAAACTAACAACGTACAATAAATTCACAATTTACCCTGGACGAAACGACAGGTACTTCCTATGGTATACAAAGCGAAGAGTTTGATTTTTCTTGAATTAATCATTGTATTTTAGAAAGACCAATTAAAGTATTCTTAAAGTAAGTAATTAAGTATAATGCTAATAACTTAATTTGATTCCTAGTACTACCAAAAATATTAATAAAAAACGTATTTGTTTTACTTTACCTTACAGTTAAGCCCAACATTTCCTTTACTATTTATTGCCTGTATATTTTGATAATTCCGCTTATAGCTCTTCAAATGATGATACACTCATTCTAAAGTAGGCGAAAAAAAACTAATCGTCTATCTTTAACCTTTTGAACGCCAATCACTTCTATACAAGTTCGAGATTTTCGTGCCCTCAGCGCCACTACTTGATTAGAAGTAATTATGGTATAAAATAAATTTACGACTTTTACAAGACCTTTTATTTTGTTTTTATGGAAAATTGCCCTGTTATAAGCCATATTTTTAAGTTTTTCACACATAATAAGTTCTTGTTTGTTTTATATTCAATAGAAACAAAAACGCCAGAAAATATTTCAATGCCCCCAACGCCAAGTACTTGATATCAAGTAAGCCAGTGATGGGACACGATGAAGACCTCACTATATTTCATCTCGTCGAAACGATCATAAATACTATTATTGCAAGAAAATGACGTGAATAAATAATATTTTATAAATATTGCAAACTATATACTACGTTTTATTCACCTTAATCAAGAATAAATAGGTTTTCTAATCATTGTCGATAGTGAAACACCGTTTGAAAAACCCATCCCTACAAAGTGGCTAGTTGTCAGTGCCCACAACGCCACGAACTTGTATAGAAGTAAATCTGTGACGTCATAAGCGGACGGGTTTCAAGGTCATAGTGACTTTGTGCATTTTAGTGTAGTGCAACATCTAGCGTTGGCGCACGTGTTCTAACAAAAAATGAGTGACGGTGAATATGACGAATTATTGCGAGTTTTACAAGGTGTGGTTTTAAAAAGATCTGTAACATCTGCGTAAAACAGTGACTTACCCTCCATTTTCATTAAAAAAAAAACACGTAGAAAACCACGTATCTTGCTTCTATTGATTGAAGTAAACGAAATAAAATGCATGAATCGGTTTAGGTTATGCACGTGTAACTCGACCACAGTGAATAGAAAAATACGGGTTGTTGTACATTCGTCACAAAGTAAATTCGTCACAAAAAAAATATGTGTAAATTCGTCACAATTCCCAATATATTATTTTTGTTTATTGTAAATTCGTTACATCGTTATAATCCGTACCGATAGCAAAAAATAAATAAGAAGTAGAATGAAAATGTTGTATATTTTTCATAATCACAGCACGTTTACTAATTTACCTTACATCTACATAAAAATCATAGTTTTCAAGTAAATGATTTAAATAAAAAATGTTGGCTGCAATCGTTACTTAAAGAATAAAAATTTTTAAAAGAGGGTTTGTGATGAATTTACACAATTTTTTAATACGTGTGACGAATTTACTTTCAATGTATGGATTTTTTAAAATATGACGAATTTACTTAGTGACGAATGTACAACAACCCAAAAATACCATCAACCAAAAATAGACATCGACATCTAGACATCCTTATATCAGAAAGGATTTTGACGTGCCTCGAGCGCCAACGACTTGATATGAAGTAGAAGGATTACATTTGGAGACAAATAGGGATGTGCCTTCTAGAACACACGTCTAATAAATTTACAATTCTTTTCTTTTATTATGGGAAATATATCCCGGTTTTCATATTGATTTTTTTATGAAATGAAACAAAATATGAAAATACGGTATCAGTTTTTATTTAGCTTCGTAAATTGGTGAATAAACATTAATTTCAACTTATAATATTATTTGTCGATAGGACATTAATCCCATCCCTACGTTTGACTATAGATACGTTATACATTTGTAGCGTGGCGCTGGAGGACACATCGCGTATTATATAGATGGGCGTTCAAAAGGTTAATGTTTTTTATTTCAATACTCAATACTCAATTGTTTAATGCGTTCCAAATGTTACAAAGATGGTATTAGAAAATAAAAATATCAATAAGGACCCAGTCGAGCTCAGCAACATTAGGAGAGAGGAAGAGGGCTTAGTAGTAGGTACTTAGTTCTATAGTATTATTATAAATTTATTATAGATGTATTTAATCGGGTGTTTAATTATGAATATCTATATATCATTAATTAGATCTGTGTATATAGGCAGTGGCGGCCTTAGGGGGTGGCGAACTGTGCCTTCGCCCAGGGCCTCGCGCTTGGGGGGGGGCTCGCGCTACAACCCAAACTAATACACTCGAGAGCAATGAATCCGGGTCACTTAAAGAATCCTAAAAATCTCGGAAACTAAAAATGCTAGGTTAATGCAATAAATTGTATTTAATAGACAATGTAATACTCCTTAAATGAAGGTATTAAAACTTCTTAGTTATTGTAAAGTTATATCATAAAAAAATCAAATTTGAAAAAGGGCCACTTTCGAAGATGGAACTACGAAATTACAGCATTTGGTTTTGCTTTTGTTTGTAATCTGTCATTTATGTGGGTACATAAACCATGTTGATAGTGCTCTATATTCATTATTCAAGCTGAAATTATGTCGCTTACGCCTGAAGAATGCACCAGAATACTTACAATGCTGGAAACCGGCCGGAGTCAGCGCGATACAGCCAGGACTGTCGGTGTGTCGCTGTCAACAGTACAAAGAGTTCTCCGACGTTACGAAGAAACTGGTTCTAACCTACGCAGACCAGGAACGGGCAGAACCAGGTGTACCACAGCACGAGAAGACCGATACTTGGTGAACACCATGCTTCGAAATCGCTTTCTCACAGGAACTGAACTCACAAATCAGTTTCGACACCTCGGAGGAAGTAACCCAAGTGCATGGACAGTAAGACGTCGGCTTGCTGAATCTAACTTAAAACCCCTTAGACCTGCAAACGGCCCTAAACTGGAGCGTGGGCATCGTATTTCAAGACTAAGATATGCCCAGGGCCACGTAAATTGGAGTATTGAAGATTGGTCAAAAGTTATGTTCTCCGACGAATCAAAATTTATGCTCTACAAGCACGATGGAAGACACAGAGTGTATCGAAGACCAGGGGAAAGATTCAAGCAAGCATGCATCGAAGAAAAAGTAGCCTACGGTGGTGGGTCTGTACTTGTGTGGGCCGGAATTTCTTCTGAAAGTCGCACAGAGCTGGTGATCATAGAAAACGGCTCTTTAACTAGCGTAAGATATGTGGAAGAAATCCTCAATGATCACGTTGGTCCATTTATGGTCAATTTAGGTGAGGATGCTATATTTATGCATGACAATGCCCGACCTCATACAGGTAGGATTGTGAATGACTACCTTCAAGAGATGAACATTACTCGTATGGAGTGGCCAGCGCGCAGCCCGGATATCAACCCGATCGAGCATGCTTGGGACGAGCTAGGCAGATGCGTAAAACAACGAAACCCTCCCCCAATCACGCTTCGTGAGCTCAAAATTGCTCTCACAGAGGAATGGGAGAGTATTCCCCAAAATCGTATAAGGAACTTGGTGTACAGCATGCCAAACCGCGTAAACGCAGTAATGGAAGCACGAGGAGGCAATACGAAGTATTAAAATTCAAGAAAATCGTAATAAAGTTCAAAAATTTCATGTTTCCTATTTTTGTTTTAAGGAGAGATCAGCAGTTTTTTTCTTTAAGTAATTTTGTGTTAATAAAATGTATGGTGACTCATATTTTTTTTACTTTCATTTAAGGAGTATTACATTGTCTATTAAATACAATTTATTGCATTAACCTATCATTTTTAGTTTCCGAGATTTTTAACATTCTTTAAGTGACCCGGATTCATTGCTCTCGAGTGTATTTAAAAAAAATGTAAAAAATCTATCTAGTCTAAATTAATAGTAGGTACATTGTGTAACTTCAGCGAGGGTTTTTAAAGAACCGAGGTTCGTAATTTCGTTACCGTCCGTGATACATACAATGTTTTATATCATACTTGCGAGGAATCAGCTCAGAAAAATAAGCCAAAAATACTTCTTCAGACAGAGAATTAGCCTTTTTGTTATTTCTCCATAGAATAAATTTTTCGTGAGCGGTCAAATATCTTTCTCTGGATTTATCCGGTAAAAGGTTTTCACTGACCAATTTTGCCGCGTTAACTATTTCGGGCGGTGGGTGTACGAGCAATTTCGTCACTAGATGAAGACGATGACATATTTAAATCAGACGTTTTCACTGATTGAAAATGACAAAATGTACAAAAAAAACTCGTGAAATGGCGCGTTTTGCATTTTCATATATTTTTTTTTCAAAATTTGTCAAAGGTAAACTTCCTTGTACAGCCAACTGACTGTGTATTTAATTTAATTCTTTTTTTTCTCTGATTGAAAATGACAAAATGTACAAAAAATACTCGTGAAATGGCGCGTTTTGCATTTTCATAATTATATTTTTTTTTTCAAAATTTGTCAAAGGTAAACTTCCTTGTACAGCCAACTGACTGTGCATTGAATTTAAGTCTTTTTTTTTCAAATATGAAAAAACATTTGATTTTTAAGTAAATTAATTTAAATCACCTAGGAAATTACGTGATGAATGATTCGATGACACAAGACCGACTTTCAGCCCTTGCTATTCTTTCGATCGAAAATGACGTTGCTCATTCATTAGATTATTCTGCTTTAATTAAAGATTTTAGTCTTAAGAAAAGTCGCAAGCATCAGTTTTAAAATTTATCATTTTTATATTTGTTAATTTTGTGATTCTTTAAATATAAATTATTGTTAAATTCAAATTTTATTTGTTTAACTGTAGCATTTCTCCTCAAACATGACATTTACCTAAATCAAAAAACCAGACCTACTTTCGCAACACATACTTTTCACGAAGGATAAAGGGCCTCGCATAGACCTGCCGCACGTAGCCTCGCAATGGCTAGGGCCGCCGCTGACATACAGTACATTATATTAGTTTAAAAAATCTAGTAAAATAATCTAGACAATTATTTTGAAATTATTTATATTATTGTTTATGTATGTTTCGAGAAAAGTTCTCGCCATCGGTATTAAATAATCTTATTAAATAGATGTATCCAGTATCTTCTTTGTCGTATATATTTAAAACAGAGTAATGTCACAATTATTGTGGTAATGTTTTCTTAATAACAAATAATATCCATGGCAGAGACACCGTACACAGCACCCACAATCAAAAATCACGAGGAACTGGTTACCCTACCATACGACGGTAAAACTCTCTTTTTCGCGACGCCGCAACGCAACCTGCCGCTTTTAGCGTTGCGGCGTCGCAACGCGGTTATGTGTTTCGGCCCTAAGCGCTTGGCCAAGATTCCGTGCCGCTGAGTGCATATTTTGTCTACTCAGATGGAGTAGACTAAATATTTATTCTAGTCAGTCAATCTAAGATCAGGACATTCATTTAAAATCAGTCTCAAAAGAGTTTTTACTTATCAATTTCATCTTTTATACAAAAATGTATACAAATATAATGTATGAAATGTAGTCAAGTGGGAGTTGGACGGGTAACTGATTACCGTGATTGGTAAATAGCAGTGTTCATGTTGTTAATAATATAGAGCACGGAATCCTCAGGCTACAAGTACAGCTCTCATCTGACCGTATTTATTGCAAAATATTTTTCTTCAATAGAAGTAGCACCATTTAATAAAAAAAACTTAAGACTAATTAAACCGATTCGTAAATTGATTACTTAATTTTCTAATGACTATTTTTTAGGAACATTCGGTTACAATAGTGGAATAATTATTGATCTTGAATAAAATTTTAAGATTTTCTCCTCTTGTTAACTTACAACTGGATACTTCATAATTATATACACATAGGTATACCGACATACGGCAGTTTGTGAATAATCAAATCGATCAAATACTCACACAAACTTGAATCGATTTATCGCGAGTATCGAGTAGAGTCGTATCAATATATCACTAGTGTTACGTCGCCATGGCAAATGTCAACACGAGCCTTTTATTTTTTGACAACCTTAGAGCATTTAATGCTCTAAGTGGACAACTCTAGTGGACATTAAACATTAAAGTTCATAAAATATAGCTTGATCTCTGCGACAGCTGTCAGTAAAATCACGCCTATGAAGTCCTGCATTTCGTAATAGTACAGACTGTCAATGTCATGCTTTATGGGCATTCCGACCTAATTAGTGATGGGCGATGACTCGTTGTGAGTTAGCGTCAGAATGGCTGGTTGCCTATGGTAAGCGGCTCTGAAAGTATTATCAAGAATTGCTACCTAATTGCTTATATTTGCTACATTTCTTCAATAATTGCTACATATTTCAAACAACACGCTATAGTACAAAATACAGTTGCCTTTCCAAATTATGAGGCACTTCTTCGTATGAAATTTAATAAATGCTTTATTTTTTACCTAAGGTATGTAGGTACGGAGCTCAAAGTTAAATTCGTGAAAGTAGCAATTAGTAAGCAATTATTGATACAACAAACTTTTCGAAATTTTGCGTCCTTTATGCTGAACACGAAGGAATGGCTGGTCAAAAGAAAATACATATTTCTCTGAATATATCATATGTAGCAATTATTGAAGAAATGTAGCAAATATAAGCAATTTGGTAGCAATTCTTGACCATACTTTCAGAGCCACTTGCCATAGGCAACCGGCCATTCTGACGCTTACAATGTTTCAGTTGTTTGTTTACGAAATGAATCACATTTATAGGTAATATTGGTATATATTTGCATTAATTTCTTCAATAATTGCTTATTATTATAAGCGTATTAATAAGCAAGCCTTCATTATAATAAGTCGATGTGAACGCCTGTAAGATTTGAACAAGACGCCGTAGTGAAAAAAGTGTTGCCTTTCGAAATTATTAGGCACTAGTTCGTACAAATTTTAATAAAAGCTATGTTTTTTTAACTAATGTATGTACGAAGCTCAAACTTTAATGCGTGAAAGTAGCAATGAAGAATGTTACTAGGTATGCCAAATCGCTTGAAATTTTGTCTCAGTAAAGCCTGTACGTATACAAATACATTAGTTTTTGTTGTAGTCAAAAATACCTAGTAGTTTTGATTTTATAGGCTTTCAAAGTTTCGAAAATTACCGAGTCCCGCTAACAGCCACGTGACCGCTTGTGACGTCATGTTACAACGCGCCGCCCGGGCCGCGCTCCGCTTAGTATCAAATCGCCAGCGGTTATAGTAGGTGTAGTAGCTTGCGTAGTAGTTTGTTGTGTTTTCGTACGCGTATTACGTTACTAGTCTAATAATATAGTAAATATTATTCGATTCATAAAATGGATGAAGGATTCAAAAAAGGGCAATCGGATAATCTACCTATAATAGATGGATTAATTCAAATTCAAAATTTTTATTTCAGATCAAAGGGATCCATATAGTGTTAGTATGAGCTTAGCCTATGTTAGTACACTCATAAAACATAACTTAAATATACTAATTGGCTACATGAACATGTGCACGCACATGTCTGCCAGCCCAGAGCCTGATAAAAGGTCCATCGACCTTGTCCGCCAGTGTAGCTAAAATACTGTTCGGGCTGCCCCTGAATCGCCGTAACATCGAAGCACTCCTTTAATGGATTAATGGTTGCGCATTATTTATCAACAAATAGTGATTTCGTTGCTAAGTCGACGACATTGTTAAGATCGCGGGAAGATGGAGAGGGCTCAGAATCGTTCTTCCTGGACATGTACCTATAGGGGAGGCCTATGTCCAGCAGTGGACTTCTACAGGCTGATGATGATGATGATGATGATGTATACCTATTAAAATGAAACTATTTTAAACCGGATTAATCGCGTAGGTACCTACTCGCTGGTAGGTACTTATCGTTTTTACATTTTTCGTGCCAATGTAAAATCAATAAACACGCGATTAATCCCGTTAGAAATTGTTTCGTTATAATATGAAAATAATAATTATTACCTACTTATGTACCTACCTATATAAAATATGATCATTAGACTTACGTCAAAATGGTCTTCACAACAATAAACTGTACTTTTATCTCCAAATGGATCTAACCTCTTCATAGCTTTTATCCATTTCTTTCGCATTTTAACGTCCTTTGGAACAATAAAAAACAACTTTTCCGGCGAATTGGTAGTTGTATTTTTACATTTAGGCACAACACATGATTTCCTAGTATTTGGATTTGACATTTTTAAAAGTATTTAGGTAGGTATAATTTCGACGGTACGGGCGCGCGACCGCTAGCGGACTAAGCGAGCCAGCTGAGCGTGTTGTACGATGACGTCACACTGTCACCGGCAGACCGCGTCGTGCGGTTACTACTTGTTTTACTTATAAATCGGAAACTAATTGACGGATCCAAGTAATTCTTTCACAAGTATTTTTTATTTTTGACAGAGAATATGGAGTGCTAATAATCAAAATTAGTTAACATTCTTCATTAGTAAGCAATTACTGGAACGACAATCTTTTAGAAATTTTGCGTCCTTCATGTTGAACACGGAGGCGACCAGCCATCCTGACGTCAGAATGGCTGGTCAAAAAAATAGTCGTATATCTCTGAATATATCATATGTAGCAATTATTGAAGAAATGTAGCAAATATAAGCAATTTGGTAGCAATTCTTGAACATACTTTCAGAGCAGTTTACCATAGGCAACCAGCCATTCTGACGCTAACCGTTGTGACACTATAAAATATCGATATTTTAGAATAAATGTAATAGATTGATATGAACCTCCATTCTCCTCAGGACGAGTGCCTTGTATACGCAGAACGTTAAAAGCATCCGATATAATACATGTAAAAACAATTCAAAAATTAAATTGAAACAAGCAGAGATGACCAGTCTCTACTGACAGCGCCCGTTCACGAACATGACGCGTGGATTAGCACCATTCAGCTCAACCTTGAGTTCGAATATTTGCAGACAAGACAAGATTTTTTCTAGCGATTCAGAAACTGATTCAGATATGGATTGGGGGTGTACTCCTTTAAGAGAATAAATGTATTTTATATTAAAATATTCATTTAATTTAGTAACGTTTGTAATTAAATTAAACCCAATTATATGTTACATTAGCATCGATAATAGTAAGAAACGTCGATAACTTCAATCGACAATTTTTTATATCCTGACAACCCTAGGAATGTCGGTTTGACATACATTCAGTCAAAAAAGTATCGGGAATGGATGATTTGTTTATGGTTCCAAATTCAAATTTTTGGTTTTTTTGTAGTTGTTAGATTGGCACAACTGTTTTCCATTTTGGCGCGGAGTTTGAGTTGCATCTGTTATTTATATTAAATACAGTGCTGGTTTTAGTAATATCATATATAGTGTGTATTGCGAATTTCATAATGGACAAAAATATCGAACAAAGAGTTTGTCTTAAATTTTGCATCGCCAATGGAATTTCGTGTTCGGAGTCACTGAAAATGTTACAGAAGGCTTACAGTGAATCAACTTTATCAAAAACTCGTGCTTATGAGTGGTTCAAAGCGTTCAAAAGCGGTCGAGATGTGATGGAAGATTTGCCTCGCTCTGGTAGGCCGTCAACGTCTGCAACTGAAGTTAACATCGCAAAAGTGAAGAAAATAGTGACTGAAAATCCCCATTCAACTCTGAGAGAGATAGCCGCCGAACTTTCTGTATCTCACGAGTCGATCCGTACCATTTTAACTAATCATTTGGGTATGAAACATGTTGCTGCTCGGCTAGTCCCAAAAGATCTGAATTTTCTCCAAAAACTCAATCGCATGAAAGTCGCTGAGGACATGCTAGAACGAGTCAGTTCGGACCCAACATTCATGAAACGCATTGTTACTGGTGACGAGACGTGGGTTTACGAGTTTGACATGCAAACTAGTCAACAAGCTTCGGAGTGGCGCCTTCCAACTGAACCGAAACCGAAAAAGGAGAATTCGCGGCGAGAACTGAACTCAATTCCGGAAGCAGCGTTTAAAAAATGTTTTGATGAATGGATTATTCGTTGGCGCAAGTGTATCGTTTCTAAAGGAGCATACTTTGAAGGTGATAAAATAAATTTGGATGAATAACAGACATTTTGTGTATTATTGATCTTTTCCCGGTACTTTCTTGACAGAGTAGTACGTCGCAGAGATCAAGCTATCTTTTATATAGTATAGCATAATAATTGCTTTACTGTGCATTTCCATAATTATCTTAATTTGGATGTTGACGGATATGGCTGTGAATAGTAGCCTCGGCTATGTGTCGGTGGCGGGATGGCTGGTTGTCACGACACCACCCGTTGGCAGGCCACTTCAAGGACAGGCGGCGCTCGGAGGGCGGGGGGCACCAGGAGGACGGAAGGCATTGAGTAGATGTTACGCCGTCGGTGTGTGCGTTGCAGTCTGCGTGAACGCGGCTGTGCGGGCTGCACTTTGCGTGGGCGGAGTTGTGTTGGCCGTTTCACTGGGATATGTGTTAGAGAAATGCTCGTGCTGGTGGGATATCTGCTAGTGCTTGCAACCGCTGCCGGAGGTGCACTCTCGACTTTATGGCCGTTAAAAAAAAAAGTTAATCATTGAAATCATCAGCCTTTAGAGTAATAGTTATTTGTTATGCAGTTGTTTTTTGGCGCGAATAGTTGTATTGAAACCTGAGCAAGCGAAGGATTCTAGGATTGAATCCTGAGCGAAGGGATTGGTTTACATATATAATCTGAGCGCAGCGAGGGTTTCAAAAGTACGACACGCAGAATAACTTTGCAGCCGAGCGAAACACACAACTTTTCACCACACTACAGCGAGTAAAATTCTAGGTGCAAGAAAACAGCTTGAGATATATGTCGGAAACAAAAAATGCATTTTTACAGTAGTCTGTAGCGCACTTAGCAACAAAATTTAATGAATGTGACATCAAGTAAATTCATTACACGTCGTCGTGAATTGTACTGAACTGATCTGGAGCATTGCAAAACATAATAGTATAGGATCCCGTAGAGAACGACCTTCACCGAGCTGGTTAATGGACCAACATATTTTTTATGTAATCTAATATATCAAAAAATATATTGCATATGGGTTGCCTATCGAATTTCAGTCCAGGATATTTTTAATAAATTAAAAAAAAAATATATATATATATTTCACCGGTTTGGTTAATGGATAAATTCTACACCAATCGAAAGTATGCAGCCCATAGTAAATGCAAAAGTTAGGTTGCCTATATTTTTCCTGTCACAATCCGTGGGTTGCCAGGTATAAACAGGTAAATCGATACTAGTAATTTGCACCGGTCTGGTTAATGAATGAAACTTATATAAAAATAAAGTTTATTTAATTACAAACACGGTGATATATCGTTGCCTGCGAAAAACACGTACGCGTCTATCACTATCCTTCTTGTTTTCAAGAGCAGAGAGCATGCGCACTCTCTCTCTTTAAAAGGCCGGGCTACAAACAGCTGTAATGTTGTGTCCTCTTCTATCGCATGGGACGGTTGGTAGGGACCTCTCAGTCGCTCACATTCACTCGGAACAAAATTTAATCTTTTAAAATTCGGCAAACCGTATTCAGGACTGATTTTTCGCAGGCAACCCTATATCACCGTTTTTGTAATTAAATAAACTTTATTTTTATATAAGTTTCATTCATTAACCAGACCGGTGCAAATTACTAGTATCGATTTACCTGTTTATACCTGGCAACCCAAGGATTGTGACAGGAAAAATATAGGCAACCTAACTTTTGCATTTACTATGGGCTGCATACTTTCGATTAGTGTAGAATTTATCCATTAACCAAACCGGTGAAATATTAAAAAAAAAAAAATATCCTGGACTGAAATTCGATAGGCAACCCATATGCAATATATTTTTTGATAATTTTTTTTTATTTAGCCTACACTGTCCCACTGCTGAGCAAAGGGCTCCCCCAAATCCTTCCAGACATCTTTCTCTTGAGCCACCTCGATCCATCCCTTGTGGTATGCGTCTAGGTCGTCTCGCCACCTCTTCCTGGGCCGGCCTCGACGGCGCCGTCCATCCTCAGGCACCCACCTTGTAGCGACTATTGCCCAGCGGTCACTCTGCATATTAAATTACTTACATAAAAAATATGTTTGGTCCATTACCCAGCTCAGTGAAGGTCGTTCTCTACGGGATCTTAGACTATGCCTCACATAATGTTGGATCAGTTGCCAAGGTATTTTAAAATAGCTATTTTCATTTTAAATTCTTAAAAATAAGTATTTGCAAAAGTTTAATTGCCTTCATTTTTTATCGTTGTAGGCCGTGGCTGAACCAGTATTTGCGAGCATCTCTGTCGATGACTGGAAAAATTCATGTCAACATGTTATGAAAATAGAAAGGGAGTTTTATCAAAGGGGGCTAACTCTGTATAGTGATATAGACAAAATAATCATTAACCTGCAAGATGACAGCAGCAGTACAGAGACAGACATGGATGAAGAGCTTTCGGGTGTGGAATATTTAGACGAAGACATGTTAGATTCTGATTGAAACATTTCTAAAATCGATAATTATAAAACTCTTTGTTACTGAGTGACTGACTGGCAGACAACCCACAGCCGAAACTACTGACCTCAAGAAAATGAAATTTGGTATGTGTGTTCGTTGGGGGGTTTAGGAGAGCACTAGGAAAGAATCCGAAAATTCCTACGGGAACGGTGAAAACGGGATTTTAAATTTGCGCGGGCGAAGCCGTTGGCAGAAGCTAGTATAATATACTTTTCACCTCACAGGCTCGGAAAGAGTCTGCTTGTCATTCGAAATCTGAGCGCAAAATTACATTTTGCTCGCTAGCGTGGAAAGAGTAAAATAAACTAAAATGACTATACAATTGGGTATTTGACAGGGTAGTATTTTTATGGCATATTCAAATGTGACGTCACAGATTTTTTTAATCAAATGGAATACTTATGAACATTAATTCCAATTTTACAATTATTCCTCGCAAAATATTTAATTTCTTTACTGTGAGCGGTATTATTTCTATGTGATTTAATATTTTATTTTAGACTGTGTCATGATTTTCAGTGGACTGGCAGTATAGAAAATTATTGAATAGAAAGGTTCGAATTTAAAAACTTTCCACGCTAGCGAGAAAAATGCAATTTTGCGCTCAGATTTCGAATGACAAACAGACTCTTTCCGAGCTTGTGAGATGAAAAACTATTTTTGTACATATTTCTTTTTTGCCAAGCAAAGGGATAAATAACAAACAACATATTACATATTATTATTTATTTGATTTTAAAAATTGAAATTACAGTTACTACGATAAATTGGGTATTTGACAGAGTATTTAATAACGTTACTTTTTAAAATAACATATTACATATTATTATTTATTTGATTTTATAAATTAAAATTACAGTTACTACGATAAATTGGGTATTTGACAGAGTATTTAATAACGTTACTTTTTATGAATTGTCAGAACACGGCATTTGTACGTGATTTGTATCACAAATTAAAATGTGACATCACATTTTTTTTTTATCAAATGGAATAATAAGAAGTTTCTAATTTTAAAACCTCTCACGCAAGCGGATAAAATACACGTTTGCACTCATGATAAACAAAATCGAGGTGAAAAATAAATTAAAGGAATCCCATGTTCAAAAATATTTATTGGTAGGTCTTAAACTAAGATATAATTAAACAAAGGTAATCATATACACCTATGCTCTAAAAAATTAATCATGTCCAGCCAATTTTTACTGCAGCCTGTATGAATTCAAACCAGATCTTTGGTTTAATGGTGATTGTTGAAGAGGGTGTTGCGGTCCGCCCGTCTTTTACTTACACCCGTATTAATAAAGAAGTAATTACTTGTTGCTAAGTAATTTCTTGACTAACACCCGTATTAATAAACAAGTAAAAGTAAGTACTTGAGTAAAGGTAATTACTTAGGTAACGATTTGTATTCTATAGTTAAGTCATTGATCGAAGTTAGAACTGTCAAAAGTTAGAATTCTTAGCCAAGTAATAGTCACCATTTCCTTTACTTAAGCAATACTTCGTCGTTATTTTGGATACAAAATGGAAACTTTGGATAGCATCGAAGCGTTGCTGTTGTCGACAATATAGATGATAATTTAATAGGGGAGATAGAACTTGCTGAACCTAGAAATCCCAAAGTTTACTTTCGTGATGTGGGTCCATTTCATGACTATTCGGCAGATTGTGTTAAAAAGAGATTTCATATCACAATACTTTTGGAGAAACGCACGGGGTTAAACTTTCCTTTACTGGACTGGCATTTATGGGGTGGGAGGGGGGGAAAGGGGGGGAGGAGGGCTACCCCCCTGTACCATCCCCACACCGCGAAACCCCATGGTTATGGAGATATCCATGGTTAAAGTTTTTGAGGTTAGAAAAACAAAATCCATAAATTTCCATCGATTTATGGTGCGGGGATGTCTGGGGCCCCCCTTGTACCTGTGGGGGGTGCCCCCCTCCACTCTGGCACCACTCCCATGATAAGGTAACTCACCATTTCCGAGAAAAATGACTTTTCCTAACTTAACCTCAAAACACTCAAAAGTTGCTCAAAAAGCGTAGTCTGAGCCCCGCTTCGCGGGGCTCAATGGTTTAAATAAAAATAACCACGAAGGGGATGGCGGGGTAGACCCCGCCATCCCCTTCTAACCTAACCTGTCCGAGTCGGAGTAGGGCAAGGCGGTTTTGGATATTTTTCGGATATTCACAACACTTGCACTTCACTACACTCTTCAGACACAGAAGCATAGGGCTTCGGAGACGCCATGGTAGTCAAACGTAAGGCTTACAGGAGTACGTAAAACGATCTCAACTGCAAGTGCAACAAACGATGACTGACACTGACAGCAACACAAAAAAACGCGGTAAACAAGAGGCAACTTTGCGTTCCGTTCCAAGTGTAAACAAAAATTCGTTATTTTTTGTGTAAAAAAGTCTATGTAATTGCATAATATTATAAAAAAAAAAGACATTTGGTCAAATAAAATACACCTTTACTGTAAACGGAACGTGAAATGACAAATTGACGCCTACCATCGTAATTTATCTAACCTAAAAATTGAATTTGTATGGAAACTTTGAATAATTATATCTCGTAAACCGTGAATTTTCGCATAAAAAAAAACTGTGTGCTTGCTTTTTATTTGTGAGTATTATCTACAAACAACATAAGGAACTTTCAAATCCCAGTCCAGTAATGGAAAGTTTAGCCACGCACGGTAATTCTGTATTGCAATACATGTGATTTTACCGAGAATTACCGACTCTTTACAATCAGAGACAAAAAGAGTGCTTCCTATAACTTTATCCTAGAAAGATATTGTTTTGTTTTGATTTCAGAAATAATTTATGGTTTGACAATTGACAGAAATGAATGTATAATCTTTCTAAATCAAAAATCATGTGTCGGTATATAATCCATGTGTAAAGAGTAAACATTTAAATTTAGTAGGGTTCTAACATTTCAAACGTTTTGTTTCACGAAGCATTCTTTTTTTTTGTACCGACAAAATTAAATGAAAATAATGTACTTTTTACAATTCCAACTACTGTATATAACGCTATTGCTATTATAAATCTAAAATAAAGTATATCAAATATATTATTGCAAGCTTTTAAAAGTAATCTAGACCTTACGTTTGCCTTTTCACGAAACGAAACGCAGTCATGAAGTGTTGCCACACAGAAACAACCACCAAACTTCGAGTGTTACTTGGGCAATTGCTCAAGTAAGTAACGGCTGTTACTCAACTATAGAATGAGAATTTGAAATTAAGAATTCTAACCCTAAGCAATGACTTAGAAAGATTATACATTCATTTCTGTCAATTGTCAAACCATAAATTATTTCTGAAATCAAAACAAAACAATATCTTTCTAGGATAAAGTTATAGGAAGCACTCTTTTTGTCTCTGATTGTAAAGAGTCGGTAATTCTCGGTAAAATCACATGTATTGCAATACAGAATTACCGTGCGTTTCTCCAAAAGTATTGTGATACGAAATCTCTTTTTAAAACAATCTGCCGAATAGTCATGAAATGGACCCACATCACGAAAGTAAACTTTGGGATTTCTAGGTTCAGCAAGTTCTATCTCCCCTATTAAATTATCATCTATATTGTCGACAACAGCAAAAAACGCTTCGATGCTATTCAAAATTTCCATTTTGTATCCAAAATAACGACGAAGTATTGCTTAAGTAAAGGAAATGGTGACTATTACTTGGCTATGAATTCTAACTTTTGACAGTTCTAACTTCGATCAATGACTTAACTATAGAATACAAATCGTTACCTAAGTAATTACCTTTACTCAAGTACTTACTTTTACTTGTTTATTAATACGGGTGTTAGTCTTTTAAAGTACTTTTACTCACCTAATTTGGATTTTTTATTAAAATAACGCCAACAAGAACGGACTGCACACGGGCGCTCTCAGTCCTCGCCCCGCCTACCGCTGCGGCCGCCATTGCTATAGATCGGATCTTTATTTCATTTCTCACCATCACCTACCAGCAACAGTGATGTTGACTGAAAGATTACAGTTCAGTCTGTTCTGTTCCGTTAATTCGGTCAATGTGATCCGATGTTTGGTTGGATTTCTTTTTGTTTTTATTTTACAGTTAGGATAACCACAGAGGCCACCATTTTGCAGAGAAGTTTATAATACAGTACTTGTGAATTGGCTAAAGTGTGTGCTGTGCTGTTTTTGAATCGTTTCTTTTTTTCCTTAGATCCCTTCTGATATGTATTCAGAAAGGGTGGCTCTTAAGAAAAAAAGTCTTGAGACATTTTTATATAAGTATGTATTATTATATGATCTACAATTTTTGTCTGCTACGAGTAAACTTACCGTTTTGGTGAAAATCCCGTTTTTTTTACCGAGAATTTTTTTTCCAGGTATCGGATCGGATCGATGAGGAATTTTTAGATTTCATTTATGATGGTGTTTTGAACAATCTTACCATCTTTCAGCTGGGTGCAAATTGTACATTCACTCTTTGGTCATACTTTTTGGTCTAATTTGACCGGATTATGAGTTTGACGCATTTTATCCGCTGGCGTAGAAAGAGTTTTTAAAATTCGAACCTTTCTATTCAATATTTTTTTTACTGCCCGTTCACTGAAAATGTATAACTTAATACTTATTGCATGCCAGTTCATCAGCTAAATTTTTAGAATCATCGCACTGGTCATACGACTGTATGAAAAAATAAATAAAACAACTTTCAACAATGCCAATTGGCTATTTGACACGGTCAAAATAAAATATGAAATCGAATACAAAAAAGACCGCTCGTCTTAAAACTTTTATCACTGTGACAGAAATTAAAAATTATGCGAAGATATCCATTCCATTTGATTACAAAAAACTTTGACGTCACATTATAAGAAACAAGTCATTCATCAATACAAATACAAAAAATGCGCGTTTTGACAAATCATAATAAGTAAAGTAAGACACCTACTCTGTCAAGTACCCAAAAAAAATGTTTTTATACAGATATAAAATATTTTTTATTTTCATTTCAGTTCGATTACGAGCCGGTTTTATTTTTGATAATCCCATACTTACAAGTTCCATGGCAGTTCTTTGTTTTAGAACACATCCCATTAGCTGGAGTAGGAACTGTCTGGGCACTGTAGATGTTTTCTGAAAATTATGTGCAACAATTAGGCAATGTATAATTCCTGGCAAATCATAACGTCTCTGCAACACACGCTGTCCAACCAAATTAAATACTTTTTGTTGATATGTGAAATGAATAGGTATAGGCTTTTTTTTCAGGCTGGGAAATCATCCAATGACTTCTCCCGCTCTTGGGAGTGTCAGACTCTTACTGACTAAAACCCATCCACGTTCCTTCCGTAGCCCTTTATGTTCCGTTAACAAAAATTTAGTATGAATATATTTACAATAAAAAAAAACAAAAATATGTTAAACATTTTGTTTCGACAGGATTCTCATGAACATTGACGAATCCGGTCAACTTTGGAGCGCTGTAACAGCGTTTTTAATAAATGAAATTAAAAAAAAACAGTGAAATTTTTTTGTGAAATATATAAAAAAAAGATAGAGCAAAAAAGAAATTTTTTATAAAAAAAACTTACTTGTTTGCTTATAACTTCTTTAATTTTTAATTTAGGGCAAAAAGTTATAGAACATATTTGTAGGCAAAACAATTTGCTACAAATCATGTCTTTACAAATTTTTTGTAAGACACATAGTTCCCGGGATATCGCGAAAAACGTGTTTTCACCCCTTTTTCCAAGATGGCGGCCGGGGGACAAGGGTGGGACCCCACAAACTTGAGGTTAAGCTTCTATTGACCCCCCAAACATGTCCCAAAAATAAAATTGCGTCCTCTAAAAAATGCAAAGCTAATGTAACATTTCAATGGACTATATAAAAAGGGAATATTTGGTGGCTCGATAAATAAACGAGCAAAAGTTATCACACTTACAGAATCGAACAACGGAGTTTAGTCGAAAAACTCAGCAAATATTGAAATTGCATCTGCTACGGTCAGCGCCTGAAGGAACACAACACATTTAATTAATTTCTGGTATTATTTTAGTATAATATTTGGTATGTTAATGACCATATTACCTCTGAGAATTCATTCAGTATTCGGGATAACTCTGGACGCTTTGTCTTTATGACCAACTGATGATTTACCTTCTGTGCAGATTTATACTCGTAAATATAGGATTGGTATTTTCCCTCGTGCTCGAGTTTACTTAATTCCTGAAGGCGGGACGGCTGATACCTAAATATATATTTAAAAGTTTAGTCTTGTAATGCTTTTCATAAAATTAACCAGATGTTAGCGTGTAGCAGATATTTTCTTATATTAAATAAGCGATCCTCAATCAACTATAGTACCGTATAGTCTGATTATCGGACAGTATGGTAAACAGATCACCAAGGGCGCGATAACGCTCAACATCACTAGAGACCATAAAATCAAGAGCTGCTTCATAATTATTTAGAATTTTAGATATTATCATCACTGTGCAGGCTCATCACTTGTGTTAATTGCTTGCTATGTGAATATTTTCTTATCACATTGATCCCAGTGATGTAACTAAGACTTACATAACATAGCTTTTCAAACTAAAATACTTGTTCGAAAGAGTATTTTGGCTCGTTATGTTAATGTCATTACCCTTTTTTGCTTCATTTGTTATATCGCATAGCATTTTATTCCATTTCAACCCCGTGGGTACTTTACCAATAAATTCTTCTTACAGTTATGATATTAGATTTCATTAAGGTAAACCGGACAATTTAACGTCACGAGGCAGATTTCTGCGTATTTATACAATTTTGCATTATGCAAGCAAATATATATAAACATTACCTACTGATTACTAAAAATTAGTTTCTCAAAATATTTTAATTTGACTGAGAACGCGCTTCGCATATAGACACTGGCTGATTCATGACCACTCTCATACTTCGTTCTACACACTACATCAAACAAATTTGACCGCATGATATAAATCATGCGGTCAAATTAATATGGAGAAGAATTTTATTATTTCAAACCTGAATTCCCACTCGCAACAATCTTCGCAGACTTGTATCCCACGCCAACAACACATCGCTTTCCTCACCTTGCTTGGTCTGGCTGGGAACAAAATAAATATGCGCCAAGAAAATAACATTAGCTATCCTATGTTTATTTTATTACTAAAAATATGAGCAGAATCCTTGTAACAAACAATATTAACTATTTTATAAACCAAGGATCACAAAAAAATGTGATGATTATTTGTTATGTCGCCAGTCGATTAAAACTATACTTGTAAAAATGAGTTAAAATGCATGCCTGATTTTGAGCCCAACAAACTTTTAGAGCTTTTTAGAGACATTTACTAAAATTTTAGAGCTTAATGTTTGGAACTGCGAATACCCGAACATTGCGTGGAGCGACCTTTCTAGCCTCCACAAACCATTTACTTACACTGCTGCGAATGAAACTAGCGACTAAGTTTATATGCTCATTTATTGTGTATCCTCGAAGCTTTAGAAGTTATGCGCGCTACACGACTCACAAACATTTCCGTAGTGCAAAATAAGACACAATTCCCATTTCAGCTTGCTATGCACTTCCGATCAATTAAAAACAGGTACTTTACGTAATAAAGTAGTGTTTTCAGGGAGTCTCGTCGCTATTTTCACTATTATACTGGGCGCGGACGATTCATACCAATAATAATGCTATACAATTTCTTTTAGGGCTTTACGCTATAACCTATAACATTACGTTAACATAAACAAAATGCCACACGGGCAGGCAATGGGATGCGATAGGTCGGGGAACAACAATACCCAAAACCTTACCTTATTTAAGAGGAAATAAATAATAATTTCGAAAAAAAAAACAGTATAAAGAGTCGAATAAAATGCAACTGGGCAGGTCAAATGAAACATACAATGCGTAATATTCCTCTTCATCCGATAGATAGCGAGTCTAATCAAATTGTATGTCTCTCCACTGCTTGTTGCATACCTACTCATTTCAAATGATTGCATAGAAGTGGAAAGGCGTTTTAAATTAGATGATCTCTACTCAAGGTGTGCCACGTGTTCTGCGAAAAAGTTATGCTCGCGAAGGAGGTGGCGGGATGGGAGAGAGAAAGGTCCTCCCGTCCCAGCCGCCGCAGGAGACGCCTCGGGCGTCGGGAGCCACGTGACGACTCCCGGCCACCGTAGGCGCGGGCCTGCGGACGGTGAGTAATGGGTGACTCACCGTCCGATCAGCACCAGACCCGTGCCGTACGGCGCGTATATGTTCCACGCGCGCCTCAAAGAGATGTCAGCATATGAAAGGGCCCCTCAGGGCCAAGCCTGCCGGGTAAGCGGGATTGTCCGAAAGGGTTACCGCTACCCCGGAACATAAAGGGCTACGGAAGGAACATGGATGGGTTTTAGTCAGTAAGAGTCTGACACTCCCTTCCGCTCCACCCAGAGCGGGAGCAGTCATTGAATGATTTCCCAGCCTTAAAAAAAAAAAAAAAAGGTGTGCCACGTGACCTAACTGATGTCATGTCGGTATAGCTATATTAAGAATATTTTATGTCGCGTTTAACACGTTGCGGCGCTGTCTTATTTAGAATAATGAGTGTTGTAGGATTTCAAACTTAAAAACAACTATATTATTTGGCAGTCGTAGACACTACTGATTGTGCTATTTTTTATGGCAGTAAAGTTGCATTTCGGATCCTCCGAAGCGAATCCGGTAGGAATGGAGTTACTAAGTACCAAGTAATCAACAGCATTGTAGTTGATATATTCATAAAGGATTCAATCAGTATAAGATTTTATGCAAAGGAAGCCAACACCAATCTCAAAATAACAGGGTGAACGCTCACTAGTGAAAACACGAATGGATTATGAAAGTCCAATTAACCAATAGCAATCAAATGAGTCTGCAGTCTTTCTTCACTTCAGGCCACACGTAACGCTCCGCTACCAATTTGACATTGGCGTTGGCTCCTAGGTGGCTGAAGGAGTGAAGATTATCGAAGACTTGGCGGCGAAGTTCTTTTATGACAAATGGTTTTGGCGTCGTGGTGCTTTCGTCGTAGTAAAGTTCAGTCACGGAATCTGAACTCTGAGACTTGGCTAGAAAGTTCAAGTTGATTGGCTGAGCGATTGCCTCTACTCGTATCCAGCTGTCGGCAACGTTATCTTTGCCCGAAATTTGCCTGATGTCTGTAGTAAACCAGGTCTGAACTGGCGTGGTGAGAAATTCTTTTTTCGTGTTTGAAACGCATAACAGGTGGGTTTGTGATCTGTGTAGATAACAAATTCTTTGGCTTCGACCATATGTCGGAAGTATTTGATCGCTTCCTATATCGAGAGCAGTTCACGATCATAATGTTCTGCTGACTTGCGCTTAGCTTGCGGGAAAAATAAGCCAAGGGTTGTCACTCCTCACCCTTTAATTGTTGAAGGACTGCACCCATGGCGGTATCAGAGACGTCTGCCACTAATGCTAGTTTAGCTCCGTAGTCAGAATGTGCTAAATTAATTGTTGCTTGGCAGATACCTGTTTTGCAAGCTGTTTTGTTCTCCTTTGCTGTTAAAGTGAGGGGTGGGAACCTTTAACCGACTCTTCTAAACTTTTATTCAGCGGTATCTGGTGTTGAGCCGCTTCTGGAATGAACCGTCTATAAAATTTTGCCATCCCAAGGAACCCATTGTTTCGGGTCTTTGGTTTCGGGAAACGCTTCAACCGCCGGCTGCTGTGATCTGGTAGCCTAAAAATGTTACCTGTGTGTCTCCGAATAAGAATTGCTGAGTTGATCACCATACCATAATCATGCAATCTGGTGATGCAATCGTGTTCTCTTTGGTCTTTTGAGATGACCAAGAAATCGAACCAAAACAGAAGTCCAGGCCTCCGAGCATTTTGTCGACAAAACGCTGGAAAGTTTGGCCTGCATTGCGTAGACCAAACGTCATATAAGGGAACTCATATAGCCAGAATGGTGTGGTGATGGCTGACTGTGACTGTGGGAAAAGCATCCAATACTTAGGTACGACCCCGCAATGGATAATGTCTGGCCCTGAGTTTTATAAATCGTCATAGCATAACAGAGACTGACTGGGAATTGCACTCGTTTGAAAGAAATAGTAAAGTTGTCCTAAATTATAGGTATTCTTGGAATAAAAACAATATCAGCGGCCCCGCAACCGGTTAATATTTCAGCTTCGATTATGTTTTGCTGCAGATTTGCGACTTTGAGCCGAGTGCTGTTACAAAGTTTGGGAGGACATAAAGGGGGATGCCAAGTGGCCATAGTAATTTAGGCCCACTGTGCACACATATAAAATATTATAATGATGGGAGGCAATTGCAATAATTAATTAGTAAAAGAAATAATTTACAAAAATCTTTGCATTTCGAAGTTATTTTAAGATTCTTATATTTCGTCCATATAGGTTAAGTATATTTTAGTTATAAGGTCATTGATGTTTTTGTCTGGGATTGACAACTGACCAAAAGTGTCAATTTTGTTTTCACCTCACAGGCTCGGAAAGAGTCTCTTTGTCATTCGAAATCTGAGCCCAAAATTGATATTGATACATATTTTCAGTAGACTGGCAGTATAGAAAATTATTAAATAGAAAGGTTCGAATTTTAAAAACTCTTTCCACGCTAGCGAGCAAAATGCAATTTTGGGCTCAGATTTCGAATGACAAACAGACCGTTTCCGAGCCTGTGAAGTGAAAATAACTATTTCACCTTACAGACTCGGAAAGGGTCTGTTTTCCTTTCTATTTAATAATTTTCTATACTGGCAGTCTACTGAAAATGCATGACACGGTCTAAAATAAAATATTTAATCACAGAAATAATACCGCTCACCCAGTGCCGGAATTACCATATAGTACCAATTGCTACGGGCCCCGCGCAAAATGGGACCCCACGTCACCAAACCAATCTCCATCTGAGCGTAATTTTTTTAAGTGACACATTGTAAGACGAGGTTTGATGAATTTACTTGATGTCATATTCATTTTTAGTTGCTAAGGGCACTACAGACTATTGTTGAAATGCATTTTTTGTTTCCGGTGCTACACATCGTTGTGGTTTTCTTATGGAAGCTTGTACTTTGAAAAGGTTGTTGTAGACTGGGTGATCAGCCAGAGCTGATGCTACGAAGGCACTTCTATGTGGAGAACTGATACATAGAACAAAACCTTTAGATAACAAATACACGTATTGAGAGTTTAATTTTTTTACCACTTTAGAATAGAATTTGCTACGGGCCCCGCGCTCACCTTAAAAATGTCCATCACAGTACAGAAATTAAATATTTTGCGAGGGTATCATAGTAAAATTGGAATTAATGTTAATAAGTATTACAGTAGTAAGTCAGATCACTACTTACAGCAGTAGATGATGACTGTTGTGAAAAACTAGGTCCAGAGTGAAGTTCGTCGGTCGAAGCGTATATATCAAATCCAAGTTATCGCCAGTGTCGTGATCGTCAGATATATGAGAATGGTCAGGTTCAGTATTCATGGTCAATTTAACCCGCAATAAATATACACCAGGGGGGGGACAGTCGCTATGTGGTGCTATTTCGACTGATAGTGGCGCTATCTCCTATATGAATCATGAAATGTGAAATGTCATTTTGTCATGTGTCGTTTTTAATTTATTCAATAGTTGTGTAGATGTCACTAGTTTCGTAAAACAATCTGTAAATGACTAACAAAATCAAAATATATTCACAAGAAATTTCAAAATATTAAAACTATATTATTTTACATGCATTCACAGTAAAAATTAAATATTTGATAAAACCAACCGATAAAAATTACCCAACTGATAATGGCAACAACTGACAAACGTTAACCATTGACAACTACCGACAAATTCAAAATGGTGGCTACTTTCGTAGCGTTGTTTCATGTTTGTAGAATTTCTCCGTTTTTTCAGTTCTATTTCGGCTGTAAATACTTTCAGCTAGTGCGCCGAGTTGAGCTTTGATCTCCTACGCCTTGTTGTGGTGTTTTCGCCCCGAAATAATTTGAATTGTGTTGGACAATATCGCGAAAGGACGCTGTTTTTGTGTTGTGTTTTACAATTACTATATTATATAGTTCATAATGCATAAGTTATGTGCATTTGGATGTGCTCCTGGTGGTAAGTTTTATTTTCTTCTTCTCTACCATCCTTGCAAAGTCACAAACTATGTGTTTATAATACTTACCCCTGAACTACACTTAGCAAATAGCTGAATAAAATGAATTGCTAACAAATTTTATTTTTTCTTATTTTTAGGCACCCCAATGCATCGTTTTCCAAATGCTGAAAAATGCCCTGAGCGGTTCAAGACATGGGTCACTCTCATTGGAGGACAACTCGAAACAGCATCTGATTACGAGTATTATCAGAAGATGAATTATTGTGACAAACATTTTACAATTGGTGATCGAGTTCGGAATAATAAATTAAGTGCTTTGGGCTTTGGCTATTCCATCACTACATTTACATGGTATGTATGCTATTTATCTTGCGTTTTGAATAGGTTTTTTATATTAAGTTTGAACGAATTTTAAAATAAAACTGTTTTAACCTTTGTTTTATTTAGTATTTAAGAGGCTTCGGTTCAGCCTCATAAGATCTCTCACTTAGTTGAACAATTGGACAAGCCCCCATCATTCTATTCTAGTACCCACTCATATCTTAGACTAAAATTGTCTTCCATACAATTCTTATTAGCTCTGTCCCTATCGATCATTTAATTTCTCTCTTTCGAACAATGTTTCAATTATATACATAGGTAATCATATAAATAATAACATAAGTTTAAATGTGTTCAATAGTGAACTAGTAATAATTTTAGCTTTATTTTTACTTCAGGACAATGAGCCAGTTTTGTGTTGGATCAAGAATCATTTTTAGTAGAAGCTAGTAAAAAAATGAGCCAGAATTCTGCTTCTGAATCACCACAGCTGCTGCATCATATAAATACAGGTAGGTTGACCTATAATTATAATAATTGTAGTTTCTTTCTGACTGAATGTCAGTCATGCTGGCCAATCTCAACTAAGATTAGCCAATAAGTGTGCATGCGTAAACACAGGTGCTCTCTTTAACACTTTCGCTGCCAAGCACCCGGCTCCCGGGTCGAACGAAAATTCGTTCAGGTGCCCACAACCCGACTCCCGGGTCCTACATATAAATAGTTATACGTGGCTTGTGGCCATGCCCAGCACCCGCCTACCGGGTGCAAATCAAAACGTGCTAATAGGGTTGCCAAAAATAAGCTAGGTGAGAATAGTATGTAGGTACTTTTGAGTAAGTCTTTCATCAATTATTTATTTACTTTAAATGTTGTACGATTTAATATTATGCTGACAAATCTCTAAGAAACATACTAAAGTGGATTTATTATTAATTGCCTTTTCATCATAGGTACCTATACAAGCCTATGGCGCCACGCAATTTTAATGAGATTTCTTGTTATTAGGTAACTATTTTTCTTTATCTGCGCGTGTTTTATTGAGGTAATAACCGCCGCTGAAGGTTTAAAAAATGAAAACAAAGGCATCGGTTTGGTTTTATTAAGATTAGAAACAAAAGAGGTAATGTTAAAACTTTTCCTTATCTGTATGTGTTCGTTCTATTGAAGCAAAAACACTCGTTAAAACATGAAAACAAAGGTATCAGTTCGGTTGTATTGAGCTCAAAAACAAAAGAAGACAAATGTTTAATCTTTTCTTCATCTGCACGTGTTTTATTGAGGTAAAAACCGTCGCTGAAGGTTTAAAAAATGAAAACAAAGGCATCGGTTTGGTTTTATTGAGCTTAAAGGTTTTTAATCCCTTGCTGGCGATTTAGACGACAACTGTTTATACAACTTTAGCTACCTTACTTTAATTCACTTAGCTTAGATAATTCTGTTGTTATGCGTGTGAATCATCTGGCATCAGAGGGGTAAAAATCTGCATTATTGGCTGTATGAAGATTTGATATTTTGACATTTAAAAGTTTTTGACTAACAACAAGTTGAGATTGAGAAGGAGGAGCAAGAACATTAGTACAATGTTTTTCGTTATTTTGTGGAGTGTGTTACATATAATTTCACAGAAAGTATTCTTTGTTCTGTATTGGTTACATCTCCGATAAACATTCTTGGATAAAAAGTGTGGTATCGTATTCAATAGGAAATACATTTCATAGGTTATCATGAAACTTAAAAAGAAAACCAATTAAAAAGAAAAACACTACAACTGCGAATTAGGCAAATCATGTAAGGTTCTCTTGGCGTAAGTGTTATGATTTTTAAATACCTAGAAAAACAAATAAAAATATAAAAAAGAACCGTGTAGTTTATTTCTTTCAATAAAAAATTAGACGTTCGACAACCCTACTATTGCTGGCTGGTCGTGGGCGTGGCTTAGTGAACTCGGATTCGGGTGCTGTGGCATAGTGGTACCGTTACGTAACCGTTGCGCCGATGGACTCAACAGATGGGTTGTTATAGATATGCGAGACACATTTTGTGGCATGCCAATAGACATGCAATAAATGTGCTTGGCAGTGAAAGTGTTAATCTCTCACTCTTTTTGCGATGCGATGGCTATCCGAAACTACTGGAGATATTAGATCAGATATAGAACAAACGGACCAAATAATTATTAAACCTACCTACAATTAAAAAATTTACTTCCTTAAACATAAAATATGTTTATCTAGCTATTCAACATGATATCACCCATGTTAGTGTTGTTGGTCCGCTCATGTAAGTTAATGTTAAGCAAAAAGTTAAGCCTAATGTTATATAGTTGTTATTCGGAGATTGGGTGATTTTTATTTAAATCTATCTAATTAGCTTATATACTTATAAGCTAATTAGATAGATCTGTTATGGTAATTTTATTTTAAATGTTTATTCGCCTACATTCTTATCACATAAGACCTCACAACAATGTAGGTAAAAGTATTGTACCTAATCCATCTATTTAAAAGAGCAACCACATATTTTTTACCAGATTCTTCTTTACATACATAAATGCAAGCATGCAAATCTTTTATATTTATATTATTACTGTAGATCACATGTGCGATAAAACCCAGTAAAAGCTTTATTAATTATTCACTCAATTATTTCAGGCACAGTACATGACAGCATTGCACCTGCTGTAATGATTGTACACAATTAAATGCTAGTAGTCAATTTAATGCTGTATTTGCAGAGTAGTTACCTTTTAATCACGCTTGAGCATAATGGCTTTGCATGAATAGCGCTTGAGTATTATTAAAGGGCAAAAATAATAAAAAGGTTTTACACAATTATTTTTTTTGTAAAAGTCTAATAATTATGTAAATTCTCAGTAAAATATAAGTAAATAAATCGTTTCCTAAACTGACCGAGCTGTAACACCTGATTATAGTATTTGCCATTAACTGATGAATATTTCATATAACAATTAAATCTGTTTCTGATTTTTTTTAAAAACCGATGCCGGTATCGGTTACGTAACTGAAACTGATGTAGAAATTATGTGTATAAACATATATCTTTTTTTTTCAGATTCTGTGCGTTCATTGGAATTCAATTGTGTCCAAACGAAACCCTTCACCACCAAAATCAAGCATCTGCAGTCAAAAATAAGCCGTTTGAGAAAAAGAGGCTAATCATACAAGGCAAGATTATCAAACGCTTTGAAATTGTGTAAAGATAAGGTATTTCAGCAAACTATCCAGAATATGCGAAAACCTGCACAGTTATTTTTACATATGCAGCTACAGTCCACTAAGAAGCCCAAAGGAGGACGGTTTACTTTAGATGAAAAAATTCTTGCGTTATCGATGTACAAGAAAAGTCCGAAGGCATATTCATTACTGTATAAATATTTTACATTACCTTCAGTCAAATTAAATTGTATCCTAGTATAAACCCAATTGTATTTGAAAACATTAAAAAAAATGTTCTGGCAAAGGATAGTCCTGAGTTCCTGACCGACTATGCAGTCTTATAAATTTTGATGAAATATCGTTGACCCCGCAAGTATTTTATAACAAGCACAAAGATGCATTTGAGGGATTTGCCAATTCACAAAATGTTAGGTTTGCTGACCACACTCTTGTATTCATGGTCAAAGGCTTAAAACATAATTTTAAGCAACCAGTAGCTTACTATTTTACTAATGGCATAAATAAAATTGAATTGAAAAATTTAATTAAAAGTGTTGTATCAGAAATACAAAAACAGGGCTTATAATTATAAATTCTGTGTGTGACCAAAGCTCTATTAATGTCAGCGCTATAAACGAGTTAGTTAATGATACAAAAGCGTCGTTTCTACGACTTGGCAAATATTGGCGTCATGACTTTATACTTTATACAGTAATGAATATTATGCCTTCGGACTTTTCTTGTGCATCGATAACGCAAGATTTTTTTCATCTAAAGTAAACCCTCCTAACCTTTGGACTTCTTAGTGGATTGTAGCTGCATATGTAAAAATAACTGTGCAGGTTTTCGCATATGACTGAGAAGCAAGATTATGTAACTTCTGATATTCGATATTGAATCATTTTTAAGAAAAGAACGTCCTAAACGCGATATTTATAAAATTAGTTGCAGATGTACTTATTGATTATCCTTTTGAATGTATTAATCACAAAGAAAAACTGAAAGAATACTTCACAGACTTAACTATTACTCTAATATTATATAGTTGGTGCAGATCTATTAACCGTATACGCCAATGGTGATGATAATACCAAAATAGCAGCTCAAAGATATTACAATAAAATAGTTTTTTCTATTTTTGTTTATTATGTTTGTTTTGTTTACTAACATTAGCTATTAAGTATTTTACTATATATACATTAGCTCTTAAGTATTAAACACTAGCAATTTATATGGAGAAATCTGAATTAAAATATTATTATTACGATAAACATAAGCATTACGAAAATAAAAAATTAAATGAATTTTCCACTGTTTTATTTCAGCCGCCACCCTAACTACTAAAAGTTTCAATAATGAAACTTTCTGTACAATTGAAAGTTTCAGTAAGCTTATATTACTAAATATATATATATATATATAGTGTTTCTGCGAATTAGTTCGGATTCAATTCACAGGTGGCGCTGCTAGTTCGATTTAGTTGTCAAAAAAATGCTTCAAGAGGCTTCTCTTTATCAGTCTTATTATTGTACTCTTTGATATACACAAGCTGACACAAGTTACAAGACAAGCAATGGTTTAGACATTTGACATTTACGTTATCCGCTAGCGGACAACTTAGTGCTGCTATAAAAAATGCAAAAAAAGGTTGATCGATGTTTGATTTTGTGATTTATAATATTATATTGTATCGTTTGCTTGGAACAAACTGAACGTTATTAAATAATAAATATTAAAGCAATGATGACTGATTATTCAGATTAATAAAATGGCAGCATTTTTTTTTGTAACGGCATCATTTTGTAACTAATTTTTATTCAAGTTCAATAACTTTAGTCGTTTCAATATTTAATATTTTGAATAAATTGTGCCGACTTGCACAGAAAAACGAATATGTCCCATGTCTTCCACGTATTCATTAAAAAAAAACATATTTTATTAGTGAACAAATACTTTCCTTGGGCTTAATATTGGCATGGTCATTTCTGAGGAGAATTATTGGTACACCGATTTTTATTCTATTTTGTGAGCTGGAAATCCTTTGGAGTAATTTAGGGTAATTTTCTAGTAAGAATGATCCAATGAGATGAAATACTTGACCTTGTACTTTGAAGGATGGCATGAACGGTCCCTCCGTTATTTGTTTTGCCCCAAAGGATGTCATTTGGAAAGGGCTGTTATATGATCAGATATCATCTAAAAAATGCTTAGACTGAGGATGATCTACATTTAGAAGAGTTTTAATAAAGTGTGAGGGTTCTTGAAAATGTGGGTGAACAATTTTCCGACTTGAACAGCACACACCATTTGCCACTTTTTTCCATTTCAGTGCATCACAATAATTGCAAATTTCGGTCATACCCACGTTACCCACAGACGCGAATACCGCATAGTCAATTCTAGATGAATATGTAAATCCTGCTTTTTTCCTATTGTCCCATGGTAGAATAATATTTGAAACATCATATTCCAAAGACTCATTAGAGTCGCTAACTCTGTTCAGATCGTATCGAGCTCGTTCAACACCGAAGCGAGATTGATTCTGTTCTGCTGTTTCTGCTCGTCTCATTTCACCTATTCTTTCCCTTTCAGATGCTAAATAGCTTTCATCGCTCATCAATATTCAATACTGATCTAGTTGATCTCTAGATATAGTCCAGTCTAAATTTGATAGATGGCGCTGTTTTAATATTTTACTTCGGCAACATTATAATAATTTTATTAATTTTATTTTTTTAGAAGGTTTGAACTGATTACGATGAAACAAAAATCTTAATGTTACTTCAATTTACGCACATATTGTTGTGTATAAAAGTTACGTGAACTTGTAAGACTAATTTTTACATAACTCTATTTTACTTCTGGAATTTCTCTACTTCTTCACTTTAAATTCAAATATCTTTTGATAGACTGAACTGATTGCAATTAAACAAAAACTAAATATTACCTCAAGTTACGCTCAATCGTCGTGTATCTAAATTAAAGTTATCTACATTGATTTCGTACATTTTACGTGATGCCCGGACAAATAAACAGATAAACCGACAAACAGACAAAAATTCGCCAAATGCTGGAAATAGGTTCTAGTGGTTATAAGTATTGTTCTTTGTCCTATAGCATCCTGGCATTTTTTTTAATGTATACTATAGTGACTTTTCTACCGTTTTATTATATGTAGGTATATATGTCCACTTTGTGCGGATTTTATTATTCTGTTTGCCGTCCACTGCACCGAGGCAGTTCGAATACTGTGCAGTTTTCATAAACCCATTTCTTATTTTTATTATCTATTTAGCTGGAGAGTTCAAAAAATTAATGATCAATATAAATTAGATGCAAGGTCAGAAATTATCAACGTAATTAAATATTTTAAAGGAATATCGCAGCATACAGTAAAACTATTATGCTGATAGTTGGGGATATTTTGCACCTTCAGCTACTGAGCAACAAGGTATTATAACAACCATTCAAGTTACAGCAAGGGTTATCAATCTGCACCCTGATATCAACAAGTGATCAGCCTTATAGCTCTGTACCTGTCTCAGCTAGTGATCAGCTTTCTCAGTCATCCTATGAAGACAGTCTTCCACCTTCGTGTTCTATCTGATGATATTATTACTGATATATTCAATGAATAAGCAATAACTTAAAAAAAAAAACTCGAGAGGTGTCAAGGGACACCCGGATGAAACGAAGTTCCTTTGGATTAATTAGTGAAGGAATTGTAATAACACATTTTAAGTTATAATAATCAAAAATACATTGATCTAAATTTAACCAATCAGAAAATATTGATTAAAAAGACATCATATTTTACTCCAAAAAAAGTGTCGTTACAACTTTTGGTCTTCATTCCGTGTAGCCCCCTTTCGCAACGCGCGATAAGGAACTTCGTTCCAAAAACATCTTTTTTACTAACCTTAGTGTTACAGCTAGACTTTCTTCTGGTGGAATACTTTTCCTCATAATAGTATCTTCACGTTTAATTTTTTCCTTGTGTAGGTATATTACACAATTCGTCAAAAATGACACTGACATTCTAAAATAATTTAAAAACTTTTCTTCGTCACGTCTTTGTTCGAAGACAAGTGATTAAATTCTCCATTATAATTTCGTGTTTCCAATATGGGATAAACCCACAATTTTCTATTTTTACGCCGCCGTCGTCGTTTTATGAGCAAAAGGCAGCAGAAGTGATTCCTTCAGCTCGAGCAGTTCTCAATGGCAGCTTCAAGCTGTTGACTCTGTCTGCAAAAGCGGTCCGTATATTTTGATCACTGGTTGGTTAACTGCTCGAGCAGTACGTGTATGGCAGGCTTTAAGGTAACCTGTACTTAAAAAACTGTCGCATAGCGCTCAATTGCCGGGGTCACGGATTATAACATTCGCATCAATAAATTAAAACGAATAAGCATTACTATTAGAATGAAACAACTGCAAAAAGTAGGTGAATTGATTTTATTATGTAGTTGGTTTGATTTTTTTTTGTCAATTTGCGATTTATTTTAACTTATCTACATTCATCGGACTAATGGGCACTAGCCCTACCTGTAGGTATGTTAAATTTAAGTCACCATTGTAGCACCACATCATATAGTGTAAGGTGCTGTTGTGAGTTGGTGTTCGTTGTTTACCTGACGGTCTGGTTATGTCAGGAAACTCCCGGAGTATGTGGTGATATGTAGTGTCACCAATTCTTACCTTAACCGAAGAAACAATATCAGAAGGACGAGCAGGCGAATCAGGGGTCGCTAGCGTAGTGTTAGCGTCGATTAGCGCATTCTATTATCTACAATTAAGTTATAATTAGAGATATATAGTCAACTCCTATTATTGGTTTTGTCACGTCTGCAGTGGCAGACGTGACAAAACCAATAATATACCAATATAGTGATATATCACCAAGACAGCGGAAACCTATATTTAATTTGCCATATGCGTAACCGTGTCTGTTAACGCACTACCGTTAGCCGCAAATAGTTCGTAGCTAGTTTTATTACGACGAACTTTCACTGCCGAATTTGGGTAAACAAAAACGTCACTACTGGTGTCGACAAGGATCTGCATAACTTGGTGTCGTTCGGTCAATTTAGTAATTTACTTACTTTTCCAATATGAAATCCTAAGGCATTTACGCAATAATTGAGTCAGTTACCTTTTTACTAGAATAGACGGATGTACAGATGACTTTTTTCGTGATGTGATATGTATTTAGTCGCTCTCTGTCCGTATCGGTGCAAAGTCATGTTTGTTCATCATCGGTGATCCTTCTTAATTATCGTAAAACTTTCGTCACTAAGCAATAGCGAGTACTGCGAGATGATGTGTTAAAGCAACGCAAGGAAATCCTTTCTGTGGGTGTACATTAAAAACATCGTGGTTGAAATGGAAATTAGGTTAAAAAAACCCCTTCAGGACTGTAACGCGGGATATTATCCGCAATGTTCAACGACATCTGACGAGCATGCCACCTTTTGCGTACAACCTCACCTTCCATAAAATGTAAGTTATGTCTACTTACTTTATGCATAACACTGATTTCTCAATCCTATACCTATACCTATCGTAGGTTCGTTATTATCGCAACCGAAGTGGAGCCGCACGAGCCGCTCTCGCGATTCGCAGAACAAAATCATAGCAAAGCCGCCGTGGTCGTATAATATCGCCGTCGTCGTGAACCACCGCGCCGCCGGCTAGGTAAAGCTGCAGTTGGTGTGTACTAGGCGCACAGACCGACGGAAGAGATAGGGTATCAGGATAATGACCCTCGTCGTGCGACAAGTTTGAAAAGATTGGTGGCAATAGGCTCGCCCCCTGTTAAATGGGACTCGAGCATAATTGGTAAATGCACCATGATGAGATTAGAACCACTAATTAAACTTTTCTCAGATTGATTTCCTTTCAAATCAAGTAGTTGTAAAGGACTGCTTTTTTGGGGGAAGGTCACATAACTAACCTCAAACCTGAATAGAAAATAAAAAAAAAAACAAAAAAAAACCCCACAATACAAATGGATAATTTTTATTTCCTTTGAAAGTACCTACAACATCACCTCTCTCTTACATCCAATTTATGCTATCATACAAAACTGTTTGATACGCAACGGTGCCTTCCTAAAATAGGTATAGTCCTAACCCCTGCTTCAGGTAACAAATATTAAAAAGTACTAATAACTTAAATTTATTGGCAATCAGTGCACAAAGGTCTAGAACATTGGAGAGACACAGGTTTGATGTACCCAACACAAACATGGGAAGTCATCCTATGTTTTTTCGGGGGACAGATTCTACATGCTCTTCGGGTATCTTCACTGGTCTCATCTTTGGTGTCTGGCCTGGTTTTTTGATCCCGGACATCTTCTGTAACCATATCATTACCTAAAACTCGAGCCATGGTCAAAACCTCGGCTTCTTGGCAATCGCGTATTTATAACGTTTAGATTTGTGAACTACCGGCTTTGTTTTTGTCATTTTTTACTACAAAAACTGATTTTGTATCAAATTTTGTAGTAAAAATTGCCATAAATTCTAGCTTCTGCTCGCGACGTCGTTCGCGAAATAGCGGATTTTTATGTTATAATAACTATCTGTATGCCAAATTTCAGTTCAATCCGTTAAATAGTTTCAGCTGTTGATAAATCAGTCAGTCACAAACCTTACATATATAAATATTAAATGCCACTATACAATAACTAAAGTATTAGAAACATAACGTAAACATCTTCAGAGCGCAGACCGTCTTTGACTTTCTCCCTTTAAAGTGCGATTCGCTAGTAAGTCATCGCAGTTAGCTTTGAAGCAACTTGTTTATGTTTTGTCTATTCGTGTGGTGGTGTTAAGTGTTAAGTTAAGTGGTGTTAGTAAACACTGCATGCTTGATCATTGTTATTGCCAATTAGCGTGTTACAGGTTACAGGACCTTATTCCCATTATCTCAAGTAGGTATGTACAGACGCAGGCGTCTTCAAGCTATGCCTTACTGTCAAATTTTCCTAATTGAAAACGAGCCTTAAGCTTTTGTAATAAATTAGAAAAACTATTATGAAATATGACAGATGGGTAACTTGATGTGCTGGCCTCTGTACCTACCAACGCTAGTAATTTTAACTAACTTTATATTATCTTGTTTCGTTCGTATGTGTTTCCAGTTACTCCCATTGTGCATTTTTAGGTCGGGCGTACCCAAAGGGTAAAAATGGGACCCTATTACCAAGACTGTCGGTCCATCCGTCTGTCACCAGCCTGTATCTCATGAACCGTGACCGTTAAACAGTTGAAATTCAATAAGTTTCACAGATGATGATCAATTTATTCAGATTATAAATTTTCGAAATGTCCGCCGTGCTCCCGAATACATAATCGTCACCGTCGTAGGATGTTATTATTGTTATTACGGACCCTTATAAGAATCACCATTCGCGGCTAAATTACTCAAGTATTGGAAAGCCCGAACTATTCTTATCTTTAAATCCTCCACAGTCGTCACTTCAGTAGAGTATACTTCGTTTTTTTAATAACCCCATAAAAAAAATCGAGTGGTGTTAGGTCCGCTGACCGTGCTGGCCACCGACTAGGTCCGTATCGGGCTATCGGCCAAGCCACTGCACTCCGAACATATCTGTAAGGCGCTGCCTGGCAGCCACTACAGAATGAACAGGTGCTCCGTCATGCTGGTACCATAACCGGCCTTCTGCAGCCACTGATAGATTTTCAAGGTATTCCGTCACTGGGCTTTCAAGCAGTTCCACGAATTTGGGCCCATTAAGGTTGCCATCGATAAATACCGGACCGATTATGTTATCTTCGTGTATTGCAGCCCAAACATTCACGGCAAATCGGTATTGGTGCGCACAGACTCGGAATAGGTGTGGATTTTCTCGAATCCAGTATCGTAGATTATGATGATTCCACATTCCGTTGCGCGTGAATGTTCTCTCTTGGGGACATATTATGTAAGATAAAAAGTTCGCATCATTCTCCACTTTGTTCAGTAACCAAAGGCAGTAAGCTTCCCGAACAGGCTTATCTCTACCTAATAAAGCCCTGTACCCTTTGGTATTTAACCGGGCGTTGCTTTTCTCTTTTTAAAATAATGTGCACAGTCCTATGATGTACTCGAAATACGTTCGCTACTCTACGCAAACTTGAATTTGGATTATGAGCGAAATAATCAAGAATTTGCTCTTCCTGAGCCACTGGTACTCGCGGTGGAATTTCAACCTGCCGTGTAACCAACGTTTGGTTATCACGTAATCTTTGAACTGCCCATGTAAAAATCCGTAAATCTGAAGGACAAACACCTCTCTCGGTATGTTCACAATGCTAGCGCTGCGTTTTGATGGCATTCTTCATAAATCATAATCATATCGCTGTACTTCGAGGACGTAAAATTAAAGCGTCTATTTTCGCATGAACTGTCGTCACGTTTTTTTTTACTCTCCCATTGAGGTCTCTTATCTTTTAATTTTGCGCTTTAAAATTATTAGTCGTAAGGGGCGTTTTTGCTTGATTTATTTACGTTTTTTGTAACTGGCAGTAGTTCGGAATGGCATCGTTTGATGTTTAAACTATCTCCGCGGGATGTTGCATAACGAGAATCAGCTGATTATCTTTATGCAACATCCGACTTTATGATATTGTTTAATACTAAAATGGAAAAAGAGGTCCCACGGCTAGAATGTTAATTGTTAATAAATACCCTATCGTTTGATGTTTAAACTATCTCCGCGGGATGTTGCATAGAGATAATCAGCTGATTACATTTATGCAACATCCGACTTTATGACATTGTTTAATACTAAAACGGAAAAAGAGGTCCCACGGCTAGAATGTTAACTGTCGTATTGTATTATTAGTCGTAAGGGCAGTTTTTGCTTGATTTATTTACGTTTTTGTAACTGGCAGTAGTTCGGAATGGCATCGTTTGATGTTTAAACTATCTCCGCGGGATGTTGCATAACGAGAATCAGCTGATTATCTTTATGCAACATCCGACTTTATGATATTGTTTAATACTAAAATGGAAAAAGAGGTCCCACGGCTAGAATGTTAATTGTTAATAAATACCCTATCGTTTGATGTTTAAACTATCTCCGCGGGATGTTGCATAGAGATAATCAGCTGATTACATTTATGCAACATCCGACTTTATGACATTGTTTAATACTAAAACGGAAAAAGAGGTCCCACGGCTAGAATGTTAACTGTCGTATTGTATAATTAGTCGTAAGGGCAGTTTTTGCTTGATTTATTTACGTTTTTTGTAACTGGCAGTAGTTCGGAATTGCATCGTTTGATGTTTAAACTATCTCCGCGGGATGTTGCACAAAGATAATCAGCTGATTATCTTTATGCAACATCCGACTTTATGATATTGTTTAATACTAAAACGGAAAAAGAGGTCCGACGGCTAGAATGTTAATTGTCGTATTGTATTATTCGTCGTAAGGGCAGTTTTTGCTTAATTTATTAACGTTTTTTGTAACTGGCAGTAGTTAGGAATGGCATCGTTTGATGTTTAAACTATCTCCGCGGGATGTTGCATAACGATAATCAGCTGATTATCTTTATGCAACATCCGACTTTATGATATTGTTTAATACTAAAACGGAAAAAGTGGTCCCACGGCTAGAATGTTAATTGTTAATAATTATTTTAATCGTATACGTTAAAAATACGTAATGTAGAATAATATGTTTCAATTAATGTGATAACCTAACCGCCTCATTGTATACTAAAATGTATACTGTCCTGAGTTAAAAAAAAAACCAAAGACGTAAACAACAATGGCCACTCGTAATTGTCCATGGTTAAGTGATGTCACGGTAATATTATCTATACAGTATTGTAACTCGAGCGTATCTTTGATTTCTTTCTTCTTGTCTTTTTTTCGGGAGATAAAAGGAATTACTTATCCATAAAAAGACATACATTATGTACCTACCTACTAGTTAGTAAAATTATTTTATAAGGTAAGACCCTTTCAGTTTCCAAGTAATCTAATAAAGTTATCTCTGGAGGCGTTATCGACGAAATCATGCAACCAAAAACAGCACAATATATCCTACTCGTCATATTAAATAATGCACTTGCAACGTATTTTTGGTGAAAAAATTGTGCGGCTATTGTTAAAAAAACAACACACCGTCAGTTCTTCACTGCGTCAGTCGCGACTGTCGGCATGCCGAGCGCTTGCCGAGATCGAGGCGCGTAGGTATAGCTCGCGTTTCGCCCGTTTGTATGAAGTTGGAATACTGTATAGATAGTATTACCGTGGTGATGCGGAGTAACGAATTTTAAAGTTTTGGGCTATCTAAATAATCAAGTAATATAGGTTGAGAGAATATTGTATCAGCGTTTTTATTTCAAACTAGCACTTTGCCCGCGGCTTCGCTCCCGTGGTCTTTCCCGTGGGACCCGTTATTTTTCCCGGGATAAAAAGTAGCCTATGTTACTCCTAGAAAACTAAGCTTTCCAACGGTGAAAGAATTTTTAAAATCGGTCCAGTAGTTTTTGAGCCTATTCATTACAACCAAACAAACAAACAAAGTTTTCCTCTTTATAATATTAGTATAGATATCTCTTGTTATACATATAATATACTACGCTCAGTGGCGTGCACAGAGATTTCAGACAGAGTATGCACAAAAAAAAACTTACCAGTTTCAGCTTGTTGCACCTACTCTACCTACCTTACTCTTACCGCAGGCGTCATTGGCTTCGCATGATGTTTGTTTGAAACCACCATGAATATCTAAATAAGTGATTGATAGTAACATAACAGATCACTTATCATTTGTCTTATTATATTTTGAACTCCATTAACCTCTGAAGACAAAACTGCCGCACCATCATAAGTTTGAGCAACTACCTTATCTAAGCAATTATATTCCTCTAAAACATTCATAATAATCGCGCTTAAAGTAACAGCTGTCCGATCCGCACTGACATAAATATATTTTATGAATATATCAATTATTTCTGCATTATAAAAATATCTCAAGATCAGGACTAGCTGTTCACGACCGCTAGTATCAGGAGTTTTGTCAACCATAACAGCAACAAAATCGGTTTCACTGATTTCTTTTTTTATCTTATCGTACATTATAGACGCAACACTAGAAATTAAATCATTTTGGGTCCTATTCGATAGCCCCGTGAATGAGCTGACCGATGTTGATTGTAGGGTTTCTAAATTTCCATCATATTTAGTCAACAAGTTCCAGAAAATTTCCTTTATGACCACGGAATGCTAATTCTTGTTTACCTAGAAAACAAACTACATCAATCAACCGGTTGAAAATGCTTCTATTTCTGTCAACTTTCGCGTTGTGCCTTTCAATATCTAACTTTAACTGGCTATTCAAACTAGTCTCTATTCTACCCTTACCAAACGCTTTGTGAAAATTATTTAAATCTGTGTATCCACTATCAATCCAAACATTCTTTTAATCTTGATTAGTAAACAAAATGCAAGGGAAACAATACAATGTGTTTGTGTGTACACAACCAGTTAGTCAGTAATAGTTATCATAAAACTTTTTATGAAAATAACGAGTACTAAGAGTACCTTTTCTTTGAGTTAAATCCAACCCGGGTACGCACCTCCCCTTTGCAATCAATTTAACTTTTTCCTCAAAAGATAGGTAACGTCGAAAACGCAGCCGATTTTAATTTATTTAAACACACTTCGCCAGCACAGATCCCACAGGTATAATTTTCTATTTTTTAATTAAACTACACGACAGTCAATCACCTACGCCAAGAAAAACAATATCGCGAAATAACATTGCAATTTATTACGTTACGAATAATTCCGAACTAATACGAACCAATTCTCTAAGGTTCATAATATAATCCTGTGGAACGAATATGCCTGAAATATTGATTCCACAGAATGATATTATGGACTTAGAGAGTTGTATAATGTAGGTGCTGGCGTCTGTACATTATGTTTAGCCTAGCATAATGTATAACAAGAGATATTTGAAATAAAAACGCTGATACAATATTTTCTCAACCTATTATTTTATGTCGCAGTCATCTGGTTGAATCTGCTATTTGATTGAATGATTAGCGCGTTCATTGAATGACGATATTTAATAGAATTACTAAAGGACAACTCGTCAAGACGTTGAATGTAACGTTCAACGTCTTGACTGAACGTTATTTAGTGAAGACGTTATATGGGATATAGCCGACTTTGTAATGTTTGGTTAGGGTGACCATGAGTTGGTTGGGGTTGGATTTAGTATCCTTTGGCAGGTAGGTTAGTATTTTATATATATATATATATATATATTGGCATATAGCGAAGGAATTTTGGACGGGGCAATTTTCCACCTAGATCTAGAAATGATTTTCATGTTTAGGTGTAAAAACCTAACTTCTAAATAAAAAAAATGTTGCATCCAACATAGTGCAGTGGTGGAGTGGTAGCAGTGCGTAGCGCGGGCTTTGTAATTTTAGTCACCATAAGTCGTTACACGGGAGAGCAGCGCGCATTTCGTGTCCGAGCGTTTTATGAGAATGCTCGATAGTATGTGACTGTTCGACGGCTTTACCGTACCGAATTCGAATTGCGGCGCATCAGTGAGTGTCCAATAATTTAATAATCAAGCAGTGGGGATTGAAAGATTCGAAAGGACAGGATCGTCGCAATAAATGCGGCCTCGCGGTCGCCAAAGATTATCGCGGACCGACGAAACACTCATTGAGTTCGAGAATCTGTACGCAAATCCACGAATGTCGGAGCGCAAACGATCATCTTCTTTGGGAGTGTCTAGATCGACATTGCAGCGAATTTTACGGCTTGATTTGAAGTCACAACATGTAGTTAGTACAGTAATTAAAGGCAGAAGACTTCGAATCGAGATTAAGATTTGCAAATGAAATGCGCGATAAGTTCAATCATTTCAATAACATTCTGTTCTCGGATGAAGCCCATTTTTACCTGAACGGATTTGTAAATAAACAGAAAATGCGGTAGAAACATCAGAAGCCGCTACACTCACCGAAAGTTACAGTTTGGGCCGCAATTGCGAAATGAGGATTCATCGGACTTATTTTTGTTTTAGAACAATCGTAGTCAAGCTGTGACTGTCAATTCAGAGCGCTATACTGCCATGCTAAGAAGTTTGTTGATTCCAAAGCTGCAAGAATCGCGAGGCTATAACAGGAGTACTTGGTTCCAGCAAGATGGGGCTACGTGTCACACCTCAAATGAGAGCATCGAGGTGGTAAGAGACATGTTCCCACAAAAATTAGAAGAAGCCCCGATCTCACTCCAGCAGACTTTTTTTATGGGATTACCTTCACAGCAGAGTATAATCTAATAATCCAACAACTCTGCAGCAACTGAAGCTGAACATTCGGCAAGAAATGGAATCCATTTCGAGGATAACTCTAACGAAAGATTTCCAAGATTTTGTGTCAGATTGGAAGAATGTTGTAACCGTCAAAGATATCACTGTACATCTTTGACAGTCGTTACGGGTCGTCAGAAGCCCGAAAATCTGACAGCCAGTCTTACCAAGGGGTATCGTGTTGCCCAGTTACTGGGTTGTGGAGGTCAGATAGGCAGTCGCTCCATGTAAAATACTGGTATTCAGCTGCATCCGGATAGACTGGAAGCTGAGCCCAATATAGTTGGGAAAAGGCTAGGCAGATGATGTTAGTAAGGCATACAGGATGTGGAAGTGAGTATGATAATGTGCAACCTATTTTGTGCGTATTTAATCAGTGACACGCGGATAGCTCGTCTTATTCCCAGGCAAATGCAATGTTTTTGGTCCGTGGCTACCACATCGTCTTTAGGTGTACCTATTTTACGCTTGTTTTATTTTATATATTGTTTAATTTTATATACTTCATTAGAAACAGATATTCGTTTGAACGCACAAAGCCTTAACTGATTATGTAATTATGGTAAAAGGGACATTGCATGGCACAGCAAATTATAATTTAAGGTAATTTAATTTGTGCTAAGTGTTCGCGCATGCTAGAATGAATTATTCTGATTTTAACTTTTCTTGAACTTATTAAAACCAGTGATATTCTTTATTACGTTTCGCTGAGCAATTCAGTCTTTTAAATTTAAATCATCTATTCTGCCCCTCTCCTCAATAGCAATAAGATTAATACCAATGGACAAGAGGTGAAATTATTGTAGTTTATTTGACTATTCGAAGTTTAAGCAAGAATTGATACTTAAGTTTTCGCGTTTTGCTAACATTTTTTTAACTAATACAGTGTCTTCTACACTTATGATTACTTAGGGATACTTCATGTATGCACTATAAATAGTATACTATATATATAATACTTCATGTTTCCCATCAAATTTAACTTGGAGAAATATGTCAATAATTTATGCAATTATTTTAATCAATAAATATATTATTATTACATTGGTTTATATCTTATGGCTATAGGAGGATGGTATAAGAGCCCATACTTCAGTACCCATTGTACAGTATGATTTTTGCTAAAGTTTACCAAGTTAATGTTAAATAACTTGGTAAACTTTAGCAAAAATCATTACGTAATATAAGAAGATAATTACCCCCAGAAGGTGCTGCAGCACGTTTCGTTGCACCATTTTGTTTAGTTACAGTTGCATTTGTAGGCAATGGTGGAGGAGGCCGACTTGCATCAAATCTGTAATGTTAAAAACATATTAAGATAAGTCCTTCACACTGCTCCATTTTTTGGATCCCAAGTTCGAAAATTATTACTTTGAAATAGTTAATTAAGTTAGATTTATAAGTACTCACAGGGGTAGTAGAGGAAGTGGTGGCCGGGCTGCTGAAACCACTTTGGGGGTGGCGGAGCGAGTTAAACCTGTAAAAGCAAACATAATTATTAAAATCATATTTATTATATTAGCCCTGACTACAAAATAGAAAATTGCAAAATACCCACTCCTGCTTCGCGATGCAATCTACTAAAATGGCGACATATCAGAACATGAAATTTCAATGCCATAAATGCTCTAAATGGTTGTGAAAACCGTATCAAAATCCATTCTGTAGTTTAGAAGATATAAGCGGTCACGCAGCAGACCAAAACCCAATTTGTTTTATTTTATAAAACATATCTGTTCGAGCCTGGCGGCGTGGTGACGTCGCCCGGGGAATTTAATTTAAGAATTTCTAGATAAGTATTGCGATTTTGATACAAAAATATCATTATAATTCAGTACGTATATGGAAAATAACTTGATTTATTTTTATTTATACAGTGTGTTAGGGTTATACGAGTAACGAAGTATTACACTCATGAAAATGAACAATTTTGACAATGGAACTATACATGAAATTACGAAAAAAATCAGCAGAGCGAGTCGATGTTAATTCATTGGCCATAACTTGATAACTCTAGAAATTAATTTACCCATTGGGCAGAGGTCTCTTTACAAACAGTGAATTATGTTGTTGTTTCTAGAAAGTTGTATAAAAAAGGATAAAATCTGTTATGAAGTAATTTAACATGTGCATGTTATTTTTTAATCCATTCTAATGACTCATACCTGCATAAGTTGCTGATGACATCCTAACTAGTGCAGTTGTGGTTGTTTGCGGCGGCGGAGGGGGCGGAGGGGGCGGCGGCGCTAACAGAGCAGTAAGCCGAGGATCTGGCAATGCTGGAGGAGGCGCGGGTGTGGTCGGCGGCGGCGGCGGTGGCTGTTGGGCCTGCACTACGTAGTCGCTCGCATACATGTTCATCTCTGCAGTAGGCATTGCTGCATACCTTTCAGCTAACACTCTAGGTATCAGACCCGTATTCAGAAACAGTTCTTGTTCCTCTCTTGACGTATGCAAATATGTGCAAGCTGGCCTGGTGCAACCCTTTGGATTTTGATAATCATGGCAGAACTTTAAAATCTCTTTCATAGATTCCACATCTAATGTATGGCGGAACTTGCACTGAGCGCCTTTTGTACAAATACCCCACACAAAGTCACGGCATTTCTTACTTTCTTCTACGGAAGGTTCTACGGTCACATTGGCATTACTAACACTTGGGATCGTTGGTGCCAATGACATGGTATCCATGTCGATTGCCGTAGATGCCGTCGTTTGTGGCACCGTATGTTGCGGTAAAGGCGGCTGTTGGAGATTTTGTTTATCTTTTTCGATTTTAATCGTGACCTGCAAAACAAACTTACCATAATTAGCCGTTAATGTTCTCACTACTAGGCCACAGGCATCCTCTCTAAGAGAGGGAGTGGGCCATAATCCACCACGCGGGCCCAGTGCAGGTTGGCGGATGTCACATGTCTTCGAATTTTTGGTTCTAGGACATGTTGGTTTCCCCACATAATTTGCCTTCACCGTTTTGAAGCAGTCGTGATGAAATTAAATACACAAAGTACACAGTTATAAGTCAGGGCTGATACCACAGGGCCAACAAACTGACAGTATAGTATTAATAATGTAGAAGAATCATGTAATTGTTTTTTTTTTATGAATGGCATTTTGTAGTTCAACCATAATTGACGACATTTCAAAACTGGCACTACGTTAAAACAAAAATACCATTTCTTTATTTTCTTAATCTGAGTTCAAATATATATTTTTTATATTTTTTTATTTCTTCATTTCTGAGAAAAAAAATGAAAACCAAAAAACATGTAATGACGTCACATATACGGCAGAATGAGGTAGTTGCCTTTGCTTTCAAGGCATCCAAAATTTTAGATGAAAGACTGTCAAACATCAAGACATGTTAAATGTCAATGTCACTTAGTGCTCTCTGCTTGGCAACTCGTACTTACTCAACATTCTTAATAACAACTAAGTATATAATTACTCAATACTCAATTCTTTATTGCATTCCATTCTAATTATTGATTTATTTTTTTATTCTAATTCTTACTGAAGTTGAATAATATCAACTTTTAATTGTCATTTCGCCAATAAAATGGATCCCAATCAAACCTACACGCCAATGAAGGAACCAAAATATTGTTTTGTACCAGCTTGCAAAAACAATTCTAGAGACACTCAAAAAACATTTTTTGTGGTGCCTAGCTCAGCAAAACAAGAGTGGTGCAATGCTGTGGGTATATCATGTCCTAAACGAGTTATATATATCTGCGAAGATCATCTCAATGTAAGTACCCGAATGACAATGATTTTTATAAACCCTGTAAACCTCAACACTTTTCAAATAACCTGAACTTTAACTGAAGACTTGTAATTGGTTATCAGTGTTCTTTTCTAATTCTTACTCTCTGTTTTGTTTATTTGTAAGTTTTCCCCATTGCTATCACATAGCAGCAATATTTCACTAAGTACTATTTTGTAAAGTAGGTAGGAACTTATGATAGTGTGGTAGGTGGGACACATAAAATAAATATTAATTATAATTTATTTTTTAGTTGGAGGAAGATATGGAGAACTACCGGTATTGGAAAACAATGAATGTGCGACCAAAGTTGAAGTCTCGGCTACCACATTCTCTTGTGTATTCATTCTTTGATAGGTCAACTGATCATCAAGAAATTAATGAACCTAGACCCAGCACATCTTCAATAAGTTCTTCATCATTAATGCAAATTAATATCGATAAGGGAACACTTTGTGAAAATCCTTTTACTACAAAAGCCAGCAAAGGAATACAAGTGAAGCCAAGAACATCCGATCGAACTACTTATTGCTCTATTTACAAGAAGAAGACAAATAAACCTTTTTTTGAAGAAGATGATGAGATAGAAGTGATGTTACCTTCAACACAAGGAAGTTCTGCCTCTGCTGAAATGTCTGAAGTCTCATCAGACATCAACATTAAAACTGTGATGCAGGGCAGAAGCTTTATGCTTGACCTTATTAAAAAGAAATCACAAAACTATATAGGCTTACCAAAGAATTATTATTGGTTGATTAACTATTTAGAAAGTAAACTGAATGTAAAATCCTTTAATATAATAGTAACTTTGTACAAAATTAAAAATAATACCCCCTTTTACCAAATCTCAGATATGTTTGAGGTGTCATTAACCACATTATGGAGAATATTTTTCAGAACTTTATGTATTCTATCCAAGTTCTTCAAACAATTAATTTTTACTCCCTGTGTATATGATGTCAAAAGAAACTTGCCAGCCTCCTTCAAAGCCAATAAAGAATATTCAAATGTTTTTTGCATTATTGACTGTTTCGAGATAGAAATTGAAAAGCCGTCAAATCCAATTAACCAGTCTCTAACGTGGTCACAGTATAAAAATGCAAATACTTTAAAATACTTGATAGCTACAACACCTGATGGATTTGTCAACTTTGTATCTGTTGGTTTTGGGGGTCGTATATCTGATGCCAATATAGTAGAAAACAGTGGTTTCCTGGATGTGTTGCCACCAAATTGTACTGTATTGGCAGACAGAGGATTTAAACATGTTGATGTCTTACTAAGTAGAAATCAGAATAAACTACTTCGACCACCTAGTGTTTCAAAAGACCAAAAATTAACTAAGCAGGATGCTATCAAAAGCAAGGTTATTGCCAGTCTACGTATCCATGTTGAGAGGGTAATAAGAAGAGTAAGACTATTTAAATTTTTAAAACCACACTCTGTAATTAATAATAAACTAATTCAACATGCAGATGATGCAGTTATTGTGGCATGTGGGTTGATAAATCTACATAGTTCTATTATTAAGAATGAATAAAAGACATAAACCCTATATTGGTTTTTATTTTGCACTTTGTAAAACAGTCTTAAAAATAAAATGTTTCCAAAATTCTTCAGCGGAATCTAATAAACCTTTCACATATGTTTCATCATACTCCACCCAGTACTTGTGTAGGAGTTTAGTTTGTTCAAAACTAGGATCAGCAATACAAAATAGTCCTTTTATTTTTTTTGCAGCATGCATTTGTACCATTATTTGAGCTTTATATTTTTCATAGAGTACACCATCTTTCACATAACTTTTCATTGTTTTATCACTTATAGGGCATTTTATTTCAACCACAAAGTCCATACAAATCCCGTCAGGTGAAACTCCAATGATAGGGGATATTAAAATCAACCCTGTGTGTTGGATTGCTCCAAATTCTTTTTCTAACTCCTTGAGCACTTCTTTTTCTAATGCCTTGCCCCTTTTGATAGCATTTGTTTCTGGTACCTTGTAACCTCCAAGAATGCTTTGTACTAAAGCACCATTCTCGGTTTTACAGTGAATAGCTTCATAGATCCTGGACCCTGTGACTCTTCCTTGACGCATAGAATGCCACAGTTTTGAGTCTGCTTGTGCTTTTGTAGCTTCAGCAATAGTTTTAACTACATCCATGGTAATAGATGTTGCAGAAAACAATTTAAATTTGTCATAGCAGTGGTCATCTTCTTGGTGTACAAACTGCAGGACTAAATTAAACACACTAAAGTCATTTAAATTAGGCTGTTGATTCCCACAGTAATTTAAAACCATTCCTGTTGTAATTTTACGTCTCTTGCATTCTTCGGAAAACATGGAAATATTGACACTCATGTCCAAATTATCTGGGGTTCTTTTCATTTTGCCAATGTTTTTTGCCAATATGAACTTCTGGTTACCTACAGCTCCAGCAAGTTTTGGTTTACTCCAATAACACTTTGTTGACGTAGTTGAAGGTTCGTCGGACCTTTTTATGAGCCAAATTGCAAAGCAAATAGCGTGTTTGCATCCTCCTGCAGAAGCTGCACAGTCGTTGCATTCTATTGTGATAATCTTTTCGTCAGATTCATCTATTACAGCTGTAACCTGATATAATTTAGATTTAACTTTATGTTCGGGTGTTACCCTGCAGTTGACAGTGCATGAGGTCCCTTCTCGCTTGACTTCTACATACCCTACAGCTGTATCAACATAAGCTTCCCGTGATGCTAATAATGCCTTAGCACTACGTGTTTCCGCAACATTGTAGCATTCATTTTCGTGCATATATTGTAATAGCATTAAATAGTCTACTTTCGGCAAGTTTCTGCTATCAGCTACTAGAAATCCTTCCGAAACTTTCATGGTAACTTTATAAAAACAAAGTATGGATAATAACACTTGAAAATAAGAAAATTTATGAATTTAATTGAAAACAAACAAGCTTCAACCAACGAGTTTGACAAGTTTGACATCTAACAGTTGTTTTACGGGTCACGCAGTAAAGCAAAGGTATTATCGTCAATCTGCCGTATGTGTGACGTCATTAGGCGCTTACGTCTTTTTAGAATACACCGAATTTCAAAGCTGAAATTATGAATGAAAAGTACATAATTTTGGAAAACCGAAAAATATGGGTGCCCTAATTTTGGATTTACTTTTATATAACGCAATAATAAATGCATGTTAAAAATATGAAATGTTGTCAATTATGGTTGTCTACTGCTATACTGGGCTTGCCTGTGGATGCCACAATAAATTTGTATCTCTCCAGCCAGGGCTTATTAAAACTTACATGCTAAGGGAACCTCCCGTGGGATATGGGCCTCGCCTTAGGGTGTCGCTGGGAAAGGACAGTAAGGAACAGGCTGGATCAGGCGTATTTAATACTACAAGCTCAGCAGCTCAGCTGGCTCGAGCAATGAGGGGATTGTGGTGCTTCTTCTTCTTCTTCTTCTTCTTGGGGTTTTGGTTTCTGCACTCAGTCCTTGGCGGACCATTGTGCGTGGGCCATGGCGGCCTGTGGCGGTTATTTCAGCCAGCCCACCTCCTTCCAGAAGTTGATCACGTCTCCTGGCCTGTGCAATATATATATCTGTAAAAGATTTGGGTGTTCCTATGGTTTGTGTCCTGATCTGTGTGACGCCTGTGCACTCAAAGAGTACGTGCGCGACGGTTTCCTCAGCCTCCATGCAGGCCCTGCACAGAGGACTGTCGGTTATGTCTATTGTGTGAAAGTGTTTGTTTAGTGAGCAGTGTCCCGTGATGGTCCCCGTCATCAGGCGCAGGCCGGTTCTGTTCAGGCGGAGTAACCGTCTGGTTAACCTTTTATCCAGGGATGGCATGGCTTCCCTGGATTGCCTGCAGCCCGGTGACGAGGTCCACCAGCTCTCCGCTTGTGTGTGGGTGATGTCTTGCAGCCATCTGCGTAGCTGGTTAAAGGGAATGGGTATGATGGGTTCCGGTCCGCAGGCTGACGCGCTGGAGGCTCTCCTCGCTAGCTCGTCAGCTGCGTCGTTACCTAGTGATCCGCTATGTCCTTTTATCCATTGTAGTGTCACTTTGTTGCGGTAGAGCACTGATATGCGTTCTAGTGCGTTGTGACATTCTAGTGTTAGTTTTGAGGTGTGGTGTTTTTTCTTTAGGGATTGCAGGACCGAGGCGCTGTCGGAAACTATGCGTATTTGCGCATCGGTGACTTTCCTGGCTTCTATTGCATGTACTGCTTGTATGATGCCCACACACTCCGCCTGGAAGACGGTGTTGTGCTTACCCAGTGGGCTGGATATGTTTATGTTAAGGTCGCGTGAGAACACCCCGACTCCGCTTCCGGAGTCAGTCTTCGACCCGTCGGTGTATACTCTTAGTTCTTTCGGACCAGAGTAGTCACACTGTTCTTCGATAAGTGATATGTCATAGTGTTTTTGAAATTGGTGTTGTTTTGGGGCTTTATCGCAGGGTGACGCCAGCATTGGTTGGTGTTTGATCGCGTCTTCCCTTACCCGTGCGTGCTTTATATACTCTGGAATCTTTACTTAGGTTTCCTGTTATGTTTAGCCGAAAGGCGGCCATGGTTGCCTCCTCTCGCACGATGAGGTGTAGAGGTGGCAGTCCTAGCATCGCCTGTAGGGCAGCGGTAGGCGTCGTTCTCATGCAGCTGGTAATAGGTACACAAGCGAGTCGCTGCAGTTTCTCAAGTTCTTTTTGGGTTGTGCTTAGGTTTGTTCTGGGCCACCATACTAGTGAGCCATATGTGATGGTTGGTCGGATGACCGTGGCGTATAGCCAGTGTGTGATTCTGGGTTTAACACCCCAGTTCCTGCCCAGCAGTTGTTTGCATTGCCACAGTGATATGGTGGCTTTTGTGATCATATGTTTAGTATGCTTTGCCCAGTTCAGCTGACTATCCAGAAAGATTCCCAGATAGGTATTTGGTCTCTGTTGATAGGCTTAGGGTTATTCCAAAGAATCGGGGTAGTTGTAGTGTGGCCGTTTTCCTTTTTTTTTTGTGAAAAGTATCAGTTCAGTCTTCGTTGGATTCACTGATAGTTGGTGTCTGTGGCACCAGTCCTCTACTATTTTCAAGGCTTGGCGCATGAGGTTGGATAGTGTGTTTTCATGTGTGCCGTTTATTATAATGGTTATATCGTCGGCGTAGCCTACTGTATAGTAGCCTTTTTCGTTGAGTGTTTTTATGAGGCTGTCTACGACCAGGTTCCATAGTAGCGGTGAGAGAACGCCCCCTTGCGGGCATCCTTTCGCTACGATGGCCTTTGTAGTGTCGTTTACTGTAAAGTGTAAGTTGTACAGCTCTCATTTTGAGCATATTGGTGATCCAGCCGTTCAAGGTTGGGTCTATCTTGTGGTTGTCGAGGGCCATGTTGATGCTTTTGAAAGTGGTTTTGTCAAAGGCGCCCTCTATGTCGATGAAGGCAGCCAGGGACGAGCATTTATGGTCCACTGCGCATTCGATCTTGGAAACCACGCTGTGTAGCGCGGTTTCCGTTGATCTGCCTGTGGAGTATGCATGTTGCTGTTTGTGCAGTGGTTTTACTCGGAGAGGTCCGTCTCAGATGTACCTATCACAGAGTCTCTCGAGTGTTTTCAGTAGAAATGATGTGAGGCTTATTGGTCTGTAAGCTTTGGGTTGTGTATAGTCGGTCTAGCCCGGTTTGGGTATGAAGATGACTTTCACTTCTCGCCATGCGAGAGGTACGTATTTGAGTGCTATGCTGGCTTGGTATATCTCTAGATTGTGGTGCTTTATAGCGGTATAAAAGAAACGATTTGAGAGGCGTTTCATGAACTGCTCAACAACGGGCAATTTAAAGTCGACATGGAGGTCCATGTTACGGACATAGAAGGGACGAGACGAGACCTTTCGAATGAAATGGTCAGACACGAGTCTTCTTCCTCTCTTTATGTATGCAAATATGAGCAATCTGACCTGGTACAACCCATTTTGTTTTGATAATCATGGCAGAACTTTAAAATGTCTTTCATAGATTCCACATCTAATGTATGGCGGAACTTGCACTGAGCGCGTTTTGTACAAATACCCCACACAGTCATGGCATTTTTTACTATCTTCTACGGAAGGTTCTACGGTCACATTGGCATTACTAACCCTTGGGATCGTTGGTGCCCATGACTTGGTATCGTTGTCGATTGCCGTAGATGCCGTCGTTGATGGCACCGTATGTTGCGGTAAAGGCTGTTGGGGATTTTGTTTATCTTTTTCGATTTTAATTGTGACCTACAAAACAAACAACATAATTAGCCGTTAATGTTCTCACTACTGGGCCACAGGCATCCTCTCTAAGAGAGGGAGTGGGCCATAAACCACCACACGGGCCCAGTGCAGGTAGGCGGATGTCACATGTCTTCGAATTTTTGGTTCTAGGACATGTTGGTTTCCTCACATAGTTTGCCTTCACCGTTTTGAAGCAGTCGTGATGAAATTAAATACACAAAGTACACAGTTATAAGTCAGGGCCGATACCACAGGGCCAACATACACATAACACACATAACATACTGGGCTTGCCTGTGGATGCCACAATAAATTTGTATCCTCCAGCCAGGGCTTATTAAAACTTACATGCTAAGGGAACCTCCCGTGGGATATGGACCTCGGCTTAGGGTGTCGCTGGGAAAGGACAGTAAGGGACAGGCTGGATCAGGCGTATTTAATACTACAAGCTCAGCAGCTCAGCTGGCTCGAGCAATCAGGGGATTGTGGTGCTTTATAGCGGTATAAAAGAAACGCTTTGAGATGCGTTTCATGAACTGCTCAACAGTGGGCAATTTAAAGTCGACATGGAGGTCCATGTTACGGACGTAGAAGGGACGAGACCCGAGACCTTTCGAACGAAACGGTTTTAAAGTGTTTGCATTTTATGCAGATAATTAGGCTTAGCGTGTGCGAAGACTACGCAAGCGTAGGTTATGATGGGGCGGATAACAGTCTCATAGAGACGCAGTTTGCACCTAGGTGACAATTTGCTGCGTTTTGTCAGGATGAATTATTGGAGCATACCGAGGGCAAAAGCGGCCCGCGAACGGGCCTGCTCTAAGTGCTCTGCGAGAATCATGTAAACTATTTAACTAAATATTATTACAACGTTTCAAATACGTACCGGAGTCATATCTGACAGCTGCTATCGTATTACTCTACACGAAATAAAGTTATCGAAATAAATACCACCACTTCCAGCACTACAGGCTCATCGCCTTTTCACTGTTATTGGTGCGCGCCAGCTGCAAATTAATATTAATTTAAAATCTAAGCTAACCCACCGCAAAAAGCACTGTTTCACTCATATTAATACTTAGTCCGTACTTTACTATTGATTAATTGCTTGCTAGAAAATGCAAAAACATAGCATAATGGAGAACGTTGATTGATTATTGATTTTAAAACTTTGTAAAGTCTATCTATGGTTTCTTTTTTTTTAATATTGGCTTTGGATACTGATTCCTTGAGCCATGTTCTCATTGTTTGTTAAATCGCTCACAGTTCACTTTCTTTTGGACACTTCACTTCACTTGAAATAGCATTTTTGCTTTTGAAATGTATATTTGTTTATTTACTTTCAGAATGTTCGTTTATTTGATGACTTTTGACCACAAATAGTGACCTTAGACTTAGGCCCGGTTGCTCGTACATTACAGTAAAGTTAAAGTTAAAATTTAACCGTTGTCAATTTTGACTTCGGTAAAAAAAATGACGTCGGTTATCTTAACATTCAGTTGCCCAAAAATATTTTACGTTGCGGTTAAATCAGACAGGGGTTAAAAGTGTTTCCAGTAGAATTTCTTATACCTTCCCTTATTTTTCGATGGGTAATAATTTTTTCGACTGCTAACATTGTTTTTGCTGTCAAGTTGTCATTGTTGTGTAATGGCGGCCATACACGCTAGGGTTTGCATGATGGTTTTTTTAACTAACCTTTTATGCATAACCGACAGATATAATTAACTGAGTTTCATATTGCACATACACGTTAGGGTTTGCAAGCACAGTTTTGACATTACCTCTCAGTTGGTACCTCTCTAAGTTTCCGACTTATAAATTTCTATGAATTCTTTTAATACGGCATTACGCTTGCGACTCGCCATTTTTGCGATGGTGCGCGCGCGCGACCTACCTACCGTTTTCGCAGACAATTAAAAACTGAGAACTGTGGCAGGCAAGCTCGCCGGACGCCACACACGCATGGTTATGCTCGAGCGCAAACATAACCGAACGGCATAAAATATCAATTTAGATATTTGCTCGGTTACATGTACATGCATCGATAACTGTGCAGTTTTATCACATACACGCTAGGGCTTGCCTATCGGTTACGCATGCAAGGTCAAAACCATCATGCAAATCCTAGCGTGTATGGCCGCCATTATACTTACTACACTCTTTGGTTGTGTTGTTGGAAGAAAATAGACGATATAAATATATTTGTGATATAGAAATTAGCATCAGCAATAACTTGGACATTTAAGAAAATGAGTCCTTTCTATTGCGATAATACTTTGCATTATTTATTTATTTATCCTTTACTTATTTCAGGCAACGGAGGCCCATATAACATAGTACTTGTATAAAAAATTATAACTATAAACTAATACATAATTTTAAAACGAACTTAAAAACTACTGCACTCGTTGTGACGGCGTCGAGTTACGCTGCGAGGTGTCGCGTAGCCGGCCGCGGAAACGCCGATACAGCACACCTTTCGGCCAAAACTCTTCCTTGAAGAAGGTCACCAAATGGTGAGTGGGAACGCGCACCACGAACGACTTGAAATTAGTGTTATGGCGCGACTCCAATTTCATCACCCGCAAGGTCCAGTTGGTCTTCACCCGCATGTACTGTATGACGTCCTCAGCTTGCGTAGAGTGGTGCAAACGGGACACGTACAGCTGCGTCGTCGGCACTGCAGGACGTAGCAGTATGTTACATACAGCCGGCGCCGGCCCGCACTGGTTGCGATAAGTAGGCTTCCTCTTCTTCCTCTCCACCTTGATGAAGGCGTCATCATCGCAAGTGTTCTTGCGCGGAACCTGATGTTCCTGGTTCCACAACAGTAGTTGTTATATTGGGGTAAATTTTCTTTGAAACCATATTATTATGGATAAAGATTGATTTACCTCTTGTTCAAACGTCTGAGACGAGAATCTAATAAATTTACATGCGTGCTCTGAAATCTATTCCCTCCCATAATAAAAATCAGTTCGTTGACGAAACTGTCTTTGTCAGACTACCTGTTGAAATTTTAAATCATCATCGGAAGAACTGTCTTCATTAATTAAATCCAAAACAAATGCTCTGATCCCATTTTAAATTGTATTCGCAAGGAAATATTTTGTAAATAGCCTAAAAACGATAAAGGTTAACTTCAATTCTACTAACGTCAAAATTTAAACCAGCCTCACCCCGTCGGTTAATTTGGCCGACGTCAAATCTGTAATTTGACTGCACGTTAAAGTAACCGCTGTTTCAACAACGCTTTTTAAATTTGACCGCCGGTTAATTTTACTTTAACTATAACTTAACCCTAACCGAGCTTCGAGCAACCGGCCCTTAGAGCATTTAACCTATAGTGACAGTGACCATTTAACCTACCTATGCTCTAAGATAGTGACAGAAGAAGATGACTGTTCCTTTCTTAATTTGTGGCGACCTCTATAAAGAAGATACAGCTGGAATTCTGCTGGTATCCTAGAGCATTTTAACCTAGGTGACACTACAAGTTATGTGTGCCTAAACATATTTGTTAAAATATCAGTTATTTTACGAGATAAAAGTTGTTTTACGAGTTGACTTAAGACTTAAGGCTGCTCCAACATTTTGCATCTTCATACAAACTCAGATTCAAAGTGGTAAATTTAAAAAAAATACCGTAAGTATAGAAAATAAATAGTTTGAAATTATCGATTTTAATTAAATTTATACTATAAATAAATAGTATAAATTTAATTAAAATCGATAATTTCGGTTTTCTATAAAAAGCGTGTTTTTGGATTATTTAAACTATTATTTATTTCTTACTTTTTAGTTTTCTTTATTCATACCCTAAAAGGAAGTTTTTTAAAACTACTATTTTTGCTTTGTTGAATTAAAAATCAATTTCGTGTACCTACCTATTCGAAAATTTCCTATTCATTTCTATTCCTTTTCCTATTAGTTAAATCGGGGTTGGAATTTAAAATTAACGTTCTTGCCATATCGACTATAGATGAAAAATTATGTAAATAAAAAGTAAAAAAAAAAAAAACATTTTTCAATTTGCTATGAAATAATTTAGAAAAGAAGAAATAATTTAATTGAAAAAGTCCCATGTTACATCTTGCCCCTTGCGTTAATACTTTACCTCTCGACGTCGATAGTCGATATTCACAACGGACAGAGTCGGGTTCTTACTTAGAGCATTTAACCTATGGAGATGGCAAGCGACGAATCATCGAACAACTTTTTCTGCCACTTTTTGCGGGGGGCGAGGAAAACACATACAGCACACTTCTTAAATTTGACAACCACACACAGAGACATGCTTCCTATTGCTACAAACGCTCACAAAGAAATTATAGACACACAGTCAAAAAACACATACACATTGACAAATTTGTGCGTAACTATCTATGCAATTGTCCTACGACAACAAACACAAACTACTAGTGTTGAGGCACAAGGAATGAGTGGTATTTCATTTCATGAATGAACGAATAAAAAGTTCTGTTTTCTTTTCTTGGAAAAAATACGTTTAATGATTAGTGCCTGCGAAACTACGTAGGTAGCCGCCAGTAATCACAAAACAATTTATAGTGCTATAGAAAAAGAACGATTGTATTTATTTTTATAGTCAATTTTTTTTTCTTATTTCTCAATAATATTATATTGATTGCATATCATTCTGCATTTAGGGTCGGCAATTCGGAATTCATACCCCTTTCTTTAAAGCGGGCTTTCATTTATATACACGTGTCAAAAATGTAGAAAGGGGACAATATCAATACATAGTATAGTCGCTTTCTCTGTCCCTATATCCCTATGTATGCTTAAATCTTTAAACTACGCAACGGATTTTGATGCGGGTTTTTGTAATAGATAGAGTGATTCAAGAGGAAGGTTTATGTGTATAATTTGTCGGCATATTTTGCGGGCGAAGCCACGGGCGGAAGCTAGTCAATAATAGAATAAGATAATCAATCAGATGTACTTTTATTATTTTTTTATGAATGACAGTTTTACACGTCGGTTTTATTGTTTTGCAGTCCGGTGTTGCAAAGCTAAATGATGTCAAAGTTAAAGTCACATCATTTATGTCAAATAGGCACAAAGAAAGGCACTTTTGAACGTGCTCACATATTTACAAACATTCTAAAAGTTAATAAATCAATCAATGTGAGAGGTAAAGTTATTCCAAAATGTTAAAATATGTAGTATGGTACAACATTATAAATTATTTATTACCTAATTTACTAAGCAACCAGTTTGATTTTGTCTGGACACTAGATTGTCCTGTGGAGCAGGACCAGTATATTTCCAAGCATCCTTATCCTTGATATAATCCTCTAATTTGTTATAAGCTTGTTTACAAAGTATACTTTTAATATGAGTTTAAAATTTTCTGTCATTTGATTGCAATACAATTCTGTTATTTTGTTTTTCCGTGTGTACTTCACGTAGTAACATTTGTTGATATTTAGTACCATTTTGTTATCGTTACACCATCGACTTAACGCGTCGATATCGCTTTGAAGAAGTTCAGTATCGTCAATAGACTCGAAACTCTAGAGAATTTGAGATCGTCCGCGTATGTACATATTACATTCCGAATATTTGAGGCAGTACTGGCGATTGTACTATGTTTTTTTAACAGCGTACCTACGCGGTCCGCGGTGGATTATTAGATTTCGACGTCATATTTAGCTATCTATTATAATTATTGTTTCATTTCAAATTTCATGAGCTATAAAAACTCACTACGAAACGAACAAACTATTATTCTTTTATTATCCTAAACATACAATGAAAATAATTTAAATCGACTTCCAAAGAACTTTTATAGTTATTTTCTTTTTATTTCAAGCTGACTTGTCCAGATACATACACAAAAAACTGGTTACTGAACCTATTTACTGAAAACATCATTTATTTGGCGAATCATTCATTCGCGTTGTCCCAGCACTATGCAAATCCTACCCCTGTACTACTTTAGCGCTACCTACGTACCAATGTATTTTTTCTATCGTTACGTCAATAACGATTACTTCGACATTGTACGTACCGGTAAAACGGGGTTACGGCTAAACTTTCCATTACTGGACTGGGATTTGAAAGTTCCTTATGTTGTTTGTAGATAATACTCACAAATAAAAAGCAACCACACAGTTTTTTTTATGCGAAAATTCACGGTTTACGAGATATAATTATTCAAAGTTTCCATACAAATTCAATTTTTAGGTTAGATAAATTACGATGATACACGTCAATTTGTCATTTCACGTTCCGTTTACAGTAAAGGTGTATTTTATTTGACCAAATGTCTTTTTTTTTTAATAATATTATGCAATTACATAGACTTTTTTACACAAAAAATAACGAATTTTTGTTTACACTTGGAACGGAACGCAAAGTTGCCTCTTGTTTACCGCGTTTTTTTGTGTTGCTGTCAGTGTCAGTCATCGTTTGTTGCACTTGCAGTTGAGATCGTTTTAGGTACTCCTGTAAGCCTAACGTTTGACTACCATGGCGTCTCCGAAGCCCTATGCTTCTGTGTCTGAAGAGTGTAGTGAAGTGCAAGTGTTGTGAATATCCGAAAAATATCCAAAACCGCCTTGCCCTACCCCGACTCGGACAGGTTAGGTTAGAAGGGGATGGCGGGGTCTTAAAGACCCCGCCATCCCCTTCGTGGTTATTTTTTTTTAAACCATTGAGCCCCGCGAAGCGGGGCTCAGACTACGCTTTTTGAGCAACTTTTGAGTGTTTTGAGGTTAAGTTAGGAAAAGTCATTTTTCTCGGAAATGGTGAGTTACGTTATCATGGGAGTGGTGCCAGAGTGGAGGGGGGCACCTCCCACAGGTACAAGGGGGGCCCCGGACATCCCCGCACCATAAATCGATGGAAATTTATGGATTTTGTTTTTCTAACCTCAAAAACTTTAACCATGGATATCTCCATAACCATGGGGTTTCGCGGTGTGGGGATGGTACAGGGGGGTAGCCCTCCTCCCCCCCTTTCCCCCCCTCCCCCTCCCACCCCATAAATGCCAGTCCAGTAAAGGAAAGTTTAACCCTTAACGCAGCCAAAATTTGGTTTGTTCTGATGGCCAGACTGACTGATCGGCCATATTTTGCCGAAGCGTCAACGAGTAGTCGTTGTCGGAACTTTAAAAAAATATTTGTTAAAGTTTAGTGTCGAAAAGGTCTAAAAGATTTGTCGTTTTCGGGGTGTCTTTGCAATGAAATAAAAAAAAGAAGGGGTGACAAAGTAGCCCCATTATCAATTTAAAATGATAAACAGGTTTTTATTTTTTTCCAAAAAAAGTATGGACTAATTGAAACTTTTTTGTTGCAATACTTAATTTACGTAATGAGTCTACACTGCAGTTTTTATTTTACATTTTTATCGTTGAAACTGCAAGCGTGGCATCCATTTCAAATTAAAAATTAATCAATGTCACCCCGTTTCACGGTAATTAAAAATATTTTAATGTATAATTTATATTTACAAGTGATAGGAAACACCATGGTTTCGAAAATTTGAAGTGGCAGATCGCTTTTTGCACGAGGATACTGCACAATTAACCATTTCTTAGGAGGACTTCCTTGCGACACAATACGATACATAATGGCGGCGGTTGGCGAATGAACTAGTTTTATAGAACGTGTATGGCCGTATGACCAATCGGTCATGGCAGAGGGGTACGCTTAGCTATGCCATCTCCATAGGTTAAATGCTCTAAGGGTTCTTAGTTTTTATGCTGTGTGTATTTATTATTAAGGTTTAAATCGATTAGTAGAACTTATACGTTCTCAACAGCTCAGCTTGAATGATTACGGGGAAACCCAGCGTCATCACCCTTTCACGCCTTGAAACGAGGTTCATCACCCTCGTGATCATCTTGTTTGTGCATGCAAGCATGCATGCATGCAAAAAAAGGGATTATTTACCTTTTTTTATCCGGGGTGGAAATCTTAATGGATGGGCCAACTACAACCTGTTCTGTATTTATTTCGAGTATTTGATATTATATAATATAATGTAACTCCAGGAAGGCTACGTTAGAGCTTTAACCGTAATCTGTTCTGTTACCCACTGAATTCAATGCAAAATAGTTCAAAAGGCATTATTACTAGCTTTGTAAACAACATTGCAGGCAGAATGTCAGTGTCTATGACGTAAGTTTGACGTTTTGTTTTGTCAAACTTTGACTTTGACAGTCGGTTACAGAATATTTATTTAGATTTTTGAAACTTGATTTTCCATTTATTATTATGGCAGGTAATTTCTGGCAAAGTTCTCATCACCAGCAGTGGATATTAGATAAACAGGATCTTATAAGAGATCGTCAACATGATTTGGGAATATTGTCTGAGGAAGAGTACCAAAAAATATTCAACTTTTTCGCGAGCATCATTCAGGTTTTAGGAGAACAACTAAAGCTTCGTCAGCAAGTTATAGCCACAGCTACAGTATACTTCAAAAGATTTTACGCAAGGAACTCGTTAAAATGTATTGACCCATTGCTTTTAGCACCCACATGCGTGTTCCTTGCTTCTAAGGTTGAAGAGTTTGGTGTGATCTCTAACTCTCGTCTAATAACCACTTGCCAGACTGTGATCAAGAATAAGTTTAGCTATGCGTACGGACAACAAGAGTTTCCGTACAGAACTAACCATATACTGGAGTGTGAGTTCTACTTGTTGGAGAATTTAGATTGTTGTTTGATTGTGTACCAGCCATACAGGCCATTGCTGTTATTCGTACAAGATATTGGGCAGGATGATCAGTTATTAACTTATGCATGGAGGATAGTTAATGATTCTCTGAGGACTGATGTCAGTTTGCTGTACCCTCCATATCAGGTAATCTACTAACTGTAAAATTAATGGTACGCACTTGCAAATACTTTTAGTTTTGTAAGTTTTGACCCAAAACTGTGATGATTGTGTTTCAGATAGCAATAGCTGCTCTCCACATAGCGTGTGTAATGCTTGGTAAGGAAAACCACAAGCCTTGGTTTGCAGAACTGAATGTTGACATGGACAAGGTGAGAAAAATTTAAATAACCCAAAAACTACTACAGTTTATTTGGATTATTATTAAGTCATTGACTGCCACTCAGTAGACACAATAGGAAAACTATTGTTCGCGGCTCACCGGTGACCGCGTTGGCGCTCAACGTGTTAAAGAGTGTACTGTAGTCACAAAATACTAAGTAGGTCAACCTACATGGTTTGATGTAACTTCTCAAATTTACCTTTTTATTTCAGATTCAAGAGATTGTGAGGTCCATAATAAACTTATATGAAATGTGGAAAAGTTATGATGAGAAAAAGGAAATACAGCCTTTGTTAGTGAAAATGCCTAAACCAAAGCCTGCACCCCAAAGATAATAGTTATTAAAAACACTTTTTATCATCATAGTGTAGGTACTTATTACCTTGAGGGACAGTTTAATTTATAGGGTACAGGAACGAAGTTGGGACAGGAAGACACAATGTTTATCGAATCCCTAGTTTTGTTTGAATTTATGGGTGTACTACCTACTTTGTATCACTTACGGAATCAATGAAGAATGAATGACAACATGATCTGACAGTCTTGTTTTGACATATCTTGTTTCTTCGTTGGGCTACTTAGTGAGTAGACCCCATGATTCAAGCTAAAAAGTAAAAACACCTGTTTACTGAGAGTCTACATCAAATCTGAGATGAGTTATCCAATGCCACATCAAATGTTGGGATTGGTTGAGTGATAGTATCGGCCAAAAAATTTATTTGCGATGTAACTTTAACCTTTTGAGCGTCACAGTCAGATATAGCTAGCAAATGAAAGCGAGCCCAACGACACGCGACAATATAATGAAATTTTACGAAAACAAGACGCCAAGGCATTTACATGCAGGTGTTGGAAGGGATAACAACAGATCAAACTTAAAGGGCTTTCAGAATTCAGGAGTTAGTCAGAAAATAATAGAGAGTACACAATTTTTATATAAAACTGGAGCTTCCAATATTTTCACCAAAACTCATCAGTTTTCTGAAATACATACAAATTACTAGTATTGTATTGTAAAATTTATATGAAATATTTTTAATAAGTACAATAAGTGTATCAATAGGAAGTATGCCTTTGTAATACATAATTAGAAATATGTTCCTAATTGTTTCTTACCAGTATTGAGAAAATTTGTAACTGAGTACATTATTAAATCTTGACAATCAATTGATAATAATAACATAATTGTAAGCAGAGGGTTTGTTTAATTTAAGTGTTTAAGTTTGACGCATGGAGGAAATGCTGTATCACAAATATGGTATGTGGTACACTAGGCTGCACGTCAGTCACAAAGCCTGAATTATATTGAAACTCCGTACTAGGCCGTCTCAAGGTCAAAGTGATACCGCTGACGTGTGGCTTACTGTACATTAAAGATTTAACTGCACATACATACAGTAATTGATCTGAACTATGTGTGAGAGCACAGATCAACAACGTATTTCTTACTGGTAGTGTAAGCAATAACATAACACGACTTACTACATTGACGATTTGTAAAAATACGTGAACTGCGGCCTTCTTACTATTTCACGAACAAGTGTATGTTTCTACAGAAATAAATATTTTTCAATCTTTGGACAGAATTTTTATGAACAATGGATTTTTATATTGCTTATATCGGCACCAAATAAAACCATCCCCTTGTAGGATACCTTGTGCCAAACATGAAAAGCCTGCAAATACATAATGAACTCCGCCTCTATAACGACCCATTGACGCCACGGTAAATTGTGCCAGGAAGGGGGGCCTCTGATGATTTTTTGAAGAAACCAGGTTTAGTCAATTCATGCCAAAAATCACATCTACTTGTCTCGGAGTTACCTTCAGCTGGACTCCCGCTCCCAAGAAAATGTTTATAATTTAACACATACTAAACATAACATAACGCCTGTATTCCGCAAAGGGTGAGGTAGATGGACGGCGTATAGGAAGTACCTACACCAACATTTTAGGCACCTGTCGCAGGTTCTTGCAGAAAAGTTGAGAGCTGGAAAACACGAATAATCAAACATCCATTTTTTTAAACATAACTGAATCAGAATAGCCCAAGGAACACCCCATTCCACCCTCCTATCTACCTACCCTATTCTTTCAAAGATAAGAGGATATACATATTTTCAAGCTTAAATAATAATGAATCTTTACAATATCATCATCATTTTCCTGCCCTCTTTTTTTTTTTTTTTTAAGGCTGGGAAATCATCCAATGACTGCTCCCGCTCTGGGTGGAGCGGAAGGGAGTGTCAGACTCTTACTGACTAAAACCCATCCATGTTCCTTCCGTAGCCCTTTATGTTCCGGGGTAGCGGTAACCCTTTCGGACAATCCCGCTTACCCGGCAGGCTTGGCCCTGAGGGGCCCCTTCATATGCTGACATCTCTTTGAGGCGCGCGTGGAACATATACGCGCCGTACGGCACGGGTCTGGTGCTGATCGGACGGTGAGTCACCCATTACTCACCGTCCGCAGGCCCGCGCCTACGGTGGCCGGGAGTCGTCACGTGGCTCCCGACGCCCGGGGCGTCTCCTGCGGCGGCTGGGACGGGAGGACCTTTCTCTCTCCCATCCCGCCACCTCCTTCGCGAGCATGACTTTTTCGCAGAAGGAGGTGACTGCCTCCCACTCCCTCTCGCCCCGGACCATGGCTTGCACCAGGGCCGGGCGCGAGAGGTCGCCGCCGCCGATCGCCTCTACGAGGACACGGCGGTGCTCCGCCCAAGCGGGGCAGGTTTGCACCGTGTGCTCTACCGTGTCCTCTGGGCGATCCTCGCAGTGGTGACACCCGGGCGTTTCCTCCCGCCTGATGATGTGCAGGAACCTCCCGAAACATCCATGTCCGGTGAGGACCTGCGTCAGGCGGTAGGTGAGGGCGCCGTGACGCCTCTCTAGCCACTCCTCAAAGAGGGGCCTTACCGCCACTATCGTGGCGTGCCCTGCGCTGGGTTGCGACAGTCGCTGATTCCAGGCCGCCATGAGATCGCGCCGGAGGTCCGTCCGCTCCGCCGCAATTTGCTGCGGAAACGGAGTTTCCCCCCGGCTTAGTACCTCCACGCGCCACTCGAACAGGCGCGCGAGGACTATCGCCTCCAGATCCCACGGCGGCAGTCCGGCAAGGAGGCTTGCCGCCTCGCCCGAGATCGTGCTGTACCCCCGGATTAGCCGAATGGCTACCACCTTTTTTTGGGGCGCGTTCAGATAGTGAGCGGCTCGTCGCCGCAATGAACGCGCCCACACCGGGGCCCCGTATAGGGCCATGGACCGCACGACTCCCGCGTAAAGCCTCCGGTAGGAGGCGTTTGGCCCCCTCAGATTGGGCAAGAGCTGGCTCTGGTGCAAGCCATGGTCCGGGGCGAGAGGGAGTGGGAGGCAGTCACCTCCTTCTGCGAAAAAGTTATGCTCGCGAAGGAGGTGGCGGGATGGGAGAGAGAAAGGTCCTCCCGTCCCAGCCGCCGCAGGAGACGCCCCGGGCGTCGGGAGCCACGTGACGACTCCCGGCCACCGTAGGCGCGGGCCTGCGGACGGTGAGTAATGGGTGACTCACCGTCCGATCAGCACCAGACCCGTGCCGTACGGCGCGTATATGTTCCACGCGCGCCTCAAAGAGATGTCAGCATATGAAGGGGCCCCTCAGGGCCAAGCCTGCCGGGTAAGCGGGATTGTCCGAAAGGGTTACCGCTACCCCGGAACATAAAGGGCTACGGAAGGAACATGGATGGGTTTTAGTCAGTAAGAGTCTGACACTCCCTTCCGCTCCACCCAGAGCGGGAGCAGTCATTGGATGATTTCCCAGCCTTAAAAAAAAAAAAAAGTCTAAGCGCCTCATCACTTACAGAAAAGCACAGCATGCACTACATTATGCGCAGGTAATAACACACTTAATTAATAAACAACAAGTACCTAATACATAGTTTGACAAACAAAAACAAATAAAATGTACTGTTAAAGCCAAATTGATTACAGTGAACTAAATAACAGATTAAATTAGATTAGATTAAATTAAATTAGAGTAAGTTAAATTAGATTAAATTAAATTAGATGAAATTAAATGAGATAAAATTAGATTAAATTAAATAGAGTAAATTAAATTAGATTCAATATTTGATATTTTGAATAATATAAGATTAGGTAAATATTTTATTTTATATTAGACTAGAGACACCCATCAAATCGCAAGCACAGCTTTTTTTAGAGCAGGTAGTGATGAGTGGAAGAGGTCAATGTCCTCTCCGTGCTCTTTGTATGCAGCATACATTCTGGACAGTGGACAAAATTGCCTTAAGTTGGTATGGCATCTTGGCGTGCAGAAAAGTCTCCTATTAGAACTTCCTGGCAGATTACGTGGCACATGGAATAAGACCCTACTGAGCAAATCGGGACAGTTTAGAGAGCCCGTTACTAATTTCTTAAGGAAAACCAAATCTAGCATATTCCTGCGCGTTTCTCCAGCGGCACCATATTAAAATACTTCAGTCGCTCTTGGTACGATTTGAGCTTTTTCCCATATTGGATTTATAGGTAAGATGCCATAAGAACCGTTTTTGCAGCCGCTCGATGTGGAGTGTGGACCATAAACTCAGGTTACCAAACCACACTACAATACTCGAGATGACTTCTAACTAGCGAGTTGAACCTACATAATTTTTTTAACGTTGGGTTTTTTGAAGTTTTTAAAGATTTTTCTTATGTATTTTTTATAAGTGGAGGGTACGATAGCGAACCAATAGAGCAGTAGAGCTGTTGGTAAGTAATCAGATGGCACAAAAATTCCAATTGTGATTAAATAAATATAATAAAAAATCCAGCATCAGGGTATCATAAAAAAAAAAGGGTATCATGGGTCCCCAGTAGTTAAGTCACTATGCCATTCTTTAACAATATTACGAATGTATCATTAACTATACGCACAATGGTCCGCCTAAAGGACTGAGTGCGGAAACCCTAACCCCCTAACATAGAACAGAAGGTATCCAAACAATTTACATGCGGAGGCGAACAAAGGAATATCCTTCACGCCAGGTAATACAACTATCACACAACTAGTTAACAACAGTCACAATTTTCAAGAGTTATGCATGTAGGTATGGTGGATGTGATGTCTACGAAACGCAAAATAATGGTTTCCGTTAGAACTTCTGGTGTCAAATGTTGATACCTGTATGGATACTTACAAAACCGTGCAACCAAGTAACGGCTTATTGTATACGAGTGCGATCATAACAAAACCGATCTTCACATATCAAAACATAAGTTGGTCATGTTACTGCAGTGTCCACGCATGTAGATTATTTTAGCGTAAATTCTCAAAACCAATGAGTTACATACAGGGTGGGAGGGACATCAACGGGAAGCCTGTTACCATAGATTCAATACATGATTCTGACTCTCCCTGCGTTGAAATTATTATGGTTTAAAAAAAAACTGCTAATAACGCAGTGAAAATGTATAGAACAGCATTTTTTTTTTCAAGTGACCGGCTTGTCGAAGTCCCTTCCACCCTGTACAGCAAATTGAAATGTAGGAATTCTTTAATAGTAGGTATGGTCAAAAGCTTGGTACCTAGTATCTACATACAAGACACTTTTTTGTTCTGTCTTATATTCGTTTTTTTTTGGTAATGAAATAAGAGTTTTACGTATAGTTTTAAGCAAACTAAATAAACAATTAATTTTATAAAGATTTCAAACCTACTATAAATAGTAATAAGGAAACACATGCGAAAAAAAATTAAGTCTTCTTGTGTAAAATTTCAAAATGACCGGTCGTGACTGTGTTACACGGAAGTTGCAATTTCTCAGTAATAGAATTTCTCAGTAGCCAGCCGAAGTCTCGATTTGTGCCCCGTTGATGAATATAGTTTCGCCCCATTACCTACATGGGATTTAAACATAACTGGCGAAATGTGGATGCACTATAGGGTCTGCACAACCCTTGTTTCTCCGAAGGGTGAGGGACGTGATGTAATGTTGAATTCGCGACCACGACATTATTACTGAAGTTGATCAGTTATCAACAACATCAACTACTTAATTCAAAGCCTTATGCCTCATAATATTTTATCATGCTAAAAACTGTGTCCTGAAATTTAAATCAGAAAGCGTGCTCAACGCACGTTTCGGTGCATACTTGAAAATTCCTGGCTATATAAATTTTACGGAATCGACATCATCCGTCAGTAAGTCGCCTCCGCTGCAGTCGACATGTCTTCCAGAATGCTGCTGTGTGATCTCTGCATCTTCCTACTGTGCGGACTGGGCTACATACTGGCCGAGGAGAAAAGTAACATGTACGTCAAATATTTAATTTTTATACCGAATAGGTGCGTATCGACAGTAGATCATCAAGAAAGGCGGTCTAGCAAAGACGCGGTGAGTTAGAGAAATGGCAGGGAAGTTTACCCATCACAATATTAAAAGCTGAGCTTAAACAAAGCACAATCACGTCGACATCTCATTGACCTTACAGACTGTAAGAACTGTTTTCTTCTATAATATTTGTGAATAGTCCACTTGTGTGTGTGTAAAATAAAATGTTTGTGTGTAAAATAAATGTATTTTCTTTGTCTCTGTTCTGTCCACAGCAACCCAGCAACAGACGATGGACCAAAAGGCAACTGCTCGTGCGGAGGATACCCCTCGACCACTATAGAGCTCGGCAGCCTGCCTCTCCTTTCACAGAACCCGGGCTTGATCGTCAAGTGCGACGCCGAGGGCTCCGTCACTTGCAAGAGCCTTTGCAATGCTTTGGCCACCGCAACCAAGGCCAAGGGACCAGAGGTGTTATGCAATAGACTTAAGACTGCGAATGAATTGAAGGTAAATCGCTTTTATGACTGAATTTGTGTAAACTGCGTAAATGCATGTTGATCTACGTGCGTTACAACCGAAACTTCAACATTACGCCATAGTAACAACACTATAGTTACCATTTAACTGTAGCATACTATTTAACATCTCAATTCCCTGGCGTAGATATACAATCTAGACATTATTGAAATCTAGAACCGCGATGACTTAAAAACACCCATGTTTTGTTGCAGTTGTCAGCATTCTACCAAGTCTGCGATAAGCCGTGGACGTACGCCGACATCACAGCAGACGAACCGCTTTGCTGCGAGGAGTCCAAGGTGAAGATCTGTCCTTCCATGGAGAAGAAGAATGCCACAGGCACAGTCGACGCTAAGATAGTCATGTAAAGCACTCATTCGTATTAGTTTAGTCTTGCATTTATTATAGTGAATGAATTATATTTATAAGAAGACTTTGTTGTTTCACTTATAGGTATATGAGGTACCTACTTTTGCTAGAGAGGAAATACATTTCCTTTTTTTTACGAATTTGGAGTCAGCACAGTCCACCGAAGTGGCGGTGAAGCGACTAATTCTGTAACAACTAAAAGTTGATTTTATTTTCTTATCATAGATAAGTACGGCTGAAATTTCCAATGTTCGACGATGCTTGGTGCCTCTCTGATGGTGTTACGTACTACACATTTTAGCCGTATACTATAGTAAATAAAATCAACTTTCTGTTGTTAGAGAATTAGTCGCCCTCTGTGAGTTAGTGCTGACCCTTTAACTGTTGAAATGTTAAGGTTTGTGGCTTTAAATCGATAAGGTTTTAGCTAATCACTACTTACCCGGCAAGATTATAGCTAATTTTCTTTTTCATATATTACACGGGACTAATTAGGGTAGGATAGATCTCAATATAAACAAGCGTATAAAGGGTAAAACCGTATATTTACAACTAGTTTCTGCTGTATAGTTTTGTACATTGTTCTAATAGAACCTGTAAAGCAGGCCAAATTACAATAGCATAATAATATCAGACCGTAATAATTTATCGTGATTTCGATGTAAACTTGCCTGCACTTGCGCGCCCAAAGCGACTAATTGAGCTGACAGCTTCTACCAGCGGCATCCCCCGCCTGGATGGATGGCGGATATTATCCCACGCGAACGTACAAAAACGTACCGGGATAAAAGTAACCTATAATCTATCCCTTTGCCAAATGTAATCGAGATCCGTTCAGTCGCTTTTGCGTGAAAAAGTAGCCATAGGAATAGTTTGTAGTTCCATAAAAACTTCCACATTTATAATATTAGTAGGATTCCAAAATAAACTGAATAGCAATGTAGCGAGGCGGATCGTTAGTCATGTCACTAGGTTGATATAATCGGGAGTAAGGAGATATTTTGGCAAAGAATTTCATAGTGCCGAAACGTGTGCTTACTCCCGATGTGTTGTGGTGGTGACTCGGGCAGGAGGATCTCATATCTCCGTCCTGTATTCTAGAAGAGAATTTGCGTTCAATTCCACCAACGTTTAAACGTAGCTACTGTGCTCCAACCCAACGGTTTACTCATTGAAATCGGCATTATCTACCAAGCGGATGTTTTGGCAAACATTCAGTCTGGCCGCGCAGGTGAGGTTAAAGTGTAAATACATAACATAGGTACATAAGGGGTCAAATTATATTAACTGACGAAACGTCGTCGAAAAGTGATGTGTACCGATATTAAATCATGATAAAACAACTGGTTGGCAAACTTACGAGAGCGAAAACACGAAATGGTTACGAGATTAACTGCCGCTGACAGTGAACAAACTGAACCATCACACTCGGGTCCGTGACGCTCTATCGGGTATACCCGGCTCTAGTCGGTCGGTGACGCTGAATCGCGTATACTCAGTTCGATTCGTAAGTGTTCATTCTTTTTTATTTTTATTATCATGATATGATATTCATACTCAACTCCATCATGTCTTTGCAGTTTCTCCAAAAAAATAATTTGACGTATTTAATAAGAACCATAATTCATAACCAATATATTGGTCCTTACCATGCAGATGTAGCCTATCCTATATTGTTAGAACAGTCGTGCTTTAATAACTACAATGTATGAAATCTAAATCTACCAGTTTCTAATACACATTATACAACTAATATCGGCTACCACCAATCACATTGTGAACCGACGATTAAATTAAAAGTTCATACTTCCGTAAAACCATTGGATTAACTAAAATACGTATAGCATATTATAATTCTTTACTTACTTCATTCTTTCCAAACAACACCTGTGCGTTAAATACTATTCCATTAGGAAAGGAAACAGTAATAGGGATGATGGCTAAACTTTTATTATTTAGGCCGTCAACTAGATTATTAAAAAAAATTGGACACATATTTTTTCTTATTTCACGTAATCTAAAAATTACGTCGAAACATTGTGTTAAAATGTGGCATGACGTCACTCCTTTGTAGATTTTATACTGAGTTGTGACGTAGTGTTCCACCACTCTCTAACTTTAATGCGTTTTATTTAAGTATTTTTTTACTAATATGATAAAGCAAAAAATACGTGTCTAATATTTTTTTATTATCTAACTGTTGGACTAAATATACAGGGTTATTTGTAAAACACCAGAAACCTCTTAAGAGGTCATTGTACTCATCATTATGAACAACTTTTACCATAGGACCAAACCTAAAATCGCGAAAAAAAAATCAGCTGTTCCCTACATTTATGTTCGTATAACTGACCTCTTAAGAGGTTTCTGGTGTTTTATTTTTTTTTTCTGTCATCATCCCCATTCATACATAATTTTTGTAGTAATTAAAACGATTAGGAAAGTGTCTTAATTTTACAGTCAAAAATATTTATTCTTTCAATACAAGTGGTTGAGTTGAATATCACACCATACATTTTAGGTAGCTAGGAAAACTTTTAGGGAAATATATTATATATTCTCAGCTTTTGATATCACATTTGTTATTATATTCCCTTGACCATGTTATGAGTCTCTAATTTTATTGTTAAATTGATGATTTCTAAGTCCTACAAACAAATGGCAAGTTTTACTTGCACAAGTATAGCATATTACCCCCAGATAGTTGCCGTAGACACAAAAAAAAATACGATGTAAATGTAAATTACTAAAACAGGCAACTTCATAGCCACTACAGTGCTTAGGGCACTATTGCAAAAACACAACTAATAAATAATTATTGTTTAAAAACGATGAAACAATTCATCAAGAGCATACTAATTGATTGTTGTTCTAAAAACTCATCTCTATAATGTTGTGGGTGACATGTAGTTGGTGCGGCCGTGTATGAAAGAAAATTTAATATTTTTATGTCCATCTTTATCCTCACAAGTAGGCGTATAATTACTTTTTTAACGAAACAACCCAAAGTGATAAGGATGCTAAATGAGTTGCATGTCTAGTCTCAACCCCTACAACTAAAACAAATAGTATTATGCTTGGGATATACTCTCGTTCGCAAGTCTGAGCCCTCACCTCTAGGCTAGAACTTTACCAACTTCCAGTAAGGATATTAGCAAAAACAAGTGAACATATTCCGTTAACAGAATTTTGTGACGTCGTAAAATAGTACCATGATAAAATGAGTGCAACACTAATTCAACCTTTACGGTCCAAATTCCCGTGATCGTATTATTTAGATATACGGCCAATGAATACCTTTACAAAAATTTTGCTTCTCCTCGAGAAAATCTAGAGTCTAATTCTTGGGCTTTCTTGATGATGGACTTCTTTTGTGCTTCGTCGAAACGGTTCACTTGAAGGTCCACGTCACGACTGAACGGGCGCCGTTCCTTTTTGCCGTCATCTTCTTTTTCATCCTTCTGTGAATACATGAAATACAGAAAGTTAAAAACTACATAGTCAGTATAGCAATTAAAATAGTCCTTTTTAAGGTATACTGCACATCGCAGTACTCGGGAGCCCTGTGGTTCACATATACTCAAAAGGCTTATAATGCTCTGCGTATCCAACATAATAATGCGTTCAGGGTATTGTTGCGATTGCCACGCTACTGCAGTGCCTCGACAATGTTTGCCGACGCACACACTGGACTTAGCTTCACATGCTGTTAAGAAATATCTCTCAGACATGCTGGTTTCCTCCCGATGTTCTTCAGTGATTTTTAAGCAAGTGATAATTATACAATACGCTTATGAATCCGTAAAATCAGAGGTGCATGCCTTGGGTTCGAACTCGAGACCTATGACTTGGCAGTCTGACGGTCACTCCACTAGGCTATAACTGTTGGGTAGCCACATACGCCACTGCAGGGTGTTTAGTTGCATGCTTGTGGTATAGGAAATTCTCAGTTCAGACTCATTACGGATGTGAAATGGGAATGATTTGAATGTATTGTAAAGGTTTTTGGTGCTAAATCGAAGGCTTTGTGATAGGAGTTTATTTTTGAATATCCATACTAATATTATAAATGCGAAAGTAACTCTGTCTGTCTGTCTGTTACCTTTTCACGCCTAAACCACCCAACCGATTTTGCTGAAATTTGGTATGTAGATAGTTTGAATTCATGAGAAGGACATAGGCATATTATTTTTTGGAAATTCAACCCCTAAAAGGATTACAAGGGGTGGCAAAGTTTGTATGAGAAACATATTTTTATTGCACATTTTTGCTAGGGTAGGTAGGGTAGGTAGGTTAGGTAGGGTAGGTAAGGTAGGTATCATAGTTAAGACAGGACAACGTCTGTCGGGTCAGCTAGTAATATTTATAAATATAGTTACCTTTTTCTTCTTTTTCAATTTCTTTTGATGCAGATCTAGGAGGCTTTCTTCTCTCTTGTGCTTCTTTTTGTGTTTCCTGCCATGAAGAAATATCACATTAATCTCTAGACTAGAGAGTCCTAATGTAATGCGCGAAGCCGCGCAAAACTTCGCGGCTTATCGGAGTAAGGTGCATCAGGACCAATTAAGTGCACATACAGTCGGTGACGCTGGATCTCATGACTTAGTAATAACAGCCGCACAGGTAGAACCATCAGGTTAAGCTACGCTTGCCGGGGTTGGCCGTGGATGGGTGACCATCTTTACATACCGAGACTCCTCCGTACCTCGAAAAGCACGTTAAGCCGTTGGTCCCGGCTGTCATTTGTGCATCATAGACAGTCGTTACGGGTCGTCAGAAGTATCAAAAATCTGACAGCCAGTCTTGCCAAGGGGTATCGTATTACCCAGTTACTGGCGGGTTGTGACGGTCAGATAGGCAGTCGCTCCATGCAAAATACTGATATTCAGCTGCATCCGATCCCAACATAGTTGGGAAAAGGCTAGGCAGATTGACAGTCGGTGACGCGAGATACGTAAACAGTTCACCACGGAAACTGCTGGATAGAGTGGGTGATATCTTGGGTCACTGACCGCATATAAGCCTTTACGGGCAGCGTCATCATACTCACTTGACTGCCGACTCCTGTTCGCCGTCCCTGTTCGCGATGTGGCGCATCCTTGCTTCTTGCTTTAAGGACAGCTCCACATCCTCCTCTTTCGCAAGTCCAGCTGCTTTCCTTGCTTTGTCCTCTGGAGTATCTGTCCAACTTGTTCTGCAAGTACAGAGTATAGGCATTTATAATTATATTATCTACTAGCTTCTGCCCGCGGCTTCGTCCGCGTGGATGACGGAAATTGCATGTTATCATACATATAAACCTTTCTCTTGAATCACTCTATCTATTAAAAAAACCAGTTTTTTTTTAGTGTAGTTATAAAGATTTAAGCGTACATACAGACATTAGGACGCGGGATGCGACTTTGCTTTATACTATGTAGTGATGATGATAAATAAAAATCAATTGCTGTTCGTTAGTCTCGCTAAAACTCGAGAACGGCTGGGCCGATTTAGCTGATTTTGGTGTTGAAAGGTTGGTAGGTACGGTAGGTAGGTAGATAGGTTAAGTACACACATCAAAAGTGTCTAGGGATCAAGCATTTTTATGCGGATTTCTTGAGATTGAGATGTGGCTTTGTAATAAATTTATGATTTTATAAATTTATATGGATCCTTTTTGGTGCATTTCATAATTTGAAACAGGAACTGTCAATCAAATTCGAGTAAAAGATGAAAATCAGCTGTCAATATTTTCCCTATAAAAACATACAACGCATTGAAGACATTATTAGTGCTACTGTTTCCCTACTACTGATTAAAACCAACGTTATTATGGAGCGGCGACGTCATTTAAGCAGGGAAGAAATGCTCAGAGCCGTGGGAATGATAGAAGCTGGTTCCCGGCAACGTACTGTGGCTTTAGCTCTGAATACAAGTCAGAGTGTTATCAGTCGACTTTGGACACGTTACCGAAGCACTGGTACCGTGGCTGAGCGCCATGAAGGACGGTATCGCTGCACCACACGGAGACAAGACCGATACATTCAAATCTTAACTCGAAGAGCTCCAACAATAACCGCCATGATGTTAGCCGTGAGGCTTCATCACTCTTCAGGGAACTTAATTAGCGACCAAACAGTCAGAAACCGCTTGCATGAAGTGAACCTTCATTCCCGAAGACCGCTACGGGTACCACCTATAGCAATGCACAATCGTAGGATTCGATATCAATGGGCTTTTGAACACAGAAATTGGGCAGAAGAACAATGGCGTTTCGTGTGCTTTTCTGATGAGTCTCGTTTTGGTATGAGACCGGATACAAGACGTATACGACACTGGAGAACCCCTGGACGCCAACAGCGATTAAAATCCTGCCAGGAAGTCCATCCTTATAGTGGTGGAACCATCATGGTATGGGCGGGTATTTGGATCGGCGGAAGAACTGAGTTGATTTGGATCAGAGGCAACCTCAACGCTCAAATTTATGCTGAGACGATTGTATCTGACGTCATCGTTCCTCTACAAGTGCAAATCGGTCCCTTATTTCAGTTAATGCATGATAATGCACGACCGCACACCGCAAGAGTTGTAAGACAGACTCTCGCCGCAGCTAACATCAATGTCCTGCCCTGGCCTGCTCAGTCGCCAGACTTGAACCCGATTGAGCATGCATGGGATATGCTACAGAGAAGAGCTCTGCCGAATATGGAGGGTATCCAGTTGCAAGAAGACCTTTTTTTGTTGTTGCAACGAACATGGGCGGCCATTCCACAGCGTGATTTGGATGAACTCATTTTGAGTATGCCAAACCGATGTTCTTGTGTTGTTAGTGTTCGCGGTAGAAACACGGATTATTAATTGTTTAAGTTACCCAATAAAATTTTAAAGAAAACTGTTATTTCAGTCTTTTTTTCGAACTTTAATGTTAGTGGTTCAAATGTCAAAAATCCCTTTATTAGGAAAATGGCAAATTTCTTTATTAATGCAAAGGTGACTTGGTTTATCGTTACTGTGACAAACGAAAACACTTTATTTGATGAATCCTTAAAGAAAATTTAAATTAATATCAATCAAGAGAAAAGTTATTGCAAAAATATATGTTGATCCCTAGACACTTTTGATGTGTGTATCATAGTTAAGACAAGACAACGTCTATCGGGTCAGCTAGTATTATAATATATTGGGAAAACACAATACATTCAATGTCTTTGTAAAAAATACTGGGAAAGCAGTTACAGTACCCCAGAGGCATTTAATATACCCATTGTCTGTGTTTGTACTATTATTGTTTACAATTAAAGTGTTGCTTGTATATGATTCACAGACAGATGTGCATTCCATGAGGATAACTTAATAATATTATTATTACTGAGTCTAGAATGAAAACAAACAAATAGTAGAACTTACCTATCCGACATATCCGGGCCTGCCTTAGCTCTAAAGCTCCTCGCTTCTAAGCCAATGATTTTTGCTTTGCCTTCTGGCAACTCCAACATCCACTGTTCTCTGGATTTGATCTTGCTGGTATCTGAATTTCCATCTAAATTTTTTATTTTTATAGCTAGAGCTCTTTCCTCGAGCCGACGGTGTGCATCAGACCATTTTTCCTCAGAGCCAGCAGGCAAAGGTCCTATGCCCAAGTCTTCGTCTGAACTTTCGTATCTGATAACTTCCCGTTCCTTCTCAGCCAATACTTTGCGCATGTCATCGGGAATAGAAGGTCCTGAAGTAAAGGAAATAATAAAATAGTTCTAAGTATATAACATGGGAGTTTAAAGGCAATGCCGAAGCGCGAAACAAAGAACAGTTAATGTATATCAATACTAATATATTAATAATATTATAAATAGGAAAGATTTTTATGCAAGTATGTTTGTAACGAATAAACTCAAAAAAGACTTAACGGATCTGGATGAAACTTGGCACAAAGATAGATTATAGTCTGGAATCCGGCAATATGGAAAAATGTATGGTTCCCGTGGGATAATTTCCTACATACACGCGGGTGAAGCCGCTGGCAAAAGCTAGTCAAATATAATTACTAAGAAAAAAGTATGATGACATCAATTTAAAAAAAAAATTTACCTATATTATTTGAATTTCTTTTCAGATGAGCTGGCAGAGCAGGACCCTCAATATCTGGAGAGGCACTTCGGTCGTAACGCTTCTCGAGATGGGGCGGTAGCGCCGGTCCGCACACGTCGGGAGCTGACTTATCATCACCCTTCGGAGCCGTACGCCTCAACTTGTGTCTCAAATCTGTTGGGTCTATTTCAATCTCGCTCATGGAATCATCACTTGATATCTCGCCTTCCTCACAGCTTTCTTTTTGAGCGTTCTTTTGTGTGGAAGTCACCTCTTCCACAATCTCAACCTCGTTTTTTGAAACATCAGCATTTACATCAATGTCGGTGGTGCTACTTACTTCTACTGAGACTGTTGCATCTCTGTCCCTATCTTTACTAGACTTTGAACTTTTCCTTTTATGTTTCTTTTTATGCTTCTTCTTTTTCGTCTTTTGAAGTTCTTTCTCCAAATTCAACAGTTTCGCCCTCAGCCTCTCGTCATCAGAAGAATCAATCTCACTGGATTCATCAGTTTTTTCTTTCACAACAGCTGGTATCATGTTATAGTAAGAGCCGGGTAGCACTTCCTCAGATGCATCGCTGTTGACATGTTCATCAACAATGATTGGACTTTCACTTTTCCTTTTTGGCGCTACCATAGGTGGGGGTATGTATACTTCCGATTTTTTAGATTTATGATCAGGGGATGGTGATTTCTCTTTTGCTTTCTTTATCGGCCTCTCAGGACTCCTAACTCGATCAGTTTTACGCCGCGTGTCTTCCTTAACTTCTTTTTCCTTTCGCAACTCATGAGCTACGTAGGATCTTGAAGTAGATCCAGAATGTTTATGTCTATCTCTACTACTACTCCTTTGTTCCTTGACTTTTGATTTATCACTAGAGTCTCTGTGCCTATTCCTCTCATGTGATTTCCTGCTGGGACTTCTATCCCTTGAGAGTCTCCTCCTACTTACAGGAGAAGGTCTAGAATACCTGTGTCTATCTCTCTCTCTATCTCTAGAATGTCTATCAGAGTGAGGTCTTTCATCTCTTTTTCTGTCGAAATTTCTAGTAAATCTGTCAGGTCCAGATGGTCTACTTCTTCCTGAATCTCTGACATTGTCAGCCCTTTGATTAGAAGATTTATCATCTTGAGTTTTTGCTCGACCCTTGAATCTACCTGTTTCCGAATCACTGCTTGACTCATCGGAAATCATAATGGTACCTAAAAACAAAAAAAAAGGGATTTAAAATCGGGAATAATACAAATCTAATTTACTTACTACCTTTATTATATACATAATCTACAATAACAATTAGAACATTTTTGCTATTTTCTTAGCACTGTAACGAAGTGACTTCAGCAGACCAGCAGTAAGAATGCCCTTTAGCGACTGCCTCACACTTGACTGCCAAACTATATCCTTCAGTATTTGTCTTAATATGACAGCACAGTCAATGTCATAAGCCACTGCTCGCAGGACATCTTCCATATCTTGTTGAAGACCACCATGGTTCCAAAACTTCACAATTTTTTGTTGAGGTACCATAGGCAGCTGCATCAAGTGGTGCAGTTTAGTCTCTGGACTTATATCCTGATGGCACTGAGCATCTCCAGTTGGGATGTCAACATAGGCATGGAACTGCTGCAAGATGGGTTGATATAGTTCCCGAAAGTTTAGTAGCTGTGGCTGTACTATGTTCCTCACTTTGTTTTTATTTTCTCCAAATGTCATTCTAAAGTCACCAGCATAGCTTAAGTTAGATATAGCAAAGTAAAAATCATACTCAGAAAATGTTTCTGGCAAAGTGAGGAGAGCTGTGTGGACCGCAGAGCGTAGGTTGGACAGAAGAGCACCCTGTAACTGTGAACTGTTGGTCTGCTTTATAATCTCTACTGGTTTGTGAAGTCTGCCAGCCACATACAGATCATTCCAATCTAATAGATCAGCTATTAAATCTTTCTGTGACACAACCCCATACTTTATGAGAATGTTTTCTTCTTTCACTTCAACAAGCGTGTTAAAGTACACTTTAGCACCCCAGTTCTCCTGAAACCTTGCAACAAACCCTTTGCCCAGGAACCGGAGCGCAGAGTAGTGTGATGGGTTCACTTCGATGTTAGCCGCGTGCCATCTATACGAGTTGTCCACGCAGTATATAAGATCGATCATGTTTTGCTTTTTGGTGTTCCCCATCTGTGGTTTCACAGCAGACCCATAGGCGAAACAGAAAGTAAAGTTCTGTGGAAATTTCGACAATATCCTGTAGTATATCGGCGATATGTCTTTGGCCACGCCTGTCATAACTTTTAACGCTGCTGCTGATGCCATTTTTATGTTAGTGAAGAGTAAGAGATAACTGCTGACCTGAGAACAACAGCAGTCCGCGTTGAAGACACGATGACAGGTGGATGAAAAGTTGAATGTTATTTTTATGTCCAATGGAATGGAATAGTTTAAGCTTTTATTCGCAACTAGCTATTCATTACAAACAATTACTATTGTTGGCTAAAAATGTTATGTAGCATAGCCAGTAATCCATTCATTTCACAAATCTAACCAACCAAATAATCACAAACATAGCCAACGATATATTACTTTCCTCTATGGCCAATGCAAACATTAGTAGCCAAAGAGCATAGACATTACATTACGAGACTGACATAGAGGGGCCATAGACCATATGACATAAGGAATCCTATGGAATGCTGCCAAGTTTTACAAGTGGCCCTAGCTGAACAAACAGTTAAATAAAAATAACAGCAAATAATTTGGTAATAGGAGTAATAATTTGGTAATTTTGTACTGTTGAGGGCATCCTCAAAAAATATAAGTGTATGCACACTCGCAAGCATATCACATCTAATAACAGCTTTATTCTTGTCTGTGGAAATCGTGCGTGAAAACCATATATTACTATCCTCTATGGTGAAAACTTTACTGCAAAAAAGCAGTGTCAAGCTGACTTGACTGACTTGTCGAACTGACGTCAAAAATCCGGACTAACGTCAAAGCTGAGCAGATTGTTTTTCATCTTCTATATTTATTTATTGTTGCTGACGCTGTGTGCATTGTTGGTTGCAGCTATTGTAGTCTAATATAAGATCTTCAAATAGCGAATTATATTCAATAATGTCAAGTGCCGATAGAATTGACTTTGAAATGGAAGTTGAGGTTGAGAGCGCCTCGTCAGGGCCGGCTGTGGATCCTCCTAACCCCACATCACCAGTGCCTCCAGCGCCAGGAGGCGCGAAGAGCGTGGTGGTCACAACAGCCACCTCCGGTTCCGTAACAGTATCTTTACATCCGCTTGTAATAATGAATGTATCTGAACATTGGACAAGATTGCGAGCACAGGAAGGATCCCCTCAGATTGGTAAATAAATACTTCATCGTAAAATTTTACTACAGAGAATTACATGCCCATAACACACATCAAAGTTGTCCAGGTATCAAGGTACTTAAAAATATTTGATTGCCCTCCTAAAATGAAATATAAATGACAATTTAGATTGATTAAATTAATGTATTTAATTAATGTTTTTGCGTAGATCGCCTCTCTGCTTCTGCAATAATGGAAGTATCACCTTAGTTGACCTGACATCTAATTTATTGCATAAAGTTACCAATATTATCAGTCTGTATTTCGCGTATAACACAATGGCAGCAATACCGCATTCTAAATCATAGTTCACTCTCATCATGTAGACGTATGTATATGAATGGCTGCTCACATTCAAAATGATAGGTGAAAAATATTTTCTGGTGATTGTGCCCAATCCATATTTGGCAAAACTCTAATTTGAAGCATAGCCCATGCATGCTCATGCAATTGAGTGATACACAGTTGGAGGCTGGTATTAGCTGTGACAAGGCAAGTGTGTTTGCAGTGACTCTAGCAGTGTGTGGTGCATTATCATGTAAAAGCAGAACTGAAGCATTGAATTAGAGCTGTAAAGAAATGACAATATCTAAATACAATTGTTTCCACCTAAATCTGTGCATTGGGATTGACATGTGCAGGCTCAATGGGTGGTATACGTAGCGACCTTCGACAAATGAGATTGCTAGGAGTAGTAGGAGTTACTACCTAACACATGCTTGATCTTTTGGTATTTTTTTTTTATAATCATACACTTTTCTAACTTTCAGTTATCGGAGCCCTCATTGGCAAGCAAAAAGGTCGAAACATAGAAGTTATGAATTCATTTGAATTAATGTTTAGTGTCATTGAAGGAGACATAATAATAGATAGAGATTATTACAATTTAAAGGAAGAACAATGTGAGTATTTTGTAACTTTATTTATTACTAACTGGTCATAGTTTTGTGATATTTTGCACGGACAAGTACTGCTGATAAACAAGAATCATGCTAAAATGTGATTTCATACTGGTACCTTTAATAATCACTATGTGGTATTTCCTAGCTTGTGGTTATTCACACATTGCCAACAATAATAACATAGTTCTTTTTAATAATTTAACAGTCAAACAAGTATTCTCTGACATGGACTTCATTGGCTGGTACACAACTGGAGAATCTCCCACAGACAAGGACATTGCCATTCACCGACAGATCTGTGATATTAATGAGTGTCCAGTCATGCTGATGCTGAACCCAGCAGGAAGGAACGGCGATGTGAGTGGACTGACAGTATTGTATTCATTATCTTTTAAATAGTTTCTTGTATTTCAGTTGAAATTATGTTCGGTCAAAATGCCCTTAATTCTATCATTTTATTCTCTAATTTGTTAATGGTTGTCAAATATTTCAGCAACTTCCAGTGGTGTTATATGAGTCAGTGATAGATGTAGTGAGTGGTAGAGCAACAATGTTGCTGGCACCACTTACATACACACTGGCTGCCGAAGAGGCCGAGAGGATTGGTGTGGACCATGTAGCCAGGGTATCATCTGGTGAAGCTGCACTTAACAGTTTAGGTAAGAATTTATTAATGTATCCGTGGATTGCTCATTCTATTTTTGGAAATTCACCGTTTCAGAGTAGTCAAAGAAACTATTATTTCTTCAATAAATTGCAAAGTTGTTGCTGCTTTCTGTGGTATACTGGGGATACCAAGGTATATAGTTCATATCAAATGTGTTTCTTTACAGTGGCAGAACACCTAACAGCTCAACGCTCAGCTATAAAGATGTTAGTTTCCCGAGTACGCGCGGTGCTGGCGACGGTGCGCGCGATCCGCGACGGTTCCCTGCCCCCGCGGCCGGCGCTGCTGCGGGAGGCGCGCGCGCTCTCCAACAGGCTACCACTGCTCACCTCGCAACAGTTCCGCACACACTTCTATAATGTACGTATAGTTTGGAGACCCCTTCATTATACCAAGTAAACACTATTCAAAAACAAGAAATGACCATACCCGATTGATATTGTAGTTTTTATAAAACCATGTTCCATAGGCCATATTTTGCCATCTACCGTGTGCCATATTTTGCATTGTTACCAAGTTAAATAAAACTAAAACTGGTATACTCATAAAATATTTGTATTAAAAAAGATTTTAACTAATGCGACACAGTAAGAAGAAATTAAAAGTCTAAAAACCGTCTAGCTTCTATAATTAATACTCGCTGAACATACACAGGGGTTTTTCGGGACAATGGCTTCTAAATTTTTTCATTGGACCTCGTTTCATGGCTCATCCTTTTCTATTCTTTATTCTATTTTTGAGAGACTAGAGGTGGCTCAAGGGAAAGATGTCTGGAAGGATTTGGGGGAGGCCTTTGCTCAGCAGTGGGACAGTGTAGGCTAAAAAAAAAAAAACTATTTTTAAAAAACCTTACAGCCTCGTAAAAATCTTTAATATCAGGCTTAGGCTAATTTAAACTCCAAAGCGCGCGGACCAACTGGCCGGTCAAATGTGATCTCATTTGTCTTGTTGTGTTATGCCAGTATTATTTTAGTAATTTTGACTCTTTTCTTTATTTTACGTCTGTGACCTGACTGATTTTAAATAAGTTCTGATCCCTTTGTTATCTTCCAGCAATGCAACGACGTGGCGCTGATGACGTACCTGGGCACAATCACGAAGGGCTGCAACGCCATCAACCAGCTAGTCAACAGGTTCAACGTCCTCTACGACAGGCAGGGCATGGGCCGCCGCATGCGCGGTCTTTTCTTTTAGGGCGGTCGTTAATATTATTACCTCTTTTGTACAGCAACTAGGATCATAGAGTGAGTGGAAAAAATGTTTTTTTTTTCTTTTATGAGACCATAGTGGGAGTTTTGTTTTTCCACGAATTCTATACTCAGTACGATTTAAGGAAATTTTGTTTATTAAGTGGCAGGGTATTGTGGTTCTACTGCCTATATATTGAATTCAGAAAATATTACCACCGCGTCCTAAAGAAAATGTGTAAATGATGTCAGTGGGAATAATATAAACTATTGAAAAACTTAAAATAGTCAAATAAAATTATGTTTCAAGAAATAAATTTGATCACATTGAATGTATTCAACCCTTACCTGTACCTAAGGTAATTAAGTTATAGACGCTAAATCTTATTTCGCCTTTGTAAACAAATTAATAGCACTTTAAACCTTATTAACATTCAGTAGAGTTACAAGTGCGTTGGCTATGTATAGCTTTGAATTTACAAAAGTTAATGTGCGCTTGGGTCGTTAATTATCGGCGCTAATTTTCTCAGTGCATGATGCTGATTCATATCCATACACAAATATATAAAGTTGATTGTGAGTGTCACGTCCTACAATTGACATAGTGACTGATTTTAAATATAGCTCCTTAAAATAAATGTGTACGTTAAAAATTAAAAGTGTTTCAATAAAAAATAACCAAAATAATACACAAATATGTGACGCATTAGTTTATTTTCGCATCCCGTTTGAAAATTCTATAAGTTTACTTCAAAATTAACAATTTTGGACACATTGAGATTCATGCTATGGAAGACTTTGTCAGGTCAAGTCTTTACACTGTAAGACACCATATTGTGGGAAACGGAAGTGACGTCAGTTATATGACTAACAGGATAAGTATATTGTCAAGCTACATAAATGTATGTGATGGTTTTAGAAATAAGTCGTTATCCAATATTTACAAATATATGGTAGCTAACTTCGTTAGAATGATTACGTATCGCGATAGTAAAAAACTTGAAGTTAGTAAACTTTGGAAACCGTTTATAAACAGTACACAGTCTTAATATTAGCACTGCCCTATAAATTATGTAAATTTAATAAAATTTGTAATAAGTAATTAAAAATCACCTTTACATATGTTTTTTTTTATTCAATTTTATTAACAATGACTCGATAAAACTTACATTAGGTAAACTTTATAATTGTACTTTTAATCGATAGTTTTGTATAAAAATACTTTTTTTAAAAGTTGTTATTTTAAATCGAATCAAACGCTAATATTGCTTTTATGTAACTATTTCGTAAAAAATATCTAAAAGTCCACAAACATTATTTAAAATAAGACACAGTTGAACCACCTTACTATTGAGTATGATGACGGAATAACATAAATGCATTAATGAGTTATACTGGAGTGACAGAACGAAGCTAACATAGTGTGTCACGGAGTAGTGAGCGAACGGAATGCTATCATAACGCCCTCTGTTGGAAGATCACGAGTGGTGCGTCAAACGGCTTGATGTCGTACGGCGAGTGGCCGCGCTCTATCTCTCCATTGGTTCATTACTCCATGTTATGACGCTGTTACATTACAATCAAAGTCTTTGGACCAACAAAGTAATGGCAAGCACCGGGTGTCGCCGGCTACCTCCGAGCCTCTCTTCGGGCGAGTGTTAGCTATGTGTCGTCAGGTATCTTGTCGATGCCTATCAGTTCGTCGAACAGTGAGTGGTGGTCCGGGATGACGTGCGGCTCGTTGAGCGTCTGTCGCGCAAACTTGAGCACGGCGCGCGCTAGTTGACCCACCGTCCATTTTCTGTCTACTAGTACTCGCACGAGCGTGTCCAACTGTGGAGGAAAATGATTATTTTTGTAATTTAAGAATTTAAACCATTTTATTAGGTATCAGTGACTGAGTGAGTAGTATTCCTTTCTAAAAAATAATAAGAAGGCACCAGGTAGACTTCGGAAATTGAAGGCTATTTGTAAGTCTCGTAACAGTTTTCAGCCTGATTTGTTCAAATTAATCGTTTGAAAATGTGACTCAAAAGTGATTATGTATTGAATCCTTTTTTGCGTATACAGGCTGTAACCGAAAGGGTATATAGTAAAAGTTTTTCAATTTGGTGGTCTGTTGCATAAATCCTTTTGTATGTATATACCCTTTTGGTTACACCATGTATAACGTATAATCTATGCGTACCTTGAACAACTTCTCGTTCCCGAACGTGTAATATATGAGCGCGGGCACCCCGGCCACGCTGGCCGCCAGCCACTGCAGCAGCAGCTTGAGCTGCGGCTGGCCGCGCAGGCGCCGGCCGCAGCCCCAGTTGCCGCTGGCCACCGGCCGGCACGCGCCGCCCGACACGATCTTGTGCGCCAGCTGCGACAGCTGCGGACCGTGTAGCGATCAACTTCATTCATCTTCTTATCATTACATTAGGCAGAGCAGACGATCTTTTACATTGAATATTAAACCTTATTATTAGTGTTATAAAGTGCAAAGAGCCCACGACAGCGAGCTTGGGGGACGTTTGATGTTTATACAACTTTGCACTTTATCACACTCATAATACGGTGTCATTAGATGTAGTAAAAGAAATATACTCTATGCTCGTCGTTGATCAAGTTCTCAAATCATATTTATTTTAACCTGTGGTCAAATCTCATGTCATGTTAAATGTTTTGATGGGCTCGTGATAAGTCGCACCAATGAATCTGAACGCGATCAGCACATCGGCACAGCGGTCAAGAGCTGTCAGAGTCAGGACAAATACATACAAACTTATGTGTTCTGTGACTAAAACACGATTAACATGAGGTTTGCCTGCAGGATTATAGATCGGAGACTTGAATCAGTAGAAGTCTGAAAGTTGAATAATTATTACCGCGTCTTCAGCGCCGCAGAATAACGAACGACCAAAGCAAAATACACACCCCTACCAAGGTAATTTCAAGCGATTAGCAGTACCTTACAGTGGTGAAAGTTGGAGAGTAAGTATTGTCTACCGAATCGTTATACATGAGTATTTTTAGCTCACTTTTAGCTGGTCAGTTAAGACGGACATTGAACACAATGGAATTAAGTGAACATCAAAACTTAGCGTTTACTGATGAGATTTTAAACAACGTTTAACGCATAGAAGTAAAGTAGTGCGGTTTGAAACACAGTGCAACGAGCATCTAGGTTGCGTTCATACTTTTGAATGTAGAACGTTACATGAACGCACTAAAAAATCCCCGCTCTTTTTAGCATTAATTATTACATGCAACACCACAGAAGTATATGTTTCGACAGAAAGCAAAGACGATTATAATCAGTGATGTTATGTTAGTATACTGAGTGTTTACAAGTTAGCGACAGCCGGGTGCACGCCTGCGGTCTGACCTTCGGTTTCTTTAGTTTTACTGTGACCGGTTCGCACTCCACGGTCTCCTCGATAGTGTCTACGATCATGTTTATCATCCAGTTCAACTTTTTCTTCCTCAGACCGGGGTTGGGTCGGTTGGACACCACTGTGTCGGTCTCACTCGACGTGTCCATACTTTTGTTGTCGTCCCCGAGTGTCGTGTCGGCGGCGGCGGCGGTCGCTCGCGTGCCCTCTATAAACTCCTCCGGTATAGATTCTTTTACTTTACGTTTCTGTCAAAACATATAGCAGTTTAGGTCACCGGTTGGTTTATTTTGTTAAGTACTTCACATGGTGCACTGTTTGTTGTTGAGTTGTTTAGTTCGATTAGTTTATCTGTTAATTATTTCTGTTATTTGATCAAGAGCTGCTTCGCAGCCTTTCACAGCGCGTTATAAAAATTTGGTAATTACAATAATAAGTTGAATTGTTTAGTTTCATGTCATCTGCATCTGGATTTGTTATTGAGTTAGTATTGGTAGTCATGTTCATAACGGCTGCGTTAAACCAAAAACCATCAAACGTGTTAGAAAACTGTCTACAGATGTTCTATATTGTGTCCTTCATTATGAAGCACAGTCTCAGAGATATTATGCTTACTGGAGTCAACCTAAAAAAATTTACCTATAGGTACAAAAAAACATCATATTTCATTTATATTTTGATAGCCATTCCACCGCGTCCGCCCCCTGCCTTTGTCGACGACATAATACATAAACATAGCTTAACACGTGTGGGTGATTGTGCAATACGTACGAGATGCGCGGCCAGCCGATGCTTGTGCCGCGCGAGCTCGAGGGACAGCGAGCGCGCCGCCAGCGCGAGCGGGCGCGGGGCCAGCGGGCGCGGCTCGCGGCCGTACAGCTCGGCCGCGTCCGAGCCCGAGCCCGCGCCCCCCGCCAGGGACTCCGACAGGGTGCGCTTCAGTAGCGAGCCCGCGAACCTGGACAAGGCAATATGTCATGCAAGGGCTGAGATCTATGATGGCAATGTAAAAATCAAAATGAATAATCGTGTAGGTATTTAAATTAGATTGAAAACGCTTTTAAATTTTCAAAAGTTATAAAAGACAACCCCCAAAACATCACCAGCAAAGGAGAAGAAACAGTGGAACAAAGTTCCTTGGAATAAAACACGATGTAAGAATTACTGGCACTCGTAGATTTCGAAGGTAAAAGCTTAAAACCTTATTGGTACAGCAGACATTCGGTCACTGCGCCGTATTTTGTCCAAGATCGTTAACCGCCATTAGAAGCCCTTTCCAAACACAAAGAGAAGGACAATCACAAAAGTTGAGGAGAACAAAAGACATAGGTAACAATAAGCCATTGCACTAATAAATTTTGTTAGTTTGATCGATACTACTGTACCGCGCCTTAGGTATGCGCGGCGAGGCGGGGCCGGGACGCCGACGGCTTGCACTGCCCCCCGCAGCCCCCCCCCCCCCCTCCGTGAGATGTACATACAGAGACATACCTAAGGCGCAAAAACTGCTGTGGTTTCGGTCAAACTATAGGTAAGTAATAAGTAGACATGTCATGTGACGCGCGGTAAGAAGTTTTGCCAATCCGAACAGTCAAATCTCGCAAAATAGTTTGTCATCGCTATTCAAAAATATAGCTTCTTTCTACCTGTAGAAGTACCGTTCGTCAAGGGCCTGTTGGGGCAAGACTGAAGTGTCTTCCCAATTCGGTCCTGCCGCAGCGGATACGCCTTTCCCTTGCGGCAGCGCGGAACTGTCAGCACTAAAGTTAGAAGAATACTTATTCTTCTACAAACCCTTGGCCCCTGATTATGAGGCAGCAGGATTTCACTAAAGTTATAATCTCCAAAAATTTACAATAAGTTCAGGTATACATATCATAATTAACCTTTTAAACGCCCCAGTCGGATTAATACGACAAATATTTTCGTGCCCGTGCCGCTTGAGACGTGTTTATACGACTGAGAGCCTATGTTCGGTTTTCGTTTTTTATGTAATTGCAAGACCCTATTCGTCTGAAATAAAGTTTTTTTTTTTATGAGTTGGGCGCTGGGGGCACGGCTATTGATATGAAACCAAGCAGTCAAAAGGTAAAATAAGTATTCCAGACAAATCCACTATGGAATCCTTTAAAATTCTGGACAGGGAGAAGCTTAGAAACTCTTTATGGGGGACTCGATCCTGTGCTCTAACTGGCCACATCATTTGGTAAAAAAAATATAGATAGTTTACCTTATCACAGCCAAGTCTCGTGAGTCTAACTCTCGATTTTTGTGTTCGCCTGATTCTGAATCGACGATGGGGTCGTTGAGCCACTGGTTGAACTGCTCGTACACCTCTTCTAGCTCCGAACTAAAATGTAGAGAAAAAAAGAACACATTATATCACGCCTTGTTTCCCCTGAAGGGTTCGGTTAGAGGTGTACCCATGTTGCGGCAGTATTATGTGTTCCCGCAACCCCTGGCGCAGCTGTGAGAGGGAACATCCGGGGTAGTTTTTAGTCAGTAAGAATCTGACAGAAGGGCGGTGAACATCCATGAGTATTTCCCCCCGGATAAAAAAGAGGTGTTAAAATTTCGCCAGTTATGTCTAAAAAAAATAAACAGTCGTAGATGACAGAACACACAATTTATTATTTCGCTTTTTCTTGTGTAATGAACTGTCTTAAACAACTAGTCCGTCTAGCAAGATCACAGAACAGAAAAAAAAACAGAAGAAGGCTGTTTTTTCTGTTACGTGAGCAAGACCTAGGGTTTCTTATGGGCAGTCACACAAATATTCTTGGATGGGATTCGAGGCTTATGGAAATTAGATGCCGATCGAAAACAAGTTATAAATCTTTGGTACGGTCGGCAGCGCATCAAGTTATAACAAAATGTAAAATTCCTCCAAAACGTTGATTGTTAAATTCGATTGAAAAATTTGACAGTTTGTGGTAACTTGATGTGCTAGCGATTGTCTTTTTTTTTAGAATGGACGTGTTCTCTTAGAAAGCAAAACTCATAACTCGGTCAGTACAAAGTTGACAGTAAACTTACGTATATTCAGTGCTGAAGCTGTACTTGGAGCTGTTGCCGGTCTCCTTCCTGCCGAGTGGCCGGTGTCTCGGTGAAGCCTCGCCGTTGCTTATAGTCTCCTTTTCCGTTAGAACAAAGCCTACAGAACCGCCGCGTTTTACCCTACCAACAGAACAATAAAAGCTGTGTCAGGTATTGCCTGACGATCTTGATCTTTGTTCAAGTATTTAAGGTTTTTGTGTTCGTATGCCTTTATAATGAACCTTGATGGCTGCCGTGCAGAATTTTTTGAAGAATACCTACCACCAAATACCTAGTCGAAATATTGTCATCTAAGTTCCTAACAATCAGTATTCCAAACACTAGGGATTTGGTTTTATATGACAAAAACTTGCCCATACATTTTGTTGTATATATCAATATCCCACTGCATAATCAGTTTATAATGTTCTTACTGCTGGGACACAGGGCTTTTTTCTTCGAGCGGTAGTGGGCCGTATAATCCACCACCCGGGTCCAATGTGGGTTGGTGAATCACATTTCCTCACGATGTTTTCCTTCACAGTAGTGAGAGTAGTGACGAATAATTTACATAAATAACATATCCCGCTGTACTGACCTAATATCATTGTCCTGCACCTCGGCCCCAGATATGCTGATGCCCACGGCGTAGCTTGAACTGTCCGTGGACCAGTCCCCGGTGCTGGTGGTGGTAGAATGTTCGGCCTCTCTCCTCAACGCCTCCCGCAGTCGGTCCGCGAAGCTGAGCCGTCTCTCTTCTGTTGATAACTCCTTGAGGTACTGGAATGAATTGGGGCGAGCGCTCTCGCCGCGACCTTCGTCTTCGCTACCTGGACAAAAATATATTATTTAGAATAAAATACAGAATCTTAAAATATGTTACGTAAATACCTACTCATTACAACGTGAGATGCTTGTATTAGGATATTCGGCTTCACAGGCGGCAGGACCACAAACAAAATGCTATTTATAGCAGAAGAAAGCTAACTTGTTGATGGTACAAGAGTTGCTGTAATAGACTGCTAAGTGGTTCTCGCTTTCTTCATCACCACCACTTGTCAAACCATGACTTCACATGCAGGCCTTTAGTACACGAACAGTTGGCAGAGGAGAATAATTCACACATATTATGTCACATCTCACGTCATTAGAGGTTAGCCGTTTGCCGGTAACCGGGCAGAATTATAAGACTCCGAGGTGCTATAAAAAATTCTGATGGAAAATCCCAATAATAGCTTGGACGCGCGGATTGAAGCTGGATCTGACGCTCAGCAGTCTCATCAAGGCATAAAGTATGAATGGAAAAATGAAAAAGTCATCCAATCAATTTACCATAATCAAAGCTATCATTAGCGCTGTGGTACTCGTCATCGCTTGAGTTACAACTGGAGTACAGACTATCTTCCTGGCCGTCCTGCAAGCCTCCGGTGGACCGCGTCACCGGCAAGCATTCCCCGGACGAGCCCAGCACTATGAACCTTCCTCGCCGGTTGTTCAGCATGCCTCCATCTGGCGACAGCCAGCATTTCTTCTTTGTGAACTCTGCACCTAGAAACAAATGAAGCACGGATTAGATCGAAGAGTTTTATGAAATTACTTGTTTGGAAGGAACTATCGGCATACCTGTTGTTGCCGGCCAGAATTGTTAATGAGGTTACGGACTAAGAAATTTGAACTTGATCTTCAAGGTGAGCAATGGATTAGGAAATCCTGGGTTGTTCAGATATCAAGTGGCACTGGGTACTTGTTTGCTCACCTACTTAATAAAGGCATTTTAGTTGATTCTGTGGTCTGGTTTTAAAAGGGACAAGATACTAACTAGGATCATTAAGGTTGAGCGTGGCAGCGCAGTAGTTCTGTGGCGAAGGACTGCGACTGTTGTAGCTGTTGAGCGTACTGCACAAGGAGGCTTGCTTTATTACCACCGTTGCTTCCACTTCAGGCGGCGGCGTGTGACTGAAGGACTCTCCTGAAAATAAAGAAGGAAGAACTATTAACAGAATTTTGGCTTTGTATAGGCAGCCACATTTCAGCCAAAATATCGGTTTCATAGTTACAAATTTTATACAATAATGTCAGGGCATGTTTTTCAAAAGTTTCAGCTAATTTTACTACTCCACACTCACGATATCTTGTCATGTAGGTAAGTCAAGTGTTTGTGGGCAATGCCGATACCTTCACAGATCTTATAATTCTCTTTTTTCTTGGGTTATTGTGTGTATTCATTCCTTACGTTCCTTGGGTGGAATAGGTTTAATTACACCAGTTTTATTGCAATTCCATTACTGATGCAACTTTTATAGGACATGGAAGGTTCTCATCGTTTCTGTTGACAGGTATGATTTTGCCATGACTTAACCGATTTGCCTGATTCCTCCGAAATCTTCAAGCGGGTGGAAAATCAAAATACCTAAAGCCTTATGAAAAATCATTCCTCAAGTTAGTAGGTAGAACTAAATACTTCGTAAACCTCATACCTATTGGCGAGAGTCTCCTCTCATGTCTCGTGCCTTCTCTGCTTTTCATGGGTGTCTGCTGGAAGGCGAGCAAGCACTTGTTGAGCTCTCGCAGCACGTTGTCTTCCTCCCACTGGCTTAGAGGCAGCTTGCTGTAGTCTTCCGCATCCATTAGACATACCGTCACCTGTAGAAGAATTCTATTATGAGCACTATCAATATAATTATGTAACATCGAAGGATCCCTGGAGTAGGCAGGTAAAAGGATATAATTTAGGGGTTGCGAACGTCGAAAAAAGTAGGAAACAACAAGCAAGGAACAGGTCTCAAAACGTTTTTTTTCTAAAGTGGTGTAGGTAATGTTCCAAATTATAATCTATCTATATGTAGGGCCAGTGACGTCAGTAGTAAGGGCCACATTTGACCGTGGTTATTGTAGTTATTGAATATTTTTGTGGAACACCATATCTGTCGTGTCTCCAGGAATTGCTTAGCACACAAACCCTCACCGTTTTAGGTTCATCAAGCAGTTCCACTTTGGTCTTCTGCCTCTTGTCGCAGATCCTGCTGAACAGCCTGACGCCTTCTACCTTGAGCACTTCGTTATCTTCTAGCGCCTCTACGGACAACATCGCTGGCAGAAGTTCTGGCATCATGAACATTGATAGCGACTCCTGGGGAACGACAGACATCATTTCTTAGGGAAAGGTTGCTAAAGTTTCGTTACTCTCTTTCATGTGTCATGGAATATTAGACGCAATTTCTATACCCCAAGCAGTTTTCTAGAAAAAAAATTGTAGTATAGAGACCTATTTAGTAAATATAAAACCTTTCTGGGAATTATAAGATAAATGCCATTGATTTAGATGAGCTATCCAGCTGTAAAACAAAAGAACTCGAAATAATAATTATGTTAAACAAACTTCTAGTTTAACTAATACGCCATAGTGCCACCAATCACGTTTCGTTATTAGAGTTGAAGTTGGTACTTAGGTACTGTATTAGGAGTCGAACTCCACCATGAATAAGAATACTCATGTTGATTTGAGTCACAAGCTGGATTAAAAATCAAAATAAAATCAATATTAATTATTGCATTTATAATGTATAGATACAGGTGATAAATACCTATTAGTGGTTAGAAACAATTATGGACCCTGTCGGGCACGGCAACATTATAAGTTAGTAGGAGAGAGGAAAAGCGTTTTAATTATTTTACGTAGTACCTACTAAATATTTAAATTATGACCTATCTATATTCTCTTTTTTAACAACATATTAAAAAGAGATATAAGTACAAAATTCTTGCGTCATGGACGATCTAATATGCTTTTCTATGATGTATGTCCAAGATTTTTGGCTAGTATTTCAATACAGCTTTTGTTTCGTGTCTTTCCATGTCATAAATTATCTTATTTTTTTCGTGTGTCAATAACGACTAACCTGGTGTCAGTTTTTATGCTGCAAATGGGCATGTGGCTTTGCTTTGAAAAAAAAAACTAACTGTTTTCAACAATACCTGTGACTCTCCATCGATGAGCGTATCTCCTCCGACCCGACTGGAAGCGAAGCACACTCGGATGGCCTCGTCATTCTCGCACCTCTCCGGGCGCCCCTCGTGCCGTACTAGCAGCTTACACAGCGGCAGTGTGCATTCTAACCAGTCCTCTATTGTCAACCACTGTTTTGAGGTCATCACCTAAAACGTAACACGGAATTAGGTTGCATGTCGTTTTTTTTCGCGATTCCTTTTTTTCCGCTGCAAAACCTTGAGACAAAAGCCAGAAATGTGTCCGTAACTCCGTACGTATTGCCTCGTGTGATTGTCGCCATTGGGGTTTAGAAGTCTACCTTTGTCACTTGACACAGCTGTTCAAATGATCGCTAGCCGTTGTGGTAACGATTACCTACTTAAAAGCCTAAAAGTATGTAAATGTACGTGTGCGTACTACCCTATGAACAATCAGCTGAGCAACAGCTAGTCACAGGTGTCGTGTACCGTTCTATGAATGGACTTAATTAATATGCGTCTAGGCGTAGCTGCGTAGGTACGGTTGTAGTCGTGCGTGTTGTTCGGTCATAAAGCCGACTGTCGTTAAACCGCTGGAGTTTACCTGTCTGCTTAATTTAATGGATCCCTCGTTGCTACTCTTATCTAACCATTCGAAGTAGTGGAGTAAGCTTTTTAATTTGTTTCTTTGCGATTTTCTGGAACAAACGAGCATCGATTAATCAAAACTACGTTCGGCCGTGATTGGAACAATTCCACAAATCAATTTGAACTAGTTCTTCTGATTGATAGGTCAGTGACTGTTTATCAATAACAATTTGTATGATTTGTAGGTATGCAAAGTACGGATATACATTCTGCTGATACATTATAGAATTGGCCATGCTATATTCGGTCATTTTGAATTCATGATTATATAATTTATGTGCGATATTGATAAAGTAACTTATTTACCTGTGTAAATTCTTAAAAAAATGTGTAAAGTTGAAGTCTTGCAAGGTGGGATGTGTCTTGAGCGTGCGCTTGGGGTTGGTGGAGAAGAAGGCGTGCGCGACCAGCGCTGACACGAAGTTGTACTCTAGCTCCGTGACGTCACCTATGAAGAAGTTTAATATAATTTAACATTTTTCCCGAAGGGTTAGCCTAACCGAACCTATAAATACCCACGTTTCGCCAGTTATGTTTAAGACCCATGTAATAGGGGGCGACACTATTTTATAGCCATCGATCGGGCACAAATCCAGACTCAGGCTGCTACTTTAGCCACGTGACGACTCCCGGCCACCGTAGGCGCGGGCCTGCGGACGGTGAGTAATGGGTGACTCACCGTCCGATCAGCACCAGACCCGTGCCGTACGGCGCGTATATGTTCCACGCGCGCCTCAAAGAGATGTCAGCATATGAAGGGGCCCCTCAGGGCCAAGCCTGCCGGGTAAGCGGGATTGTCCGAAAGGGTTACCGCTACCCCGGAACATAAAGGGCTACGGAAGGCAACATGGATGGGTTTTAGTCAGTAAGAGTCTGACACTCCCTTCCGCTCCACCCAGAGCGGGAGCAGTCATTAGATGATTTCCCAGCATTAAAAAAAAAAAAAAAAGGCTGCTACTTTCATAGGTAAAATTCGCCGTAAATGTAACCTCTTCAATCTTTCACAAAGTCTATCCAACTTTTCTACGGTCTGCCTCTTTCCTTACAGTGAACCACATTCAATACCTTTCCACATTTCTTGTCACATGCTCCTCATTCATCCGCATCATACCTATCACACACGTCCGTACCACAACTATCAACCATGACTCGGATTTTCTGACATTCCGGCGCTAGGTAGCTATATCTACTTTTTTATTATACTACCTATTCCTTATTATACTCAAATGACTCTCATCTGAACTGCTCTGCTGCATTGTCGTCTCATGATATGAAAACATTATTGGAACATCCTATCACTTTACTAACGTTAGTCAGCACTGCGCGTTTACACTGCAGAACAGTAGGTAAGCTAAAAAGTAGGTAATGGTAAAGCAGTAGGTTCTTCATACGAGTTAAAAACAAACTAGTCTTAAATTACTAAAAATTCAGCTCTTCGTTCAAACCCCATTATTAAAATCCAATTAGTCTTGAAACAAAAGAAAGAAGTTTTAATTTGAACTCTAATCAAACCTGGCCCTGAGTGAGCTCGGATATTCGATACTCCACTGCGGCATTACCTAGTTAGGGATTAGGTACTAAGTTGTACTTACTTAGACTACCTAATAGACTTACGTAGCTCAAAGCTATAAAGTTTAGGTACCTAAAGCTTAGGCTTATAAACAGGTATGCCTCTTTTCTCGACCTCTTTTTGTCTGTGACTTGTGGAAACATTATCTTTAGCAAATAAGCATAATCCACTTTAACTTGATTTTAGATTGAAAAAAGAACTGTCATCCGTAATACACTGAATAATTTTATATTATAAATAAATATTGTACTTAATAGTCTCATTTATTTATCTCTGCCTGTCCACATCTTTCATATTTCTGACGTAATGCATGCGTACCTAAGTACAGAGGCCAGTACATCAAGTTACCACATTCTGTCAAATTTCTTTGATAGTATTTCAACTTTATTGCAAAGACATAAGGTTCATTTTTAATTGAGAAAATTTGACAGTTAGGGATAGCTTGATGTGCTGGCGTCTGTACAAGCTTCCCCGGAGACCAATAATAATGCAGGGTATTATGTAACTGAGAAATCTAGGCAGCTTTCATGTAAGAACAAAATTAAGTGAAGGCTTAGAACAATAAGGTTTAGTCATAGATATAAGAAAGATGGTTATAGTAGTAGTAGTGCTTGCTGCTCTATGATGGATATGAAACTTATTGGTAGTTGTAGTTGTAGTTGGTAGCTGTTTAAGTATACATAATGATAGGTTTTTTAATTAGGTACACGCGCAGTTCGCTAAATGTTCCGCACGAAATGTCTTGATGGAAGATTTTCTGTCTCAGCATTCATGAGTCTAAGATACAGCATAGTCTGTGCCTGCCAAATAATAATTCTTCCGAACAACGCAATCGAACGCAGGACTTCGTGCTCTCCTTTCGGAAAGCGCACTTGTGATGTGCGCCCTATAGACAAACTTAGATAACCTACCTAATACCTAGTAATAAATCATGCCATAATCAGAAGATATCATCGATCAAGACCCGATAGTTATACATACTTACCTGTAATTTGTTGCTAATGCATGTAAATCCATCATCATTCAAGCACATCATTTAATGATCCTACCTAGATCTACTTAGCGCGGTGTTTAAAAAGAATTACGAATGTCGTATAAGTTATCTGCGCGACTCTATGGATTGACCATCGAATGATCGAACTCAAACCCCAAAGGAAGAATCGTTACGTACTTTGCTGCTGTAAGCTGAACATGAGCCCCTTAGGTGGTCGCCAGCGCTTGAGGTGCAGCGCCTTATTCACCATGATCCTGATAGTGTTGTCGAGGAAGTGCCTTCGCTCGTCCTCCGTCATCTCCTCCTCGAGAAACGCCTCCAGCCCTTTCATCAGCTCTGGGTCTTTGATATCGTCGTCCGGATCTATACCTATGCTGTTGAGATGAAGGAAACCATAGAGTGTAAGCAAGAGATATTTAGGAATGAGGTACTACGGTACTCTTTAGAAACCAGGCTGTTGGTCTTAAAACTTTTTAATTAGATCATCTAAAATGTTTTTAAAAGCTTAAATACATAACCTTTTTTTGCAATCGAGTAAAAAGGGCGCCAAGAAAGAAATTGTTCTCAAAGGCTAAGTTGACATATTAGAATTAAAATCAACATTGCTGAAATGGCTCACATTAATCCATAAAATAGTTTCGTGTTAAAATATAAACTCACTTGCACATGTCATGTATTTTTAACATGCTGGCTGTAAGTTTTGCCGGCGAAGACGCCAGCAGCAGGTGCTTCAAGTGACGCTGCACTGACGTCCACCAGGGAAGATCACAAGGTAACATTACAAGCGCCATGCTGGAATAATATAATCAATTTTAAAGTTTTTTTTATGTTCGTAAGAATATTTCAGAGATTCAAATTTCGCGGTCTTTCTATTCGGTAAAGTTCGGTCTTTGTAATGACTGCGTTCATGTTAAAGTGTATACTTATTCAAGTGTCTTGCTCTAATAATTAAATTGCTTGATAGAGAGATTGTCATTATTATTAGAAATAGTTAATACATAACATATTAACAGTCAAATGAAACCAGTTGGCAACAAAATCGATATCTTACGTTGCCGCGTTGGACACATTTATGTCGCACGATAGCAGCAGCTGTGGTACCACGAACGCTCCCGTTACTGTTTGACGTTTGACATTTGAAATTTCGATTGCGCACAGTGGATTAGTTCAGTGCGGTGTGTTCCATTAAGATTTATCCGCTTTTTATTTTATTTTACGATTAATCAAAGAGTGAAACAATGAAAAAAGTTATTTAAGCGAAGATTAATATATACAAAGTATTATTTGGCCTAGTTTCATACATGAAACTAATGAAAATTGATTACGAAACAAATAGTTATGTTGCGTGTTTAGTTGTAACTAGTTTTTATCAAGTAACAAATTAATGCAGATATCCTCGGTTATTGTATTAATCAATAAATTCCGCATAAACAAACGAGGTCATTACACTGCGATTGAATACGACTGTACGTATAGATAAACGATAAAATCGTAGAGATACGGAGCGCATGATATTAGCAGTCAATAACAAAGTACAAAGGTCAGTATGACTGCGGGGAAATTATTAAAAACTTTAATCCTTGGCGCTCCTGCGTCAGGAAAGGGGACTATATCTTCTCGAATAGTCAAGAAGTACAATGTAGCTCACGTTTCTAGTGGGGACAAGTTAAGGGACCACATTGAAAAACAAACTGACCTGGGAAAAGAAGTAAAAAAGTATTTAAATGATGGAAAACTAGTACCAGATGATGTAATGATTAAATTTATGATCACAGAGCTGAAAAAAGTTGAGGGCCAGCCGTGGCTGTTAGACGGATTCCCCAGAACAGTGGGTCAAGCTAATGCTTTGTGGAAGGTACAGCCAGTAGATGTTGTAGTAAACCTAGTTGTGCCATTTGAAGTGATCATTGACAGAGTGAAGAACCGCTGGGTCCACTTGCCTTCAGGAAGGGTGTACAATATTGGTTTTAACACGCCTAAAGTAGAGGGTAAAGATGATGTGACTGGTGAGGCTTTAGTTCAAAGGCCTGATGACAAACCGGAAGCTGTGCGCCAACGTTTAGAGATCTATGATAGCATAACCAGACCCGTCATAGAGTTCTACAAACAAAAAGGTATACTCAAAGAGTTTGAGGGACGCACTTCTGATGAGATTTGGCCAAAAGTTACTGCTTATATAGACCCGATTTTTAAATAGTTACCAATGGATGGTTGTCTCCACTGTGGAAACTAATGTTATAGCGTCTTTGATAAGAATTGTACTGGTGCTTGGAACAATAGAATTAAGAGTAACCTAAATTAATTGGAAATATATGAATTTTATAGAATTTTTATGATTGTTAATTATTTGCAAAGCATAGCCATTTTATTCATGTTTACCTGTTGGTATGTTGTTTTGAACAATTTTATTGATATATTCTTTATTTATTGTCAATCATGTATTACAGATTTGTTTAAGCTTTGTATACATTTTTGTTCATTGTATAGAACATACCATATCTACCAGACCTTACTAAGGCTTTAGATAAAACATTACTAAGAGTACCTTGTAACTTTAAATTAATACCAAAAATTGTTGTGTGTGTGCAATATAGACAATATAGAAATAGTAGGTATAGACAAGAGAAGTGTAGTGAAACAGATGTAGAGTGTATGATTTTTATGTAGCAAATTGATTATTTTCCTAGTCTTTGTTGTTATGTACTTATGTGTTGATAGTGTAGTACTTATGGAGTAGCTATTTAATATTATATATTATTATCTTAAAAAATAGTGCCTTAAAAGGGCTCTCAAGATAAAAAATAATCATATTAATATTAAGGAATGTAAACCACAAATCAAGTTCCTGACTTATATCACAAAACGCCATGAGCTCAAAGTTAACCACAAAGTTTTTGTTATTGTTGAAAATAAATATAAAAATATAAAATTTTGTTGAAAATATTTTTACAAATTTTGTTGAGTGTCTTTGATTAATGGAACAATAAACGTTATTATAGTTTTTACGTAAATTGTTTAATTTAAAACTTTCGTAAAAGAATGAAAATCTGTCGATTTCTAAAAGATTTTCGTACGGTACCTATTAAAACTGGATCAAATAGGTAGGCAGTCGCCCCATGTAAAATACTGGTATCAAGCTGCAACCGGTTAGACTGGAAGCTGACCCCAACGTAGTTGGGAAAAGGGCAGAATGATTGATTGACCTGTAGGTACATGCTTGTATAGTTGATACCTACTTATCATACCAACGTTTGTATTTATCAGAACAATTGATAATGCAAGTCTAAAAATAATCGTAAGAAATCAGTTTTACTCAAAACTTTATACTACTCATAATAAAATCGGTTTCCAGCTGTTAGAAGTACTATCACTACCTACCCACCACACCACGTAACCTTGTTGTATACCTACATTGGTTGTTTGATAGTACCCTATTGTTTGTTTACGTTAAATTACGTCAATGCGATTAGATCCATCTGCTTTGGCCTGGACAGGGATTGACAATTATCTTGTTCAATAACTACGAGCAGTGAAAACGATAGGTCCATCAATATCCGAGTTTATATTGCTGTAGCTACGTCGAAAGCAAGTATGAAATATGTAGAGACTCAACAATTTACATACAAGGACGAAGAAGCTAAGTAGACATGAAAATATTTCCAGCCATAAAGTTGAGTAGATACACAGATATGGCATAGCATGACGAAGGCAATAAATTCGATGAATCTGAAATCGTTTCGAAAACTTATAAATGCTTTGCGCGTTCGGGAATAATATTTGGTACCTACACATAATACCTATATCTAGTAATAAGATTGAATGAGTTACCTTATAGCGAATGCGTTGCAATTGAGGCACAATAATTAGGTATTTCGTAAACACTATATTAACACCATCAGTCACTGTCGCCTCGCGACAACCGGCTTCTTTTTACGCACTTTTCTCATTATCTACGAGGGAACCGTCCACTGGTATTCTTTAGCATGTAGAATATCTTATTGCTTTTCTATAAGACAGAAATAGTGTAGGGAGAAACGCGGGCCGGCTGCGGGCAGACACGAGCGCGCAAACCCCGACTATTTTTAGCTGCTTTCGTGCATCGGCGCTGAAATTAGATTGTAAATAAAAAGTTTGGGTTAACAGGAGTCGAAGGCCTCATTATTCGCTCTTGTAGGTCATCACTTAAACTAGCACCTGAAGGGTTTCGGCTTAATTAGCGATTAAAGTTTCTATGGCTGTTGTATTGTTTCGTGTCGCGCTTTGAGAAAGTTAGTTTGCCTGTTCGCCACAATATTCCGCTTCATGGCCACTATAAGTAGGTTATACTAACGCTTATTTATAGTATTTTGCGATTTTACATTGTCACGAAACGCGCTTATTGTAACTTCCACACAGGAAACAAATAGTTTTAACAAAATCTGGGAAAACGTACCTAACACCGTCCAATATTTCAGCTGCTGGCCGGCCGCTTTAACTACCTACACATAGGTACTAGAACGAAATCCTAGTGCCGAATTCGTTTCACATATTGTCAAAACAATCTAGCGCGAAACTAGAAACTTTAACAACTTTTCACTCACTGTACAGAATTAGAACATTGATGTTTCATTGACTGTAGTAGGCAAATAAATTAATATTTCTGGCGTTTATATTAATATCAGACCCCGATGCCTGAGCTTATAGGTTAAGAGATCGGTGTAAATAGAGGAGCGAGGAGCAAAGTGTACGAGCTTATCGACGAGCCAGGCTGTACTGACGCTGTCGGGCCGACTTTCACTGGGGGGTGACTACCCTTGCCCTGCCGGCTGTCGCACCCTCCTCCCTCGCCAGTGACGTCACTCGGCCGCGTCACGACCTACGACGCCGTACGACGCCACCACCCGATGCTCAATACCCCGCTCCCTAATAGCACGCCTCGTGAAATGTCGCTGCCGCTCCCGAAACGTTACGTAAAATGAAATATAAAAGTACCCACAGCCTGCGTCAGCAAACTACATCATTTTCATACGGTTAAGGTCGCTACGTGCGAAAATTAAAGGACAACTTTGACAAGTATATTTAACTTTCTGAAAAGAAAATCTTGATGTAGGCGACCATACATAAGTAGGTAGATACGACATGTTCCTCAAGATAAAATTGTAAATGGTAGTCGCGTCTGTAGCTACCTACAGACGAGACTACCATTTAAAGTAAAAGCTGGTTTCGATAACACATGAACCCCCTAGTTCTGGGCCTTATTAGATGCATTGATGTGTAAATATGTATTGTAGGTAGGTATACTTTAGATAGGCACTTAGCTAGAATTTTTGTTTGAATAGGAGTGTCAGACTCATACTGACTAAAACCCATCCATGTTCCTGCCTGAGCCCTTTATTTTCCGGGATAGCGGTAACACTTTCGGACAATCCCGCTTACACGGCTCGGCCCTGAAACGGATACCCTAGGACGGAACTTTCAAACTGTGCTTACCACCGATAGCAAGCGGAAGCGTGAATATAGAGTAACTGACACACTTAAAATGTAGGGCGAACATGTAAATCTATAATGTTTAATTTAAAAAAAAAACAGTACGAGTTCTGTTGACGCTACAACATTTGATTCCGCGGGAACCGTACCTATAGTGTATTTCTTTTACAGTGTCCAATTTGGTAAACAAACACGGGACGAAAATTCTGATTTTTCGTATCAATCAAACACCTTGAGTTAAGCATAAACGTCTTGAACTTTGAATAATACACATAAGGCAAGAATTATTTCAAAAAAATGCTTCAGAGACACATACATTACCTAGAAATCTTTATATTTGTCGCGACATTTGTTTACCAAATGAGACAACTAAAGAAAAATACACTATAGGTACGTGATTATTATGAAATGCTACTATGCAATACGGAGTTTGCACCTTGGACCTTCCTAACTATAGCTGATCTATGTTACCTTTCCGTGATTAGTAAATAATGCATTCATAATTACGCTTGCAATCCATGACGGGACGGCAAAAATACTATATTCAACTATATTTTGCCCATTTAAAAGTCTCCAATTAAATGGATGTAAATATACATCATCATTCTCCTGCCCTTTTCCCGATTTATTTAGACTCGGCACAACATGTATTTTTCTTCCATACTTCTCTATTAAATTAGTCGTAATCTCGGTAGTCGTTCTTTGGTCTCCCTCTACTTGTACAGCCATCCATATTCATGCTCAAAACTTTCCTGACAACATTATCCTCATTCCTCCGCATAACATGCCCATGACAACCGATTTCCACCAAAAGTCCACAAAAAAGTCACCAAAACTAGAAAATGTTAAAATGTCTTTGGAATTTTCTAGATTATTAAAAACTTTTTTGTTTTTCTTCAGCGTCTCGTGATAGATACGTCTACCTCTACCTACCTAGACTTAGGTAATTGGTTCTACGCAGTGCCTTAGTTATATTACGTTCATCATACTTAGGAGTTACGTTATTGGAACGTTTACTTATGAATTTGGGCCATTTCTTTGTAGCAGATGACCTATATCTAGGAATGAAGTATTTTCCGGATAGGTGGGAAGTTACTGATATTAAACAAGAATGGACAATCAAGAACGTGTTGGTTTTATGTAAGACTGTATATTTTGTCGCAATTGTATATTTTCTACACGTAAATCGTGAATTAGTGATTTTCGATGTACTTATAAATCATGAGCTATGTAGGTAACCTTTTGATACATAAACAATATTTATTTATTAAAACTTCCACAAGTAAAAAAACCGTATAAAGGCGAACTCAATGCTTGAGGCATCCATCAGTCAACCTATCTATGTTTTGGAGGAATAGGAATCGAACCCAAACCTTCACTATATCTGATCACTTTTATAAACCACTTTCAGTACTTATGCCAAAAATTGTTACAAATTATATAGTCACGAAAGGCGAAGTTTTGCCGTACCTCTGTAAACAATGTATTTCCTTTTTTTAATAAAGTTGTGGGAAATTTCGAGAAAGTTACGTATAACAAGAGACGTCAACACCTAAGTATGCCTTGCTCTATCCGTGAGCTGATCACAGTCCGTAGCCGACTACGATGTCTGTGGATATGAAAAGCACTTGACCATTTCGACTACTGCGCATGCGTGAACTTTCTATAATAATATCCTGTCTCTTTCGGATTTCTCAAACAGATGTCTTGCAAGCAAAAGCTCTTCTGGCCTCTGCCAGCCTGGTACAGTAGCCGCCCGTGGAAAATTGTCGCCGCCCTACGCTGGCTACATTGGGCGCGGGCTAGGGCGGAACGGCTATATCCGCCTTCAATACTTAGCCTTACCCACGTAGCTTTCTTACCTTCTGGAGATTTATAGAATAGTTTAAAATAAAGTTACCCAATAAAAGTAGTTTTTATTAGTAAGAATATTTTATAGTATAACTAATTTACTAACTTGTTTAGTATTTCGTTCCGCGTCCCGTCCTTCAGACAGCTAGAGGCGAATAGTTTTCTTGGCACGATGCAACATTATTAAAAGCATAACATCTAAACTATCTGAACGTTTATTAGAAGCATTAGGAGGATATCATTAAAGTATTGGTTAAAGGTCATCTATTTTAAAAACATCTTAATTAGAAGATTCTTTTCAAAGTAGCGCGTGATTGTGAGAGAAGCCCAGTAATTGCTATAGGTAAAGTCCTCCAAATAGCCCGGTATACGTTTTGTTGCTATGAAGTCCTAGTAATATAGCCACGTGACATCTACTCAGCACCGCCCTCCGAACAGCTGGTGGGCGGGGGGATATTTTCCTGGAATTCCCACTGGTTTCCTTACGTCTGGAAAACATTCTAGTAATACATGAATAAACTGGGATGACGTGGTTTAAAGCGCCTGACTGTTACGTCGCTGGGAAAATGTTTGGAAACGGGGTTTTCATTTACTTAAGTTTAAATTTTTGAGAACAAGTTACTTTGTTTATAATAAAACGATGTTAATATTTACTTTAATATTTACTTTATAATATTTATTAACAGCAATTAACTTGTGATTATAAGATTAGTCGTAAGTGTTCTTAAAATATAATTTTTATACTTGCTAAACTTTGGCTTGCAATATTGTCAACGTTGTTTTAGCATACAATTTTTGTAATTGCAAATTCTATTTGATATTTGTACGCCGTTAACGGCAAAGCATAGAGATCTCTGTACCTATTTATAACACCCATTTTTATACCTATGTTTTACAAATAAATATTTGACTTTGACTTTGACTTTGACTTAAAATTAGATAACGTTTCTTAGTACTTTCATCCTTAGGTTAGTTAGGTAACTTTATAAATAGACTACGAATCTTGGCCGGCTTACTAAGTTAATAACTATTATACCCTCTTCATTGTGTTGCCTACTGTTTATTATAAACAAAGGCCAGACTTTCTTAAACTTATGAGCGTACGTACGCATTGCCTTTGTGTTATTCCAACCGGTACTCGAGTTGTCAAAGGGTTTAAAATAATGAAATATTCTACCTTAATACCTCAAAATTTCTGCATGAAAGACATCTGAAGCGAATCGTTAAAAATGTGCAGGTAGAAAGGTGCAGTGCGGATTGTGTTTGCTTTGTTTGCAAATTACAGATTTAGACTTATATTTTATTTCTAGATATCGGATTATATGCTCTATGAAAATGCTTAATTAAGCATGCAAATAAACACTGAAAAGAGTGAAATGTGCACAATTGGAATATAATTTATTATTGGAATTAAGATTTACTTTCGTGTTATACTTACTATAGGTATGTTTACTTGGGTAGGTACCAAAAGAAGAAACTTTATAATTTTGAATGAATAATTGTTTTTGTAAAGTATCTTTAAAATGATCACTTTCCTTTACTAAAAAGTTTAAAAGCGTGAAATCAAACGTGTGTGTCTTTTTTAAAACGTGCGTTATGTTTGTGCAGAATCAACACTTTTTCTTTCTTCTTTTTTTGTTCTGATATGATCTCAATTACCTTTTATCTTTCACTTCACACACGTACAAGTTGATGGGCGTAGAAGAAAATACATTGGCAAAAAAAAAACTAATCTAATTGATAAATATTATCGTAATGATGAAAGAAATTATGGTAACTGCAGTTCCTCTTGCCAAAATGACAAAGTATTAGTATACCTTTGCCTACCTACAATTAATTCGATTGTAGTTACACTTAGACGGAGACGAAAATACGATTCATAAAAGCGAAAAATGTGTGAAATTAAAAAAATAATCATAATTTGCTACGTACCATTGACAATCAATCCATCCTTCATACTTGACTGGCTTCTCTAAATCACGGGCCTTTTTTATTATTAAATCAAAAGATTAGATACAAATTGTCTGGGTAGAAAAACTGTCGCTTAAACATCTTACATTATTCTGTTTTCCTGGTAGAATCGACCTCTGGTGCGGACAGAACAACCCCAACGAACGGCGACATCCTTGGGGTAAAGGTCACACGAAATGCCAAAGATACACAGTTTTGGCACGTACTGACAATTTGCAAGGTCCCTCCAGCTGAAAGTTATGTAAGAGTGGAATTAAATCAATCAGTTGATATTGATATGTTAAAAACTACAAAGGCTTATTTATTTTTTGGATGGTTTTGATTAATTTACTTTAAATCATCGTTGTTATTATTTCCAATCATTTTAATAACTCAGTAAAATCATGTTACGAGTACAAGGAGGGCTTAGAGTAATTTTATTCATACCTAACACTCGTTCACTAAACATGACGTCACAATTATGTAGCCGTTTACCCGTGTCACCCCCGGCGAGTCACCCCTCGCGTTTGGCCGACGTCAGCGCCGACTCGTGACCCTTTGTACCAGGGCTTTATAGAATAATGAAGATAAATCTACCCCTATAGTTGCCGCGGACGTCATTTATCGATCAGCGTATGTCTGGCTACAAATGCGTAATAGTGCAGCAGACTGGATCGGCTTATTAGTTTGTACGTTTGAATAAGCTCGGTTATGAAGTACCAGGCATAGACAGCAATGTTTGGTCTCATTTTATATGCATCTATAATAATAAGGACCTAATGGCTGCGTCAGTAAATGGCATTCGCGTTGCTGAATTTTGGGCCAAACAAATTTAAAATATAAATATATATTTAAGTACTATTTTTGCCATCGACACGCTAAGAAGAAGAATAATATCATAAATCTAAAGAGTTCGCTTGTTCGCCACACTAAAACCTGTAATATTATTTTTACATTTGATAGCCCGATTGTTGAGGAAGACTTTATTTACCATTACGGTAGGACTCTTATGAGAAGATTTAATAAAAAGAATGAAAATAAGAAAGAACACTAAGTGAGAACGAAGTAATGCCTGCTGAGACTGACTCAGGAAACAAGAAATTTAACGCGTATGAAGTCGCGGGATGCTAATTCCAACAAATAAAACTCAATTACAGTGTGACTGAAATTTTCAGGTTAACTCTGAAGTTCTGTGCAACTATAATAATAATTTACTTATATATCATTGCTACACAGATTAAGTCAATTCAATGAGTTTTTAACTTTTAAGAAGTTAACTTATGTAGGTACTTGAATACAATACAAGTATAGGTACATTCTAAACTATAATAACTAACACGAATTTAAATATAAAAATATGTGATTTAACTCTACTTGATTATATTATAAGTATTCATTTATTTGTGCCAAAAGTTCTGTGATAAGGATTTCGGTTTCTAAAATCAGAAGTATTTTTTTCATTATTGTGTTTCATAATTAAAATTATAAATACCTAAGTAATAATTTGCTTACTTCATTACCTATGTAGTAAACAAAAGTTCAGATCGTAACATACAATTCTTTTTTATAAGTTACTCTTTATCGTTTTTCGAAAAAAGAATCAAGGAAAAGGAATGTGCATGGCATCATAACAAAAGCACGTTATCATTGATGTCCTATAGATAGTAAACATGGTGCCCTTTTTGATAATGTATTTGCATAGCCCCAATATTGTCCCATATCTAAACATTGTTATCGTTTATTATCAATCATCAGTCACTTGCCCTTCGCGAATCCCTCCCCAGTGGTTATCATACATGACGTCATCACCCCTCGCGATCCACCCGCCACCTCCCGATAGTTAGGAGAAACTATTTTCACCTTCTCACTGTCATGTTGTCCTATTGTGTTACACTAGCAAGCGCGGGGCGAGCGCGCTAGTTGTCAACTTGGGGAGTGTACAAACTGTTAAACCCTCCTCACCGATCATGCTACCCTGGTATATTCGTAGTCAGGGGGTTACGTCACTACGGAAAATGTGAGAGGGCGAGTTTTAGCGACTACGCCAATACGCTACGAAAATGTGCATGCTACGAATGAGCAGATAACAGAGCGCTACGTATGGGGTTTATAGTTTTCACAAACAGAAACTGGGTTTACTAAAATTATTTGGTAACATTAACTTTCTGATATTACACATCATCACGCCTATAAGCCCCGAAGGGTTAGGCAGAGGTGTACACTTATGTTTCGCCAGGTATGTTTGAGTCCCATGTAATAGGGGGCGAGCCTATTGGCCACGAATCGGGCACTAATCTAGATTCCGGCCTGCTACTGAGAAATTTCAGATGAAAAAACCCAATAACACTTTGTCCGGCCACTTTAATCGAAGTTAGGACCTCGTGCGCGTTGTGACCACTAGACCGAGGCAGTCACAATAAAAAAAAACAGTTTTGAATTACTTTCGGTTTATTTTGAACTAGCTTCCGCCCGCGGCTTCACCCGCAAAATATGTCGACAAATTATACACATAAACCTTCCTCTTGAATCATTCTATCTATTAAAAAATACCGCATCAAAATCCGTTGCGTAGTTTTAAAGATTTAAGCGTACATAGGGATATAGGGACAGAGAAAGCGACTTTGTTTTATAAATACGTAGTGATTAAATATCATCTTGTAGCGACTGACTGATGCCGAAAACTTTAATGTATGTACATACGTGATTGCTAGCTTTATTTTGAAGTTTCATTCTTTTTGCTCTGAAAACTAGCAAATTCGCCGTCGATACTCTCATATTTAGCTCGAAGGACTGAAGTTCAGTCGGTTGAACTTTGCTAGTATTTTATAATTGAAAGAAATACTTGAACAATCCTTAAATGATAACGAGAAATTCCAAGGAGCAGAATATTGGTCCCTTTAAAAGTCTTAATAACGATAATTTAACAGATAATAATTCATAGTTACCTACAATTCACTCATATATATTTCACTTAGAACACTGTTGTACAGACGCCAGCACATCAAGCTATCCCTAACTGTCAAATTTTCTCAATTAAGAATGAATGTCTTTGCAATAAAGTTGAAATACAATCAAAGAAATTTGACAGATTGTGGTAACTTAATGTGCTGGCCTCTGTACACTGTCAAAATCAAACTCTTTGTTTCGGTAATACATGAATTTTTATTCTTCGGTTTTTTTTATACTTTACTAGCTTCTGCCTACGGTTTCGCCCGCGTGGATGTCGGAAAGTATTCCAAGGGAAATAGTTATTTGTTATGCAAGGCTGGAAAGTTGATTTTTGTCGAGTACTTCTATTGAAACCTGAGTAAGCGAAGGATTCTAGGGTTGAACCATGAGCGAAGCGAGTGGTTCAAATATAGAATCCTGAGCGTAACGAAGGTTTCAAAGGTACGAGACGCAGAAAAGCTTTGCTGCCGAGCGCAACACACAATTTTTCACCTCACTACAGCGAGGAAACTGCTAGGTGCAAGAAAACAGGTGTTATATGTTGAGTTTTATTTTGTTCGAGCGTCTCAGATACATTGACTCATGTGAAGAAAATAACAGATACTTGGCAATGTATCTTATGAGTTACATAGAATATCTCCAAAATTAAATACCCTGTATTTTGTTCTATATCCTACTTGTCCTCTAAGGAGAATGAAAGAGAAAAACTAATTTAATACAAATAACTAACTAATTTATTTTAATACATATTTATTAGGGAGTGCAATCTTGCAGCAAAATCTTCAATCTCGGTATTTGCAAGATTGAAGACGTCTAATCTTGCAAGATCTCGGTATTTTGCAAGATCTCGCAAATTTACATGTTTTTGATTTAATTTTAGAAATATTCTATTGAAACTTGTTAAATTTATTTTTATAAGAGCGAATCTATGAAACAAGATATATATTAGAAAAACTGAAACATTTATTAAATAAAATCAATGGTTATTTTGGAAAAAACTTCATATATGTACATGTAAACCTTTAGGAGAACGTGCGGATGTTTTCAAAATGGACTTACATAGTTTGCATTGAGCTGTCAATCCATCATCTGCCTTTAAAAAGTAGGTACTTCCACACTTCCAGCGGACTACTTAACTCCTTATAAATTACTGTCGATACATGAAATTAGTTATTAGAATTAGTGAACTAGTGCTTCACTAATTCTAATAACTAATTTTGGTTAGAAACTGTCTTTTTAACTATTAAAAACAATCTGAACACTTTGCGTAAACAAATAATACGTCACAATCACGAAAACAATTTGCATAATGGCAAAAAAATAGGCATAGTGCCGCCGGCGCCGCCGCACGCGACGATCCCGCTTCCCCTCAGCCCGCCCGCGCATACACCCCTTTCACTCTAGCGCCGGACGGCGGGATGAACCGATCGCGGCAATTCAGTTTGATTGAGCGCGGCCGCGCTCTTGAATGGTCACGGAACGCGTTGCTATCCGATCTTGCAAATCTTGCGAGATCGCGCGCGATTTTGGGTGCAAGATTAATCTTGCAAAATTAGTGCGAGATCTCGGTATTTCGAGATCTCGCAATACCGAGATTGCACTCCCTAATATTTATTTTTGCCAAACAAAGGATTAAATAACATATTATATTAGTATTTATTTTATTTAATAAATTAAACTTAAATTACTACACACTTGGGTATTTGAAAGGGTAGTATTTTTATGGCATATTTAAATGTGACGTCACAGATTTTTTTAATCAAATGGAATACTTAACTTATTAACATTAATTCCAATTTTACAATTATATCCTCGCAAAATATTTAATTTCTGTACTGTGATGGAAGTTTTTAAGGTGAGCGGTATTATTTAATATTTTATTTTAGACAGTGTCTTGCATTTTCAGTGGACTGGCAGTATAGAAAATTATTAAATAGAAAGGTTCGAATTTTAAAAACTCTTTCCACGCTAGAGAGCAAAAAGTGATTTTGGGCTCAGATTTCGAATGACAAACATACTCTTTCCGAGCCTGTGAGGTGAAAAATATATTTTTCCAGGGTAAAAAGTATTCTTTGTGCTAATCCCGGTAATAAACTATTAATGTGCCAAATTTCATTCAGATCTATTCAGCGTGAAGAAGTAACATACATATAAACACACTTTCGCCTTCATAACAAATTAGTGTGATTTCCAACGGTTCGCCGACCTTCAAATCTTATCGTATTTTAATTAAAAATGAAATGTTTCTTTCGTGCTTTATGTAGAGACTGGTGGAGATTGCATGCTAATACCATGTCAAGTTACAGTCTCTACCGTCCCTATTTATTTACGAATTTACGTCTTATTTATTCTTTTGTTATTATTTATTTACGATATGTACTTATTTACTTAGGCACTACAGAAGTAAACACGCTATAAAGTCCTAATCAACATATTTTCGGCGTATATTATTCCAAATGCTACTTGGTTGACTATAAACATCACTATAAATTACAAAAGTATTGAGTGTACACAATCGTAATAGTTTTGTTTTGATAGCAAGAGCAACTATGTATGTTCTATATAAAGTTTGATACGTAGCTGTCCACTGCCTGATAATACTCTCCTCCTGTTACTGCTCTCCTGGTAGAAATAACCCCTGAAACGACGACGCCGCGTTCGGCCCTGTATTTTCAGCTGAAAGTTTTGAATGAGGTCGAAACTTGCACGTTGTTAATAAATTATTCTGCGTTTGTTTCATTAGTTTAAAAGCACCTATTTGTAAACTAAGAGAAAATGGTTTGAACAGATATCTTTATTAATAAATTTGACACAATTTATAGTAACGTATTCTAGTTTACTTTTATATATATGGTCCCACATTAAAACAATCTTGGTACATACATTTATGTAAAACTTACAAAACATTATTGTAAAAATTAAAATAAGTTTTACTGTAGTCAAAGCCTACTCAACAGAAATGCTACGAGCAATTCGCAACTATGACACACTACGATGAAAGCGTAGCGTAGAGCGCTGTAGGCGTTCTCGTAGCACTCGTAGAGAGGCTCTACGCTCTGCGCTCCGAGCCTGAAATATCGACCCCTTCATGACGTAGCACTCTCGAGGCTACGCGTAGCTTATGTAGTCTTAGTAGAGAAAACCACAAAGCGTTTGGGGTGGTATTTTCCGAATTCAATGCCATGTTATGGGGATGATTCCAGTCTCCCTATGCTTTTGGCCTGGTAATGGGAAATAAATCCGAGTACTTTTATGTGAACTAACCGAATGTTATTAAACATAAAATATTTTACGTCAGTTATTATAGTTTTATGTTGTGTTTGTTCATATGGGCTATTAATGCTGTCATTTAGTGATTTATAAGTTCCTTTTTTCCCTTTTTTAGAGGGGTAACTGCACTATAGTCTTATAATATGTGCACAATCATTCCTCCCAGTTAATAAATAACAGCATAATTTTATTCACACGATTTGATGCACTTACTAAACAGGTTTACTTTGCTTGCAAATAAAATCGAGCAACTAATCTACCAAAACATCGCGGTTGATCTCAATTTCGCAGATTTCTCTGTACCTAAGTACCAAGACATCAGTGCTGTTAGAAACATATTTAGACTAGATTTTGTCTGAAATTCGCTAACATACATATGTGTTCCCAGTATTTAGGTATATGAAGTACTGGCGCGTTACTAATATAAAGGATAAAAGGACTCAGTGAGTTGATAAACTATACGTCGTGAACAATTTTAGGGTTAAACAAGGGCTGTTCAAGTACTATCCGAATAAATAAAATTGATGGTGATAAGTAAACTTTCAAAATTGATTTCGAATCGAGAATAATAGTTGAATTCCCCAAATTAATAGTAGGTACCGAAGTATTATAAGTAGATTTCCGAACTTTATAGGAGTAAAATAGAAATACTTTTCTTCAGCTACAAAAGAAGGGGGAAATTATGTATCGTCGAAGTATTTACGATTGCCGCCAAACATTAAGCTTTAACTTTCCAAAATTATATGTTTAAGAAAGAAAAGTTTAAACATAGCTTAATCCAGCATATTCTGGATCTCTGTTCTGTCATCTAGCATGGTAGGTAGTTACCGAACTATGTTTATTAACAAACTTCTTTTTATGATGGCAGCATCCACGGCACACTCTTTGAAGTTTCCACAACCTACGAGTCTTGAGTCCTTAGTACACAGAATCGCATGTTTAGCCATGACGAAATACGTCACGCATTGCGCACCAGTCTTCGTCTACGTCATGAAATGTTAGGTACAAAGCAAGGATTTTCAGTACATGTGTACCTATGTTATGTTCGACAAGTCCATGTCTTTACAAGTTTAATAATGTTTTCTCTCTAATTCAAATGAATAAAAATTAAGATTACTTCATGTCTTTAATGACTTTTTAAACCTTTTATTGGTTTTGCGATATGAATAAATTATAAAAGCCACGTCACTCAGTCACGACTTCACAAATACACACAAAAGCGTGTATCAAATCAATATTAACTCACACTACTACGCGTCGCATCATAACGGTGTCCCGCTCGATAACCACCCTTCGTGACGTCAGAGCGCTCTATTGATTTTCTCCAACCCATACTCTAATACTTCTGCTGTCCTGGCATCTAAGTATGCCGAGGAAAGCGTCCGTCTACGGAAAACTTAAGAGAGCGGCTCTGGAAAATCTTAAGAAAATTATCTTTTCTTCAGTGCTATTTTCATGTACTCATGAATGGCCTTGGTTTCAGTAGTTAGATCGTTGTAACTAGCCGTTACCCATAAAGAGACTAGGACTAGAGGGAAAATTATTGTACATGATAATATATACAGATGCATACGTGCCTGACTTACATGAGAGGGGGGACTGTCAACGTGTTGATAAAGTTTATTAAGGAAGTATTCTCGCTTAAGTACTAAATTACCACGGCTGGTACAACGCCAGTCGAGTGCTGTTCATTTGGGAGCCCGCCCACGTTTTCTCGCCACTTCGCCTTCACTGTAAGCGCCGGGCTAATCTGTAAAACATCTCCTTTCGCGTATAGTCTCCTGGTACTGACGGTTCAGTTTATCCGAAACTTTATCCGATATTATCCGGGTTATCCAGCGCTGTTAATCCAATGGGGTTCAGTAGTATCATTTTGATTTCGTTGTGTTTTGGTTTGGTGCAATGTTACAGTCAGTACAGTTTCGAAAGTCACAAATATTGTGACGACCTGTCACCTTTTTATGGAAATATCAGTTTGGAACAAATATCTGGTGTTTGGTACGGAGTAGAAAAAATCCCCCACACGAGAGGTGAATATAAAATAGAACACACTCAAGAGTGTTTTTATATCGACATCAAGGAGCTAAATATTGAGGTTTGTTGATTTGATTTGTTTATTGCACGTAGAATTACTTAGTCGGTATTATTTATTGCAGTACGTTTATGTAAGTTCACTATTCTAACATTGTGTAAGTATTTCACGCGGCAGATATTCATGTTTATTTATGTAGAGCTGTGCAGATGATTTTAATATTTGAAAGAAAGTGTGCACATTGTCGTAACTTATTGTGGTGTTTAATTATATATTATTAGCGATAAAAAGACAAATATGGAAAATGGGACTTGTTTATGATAATGTCAACGGTTTTCATTTAAACGAACAACAACATTTAAATGAGTAGATATTTTTTTGTACATTTTGTTTATTTGCCGATTTAACTCTTGCAGTATTTTAGATAATTTCTTGACCTGGGAGCAAGTATTTGAGATAACTAGTTTGTTATTCACCCGTACAGATTGTAATATTTACAAATAAAATCGTGCATACAGCTAATAGTCATATATAATATGTAGATTAGCTGATGACTTATACCAAGGAAAAGCTTTAAAAGACCTACTCATGACAGGATACAGGGTGGTCGTGTCAATTAATAGGTTAATTGTAATTACTGTCCACGTGAGTACGTAGCAAGATGTAATATACCCAAGAGAGGCTTGGAAGTCAATTAGGAGTCCCGGTGTCGTGAAACAGATCGCTCACATGTACCTGCATACATTTCAATGATGGGCTTCATTGCGTTGATCCTATCATGTATCATAACTACTACTTTGGCAGCTAACGTTAATTTTTGTCAGAACTTAAGTCCTACTAACGATTTTGATGAGGAGACAGTGTTAGGCATGTGGTATGTTCACGAATACGTGTACCACAAAGAAAATACTACCAGAACTGGAGTGAACCCTTACTGTCCTATTGTACAAATTAGAAAGTTTGAAGATTACGTTGAAGGTGGCCTGTTGAATCATAACTTAGTGAGTGACTGTGTGTCTGTTTTAATTAAGATCTAGCATATACATACATAGGTATTTTAGTTGGTACTATTTACAATCGCGCAGCTATGCAACGAGGTCACTGGAAAAAAAGAAGGGTATCAAACTGTCAATATCATGACGCACATTTTTTTGTACAATAACTTACTGCGAATTGACATAGGTAATTAGGTACTACCTTAATTTTTTTTTTCACTTTAACTTTTTGATTGTTTATATTTCAGCCAACTCCACCGACTCCGTACCCGCAGCTGACAAATTCACCGTACGTGAACCGTCAGTACAACATGCAAGAACAGTACCGCATCAGACATTTTGTGCTGGAGTGGCACGAGGGTCTGTGGCAGGACGACTACCACATCAAGGTCAACACCTCTCACAAAGGATTCTGGGCTACCGATGTCCCTAATAAATGTAAGGACCAGTACATTATACAAAGTGGGGACTACAATACGATCTTAAATTAAACTGCGTTACATATCCAATGCTGTCCCCAGCCTGTATCCGAAAATTCAATCTAACATATCCAATAGTTTAATCATTTTAGCTAGTCAAAGATTGGCAAAGCCCATAGTCAGCCCAACACTATATAGTTTAGTTTGTTTGACAAAATCACTTTTTAATTTCAGTGTTAAGATTTATTTGATAGTTCCAAAATAGTCCTATTCACATAAATGAAAACACTGACAATACTGATGTATTATCAGTGTTTTCATTTATGTTCGTATTGTTTTCTCTACATTTTTTGTATACATTTTCGCACTTTGGAACTAAGGACCAATTTTATCAGCGGGATGGTTGAAAGGGTAACCGCTGCCCCGAAACACAAAAGGTTAAAACGGAAACATGGATATGTTTTAGTCAGTAAGAGTCTGACACTCCCTTCTGCTCCAACCAGAGTGGGAGTAGTCATTTGATTACCCATCCTTAAAAAACAAAGACTAATTTTAAAATAAGGAGTTAAAGTATCGTGTTTTAATACTACCCCCAATAACGATAGCCTCTAGGATGCCTCAACTCTTAGAAATTTTCATTGAAGCATTTTCTTTGATGCCTGTTCAAGATTGATTGTTAATTCTGTTTCCTATTTCAGCTGTGGGCGACATGTATCGTTTCTTCGGAGGAGTGATCCAGGTCCTGAAGGTAGCCAACAATCACTTGGTGCTGAACTTCTGCATGAGGCTGCCAAACTCTCAGCTCTTCAGCGTCGTACTGTCCAGGAACGAGAACCAGCTTACTTCTGAGGACCTGGCCAGCATCCACAACGTGTTCACAATGAAACACCTCTCCACGTCTGCGCTACAGCGAGTCTGTGAAAACTCAGCCCCAAAACTGACTATTTCGATAATTTTACTCTTCATAATATCATGCACAATTTGGGGATCCCAAATTTAAATAACGAATACTTAATTTTATAATATTGTTAAGAAGTATGTGGATTTTCTAAGAAAACCGATCGATATTTATATTTTTGTATGAGAAATGAAAATTAAATTATTTATACACGCATTATTTTTGGTATTTTTTTAAACCTACCTACTTATCTTTAGACCACGATCTGGTCGGGCCCCCAAAGATAGATTCTCTTGCCTTAACGAGGATTGTCCAGATTGAAATTTGCCACATTGTGTAAGTTCATAAGGTGTAAAATACTTTGCACTTAATGTCACATGTGGAGGTGAAAAGATGATAGAATCCTCGATACGGTATTTATAAAAGTAGGTTAAAGTTCGAGACGTTTAAACGTCATAAAATATGTGGCTAAGCAGTCGTTAATTATATCTTAACTTTAATAAAATAAAGTTCAAATATGTAGGTGGTACTAATGCGCTCGGTACCTTTTATACGCACAGACATACTGCACACCTTATTTGAACCTGAATCTTACGCTTTTGCAATAAAGTTAAAAATCTATCAAAAAAAATTAACACATTGGGGTGGCTTGATGTGCTGGCGTCTGGACAATAAAACCTCATTCATACACAGAACACATAGTTGTAATATTATGCACACTGACTTTTGATTGATCACAGATTTATTTATTCAAGATTTATATAGTTGATCTAAAATATAAGTTCTACGAGTAGGTAAAGTAAAGGACATTATAACCACATTTTCCGTGGAGTTCCGTGGAGAGAGGAGTGGAGTTCTTATCCATAGGTACCTAGTGCTTTGGAATGGGCAACTAGCTTCACTTTCTGACCGACCGACCCGTTGACAAATCAAAAGTGCCTGTAATTGGTTTATTTGAAATAAATGCTTCGAGTTCGAATTTGAAAAAGACGTAAACTGTTTTATAATTATCGAACGAAAAGAAATATACCAAGAATTAAACTGAACCTAGTTCATTATAAGATATAGATCTTGAGTTTTGTTTGAAGGTCAGGTCAGGCTCAGACAGTTTTCAGAAGAGCGAAGACAAATAAGAAACATTTTGATTAATTTTGTTGGCAGCTTGATAGGAGTATAAGACGTGTAGGTAGTTATTAATTTAATTAACAGTTAAAACAGAAAGTAAGCTGACATAATTCAGTTTGTTTCCTTTCTCATTAATTACGAATATTTTGTATCAATTTAGATTGAAAAGTAAAATTCAATGAATTGAATAAAATAAATTTAGATTGAAAGAAGCTTGCGATTAGAAAAGTATCAAATATGAATATATTTACATGAAAAGAGACAGACCAAAGATTATAATTATGGATATGGATTCTGTGAAATATATAAAAAAGAATTAGAAGGAATATAGAGCTGAGATGAAAAAAACAGCTTAATAGCAGAATTTATGAATTGAAATAAAGATGTACGTAAGTTCTTACCTCGTAAGCTCATTTATACGTAGAAGTGAGTCCTACGCCGATCCCCAGGTCCTTAAAAAACATGAGGCGTCGTAAGTATACGTTGTTCTACATTGTTTGGGCCATTATAAGAAATTGCTTGAGCGAATGTATTATAACCTATCACAACAACCCACGCATTAATCTCTGTTTAGCGGAAAATACTTTTTACCTATAAAAGATAACGGGCACAATTTTTGCCTTGAGATTTAAACGTAACTTCAAATATGTTGTAAAGATGGTCTTTCTAACTTAACAGACAGCTGTGCTGCTGGGGTGTTTGTTGTGCTTCCTTCTTCTTTCCACCTTCTCCTTTCTTTTCGTGTGGTTAGTGGCTAACCTGGTGTCAGAGTTTTTATGTTGCCCATGGGCCTCTGACTTCACACTGTTGAGAAATATCTCACGATGTTTTCTTTCACCGATTTTTAAGCAAGTGATAATTATACAATACGCACATGAATCCGTAGAGGTGCGTGCCTTGGGTTCGAACTCGAGATCTATGACCGTCACAGCACTAGCCTATCTCTGCCTAAGGCTAAACCGTAAACACAAGAAGTCAAGTCCAAAAAGTGCAGCTTCTATAAATACTTTGATTTAGTATCTATATGACTTTTTTTTTTGATGAATGCTTAATTTTTTTCCCGGTCTCACGCACCCGAATTAGTGGGTAAAGTAACTATTTCGGTGTACATGGAAAAATGCTTTAAATTCAGTTTTTTATAACTTGAACTACGACGCGTTATTGCGCGCTGTGAAAATGTAACCTCGTTGACCACGGACATGCTTTTTGTTAATATATCTGTAAGCAAGTATTACTACTGATTGTTCATGCCTCTAGATAGGCTAAATAATAGGTTAATAAACAATCAGAGCACGTATTCCGCAGAGAATCATTCCGTTGAGTCACAGTGCAGTTGCGCCAGAGAGCATCACCTGCATCAATTCGCTAATTGGCACCGCGGGTGCCGCGACGCTCTGTCCCATATTACTTGCGTGCCTACTTCGAACATGTTCACTGTGCCTGTGAGTGTCCTCCTCATCTTGCTTTATATCCTCGTTCATGTTCATGGATTCTGTGGTGACAGCGTAAAGTGGGCCCATCACTTCAACATTGAGGATGTGTACGGGATGTGGTACGGCGTGGGGTACGCCCAGCACACCCCAGATATGACGAACAAGCCGAACACGATTGGCTGCGTCACTCTTCACATCACTGACGTCACTACTGAACCACAGGATGATTGGCTTGATTGGTCTGTAAGTACTAATATTAGTTTATATTTTGCTAGTGCTGTCACTCTTGTTTCTAACTAACTGGGCTAACTCTTGAAAGAAGGTGAAAGTTCTAAAATTGTACGACAGCATCAGCTTGTGAAAAAGTTCTTTATCTATTATTCTTACTTATTTCTTTTGAGGTTAAGTTCTTTTGTATAATACTCTTCCTGTACGAAAATGTGTTATTTAACTATGGTAACCGAATTATTTACAGAGAATTTCCTAAATGAATTTTATTCTCATTTAAATTTTTGCATTCTACGCACCTATTTGTACCAAGTGAACATCCATCACGTTAACTTGGTGTTGCTAGCAGTCGTAAATAATAGAAATCGGTTTACCATCAGTAATCTCTCGATTAACAATCTACTGACGGTGAACATTGTGTCATTGTTAATTTTCTTGCAGATCCAAAAACACAACTATTCAGACGAAAAATGGCGCTCATACAAGAGCAACCCGTGGTCTGATGACGTTATGTCGGGGTCCTGGCTAGATATACGGGTGAAGAGGGACATATACACCGAGAGGCGGCTGCGGGTCGTGTGGGATGAGGACGGGCAAACCGTGGAGCAGATTTACCTGTACACTCCTGAGGCACCGGGGCTGTGGACAGCAGACCAACGGAGGCCTTTGGAGAGAGAGATGATGGCTAGAGGAATAGGTATACTTTGTTCAAATTCTTGTTGGTTACATCGCTACAAACTTCATTTGGAGCGTGGCGAAAATCGGAACTAATGCCGCCATCTTGTGTAAATACAATTTGTGTCAATTTGACAAATGTTTACCATCAACGCCACCCGGTCAATGTCATTCGGCGCCAAAAGATTTTTGTAGCACTTTAGATTGATATTACAAGTATGTATCTCCATCAGTAGTGCTATTCTGTAAAAAATCTCACCGTTATTATTAACGTTAAGTGAGCCGTTATTGATGTTAATCCCTAGCATCAGGCGAAATGACAGCTTACTCCACCTAAGTTGACCAAACCAAACCCAATTTCCAACCAATTTCTGTACTGCCTGCCTTTCTGAGTTGCGACCCTGTGGGGCTTCCTGATATCATTGTTGCCAAAATTATTAATAATATTGATAAATGTATTTATTGGTTTTTTGCGCCGTGAATTTCTTGCAGTAGCCCAATTGCCCACACTCTAGATGTTAGCCTATGACTAATTGATGACAACAGAATGGTATTTTCACTGAATATACCAAACTGGTTAAAATATTCATCATTAATTTGTTTTCCTAATAAAAAGTACAGAGGCTGGCACATCAAGCTACTCCAAACTGTAAAATTTTCTCAAATGAAACTTATGCTTTTATATTAAGGTTGAACAACTATTGATCAAAGAAATTTGACAGATTGAATTTAACTTGATGTGCTGGCTCTGCACCTAATTCAGGAAAGCCGTGCTCTCATTCCTACGTCTAAGAGTTTATGGGCAGAGTTCCTTAAGGCTCTGAGTGTTCCGACGGACGATTACATTAATTAAACTTAGCATAATTGGGACATTTTAATGACAACTTGGCAAATAATAAATTCAAATAAACTTAGGTATAGTGTACCTACATTTTTTAAGTGCCTAACTTGGCCCAGATTATCGATCGAAGGTGACTTGCTCTGAAATGAAACCTATATACTATTTACACATACCATACATATTATACTTAGGTACTAATAAATGTATTATATCAGGTGAATAGTTAAACACCGATTTCCCTTTCAGTCGTCAGAAATTTGAATTTTTAAATGACTATCTAACTAACTACCTATACAAATAAATACAAAAACATAAACGACACTTGGGCGCTTCAGTAATTAATTATGATTTTCATCCTTTTACAGAGGTATGGAACCCAGACGAACCTCCAAGGCATCCTCAAGTGATACGAGTACTAAAGGTGTCGCCACACGTCATGATCATCAACCACTGCTCAGAGATCAGCGGGGGCGTGTTCTCGCTCATCCTCCGAAGGTCACCCTCCAGGGTCGACCGCTGGGAGTGGTTCGACTACAAGAGACAGTTCTTCAACTTCGAGTTACCTAATGTTGTCCGATACTCTGCAGTATGTGCGGGCTGTGTTGAAACTAGCTCGGTATTATTTATTTTAATGTGTATGACTGTTTTCGTAATTTTATAAGATTATTGATGTTGTTACTTTGCGCTAAAAAGTCATGAAATGTTGTTCAAAATAAATATTATTACCTACTTATAATAATTGGTCGCCTTCTTTTTATTTGTTACGGATAAAAACCTACGTATACGAAGGAAGTCTGTACATTATAATACCCACTCAACACATTTTCAATTATTGATCTCATTCTTTTAGCCCATCACCTAAACAATCCCCACCCACTCTTTCATCCATCATTGTATTTCCTTTTTTACTGTCCAAAAAGTAGATTTATTATACAATTCTATAGATACACATAATTTTAACAAACCTAAAAATACTTAAAATATTAATAATAACTATGTACAAGTATATAACAAGAGAGAAAAATAAATCAAAGGGCATCAAAAAATTCGTCCACATCGCTGTCAACAGGAAAAGTTTGCAAAAGGCTAGCAGCATTGCCACGTTGTATGGCAATGCTGATTCTTTGACCGAAAAATAGGCCAGCCCTCTGGTCATGTGAAGAGTCGACCAATCGCTTGGCGATGTCTCGATAAACATAGTGAGCACTCGGACCCCATGGTCAAAGAGTTAATTTAAATATGGGCACTACCATTATGTAGAATCATAGATAGTGCGATTAACGTTACGTTACGGGTTGTCAGAAGCCCGAAAGTCAGACAGCTAGTCCTACTAAGGGGTATTGTATCACCCAGTAACTGGGTTGTGAGAAGTCAGATAGGCAGTCGCTACCTGTAAACTACTGGTATTCAGCTGCATCCGGTTAGACTGGAAGCCGACCCCGACGTAGTTGGGAAAAGGCGTGGCGATGAGGTAGATAGTGCGATAGCAAGTATTTGCTTTTATAACCTAAATTATTGCACAATTTTATTTCAAGAGTACAATATAGGTGTATCTATGTATATACCTACATGTTGCACAATATATTGATAATTTATAGCGCAGTTTTTAGATGTTTGTGAAGATCACGAAAAAAAGAAGATGACTCATAAGTAGGTAGATATGTACTAATTATACGCATCAGGTTTTTCATACGCTCAGATTCTAAAACGTTGGAAAACACAAAACGACGGGCTGTATTGAAATTAGCTCGATATTTTTGAATATATATAGCTTCAATCTAATAAAGAAATGTATTTTATTTTTATTAGATGTTTGGTGTCATGAAATATGATACTATTTAATTATTATTATTTCTGCCAGTGGCTTTGCCCGCGTTGATGATGGAAGAGGAAACAATAAAGTCATATTTTGCACAATATTGTCTATTGCGCAATAAGTACATTGATGGTTTATGCTTACTCTAGTAGTATGTGAAGGCCGACCAATGACCTTTACCAAAAAAATTGTCATAGTACCTACTTTTATGCATAAATAACCAACAGATTTTGCTTACAATCAGATTTTAAAACATTGGAATACATAAAGTACTTGTTCCTGCACATAGTTAAAATAATACTTACGTCTTACCAGATGGTGAATAGCAACATTAGCAACTAACAACTGGGTATTGTCTACCGAATGTATACACATACGTAACCAAAAAATAATTAATCAAATAATTATGCAACAAAAAAAAAATGATTGTGCAACTATTTAGTAATTATTGCGAAATATTTTAATCGCTCAGGTAACTGTCTACAGGAAAACATTGAAATCATGTGTATTGGCGTCTGATAGCGTCTGGCGCTAGCTGCGAGTGTTTGCACCGGCTTGCGCCATATTTTTTGGCCAACACACGAGGCCCTCTCTAGATAAGCAGATAAAGATACGAATTTAGATTTTGTTGTATAAACAAACATAGGTGAACAGCGTATAACCAAAACTTGATTTAATTCTTCAATTCTTAGATTTTTATCTTTCGTAAAATTAAAATCACTTGTTTTTCGAAAGTTCTTCCCCAAGAAGCTTATTGGGGACGAAGGATCGTATGGGAATATGCTACTTATATACCTACCTAATAACATATAAGTATATCTAATTACCTATGTATATGTAGGTAGATGATCTCTGTTGTCTTTCTTCGTTAATTGGTTTAATTTATTAATTGACCATTTTCAATTATTGAGCTCATATAAAACGAGTAGGTATTTAAATCAATTAATAGGTACATGTAACCCGCTTAAACAAAAACAATGTATGTTCCCGCATTGCTTTTTAAGTAGGTACCAGCCGTCATCAGGTCAGTCCGGTTGGTAAGCGGGATTGTCCGAAAGGGTTACCGCTACCCCGGAACATAAAGGGCTAAGGAAGGAACATGGATGGGTTTTAGTCAGTAAAAGTCTGACACTCTCTTCCGCTCCACCCAGAGCGGCAGGAGTCATTTAATGATTTTCCACTCTCAAAAAAAAGGTCAGTCAGGTTTAGGTATCAGCAGGCTGTATCTCATGAACCGTAATAGGTAGACAGTTGAAAATTTCACAGATTGTGGAATGCTGTTGCCGATCTTAACAACGAATAATAACAAGCCATACAAGAATGTGTTTATTTTAAACTGAAGTCTTTTAAAACTCCAACTCGCACTTGGCTACTTTTTTATACGTTAGTCATCAGTAAAAGGCAATTGCTACATACCAGCCCGTACCTACCTACTCTATTTATTAATCAGTCGTGAAACTTAACTACTGCTCCTTAGCAGCAATGGAGTTGTTTGTGCGCGAGGATGTACCAGTGGCCTCTGATCTGTGAACCAGCGCAGGAGACAGGGTCACGTAGCCGCCGTGCTGACAGGACATTAACGAATTACGTCAATTAACCGTATGCCACACCGGATTTTATGAATCAGCTTTACCTACATAAGTAGGTGCCCATCTGAGAAATTATGCCGTGGCATCAGCAGTACGCTTAGTTACTTTTAGGGCTGATTTTTCAATCGTCAGATAAGTTTTATCGTAGAAATAAATATGACAGTTTGACAGGTTTTGAATAGAGAATATGTCAAACCGCCATTTTTGTTCTTGAAATAAAAGTTATCTGGCGAAATGTGGGTGTACTATTATATAGGTCTAACTTGTCGGGGAAAACGGGCGTTATATTATGTGCAGGCTATTGAAAAATCGGCCCATAGAGTGCATGGAAGGAGATGGCTTTATAGTATACAATTTCGAAAGTCATCTGTCGAAACCTAAGCGAACAATGGTCCTATAGGTGTTAAAGAGGAGAAGATCTTCGTAGTGATTGCGGAATCAAAATTTTGGAGTAAAGCCAAAGTTGCAAGCCGCTAGCGAGTAATAAATCCCAGTTGACAGAAAGGGGCATTACTTATAGGAAGTTCAGTTCACTGGAAACCTGCAATATTGCTAACTCACGTGTTGCCGTACATCTTCCTTTGATGATCATTTTAAGAACTATCCTTATTACAGCGATATATTATTAACTAGCTTCTGCCCGTGGATGACGGAAATTGCATGTTATTATACATATAAACCTTCCTCTTGAATCACTCTATCCATTAAAAAAAACTGCATCAAAATCCGTTGTTTTTTTTTAAAGATCTAAGCATACATACATACAGACATTAGGACAGCGGAAGCGACTTTGCTTTATACTATGTAGTGATTACAATACAACAAACACTTACTTGTGCATTCGACACACTGGAATATCAAATAGCATCTTTGATTTTTTATTAAACGGCTATTTAATTTTAAACTGCTGCTTTTACAACGGTTTGTCAACAAGATGTACCTATTACACCAATCGGGATTGGTTTTTAACGACCTATTTCTTTTCAATTATCGCCATCTCTTCTACTTGTTATGGACCGAAGGAGTTCAAGGGTAGATTGCACAATGTTCTATCTACGTACAACGATTTTGATAAATTCAACCACAGTATAAGCTTCAAACCAATTTCTGCCACGATGTTTGACTAGGCTCAAGTTCTTCAGCTTCCCTATTATTGAAACCAATCTCTTTAAAGAACGAGTAACCTTGAAGAATACAGACAGAAATGTAATACCTACGTTTACTTACCCGTCGTACGTTTTTATCGTATAAGTGCCTTGAATGAATAAGAAGGGACGTTATTCTAAGAAAGTGCAGTAAGTCTATTTTTCTGTGCATTCGCTGCGATGCAGTGATGTGTCATTCAAAGTTTGATTCCCATAAAGTTTTTCACATGCGTTTAAAACTTTGCACCACTGTGCATTCCTGTGGCCTTTGTCAGGTTATGGGTACCACATGTGGGAGTACTTCGAACGCTACGTCTTTTAGTCGCCACTTCAGAACCGTCCTACCCCATAGGCCATCTGTTCTGTGAGCAACGTGCTCTGCCTACCACCAGGTTTTTTTTCAATATTCTCTGCATTTCTGAAACTTAACGTGCTTTTCGAGGCAAGAAGGGATCTCGATGTGTAATTGATGGTCTCCCATACACAAACCGACCGCGGCAATTGTAGCTTAACCTTAGATATACCCGTGCAGCTGTTATTATTTAGGCAAGAGCCCCTCACACAGTATTATCTAATTAATATGAACTGACACAAGAAATTATAAATGTGACTTAGACGTGTTCTCATCTCCGGGAGCAGTGGTCGTGAATTAGTCTTAATTAGTTTACTTCCCACTCCTATCGCGAGCCCGCAGCAGTCACACACTGTGGCCACAACCTTACTATCACGCAACGACACACATCGAATACCAAAAAACAACTAGAAATGTACCGAAACGCGGTCGTTTTAATTGTTTTGTGGACTTCAGCCGAGTGCGCGAACTACCAACGATACGCTGAACCAGGTGATGCAAGATATGCCACGTCCTCCAGTTGGAGCAGCAGTTACACGACGCCATACAGTCAAAATCAATATCCATACAAATCTGCCAGCTACGGAAGCGACCTTTCAAACTTTCCTGAAGTAACCAGGTATCCTAACTACAGTCCTGGGGTCTCGACGAGCAAGTACAACACCTACACAACCCAAAGATCGAATCAGTTCTACCCTCCAGGCGGGGACAATTCCCAGAGATATGGAGACACCTACAATTACAACAAGCAAGGATACGGACAGGGGTACGGCACTGGCTATAGTTCTTACGAGATACCTTTCATGAAGAATATCAGGGACTACTGCGTGAACCGCTCGCCGCAGCAGGGCATCTGGGTGGACAGCTTGATGGGCATGTGGTATGGCGTGGAGTTCGTCCAGCACTTGGCCGGTGATTCAAGGATCGACTATGCAAGAACCTGCATCGTAATTCACATTTCGGAGCCTATTGATCAGGTTAGTTTTGTTTCAAAATCTTTAACACGGATTACGTAATGATTGCCTGAGAAAATTTAAATCTGTGCGAAGATATACCCTTTCTTAACTTATCATAGGTATCACGAGTAAGAATTAGAATAAGATACTTAATTAGAATCGGTAGGTAGAAATGAAGAACGTGAATCCATCACAAATACAATGCATTAAAAGAGTGTCCGTGTGAGTTTCTTGCCCGTTCGTCTCTATAGCTACCTACTAAACTTTGGGATGGACAATTGACTTCATCTTTCTGACTGACCGACCCCTTGACAATTCAAAAGCGCCTGGTTTATTTGAAATAAATGCTTTGAGGTTCAGTTTAGCAATGAGCATAGAATCTACCAAATTTTTTGCGACTGTGGCGCGGGTTTTATCTCCATAAAGCTCGTGAAATATTGAACAATTCGGAACTCACAGCTGTTGCTAATTGATGGCGGTGTATATCATTACATTACATTTTAGTTCCCCGTATATTTCCAGAAAACTTTTTCACAGGATAAGTTTAAATAATATGCGAACTTTAAAGTAACAATAATTTCAATTACAAAACAGAAACAAAAGCCGTAATTGAAGCTTTCTATTGGGAAAGCATAAACGCTGTTCTCTGCTGGAGCAATTGACGGTCCGTCAATTAGTGACGTGCCCGCACATTTAAACGTTTGTTGTGACAAATACCACCCAGCTCTATTACTCCTTGCCACAGACCTACAAATACTATACACCAGCACTTTTTATCGGCCCACAAATACCTAATGCTGGGCACACGGCCCCTGATGACAATTATCACCAGGCTTTGGCAAATCGGTGATTCTACTAATTGTAGGCACAGTCCCTCAAACAAATTGGTAAAAAGGCAGGTGCCCTTTTAGGAGTTTGAGGTTAAGTTTGGTCCAGGCCGTAAGTCTGATGCTTCTTCCTTCTGCACCATCCGTCATTAAGCCCCGTTTCAGCCATAGGAGTATTGTTATTGGAGCAATAGAGAATGCTTGTGCCCATAAACTTAATATTGCTGATGCTATACCGTACATTACTGTCAAGTAAAGGTGTGTTACCTTTAATTGACAGTCTATGGTAGTTATAGATACATAATATAAAAACATATGTAAAAGTACCTATAGAATGGTAGTGCGATAACTCCGAAGCTGAGATTACTTTAGTCAAAGTTGACTGGCTCATTAAGATGACTTTATTCGCATTATTTACTGGAATTTCGTTATCAGTACTAGACTGTTAAGTAGTACCTACTATTTGTCAGTATGCGATTCTTAGGTATTTCGGAAAATCCAGGACCTCGGGTCAATGTGGATGCGTTGTACTGATAAGTGGGTTTGTTTTAAAGATGACATAATTTTGTACTTATAGTAATGTTGTTTCATAGTTTTAAAGGTAATTGAACTTCTAAGAATCATTTGATATTAATAAGTTAAGCTTTCGGATTTAGGCTCACTTAAAGTTAACTTGGAAAAAGCCTACAAATTCATAAAAGATTTTCGAATAGGCAGGTTCACGGTGGCCTTCATTTTAATAAGTACTAGTTATATCTTAGACATTAGAAGTTATTATGTAGGCAGGTGCAACTCTTTAAAAAATAATTGTATATTATTAGGTAGGTATATATTTAAATATTAATACACAATCGTTTTCCCAAAAAATCAGAACGTTTCTACAATAATTCCCTAAAGCCAGCATCATACGTCAAGCTTTTTCTCTTGGCAAGCCAGTAAGCACGCGAGTACTGCATACATATTATTAGATAATGTTGTGAAATTTTCATTCACGTCGAGGAAAATCTTGTTTACGTTTTTACTTCGTGGGATTACCTATCGACTACTGGCCACCTCTGTCCGTATAAAAGCGTCGGCACAACTTTGATAACATCAAGCCGCGTGAGTCAGGCGCGCGCGCCACTTCGCCTCAGTCGGCTACGATCTCTTATAAGCGCAATATTTATTCGCGAGCACAATACCTCGAATTATAGTCTCGTTCGAGATATTCGAATATTATTAAAAAATCGGTCAGACGGAAGTTTGATGTCAGATAAGTGGAGTGAGTGTTATGTGAATACGAGAAACAGTAATTTAAGAAAATGGAGTTATTATATCGAATCTTACCTTGGATGTTGCTTCTGTTGACATCGCTAGCTGCTGAAGAATTCTTAATTTACGACATCGACCTTGATTCAAACCATACTGAAAAGAGCTCTAGTGGAGCTTATAATGCAACTAGTGTCAAATGTTTTCGTGAGCACTTGTACGACAGGATGGACATTAAGGAAGTGTTGGGCAAGTGGAAGGTGCGCGAGCTATACATGCACCTAAGCAAGGAAGGTGTCAACGAGTACAGAAGCTGCCCGGAAGTCACCATCTGGGAAGAAGACCACTTCCCCACTACCACGTTTGGGGTAGGTTTATTGATTTTCAATATGCAATTTGGCAATTTGAGACGCCGAAATTAGATCGTGACTAACAAAATTGTGGCCGCTGAAAAAGAGTGGTACCGTATTCTGCATGAAGTATTATTTTTTCAATATTTGCTGATTATAATAAAAAATATTGAGATCTCGGGTATTCCCTGTGCTGCACAGTGACCTCATAATAATTATAGGCTGATAGTTAAATAGATACTTACAATTGCAGAGTTAGATCTGGAACTAATAACTTTATTTACATTTAAGTTTGTATGTGCATGTTGTTCATAGAACATTGATGATTGTAATGTGTAACTACTTCAATTGAGTAAAATTTCATTGTATAATGGTTGTCGGACAGTGTGTCTGGTTATTCTGATCTCTATGTTGCTACAGTAATAAGACTGAAAATAGAAATTGTCTGCTTATTATTAGAAGAAGGCTGAATATTTTCTGGTAGTTAGGTAGAGTATAGACGTAAATAGATATAAGTACATAATGGACTCGTAAGAGTGTCTTTAGAAGATAGGATTATTGACTGCGTAAATACTTAGTATTTTTTGTACTTCTGTATGTTAGTATTACGAAGACATCTGGTCAACATTTTATACTATTTTTAGAAAAAAATCTTCGCCCGAAAGTTAAACAACGGAAAGGCTTATTAAAAATCTCACATTGTATACCCACTGTTTACCAATGCAAATTATTGATTGTACATTTAATAAAAATAAAAAGGTATCTTACAATTCAGTTTGTATAAATGAAAAACCTCGTCTAAATCAGAAGCTTCTTGAATCGACAGTAGTCCATCGTGCGTACGAGCCGATTCATCACAATTTTACTGCCAGTTAAGACTGGAAACAATGACAAACCTTTTCTATAATTGGCTGCGCCTGAGGCTCACATTCTCATATGTGCTACCTCACCTACCTACGTGACTAGAAGTACTTTCATATTTCTAAATGCTTGAATTAGCATAGCCGGGAAAAAGAGCAGACCAAAACAAAAAAAACTCACCTATAAAAAAAGTATGGACGTAAATTCCCCAAATCCCACAGAACTGTACTTGCTTTATACCTGGTGAGTATTTTACTCGCATAGTTAGTTAGTAAGTATTTTATACTTACTAGGCAAGTATTGTGTGTTGTTATGAAATCTTTGCAAATGATTTCGACATTGTACATTCCTAGATCAAGGCTCAGCAGACAACAATTTCCAATGAGGTTTCCATAGAAATTGTTCCATTACGTCGCGTCCATCTGTGGGAGCATTAATTTAACCTCCAAAGTGGGTATGTTTGGGTAATAAAACCCACAATCAGTACACCTACCTATAATTAGTATGTACCGCAGCACAGATAAAAGGAATGAAAAAAGGTATCATGTATACTGATTTTCTTTGACGTGTAGACGCGTAGGTACCTACTTACTTTTAAAAAGCTATGCAACTGAAAGACTAAACTACTTAATAGATGACGAAGAATGTTTCATGCAGGTAGGTAGGTAAGGTATACCTAAATAGCAAGAAAAAAATAATTAAACACGAATCAGTCCCCTCTGGCGCTTTATTGTAATCTAGACAGAATTTCTCGAAGAAGTAGATAAGCAGAGATGGACAAGTATGACATTGCCATTTTAGCATTGCCTCAGTCGGCTCATAATTCCAAACTACTACAAATAAAACTTCAATGTTTTCAGGGTTCCGTACCTCAAAAGGAAAAAACGGAACCCTTATAAGATCACTTGTTTGTCCCTCTGTCTGTCAAGAGTTCAAGACCATTTTTCTCAGGGTCTTGTGGAGGTAACAAGTTGAAATGAAAATTGATTAAGGAGGTCTACGGTCCCTAGCTCTTTAAAATCAACCTCACAGTCTAAGCGACATATTTTTCGACACATACAAAAAAATCAAAAACTACGGGGTACTTCCCGTTGACCTAGAATCTTGAAATTTGGCAAGAAGCAAGGTGTCACAGAGCAAGTAAAGGAAAAAGTCCTAAAATTATTGGTAATTTGTAGTTCAGTCACTTTTTTATTCCGATTACAATCTTACATTTTGTTAGTTACAGGTTGAAAATAGAATACGATGATATCGATGTATGAACATATGTTTTTCACCTAAAATGTTAAGTTTGTTCTTCGGATAAATTCAACCCAACTACGAAACCCTTCATTGTGCGTGGTTCGACAAATCAAAATCAAATAAGGCACAAATTACGAAACACAAACACTGCTCTGTACTTTTATCTTATTAGATACTTACTTAGTTATTTCAAAAAAGTCATGTAAATTCCAAACCATTTAGTAGGCATGAGTACAATATAAACTAATCGCCTAACTTTATAAACGGCAAACGTTTTAAATAATAAATTCTTACAATATTACGTAAAATTTGCATTTAAAAAATTAATGTAATAAAAAACAAACTTATAAGACCGCAAAATTATATTTTTTATAAAAACTAGGTATATGTTAATAATTCCTAGAAAATTCCGAATGGTTTTCCTTATACAGAGCGCGTTTCTTCCATGTGACAATATTACTATTGCACAACCCGTCACAAAACATTATGAAACTTTGCCGGCCGCGGCTTCGTTTGTGTAGATTAGCGAATGCTCAAAAATTACTGGACCTACGAAGATGGGCACAGAGGTAGATTAAGAGTAGGAGACGTCAGCTAAGAAAGGTTTTTAGGAACCTCACCCCCTAAAGGGGTGAAATAGGGGGATCTTTGTATGAAAATTTCAACATTGCCGTGGGCAGCAGCTCGTTATCTATATACCTTACTATCGTTATACAAATTTCAGCCGAATTCTTTTAGTGGTTTAAGTTAATAGAGCAGTCAGTCAGTCACGGTTTTCTTTTATATATACAGATTCAGACATTTTATGTATGTCGTATCGTTATCGTAACATGACGATAACATAACAGGCTCAATAATCAATAGACAATCACTCCTCAGAAAATACTTATCTTAGTTCAAGTGGTTATAGCTAGACTAACAGAATCTATTAGGGATAGCCCATTAGGGCTATCTATTAAGATTCTACCAAGTTCTGCTAGGCATACCTACTCTTTTATAATTTCATTTATTTGTCCAAACATGAGTATATACTTAGGTTCAATTAAATTTTCGGTCATGATTCTAACTAAGAACCTATCTGGAATTATCCAACACATCATCATTATCAAGAACTTATTGGGTAATTAAATTAACACGCGCTTTTTTTTTGTTCTTCTGTTGTATAAAGCGCGGTATGACAGCTGTCCAAATATCCCAAACTGCAGTCTAAACCCCCGGGTTCAGTGACACAGGTGTGTCAGTTCGCTCGCATGCTGTAGGGAGCCGGTTCCGACCTCAATGCTCCATCCGGCAGATTGAACCGCATCCGACCGTAATTCATGATCACGGTTGCAAAATATAAATCGCTAACAAAACTAGCCATGTTTTGTTCAAATCGTTCGAATTAAGTACGAAAAAAGGTTTCGCAAAGGAAGTTTTAGTGTTGTTCTTTTTACTTTTAAATTACATTCTAATCAAAACCTTCTTGGAACATACTTATTACATTAGGTCCTTTAACTTTTTGTTCCAGGCTGCCGTTACCATGTTTTGCAGTAAGACCGTCTCTGTAGTCTGTATCCACCAATATTATAACTCAAGTTTAGCCAGTGTTGTCACATTAAATACACAAACTCGCAAATTGTTCAAGTTCATTGTAACAGTTTTCGCGTCGAGGTTAAATTGGTTTAGACTTGTTTCTTAGTCGGAACCCTAAAAAAGGAAGAGGTTTTTGCTATACTTTTTTATTTTTGTTTATCGATACTTTGGTCAATTGTGGATCGATAAAAAAAAATCTTGGGTAGTAATTGAGTTTGCTTAGATAGGTATAGGTATTTAATCCGTTTTTTTGGAACTTTGTTGTGTTGTTTTTATTTGTTACCGTCATAAATCAATTGACAACGCTCTCAGCCTTACATACATAAATCTGTTGAACAATACACGTTACTGTTAGTTACCTAAGTACCTCATCCTAAGTTATTTCCGTACAAATGGTGTTCATGCCCGTTTGTTTAAATAAACTATTAGCACACGACAATTACCTGAAGGAAACTGTAGAAACGAATGTGATACGTTTTCGCTCGAGTGCCTTCAAAAACGAGACTCATATCATTTGGTCATTCCAACTGACTCATACATAAATACTGACATACGACAATGGGGCAATTAACTGCTCCCACTTTATACCTACCTACTTTATGACTACAATTCTACATCAACGGTACTAAGGTAGCAATTGTCGAATTTCGAGATGTATACAATAATTAATGTGACCTGTATGTCTATGTTACCCATGACGCATCGTGACCCAGCGCTGGGGTCAATCTGAGTGACCCACTTAATCGCCAAGGATGCAATCTCTAGAACAAGATGACTAACTTCAGGTTCAATTTGATGAACGTGGAAATTGTTTACAACTACTTGGAATTACTGGGATGGGAGAGAATGTTTACATGTTCTGTATGTACACGTGTGTTAGACATCATTGTTTGTGCTTAAGAACTGTGTCCTATGTGTATTGATTTTTCACTATCGAGAAGAGGACTTAGGTACTTAGAGCGACCTGATTTTATTTCTGTCTAGGCCCTTTGCCGTTATACTAATTTATGTGTTTTTGTCTTTTTATACGAATAAATACATTATGCTTGTTGCCAGGCAGGTTAAATATAAGTAGGTATTTATCTGTATTGACTGGTGTGTTTTCTTTGTAGGCATGTATATTTTTGTATGTTAGGTGACTACTTTGTATTCAAAATGTGGAATGCGTAGGGTTCACGGAAGTCGATTCATCATAGCGATATCGTGAAAGAAAAAGGGACATGTGTTCCTATGTCTTAAGATCTTATAACCGAAGAAATCAATCCGTTGGCTTTAGTATCTACCCACAAAAAACTAAATGCCTCTCATCACTTTCCAGCCCTCGACGGAGAACCAGCTGTTCCACGTGCAGCATATCAACGCGAAGTTCCGCCAGGAGTACAGGCATCTGCGCCTGCTGTGGGACGAGGCGGGACAGACCATCGAGTACTCGCTGTACTTCAAGAATGACTCCGCCGGCTACTGGCAGGTGTTCGACGGTCAAAATGGTGAGGATATAATCATCATATTACTATTAAATTACGCAACAATTGCGACAATTTATTTTTCAGCCTCATGCGTGTTGATGTTGATGCACGAAAAAAGAAAGACAATAGTTCTCCATTCCTTAATAATTGATGTTATTAATCAATCACGTTTTAGGAGCCTCGCAGTGTCAACACGTGTTCTTTGGAATTGCCTACATGATCACCTATTGTATAGATGATTAGTTTATTTTTTCACATTTCAGGAACAATGCCGGCTCTGCCCAAATATCAACAGTTTAGCGGTACTATTCAAGTTCTTAAAGCGGTCAACGATCATCTCCTACTGAACTTCTGTCAAGACCAAGTGAACGGCAAGTCACCGCAGCTGTACTCCGTCCTGTTCTCCCGCGAACCTGGCTTCATGGAGCGGTGGGAGCTGGACTCCGTGCACGCTCTCCTACAGAACAAGAAACTATCCGTCGCTTCAAGAAGAATGGTCTGCGGAAACAGCGCCGACCGACCTATTTTTAGCCAAACTTCGTCCTTCGTTTTACTAATACTATTTTATAATTTATGATGAGGTCCTATTAACGACGTCTTATCTAGGGACTATTCTATTTCTACAAATACACGAAAATATATTTAATCGGACAAGATGAGATCACTGACGAACTGTTTTAACGCCCACACAGTTACTACGTAACTATCGAAGATGACATAATGCTAACTGAACTTGAAGGTAGATTAGATGCGCTGCGCAGAACGTGGCACGGAAGTTCTGGGACATTTGAGTCCCATGCTGTTAGCGTCCGTACTAAAACAATTGTCACGAAATATTTCAAAGTCACCACGCAATAAGCTGCATTCCGAGGTTAAATGTTAAATGCCGTCATAAAAACCACGCAGAACGTTTTAAGACTGCATTTTGGAACACAATGTTTATTGCAAACAAAGCTGCAAAATGTCCGTGACTTGAAATGCTGCAGTAAAGGTGTTAAATGTTTCATTGTGTATGTCTGAGGCCCTCGACGTGCTTATTTCACTCTTCAAAATACTAAACCGGTTCCATCTCATGTGTCCTTGTCTGCCCTTGAAAGATCTGAGACTTTGACAAGGACAATAGTCCTTGTCAAAGTCTCAGATGAGAGAGAAATGTACCTACTTATATCGTTTTTAAATATCCGTCCTTACGTAATGTGAAATGATTGTTGATCGAGCTGAAATTGTAAACGTAAAGTTTGATCACAATGTTAGCGGTTTCATTCGACGCAACGCGGGAGCTAGACCACAAATTGTTGAGGATGAAACTGCAAATTATAATAAGTAGGTAAGATAGTCAAACAACGCTAAATTGCCGCTCTTTATCTAGTAATATAAACACAATTAGATGTCTATAACAATGATCTTACTTATTGTAACAAACGACCATTTGTTTTAATGTTGAATTTATTTACGTAACGATGTTAATATGAGGTCATACTAGCGCAATGTTTTGAAAAATGTATGCGGATAATCTGTTTGGAAGTGAACTCGTAACTGGGGTGCAAGTGTTGCCAACAGTGCAAGCGCATTAGGTAGTCTGCCTCCGATATTCGAGGGTTACATAACCGACGTTATGGTGCTTCGCTAGACTCTAATTTGTTGTACAAACTTCTTGGTATCTACTGTAAGTATCCGCATTTTAATAGCATCTGTTGTGTATTTAACTTGTTACTATACACAAACCTACTACACGTAGTGCGTGTATGAACATAATGTTCTAAAATGGCCATACATTCATTCGAATGACCAAATACTGTTGTAATCTCGTTTTCATTAAGCATCCTCACTTAATTTAATAATATTTTTATATTTATTTTAATACCAAAGATTTATTTATGCAACTATAATTTTAAGTACATTTACCAATTCTTTTGAAGAATAAATTTTGAAAAAACCTGTTATATTATTAAACCTCATCATATGTATTATGTACAGAGGCCAGCACATCAAGTTGCGACAATCTGTCAAATTTCTTTGATAGTATTTCAACTTTATTGCATAGATATAAGGTTCATTTTCAATTGGGAAAATTTGACAGTTAGGGATAACTTGATGTGCTGGCGTCTGTACACTACTGATGGCTAATGGGATCTGATAACGAAATGAGCCCATTGAAAATTACAGCATTATTCGAGAAAAATGAGGTCAGAATCGATGTAAGCCCACGTGGGATTACAAACCAAATAATACATGCCCCTGGAAACCTATTTAAGTCCATTTATGGCTTCTTCCACGTGAGTTACCAAAAATAAATCTCATTTATTTATTATGATTTGTAATTCTAACTTCGTCTTTCACCTTGCACTGCATTGAATCCATATAATAGAGCACCGTAATTTTGTTTGTTTATAATTTGAGAATGGATATTATTAGAGATGTACCTACACTTTCTATGAATTGAATATGATGCCCAGTCTACCTACTTTTCCTTACGAAAAAGTTCAAGCAGATAAAATGTTACCGCACTAACAAAAGGTTAGATTTAAATACGTATATTCAGGTAATTCAAATTTTGGAGCCCGTTCCAAGGTCGCCCAACAAATCCAACAAATTGTCTACAGTTGTAAACGCCGTTGATCCAATTAAACCGGCTGCTCCTCTACAAGCTCTATTACAAGCCGAATTTAGCACTTTCAGAAAACAAGTTTTAGCTTTATTTCGACAGAGATAAAGTTGAATTTTATTTGAGAATAGGTTTAGAAATTTCAGTTCGGTGTTTCAGTGATGACGTCACTCAGCCACCCGTTATGAAGCGAGCATGCTTGAGGGGTGGCCCCCACACACGTTTATTTTATAGTCTAGACTTCGTTGTAGTATAACAATCCTTCAGCATTAATCGTGTTTCCCTAGATTAAATATATGGAGCTAAATTCTTGTTCAATTAAAATGGGGTTTAGAAATATATTGTGTCCAACATTATATACCTATACAGGGTTATTTGTAAAACACCAGAAACCTCTTAAGAGGTCATTGTACTCATCATTATGAACAACTTTTACTATGGGACCAAACCTAAAATCGCGAAAAAAAAATCAGCTGTTCCTTACATTTTGACGAGTTATACGAACATAAATGTAGGGAACAGCTGAACTTTTGTATCAATTTAACTAAAAAAACAATGTAAATTAACCGCCATGTGGTTAGTTTTTAATGATTATTGCTTTATGTCGCTAATATAAATTATCATGACATATAACATTTCATTGATTGCAGCTAGTATTGAACGTATAAAGGATAGCGAAAGGCGTCTCTGTTGCTATATTAACGGTAATCATGAAGTTAATATTCGTGTTAATTTGTGTGGTAATCGGCGTATTCGGTAAAACAACGCATAAACCACATAGTACTAAAAAAATACCATGCGAAGGCGTCCACGTCAGCGGGAAACTGCACAAAAGACGTGTCATAATGAACGGAATCAATCGGCCGTATCAACTGGCGATGTACAACCACGAACATAAAATATTTTTCAGCTACAACGTCGGAGAAGACACCGAGGACACCTTCGGGATTGGCTACGTGAAGATAAACGACACAATGCCGACCCCGATAGATGGAATTAAAAACGGATTCGCCGTCGCCGTCGACGAACATAATAAGACAGCGTTTTTCGGAGGCACCGATGGAATCTACGCAGATAATCTAGAGAAATCCCACGGCTTGAAGCACATTGTTAAGGATCGTGACATTTGGGACTTGCAGATGTTCAACCACCACTTGTACTTCATACAGTACCCGACGCAGCGGCTACATAAATACGACGTGAAGGAAAAACACGTCGAACTGCAGCAACACATTCATGAAAAAATATACCAGTTCGCTATTGATGGAGATGGTGACACATTTATCACGACTAGGGATGGCTTGTTCGAGGTAAAGAAAGGGACGAATCCTCGCATCCCATACGACGGGCCCAAAGTGTTCAGGGCCATTGAAGTCAATCACAAAGGCGTCGCACACTTCTGCGCTCAAAGTGCCATCTACGTTGCGCACAAGGAGAACCACACGCTCATACAAATAGCTAGCATCAAGAATATCTTCGGGCTAACCTTCGATAGTTCAGACAATATCATTTATTCAAATCCCCATGAAATTGTGAAACTATTGCCTCATGATTGTGAGTAAAAGTTTTGTCAACCTTTTCATACTATCTAAGTACTTACATAACTATATCAAATAATTTGTATTTTATGTTTTAAATACTTGGCATAAATTTTTATCATTACTTACTGAGTGTTCATTCACCCATTCTTTAAAAACAGTGTCGTGTCAAAAATCATATACCCATTTCAGAAATTATTGTTACCTCAGCAAAATGCATGAGGTACCAGGATAGTAGCACTCTCGAGATATGACATCATAGAAAAGGATATTCAGTATCTATCTCGCTTCCGCATTGGAGGGTCGCACCCTATTTGATTTTCCCCCAACCCTCTGCGTTTCCCGACCAATCCTCACCCCGCGTATGTAAATACTACGAATATTTCGGAGCGAAACTTTTATTCTAAAAAACTTTTTACGATCAAAACGTCAAAAATAATAATTAATATAGTTAGGTACACAATCAATCGAAGCTAACAAGAATAAAATAGAATGGGCGTTTAAAAAGGAACAACTTTGTTTGCTTTATAATATAATATGGCAGATACTGACAAGTATTTATATGTATCTCGTAACCTTATGCTAGCCTGGTGTGGTGGACGCCGTATCTATTGAACAGTCAACGATAATAATATCGACGTGGGGTGACACTGTCGTATTTTGCGAATATCGATATGGTCGAAAAATTTATACAAAAGCGTCCAACGTAATTTCCAAAGTAGGTGGTATGCTTTTTTAAAAAACGAGTCATAAAGTATATAGAAACAAATGAGTTGTCTCATTCATTTTATTTCTATACTGTAACATAATTTCCCAACTGTTTGATAGTTTTTCAAGGGAAACAAGTCGAACACAAGAACACTGTCAATTAATTTATTCTAATTTTATTAATTATTATTCTACAAGACAAAGTTATAAAACAGAACTATTTCTTGACAAAAGTGCTCAGCGTTCAAAATAACAAGAAGTGGTCGGTACCTACGACAATTTTGCCGAAGTTTTCACGACAAGAATTCTCTAATCTCTCTCAACTTATGTTTTCCGGGTACAAGTGTATTCGGGACCGGTCGTGAAAAACCGGTTGCCATCGTTACTGAGCGTTGCAGGAAAAGGAAGAAGAATGTAGGACTGAGAACTGAAGAAGAATTTTCAACCAACCTGTAAAATATTTCCCATATGGACAGTGGTCAGTGGCTTGACTTGCGAAATCTCCATGACAACGTCGCGAAATCGTCGGCAGAGGTCGTTTGTACCAGGGAAGCATAAACTGCAAGCAGTCGCGTTTCGATAGGGAACGCGAATACCAATACCGGAGTTTGGCGGAAGGGAAGCTAGGAAGCTTCGCTTTGTTATGCCACCCTAGTGAGCGGCGCAATTCGTGAAATATTTTTGCTATTGTCTGCCGACAGGGGCACATTAAAGAGGGTTGGTTAGTAAATTCAAACTTTTTATTTTATTTGAAGTTGCGTTCTTTATTTGGTTGAATTTGTAGGAATTAAAACTAAAAAATCTTACTTGAATATAATATCTAGAACGCAACGAGATCTTACACTTCGCAGGCGCCCGTTGAAGACACAGTCACCGTTCCTCTGACGTAGGTTACACCGTCTCTACACGCACAGCTATCCTGTGAAATTAATTTTAAATTACTATGTAGTTAGTCTATCAACAATCCAGTATTTTTTTCTTATCAGTTTGTGAATCACGTTGGAGCCATTTCCCGTTCCTGACCTTGGCTCACCTAAAAATTTGTACGCATTGGATATGACGTTTGGAACTGTGTCATAGAGATGACTGTTTTTTTTTATAAAGACACAAACATAGTATGACTACAATATGGTTTTAAATAGTTGGGTAAACGTATAATATATACTTACAAATATATCTTGAAACGACGGACACTCATCCTGCTCATAAAACTGGACCTTCTCAAGATTATGTCGAATGATTTCGTACGTGGTTCTTCTCTCCTCATCGCAACGCTTCTCGGTAGAAACCAGTCCTGTGTTATACCTCTTAACCCTCAAGTGCTCAGCAGTAACATTGTTCATGATATCGGGGCTTCCGAAGATCGCGTCTTCTAAGAAGGTGCAGTACTTATCGTTTTTCTTTGTCATATTTATGTAGCCATTCGAATTGACGCGTAGTTTAACATTTGACTCGTCATTTTCTTTAGCGAGATAATTCTGGTAAAGCTGTTCGGTTAGCACTGGTGTCGGCGCCGGCGCAGCGAGGGCCTTTCTTCTAGATCTTCTGATTTTGATATAGAAGCTGGTGACGAACTGGAACTTGAGGATGTATGCGGCAATTTCGGCGATGCTCGCGTACCCGCTTTTGTTGCCCTTGCTGTGTAGGAGGCAGAAGTGCTTGGGGGGCGATGTGCCGTATGTAAAACCTGGGAAAGTAGGTAATATTGTGAACCAACTGTAGCCAAACTCAATTATAAACTTGGACTGGGCCCAGTTGTGAGTGAAGGACTTGTCAACTTTGAATAGGTGCTAAGTTACAACTAATTGTGGAAAAGCCAAAATATTGTTTACATCTAAAAGCGGCAGCTCAATTTCACTGTACACCTGAGCACTAATCAAGAATCGTGTGGAGAAAAATAGTGGGAATATCTAGACCGCCCGTAACTCATGTCAGAAAGGGCCAGACAAGTAGTACTTACTATGTGTATTGTAGCAAGAGCACGGAGTGAGCAGCGGCGAGTGCTCAGCCAAAGTCTGAGGTGCACTGCGCGTGCGACAGAAGTTATTACTGTTCCACGTGGAGTCTGTGTACGGGATGGAGTCGCACGCGCTGCCCGATGCCGACTGCGCGCACTTACGGGACTCGCGCAGGGAGAAGAATGTTAGAGTTACTACGGCCTATAAAGAAATAAAGTAAGTTTGATCTGATCTACATCGTAAAGGCTGTTCTCTCTGTTTTCTGATGTCACGACCTTCATTAACTATCGCTGCTTGTTACACAAAAGGTAGAATTAAATAAAGCGTAGAAATAAATAAAAAAGTAACCCGTACGTTTGTGTAGGCTATGCAAACTTAACGTAGCACACACACGGAAACCGTAGCTGCACAGAAGATTCCCATAGCCCTGACTTGCTGTCAAATTGTACGCTCGTAGTCTGCTACGCAATCTTAGCGTAGCAGACCGATGAAGAATCCCGTAGCTAGATCTTCTACTACGCTCGTAGTCCGCTACGCAAACTTAGCGTAGACGGTACATAGGTGGAAATCGTAGCGCGCAGAAGAATCCCGTTTTGACTTTCAACTACGCTCGTCATACGCTCCGCAAACTTAAACGTAGCACTGAATTTGACACTTTATTATACTTTCGTAGTCCGTTACAAAACCCCTAATAAACCCAAATTCAAAAGATTTTTTTAGAAATGACAGCTATGCATTTCTGCTTAAATGTATGCGACAATAATAATTAGTATCACCCAGATATAAGTAAAGTGTTCAATGAAAAACAAATATTATGTCTGAAAACAATATTTTCATTCTGAAAGTCATATTTTACTCCGTGCGTACGTGCAAGGCCCGACGGTGATGTTAGGACAACCTACCATAGTAAAGCAAGCAGCAGCACAAAGCGTAGCGCACAGCGGGAACCCGTAGCGTTCGGTCAGTGCCCCACCGAGCGCAGGCCCTAGGACTTCGCCCAGCGAGTAGCAACAGGACCACACGCCTGCCACCGCGCTGTACGTCGCCAGGGCTTCGGGGCAGCCGCCTTCGTAGCTTTAACATAGAATAAAACCTTGAATCTCCCCAAAACCTTTTATTTTACTATTACTGGACTCATAACAAAGACCTTAAAGAGGCCGTTATTTCCACGTAATATAACTTGAATGCAAACGCACTGACAGACCACGCAGAGCCTAAACCGCTAGGTCTAGAAGCATGATACAAAAGCATGATTTCGAGTGGTTTTATTTTATATCACTGTTAATTTAGGTATAACAACTTACATAGAACTCGTTAGCACTCCTTGGAAGGTGGGCAGAAGTGTCAACGCTACGGATATGCCCAGGATAGACAACGCTACTAGATCCAGCCACAGGTCCCTGCAAACATAATCTATTCGCAAAATATCCGTACGATTGGTAACTATAACACAACAATATAGCTGTACAATGATTTTTTGGCACGTGGTGAAAATATATTCGCTATTGCAGCCATATTGTTTTTTCAATGAATTTCACCTTCTTGTCAAAGTTATTCTGGCGCCAAAACATCTTGAAGGACTGCAGTACAGACACGGCCCTATCGGAATACCAGGGCTGCGGTATTTTTTTTTTAATATCACAGCATTATGCTGAGATAGGAACCTTTTTGGCCTCGCAAAGATCTTATTTTAAATATTTTGTTTTGTTATTCTTGATTGCTTCTTTATTTCTTATTCTATTAAGAGTTGATTTTTCAATCGTCAGATAAGTTTTATTGGAGAAATAATTATGACAATTTGACAGCTTTTGCATAGAAAATATATCACAACGCCATTTTTATTTTTCAGATAAAAGTTATCTGACTATTGAATAATCAGCCCTAATACTATTTGTATTTCCTGTGCGTGTCCCAAATATTTATTTTTTCTGTTACACCACAATCAGGCGTGAAATAAACTGTATTCTGTTTGGCTTTTATGAGATGCTTACCTTGGCAGACCCGGAATAAAGGGGCACGGGCCCAGTAATAACAAGCCTGCACTGGACAGGAACAGACCCCACACCATCATGCACCAGTGGTTGTGGACGCTGCAAAGTCAAAGTCAAGGGAGGGATATGAATTTTAGACTATTTATGTATCTATGTTAGTTTATCTGTTAACTCATAACTCCTAAACTACTCGTCGTATTTTTCCAAATAAGACTAAGGGCTTTTAATTTTTCTGTGAGTGATTTTCTGTTTATACCTGTTTAGTTGGCATTTTTGTCTTAGCTGGGTTTTTGTTTCTAAGTTTAATTTTTATATTTTAGATCTAAAATATAAAAATAGGCAAAAGTACAAGTGTTTTTTACGATAGTTGACTCAATATAGTGAGATAGCTGATAGAACATAACGATAAAAAGAGAACTTACCGATCTGCAACCCATCCCCAAATTGGGCTAAATATTCCATAGAGGCTAGAGAACAGCAGAAATATCAGCCCGATCTGTTCCGTGGACAAGCCGAACTGGCGCAGGTGGGGCTCCAGCGTCGGGTCGAGGAAGGCCCATGTGTTGGACACGATCACTATCACCAGGCCTGTTATTATTATCGAAGGGATCTTGAACAGTCCGATGATGGATGCTGTCTTGGATCCGGACACGTATTCTGCAAAGGAAAATATTTGAGGTATTGTCTATTGACTGTGAAACATTAAATTGAGTGATTATAAAACATAGCCCTTCTTTGGCAGTCGGGTAAAAAACACTTCAAAATGTTACCGTAAGAATAAATTAATGTACGGTGACCCCGGAGGGTCACATACATTTTTCATGGTATTAAATCAAATGAAACAGAGACGTTTAGTGATGGGAAACTAAATTATCGCAGAAATCGAACCTATCGGCTGCGGGCGCTTATCACAAACCTTTAAAATCGCTGAAACCTTTTTAATAGTTACCTTCGCAATCAGTGAGCAAGAAGAAGTTGATGGGCACCGTCAACACCATGATAACGCCAAGAGTGTAAAATGGTAGCCCGAAGCCCCCGATCTACCTGGAACATTTATAAGTAATAATACATCTACATAGAAAAATAGAAATGTGAATTTAGTACGAACTTTTTCGTCAATTTTATCTAATAATTAGTTAGTGTTTTGCCATTGCAAAAATAGATTTTGCATTGTCTTATTCGGAACATGACAAGAGCGAACACTATCGTTACGAATGTTGCGCTAAAGCTACCTACTCAAATGTAAAATTGAAAATGTATGGCATTTTCTTTTCTTAGTCCATATTTTAATTTAGTTACTTAAGCCATATTATATTAATGTGCATGTGGTATATAAGAGATATAGAATTTCTTCATCGTCTTAAAGAATAGGTAAGTATATATTTTTATTAAAAAATCACTTACATGTAGTTAGGTACATAAATATTATAACGCCCTCATTTTCCTATCGACATGTAATGAAGGTAATTTTTTTTGATGTATGGGATGTATGTATTGATTAAATGGGAGTGTTAATTAAACCTGCTACGGATAACATTACTATACAGATTATTTTGTTCGTGATCGTGTTGCACAGATTAATTAAAATCACTAACAACTAGGTTTTAATGATTAGGTACTGTAAAAATTGATTAGATCTCGACATTCAGAGCAACCAAATACTATGTGTCCGAATGTCGCATTTATTGTATTATATTCGTCATTGTTTTTTCAGATTTATTCCAGACAAAAGCAACAAACTTTGATTTGAGCATCTATATTTCAAAAGTAGTTTGATACTTATAAGAAATTTTATATCTAAATTGTTCTTCCATAGGTATTTTTTTATCGTTTGGCTTTGATTTGACGTCATTGGTTTAATCGACATTTTAAGGTGAAATAGACTGGAACTACTCTCCTTTTTCAAATTCTGAAATGTACTTACATGATTCTAAAGCTACTGGCTACTTAGAATAATAAAGAATGCAACAGAATTTTAAACTGATCGAAAACTGAAAAAAGAAATCATCTGTTCCAAAAAATTTCTTCTTGGTTGTCCCGGCGCCAGCAGGCCTCCACACTTAAAATCTGGCCCTGCTACCATGGGTTGCATCAAGTGAATTGCGGTATTTCGTAAAAATAAAAGCAGCAAATAAAAAAAAACAACAAGAGGTTGCATTATCAAAAATCAGAAAAAAAACCTCTTGTTGTTTTTTTTTTATGGTGGCGTGCCTAAAAGCAAAAAAAAAGTCGTTCATAAAATAAATACAATTACCGAGTACAGGAGGCCTCCGATGGCCGGTCCCACGGACATCCCGAGACCGATGAATGTCTCCAGTATACCGAGGACGGATCCAATGCTGTCAGGAAACGTATTCACAACGAACACATAACTGGCTGTGGAGTATGCGCTCGCGCCGAGAGCCTCCAACCCTCGCACCACGAAGCAAAGCGTCGTAAATGTCGCTGTGTCTTCAATTAAAGCTAGTGTGCTAGAAATAAAAAGGGTAAAAATGTAGCTGCTAAAATAATTTATAATAAAGCTGCTGCAATAAGTGTGATTCCGTCAGCCATTGTTGCCGATTTGTGTAGCCCGTTTAAGAGTCTACATCATGAGCCACCCTATGGCCGACATATCGCAACACATGGCCCAGCCATAGATTGCTCGGACATCAGTGTCCGAGCAATGTTTTTGTAATGGCCGGGCAATTAGTTGCCAATAGTGCAGCCACAAACTGCAGAATAATATTAAAGACCGTTTAGAAGCGCCTTATGAAAAATGAAAAACGAATTCTTAGTGTCGTATATTTAGATTCGTTAATTTTTGATTAATAGTTTCTACTCAGACTTAGCTAACAAAATGCTAGCTGATTTTAATGAAAAAATTGGAAAAAAAACCATTTGCGTGATTAAAAATAAAAAGAAAAAAAAGTTTTAATGGCTCTTCGTAATTATTTTTACCAAAACTAGCCAGCATTTTTTCAAAGTCAAGTCAGTCAGTCAAGTCAGTCAGTCAAGTGTCAAAACGGTTTTTTCAAAGGTAGAATTTCGTTTTAGATTTTTATGGTGCCTGTCTAGTCAAAGGCACATGTTTCTAACGTCACACGCTTCATCGAAGAAGTTAATAATTCGATTAAATGACGTAGAAAATGAAAAACGTGCACTATCTACTGTAATTCTACACAAGTGCTACCGTTTAAAGCAATATCAAATTAAAATGTAGTGTTTAGTGACCACAGAGAAACCAAAACCATTTTTGGTTTCATTTCATGATGAGAAACGAATCCTGATCGATGACGTCAACACAAAGAAACACGCTTTTGATGATATAACCCAATGTTATCGCTTGCTACGCAATTTGTTATAATACAAGAATTGTTTTGTGTAGTTTTACGAGAATCCTTTATCAAAAATCGTTTAAAACGGTCACGTAACATATCCGTTACGATGTAATAATGCTAGATATATCCAAAACTAGAAATTCAGTCACTTACTAGATAGGTATATCTATTGAAATATGTTCTTACATTTTTTAGTCTATTGGTTATAGTGAGAAGGCTCAGTGTGACGTGTTTCATAAGTGGTAGGTATGCGTCCCCAGGTCAACGCTACATGAAAGCGTCAGCAGTCTTACTGCACTGGTTGATTGCAATACATGCACATTAGAGAACTATCGCAAGCAGCAACATTTCCTATAACTATAGACTTGTCAAAAGTGCCCTATGGCCTTGTCAGAACGCTTCGATATTTACAAACAACGCTACTTATGTGTAAACAAGAGAAGTTTCCATACAATAGTGGATCATCAAACAAATCCTTGATATTTACACTAAAACTCACCCAAATAATACATTGCAGGCACCGGCGACAAACATGCCTGCTGTAAATAGGAACTTTGCGCCGACCATCGGCAACTGCAAAGAGTAAACATCACGCATGATCATTAAACTAGGTATCTCCGTCTATGAGATAGTGCTAAGTAGTCTGTACACTTTCTAGTGTTTGATCTTGATCAACAATGGGTTAGTATTTGTTTAAGCGTGCGCTCATTTGTTTTGATAGACCGTGAAGGCGATAAGGGTGGAAACACCCTTTCTAACCTGAGGTTTAATCGGAAATTCAATCCAGTAACATAACATAATCAGCCTATAATGTTCCCACTGTTGGGACACAGGGCTCTTCTCTAAGAGAAGGAGTGGGCCATAATTAGCCACGCGGGCCTGGTGCGGTTTGGCGGATGTCACATGTCTTCGAATTTTTGGTTCTAGAACATGTCGGTTTCAACAAAGCAGTGGTGATGAAATTCAATACACAAAATCAAGCGCCTGCTTGGGTTGGAACTCGCGACCTATAACTCAAAAGTCGAGGCCGATACCACTGGGCCACCACTGCTCACAATAACAAGTAAATATGTACCTTAATATTTATATTACGAAACCTTTTTGGAATTTTGTAAACTGTGCTAAAAATAGGACCCGAAACGACTAACCTACTTACAACATTTTCCTTCCAAGTTAGATGCGATACTTTTTTCTAGCCCTTAAGAAAAAAGTATGGCATCTCTGCCTACCTACGCGTTCACCATAAAATATACAGTTGGAACTTGTTGTGATTGTGTTTATTTTTAGTAGTATTAGGGCGAAAGTCAGGACATGGTAAACTGCGTTCAATTCCACAGAAAATAATGGCACAGACCTGATGGCGTTTATGTCCTGACGTTTATTTTCATTGGTGAAATTCTCCTTTTTTTCTATACTTCAGTTGTCAGTTAGCACACCCTAACTAGGCAATAGTTGATAGAATTAAACTTCAATATAATTTGGGTTTTTCCATCTGGAATTTCTCAGTAGCAGCCCAGATTCTGGATTTGTGCCCGGTTGATGGCAATAGGCTCGCCCCCATTACATGGGACTTAAACATAACTGGGGAAATGTCGGTGTAGGTACTATAGGTATACCATTTTTTTGCTGCTCTGTGCCTCTGTCTAAACCTTGCAGAGGCGTGATATTATGTTGTTCTTATTAAAGAACAAACTGGAATAAATGACGTAAAAGGAAACTTAAAGAGATACCTAGACGGTTATAAATACATGGCTTACGTAGGTTGGTTCCTGGAGAAAGTTAATAGGAAGTCTATTTAAGGATTGTAACCTTTTGATTTATTTACTTCGTCCTTGGAATCTAACTTTATCTAACATACGTTCTTCCGAGTTTTCTGCTTGGAAAAGAACTGGATACATTTCAAAAGAGGAGTGAACAAAGAATTACGGATGTTAAAAAAATGCTACGTATCCCTCATTAATCTCATGTTAATTGTGAATCTCCTAGCTTCACCATCACCCGAAAGACTGCTGGGTATAACCCTTCCTCGAGCATCGCCGCAGCGAGGTCCAGCGCTTTCCTTATCCAGCAGATTCCCCCGACCTTCTCGGGTGTTCCACCGTTTCTACCCATAAATACCTGTGCATATCTAATCTTTGATGATGCAATTAACTTTGTGCTTGCGTCGCAATCCCTCAGCAGCAAAATAAAAAAAATGCAAAAGACAGATAAATACTTACGAATTTGCCGAACAAAGGCGACGTGAGGAACATGACGACTGCGTAGAAACTGAACACGATACCACACATGGTCTCCGAGAGGCCCTTAGCAGCTGCCTCCCGGGGGAAGAACGGCGCCATCACACTCATGGAGCAGAAACTCATGAAGTCCACAAGGGCCAGAGAGGCCAGGGTCAGCCTTTGTCGGCTGGAAAGGTTACGCACTGCCCCTGGCTGCAGGCGTGTCTGCGTTCGCACCAACCTACGAATTATGGATAGGTGCAATCGTGTAATAAAAGTGTGTAGTGTAATATCGAATACCTACGTGGTGCAATAGGCTCTGTTGGTTAGGCTAGGGTCGGTCACCTACGTAAAGGCAGTTTAGTAAACGTGGATGGATAAAATGAATATGGAATGGAATTGAATGGATGGAAGTGGGAGCATCACGAATGTATTTGTAGTTAAATGTTGATGATGGTTGTGCTCGAAACCTAAACAATCATCATTAACAGGATATTATATAAATAGCCAATGCAACCAACAATTGCAATGAGATGTAACATTACGTCCTAATTCTTCCTGGGTATATATTCCATAGTAACTTAATTGTTCTATTCATTCTCAGGTAAATGGTACCCTGGCCCTACATCACCTCTTTCTTCATTGAATCCAAGATCAAGCTAGTATTGGATTACCAGCGATACTTGATATAGTTGCCTAACATCGATGATTATTATTATTCAGATAAATAACAACGCCTGTTATCTTACATTTACAATAGTCTGATAATAGAAACAAACTGCAACACGTGTGGTTATAATAATTACTCAGCTAGGTGCACGTATTAATTAATAAAACAGGTAGGTATGCTGCAAATTTTATCAGTAGTTTGAAATGGAGATTTCAGCTACTTACCGTTCTCTTAATATAATGATCTCGGAGCTGATGTCGTCTGGCGGCCCCCCGGACCAGGAGTGCACGCGCCGCAGCCGGCCCGAGTCCTGCAGCGAGCGGCGCCGCCCGCCCCACGTCGCCGCTAGGTCCTCCGTGTGCGTGGAAGTCTTCATCAGCTTGCTATCAAACACTATGGTCTCGTGAGAACCTGTTACGCGGACTGCACTGTTCAAATTCGAGTCACTTGTAGTCCGTTCACGATCAGTATCACTTAGCAGCTGCGTGTTATCGTCAGCATCGTCGCACTCTCGGTCCATATTGAAGGGCTGCTCGCGGTCCGTCGGAGCTCAATACGAATATGCTAGATTGCACCGCACCGTCGCCGATCGTAAACAAACCGAGTTATCGGCGTGTCAACACACCGAGCGCACCGACTACTACTGTTAACAATTAAAAACCAACCTCGCATATATCAATTTATTATCGATATCTTATCGTGTTCAAATAAAAATTTCCTGGATAGAAGGCACTTTCCAGCCAGTGATCGCGCGTTGACTAGGCTGAGTCGGTGCGGCGGGGTTTTCATTTATTTGTATGTAGGTAGGTAGGTACCTGATATGTAAGTAGTACGTCGTGTTTGCTCGCGATAATCCATGACTGTCAGGAATTAGCACGCAACTTCTCAACCAAAGAAAGTTTTGAAAGAACTCGGAATTAGTCCGTTCCTGGGCATCTCGTGTTCCATGCCAAATGTTAATTGCTTTTTCGTGCGATATTTTGAGGTATGCGTTTTTAGGGTTCCGCACCTCAGAAGGAAAAAGCTGAACCCTTATAGTATCACTTTTTTGTTAGTCTGTCTGTTTGTCTCTCAAAGCCCTTTTCAATAGGAACGCATAGATGTATCAAGTTAAGAGCTCTAAAAACCACCGCGTTAAAAAAATCGGCCATTCATGCGACATTATAACATTTAGTCGGAAATACTTAATTCAAAAGCTGGGAATCTATAGGGTATCTAATCTACCTACATCTCGCTGGCCTAGAATCATGCAATTTGTAAAGAAGCAAGATCTCACAGCACACAGGTAAAGAAAACAGTCCGAAAACCGTTTGTAGTTTGCAGACCATGACCTAAATCAATATAAGGGAAACCAGTATTTCAAAATGTAAAATTTGTTTCTGGGTTAATTATTAAATTATTCATTCTAACTACGTAACCCTTTATTGTATTGGTCCAACACGCACTTGACCGGTTTTTTATACCTGAAACGAGCGTACCAAATCGTCATAAAAATTCTATAACGAGATTTGATTTTACTACCATATTTATTTGGCACTGTTTTAATTTAAGTTCAATGTAGTTTGCACTAAGACATCCTGAAGGTGGTAGACAGCTGTGGTCACAAGAAGAAACAAAGAGAATCGTCAGCATAATCTATTTCCTTGTGATAATCTGGTTCCTAATAGAGTAGTTCTTGCCCCGGAAGGAGGGTAATATTTTGTTTTTGTATAAATGTAAACAAAGAAATAGACAAACAATAGTTATTTGTTATGCAAGGATGCAAAGTTGATTTTTGGCGCGAGTACTTCTATTGAAACCTGAGTAAGCGAAGGATTCTAGGGTTGAACCATGAGCGAAGCGAGTGGTTCAAATATAGAATCCTGAGCGTAACGAAGGTTTCAAAGGTACGAGACGCAGAAAAGCTTTGCTGCCGAGCGCAACACACAATTTTTCACCGCACTACAGCGAGGAAACTGCTAGGTGCAAGAAAACAGGTGTTGTTGAGTTTTATTTTGTTCGAGCGTCACAGATACATTGACTCATGTGAAGAAAATAACAGATACTTGGCAATGTATCTTATGAGTTACATAGAATATCTCTAAAATTAAATACCCTGTATTTTGTTCTATATCCTACTTGTCCTCTAAGGAGAATGAAAGAAAAAACTAATTTAGTACAAATAACTAACTAATTTAATTTAATACATATTTATTTTTGCCAAGCAAAGGATTGAATAACATATTATATTAGTATTTATTTTATTTTAAAAATTAAACTTAGATTACTACACAATTGGGTATTTGACAGGGTAGTATTTTTATGGCATATTCAAATGTGACGTCACAAATTTTTTAATCAAATGGAATACTTATTAACATTAATTCCAATTTTACAATTATATCCTCGCAAAATATTTAATTTCTGTACTGTGATGGAAGTTTTTAAGGTGAGCGGTATTATACAGGGTGGAATTTTGTAATGCCCCCTGGAGGGAAAGTACTCCTAATACTGTAGATAGAAAATTTTACTCAAAGGAAACATTCCTTTATTTTTGAATAGAAAGAAAACTGCATTCAAAGATTTCCAAAAAATCGCTTGCCACACCCGGGAATCGAACTGACTAAAATCTGCAAAAAGTACACACTGTACTTTTAATCCCGCGATCGTTAGTATCAATTATAAGGATGAAATCTCTCGAACAAACTTGATAAATTAAATGATAGGAAAACCATGAAATCTTTAATTATTTACAAAAAATTGTAAAGTAATTAATTAGTTGCTCGAAATGTGCTCCATTTTCTTGGATACACAAATGTATTCTTCTAAATAAATACCTTTAATACCTAGATTGGTACAAACGGCACAATCAGATGGCCTGCGAGATCACCGGATCTCACCCTTTTAGATTGTTTTTTTATGGGGATATGTTAAAAACCAAATTTACATTAAATCTTATGCGAATGTAAACGAGTTGAGAGTTGAAGTTCGGAATACGATTTATAATATTCACCACAACACGTTATTAAAGGTTACAAGAAATGAATTTGTTAGAAGAATACATTTGTGTATCCAGAAAATGGAGTCCATTTCGAGCAACTAATTAATTAGTTTACAATTTTTTGTAAACAATTAAAGATTTCATGGTTTTCCCATCATTTAATTTATCAAGTTTGTTCGAGAGATTTCATCCTTATAATTGATACTAACGATCGCGGCAATAAAAGTACAGTGTGTACTTTTTGCAGATTTTAGTCAGTTCGATTCCCGGGTGTGGCAAGCGATTTTTTGGAAATCTTTGAATGCAGTTTTCTTTCTATTCAAAAATAAAGGAATGTTTCCTTTGAGTAAAATTTTCTATCTACAGTATTAAGAGTACTTTCCCTCCAGGGGGCATTACAAAATTCCACCCTGTATAATATTTTATTTTAGACCGTGTCATGCATTTTCAGTGGACTGGCAGTATAGAAAATTATTAAATAGAAGGGTTCGAATTTTAAAAACTCTTTCCACGCTAGAGAGCAAAAAGCGATTTTCGGCTCAGATTTCGAATGACAAACTGACTCTTTCCGAGCCTGTGAGGTGAAATAGCTATTTGTTATGCAAGGCTGCTAATTTTTGGCGCGAGTTCTTGGATTGAAACCTGAGGGAAACGAAGGTTTCAAAAGTACGAGACGCATAAAAACTTTGCCGCCGAGCGAACCACATAACTTTTCACCTCACTACAACGAGGAAAATGCTAGGTAACTACTTAATTTAATTTAATACATATTTCTTTTTGCCAAGAAAAGGATTAAATAACATATTACATATCTATATCTATATATATAAAAGAAAGACGGGTTTGTTATAACTCGAGATCTGCTGGACCAATTTTCATGGTTTTTGTTTCGTTGGATTTGTCTCCGCACTGAATAGCAGAATACATTTTTAATATATATATTTTTTTATTTATTTTTAGGTAGGGTAGAGTAGGTAGGTAGGTATGTAGGTAGGTAGGTAGGTAGGTAGGGTAGGTAGGTAGGTAGGGTAGGTTGGTAGGTAGGGTAGGTAGGTAGGGTAGGTAGGGTGGGTAGGTAGGGTAGGTAGGTAGGGTAGGTAGGTAGGTAGGGTAGGTAGGGTAGGTAGGGTGGGTAGGTAGGGTAGGTAAGGTAGCCAGGGTAGGTAGGGTAGGTAGCTAGGTAGGTAGGGTAGGTAGGCAGGTAGGTAGGTAGGTAGGGTAGGTATCACAGTTAAGACAGGACAACGTCAGTCGGGTCAGCTAGTTATTATTAAAAATTAAACTTACATTCCTTGAATTGGGTATTTGTCATAAAAAGTAACGTTATTGACTAGCTTGAGTCAATAACGTTACTTTTTATGAATTGACAGAACGCGGAATTTGTACGTGATTTTTAGGAAACATTTTAATGTGACGTCAAAGATTTTTGGACTCAAATGGAACACTAGAAAGGTTCGAATTTTAAAAACTCTTTCCACGCCAGCGCACAAAATGCACTTTTGCGCTCAGATTTCGAATGACAAACAGACTCTTTCCGAGCCTGTGAGGTGAAAACGTTGTTTGTCTATTTCTTTGGCACGCTCTGTAGATTCTTGTTTTAATTGTCATAAGCTACATAATATTTATACATTGCATCTAAAAATACAAAATAGGAGACTTTTTTTAAAACAAATTACACCAATATTGTATCAAATAATTCATGTCATGCGAGACAAGAATTAATTCCAAATATATTTAGAAAGTAAGTTTAATGTGAGTAACTATTTTGCCACAATCTAACGAAAAATGCGTTTACAGAAAGAACCATAGTCTGGCAACTTCTTTACCGCAAAATAGGTAGGTACCAACACAGTTAATTATGTAAATTCTTTGTCCAACTCGTTCTATAAAACTAAAAAGCTTGAAATGTAGCAAACTATTTTAAAACCCCAACTGCAAAAACACACATGCCTAACTGAAAGGAGAAAACGACCTTTACAATCTATAGAACTTAAGATAACACACACAATTAACACCATATTTCAGGGTATATTTTCTCACCAGTCATATTTATTGCTAAAACACTGATAATATTTTAATTACTAGCAACTTTGATTAAATCAAACACTGCAAAGATGCATGCCGAATTTAGTTGGCGAAATATGCAGAACTATTGTGTATTGTTATTAAATCTGTGAAACACCATATTTCAGGCAAATAAATGAATCTGAATCTGATTATTCTGTTCTATATAGCCATGACACTAGTAGAGGCGACTACTTCACTCGATAAACTAAATGTTTTTTTATTGCCAAATCGAGAAACGCATTCCAGGGTGCCAAATGTTCCTACACAGAACAAATGAATTCTTTTTTTAATTGCTTTGTAATCATCATTAGATACGTATTACATCAAGCTTTTTAGACAACGCAACAAAAAAAACGGCCATTTGTGCAACAATATTAGATACTCGCAATTAAATGAATATCTCTAGAGTACTACCCGTTGACCTAGAATCATAAAATTGGCAAAAAGTAAAGGAAAAAAACCGAAATGCAGGTTTTTTAACTACTATATTGAGTTTGTTTTTGGGAAAAAATTCTAAACTTCCAACTACGGAACCCTTCATTGTGCATGGTCCCACACGCATTGGGCCGGTTTTTAGAGTTCCGTACCAAAATGATAAAAAGCAACCCTGTCAGTCCATCTGCCACAACTGGATATTTCAAGAACCACTATTTTGCAAAAAAAAAAAGACTTTTTCACCTCACAGGCTCGGAAAGAGTTTGTTTGTCATTCGAAATCTGAGCCCAAAATTGCATTTTAGTCGCTAGCGTGGAAAGAGTTTTTAACTCGCTCACCTTAAAAACTTCTATCACAGTACAGAAATTAAATATTTTGCGAGGATATCATTGTAAAATTGGAATTAATGTTAATAAGTAATCCATTTGATTAAAAAAATACTACCCTGTCAAATACCCAATTGTGTACTTAGTCATTTAAGTATATTTTTTAAAATAAAATATATAATAATATAATATGTTATTTAAACCTTTGATTGGCAAAAATAAATATGTATTAAATTAAATTACGTAGTTAGTTATTTGTATTAAATTTGTTTTTTTTAAGGCGATATAGTTTTTGACTTTTGATGAAAAATTAGAAAAAAAATACCAGCCCCCCCTTATCTCCGAAGTTTGCATTATGTGAAAAATACCGGAAACCAAAACGATGTCTCTAAAAAGCACACTTTTCCAGAAATCATCAACGATGTTACGGAACCCTCGGTGCGTGAGTCCGACTCTTTCTTGACCGGTTTTTTTTTATTAATTACCGTTTTTTACTATTTTGCCTAATCACCATTTGAAGGTTACGGATTAGACAATATTTCTTTTATAATGTCTTTTTACTGACTCGTTAGTTACTAGTGGTCGCAAGCACGCTACTACGTTGTGTGCGGACCAGGGTTCAATCCCATTGGAAAAAGCAGCATTAGGTTTTTTTTAATTAAGAATTGCTCAGTATAGCAGTTCAGACTCTGGATGTGTGGTCAGATGATGATGAAACGTGGCCAAAAGTGAGTGAGCATCGAACTCACGACCTCTCCTATACAGTTACTGAGACCATTAACACTTAAACCTCATCTATAGGTACTTATACTTATAATAATACTAGCTGACCCGACAGACGTTGTCCTGTCTTAACTGTGATACCTACCCTACCTACCTACCTGCCTACCTACCTAGCTACCTACCCTACCCACCCTACCTACACCAGCTACCTACCCTACCCACCTACCCTACCTACCTACCTACCCTACCTACCCACCCTACCTACCCTACCTACCTACCCACCCTACCTACCCTACCTACCTACCTACCCTACCTACCCTACCTACCTACCTACCTACCTACCCTACCTACCTACCCTACCTACCTACCCTACCTACCTACCTACCCTACCCTACCTACCTACCTACCCTACCCTACCTACCATATAGGAGGAAAATCAGAAGCTGGTCGAAAAAAAAAAAAAAAAAATGTATTCTGCGATTCAGGGCGGAGACAAATCCAACGAAACAAAAACCATGAAAATTGGTCCAGCAGATCTCGAGTTATAACGAAGGGAACAAACCCGTCTTTCTTTTATATATATAGATTATGAAGAGGAAAGATTTGTATGTATGTTTGTAACGAATAAACTCAAAAACTACTTAACGGATCTGGATGAAACTTGGCACTAAGATAGATTATAGTCTTGGAATAGCATATAAGCTACTTTTTATTCCGGAAAAATGTACGGTTTCGTGCGGTAATTTCTACATACACGCATGCGAAGCCGCTGGCAAAAGCTAGTTCGTAATATTACTCATATTGCGCAATATTAGGTACTAATAAGGTGGGTGGACCATGGAAGGCCACTCTAACGAGTAAACACTTTTTATTCGTTTATTTACTGGAAAAATGAAGGAAACAAATTATAAAGTAATACTTTGTTTTATTGTGCACCATATAAATCACTTCGTTTTTACTTAAATTTAATCACTATTTATAAAACTTAAGTTTTATTAAGCTCTTCCAAATGGCCTTGCAAGGAACACGGCTCCAAACAAGGCCAATATTATACATCAGTCGTTAAACTTAAAAATAGAGTTGTAATATTAAATATATCCGCTTTTACTAAAACAACATAATAAGCTCTATCATTTAAGCGAAACATTAATGCTCAATATAGTTTTATCATCTATAAAAAACTCAACGAAAATTACTTGAACACCATCGTGTAACTAAGAATATATTAATGGAAATTATTTAACAATAGTTGTAATGAGTATTATATTGGCATCAAATAACCTGCCAACGCGATTTATCATAAAATTAAAAACTTTTTTTTTAACCAAAAATGGCCTTCTTATGGGTCCGTTCTTTGTAAGGCCAAAATGTTCCTAAGAAGGCCAAACTAACAATCTATACTGTTTGATATTAAAGTTTAAAGTATAGTTATAGACAGTCTACCTCATGACTATCTTATATAACTTACCACAGACTTACTTTATCACATACTTTACCGTTTTTAACATGCAAATATTTTATATATTCGTTGCTTTTCATATAAATTAGTTTAGTTTGTTTTAAGACATAACCTTTCCATAAAAGAAATTTAATTGTATACTGGCAATAAAATAATTAAAAAAAATGTCTATTCAATCTGAGTTAAAAAGTTTATTAACGCTTATAAATAAAAATATTATAAATATAAAACATTGTTTTAACTGTAAGGCTACGTATTTATAACTTAAAAGTTAGTATTCATATGTTCATGGTTTGTAAATGTTCCTTGTAAGGCCCATGTACCATAGCAAGGCCAACCGTCAAATATTTGATTGGCCTTATAAGGAACCACCGGCTTTCCTAGGAACACTACCAATATTTTAACTTAAATTGAGGCAAAACTATGTTTTTTATCTTTAGTACCATAAACATGTCCTTATACGACAATTCACAGTAAAAAAATATGAGATAATAATAGGTTTTTGACTAATAACTTACGTTTTGCTGTGCGCGCGAATAACAATTGTAACGTCGACGACCGAAGTCTACGAAGCGTGAGATCGCACTGCCACAATAGCGGCGCGATCGCCTCGCTGCCGCGTGTGCGGCCTTGAGTTTGATGGATCTTAGTGTGTAGTAGAAGGAATATGTCTTTACATGTCAATAACTACGACTTTTTAGTAGTTGGCCTTCAAAGGAGCGTGGCCTTCCATGGTCCACCCACCTTATTAGGTCTTTACCTATGAAATTGCCGTTCTGCAGTACTGGCCATTTCAAATCAAAATAATTTTTGTTTGGCTAAGAATTCTAATTTCAAATTAATTTTATTTTAAAAACATGGTTTTTTTTCCAAAAGTCGTCATTTGTTTATTGATTAGTGTTACATTTTCATCGCATTTCAATCTTTTTCGTCACCATGGATACGTTAAAAATTCGAGTAATTATGGAAATAACGTCATTCGAAACTTCATATCACTCCCGGAATATGAGTACCGTCGTAGCAGCAACGCGGCACAAGCGGCACGCAACATCAACGACGTTTACGGAGCTAACACTACAAACCAACGCACCACCTGTTATTGGTTTGCTCGCTTTCGTTCTGGAAATTTCGACCTGAAAAATGAACCTCGCGGTCGTCCGAAGACTGGTCGACAATGAAGAATTAAAGGCGATTGTGGAACCTGATGATACACAATCTACGGCTGAATTAGCAGCAGCTTTCGACGTTAGCGTCAAAACAATATTGGTCCATTTGCGTCAAATTGGCAAGCTTGACAAATGGGTGCCCCACGAACTCAATGATCGCCAGCGCGAAGTACGCGTCGAGACGTGCCTTGCACTGCTCAACAGACACACAAATGAAGGAATTTTGAACCGCATTGTTACCTGCGATGAAAAATGGATTCTGTTTGATAACCGCAAGCGCTCAGCAAGTTGGTTGGATCCTGGTTCAGCACCTAAACAATGCCCTAAACAAAAACTTACCCCTAGAAAAGTGATGGTCACTGTTTGGTGGTCTAGCGCCGGTGTGATTCATCACAGCTTCTTACCAAACGGGGTGAGCATTACTGCAGATGTGTACTGTGAAGAACTGAACACAATGATGGAGAAGCTGGCACATCTCCAACCAGCATTGGTCAATCGCTCGTCTCCGCTGCTCCTGCACGACAACGCGCGACCTCATACTGCACAGCAGACGGTCTTCAAGTTGCAAGAACTGGGGTTGGAAGCTATCCGTCATCCGCCCTACTCACCAGACCTTGCGCCTACAGACTACTACTTTTTCCAGAATTTGGATAACTTCTTGGCGGGAAAAAAATTCAATACCCGAGAGGCAGTACAAAATGCCTTTGAAGAATTTGTTGCCTCCCGTCCAGCTGATTTCTTTAAGAATCATCAATCAATAAACTGCCACTGCGTTGGCAAAGATGCATTGATTGCATGGGTGATTACTTCGATTAATACAAATAAAAAATTCGTTTAATTTTTTTCATACAAAACGGCAATTTCGTAGGTAAAGACCTATTATTAAAATTAGTTATAACTGCTGGAGAGTTTGTTGCGTCATTTCTTCCCAGCTAAAGCACAGTGGTGAAGTGAGGGCGTTTTCGGGGACTGTCTTATGTGACGTTCAAACAGTGCTGATTTTCAGTCTAGTACGAATAAATGACTTTTGAATTTTTCCTTTGGTCTTTATAACCTGAACCTGGCCTTCCTCTGAGACGCTTCCCAGTTGTACAACCCACAATGATTGATGTGATAGGATCTCAACAAGACCAAGCAAAGAGTAGCGCTTAAGATGAGAATTTAAAGTTACTGGAGATTGTGATGCATTCGTGCCGCACCAAATTAAATAAATAAATTCGTTTCATGCCATAATCATTTTCTACCACTCAACCTTTGCGTAATTCAGACAAACAATGGTAAGCGCAATTTCGAAAAAAAGGAAAAATATTATTTGAATTTAAATATATAGATATTTATGTTAATAAATAATCGAAACAGGAGTATTGAAGGATGCCACCCCATGGGAAAAGGCATGAGCCTGTGTGTAAATAAATAATGTTGAGTGAGTGACAGCACAGAGATAATAATATTTAGTAAAAAAAGCTTTTTTTTCAGTTTTACGACTTGTGCGGGTCACACTTGTAATATGACACTTAGATCAACGTGCAAGATTAGATAAGCTGAGATGATAAGCGGAAACAGAGATAAGATAAATAAAACGACCACTTACAAATATAGTAACCAGATTTGTATTGATGTTTTTATAACGAACCAACAATCACTTTATGCATTCATTACAGTAAGAATTCAGCGATTTAGTACACTTACTATATAATTATCAACAAATTAAAAATTATATAATTCTTCTCATATTTAACAGATTTACGTGAAAAAATATAGCATTTATATGAATGACCGCACTCGCGAACAATCGTACCAGAAATAATTTGCCAGTCGGTTCATCACAGTCCGGTTTTCAAACGTAAGTAAAAAGTTATACTCTCAAATCTTTTATTATGCAAACGATTACGTTAGCGACAAACTCTTTGATCCAAAAATAGTCAACAAAACACATATTTCCATAGTTATGACGTGAATACATATTTAATTTTCACATCGTATTAATAGATTACCTCTTTAAGTCTTTTCATAAAATTAACTGTTTAACGAATGTTGATCCATTCCTGTGGAACAGGTTTTTTGAAATGTGATAAATAATGAATGCGAAGGAAAAAAAAAATGTTAATACAATAAGTCTATCGACATGTATTTACGCGACCTGTTCCACTGGAGTGGTTCAAAAATATAGCTGTACTTAACACTAGATTCACGCTAAGCGGTTTGTCAATGCAGCATATTTGTTGAGCTAGTACGATCATAACCTAAGCAGGGCGAGCTCTTGAAGCAGCGCCGGCTCCTGGTCAATCTTGGCCTTTTGGTTCAGCTCCAACTGCTTGCCAGATGCTTTCTGTTGCTTCAACTTGTCAATGTCGCTCAGTTTCTGTAAAATACAAATATACTTGTTGAATGAAGTACTGGATCGTTAGTTCAGGGGCCGCAAGTCCTGCCGGGAAAGCGGGATTGTCCAAAAGGGTTACCGCTACCCCGGAACATAAAGGGCTAAGGAAGGAACATGGATGGGTTTTAGTCAGTAAGAGTCTGACACTCCCTGCCGCTCCACCCAGAGCGGGAGAAGTCATTGAATGATTTCCCAGCCTTAAAAAAAAGGGGCCGCGAGTGCGACTGTTGATCATATACCACCTTATTACAACTACAACCAGCCAGCATCATATTTCAGTCAGTTTTTGTTCGAACTGTATTCCAAGAAAGTAAAGTTCTAAATACAAAGTTGACTTGAGATTTATAACAGTATCTATACTAATATTATGAAGAGGAAAGATTTGATTGTTTTTTGTTTGCATTGAATAGGTTCCGAAACTACTGAACCGGTTTGAAAATTTTTTTCACTGTTGGGAAGCTACACTATCCCCGAATAAGATAGTCCTTCTTGAAACTCCAATAATGTAACAATTTCCGACATGTACGTGGGCGAAGCCGCGGGCAGAAGCTAGTTAGTGTATAGAACTTTAACGTTATCATAATACAGTTCGAAATTCACTAGTCTAAGGATAAATCTTGTTTTAAAAAAAGTGAACAAACACCTTCAACTGATTTTGGCTTAATGGGATGTTAAATACATTTCTAGTTAACCCCTCGGGCAATACAAGCGTGATGCTATGCTATGTTTAGTATACCTACGTCATATTTTTAATATAATGCTAACATCAGACGCTAGTGTAATCGATCAGGTCATAAAATGGAAAATACTAATTCACAATTTTTTTTTTTTTATATTTTTAGAATTACCTTGAATTCATGTTTAGTAATCGGGGTCATTCTTACACGCGCCTGCTACATTGATAGTAAAAGAAATTCGGTCAAAAACAATAGGCTAAAAATATGGCCAAGTGCAAACTTGCACAATGAGGGGTGAAAAAAAAAATCGTTCCTCATCTATACTAATATTATAAAGAGGTAAAGTTTGTAAGTTTGTATGTAGGGGGGTAATCTCCGGAACTAATGATTCAATTTCAAAAATGTTTTCACTGATAGAAAGCTACATTATTCCTGAGTGCAAAAAAAATGCTAAAAGGCTATAAATTATATTTATATCATACATATTAGCCGAGCTATCGCAATTTTCGTCTAGCAAGTCGGAAAGAAATACCTCCGAAAACAGAATTATTTGCATGCGCTGCCTAAACAGTTACAGTATATCGCAATTTTCCGCGGACGAAGTCGCGGGCAGAAGCTAGTGTATTATAAATGACGTTCGGAAAGTTTTAAAACTGAAAGCCTTATAGGTAAGTACATAGCTTAGACTAATTAATAGGTACAGGCTAGATACCATGAATTCAGTACATGTTTCTGAATCCCAATGCGTTGAATATTTTTAGATAATAAAAAAAAACTGTTGTTCCATACATGACATAATTACCGTGTGGTATGTCTAGAAACATCCAATTTTTTTTTAACCCACAAAAAACTTGTAGGATCTAGAATCATGTGCCAAATTCATGGTAATAATTGCGCGTCGATGTCTCAGCCTATTAAAAAAAAATCCATACATAATAAAATTAATAAATTATGTCTATGAAACAGCCGATATTTTTTTTTGTAAACCACGAAAATCTTCTACGATCTAGAATCATGTGCCGAATTCATGGTAATAGTTGCGCGTCGATGTGTCAGCCACTCTGTACAGTTAGGTAGAAAAAGGCCTTAAGGTTGTTTATGTTTTATATTCATTAGCTATATTCGATAACATATTTTGGAAATATAAGGTGTTTTTGAAGTGAAAACTTCTTTAGCAGCGTTGTGCACTTTTTTGTGATGAGTAAAAAATGTTAAACTCGCGTCAGGACACGTGACCTGATCGAAAAGTCGTAAGACGAAGGGAGAGTAGACCGCCGCCGCCGGCGCGGCGTAGGAGAAGAAGTATCCCCCTCTCTTTCTACCATGCGGCGAAAATGTATGTCTGCGCCTGCTGTTTCGTTTAGGCGGCGCAGGGCGCTTGCGCAAATAGTCGTGACTCGTGTGTGTTTGTGTACGATAGCGCAATAAATGAATATTGAATTTACCACATAAATTATAGTACTTTTATACTGATAATTCAAGCAATTCATGCAAAATTATTTCCTAATCATTCCAAAATATCAAAAATGCACAACGATAATATTCAAGTTTTCACTTCTGCCGGCACTCCCGGAAAACAGCCCGTTTTTTTTATAACTCTAGGCTATGAATGAGAACATATCAAAAAATTAACTGGCATATGACTTTACCTACACACATCGAGATAAATTATCAAGAAGAAAAAAGCAAGAAAATATGCATTTTGGACCACATATTCAAGGAATTTTCGAAGGTTATTTTCACTTATAAAATATAACCCCAGAAATATGGAATATAGAAAAAACACGTATATTTAATCAAACCACTTATGTTGCTGAATGTACACTGAACACTACGATCGATAACTTGAATGAGACGAGTAGTCAAGGTCAAACAAAGCGATCCAATGCGGAATTTGATATACTTTTTTTATACACATATTGACATAACATAACGTACGCTTGTATTCCCCGAAGTGTTAGGTAGAAATACACCTATGGGCTACGGAAGGAACATGGATGGGTTTTAGTCAGTAAGAGTCTGACACTCCCTTCCGCTCCACCCAGAGCGGGAGCAGTCATTGGATGAATTCCCAGCCTTAAAAAAAAAAAAAGCAGGTACACCCACAATTCGATAGTTTGTCCATGTGATAGGGGGCGACCCTAATGCCATTAACCGAGCCCAAATCCAGTATCCAGAATGCTACTGAGAATCCCAGATGGAAAACCCAATAACAAAGTGTTATTGGGTTCCCGACCCGGGAATTGAGCCCAAGACCTAATATTCAGCAATAGCGCCCGCGACTATTAGATCAACTAGGCAGTGAAACTAAAATAACTACCCATAAAATTAATTTGCATGCCCTCAACCAGCCAAATATGGACAGTAATTAAACGACAAACTTTTACCACTGGTAACACCTGTATTTTATGTAAATAAGACATTCTGATGCTTTAATCGGTTCATAAAATTACCTTATTGAGATTTTTGATCTTCTTGTCCTTCTCGGGGTCTCCGGTGGATACGAAGGGCGCGCGGGAGGAGGCGACGGGGGGCGGGGGGGAGCCGTCACCGCGTGCCTTCTCTTCAGCCTTACGGGCCTTTGCCTTTTCGCGTTTTTCTTTCTGTTTGAGCGCCTGCTTCGAAGGTGCCGCTAAATAAATAAATAAGAACTAATTATTCAGATTCAATTTTCTAATAAAATCCTCAATTTAGTGAACATACTTATAATGACTTAAGATTATTGTCGTTACTGAGAAAATCTTCATTCAAGTTCTACATAACTAACAAGTAAATAAGGAACAGTATCACGAGTATCTTTATCATAAACAATTTTTTTTAACACAAAAATATATTATACTACTACTTAAGATTACTTCGCGAATAAGGCATGAATGCATTGTTAAAGCCAAAAACATGTATTTCCTTGACCCAACTTTTTAAAAGCAACATAGCATGCATCTCGTACCACTCGGCGTTTCTCCAGGTTTATGCGGTTTCTCCTGCTCATGTAGGGTGAAAGTCGAAGGTCTATTCTTAGCCCCGGGAGGTCTGTAGGCCGCCGCGGGCTTCGGAGTGGAGTCCTCAATGCCTTCGGGCACGGTCCGAGACAGTTCACTCTTGGGAAAGTTGCCTGGTTGCCAGCTGATAGCAAGGAGGTTCTCCTTCTCAGCGCATACTCGCTTGTGCATCAGTGCACATGTGTAGTGCCAGATTTTGTAGCTGAAATAAAAGTTCAGATTGAACATCTGACGTAACTAACCCCCACGATACAAATAAATGCCTAGTTTGGGAGTCACTGTCCCCACTAATAATATATCACTACATAGTATAAAGCAAAGTCGCTTCCCGCGTCTGTCCTAATGTGTATGTATGCTTAGATCTTTAAAACTACACAACTGATTTTGATGCAGTTTTTTTTAATAGATAGAGTGATTCAAGAGGAAGGTTTATATGTATAATAACATGCTTAATATATTAGAGAACCACGGATAATTTCCGAATTTAACGCGTGCGATGCCGCAGGCAAAAGCTAGTTATGTATAATTTATTTTCCAGCGACACGTGTGATTGATATTCGACCTAGAATCACAAATTGATATCATATCTACAATTCATTTTTAAATGTCACGATGTTTTAGTGAATTAAAACGTCAAATACTTAAAATTATTATTCATAGCACTCTAAATTCCATTTAATCAAACTTTAGCTTAATTTTGCACTAATAATTTAATAAATATTCATTTATTTATCATTGAAATAAAATAATATACTTGAATGATCAATGAATATTAAGCTGAAAACCTAGTTCCTTAAACAACAGATTTTTTTAAATTCGGGTTTTCGAAACTAGAACTACTATGATAGTATCTGACGTCACAACACAAGAGCGCCATTGTAACGTCACACCTTTCGGTACAATCATCGTTTTGCGTGAAAGGATAGATGAATTTAACATCATGCTAGGACCCTCAGAAGCCGAGCAAGTAGAAATCAACCAGAATGAACGCTAAGCGAAAACGATGCGACGCGATGCGATGCGACGGGGTGGGTCGGGGGAACAAGAAATTACACGCGGATGAACTCGCAGGCAGAAGCTAGTCTATGTAATAAAAATGAAATGTTCTTTGTTGGTGACCGCGCATAACTTGAGAATGGCTGGACCGATTTGGCAAATTTTGGTTTTAAAATGTTCGTAATAATCCAAAGTTTAAAAGAAAAACCGAAACTGTTTCCCGGAAAACGTTCATATTCGAGAAAAACTTTTTTTTGTAGGAATGATAGAAACTTGGACAGGACAACGTCGGTCGGGACAGCAAGAACTGGATAATATGATACATACCCATTACCAACGGTGAGCCTGGGGTACGTAGTGGCTGTAACGAAGGTCTCAGCACGAGGGTCCCACATGAGACTAGTGGTGTCGGGGGCCGCGCAGGAGCCCACCTTCTTGTACCCGCGGAGCTCCCACACCTCGATGTGTCCCGACGCTATGTTACCGAAGCCGCCCAGAAGCATACGTGTGGTTTAGTTAAGGTATCATTTTGTTGAAAAACTTGAGAAAAATGATCACATGATGAGGAAAGTCTTTGAAAATTGTAAGTGTTTGTACATTATATTATTAAAACCGGAGTGGAACTTTACACAGTGCGATTTTAATGCCTGAAGCATGACATAATGTTGAAGTAACAACAGAAGTTACACATGTTTAGACATTGCAAGTAATTAGTTGATTCAATTTAATTATATAGGTACTTTTTTTTTTGAAGGTGGGAAATCGTTGAATGCCCCCTCTGGGGGTGCGCTCTGGGTGGAGCGGAAGGGAGTGTTAGACTCTTACTGACTAAAACCCAACCATGTTCCTTTTTAAGCGGACAATCCCGCTTACCGGGCAGACTTCAGACCTAACCGGCCCCTTTTTTAATGCAGACATCTCTTAGAGGCGCGCGTGGAACACACGCTACAAGTACGTAATTGTATTCTACTGGCAAGAAACTTGAACCCCTCCCCGCCCCCATTTTACTCCTTGTAAAATGTTGTACAGACGCCAGCACATCAAGCTATCCCTAACTGTCAAATTTTTTCAATTAAAAATGAACCTTATGTCTTTGCATTAAAGTTGAAATCCTATCAAAGAAATTTGACAGATTGTGGTAACTTGATGTGCTGGCCTCTGTACATCTCGTTTTAAATATGTATATAATATGTATAGGTTACATAATAAAAAATCTAATTTATTATTTTATATTCTTTAGGCTAGCTCATAAATTTTAATTATAAACTATAAAATATCACATACTGAGTTTACCTGCTAGATAGACCTTTGAAACATCAAAAAATCCTGTAATAAAATTGATATCATATGAAAAGGATATGGTTGCCTTCGGGCGGGAAGTATATGGAGTTCCATGCTCCAGTTCCGAATTCAAACAGCGGTTCGCACTTGACGTTGAAGAGCGTGGCCTTAGCGGGTGCGTGTCCGTACACCGCCACCCACTCGTTGGAGTTGCCCGGGTTCCAGGAGATCGCGTGCACTGGACCCTCCTTACCTGGAGAAAGTACCAAGCTGAAGATGGTATGGGATGTAATACAATAGGCATAACGGACATTCCTCTGTGCAGAGCTTGAATGGAGGCTGAAAAACCGTTGCGCATGCGCTCTTTGAAGTTTGTATGCACAGGCGTCACCTTGATTAGTACAGGGAACATCAGGACACTCAGATCTTTCACAGATGTCCTCAACAGACCAGGAGATGTGATCTACGTTTGGAGGGAGGTGGGCTGGTTGGAATAACTCGGCCGCCATGGCCCACGCACAATGGTCCGCCAGAAGGACTAAATGCAGAAACAGAACTTCTAATATAGAACGTAGATGGTTATAATGGTATATATAATATGTAAGAAAGGTGTACGCCGCCAGGGTTTGTGGTTTTAAATTAACTCAGAGAACTTTGTCTCTGTCTTGGGAATGTAGACATCAGATTGCTATGTTGATAGCATATAATATTAATGAGGTTATAGCTAATATAACAAATTCTAGTATTAGGGACGAATCTGTGTTGTTTAGTTATACTAACAACATAGGGATTAATTATGTTTCATCATGTTGTACGAAGGAGGATCTACCTATAGTACCAACAACCTTAGAGGCCATGAACACTCAGGTTGAGTATTCTCTTCCTGCTAGAACTCATATGGACATTCTAGACTCTTCGGTTGTAGTTGTGGAGGATACTCCGGATAGTTCTTTAAACTAGTCCGTAGGACAACAGAAGTTACCACCTCTAATAACCAGTTATTATTACTACAAAATAATAAAAAGGTATCTTCTGGCAATATAACTCTTAAAAAGAATAAACTGATTGGAGTGCAACACACATTACAATTATTAAATCAAAATATTCAAGGTTGCTCTTCCAAGTTACTGGAAGTAGAATTGTTTTTAGAAAATACCAAGTTTGATGTCATTTGTTTAACAGAACATTGGTTAAAAGATCATCAAGTAGTATCAATTAATTATGAAAATTATTGTGTAGTTAGCCATTTCAGCCGAAAACTAATGATACATGGTGGGTCATTAATATTAGTTAAAAATTCAATAAAATCCAAAGAACGAAAAGATATCATCACACTGTCTGTTGAACACACCATTGAATTGTCCTGTGTTGAGCTAGATAAGCATGTTATAGTATGTGTGTACAGACCTCCAAATTACCAGAATCTATCTGTGTTTGATTCTGTATTGGAAGATGTGTTAAAGAAACTTAGTACTAGTAGCAAGTCAATAATCATATGTGGAGATTTTAATATTAATTTACTAGAAAATAACTCGAATACTGTCAGATTATTAAGTCTTTTTAGGTCATTTGATTTATCCAATGTTTTTATGGAATCAACCCGAGTCACTGCTTCTTCTGCCACTTGTATAGATAATATTTTTTGTAACTGTGAATACTTACACAAAGACATCTTAAATAAGTTGCCATCTGACCACAGTGGACAAACAATAACATTTTGTTCCTATATACCTTTAAAAAAAATTCAAATAAGATTTAGGCCAATTACATGTACAAATTTAAACAAATTCAATAAGTCTTTGGCCAGTAATTTATGTGTTCAGAATTTTAATAACATATCTGACCCAAGTGAGTTCTACACCGAGTTCTTTTTACTATTAAATAAGCAATTTAAAGACTCTTTTCCACTACAAACTAAAAGTATTTTCACAAAGTTTTTATTTAGCGATTGGGCTACTCCAGGTATTCGCAAAAGCAGGGCAAAACTTTTTGAACTTTATGGCCTCAAGCAACATATGAATCATACAAACTTTCATCAGTATGTTGCAAAATATTCTAAAACTTTTAAAAGTGTGTGCAAATTAGCTAAAGCTCTTTATATAAGCAACAAAATAAAATCAGCTGATGATAGAATAAAAACTACCTGGCAAATAATAAATAATGAAACAGGTAGGAAAAAGCAGCGTAATACTGAGTTTAATTTAGAGACTGCTCATGGCTGCATCAACTCAGATATAGAAATAGCTCAGGAATTTGAAAACTTTTTTGCTAATATTCCTCTTAAACTACTGCATCTTTAAATTCCTCAGCAGCGCTTTCTGCTGCTTTACTTAGAAAAAATGTAAAGGCATGCCCTATGGAATTTACATTTCAGCATACTAACCCCCAGGCTGTCATAAAAGCTTTTAAAGATCTTAAAATTAAATCAACAGAGGATCTCTGGGGAATGTCTGTTAAAGTCTGTAGTTCTATCATCGAAACCATTGCGCCCTATTTAGCTTTCATATTTAATACTAGTGTGGACCAAGGAGTCTTTCCGGATCTTATGAAACACAGTAAAGTAGTGCCATTGTTCAAATCCGGTGATAGTAAAGAACCCAACAATTATAGGCCTGTGTCAATTCTGCCAGTTCTCAGTAAAGTGTTTGAAAAGTTGATGCTCAATCAAATGTTACGTCACTTTAATAAAAATTCCATCTTGCATGAACAACAGTTTGGTTTCACCAAAGGGCGTTGTACTACTGACGCTGGTGTCACCCTAATAAAGAACATTTTTAACGCCTGGGAAGAAGCACAAGATGCCATTGGAATCTTTTGCGATCTCTCTAAGGCGTTCGATTGCGTAGAACATGAGACGCTTCTGCTGAAACTAGAGCACTATGGGATTAGAAATACAGCCCTTGATTTACTTAGATCATACCTGAAAGATAGAAAGGTTAAAGTTCAAGTAAATGGTGTGAACTCGCTTTTTTTTTTTTTTTTTTTTAAGGCTGGGAAATCATCCAATGACTCGTGTGAACTCGCTGGGGTCGGAAATGACAATGGGCGTTCCTCAAGGTTCGATATTGGGTCCATTCCTATTTTTAGTTTACATTAACGATTTACCCCAATTACTTCAAAATCAACCGAAGATGGTGTTATTTGCAGATGACACGTCATTAATTTTTAAAATTGATCGACGCTCACAAAATCTTGACGACGTGAATAACTCTATTCTTCAGGTCCAAGATTGGTTTACGGTAAATAATTTGGTACTAAATGAAAAAAAAACCAAATGCATTAGATTTAAATTACCTAATGTTAAAAGTAGCGATTGTGACATCATATTGAACGGAGAAAAGCTAGAATTTACTAAGCAGACGGTTTTCCTGGGAATCACGCTAGACGACAAGTTACAATGGGGTCCCCACATAACAACTCTTGCGGGACGGCTAAGCTCGGCCGCTTATGCTGTTAGAAAGATAAGGCAGTTGACAGACGTAGAAACCGCGCGCTTGGTCTACTTTAGTTACTTCCACAGCATTATGTCGTATGGCATTTTACTGTGGGGTCGGGCTGCTGACATTGAATCCATTTTTATTTTGCAAAAGCGAGCGATCAGGGCTATTTACAATCTACGTCGCCGCGAATCGCTTAGGGAACTATTTAAAAGTATTAATATTATGACGGTACCATGCCAATTCATTTATGAAAACATTATGTATGTAAGAAAAAATCGACATCTTTTTAACAAAATAAGTGATAGGCATAACTTTAATACTAGAAATAAAGATAAAATAGATCAACCCTTTTTTAGATCAAAAGTACATACATCTTTTATGGGGTTCTGTGTTAAATGTTACAACAAAATACCTTGTGACATTCTGCAATTAAATGAAAGAAAATTTAAAACTCACATTAAAAATACACTTTGTAAACAAGCATATTACAAATTAGAGGATTATATAAAGGATAAGGATGCTTGGAAACATGCTGGTCCTGCTCCACAGGGCAATCTAGTGTCTAGACAAAATCAAACTGGTTGCTAAGTAAATTAGGTAATAATTTATTATTTATAAAATACTATTTTAACATGTTGAAATAACTTCTCACACATTGATTGATTTATTATATATTAACTTTTAGAATGTTTGTAAATATGTGAGCACCATGTACTTTTGACATACTTAAGTTACCTACCATTACTATATGTGTTTTTCTTTTCACCTTTTGTGGTGTAGTGTTTTTATTCTGGGTGCATCGTCTTCACATATAATGTTATAATTCATGTATACAAAACATTGTAAAACATTTTAAAAGAGAAACGGTGGAGTTTCTTGCCCATTCTTCTCCACACGAAACTACCTTTTGGAAGGGGCGACTAGAATCAATTCTATTTCTTGTTCATTTTGACGTTCAAAAGTGCCTTACTCGTGCCTATTTGAAATAAATGATTTGACTTTGACTTTGACAGGGAAGGAAATTTTCTCCCGTCTTGCAATTTTCAGGTCAGTTATAGGTATGTTGATCGAAATATGATTCAAAACCATAACATAATATATATATATTTATAGAATTATAATCATTAAAATCATCAATACAATTCAGATGAATCCAATAGGTTGCAATCGTTCTTATACTACTAATTTGACCTTTTCAACGCCATTGTCACATTTACGTGACAGGCAAGCGTATGCCCTGTACGCCAACGACACAGACATGTGTCAATGCGATACAATATCAACAATAAATAAACAATTAAATCATTCCTTTTGTGTGTGTTTATATAGATATCTTAAAAATTTAAAATTTAAATTTCTTACGTATTTAATGATACGAAACAAATTAAATGACACCAGGAGGATATTGGGAAGTTCACGATAACATGAAGAAATAGATTTGTAGCTTGGCGTGGACGGCACGCGCGTACGTTTAGGTATGCTCTGGCGTTGAAAAGGTTAATTACTCTCTATAAATGTATTAGTACCTATAACTTACTGAATGTCACATTTTCTGAGCTGCCCTTCACATCACCATAAGAGAGAGATTGTTTTCCATAGTAAGAGCCACCAGTTTTGTCCACCTAGAAAGAATAATAAAATACCTGATGATTTCTATTGAATTGCAGCCAGTCTCCAGCTAAAAGGGGTTATAATAATAACGCTTTTTTATAATGTAATCAGCCTATAATGTTCTCACTGCTGGGACACGTGTTTTTTCTCTTCGAGGGAGGGAGTGGGCTGTAATCTACCAGTGTGGATTGGTAGTTGTCATGTAATGTCTTCGAGGGAGGGAGTGGGCTGTAATCTACCAGTGTGGATTGGTAGTTGTCATGTAATGTCTTCGAATTTTTGGTTCTAGGTCATGTCGGCCTCCTCACAATGTTTTTCTTCACCGTTTTGTAGTAGTGATGAACTATTTACACAAAAGTAAAACCCTGCCTAGGTTGGATCCCACTACCTACAACCCGTGGACATCACTGCTTCTCCTTTTTATGTCACTTTATATGAAGATGTTGAATGAATTTGAGAATAAAGATGCGGTGTTAAAGGCACCTTCAAATTTGTCGCAAAGTGCCGCGCGCTTTGTTAATCCATATAAATAAAAAACGCGCGACGGCAGCGCCGCGCCGCTCTTTGCGGCTAATTTAGAGGCGCCCTTAGACTCTTTTGTGAATACCCCAAAATGGTAGTGTAAATTGAGTTCAAAAGCCTGTAACTAACATCGGTCTGCGTCATCGCGAACACGTTGGTGCCGCGTCGATTCCAGTAGAAGGTAGCTTTGTCAGCCTGGAACGAGGAGCGCGCCACGACTGCCTGGGTCTGCTCCAAGTCAGGGTACTTGAACACGCGCCAGAATGACGGCTGACCGGCCTTACCTGTCAAATATTATGTCATGTGTCAATATATAGTTTTTTTTTAATAAAAATATGGGGCGGCGGCGGCTTGGTAATCCGTGTAGTTTTATTGGCTAACTTAGGGTATGGGGGATGCCCTAAATATTTCGAATAACATGATCCATGCAGTCCAATTGGAATTAAAATAAAGGCTAAAGTAGCCAGCAAAATTAATAGTGTTTAATTAAGGATCTGTTTACCAGTGCTTTATGGCAGAAAAGACACTATCAATAAATGACCTGATGAACCCCTATTTCTTCTGTGTCACAAGATGACAATATAGGACTCTATTATAACAGCTTTGCAAACTTCTTTTCGTCACATTAGATTATAGACTCAAGATATCATGGTATCATGTATGTTACTGTAATTTGTAATATTTAAAATTTATTTTAGTTTTTATTCTTTCAAATATGTCTAGGTGCTCACCTAAAGTAAATGCAGTAAAATAGTATGTAGGTGCAGGACTGGGCGAGACACTGAAAGACTTCAGTTTTTCAGCTTGCAACTGCTGTACAAATCTGTCGAGGATGCCATCCTCATAGATCAACACCCTGTTGTTCATATGCAGAGCAACCAGCTTTTCATCTGATGTCCACTTTGGTTCCCTTTAAGTTAAAATAAAAGAATGTGAATGAGAACTTTGTTTCGTTTTCTTCTTTTTTTGAATAATTGTAATATCTGTAATGATTTGTTAGAATCACTACCAATAAATTACAATAAATAGGTCTTAATGGCCTGAAATCCTAATTCCTAGGAAAATGAGATGTTTAGGCAGGTCATTAAGAAGCTGCATAACCATGAACATTTGATTCTTAAAATGTGGCTTACCATCCTGTTTGATTCTTTTGTATAAAACTGCCAGCAAGTTGCCCATCAGCTGATTTATAAATGTGAAGATTAGGCTTGCCCTGAAACAGTCAATTTGTTATTACAAGATTTTATTTAACCTTTTGAACCTTTTAACCTTTTTCCAGGCCAAGCTACTCTTCTTGTTATCATGAATTTCCAAATAACCATGGTGTCTTTTAATTTGTTTCATGTCATTAAATACATACGGGAGCTCCAATTTTTAAGATATTTATATAAACACTCACAAAAGTAATGATTTAATTGTTTATTTCATGTTATAGTGTTGCTGCCATTGTCACATGTATTTGTGTTGTCGGCGTACAGGGCATGCGCTTGCTTGTCACATATATAAGGTGACTGGTAATTAGTGACCGATCTTTAAACATGTGATTGTACTCATGATTACAATCAACTTTCCCAAAGAAACTTTTTTTGTATACTCAATAGCTGCTAACAGCTGATCGGCGCGAAGGTCATTGAACTTTGCGCGCGCCAGTTGTATTGTTATTGTGATAAAATAAAACTATTGAGTATACAAAAAAAGTTTCTTTGGGAAAGTTGATCATAATCATGAGTACAATCACATGTTTAAATATCGGTCACTAATTAACAGTCATCTTATATGTGACAATGGCATTCAAAGGGTTAACTGGCACTGTTTGTATTATGTTTATGAGTTACCTGTCAAGATTTGCTGAACCATTTGTTGGTATTGATTTCAACTGAAATTTTGCATAAGTACATCTTTTTTTCAATTCTATTCTTGTAGCATATCCTTACCTAAGTGAACTTTAATTTTCTCTGTACTAAATAATTATTGTAACAATAATTATCGATTACCTGTGGGTTATCTTTTGTCACAAAAAACATTTCCCAGACTGTAAAATAGTTGTCCAGGGGTGAAAAAAACATGTCTTTGATATTTCCATTTATGGTTGCTGTTACAGACCAGTCAGAACATTGCACTATCTCTGCTCTGAAAATCAGACAAAATCACAATTTCATAGAAGTAGGTATGTAGGTACAGTTTATATTATTTGTACACGGTTATATTCAAAGAAGTTACTGAAAACAATCTTAGTAACTTTATATTACGATAGTGTTTTTTGACAATATCGAAAACCTAATAGTGCTACTATCTGTAAACTTGCTAGGGTTTAAATAAATTAAAAAAAAATATTTTTGAATAATTATTTTGAAACTTACTTCTTATCAGTCCTATAAGCTAAGTAGGTGCCTTTTGGACTAAATATAATGCTACGTATGTTTGTAGTCGTTTCATCCCTGAGATTTGTCTCTCCATATGGCTCTTTGAAGTCAATTAAAAATATATTTTTGCTGGTCAAACCTGTAAAAATAGTGTTATGGTTCAGATAATTATAACCTCTGAAACATGCTGTTCTCTAGAAACTTTACGGATGTAATTAAACATTTACCAGCAATATACGGTGTACTCATGTTCACTGCAAATATATAATAAAATCTCTAAAAACTCATCATCGTCAAGAAATTTAGTCGTATTGAGATTAGATTTGCCGCACGACCTAACTTTTATCACCATAGACAATTTTTGTTTTTATTTAAATAACTAAGTATGAAATTCTCGTACAAGTCACATAGTACTTTATAAGATGAGAGTGTGATTATGACTATCGAAATAATTTAACTAGATTCCGCTGAGCTCCTTTGCCATCTGCTAACTTGCATAAATAGTCCTTGGCTAAACTTTCCATTACTGGGCTTCGATTTGAAAGTTTATATTTTTTTTGTAGACAGACTAGATAGTACTCATAAATACACCAAAATCTTTCCAAAATAACGAAAAGATTTCATAGTAATTTTACCTTAGAACCAAGCAACGCAAATCTTAGAGCATTTAACCTATGGAGATGGCATAGCTAAGCGTACCCCTCTGCAAAGACTACAATATGCCCCTCTGCCATGACCGATTGGTCATACGGCCATACACGTTCTATAAAACTAGTTCATTCGCCAAGGCAACCGCCGCCATTATGTATCGTATTGTGTCGCAAGGAAGTCCTCCTAAGAAATGGTTAATTGTGCAGTATCCTCGTGCAAAAAGCGAGCTGCCACTTCAAATTTTCGAAACTATGGTGTTTCCTATCACTTGTAAATATAAATTATACATTAAAATATTTTTAATTACGTACAATGTCGAAGTAATCGTTATTGACGTAACGATAGAAAAAATACATTGGTACGTAGGTAGCGCTAAAGTAGTACAGGGGTCGGATTTGCATAGTGCTGGGACAACGCGAATGAATGATTTGCCAATTAAATGATTTTTCAGTCAATAGGTTCAGTAACCAGTTTTTTGTGTATGTATCTGGACAAGTCAGCTTGAAATAAAAAAAAAATAACTATAAAAGTTCTTTGGAAGTCGAGTTAAATTATTTTCATTGTATGTTTAGGATAATAAAAGAATAATAGTTTGTTCGTTTCGTAGTGAGTTTTTGTAGCTCATGCAATTTGAAAAAGAAACAATAATTATAATAGATAGCTAAATATGACGTCGAAATCTAATAATCCACCGCGGACCGCGTAGGCACGCTGTTAAAAAACGTAGTACTATCGCCAGCACTGCCTCAAATATTCGGAATGTAATATGTTCATTCGCGGACGATCTCAAATTCTCTAGAGTTTCGAGTCTAGTGACGATACTGAACTTCTTCAAAGTGATTTCGACGCGTAAGTCGATGGTGTAACTATAACAAAATGGTACTAAATATCAACAAATATTACTACGTGAAGTACACACGGAAAAACAAAATAACAGAATTGTATTGCAATTAAATGACAGAAAATTTTAAACTCATATTAAAAGTATACTTTGTAAACAAGTTTATAACAAATTAGAGGATTATATAAAGGATAAGGATGCTTGGAAACATACTGGTCCTGCTCCACAGGACAATCTAGTGTCCAGACAAAATCAAACTGGTTGCTTAGTAAATTAGGTAATAAATAATTTATAATGTTGTACCATACTACATATTTTAACATTTTGGAATAACTTTACCTCTCACATTGATTGATTTATTATTATTAACTTTTAGAATGTTTGTAAAAATGTGAGCACGTCCAAAAGTGCCTTTCTTGTGCCTATTTGACATAAATGATGTGACTTTAGCTTTGACATCATTTAGCTTTGCAACACCGGACTGCAAAACAATAAAACCGACGTGTAAAACTGCCATTCATAACAAAATAATAAAAGTACATCTGATTGATTGTCTTATTCTATTATTTACTAGCTTCCACCCGTGGCTTCGCCCGCAAAATATGCCGACAAATTATACACATAAACCTTCCTCTTGAATCACTCTATCTATTACAAAAACCCGCATCAAAATCCGTTGCGTAGTTTTAAAGATATAAGCATACACAGGGATATAGGGACAGAGAAAGCGACTTTGTTTTATATAATATGTATTGATATTGCCCCCAAATTTTTGACACGTGTATATAAATGAAAGCCCTTTTTAAAGAATGGGGTATGAATTCCGAATTGCCGACCCTAAATGCAGAATGATATGCAATCAATATAATATTATTGAGAAATAAGAAAAAAAAATTGACTATAAAAATAAATACAATCGTTCTTTTTTTATAGCACTATAAATTGTTTTGTGATTACTGGCGGCTACCTACGTAGTTTCGCAGGCACTAATCATTAAACGTATTTTTTCCAAAAAAAGAAAACAGAACTTTTTATTCGTTCATTCATGAAATGAAATACCACTCATTCCGTGTGCCTCAACACTAGTAGTTTGTGTTTGTTGTCGTAGGACAATTGCATAGATACGCATAAATTTGTCAATGTGTTTGTGTTTTTTCACTGTGTGTCTATAATTTCTTTGTGAGCGTTTGTAGCAATAGGAAGCATGCCTCTGTGTGTGGTTGTCAAATTTAAGAAGTGTGCTGTATTGTATGTGTTTTCCACGCCCCCCGCAAAAAGTGGCAGAAAAAGTTGTTCGATGATTGGCCGCTTGCCATCTCCATAGGTTAAAAAGATTTTGAAAAAATATTCTAAGTTTTATTTTATTTATCAAATAAATAATTTTAAAATTTATTTATTTAGATTTATTATTTGAATAATTATTTTATTTATTGTATTATTGTTAAATAATTAATAATTTAAATAGCTTATAATTAGAGTATAATTAAATGCTCTAAGACGCAAATAAATAAAGTTCACTGAGGTGAAAGCTAAAAGGTAAAATAATAGTAAAACACAGAACTAATAAATATACCTGTAGTGAAAGGACTGACACAGACACAGACTACACAGAGTTAAACTTATAAAACCGATATTTGTGAAATAAATTATGATTTTCTTTGCAGGCAACTTGAGCTAACTGCCAAAGTCTGTCGTAAAAATGTTCAATTAAATCAAAAGAAATCAAAGAACATGTTTCAAGATGGAGGAATTTAGTTTTTCAGAATGGCGCGTGAAAATGTAGTCTCTGTTTATATATTTCAGACGTTTGTGCATTGAAAGTTATACCGTAAGAATCAACTTTTCAATGTTTAGTAACAAGGCTCAACTTCAAAAACGTACTCCTGAAAATGGGACAGATCGAGAGAGCTTTTTGTCACTTCTAGTGGATGAATTTTTGCATTCTACTTCGTTTGGTAAATATTTCTATTTACTGTTACTGCATTGTTCTAAAATATTATTTAAAATGCTTCTGATTTGCTCTTCTATTACCATTAGATGTAAGCTATTACAATTTCATTTGCAGCCTAAGTTTGAAGCCACTAAGTACGACTCACGTAACATATTTTAAATTCTTTTTGCAGATGCCAAATGCCAAGTTCTGGCTAATTTGGCCAATTTCGCGTACGATCCCATAAACTATCAGTTTATCAGAGATGTCGGCGTGCTAGACATTTTCCTTCATGTTGTAAAAAATGAAAGCAGCCATCAACTGCTACATTTTGCTACCGCTGGTATTTGCAATTTGAGCTGTGGTAAGAAAAGTTCACTTTCCTGCTTCTATTATTTCATGTGCTGTAGTATTGTAGTTGGGCTATGTATAGTTCACGGAGAAAATAGTTGGATTTATAAGTTGTGAGATGATATGAATAAAAATTGCACTCTCTTAAAGTGATAAATAAATATTATTATTCTTGTCTATACATGAGTATTTTCCAGTTTCATTAATTACATGAATTCTTCCTTTTGATGCATTTTTTTTGGCTACAGTGACTTTATGTTAATGTGAACTTTGATTGCCTCGTAGGTCTAGTGGTCATAAGTGCTATTGCTGAGCATGTGGCCCTGGGTTCCATTCTCAGGTCAGGCCAAGTGTGATTTGGTATTTCTACCTGAAATTTCTTAGTAGCTGTCTGTAGTATGGATTGTTACCCTACAGGCTTTGCCTGATATTACATAAAACTGCTGTAATCTGGGTGTACTGTAGGTACACTCTGTCCCACCCTTTAGTAATGTGGAGTGATGTTATGTAATGATGTTATAATGCTGCTGATAATTCTGTCTATTTAAAACTACATCCCTCATTTCCAGATCCTTTGAATGCTGAATATATAATAACACAGTCTGGACTGAAGCCACTTACTGATTTACTGAAGTTGGACCACAATGATATCTTAGCTGACACAATCACAACTTTGTTCTATCTCAATACCAATCAAACCAAATCTGAAATCCCCACACCAGAGATTATTCAGCGGATTCATGAAATAAAAAAGTCAAGTGACAAAAGATTAGTTAACTTAGCTACTATTTACTTACAAGATGTATGCAGTACAGATGAGATTCTATAAATAAAAGTGAGACATAAAAATGAACAAAATGCTGTCAAACAGATTCCCCTACATTGTTGTGAATAACAAAAATTATCAGAAGATATGCAAAATTCACACAACTACATTTAGCAGTACAGCTTTTAAAGCAGGAGATAAGATCCGCATACAAAAAACATTGACTCAGAAGGATTTGGATGCTTTCTCAAACCTTACAAGTGATCATAACTACTTGCATCAAAATAATGGAAATAAGAGGCCCATAGTGCATGGAGCACTTCTCAATGGCTTAGTCGCAGGACTGATTGGCACACACCTGCCTGGCCCGGGTACAGTCCTTGTGTCACAAACTATGAAGTTCCCGAACAAGTGCTTTGTTGGAGAGAAACTCACTATAAGTGTGGAACTGGTTGATGTGAGGAAGATTCTCAAAGTGAAGTTTTATTGCATCGTCGAGGAAGAAAAGAAGGTTGTGTTTGAAGGTGAGGCTAAACTTGTGTTGGCCAAAGACTGTTAGAGATTTAAGTTGATTTTTAATAGTAACTTATTTCTTAGATTTAAGTATTACTTGTTAAGAATGTCTTTCAGTAATGTTATATGGCATTTTAAATTCATATAGTAACTTATGAAATCTCTAAAACTAGATTAAAAGAAAACTATTGGAAAGTCTAAAGTTATAATATAGTCTGTCTTATGTGCCAATAAATTCATGAAATCATTTAATATAAACTGTAAAGTACAATTATTTAGGTTTATAGTAATAGATAACTCATTACCTACAAGGTAGTTTAACATTTAGTAATTTAACACCAAGCAGTTGTATCTCCAAATCTGTCCATTAAATGTCCATTATTATACAATTTTCATAGTCTATAATTAATTAAGACTGATAGCAATTAGATCATTACTTACCTACAATGCATATTACTACATTTATAACAACTTAATGAGTGGTACAATTTCTTATTCCATAATTTCTGAAATAAAGTTTGGACACCCATTACCTAATCAATATACTAACTGCATAATTTTCATCAATAATGTGATAACTTCTTGCCAAGGTCATAAAATGTGGTCATCAAGACACAAAAATAATTTCTCTGTCACTATTACCAATGGTTATTCGTCATCACATTTTTTAGGCACAAACATTAAATACTCAGAAATCATAGGAAAAACGCTAAAAGAAGACATTACATAAAATTCGTAAAATTACAGATGTATTAAAATGTCAAATTATTTATCATTAGGTAGCTTCAGCTGTGCATTTTTAAGTTAAATGAATGCAAAATGATTATTACTACCATGATACAGCCAATATAATTAAATGCCGGCACAAATGAAAACTGAGGGACGTCGCCGGCCATTTCCCTATGGGGGATGCTCCAGGGGTAGCCCGCGAAATTCAAATTGTCATAGGTTTTTGGCAATATGTATGTACATATTTTTTAGAATTATTTTTTAGTTTTTGTCCACGACTTAAATCGCTGTATCGGGAGATATTTTTGAGACAAAAAGTATCCTATGTCCTTCCCCGGGATGCAATCTATCTCTCTGCCAAATGTTATCGAAATCCGTTCAGTGGTTTAGGTGTGAAAAGGTAACATACAGACAGATTTACTTTCGAATTTATAATATTACTATGGAAAATCATTAGAATCATTACAACTCTGTTACAATTGCCCTCAAATGTTATAATTTCTTGAAATAGTCATTCCGCAGGATTACATGAATTTAGACTATGATATTCTAAGTACTGGTATTCAGCTGCATCTGGTTAGACTGGAAGACGTCATCTCGATCGATTGTATCATGGATTACAGTTCTGTAAATACGTTCTTGCTATGACCGCGAATCATGTTTAGATTAACCTTTTCACCGCCAACGTACGCAGGAGGCTGCATCGCCCAGCGCCATGCTATATAGGCATAACGAACAAGATACTTAAAATGAAGAAATTCATATGAGTCGTGGCGCTGCTGGCGCGAAAATCTGGAGTTCAAGTGCTTGGCGGTGAAAAGTTTAACATAATTTCTAATAAAGACTTGTAAATGGCAAAAAACGTAAGAAAATTTGAATTTCGCTGGCTATCTTGGCGGCGAATCCCCCTCAAGAAACACTACGTGACAGCCGACTTTTGTAATGCGACGTTGCAACGCTTTTGTTGCGCTAAATTCACTGCCATTTTTTAACAGCATTTTCTGAAGCATCTATTATTTACTTTGCACTTTTGCTGACTCGTGATACTTGCGTAATAATAATAAAATATGTAATCCTCTAATATTTAGTGTCGTCATAATTCCAATAAGTACAGCATGAACATTAAAATTGTTGTTTGATGATGCATAGTACGAATGGTAACATTAAGTCGACTTTTTAGAATTTATATTGTAATTAGTAGTAGTGATAACTTATTAGAGCTAGCTATGTTATTACTGTTTCTTTTAACTACCTTCGAACTTGTTATTTATCGCCAGTAAGTTGATGCAGTCTGTGGAGATACGACGATTGTTTCAAAGCTCTAGCAGACAGGCGCAATGCGATTCTGTTAGAACAATTTCCATTAAATCTTCACAGAAATTGTTCTAGTAGTCGGATCGCGCCTGTCTGAGAGAACTTTAATTTTACTTTTCTGTTAGTTATTGGTAAAATATTTGTTATTTCTTGTCATTGTTTTTCTTTTGTACCACCATATCGCATTTAATGTGATCATGAAATGCCACCTTTACTTTTTATAAAAACCTTTTACATTATGATTTCATGTAATAAAACCTTTTTTGTTTTACCCTTGATCTGTTACAGACATGTTAGTTTTTTTTTAATTAAACTATTGCCTGTTAGTGTTTTGTTTTTGTTCCATTTACTTGTACGAAGTAGGTACATACATTTATCTATCTAACAAAACAATGAATCTTTTACGGCCGGAAGCATTAGGGTAGCCCACGAAATTCAAAATTTCAAAAATTGCATGTTGATTAAAATATGATGCGCAGCCGTAACAAGCACGCACAATTTACAGAATTATAATCATTAGAAACAATGCAACTCTCTTAGTCAGAATTTCCCACCAATGTCATGATTAAGATGGGAATATGAACTTAAAGGATTGTATTGATGATTTTAACGTTTACAGTTATTAAAATACGTACCTACGTGCTGCTATGGCCACGAATCATTATTCATGGGTACCTATTATTCTGCCCAGTAAATTGCAAAAAAAAGAAACACTCGCGAGCTACCCTGGTGCTTTCATCATTTTGTCGGTAATCCTTATATAATGTGCTCATAGTATTTATTTACTTCATAGTATATTTAGAGTTAGTATTTTCAAATTTTATTAAGGTGAATCCTCCCGTTCATTCCCATTAGTTCGATTCATTAGTTCGATCGTCGAACTAGTGAGAATTTTTTTTCTCATCTGTTCGACCGTCGAACTAGTGACAATTTTTTTTCTCATTTGTTCGACCGTCGAATCTTGTTTTACTAATTTCGTAATAAAAAATAAAAACGCTCATTTGATTTTTGATTATTTATTATACATATAAACAAATTTTTGTAGACAGAAAAATATTAGATTACGTTTAATATTTCATTATTAGGTACATTATTTTTTGATAGGTGAGGAAGCCAGCTTATAATTTATAAGTTTTTCAACTGTTTATTTGATCAAAGATATGCTATAGATGTACAAATATAAGAACACGAATAGGTATATATTTTTTAACGAACCAAGCGTTTTTTATTTTATTACGAAATTAGTAAAACATTTAAATGTAGTAGAACTATTTTTAAATCTAATTAATTTGACGGTCGAACAAATGAGAAAGAAAGTTCTCACTAGTTCGACGGTCGAACAGATGAGAAAAAAAATTCTCATTAGTTCGACGATCGAACTAATGAATCGAACTAATGGGAATGAACGAATCCTCCAACCAGCCCGCGAAATTCAAATTTTCTTAAGTTTTTTGCAATTTGCAGGCCAGTGATAGGTTGTATGTTGATGAACATTTGATTCGCGAAGGTGTAAAAATGACTTTTTACAAGGTCAAAGTCATTCCGGAACCTTTATGAGCTCGGAGGGTTGTATTAATGATTTTGATGATTATAATTCTGTAACTACATACGTCTTACAGCCGCGAATCAAATGTTCATCAACATACAACCTATCACTGGCCTGCAAATTGCAAAAAACTTAAGAAAATTTGAATTTCGCGGGCTACCCTGGAACATCAACCTTAAGAGTAGTGCTAGATGAACATTGAACTATAGTATTTTGTAGACAAAAAAATCTGTTGAAGGAAGGCTGTGAAATTAATCTTTTATTCATTTTGGCTAGTATTGTGGATAGCTATTCAAATATAGTAATAATACAATCAAGGTAATGTATGAGCGTTTTATGGAAATTTTCTCGTCTGATAGTTTTTCTAACATTCATGTAGAAAATAAAACTGCATCGTGTTATCAGGCTTTTTAATTCTAATTTACCTCACTCAGTAGTACTTTAGGAATGCCTAGAATTTCGAGTTCTTACAGGCAAGTACTATACACAGTTATCTGCCGCCGCCACTACCTGTCTACAGCAGTTGCTCGGCAAGATTCAGTAATCGCACTTTGACTTCTTTGACGCCAGATGGTAAAACTGAAACTATAAAATTTCGACATGGCCGTCCGATTGACACATGAGCATTTTAACCTGAAGCTGTGTCTACGCTAGAAGAGCCGAGCACGAGCGGAGCACGAACCGAACACAATTCGTCTAGTGTGGACCGACTTACAAGCCTCGAACGAGCGCGCTGCTAGCATTTCGTTCGTGCTCGGCTGCGTTCCGCCTGTTGTCGGTTTTTTGACGAACACAAAGGGATTTGCTTCGTCCATATTCTGATACAGGACCAAAATAAATGATCGTTGTAGGTTCGTTGTACGTCCACACTTGACGCCACGAACGACGAAGCCGAGAACGGCTCCGCTTGTGCTTCGCTCGTGCTCGGTTCGTCTAGCGTAGACCCGCCTTGAGACTTGGCATTTTTATTCATCATTACGGAACAACTTTGACTATGGGATGAACCACAGAACAGTTAAAGAGGTTAGAAGGGCCTTGTGGGCGGAACAGGCGCGCCACACATTTGCGCGGGCGCTCCAAACCCAACCGAAATTAGAATCACCGGTCAACAGTCACGCTCTTATTGTGCAAGCGTTCAATTCTCCGCGGAAAAAAAGAATTATGCCGTCTTGCCCAATTATAACGTGTCGGAAAAGAAGTCAGGAGTGTAATGTGGCCCGAGGAGGGATTTCTTTTCACCGGTAACTCCAAAAACCTTAAAATACGAGTGATATTTGTAATTATTACAAAAGTGTTATGTAGTTTGTAGACAAAAACGATAAAATCGCATTCAGATACAAAATTATACATTGCTTGCATTACATTGGTACGATCTTGCACGACGTGAGCGGTCGCGCAATGTATTGCGTTCCCTGCGAACGTCGCGTGCGTCGATCCAAAGCTTCAATTCTGGGAAATCTATGCGCGTCGATAGTGTTGTACCAAATTGTAAACAATGTCGATATTAAGATGTGTACATACGAATGATTATTGTCAGTAATGTAACAATGAAAATAACTTTGTTTATATTAACACCAATTATTGTATAATGTGGATTATTAATTTAGTTTCTTAGTTGGTTTTTCGTCTAAAATCTAATTTACGATGCAAACACTTTTTTTTTAACTGTCCATAAGATCCTGTTACAAGAAAACTGTGGTTTGAAGCAACTGGTAGAATTGAATGGATAGGTACTAAATGTAGCACAATTTATGATCGCAACATTTTGCAGAAAATGATTGTGTAACGCGGGTGTAACCGGCGGGCACAGATATTATTCATAAATTAACATGATAAAATTAATAAATACTTTTTCACGGAGTAGTTCACAATAAATTAATTCGATTATATTATGTTAATTCGACTTAGCATTCGATATGGACGTGAAATTTGAAAATTTCTTTATAGTTTTTTTGCATATTGTAGCGTTGTTTTACGTTTTATGTTATTAAAAATGCTATTTTTCTTTCTTTCTATTATTATGCCGTAAAACAGAGCTGCAACTAGAATAAAACTATAGAAAATTTAAATTTCCCGGCAGTATCGGATGTTCCCCCTTAATTTGTCTTTGATTTAAGTTTATTTATATGTAATTAGGAAGTTATTCGTACCGTATCCGCAACTTGAAAAAATGCAAAACTTTAATTAACTAAACTACAGTAATTTTATCGATATGATTAATCGACCTTTTGGTGGCCGTAACATATATGAGAAATAAATTGCTTTTACACGTGTGTGAGTGTACGTCCAGAGCAGTATTTGCGTTAGTGTGACAACCAATAGTAAACACGCGATGTAAGTGCGTGTGGTTTATTTGTGTGCGCAATGCGCGTACGTATTATCTCTTGCTTGTAGTGGAGAGACAAGAGTGGGAGACATGCGGCGACACGCGTTCTAATACAAATCAGGAACTACTTCCATTCTAACCTCTTTATCTGTTCTGTGGGATGAACCTTGAAATCGCGAAAAAAATATGAGCTGTTCCAAAATTCAAGCTCATATTTTTTTCGTTACTCTTATGTTATTAAGTAACGGGCAAAAAAAAATATCCATTGGGTCCCATAGTAAAAATAGTTATTTGTTATGCAAGGCTGCAAAGTTGATTTTTGGCGCGAGTACTTCTATTGAAACCTGAGCGTAACGAAGCTTTCAAAGGTACGAGACGCAGAAAAGCTTTGCTGCCGAGCGCAACACACAATTTTTCACCTGACTACAGCGAGGAAACTGCTAGGTGCAAGAAAACAGGTGTTGTTGAGTTTTATTTTGTTCGAGCGTCTCTGATACATTGACTCATGTGAAGAAAATAACAGATACTTGGCAATGTATCTTATGAGTTACATAGAATATCTCCAAATTAAATACCCTGTATTTTGTTCTATATCATACTTGTCCTCTAAGGAGAATGAAAGAAAAAAACTAATTTAATACTAATAACGAACTAATTTAATTTAATACATATTTATTTTTGCCAAGCAAAGGATTAAATAACATAATATTTATTATATTAGTATTTATTTTATTTAAAAAATTAAACTTAAATTACTACACAATTGGGTATTTGACAGGGTAGTATTTATATGGCATATTCAAATGTGACGTCACAGATTTTTTTAATCAAATGGAAATCCTTATTGACATTAATTCCAATTTTACAATTGTATCCTCGCAAAATATTTAATTTCTGTACTGTGATGGAAGTTTTAAAGGTGAGCGGTATTATTTAATATTTTATTTTAGACCGTGTCATGCATTTTTAGTGGACTGGCAGTATAGAAAATTATTAAATAGAAAGGTTCGAATTTTAAAAACTCTTTCCACGCTAGAGAGCAAAAAGCGATTTTCGGCTTAGATTTCGAATGACAAACAGACTCTTTCCGAGCCTGTGAGGTGAAAAGATATTTTACTAGTTAATCGATTTTTTCAGTTTTGTCTTTGAGTCATAATTAAGTCTATAGCGAATGTGAGCAAGCGTTTCTTACGATTATTAACATTGAGCTCGTGGCTAAGTAATAACAGCCGCACAGACCGATTTATCAGGAAAAGCTACGCTTGCCGGGGTTCGTCGGTGGATGGGTGAACATCTACACAAACCGAGACTTCTCCGTGCCTCGGAAAGCACGGCAGGCCGTTGGTCCCGGTTGTCATTCGTGGATCTTTGACAGTCGCTACGGATCGTCAGAAACCCGAAAGTCTGACAGCCAGTCTTAAAAAGGGGGATCGTATTACTTACTGGGTTGTGGAGGTCTGATAGGTAGTGGCTCCATGCAAAATACTGGTATTCAGCTTCCTCCGGTTAAACCGGTGGCCGACCCCAACATAGCTGGGTTTGGGTTTTTCGAACATCTTCCAGGTACAAAGCCGGAGTCAGGATTTGTGCCTGGTAGATGGTAACAGGTTAACTATCGAAATGTGGATACTATAGGTGCAGGTTCTCTGCCTAACTCTGCGAGGAGTACAAGCATATTACGGTATTTAGTTAAATTATTTCAAAGCTTATCTCAACATTTCACTCTTACACCATTTAATTCCCACGATGTTGTACAGAACAATTTACAAAATAAAATGTGACATAGGTACCTACGTGTAAGCAGGATTGTCTGAAAGTAAGCGGGATTGTCCGAAAGAGTAAGCGGGATTGTCCGAAAGAGTAAGCGGGATTGTCCGAAAGAGTAAGCGGGATTGTCCGAAAGAGTAAGCGGGATTGTCCGAAAGAATAAGCGGGATTGTCCGAAAGAGTAAGCGGTATTGTCCGAAAGAGTAAGCGGGATTGTCCGAAAGAGTAAGCGGGATTGTCCGAAAGAGTAAGCGGGATTGTCCGAAAGAGTAAGCGGGATTGTCCGAAAGAATAAGCGGGATTGTCCGAAAGAGTAAGCGGTATTGTCCGAAAGAGTAAGCGGGATTGTCCGAAAGAGTAAGCGGGATTGTCCGAAAGAGTAAGCGGGATTGTCCGAAAGAGTAAGCGGGACTGTCCGAATGAGTAAGCGGGATTTTCCGAAACAGTAAACGGGATTGTCCGAAAGTAAGCGCGATTGTCCGAAAGTAAGCTAGATTGTCCGAAAGAATATGCGGGATTGTCCGAAAGGGTTACCGCTACCCCGGAACATAAACGGTTTTAAGGAAGGAACATTGATTGTAAGACTCTTACTGACTAAAACATATAGTCAGTAAGAGTCTTACACTCCCTTACGCTCCACCCGGAGCGGGAGAAGTCATTGGATGATTTCCCAGGATAAAAAAAAAGGTACCTAGTTACGTACTTTAAGAGGGTTAAGTTAGGTTAGGTTACATTTAAAAAAAAGAATAAGGAAACACGAGAAAATACACAGAATAACACTTGTAAAAATAAAAAGTTTGGAGCCTACTTTTAAACATGTAGTAACATAGTCTGGGTGTTTTTCTATCTATAATTTATGTATGTACCTATTAACAAAAAAAAAAGATATAACTATGTATGTAAGTTGTTTATCAGCCATCTCGTAACCCAAGCATTAGGTTGCTTAGCTTGAGACTATATGGCGTTGTGTGAAATGTTCAAGGATATTATTATTATAGTAAAATTAAATACGGTACCTACATATACAAAAAAAAAGGTTTAACGTTTTTGTCTGTTTGTTGGTTACGGCTAATCTCCGAAACGGCCGGACCGATTTTGACGGGACTTTCACTGGCATATAGCTGATGTTATAAGGAGTAATGTTGGCACGTTTATTTATTTTAGAACAATAATAAGGGTCTACGTGCAGCCCTGAATTTCCACCTAGGCTTTTAAGACCCTTTTTTTTTTTTAAGGCTGGGAAATCATCCAATGACTGCTCCCGCTCTGGGTGGAGCGGAAGGGAGTGTCAGACTCTTACTAAAACCCATCCATGTTCCTTCCGTAGCCCTTTATGTTCCGGGGTAGCGGTAACCCTTTCGGACAATCCCGCTTACCCGGCAGGCTTGGCCCTGACGGGCCCCTTAAGACCCTGGCTTAGGAGCCCAGCCACCTAGCTATCCCGGTATCAGGTAGTTTGCCTGCCTGACGGGGATGTTTATAATTCTATAAAAATACCTAGACTACCAAGACTTCTTTTGATCTGTTATGCTTTGATACATTTCCAAAATGGGTTCGGGATGGAAGTTGACTACTTAATTGATTTCGGAAATCGGTGACAAAAAAAAAATACAAAACTGAAGACACGAACTTCAGTTCAGTTTGTAAGTGCCTAGGTATTTTATGATTATTTATTTTCATACGGCTTGGAATTCGTCTACATGTTATTTAATTAAGGTGAAACTTATCTTAATACAATTCTTAATCACGTATCTTACGCAGCAAAATAACTAGATATATTCACGTAAAATATACCGATCAGTAATTTCGACACGTTTCGTTGTGCGGTAAAATTGCTGAGGCATCAATTGTTTCTTGGATATGAACTGGGGATAGTGTTTATATGGCCAGATAATCTTAGCGGGTGACGCTATCCGTTCAGTGTGGTGGTTCAGTAATGTGATTGACTGAAAATCTGTGCGGAGGTACTACGAAGCCTGCAGAATTTATTGAAGTGAGTACCTAGTTACCTTGGTAACGTGGAGTACATTTTTGGTCCCTTGTAAATTATTTTCTCTTTGCCTATACTGATGTTGGGTAGTTAACGGGAGGTTTTGGTATTGGAGCGAGTTCTTCTTAGCTCCTGCAGCTTTGAAATCTTGTCAAATGCTGCTGCCTACCTGCATTCTCATGAAGAACTGTATTTAATTAAGGGTTTGTTTCAAGATTCCTCTTCAATCCTTCAAAATGCGTGGGGTCCAGTGCTGGTTGGTCTTCGCCGTATGTCTGTACCTGACGGTGTCTATTGAGGGCAAACGGAAAGCCAAACGAGAGAACTATGAAGTCAGTGCTCTATCGGAAGAAGAGAACAACTATGATGATGATGATTACAATGAAGAGGTAAGGATTTTTGATATTCGCTGTTTGAGTTTTCTAAAGGGCTTGTGGCTAAATATAGACGCAGTTGCACGGGTCGATCGATCAGGTTAAGCTACGCTTGCCGCGGTTCGTAGTAGATGGGTGACCAGCCTTACATACCAAGATCTTTACCGTGGCTCGGACAGTACGTTAAGCTGTTGTTCCCGGTCCGTAACTGGGTTGTGGATAACAGATAGACAGTCGACCCATATAAAAAAAGCTGCATCCGTATAGACTGGAGGCCGACCCCAACATAGTTGGGAAAAGGCGCCGGAAAATGTTTTTTGACTTTTCTGACAAAAATAAATTCTTTTTTGGTCTGTTACCGTTTCTATTCCATAGTTTAAGTAGTTATAGGTACTACGAACACCACGTGTTGTTTCTTTTTCCTTTCAAGTGGTTCTGCCAAACATTTTCAAAATTAACTTAGTAGTTAAGACATGCTGCAGCTGTAACGACACGGAATATGGCATAGTGATTAAGTGACGATTAACTTCTGCGCTGCACGGTGCGGGTTCGAATCCCACTTGCAATGTGCGTTACGATTATACATACAGAGTTGATACGACAGAGGGGCTTTCCTTAAAAAACAGCTTATACTAGGAACCATTTTCAAGCTCTGTACCAAAAATCAATTAAATAGGAGCAGTAGTTTAGTCGCAAATGTTTTTTTATGTTTTTGCCCCGTTTGAACACGATGTATCTTTCCTAATCCGGCGATATAAAAATCTCTATGTATAGAACCAGGTTTTATCTCGTAAGGATTTTAGGTAAGCACATAATGGCATGACAAAGGCACCTATAGGTAGTTTATCCATAAGAATCATTCATCGTTGTCATCATTATAAATAAATAAATAAATAAATAAATAAATTATAATAATTTTGCTTCTGCACCAACCTAACCTTGGTATGCGGTCAAGGTTAGTTAATCATTACGTCAGGATGGTCCACTGTAGGTACATATGTAGGTATAATTAAGAACTTTGCTACATCCAGTAATGAAGGCGACACGCATGGCAATTTATAAGAGCAACAATGTATCAAAATGAACGTTGTAATACGCAACCATCGTCGTATTCAGGGAAAATTGTTTATCAGATTGATTTTGTCCGTATTTTCATATAAAAATGCTTTGATTTGTATGTACTGGCTACAACACGGCAAATCTTCGTAGTGAGTTAATTTGTTTTTTTTTTTTTTATTTCTATGGCTGTACAATAACGTTTACGCCAAGTGTCAGTGTCGCCATTTCAGCTGCCTCTAAATAATTTTGAATATCCAATAATCGAACCAATTTTGTTATTAATTTCCAGCTAGAGCCATGCCAGTGCGGGGTGTTCCTGTCGCAGCAGGTGGGTATCAAGGAGAACAATCGCCGCAGTCGGCCGCGCGGACCTCCGCAAGGAGAGCCCGTGGTCACCTACGACACCGACTCGCCCAGCCTGCCCTGCGGTATGGGGGGCTTCAAGAACTGCGTCAGCAGGTGTCTTGATGTGGTCAGTATCTGTTAGCCAAGTATTTAAACAAATAATACCTATAGCTTTTAATTTGGAAAGGCTTTAGGTACTACATCAAATTTTGCATGGACCTTGGAGAACCGTCTTAGAATCCTTACTTAAGTAGGTATCTAGGAACCAATATGTTTGGTGTGACCACGGAGTAAATACTAAGGATGTGACCACTATACTCTCACTATTTCCCCTGGTCCTCTTCTATACCAGTAGGATATTATGCCATAGTTCAGTGTATAGATCGGCCAAGGGGAAGATTTACAGCCAACAGACCAAATTATTGATCTACAGGCATAATTGTGGTCTCAAAATATTGATCTTGTTTATAATACAAGTATGCAATTTATTCCATATAGTTTTTCAAAAGTAGAAAACCAAATCGCCCACAAAAAATGTTTTCAAAGCAAATCGAGTTCAATGATAGGTCATTTAGCAATGTCAAAGTCACAATGTTCGATAAAGGATAATTGAAGCATTTCTAGACAGTTTTAGAACAAACACGTAGGTACCTATCTAATTGTTTGCTTGTTTAGTGTGCCGATTAATTTCGCACAAGTGAACACGATTTCATGCGCGTAACCTCGCGGCCCTTTATTGTAATTAGCTGTCATAACACAACAGAGGTCGCGTTCTGTCGTAAGGAATCATAACAATAGCAATCAATTGGTTACATGAAGGTTGACCATAAACAATACTTATTAATCAACGCTATCCAACAAGTAACCGAATAAACGCGAGTCCTGTTTTACCTAATACAGGAATTGAGGACTAGTAGGTAGGTACTATCTTCGACTTCTACGATTATTTATATTATTTATCCTCCGAGCTGCCACAAATAACACTTGTGGCAGCTCGGAGGATAACGGTTACATGTTTGGGGCACAGAGGGCAGAATAGGAGGTGGATCATAGTTTTTATGACTATCTTTTCTTTCTGCCACTAAAACAACACTTTTTTTTTAAGGCTGCGAAATCATCCAATGACTTCGCCCGCTCTGGGTGGAGCGGAAGGGAGTTTCAGATTCTTACTGACTAAAACCGATCCATGGTCCTTCCTTAGCCCTTTATGTTCCGGGGTAGCGGTAACCCTCTTAACTAAAACAACACTTAATGCTGTGTTTAATAGACTACTATTCAGCTGTATGCTGCAGGACACACTTTTAAGGTTAATTTTGTCGCCATCATTTCAACCAGAATTATAAATTATTATTATTATGTTTAGATCCTGAAATACCTGCCACGAGCCGGCCCTGTCATCTGTGGGGCGGTGGAACGAGATGTGCACAGGGAAAAGGCGTTCCTCTTCATAAAGAACTGCGGCGGTGAGTGGACGCCCACCAGCTTCTCGGCAGGCAAGGAGTTCTGTTGCACCGATGGAGAGCACCATAAGTGCTGATGCACTGACAACCAGGACAGCGAATTGTACGGAATGACCATGGAATGATGGACGTGATAACTTCATTGGTTAAGTTAGCAAGTAACTTCTTGGTACTTAGCTAAATTGTCTATTCTAATGGCGACTGAAGAAAGCATTCGGTGGTAGAAGTGAGCTTCAGTTTAGGGTCGTAGGCCACATATCAAATCGGAAAGGAATCGTCACCGTATCGCCTTGTTCGTAAGCTTGTCTCGAGGCGAGGCGATTACGTAACGATTCCGATTAGTATGCGTTGTAGTTGGGAGTTTATACAAAGAATATTGCACGGCTCGAGTTGATACGGTGACGATCCCTTTCCTAGTTGATATGTATGTTACGACCTTTAGTTACCTATCTAATTGGCGCCAAAATTATTTCCGTCATATTTGTGGAGTGTTATTTTATCACACCCTAAATTCGCGTAGGTTTTACCCCACGTGCGTATTGCGTCTGGTTCTCAAAATAGTTGCTATGCACTAGACACTATGTATGCAAGTTCACACTAAATATAGTGAATATTAGAAATTGTGGGTACCACAGTGACAATAATAATGTGACGGCGGAGTCAATCATGAAGTCAATTTGTTATAACACGAGCATCATTTGTTGAGGACCAAAGTCGAACGAGGACTTCCTTGTAATGTACTTACATACATTTTATATTATGTAAGTGAGTATTTTAGTAACGTATGTACAAAACTTTAAAAAAAATTCACTGCTATCAACGATCCGTTTGACGAAGTGGTCTAGTGAGCAAGATGAATTTGAATTCATGGGCAATTTTTAAGGGGTCATTGTACTCATCATTATGAACTAGTTTTAGTATGGGTACAAATCTGAAATAGCGAAAATAATCAACTGCTCCATACATTAGCTATGCTTGCATAACTCGTCAAAATGTAGGGAACAGCTGACTATTTTCGCGATTTGACAATGAATTCAAATTCACCCTGTAGAACACTACCGTAAAACGGAGTGAATATGGATACAGGGGAATTGGGACGAAATTTAAGGGATTTTAACATTGAAGTACTAAAGATTATGGCCAAAAAGGACTTTAATGTGTTACAGCTGCATTATAGACATTATAGTTAACGATAAAGTGCGCTTATGGGCAATAAACATCCATCCATTTTAAAGTTTTGTAGCGATTTACCCTTGCATCCAACAATCCAGGCAAAATCCAACATTGGACCTGCTCTCAGATGGATTATGATCAGCAAAAGAAAAAACAAATAAGCAGAAAAACTGCAATACGTACTTACTTACTTTGTATTAATTTATTTACTTATCTATGTAGTGGTAAGATCATTAAGATATTTTATAGCAAGAATATTAAGTAAAACCTAGCAATAATCTAAACAACATGATTCTAAGTTCGGTATAATCTTGATAGCGGTTAGACAAGCGCGCTCATCACATTAGTTAACGTCCAATTAATGATTTTAATTAATTCCGATAAACTATATAAGTTAATTTTATAATTAAGTACTAGTTAGTGCACCTATTTATAAACTGCTTTCATTAACTTCCAAAACGCATGTAATTACAATTCGCAGTAATTGATTTCTAATAAATGAATTCAATGAAATGGAATTTTAAGTGCATTGTTGACATAGGTAGATTGTATAATTTATATAAATTATTTATTAAACCTGTAGTTAATTGATTGTGCTATAAGTTTTTATATCAATAAAGCAGTAGCTGCCTATTCGTATTGGGTTGTTTTATTTTTAATTTCTCTAAACGTGTTGACTGAACTTGATCTAAGTATAGTAGATATTAAATTTTTTAATTTGCCACGTTGTATTATAACGTAAGGATTGTATTTACGCGCTTCTGGCATGTGTAGGCATAGTAATTATCTATTTTTGCGCACGCACGAGGTCCCGCGCGTCTTGCCGGCGTGGTCCTGCGCCCGCGCCGGTGGGTGCGCCGTGGAGTGCCTTATCCGCTGACCCGGTTCTGGATTATGGTGTCAATGAAGTTCCCTTATCAAGGACTAGTACACTCACATCAAGTGAAGTACGGTCTGTAGCTAGACGTACGGTGTGGTGCGGGCGCGGGCGGGGGCTCGTGGCGCGGGACGCGGGGTGTGCGGGGGGCGCGGCGCCTGACCCGGATCGCGTAGGGTGAACAACCCCGACACGTGCCACTTTCTAAAAGAAACGCGCGTCGCCCGCGCATCCTTGCGTGGACAGCTGGGACACTGGCTGCTTCTCTATTACATGACTAAAACGTTTTGGCACCTAACAGCCGACTAAAAATAGCACACGCGTCTCAATCGTAGGTAAATTATTCCTTGCTCGAACAACCTGTCCTGACCGAAATAAGATGGTACGATGACTGGCTCCGGCTCTACTTTACTAGGCACTCATTCACGGCTAGACAACCTCTCAGTTTTCTTTACGAGCGTAAAGAAACACGGGTAATTAATGCTTATTAGTTATTAATAATAATTATGTAATGCGACGTCATGTCCATGTGTGTAGCACCAATGTGTAAATACATCGGGGTAAATAATGTGGAGTAGGAAGGTGGGCAACTAGGTTCTTAGGAACTTTATTAATTAATCCATTTCCATTAGTTTTAATTGAATTCTCATAACATAAACTCGTGTTCAAACCGCGACTGCCAGAGGTAAAGCATGTTGATTTTATACACAATTATGTTTTCGTCTGTCCATTCTCTGAAATTCTCATTATTATTCTGAATGGAACACAAACGCACCTTAAAAGGATACCCTGACCCGACAGTTCTGCCAAAACTGAATGGTGCAAATGGTCAAACTAAAAATAACCAAAATTGTCTGACAATTTGGGGTCAAAATTAACTAGGAACCTAATTTTTATTCACTCGATACGTACCTACATAATCATCTATCTACGCAATAATTTAACTCATGTAGAAAACTACCTAACTCACTATATTTTTAAACTTTACTTACACAACAACATGTAATAATTCTATTTCATACGAAATTCTGATGTAAAATTTGAAATGCGAATCAAATCCTCCATAGATAAACCTAAGGTCATGCGTACACATGACTCCCGGATCCTGAATCACGCGTGCGTATTACTGATAAGGACACACAGCTCACAGCTCAGTACCTATTGTGACGAGATCTACTCTAACTTGATGAATGCTGCGCAATCCGTGCATATTACATAGGGCTGCAATGACGCACGAATTAAGGACAATGTCACAGTGTATATTACATTGTAATTATGGATTGCAGAGATTTGTTTACCGACGACTATGAGTAACATTGTCTAATGTGAATGCCAGTTATTAACAGGTACATTCTCACTTAGAAGGTAGTTATGAAACGTCTTCGTCTAACTGTCAAGGGAAGGCGTGAAGCTCTTTAGATAAAGTCACGCCAATGTACGAAGTTTGAAGTCTATTTCACGAATCGTAAAAGCTGGCAGAATGCAGCAATTACAATGTACAGCTATGCAGTGATCGTCCGCTAGTCTGCCGCTCTCGTTGCGTGATCACATCCATTTCGATTAGCAACCCTAGCGAGGTGTAAGTTGGAGCGCGAGCGTTCCCCGAATCGTCGTGTGACCCCGGCTGCGCGGGCGCAGCGGCACGTAGCGTCGCGTTATTGTAATGCGTTGCGCAACATCCCCTCCCCCCTCCCCCCCTCGTGCTTCCAATACCCAGCACTGCCCTCCGTCGCTCGGGGTATTAATTCCAATGAACTCTAACTGTGACTTATTGGTTGAAATTGTAAGTACAGGCTTTTGAAGGTATGTGAACTACTGAGCTTTATTGCATTCGGGTGGAAACTACCTATGTCGGAGGAATGTTGCCAATCTTTTATGTATTATTAACTGGTTATGTAAGCAACTTTTTGCCGCCTATTATTAAAATATACTAGCTATCTAATACATTACATAATGTAATTGCTTTATAATCTTGGAATAAATATGCAAAAATACATTTGTCATGTAATAGAAAACAATGTCTATACGTAATCAAATTATTATAATGACCACTGTAGTAGGTAAGTCGTAGTGCTACGAGAGCGGCTACGAGCTTCATGAAAATAAGACTCATTTTCATATTCATACGTTTGTTGGTTTGTCAGACAACAGTTCGACCGAAGACTTACTTATCATGTTGATTTTATGTATGAACCGTCACCACAAGTAAATACGATATTTATGAAGTTTTCAGGGAAGTTAAAGCTGTTCTCATAACGGTAGGTACCTACGCTATAAGTATTGACTTGTCGTATATAGAACTAAGTAGGTGTGTACCCAATCACAAATCATTGTCGTCATCACCCACATACTGGATGTTCGTGCGAAAATGGGACTCCCTTGCAGGATGATCCTTGATTTTACCTAAAAGACCTATTTTAGTTTCGCATGAATTTCTACTGTAGGTTTGGATAAGTAAATGCAACTAAGAACACAATACCTGAAACGAAATAGAATGACCTAGTTTTCAATAAATGGATCCGACTTTAAAATTCAGACATGTTCCGTGGAAGTTGTAGCTACTGATTTATTAAAAGAAAATCAATGAGGCGAGCGGAACCACAGGCTAACGTAATGAATACAATGCACCACTTAGTATCAATATATCATGTAGGAACATACGACGTTTAGGGTTTTAGCTGTGTGCGAGTGTTTACGACGCCTTCCTACAGAGTGGTACCTGCGCAATAATGACGTTCACAGTTCAACGGAAAACTATAAAATGCATACATGGACGTTTTCCAGCGAGGCGCGGGTGACGAGCGCGGTGCGGGGCCGCGGGGGGACCGCCCCGTCGACACACTTTCTGAAGGGCTCTAAAACTCCGGCTTTTGTGGCCACCTTTATGACCATCTATTCGTAGACCTTTTGATTTATTTAGCTGTTAAGCCTAGCATTTGAAGACAGAATAGAGAGCTTAAAAGCCAAATTAGAAATCTTTGTAATTTCTATCAAAGTATATGGTTCATTATGTCTTTTGATGGGTATCCTTCTCGCGGTCAACTCGAGCTCGGCGCGGTAGACCATAATAGATATAAACTGAACAATGTCGCTAACACATTGTCATAAAACTGTGCACATTGCCAAACGAGGGATTTTCCGTTTGGCCGCAGTCCATCCTAATCGCTTGCGTTACCGTGAGCACGGACAAGCCGCCGAGGATACATAAGATACATTACACGCGGGTATATTGACACGCGTTATAAACTTTATAGGAAACCGACCCTGTGTACAGTTACCGACCACACTAACCGCAAGGATAATCTACGCTCGTTTGGCAGAGGTTGTTACTACCCATTTAGATTTACCGACAAGCATAATTTGCATTTTATTCTAAACCACCCGGTGATGATGACGAAAATGCCGGGAAAAGCTAAACAGTCGTGTCGTTGATTTTCTTTTCAGATGCAGCGTGTGTTTGGCACTAAAAGCCCAGTTAGCTGTCGCAACTAGGTCACTAGAATGCTAGGCTAGGAATCGACAGAATCGTACCTAGCTTAAATGCTTCATTAATCCTTCTCATTGCAGGTTCACATGGATTGTAGTACAGGAACTTTCTATAGCCCTTTCTTTAGCTAGTTGTTTGGATTTTGTGGTGATGATGATGTTACGTGGCCCGTGAGTGAAGTAGAACCGATCTCAAGATATCATAGTAGGTACCTTTGTCCAAGTCTTTCGTATCGCGAATCCCAGTTACAAAGATTATCAGTGTTCGGAGCGATACCCCAATTCGTAATCTTTATCTGAAAGCAAAAACGTTATCTTCATGTAGCGAATGTGAGTATGTACTAGGGAGTGCCGACTTGTGGACTGAGCTATGGAATTTTGAAAAGGGAATTAAAATTTTCACCGTTCCACCATTCATTCATTCATTTTATCACTTTTTACTGTATTCGGATGTTGGAAAATGACATGGGGCCAGTTTCGAGATTCTAGTGATCATAGTTGGTCAAGAAATGTAAGAACAATGTAGGAACATTAGTATCATTCAGAGCGTTTTAACGCTAACATTGCTGTAGTATTTAGGATTAAACCATTGACGATCCTGAGAGAAACTATCATATCAAAGCACTCAACTTGGATAATAACGGAGAAGTAGGGTAGGTACGTAAGTAGCCTGCGGTGCTGGTACCTACCGGATGTGGAGGGCGAAGGATCGAGAATAATCGTGAAATTTGGGATTGGTAGGTACTCTGTGAAACATTATTTTGTTCTGAGGGGCAAACAGAACAACACAAGTAAATACGGAAAGCCGAGCTGGAAGTCATCTTACTATTGCAGTATCCAGTAATTCAATCATATTATAAATCTATCTAAACTTATAGGTAGGTTGAGCATAATAAAAATGCAATGCAGTTACGTTTTAGCACCGCTTCTTTGACGAACTACCGTAAACCGTAGCGATAGTTACATACTGCCAATCACAATGCGTTGAACATAAAGGAGGGAGAGGAAATAGGATAACGGTGTGCGCGGGCGCAGTGCGTATAGTCAGCGCGCAAGAACTTCTCAATATCGCGAACCGTTCCCCTGTCTGCGACCAACAATGTATCATTAAAACCTCACCGCTAGCGGAGGCCTGCCCACCCCTGCGCGCGCAAGCCGGGCTCGGCGCGCGCGGCGTTGCGCCGGCGCCGCTGCTGTGCCTGTGCGCGCTGGCTGCCCGTAATGGCACTCGATGTCACCCCGCCCGACGACGCTCCACCGTTCACAACTTTTTGCTATTGCAAATGGAAACTACGGAGACAGTGGGGTGAATCGAGGCCGATACACCGATGTTACACTACGATCTCAGAAATGATGTCGATTGTCAGGCGCGATTAGAGAAAACATCATCAACTTGATGAACTACCAAATGTACGGTAATAACTGTTTAGGCTCCGAAAGGTCATGCCGACATACAGTGTTAGCTTTATGTAACGTCTCTTCATAAATACTAATCTCTCTTATAATTAATACATCCATAAAATTTTAAGCTTTAACACCAACGTAACAAATAAGTGCTTTGAAGAGGATTTACCAAGCGTCAGTGTTCCTAACTGTTGAAGCCTTTGAAAGTTAATATTACGTTACAAAAGCTTAGATAACTTTATGTCTCAGAATTGCTGTTTTTGTAATGTCGACCAGTTTTAACAGCACTATCTTTCAAACTTTTTCCTTATAATGGAATATTAGATAAAGTGCTGTTACCAGGAAAAAAATATCGTGCGAGGCACGTGTAAGTAGAACTTCCGGTTAGCCTCCTGAATATTTCAATTGAGGCCACGATCAATAAAGTAGCTCAAAAATATACAAAACCAATCACCACAGCACTGTAGTATTGATTAAGGCCGCTATACGTGCTACTCGGTGTGGAACCAAAAAAATACTAGATCATAATTTAAGCACATCTAGCAGGTACATTATTGGAAAGTCTACCCAACAACCTGTCTTTGGAGACTCAATTTAAAAAAGTAACGAAGAAGCTCCAAATATTATAATAGGAGATGATTATGGAACTAATGAAGTTTGTATCAAGTTAATAATACGCGCAAATTGAGGTTTGAATCTGAATAGTTCGCGAGTCGATCATTCGATTCGGTTTCTCCTTGATATCGCATTCTCCTTGGCATCCAATCAGCCACGGGGCAAGCACGTTCAACTGATTCTTAATATGATTCATCATCTCGTTCATGAACGACCGATGTAAGACTTGCTTGCTGAGAATCAGTTGCAAAACTAGCAAATTTGCAAATGCAGGGTTACAATTTTGCATCGAAGGAGCAAGAAGTCCCGCAGGAGTAAATATATTTTTTCTCAAATATGTAGGTACTTTTTACTACCTAATTATACAGAGCAGGTACTTGATAGAATGATGAAAAGCAGACTCCTAACAGACAACGAGCCACCAGCGCAGCCTGTGTAATATTTGGATGAATACTAGACGTTAGTCACGTGATCCGAAGGTCGCAGTAAAGGTGATGATTGCACACTGCATAAGCTAGTGCAGCGAGCACAGGATGTTACGGATTACACTAATGGGTATTCTTCCACAGGATGAGCTGACGATCAACGTGACTGAGATCGGGACCCTATATTATTTCTCGGGTGGGAACTAACCATGGCAAGACCGTTCTTAGGTACTTCCACCTTTGTGTAGCTCTAAAGAATGCTAATCTTAACCATGTAGGTACTTTTAAGACCAAATCATCCTTCTATCTCCTTCTGGGCATTCCGTGTCGTTTTTTGGCTTCTTGGGATGCACTTACTGATGGTGATTTCTGCATGAAGCTTCCCCGGCATGCGGAAGTTAGATAAATGAATATTAGACAGCAGAGCTTTATGTTAAAGGGCTTTAAAGATGACGAAATTAGGTTTTAGTGACGCCATCGAGTTCAGAGTTTCGAAACCATAAAGGGTTCTAAGTTCTAATAGGTTGAGTGGACACGGGAAACTGATTAGTCATATTATTATTGAACACGGAGCCTCAAGCTCACATTATTTAATAAGTTAAACATCGCCTTTCTAATTGTTTAGTAAGAAGGTACTCTAGTGCAGGCTTTGTCAACAAACCATTAAAAGGCAGGGGAAAGGACAGGCTGTCGACGATTTTAACTAAACCAGTAGGCAGTTATCGCAGTAACTACTACCTACGTCAGGCATAAATTATGCCGTTATCAAATGACAAGACATAAAGGCTGGCCTTGAACTAGAGTGCTAACCGTCTAATACTAGAGTATCTAATACGTAGTTATGAAATGTATATTGACAGGTTTTGGTGCGGTGACCGGCGTGGACGCCGCCACGGAAACACGGAATGCACCGTCGCTTGCGCAAGCGGGCCTGCCCACAAACGTGTTGTTGGTCGGGGAAGACATAAAAAGAAATATTTTATTAGTGAGCCACACCGGTACCTACCACTAAAAGTCTTGGGACTTATGTACATTAGAGCTGCGTGGGCGCAAATGAAATCCATCATTTAAATGCCGCCGCATCGTAAAGCGCAAAACGGGACACACACAAGTTTATTAATCGATTCTTTAGCTTTGTGTTATTAATTAAGTAGAAACGGTACCTCTGTCTTTTGAAAAAGGATTTTCAGTGAATAATAATCTCATTCATCCACGGTAGGATATTTTCCCAGCTGTGCAACGGAGAAAATATTATATGCTGTTGTGGGTTTGATCAGGATGAAAGAATATAAATACACCATTTATGGTTTACTGTTTTTGTATAGATTTTAAAGAGTTCCGAAGGATCCATAGACAACGAAGCTATAATAGTAGGTGCGATTTGTATGTGTCTCCTACTAGGTCCCACGCTGAATGATAAAAAGTAGAGAAACAGAAATAACCAAAAGGTACTAGCGTGGTTCTACAATTCATCGCCATTTTCCACAAACGGCATCAAATCAAATCAGAACTGTGACGGAGGCGTGTAATACCTGCACGTCGTCGTCAGGGCCATGGGTCGTTGCCGCTGTGCAGTCCTGCGCAGCACGCGCGTCCCGTGTCGACGCAGTACCTAGGGTTAAATTAATATTTTAATAAAGACAATGATTCCTTTTGAATAATGGTTACAGCAATAATAATACTGTCATGTAAATACGTAATAATGCACGGCTATTTTCCACAATAGTCATGTCATATAATCACATCAGTACTGTGACGGAGGCGTGCCCTGTGCGTCAGGGCCACGGCCCGTTGCCGCCGCGGTCCTGCGCACGCGCATTGCGTGTCACACCGTGTTTAGAACCTTCGAGGTGTACCGACAACTCCTGCATCAATTGTAGATGAATATGGTAGAGTTTTATGTGAATCATTTAATTGAGTATTACGAGAATATTGTTTTTTTGCAGTTGAACCCTCTCAAGACCTCAGGAACTCAGTCGTCACGCATGTGAATGACGTAGGGTTAAGTTACGAAGGGGTTCCTTCGTTCTCTCACACTTCACCGATGTTGGTGTACTTATGCCCCATGAACCATGTCTTAGGAGGTGATGTAGCCTGCGGTCGAAGAGTTTAAATATCTTTACGACGAAGTTAGGGGAGGCCCATACATTATTTACTGGTTTATTATTTGTAAACTATCGATAACCTCGACATGAACTTTGGTTAAATTTGATAAATAGCAAGGATAACGTCCATCAATAAAATAAAAATGTTTTTGTTTAATTAGCACTTCACAAATAGGTATTTAAACATTATTCTTTGTTATTTAATGTTATTGTCACAATACCCGTTCCCTCCAAGGTCGTCAATGAGCGACTTCATCGAGGCTACAGATTCCTAGCGAGGGAAGGTGCTGCAGCGATTATCGTGAGACATCAATCACTGCTAGTCGACCGACTTGAAGGTACATTCTTCTGTGTACTTAACTTTATAGTGAAATAATCCGTAAGTAAATTGAAAAAACAATTATCTACTTGTTTCCGCGAACATTTGAGGTTAAGGGCATCTGCCCTTAACCTCAAATGTTCGCGGACACTAAATTACAAAAAAATCTTAGATGTTTCAAAGTTTTCACAAGATATTTAATACGACATAAAACTAACTTTTCAAAGAATTCCACAAGATTTAAATGAGACAGCTCTCAAGCCTTCTATGAATGAAGTTTAGGAACATGAATAAAATAAAATAAAGTATAGTAGGCGTAAGAATAGACATATTACAAAGGAATAAAGGTTGTCTGCACCCACCTCATGCATGTTGTAGGTATGGTAGAATTCGGTAAGTTTGCCGACGTATTAGCGGAGACGTCTAAATTTCGTAGATGACTCTATATTTAGTAGGTGCACGAATTGTGAAGGCATGTGTGAAACAAGAAACACAACTATCTATACTATTCAATGTAGGTAAGATCCTTTGTAACGAAATCTCAAAACCTAAACAGCAAGAATTGGGTATTTTGTTAATCGCTGAACAAATCAAGAACTATGTCGATAGTGGAGCAACCCTAGCAGCCAAACACGCCAAAAATCGTGAAAAGAGTCTAGAGTGAAACACGCTTTTTTGTAGAACTTCTACAAAAAGATGCGAAATTCGTAGTAGGTACGTGTATTTTTATAGCTGTTCGTAGCTAGCTAAACATCTTCCAAGACGTTTTTCTAACAGTGTAGACTTGTCGCAGTAGGTAATATTCGCATGTTTGAACACAGTACCGATTGTGTTGACACTGTGGGAAGTTGGAAAACAGCAGAGTTCGCAGGATACGTGAAGGCCGACACCGCCCACGTCGCCTCATGACTACTTAGGCGATCGCTACCTGTGTTCACTCTAGCCATCTTTATTATACTAATTACGACTTCATCAACGCAAGGTTCGCTTATTATTTCCTGAACGTAATTGTCCCTTTGCAAATGCGAAGTCATAGCGCAGTTCCGCTGTTAGAAAGGGAGGATTTTTACAATGACTGCTGATTTTAAGTGTTTTGTATTATGCAGCATTAATGATTTCATATTTTCGTAAAAATACTTAGTTGGTATTTTTAGGAACCTAAGTGGATTGCTTATATAAACGAATACACAACGTATTCGTTTACTTGTAATAAGTATTTATTTAATAAAATTGTATTCATATTTACTAAATCACTTCACGACCACTGTATCCTGCGGCTAGTTTTTAATTCTACATTAAAACAGGAAAAAACTGATATTTCAATCTAAATCCTTAGAACAAGACTTAAAATTCAAACAGATAGCTTTTTATCTCCTCGCGTGAAGGTCATTTTACATATTAAGGAGATAAAGACAGATTTATTTATGTAATAGGCAGTCATGTGGATAGGTATATAAGAGTCGTGATAAGTAACACTTTTTACAACCATCTAAGTCTTTAGATAGCGTATTCTGTAATTATTTATTAATTACCTAATGCCAGAAATGTTATGGACACAGTTTTCGGACTCATAACTTCACATAAGTAATTAAATTACCTACTAGAAAAATTATATATCATAAACTATAGAAAACGATTAACAGATTATGTTGTACTTCCACAATATCCACCGAGTCGACCATCGCGATAATAACCATGACAAAAAAAGCGACCTATAACCTAAATTTTTTCTAAAAATCTATAAGTAGATAGTTGTAAATTGTTCGATGGCTGGCAGCTATTGCGGGAATATTTTATTGATCACCAGAGGTAGGTTCATATTCAAATCTTGCCTATTAAATAATATAATTATATCATTTGAGACGAAAAAATAAATAAATTCAAAACGTTTGTCACATAATTATGGTATTATTAGAAACGATACGCATATCTATCGATGTATTAATAGCGTGTAGTGGTCGACCACCCGGCCATGTGCTCAGAGCACCTAATTGTTGTCCGTTCTCAGAGCACCTAATTGTCGCGCATTAACAAGATCGTGTCCTCAATAGCCGCGCGCGGCGCGCCACCCCTAAGGATGCCCATTTCCTTGTAGCTGATTACGGCTCACGGACTAAAAAAGTACAATCATAGTGCTCTCCGGCGCGGAACGCACTGTCCTCATTTGAATACAAACGCAATGCGCGTGCGCACACACCCTTAACTGTACACAGACCCAACCCGACGTACCAATGACGACTCTAAAGTCAACGACCATCAGTTCCAAATCGCTCAGCGGCCACACCATCGTGCCCTCTTTTCAAAGTCGAAAGAAGAGGGACTCTCGCACGCCAGAACGAGACGGCGCTATGCTCGAGGAGGACGGAGGACGTTAAGGGCATTCACCCCGTACCCCGTGGGTTGCGACTAGCGGCTCTACAAATGATGTACAAGCACATAGATGCCTTTCTCTATTTAGGTGCGCACGAGTTTCGAAATAGTGGCCGTGGAACTTTTTGTTGGGAGGTGGATCCTGTTTGGGTTGCGTCAGCGCATAGCGATAAGTTCGGCTATTGCTGCGGCTAGAATGTCCGCGGCACAGGTGTGCGCCCGCGCCGCGCCGCCACCGTCACCCACCCATAGCTGAGACAACCTTTCAAAATGACCATCTCCGCGGCGATACACACTTATCACTATTCTTTACATATTGTGGAGGGGCTTGACCGCTTACCTACGCAGCCATCAATGCGAGACTTATTACCTATTAATGTATAATAAATTAACTAAACATTAATACCTTTCATCAGGTTTTACTGAATCATTTGCCTCGATGCTGATCGAGGTAATACCTAAAGGTATTGAACGAACCTACGGGGTCTGTTATTAGAGAAGTAACTTAAAACTTCGGGATTATTTTCCATGCGTTAGGTTGTAGAAATATCACACGAAGCCAATTGACTTACAGATTAAAACTTAAGTAATCAAGCCGCATCTTATACTGGATATCAAAAGTTATCACCATTAATGTTATTGCAATATTGATTGGATCCATAGCGCCGATGGTACAACATTGAGGTTAATGAAGACTCCGAATGCTGGGCGAGGCCCTTACGAACGGGATCACGTCTATGAGAACAAGCCACTAACATATGTATACGTAGTTGTGTATAGGCTCATAATATTTGCCTACTTTCTACAATTTTGACAAATTATGGCCGTGAGCTGTAGAAGGTACTTACTCAGTTTCTTTCAAAAGCCTTGGGATAAAAATATAATGTATATAAGTACACAAAATTAAAAAAATGCAATTAAATGGTGGGAATACAATACAAAACTACCCATCGTATAAATTGTAAAAGCGGCCAAAAGAAAAGCAATAAATAAGCTTTTTCTCATTAGATACAATTATATTTAATTATTTTTAATGAATAAGCTAAATATTATTAATAGTTTCCCAACATAATATACACAGTAAGCCCCAATCCCCGCACCGCACAGACTTAAGATCCGGAATAGCTGTCTTTGTTGTTCACTGGTCAGCAAAGACCAGCAGCCGAAGGAAAGAATACAGCTGTGGAAAAGACTTCATCCGCCTCCAGTCAATTTCATCCAGCCCCAGCAGTAAGCCACGCGGCATTGACTTTTTTTTTTTTTTTTTTTTTTAAGGCTGGGAAATCATCCAATGACTGCTCCCGCTCTGGGTGGAGCGGAAGGGAGTGTCAGACTCTTACTGACTAAAACCCATCCATGTTCCTTCCGTAGCCCTTTATGTTCCGGGGTAGCGGTAACCCTTTCGGACAATCCCGCTTACCCGGCAGGCTTGGCCCTGAGGGGCCCCTTCATATGCTGACATCTCTTTGAGGCGCGCGTGGAACATATACGCGCCGTACGGCACGGGTCTGGTGCTGATCGGACGGTGAGTCACCCATTACTCACCGTCCGCAGGCCCGCGCCTACGGTGGCCGGGAGTCGTCACGTGGCTCCCGACGCCCGGAGCGTCTCCCGCGGCGGCTGGGACGGGAGGACCTTTCTCTCTCCCATCCCGCCACCTCCTTCGCGAGCATAACTTTTTCGCAGAAGGAGGTGACTGCCTCCCACTCCCTCTCGCCCCGGACCATGGCTTGCACCAGGGCCGGGCGCGAGAGGTCGCCGCCGCCGATCGCCTCTACGAGGACACGGCGGTGCTCCGCCCAAGCGGGGCAGGTTTGCACCGTGTGCTCTACCGTGTCCTCTGGGCGATCCTCGCAGTGGTGACACCCGGGCGTTTCCTCCCGCCTGATGATGTGCAGGAACCTCCCGAAACATCCATGTCCGGTGAGGACCTGCGTCAGGCGGAAGGTGAGGGCGCCGTGACGCCTCTCTAGCCACTCCTCAAAGAGGGGCCTTACCGCCACTATCGTGGCGTGCCCTGCGCTGGGTTGCGACAGTCGCTGATTCCAGGCCGCCATGAGATCGCGCCGGAGGTCCGTCCGCTCCGCCGCAATTTGCTGCGGAAACGGAGTTTCCCCCCGGCTTAGTACCTCCGCGCGCCACTCGTACAGGCGCGCGAGGACTATCGCCTCCAGATCCCACGGCGCGGCGGCAGTCCGGCAAGGAGGCTCGCCGCCTCGCCCGAGATCGTGCGGTACCCCCGGATTAGCCGAATGGCTACCACCTTTTGGGGCGCGTTCAGGTAGTGGGCGGCTCGCCGCCGCAATGAACGCGCCCACACCGGGGCCCCGTAAAGGGCCATGGACCGCACGACTCCCGCGTAAAGCCTCCGGCAGGAGGCGTTTGGCCCCCTCAAATTGGGCAAGAGCCGCTTTAAGGCGGCCCCAGTCCGTTCCAGCTTGGGGGCCAAACGTCGGAAATGCTCCACGAAATTCCATCGGCTGTCGAGGACCAGACCCAGGTATTTCATCGTGGTCTCGACGCCGATGTGAACCCCTCCTACCGTAAGTTGGGATCCCGATGGTGGCCTATTCCGAGGCCCATGAAAGGACATGGCCTCGGATTTGTGCAATGCCACCTCGAGACCCAACTGCCGGATCCTCTCAACGACTATCGCAACACCGCGTGTCATCGCGTCGGCCGCCGCCTGATGCGACCTTCCCTGCGCCAAGACCAGCGTGTCGTCAGCGTAACAAATTACGCTGACGCCGTCAGGGAGGTCGGCCCGCAGCACCCAGTCATAGCCGATGTCCCACAGGTGCGGCCCCAGAACCGATCCCTGTGGGACACCGCACGACATCTCTCGCCGGTTCCATTCCCCATCGCGACCGGGGTAGATGACGGACGCGGCATTGACTTGCGGTGGCATATGTAGAAAGCACCCAAGCGGACCCAAGTAGGCTGCTGCAAGCTCAATTTAACGAAATGGGAGATTTTGACTCAAGCGACACCCAGTGCGAATGCGGTGCTCGGAAGTGCAGGTGAATTGGCACATACCTGCACATCTAGGGACTCAAGAAATGCTATTGATGCCGCGATTGGCGTGGCCATCTACTGGGCTCAACCCATCTAATGAATCATCTAGTAATATCTACAATATCTTAACCTTCGATTACTCGACTCGAAAAGAAGTAGCCCCGCTATCATTCTTTTTTAAGTAAATCGAATATATTTTTAATCCAATAGTATGTTAAGGCTAAGGTTTTATGGTAAGGCATTTATGGGCCTGTGCGGCCTGTATAAATTATTATTATGTATTTTTTGAGGTACTTAAGATAAATATGTATCTGGCAATCTTCGGGCTGAAAAGTTCTAAGAGGCTTTTTCAGAGCTATGAGCTAACCTATCAGCGTTTACATGCTATGTATATTTTTATTTAGGTGTTGATTGTATTTTATAGTACAGTTTACAGAACTTCAAGGACTAAAACAACGTAATTTATACAGCTTTTCCTTATTAACTACTTAAAGTTCTTAGCCAACTTCGTAGAGCATCTACAATTATTTATTAAAAAACCTAAATATATTTGTTTTCTTTGTTACCTTTGTTCTTTTTTATCAAACTAAACACTTATCCAAATTCTTTCATCTATCACAAGCGCAGCTTAGAGCATGAGGAAACCTGCCTGAGAGATATTTCTCAACAACATGTGAAGCTAAGTCAAAGGCCCATGGCCCATAGCAACTCTGACACCAGGTTAGTAACTAACCACATAAAAAAAAATAAGCGCAGCCTACGAAAGTTGCAACATAATGACATTATTTTGAACATAACTTGATGTTTGGCCTCATTTCCAAAATTCTGTAGCCTAGTTTTCAACATAAGTATGTAAGATAGGTACTTCCGCATGGAGACTGCGGACTACAAACAGTAAGTCATAGGTAGGACTGATCCACGTCTATAAATGCAGCAGCATACATTGTTCATCCATCTATAAATAATTTCCATGATTGAATTCGCAGACTAATTCCCTATTCCCAAGTCAGACGGGCTAACCACTCGGTTTAATTAGAAAATACTCGACTATTTTATAACAGGAAGGTAGAGTAGTAAGTAGAGTTCCCAGTTTCCCACATACTAATGAGTTTCAATCTTTCAGACACTATTTGTGCTTAATGAAAAATAATTTCCATAGTTAAGGTATAATACATGCATCTACTACGTATACCTACCCAATAACATGCAGTACAAAAATCTGCAACAGTATTCCCATATTTCAGTTAGCAACTACCACCTATAGATCTACATTGGTGCTATATCTAGGTATGGATTTTCATATAGGTAGTTTTCCATGGCTATTATCGATCGGCGCAGATAACTAGCTGGTGTCCTGGCGGGGGTGGGCCACTTCCACCCAACCCCCCTGCGCCGATGTGTCGATAGAGCCCGCATCATGCACCGATGGCTAATTGTTGGGAGACTACACTGCGCTCTATATTATTTATAACTGTCTGGAGTTCAAAATCAATAAGGGTTCATGCTCTGAAACTGCACGGATGATATTGTGTACTCTGACATCCACGTTCCGGTTTTCAGTATGTTTGATACGAATGTTAGTTATGTGGCAAATCTTTCGTAAGACCAAGAAGCTTTTTGACATTTAAATGAACTACTTTTAAGATAGCAGTTTATTTTTTATACGGAGGTATTAAAATAACTACTTCGTTATTTCACGTAATGATGCTAGAAACCAGCCACTAAACTTAGGTTGTTCAGTTGCAACAAAAAACAAATGAACATAATAAGCTATTGCGCTGTGGACTGACCAGCGTTCCTCCGAAGTCCGAAATAAGAGAAATAAAAGTCGAACAAAAAAGTGAGCCGGTCATCCCCCTCTGGACGGCGGCAAAAAGTACAAAAGTGGGCCACCTCCCGCCGTTCCCAGGAATGCTTTACGTCCCCTTCCCTCTGAGGGACGGGCGCGACTTCATCTCGTGGGAGAGAGTTTCCATGATCATCCATGCCTTTTTAACTTTTTGTCTTTGCTACTTTGTTTTCTTAGAAATGTTAAGATGTATTTGAGGGTGGTATTTGCCACGCTAGACTTTTTAAACGTTTAATTGGTTGGATAAATATTAATATTTTACTAATGACATCGCCTGTTCTTCGGAACACCTGTCTTTTTGTAGATCATTAGATTTTATTTATATCATAATGTCTGCAGCTGCAGGATATAGACACGAGTATCGAATTAATACATTGATCGGGAGATCCTTTGTGTTAAGATTTGTATTTAATCCTTATTTTCTGAGTGAGTCTTGTGAAAAACGGAAATTTCTAAGACATACCAAATTAAATATTATCTGGTATCTCTCTATCCGACTAAGAAGTAGGACAATTTAAGAAACTAAGTAATTTCGCACACCGTTGAGAGATCTACCTAAAATTATAATAACAATGAGTTGTTGAAGTTCAGCAGGAAGTGGCTTATCATGATAAACAACTAGATTTGTTTGTGCCACGTAAAATTGTCACCATACAAAAAAGTAATGTATATTTCCTGCAAAGAGTTCATGTTTTATTCAGCAGTATTTAACCAATGTTTGGAATTAGTTACATTGTTATGTCGGGCATTAGAGCAAATAAAAGTTATGAATGAACGCACTCCCCATGCCAGTGGATCTCTCACGTGACATGTCGTGACCGAACTCGCGGGAAACCAAGAACGTGCTACACTGGAAGAGACATGACAGAAGCAGGTATACGTTTTATCAAATGTCTCTTTGCAATACCTTACTACTTATGAATAGGTAATATTTTTATTGCCTTGCCCTTATTTTCTAAGGCCCAAATAAAAATAGATTTAAAAATTATGTACACTCACAGGCACAATTAACCGCCCACCTTGATTTTTTTTCAATTGACAGTGATCGTCAAATTAAGACCACATTTTGATGATAATAATGTCAAAAGGAATCATTAGAGATAAAAAAAATATCATAACAGTATTGAAAAAATGCGTTTATTAAAAAAATATAAATAAAATGGATTAGCTATTTTTTTTTTTTGTTAATGGCATCTCGCAGTTCAACCATAGGGTTGTCTACTGCTTAACCGGACTTGCCTGTGGATGCCACAAAATAATTGTAGCCTCCAGCCAGGGCAATTAATTTTTAGCTAAAAAGCGTCGTCTATGTGCGGAAGGTAAACATGAGTATCAGGATAATAATATTATGAGAAAGAATAGAATGTTGTGGGTAATGCCACGAAAACTCATATACTAGAAATCGCAACGTAACTTCCTCGTTATGTCAATCATACTAGTTTTGCTTATTGGTTTCAGCTGTCATATCCAGCAAACTATACAGTACTGACAAAGTGTGGAAACCACGAGCACTTGTCGTTTGACACGGAGCCCCGCGATAAGTGGCGAGGGCCGAGGGGCTCCAGCCACAGGTTATTAAACCGGCCCCGCGGGGGAGTGTTTGTTTTATTTTAATATTAATAGCGATAAACAATCAGGCTCGTATCGCGCGCTGTGTTATGAAAGGGAGGTTTGCGAGCCTGAAGTGGAATGAAAAGTGGCTGCGGAAACTAGGTCACAACGAACACGTACATTTTTAGATTTTTTAGGCTTTTTGGATACCTACAACAAAATATAACAAACAGAGTCTATTTCGCTGTATGAATCTTTAGGAGTTTAGGTCATCCTTATTTATAGGCACTTTATGAAGCGAAAACAATAGAAACTTGTAAATATGAATTTGTCTCACTTTTGTCAGCTCTACCAAAACATACATGATCAAATTGTTATGTCGCAGGTTTTGGTTTCGTTTTTGGCCATTTTCTTTCTGCTGGACATTAACATTTTAATGTCTAACATTTTTTGAATGATTTTCCTACTATTTAGGGCAAATTTCTCCGATGTAATTGATCGCGATCAGTACATAAACCCCATTTAAGTTTAAGAGCTGTCAGTGTCATTATTTTCTATGGAATATTGACACTGGCAGACCTTGAACGCAGCTTAGATGCGCTGATCGCGTTCAGTTACCTTGGTGAAATTGGCACTACTATAGTGCCAATTTCACCTACGACGTCGAAAGACCAATTAACAAAAAAAAAATACGAAGGATCTACGTTATTGTCGCTTCCCTACGTGGGCGTTTTTATAACTTAGACTAAACTGAAGCCATTGCCAAATGGTCTTGAGAATTCTGCCAACACAATCTTTCAAAGTTTTCAAACTAGGTTGGAGAGACAAGACTTCATTTGATATTATCAAAGGTAGTGGACCAGATTTAATTAAATGGGTCACTGTTTTTATACCGAAGGTAATTTCAGTACAGAAAAAAAATATTATAAGCAAAATACCTACCTACCTTTATATAATTTCTGGTACTTACCGACTATACTTAGGTAACATATTTTTTGTCTGTGGCACGATTTGTCAAAATCGTGCTGTATAGTAAGTATGTATGTATATACGAAACTTCTGTTTAACCAGACGACCCACGCAATCTTCATCATCCATTTACACGGGTTTTCTAGAAATATTCATTTTAAATGGATCATATTTAAACGAGTCGTAGCAGCGACTCAGATCTATTAGATACATTTTCACAATTTCATTTCAGGGTTAAACATGATGAAACGACCATTTGAACTGAAATCAGTGTTCGTTCCGCAACTTTTTAAATTAGAAGCATGCAAAGGATACAAACCAACAAACCTCCATAAAACCTATAAAAAAACTAAAAACTTATTGCCATTTCCTAACTATGTTGCGAGGTAACCAAATCTGACAGCCAGTATTACTAAGGGGTGTCGTATTGCCCAGTAACTGGATTGTGGACTTGGAGGTCAGATAGGCAGTCGTTCCATGTAAAATACTGGTATTCAGCTGCATCCGGTTAGATTGAAGCTGACCGCAACATAGTTGGGAAAAGGCTAGGCAGATGATGAGATGATGATGTTGCAGGGTAACCGGATGCAACTTAATATTAATATTTTACAGGGGTCGAATGTACCCCGTAATGTAATGTCGTATGAATACGGTGTACTTTTTGTATAAAATGATTTACCATATGTACAAAAATCAAATGTTTCTTTTATGTAGACGATAAAAAAGCAAAGACACTATACCTTATAACGTTTTAGTTTAAATTCCACTTTCTTTGTGAAGAAATATTTGAATTTTCCTTTTCTCCTTAATATATCCGCCATTATTAGTTTCCAGGGTTTTGTTTGTCTGTTGGACGATCCTTGGACCGATTTCGTTGAAATTTGGCACACATATGAATTTTTGTGACCCAAACCCGGACCTGTAACGAAAATAAATAAATTTGTAAAATGAATAAATATGTGGTCGGCTAAGAGATTATTTAAAAAAAAGTTAAACAAACCGTACCGCGTGATATATCGTGCCATATATAGTTTATAGGTTATTTAAGATATAAAACTGTACCATCCCCGGGGCCCTTATTTTCAAAAACACTGAACTACAAATGAAAACATACAGACAATAATAGTTCTGTGTTGGGGAACATGTTTTTCAACTGTAATATTAAGTTTGTTCTTAGGATAAATTCATTACAACTACGGAAACTTTCATTGTGCGTGGTCTGACACAAACTTATAGGGTTTTATTTTTAAATATTATTTAATTTGTAACTTAATGCTTTGATAAATCACCGTAAACCTTACAAAAAATGTAGTTAAAACATAATATTTTCTATTACCAATCTACACAAAGCATGTCATCACATACTAATTAGATGAATAAAAACAATTTTCCGCCCCGATGATTGCCTTTTTAAATTGTTACGATTGAAATAATAAAACCATTGATAGAAACAAACTACCCCCATGCTTCACCCTCGCATAGCATGCGTATTTTCAGACTTGATTTATTTAATACCGACGTTATTGAGGGAATCGTAAGGTTGATTATTGCTTGTGTGGCGTATAATGTAGTAGTAAGTGTTGGATTGTAATGCAGTAAATTCAGTTCAATTTGACACGAGTGGGTGCAGCGTACTGGTATGCGGGTGGGGTGAGCCTGTGTTGTTTTTTATTTGTCCATCTACCCGACGATTCGGTCAAGGGTGCATTTTATTTTTTGTCCGTCTATTAGTATTTAAGTACTTTTGGTCTGGATTAAGTGATTTTGTTAGGGAGAGCTTGTTGTTTTTGGAATGGACTTTCTAAATTAGATTTCTTGAAATAAACTTTCGGTATTAAAGATGTAGCTTAACTGCACCATGAAAAGTATCTACCTTGCCATACAATGGGCATTTGACCGCCTGTAATTTTCTGAATATTCATGAAAAATGGTCAATAATTAACCTTGAAACTACTCTATCCATAATATTTTTGGGTCTATCTTTAATTTCATGTTAATAATTTTTTATTTTTGAATCGCGATTGAGAACTTCCTTTACAATTTGTGCCATATCTCCGATGTTATTGACTCAATTTGGGTTCTGTTTATTATTTCTAAAAGCGTTTGAGTGATTTTATCGGATTAAATAACATTTTTCATTCATATTTGTCGATTGTGAAAAAAAAACGGATGTATATTGAGGTTTATTGCGACTGCATTAAAAGTAGAGATTAAGGTCCACGTGCTCTACGTTTTCCGATATAGGTATTGAGATTTTCAGTAGGTAAACGTCAAACGACGAAAATTGCTTTATCAACACTGATTGCTGGAATTCTTTTTACTGAAGTGATATTTTATCCCTTAATATCAAATATCCTCCCCAATTCACATACCGATGCACTTGTTGTTCCGTAGCATGCGGTTACAACGTTTATTATGTATAATATCGAAGGGTGCCTCCATGGGAGAATGACTCGAACCATACGCTCTAGTACCCTCGCAGGAATCATTTTAAGGGAAGCGAGGGTGCTGTGCTTCATGATTTAATTAAGGAAATGGACGTAATTTGAACAATTGTTGTCGTTACATCGAGCAGGACGAAACCACGTGTGACCATGTTAATTTCTACCAACATTGCGTGTTTTTAAAAGGAAACTGCTTAACGATAATTTATTTGTAAATAAGAAGGGTAGGAAAACATTTCTTTCTTGATATACGATGTAGGAACGAATTCGAGGAAGAATCCGCAAATTGCAGCCAATTGCTGGATTGTGCGTCTGCGCGCGCACTCGTTTGAATCCATGCCCACCAAGTTAACGTTTTAATTATTTCTCGAACAAGTTTTTTAAGTAACAGGGTGCCAGTCGCATTCTGTTTAATATTCAGACCTCATTTTCTATCACGTACACCGATACTACTATTTCGAATTATTACTAATATAAATTAGCAAGTTTACGATATATTTCATGTTAAAATGTCTTTTCAATGAGTCTCAACTAGGTTAATTTTACAGCCTGCTTTGATATTTAAAAACATGCTTTAAAATTAGCATGCTTCGGCACAAACCTATTTGGGACATTGAAATGTATATAGATACGATATTTTACCAGATAAAGCTTTATTAATATGGATTTCTAATATCTATGTACATGATCTTTTCTGATTTGAAAATTGGGGTAAAAAAATTGAATAAAATGTTAGGATTTTTTTTGAAGTTGACCCTTAACATTTGCGCGCCATACTACCATACATAAATCCATTAATTAAATTTTGGTTGGTTCTTACCTAATTCTTGACATCGAACTTTACAACTTCGTTACAATTTTAGCCTAAATAAAACTACAATACAGGGGATGCATATTCAAAGTCATTGACCCAAGCTTTGTTAAGAACCAAATCTCATTTCTTCGTTAAAAACAAGTTGTGTCCGAGTAAGTAAGTACATACCTACCTGCGAGCGAGCCCTCTTAAACTTAGAAGGCATTTCAAAACAAAGAAATGGAGTCCTTGCCCTCACCGAGTAGCCCTCAGTGAGTCCCACAAAGGGCTGTGATTGAGGGCGCGGGAGGGGGACGCGGGTGAACGACCGCGCGCCGGGGTGGCCGCCCCCTGCGTATGCGCACGGTTGGCCGACGGTCTGTAACGTCCCTCATTCCTACAGTATTTATTAAAATCTAGAGTTCCGGTCGCATTTAAAATCGCAGCTTAAAATATCCTTGTGGGGCGCATCGTATTTTCTTGCTCAACGAAACCTAAAAAGGCTAATGAAAAGTGTTTTTATATGTTAAACGTAGGCAGTTATTATTTAACTGGAATTTATTTTGAGAAATGATGGAATACCTACTAAGGATTTTTTTTATTTTATACAATTCAGTTAAAAACTGTTATGTTTTCAGACATTCAAACACAACGTCAAACTTGTCTGATCGGAATAAGTAGGCATTTACCTACCCACTGAAAAAGCAATCTAAGGTTTAACATAAAAAAAAAACAATTTCTCTTTGTAATTTTTACTGAAATTGAGTTGGTAGAGATACATAACTACCGTAATTATCGTAAAATTTCTATATACAACGGTCACTCACTTAATATTAAGTAAGAAACAACAGTTTCTCACGTTTGTCCCCGAACAGCAAGAAAGTAATTGCCTACATAGTGACTCTATTTCCATTATCGAGAGTTACAGCTTGCAACTGAGATAAGGAAACTGTAATGCAATACAATTTTCTCAATTTATGTCCAGTACTGAAGGAAAATGATGTAACCTTGCATACCTAAATGCGGTGTTTGTCTATCTATAATATGTATGTATTTAAAAAAAAAGTATATAAGTAGTTTATCAGCCAACTCGTTACCATAACACAAGCATTAGGTTGCTTAGCTTGGGACTATATGACGTTGTGTGAAATGTCTAAGGATATTATTAATATATCTAAATGTAATTTAATAAACAAATCATAATTTTCAAAGAGTAAACACGTCATATCTTCTTAAAATGTTGGTCTTGTTTAAGAGATTTATTATTTGTTTTATGGTAATATAAAGAGGCGAGATCTAGTGGAACTACATTTTACGGTTACAGACGTAATTTCACGCTGCAGGCGAATTTTGTTTTAATTACTGTACTACGTCATGTTACAAGTGTAATTATTTTAATAAATTACGAGCGATTCCTTGTTTAAGCTCAGCAATAGATGCTATATACATAATAATATAAGTAAAAAATAATGTAAAATTAGGTGCTCTCTGTTTTTTAGGGTTCCGTCTGTCTGAAAAAACGGAACCCGGAACCGTGTTTGTCACAGCTACTTTGCTTCGAACCGTTGAGGTAAAATTTTAATTTCTGTGACCCAGACACGGACGTTGAACGTAAATATTGACATGTAAAAGTGTTAGTTAAAACTTACTTACAGAAATAAAATCATTTATCGTTTCATAAAAGAATTTTGTAGGAGACAAATATGTAAGAAAACTAAATCAAAATATTTGAAAACTGTACCGTGTGACATAATATCAAATGAGAGGGGTTACTAAGACTAATATATATTTTAATTAATTTTAAATATAAATACACTCGGCGTCACAAAAATCGCACCTCTTCGAAAATAAGTTTAAAATATGTCCCGCCAGTAACGAATACATTAAACCCAATTAATATTGGTATCAATTGAAAGTATGTTTAACGACCTTTAAATTAACACAGTTAGAATTCCTAAACACAACAGATCTCATTAGCACGTAACGTTAAAAAAAATGTTGTCAAAATACGCATTGCAACGGCCACTAATTGCACCTCCCTACAAGGGTGTAAAACGGGCGACCCGGGTTAAATGTGGGTCATTCGCTATTCAACCTTTGAAGTGAACACACGTGAACAGCTACAGCAAGAAAAATACCCCAGAAGATGGATACCACTGCAGATGAAGCCGCTCAAGTCATTGCACTACTGCAATCAGGGATGCGGCAATGTGATGTTGCTCGGCAACTGAACTTGAGTCGTTTTGCCGTTCGACGAGTGTTCCAACGCTTCCAAGAGACTGGTGGCTATATCCGAAGACGTGGATCTGGAAGACAACGGTGCACATCCGAAAGAGACGATCGCTTCATTGTTTCGACGTCTTTACGTAATCGGTTCTCCAATGCTGTTGAGCTGCAACAACAACTGCGATCAGCTCGCAGAACTTCTGTAAGCGTCTCCACGATTAGAAGAAGAATGCGGGAGAAGAAAATTGGAGCTCATAGGGCTGCTACAGGGCCAAAATTGACTGCACAGCATAGGAGAGACCGGTTGCAATTTGCCCGTGACCATGTGGATTGGACAATAGACCAATGGAGGGCTGTGCTCTTCTCGGATGAGACGAGGGTGTGTCTTTTCTGCAACGACAGGCGTCGAAGAGTGTCTAGGAGGCAAGGGGAACGATTCGCACAAGCCTGTATTCAAGAGACAGTGGAATACGGGGGTGGCTCGTGCATGTTCTGGGGCGGCATGTCAATCGACGGTAAAACGAACCTTGTGTGTGTTTCTCGGACTGGAAGTGCTCGCGGGCAAGGGTCGCTGACTGCTGCTCGGTACATAACAGAGATCTTAGAGGAGCAGGTTGTCCCTTATGCGGGTTTTGTTGGCAGTGGGTTCACGTAAATGCACGATAACGCCCGCTGTTACACCGCTTTAATTGTAAGAGACTACCTGCAAGAAGTTGGAATCCCTGTTATGCGCTGGCCGGCGCAAAGTCCAGACCTGAACCCTATTGAGCATCTTTGGGATGAACTGAAACGGCGAGTACGGGCTCGTGATCCTGCCCCACCACTCTCCAAGACCTCCAAGATGCCGTCGTTGCAGAATGGGACAACATTCCTCAAGAGACTGTTGTCACATTAATTAGGTCCATCAGAGAACGCATGGAAGCAGTCATCAGGGCTAGGGGGGGTAACACTAGGTTTTAAGTTGTTTTTAAGGACTTTGTTGTAATTTTTGCTGATAAAATAAAATTTAACTTTTTAATCATTTGCATTAGCTTGCTTTTTTTTATTCCCTGGTAAACAAAAAACCAAATCCATTGATTTATTCTGAAATTAAAATAAATTGCCTTTCCAATGATACCTTATAGTCATATGTCTACCATTGATTAATAGGGTTAAAATGACTTTGAAGGGAATTCTTAAAGAGGTGCGACTTTTGTGACGCCGAGTGTAGTTTTCAAATTATTTAAGAAAACCGATGAAAATTGACCATTCCTCCTTATCTTCGAAACTACCGTGCAAAATGTTGAAAAAAAAGTATTGCGATTATTCCTTTATTTATATAGATTACAAGAAGATAAAAAAAGTCTACGATCTGAAAATTTGTTAATATTGTACATAATAATATAAGATAAGACCGCCCATTTTGTCATCCCTTGTAAAATTTTCTACATTTTTATCAGTAATTTTTATGGTGTTCATAAAACAGTATTTTATTATATTCTATTCCTATTTAACAAAACCTTTGCTGTTAAAATCTATGGGAGAAACACATACACAATACGAGTTTAAGTTTGTTCTTAGGATAAATTCATCCCAACTACGGAACTCTTCATAATGCGAGGCCGAACACGTACTTAGCCAGTTATTTTAAGTTTTATTTATTTCAAAATAGAAGGTATTTTGGAATAACAAAAACTTAAAAATCAAATGCGTAGGAATCTATTGCATTTTCCTATTCACAGATCTTTTTACGAAAACCATAGTTGGCATTTTCGGTAGATCCCTAATCTCATTGGAAATCAATGGAACTAAAATTTGAATTTTCATATATTTAGGATGAAATCACGCAACTCTACGAAATTCTGCGTTTTATTTATCCGAATGTACCAACATAAAGTAGTACTTGGACTACGTTATGAGAGCATCTAAACATCAGCAGTGATTGCGCGCTGTCAGTCGGTAGGTTCGACCCCCACCTGTTGCGAGCCCCCCTCGCCGGAAGCAGGGAATTTGCATCACAATCAAAAGTACCCTCGCTCGTCCCCTGACGTCGCATCGCAGCGCGACTGACCCCAATCGCAATCTTTGTACCGTAAACATTCATTTCCGGTCATATTTTCAGGTATGTCTTTACAAATCTAAACTTTCCGGAAAATGAGCAGCCGAGAAAATTAATTATACGTAGGTATTTAAGTTAGATAAGTATATGGCAAAACGAAGGTTTCATTGAAAAAATTGAACGCTTTTCAAATTTAAATACTCCGTATATATACCTATAGCGCTACATGAGTTTAAACGAACTAGGGCATGAATTGAGGCATTGAACATTTAATAACTCATGTGTGGAGCAAAAACCAGAGATTGCTGCTACTTGGTCGCTCGATTAGGAACATCCATGGAACCATTATGTACCCATCCCACTTACTCATATTAGTCTTTTTAACCAAATTTCTCATCAAAGTGAAAAATCGATCTGTGTGAATATGATCCCTCCTAAGTTCTACGTAACTTAGTAAAGAGTTAATCTATACTATTTCATAATTGATATTGTGTAAGTTTTACTTAAGTAGGTAGTGAACTTTTTAACTCAGGTACTTGTAACGTGCTCCATGAGGTTAGTAGAGTGGACGGGCGCTTATCGTGGCGAGCGCGGAGTGGCGGAGACCCTGCCATGACCTTCTGATTATTGTAGGACACGCTCGCCCCTCGCGTCCTGCGTGATCTTTGTTCTACGATTTCTATACTCTAATGCCAAACGATTGGCCCCAACGTTGGTTCAAACGATGGCGCCATCTTTAATGAATCGCACACTCGCTGTGCCCACGTGAGAGACGCTACGACGCACGGAGTCACCCATTTAATGTTACTTGAAATTATGGTCGCTCCTCGTAGTGATATAAACATTTTCAAACACTTTGAACTTTCAGATCTACCTCCTTTTATCGAACTACCAAAGGCTACCAAAGGCTTTATAATTTTATGATCAATTTAAGATAATTACGTTATTCACTAAGAAGAAATGTTAATTCACTTTATACACGTAAATCACTGAATATCAAGTCATTTGATTGCAATTTTATCTGAAATACTTTTTCCGTTATGAGTACCTTTTCTCGGTCGGTAGATTTTCCTACAGCTTGCAGTCTCAATGGCCTACAGCTTGCAGTCTCAATGGCCAATAAGGTCGAGAGAAACAAGAGCTAAACAGTTATGTTTAGTTTCATTATCCTACCCGAACGATCAACGAAAATGTTTGTAGCATGGGTAGGTAAGTTCACGTCTAGATTTACAAATTCACGTATGCTTATGAATAAAAACAGCAAACACCGGATTTAGTACCTACCTATCTAGGTCGATATATTGGTTTTAAACTAAAATGTTTTTTAAATCCTATGTGGTGATTATTGGCACAATAATGATATCTAGGTCCTGATTGGATAGGAAGTCTCCCCAATGCTTTTATACCAACATTCTGATATGGCATTATAATTTACGTCATATAGATAGATTCTTTATTAGGAAATAATTAAATTTAAGACAATGACAGACGAATAACGTTCGTCTAACGAATCTACGGCACAAAGTAGACACAGTGTCTAGATTTATTGCACCGACCAATAACAATTTTCTCGTTGGCCGCGTTCACGTCATATGTCATGAGTTGACGGTGTCATCAACAGTACCTATTATAAAATTTTCCTGCGCGCTCGTGTGTGAGGGAGGCGACGCGGCGGGGCGGGGGTGGTGGCGGGGCTGGGGGGTGCGGTGCGCACGGCTCAAGGCGCAGAGGGCGCGGCGGGCGGTGCGCACCCGCCGGGGCCTCTCGATCACCGCCTGCGCAGCCGCCGATTCGCCTGCAATGCCGTCGCGAGGGCAACTCTCCGGGGGACTTTTCGTTGATCGTTTGACGTCACCCCGATCGAAGTCTATTGAATATTGCTAAGGTACCATAGCAACTCATGACATCTAGGTATGTGATCAATCGCAACGATCCATTCATCTGCGGCCTTTACCTCCCTTCGAATCATCTCGAACAGTCCGAGTACGTACCGTGAAGCCCTTTCTCTAATTAAACATTCCTACTTTTACGATATGCGCATCGCTATAATATACCTGCTGAGAAGTAGGAAAAACTAACGGTGCAAAGAATGATGAGTGCGCCTTTCGGATGCACACGTGTGGGACGCGTTTGCGCAAGGCGACTCCCAAACCGCGGCCGCAGGCGGCCATCGGGGCCACGAGCGGACACCAGAGAAAGGTGGAATTCACGCAAGTCATGCGATACAATATAACACGGAATTATGGGCATTTTATCTTGTCAAAATGCCACCTTGGTAAACTTTGAGCCATTCGGATTACTTAATATTTACATAAGTTGCTTTGGCTGTATGTGGTTAAATAATATTAAATAACAATTCAACGTGGGTCTAGTCTCTTTATGACGAACAAATTCAAATGTAACCAACCATTACGTTAGGTTTGCACTGATTAATTAAAATACAGTTAGAATAGTTAATTAATAGACGTATGAGGGTGCCTAGTTAGGTCCCAAAACTCCCTTTTAGATGCCTTTGCTCTTACTTGTCTACCCACTAATCTTTCAGTGGTAACATGGTGTACCTACAATGTAGTTGCTTGGGATATATCACGGAGGGCTCGTTCACCGCGCCGCGCCGTGGAGCCGTGGAGCCCGCTAACTGTTTACACGTGGAGAAGGCTTGCGCAACGCTTGCCTGCCTCCGCGCAACGCTACTTTCCTTACGGTCACTACCCTTCACGGAGGGACATTCAACACTTCTTTCAATGACGACTTTTATATTAGAATCAAAATATATTTGTATCTACTTATTCAAAGGCTTTGTTTGCAATATTTAATAACTACGATAGTTTTATAGGGCATTTGCATACTCAGCAACGATTACAAGCGATTATAAAAATACATTCTTGATCGTCAAACAGATATTTCTTTAAATATTAGGGGTGATAATAAATACACGCCCATAAAGTGAAGGTCACGATTATCATACAATGGCAACGAACCGATCTGTATGTTGGTGCGACGTCGTACGGTGACAGAATCGTTGTTATGCAACTTATTTAAATAAGTGCTAAGCTTCTCGTTTGCTTCGCTTTTTGGTCGACTTTACAGTTATTTGTTTAAACGGCAAAATACTATCGCTTTTGGGAGTTATTTAAATCTTCACTTTGAAATTCAATTTTGTTTGTTGGTTTACATTACGCCTTGTTTAGAATAAGAAATCTAAACTTTTTCAAATTAAAACACGAGAAAAATACACGACGATTTCACAAAAAATCTATGAACATTTTGTACACCGTGTACTTGTGCGGCTGGTTCACTGTTCGTGTATTGGAGATGGAGGCACGCAACAGAATAAAAACCTATCAATGTAAGAGAAAAATAGTATTGATCACAGACATGCGACAGAAATCGTTCCATAAATCCAAATAGACCTACGCACACATTAACAATAAAACGTTGTATCACATATTGTAGATTCCGGCTATAACTAAACAATTTCCTGCTGATTTTGAAGTCAAAGTTACAAGAGTTTACATAAATATGTTTTATCTTGTAACCTAACATCATCATTATTAAATTTAAATAGCTAGCGGGCAATTAATTAAATACCTATTCTAAAAGCAACATGCTAATTGATTACCATACTTTCTATGGATAGTAAATAGCTTGTAATATTAATAAAGAATAAACCGTCTATGTAACTCGGTATTATTTTACTCAATAAAAGGAAACCGATAAAGAATGAGTATTTATGTTATACGGCTGAGGTATGTTGTTGACGAAAGAGAGCTTAGAGCGGGCAGTCACATTACGTAGGTACCTGGTAGGTGAATCTCTTCCGGGCATTAAGACGGAAATTTCGTCCCAAAATCCAAATTATAAAAATCACCGATACGCGTGTCGCTTGTGGGTCGTTGACCCCTTGTGGAACCACCCTGATTTCACATTGTTTCTCTCTTTCTAACGTACGTATGATTAGTATCGCTGCACTGTTCATTCCGCTCATTCTCACGTGCGCGCACGCTGCACTATGTCGCACGCGGTGCCTATCAAAAAGTTCTACTCGTGTCTAGGATAGATTTCAGAAATAATACAATCAATAGAGAGAGGTATGTAGTGTAGTGTCTGACTGTCTGTCTATATCTATGTACATTTCTTGTGGAAGGCACATCGTAAAAAATAGAAACAACTACCTGCCAGTTCTTAGCGTACACTGTTGAGTCTTCACACCAGGGTACAAAGTTAAGGCTTTGGCGTAGTGTAGAAGCCGCCTCACAGCGTAGAAGACGCATAATAACGTAGAAACTACGTAACAACGTAGAAGCCGCATAGCAGCATAGAAATTGCATGGTAGCGTAGAAAGCACGTAGCAACGTTGAAGCTACGTAGCAACATAGAAGCCGCCTAGCATCATAGAAGACGCGTAGTAGCGTAAAAACGGCGTAGCAGTATAGAAACCGCATAACAGCATAAAAACCGCATAGTAGCGTACAAACCGCGTAGTAGCGTAGAAGCCGCATAGTAGCTTAGAAATCACGTAGCAGCGTAGAAGCTGCGTAGCAGTGTACAAGCCGCGTAGCAATGTAGAAACCGCGTACCAGCGCAGATGCGACATGGTTGCGAGAAAGCCGCGTAGCAGCGTAGAAGTTGCGTAGACGCAGCGTAGATCACTATAATAATGAATTTTGGTGGTGTAAAACTATTGCAGCCTTTCTTGTCCTGCCAAAAAGTAAGTAATTACGCATACATAATACATACTTCACTTTTCTATTATTATCGAACTAGCAAATACCTTCAATGCTACAGAATTAATATTTTACACGAGCACAATATGTTTATCCTTGTCTACGAAACGAGATTCGGTCTGCTCGATATTTGATAGCCCTAAGTAAAAGTAGGTATGTAGGAGATGAGAAAATTAGTTAGGTACTTTTTGTAACGTTTACTTGTCTGTCTCATGGTTTTTAATTTATTTGGCCGCCTGGGGCTCTGTGAACGCATTTTATACCGCTACGCAGTCCCGGTTCTATTAGCCAGAGCGTTAGCTTTGAATTTAATTTTCTGAGTTAAAGTTTAAGATGAGAACAATCAAAATAAAACCAATTATAAAGATAACATCAATCTTACATTGTTCTGTATTAATATTAACGTAGCAATCTACCTTAGCGATTCATTTTTTTTTAAAAGCTCTCTTTTGGTATATATTATCTGCCAAGAACCACAAGTAAGATCTAATAAAAGCATTGCTCTGTAACATGAATTCTAAACTATGCGTCCCTAGGCCATCTGGCAATAGATAGCTATATCTATCGGCCGTCTAAAATTATGGTTTTTTACTTTTATAGAACTTACAAATACGACATAAGTTGAGTCCATGTTTATTTTAATTTTTTTTTCTACAAGTTGTCGACCGTTTTTTTTTTTTAAGTTGGTATCTACTACTTATATTATTTATAGAACTACCTACATGCACAGGTGCATGCTTTAGCAAACCCAAATGTTCTCAGCAAGTAGATACCCGTTTCTTTGATTAACAAGTCTTTATAAATGATGCGCAAATTTTGCGCTACATGGGTAGTGGTAGTCTCGTAACAAATGAGGTAGGTAGGCGTCGTCGCCTCTCAAGGTCTCACGTTGCCACGGTGGTGGCGGAGATTATCTCTATTTACATGTTCATACCTACACGCCAACAGCTAAGACTAGATACAGCTTAAATCATTCGTGCATCGCTCGCTTCGCGCAGCTATGATTTAGCAGCCCTTTGATCGAAACGCCGAATCGTAAAATGACGATAAAATCGTTACATAGGTACTAAAATAAAATTGCGCGCTCTCTTCTAGCTATACGTACTCGGCTATTTACAAGAGAAATTAAGGCTTCTTACGCTTTTAGAGACACTAAGAAAATTCATATGTGCGCGAAAGTCATATAAAATCTTAGAGAAATGAATGCTGTTGTCTGGTTTTACAACATCATGAAACATTGTGAAAAGCAATGGCTAGATAAATGGATAAGTGTGCTCTGCCACAACTTTTGTGAGATATAGGAACTTACAGTTCCGAGATGTAATTAAGTAATCGTGTTAGAATTATTTATTAGATACCTACCAATGCGCCTGTAATGATATTTAATGTTTTATAGGAGGTACTGATAATATACCTAATGTGAATCAGTTGTACAAGAATAGAAACATACCTACCGCATGATGTCGATTAGATAAATCAAAATATGCAATGATTTTGTGGAGTGATAATAATATGATCGTGAAGGGGTTTCATTCATCTAATGGCTAGTTTTTCATTCCATTGAAAATATTTCGGTAAATGGAAAACTTATATATTTACCATAAAGACAACTGTTGGTCTTAATTAAAAGTGTGCACTTATTGCAGTTTTGTGATTTGCTGATTCATTATTAGATTATCTAAAACACCTACACATAGAAAAAAGTTCTATTGCTCTCTTAATAGACTATCGTAATCCAAGGAGCACCGGTCGCGGTCGTAATCAACAAGGGTACCTCAGCATAATGTTCAATGTTGATAAATGTTGGCTCGATAATATTTTTACATTGGTGGCAGCGGCAAGTGGGAGCAATCCTCCGAAGCGCTGACCTTGCCGCGTGGGAGCCGCGCTAGAAATCGGCCCCGTGCGCTTACGCAATCTCAACCACTCGGGCGCGCGCGCGCCTCCGCGTTCACACCACTGCGCAGCGCGACACGCTTGCTGCGCGCCCAACCTCAACGCACCCGATTACCATTCCACGTTATCCTCTAAACATATACCTATACATGGAGCTCATTTTTTTACTTCACTTGTTTAATCATGTATGTTTACCTCGTTTTTTACTGATAGAATTCCAAAATACTAAGGTATATGTACTAACCTATCTATAGAGTTTTTAGGTTAGATACCTATAACGAAAAAACTACATAGATATCTAATACCGAGCTAACATGATCATTGATCATCATACAACCATCTTAACTCTCAAATCTTGTTTTTCAACCACTGTTGATAAGGGTTCTACCCACAGTACCTACCCACCCACTAACTATGGATGATTGAATAAACTAGCCCAGCATAATATCTCGAGAAATATTCCTATTATTTTAAGGTTAGCACTAATACGAGACAAATAAATAACTAACCACTTAACTGAAACATTAAAAAATGAGGCAAAGGCGGCTGCGTGTACCGGATATCATTTAGGGTTAATTGATTCACCACCAAAATTTGAGCTTTCGTGAGATGGAATTAGTGATGAGCCGCATAGTAACGGTACATTGCTAGCTAACGGCTGCTGTTGATGCTTTGCACCGCCTGCCTATTCTGAAACACTCGAATAGATCATTCGACTTAACCGAGATGTCGTCTTGCTCACACTCGTTGCAACTATGAAAGGAAAAGCGGAAAAAAAATCGAATCGAATAAGAAATGCGTCTAAGTACAGAATAAAAGATTGGACCCGGACCGTCACATTGCGCACCGACAGGTGTCCCTGATTGTGCGACTGCGGCCCGATAAACTGTGAGAAGACATGGCTTATCATGATAATGTCGGAATTCACGTTGTTTACAATCGATAAAATTGGGCAATAAATTCGACAAGTATCCACGATTCGGCCATTGAGCAAAATTAAGGCTAACTAATGCAAGTGTCACTTTAATGTTCACTAGTTCATTAGAATGATGTACTCATTAAAACAGGAAATCGTTTATAAATTAATACCTATACTCATTACAATAATTATGACTTATTGTTTTGCGTTCCGTAAATTTTCGAAGTACCTACCGGTTTAATTACTTTAGTAAAATCATGTCTTAATGGACACTAATATTTTCGTTTGCTAAGTTTATGAACCGTTGACATGACGAAGAAGACGATTTACCTTCGCTCGAGTTAAATTAAGTTGTATGAGAAATAAGAAGGTCAAGCAAGATGGTTGTCGTCTCACCCACTAGCCAGCCCTTCTCGGAAATGGGAGTTGGTCGGCAGGAATCAGCCGCTCCTCTTACTCCATGCCGCTGACACATATGGCAAGAATTCATTTCAAATATGAGTAATAACCATGTTTTTCCACTGGAGAATTAGTTTGTATGCCCTTGGAAATTCGTATATCCATGCAAAATAATACCTAATTCTATTTTAAGAATGATTTAACTTTAATTATTATTTCACTACAGGAAAATAAACACATTGAATTATGTAGGTGCCTATTAATCCTACCCAACGTGAGCAAATAAGGTTTAAAAAAGGATAATGAAAACAGGAGGAAATTGTTTAAGTCAAACGTTTTAATCTACTTATAAGTATTAAAAACTATATAAATATAATGTATATAAGTAAGCATAAGGACACAAGCAAGTTACACAATTCAATTATTCATAAACATCAAGACATATGATGACATGAGTCACGGCCGCTGGAGCTTTTGGAATTCGGAAAAACTTTCTTGACAATTGACAGAACCTTTTAATGTAACTGTATTTAGATACGAAGGTTTGGAGTTTCACCTATAAAAATTATCCAAATTCGAGACTAAATCTTGATCCTAAACCTTGAAACTAAATACCTATTGACAACTCCCAACGTTTCGGGTTTGACGAAAATTGTAGTAAACGCAAGGAACATCACATTACATCCACATCACCGCCTCGGGACAGATTCGTCTGGTCGCTGCAGTGTTGCTGCCGTGAGATATCTAACAGTACACGGCGAAAATTGAGCGTCCGAATCGAGTCATTGAACCGAAACCCGACCGTTAGACGCACCGATTCTAGCAGGACGGGCCCTTCTACCTACACCTACTTACTAATGCACGATCATATTGGGAAACCAAAATGCATCGGTTCGGACTATCATACGACAACACAGGTCCGAAATTAACAGCTTAAAATCTAAACGATTCAGTTTAGTGGGACACAAAAAGCAAATCACCAATTAAGCATTTTGGGAAGTACTATATACATACTATATTATTGTAGTTCGTTATGTTTTTATAAATGATTTTTTATTTCTGTAAGTAGGTTTAATAAACCTTGTTTATAAAAACACTTTAGCATGGCAATCCCGTCTCATGTCTCATGAAACTGATTTTGAGATAAGAGTTACTGAAAAACGACACCTTAGTCTACGATAATGAGATTTTCTTCTTTCGAGCTTCTAATCTACTTTGAAAAAACTTTTAGAAGTGGTGTACCTTGTGTATTTGTTACTATTGCTGATAGAAATTTTGAAGACATTATCAATCTCAACAAATGATTAGAATATAATTTCCTGAAAATAAACTAAAAGTTAGCCTAGTCTCCCTTTCCAGTGATTAGTCAATAATCCCGGCGAAAAGGTTAGATACCCACTACCTACGAAGAAATAGATAGTTGTCATGTTTGCTTCTATGCATTTGAATAGCTCATGAAAGACGATATCCCATCCCATAGTCAATGAGATTGTCGGCGTCCACGATGTGCACACACGCCTCTGTTAGAAAGCCGAAGGATTTCTTTTTGTTCGCAGCTTTTACCACTCTCGTAGTTTTAACAGTTAACGTCGACCGTTCTTCGTGGGCCGTTACAGCAAAATCTGCTTATTCATTGGACACTCGAAGACCCAAAGTTGAGAAAACAGACTATTACTTATTTTTGAAATAGAACATATTATTATACCGTTACCGGTGTCCGAATAGTGTCGGTAAACATGCAATAATTAAGTTTCATCCTACGAAAAGTTTTCATGCTGAAATGTTACAGCATTTGTCACCTATTCCAATTTATCAGTTTTTTGCACCCCGATGACTTACGCAAATGGGAAACCTCGGAGTAAAGTCCTTTTAAAAACGGTACCGACGGGCACAATAATAGAAAACGAAAAATAGGTTGTTGTATGAACTTTAAAGGGCAAAAAACTGGATAACCATGGTCTAAAATATTAAAGGTAAGTACTTATTACGTTGATAGACTTATCACCATAGTACTTTAATGTATTGTCAAAATGACATTTCAATTTAAAAAGTTACATTGAACCTCGTATCAGTCTTATTAAATTACTCTTTGGCCTACTGCGGTCATTCAAGCGCATCTAGCCTTACAGAATTGAAAAAATGTAATTATTTTTAAGCAAAATATCGTGAAAAATCTAAATAACTTCATTGCGGAACATAAATCTTCCATTATATAGAAAATATTTACATAATATACATAAAACCACGTTGTTCATTAAAAAGCAGTGTAGTTGTGAATACATGACGAATATTTGTGACTTCCCTTAGAACGCTTGTCTGGCAAAACGTGGCACCTTTATTCCAGGGCGTGTTTGTTATTAGAGGAAAAGTGTGTTGGCAAGCTTTTATGCATCAGCCGCGCCGCCTGGAAACTGGGTCAGCTGACTGTAAGGACTTCAGCTAACACGGGCACGATGACCTAGGTCAGGTCACTGCTGAATTATAGCTCTCGCTCCGTCCAATCGATACGAGCAACGTTACAGCGGCAGGTGCGCTAATTCAGTGATATTATTCACGTGTGAATCCAAATGTTATTGAAATACGTCGATATGATTCAAGGAATATTGTTGTGGATGTTTATGATAACATTATGTGCTCAGGAGTCAGGAGTTAAATTTATTATTTCCGTAAAAACATAGCGTAGGTATTCTTTTAAAGTGTACAGGTAGTTGGGGTATCCTACACAACTTAGGTATAACAATAAAATAAACTCCGTTTTCGACAAATATCGATATTTAAACACTAAGAATAATTAAATCCATAAATATTATTCAGAATATGAATACAGCATGCCTTATTTTTAGATAATATTAAGGTAAAGTCGGTAAAGATAAAATGCGCGAAAATCTGCCATTTTACTACGGAAACGAACGACATTGTTTAGATATGATCATAAAACAGAAATGTCATTGAACTGAGTAATTATATCAGCTCATAAACATCCATTGCTGAACGCGAGCCTCCCTGTCAAGCAATGTGAGAACGCTACAGTGAACAGACATAATAGAGAGATATGGTTGGTCAAATCAACCTAAATAAACCTAAATTACATGGAAGTTTTCATAACCAGCAAGTCAACAACTGTTTTCAAAACAAGATCGTTATTTTAACTAGTAGGATAGTATGTAGTTCGCATGGCAATTCATAAAATGGATGAAAATCAACATTTGCAATGGAAAACACTCAGGATGTACCTACAACATAGGAGCTATGGATAAGAAAACTTATTTCCAAAACAAACACTACAAAGTGAAACATAATTTTAATTTCGGAATTCGGTGTCTTTGGTTTTGTATTTTCGTTTTTGCCACCGACCCCGATAGTATTATTTGTTCGGTCTGAAACCCATTTCCTAGTCCATAGACACTAGACAAACCTAAGAGGTTGCTTACTCACAGTGAGCGTTTTCACACAATGTATTCGGATTAGGTAAACTCTGAATTAAACCTGAAACCCGTACCTAGTGATTGGTTGGCATGAAGCCCCATCCGTGGAAAAGAGTAAAATAATATATTGTTTTCTTAATGAAATTATTGGATATTTACGCACCCTGAGAACTGACTTTATAAATACATACGAACCCACGTCACTATGTATGTGTATTGTAGAAAGTGTATAAACTAACATAACTAACTTTATACGTAGTTTGATAGATGATAACTAGGTTCGTAAGTGCTTTATTAAAAGATTTTCAAGATCAGAAAAACTGAACTTCTAGCTGGTAAGCTATTATACAACAATTTAGCCGCGATGTCAGTATGAATTAGGTTGGTAATTGTTACTAGGCAATTTACATTTCTGTACATTATATTCTGTCTAAGATTGTAATCGATTTTAATTTATAATTAATATACTTATTAGTTATTACTAATTTAAAAATAAAAGGAATCTGTCATGTTATTGCAACCCACATATTTATATTTTTCAAATGACAAATGTTATAATTTAAAAAAAAATTGTTACGTGCTCTGACAAATACAACCAAAATATATCACTGGTAAGGGTGCACAGGAAACCACTTGCGTTCGTATTTTTATACTAAAGTTTCTGGGTTCGCGCCAAAAATCATAGAATCAAACTGTTCAGCGCTACGTGGAAGCGATGGAACTACGCGATGTGGAATAAATAATACATTAGTTTTTGGCTATCCTGATTTAGGTCAGTTGATATGCCAGTCACAGAAATAGGATATTAGGTAATTTTAAATGACTGATGATTGATATGCAACAGTTCTGGGCGTATTAACTCATAGTGTCACATCTGTCCACATGAAGGGGGTGTCATCGATAACTTTAATAATTATGCAATAACTGGGAAACAGAAGAGGGTTTATCTTTTCTGATTCTTTTCAGTAGTAAGTAGGTACTTTTTTTACGAGAAATGTTTTAGGGATACATTATAGTTTACTTGTTATACCTACAACCAACTGATTCCTATATTTTAAATTCAGAGCTAGACGATAATTCGTTCGTTCCTGTAATCCTTCGCTGGCTGGTAATATATTGCACTCAGGATCGGTGTTCGTGTTTTCCACGATTCACTTTTGAAACTTTCTAACCCTGTGCCGGAGTGTAGCGGCAGGGAGGGGCGCGCGCGGGTGCCAGAGAGAGGGTACCGACCTCATTGCCCATTGCCACTCCTCCCGCCGAGGCGGCAGGCCATTTTTATTAAAAATACTTCCGAGTAACATCGCGCGCGGATTTTTTTTCGTGTCCTGAAATTCTTCCTATATTTGTTCAAAAACTACAAAAAATAAATGAAGTGGTAGCTTGCTGAATATAATCAAACAGATATATTTTCTGGACCTATTGGAAATAAATCCAAAAACATTAGTGTTTGTTCAAGTGAATTTGAAACTTAAAAAAATACAAGTGCGCCCTGCGATCTATTTTCCGTGCGTACTCGGGTTGGTTCGGTTGCGAAAAGTGGCGGCACTCGGCCATCATCGGCGGCGCTCGCCGCTTAGAGGGCGTCCATCCAACCCCGCCCGAGCGGGACAGAGACAGAGAACACTGCTGACATGGCGACAACACGAATGGATTGATGTTTTTCACGTGGAAAACTCATCCCTTGAATGTATCTATGCAATGGTAGGTGATAATGATGATTCATATAACCAAATCGATTGTTGTATAATTCCTTATATAGAAAAGTATTAACGTGCCCTTGATTTTTCAATGCAACCTAGGATTCAGTTAGTTTAGGTCCAATGATTTTACGCTGTAAAGTTTATTCCTATATGTTGTACATGTCCTGCATTATTTAGCTACTTTCTCACAATAATAAAGATTGAAATTCTTACAAAGGAAATTATATAAACTTTGAAATTATTATTCTTGCTAAGTTCAACTTATCTAATGAATGAAATCTATCAAATCGGTCTTGTTTCGCTGCATTGACCTGCCGGGGTTACCGGCGTCGCCCCTATTTTCGTCTACAGCTCGAAGGTTTAGTTTCGTATAATAAATAATGCTCGGAAGTAATTGCCATACACTAAAGCATAACCACTACAATAAACGATCTAACAAAGTAGCATCCTGACGCCTGACGGGGATGATATCCTCGCGAAAGAGGAAATCAATAAATTTCAATAAATCAATATTTGACTGTGCACCCTGCGCTGAATATATCCGCTGCCGCCATTTCGATGATGACGGCGTATTTTTTGTGAGAGATATTCGAGTCGCGGAGCGAGTCGGTGTTCGTCGCGCGGGGTTGCGGGCTGCGGCCGTCAGTCGTCGGGTGAGCGGGGTGCGACGTAAACGCGGACTCGGACTATGGCGGAAGGGCTGATCCTCATTCCCATAAAAGGGTCGAGTTGATTGTGGTGCAGATACGTGTGGTACGTTCCCTTATGTTAGTGCAGTGATACAATTATTCTCAAACGGTGCTTATCTCGACGTATCGGTTGAATTAATGTGGATATCGGAGGTAATAATGCCATTGTGATGACGTAATGTAACGCGCTCGACTGGGTGCGTAGTAATAATTCGAGCGCCCGTTTATAACGCGATAACGTTTGTGGTCAGCACCTGTGGATGTGGAGCAAATGTTCGTGTTTTTGTAGCTTTTTAATAAATTCGAGACCATTCCAATTGGATTCTGATTAGAGTGCATGCCAATATGAATTATTTTTAAAGGCATATTTATTAATGATTGGCGTTAAACAAAACATGATTTGTTACGGACACGATGATTATTTGGCGTTTGTCATGGCTGCAGTGGTAGCTTACAATTCAGTTTCCTACTGCAGTGCGCTCGCCGACGCGATGCACAGGCTCCCCACGTCCCCACGCCGCTAGACTATAGACGCCCTCGATTTTTTTAACCTTGATTGAATTGTGTAGCTATTGGTCTCGTTCACAACCCAGTAAAATAATTATTATGAATGTGGTATGTGCTATTCCTATGATATCAATATATTTAATTTAGAAACGATATTTAAGGTATCACTTTAGAATGATTTAATAATGCTATAATAAGAAGTACCTACGGTACAAAATAACGCGAATCAGGAAGCCTTTTCAACATCTTAACATCTTTTAATTAATATGCCATGGTGTGTTACATTTTTCTATAAAAAACCGACGGACTACTACTTACTGGATCCATAATATGTTTTTTTCCACCCTCGGGACGAGACCAACACCATTTACCATTCACTTTTATTTAGCGTTTGAATATGTGAGATTTGCATATTGTTTTTAGCTACAATAAATGTTCAGTCGATGGCCACGACCTCTACTATTGTGATTCAACACAGCAACTGTCAAAGATATAACAATTATAGGTACCTACTTAACTAACATCATGTTATGTATTAAGAAAATGTTGTATTTAGTTTCAACATAAATATTTATGTACAGTGCATACCTGCTATACAAACCACAGAGGTTATAATTGCATTGACTGCGAATACAATTATAAGATTATTGAATAGAAATGAGGAACAATAGGTAGTTCAGTTACTAAAAAAGAGATAGTTATCTTGATTAATTACTATGAATCTGATCTTATGTAGACGGACAAGTACCATATTGCGTGAATAACCTAGAAGGATACCTAATGGCGTGATAGACGCAAATGTGTACAAATACTGTAAACAGTAATCACATAAGTGTGTACCTAATTATTTCTAATAGACACGAGAGCAGAGAAATCAAGGCGATCCTCGACTTTCTGTTTTACTTTTACAAAGCTAATGCGTGACTTTTCACAGATTAATAAAGATCATTTAACTGTGATACTTATAATTCTAAAACTGAGTGTTATCCCATTACAGGTCTCCCTGCGCCCGGAACACAAACTGCACTAAGCACTATGAAACATACAAATTGAAAATGGCTTTTAAAAAGTAAACATAATCTATTGTTGACGTTTTGTTGTATTGTTCATGGAACAAGAGAGAATACTTATGTATACATGATTGAATAGTTGTTGGTAAAATTAGATTTTAAGCCTCGATTGGCAAAAATCATATCTTCCAAAGAAGAATATACAAAAGCGAAAATGGCTACGCAAAGGTTTTGCTTGCGGTGGAACAACCACCAATCTAATATGTTATCTGTGTTTGATCAACTACTACACGCGGAGACGTTCACAGATGTCACTCTCGCTGTCGATGGCCAGTTGCTGAAAGCACATAAGATGGTCTTGTCGGCTTGTAGCCCTTACTTTCAAGCTCTCTTCGTCAATCACCAAGAAAAACATCCCATTGTTATATTGAAGGACGTTCCGTATTCGGACATGAAGAGTTTACTAGACTTCATGTACAGAGGGGAAGTAAGTGTGGACCAGGAACGATTGACAGCTTTCTTAAAAGTAGCCGAGAGCTTGAGAATAAAAGGACTTACAGAAGTAAACGAGGAGAAGTGTGATATTCCAGCCTTAACCAACTCGTTAATACAGCAGCAGACGAATGCGCACACACCTCCCCCGCAGCTTCACAGAATACACCCGTACATGCATCAGAAACGGCCGGCGTCCGGGATGCCCAGCGGAGGGGCGCCTCCTAATTTATTAATGCCTTTATTGGGTAACGCATTGATGCAGCCGAAAAGAAAACGAGGTCGGCCGAGAAAACTTAGCGGAAGTTCAAGTGACGCTCTAAACACAGCGGCTAGTCCCCCCGGGGAGTTTATTCCTGAGCCCGCCTCTCATGGATCATCGAACAGACCTGGTGACCAACTCATAAGAGGCTCGCCAGAAATGTTGGAAGTGAAGATGTCCATGGATAGCTTCAACGCTGAGGATGGAGCAACGTCAGGGGGCGAGGAGGCCGGCGAGGCCCTACTCATCGACGAAGGTGATGACGCTCAATCGACTGAAGCCCCGATGACTGGCAAAGACTCCGAGTCGGCAGGTACGTGGCTATCCCCTTAAGACTTACATATTACAGGAACGTCGGTAGAAACTATTCACTTGTTAATAAAATAATATTCTCATTTTATGAAATATCGTTGATAATCTCCAATATGCCTTTTACCTGTTGTATTGATGTTCAACTGTAAAAAAATAAAAAAGTCGCGCCATAAGTTATAAATGAAGATATTGTTGTTTATACTCGCTTACTATTTGTAAATACCTGTATTAATCTTCCTTTCCAAACATCTAACATTGTTTAGAACAGTAAAATTTTCATTAAAAAGGGAAAAGCTAATGGGATATAAGCTTTGATGTTAGGATACGATAAGTGAAAAGTGAAGTGTATTACGAATGCCTACTTTATATTTTATCATATTTAAACTTTATTGAAAAGGGGTAAGTGATTATCTATGAAATTTTTTGACGTATACGAGTAACAGATGCTTATTTTTCTTCTATAAATCGACAATTTTAACTATTGCTTGCTTTTCTGCTTTTGGGGAGAGCTATTAGAGGAATGGCCAGGGGCAAACTCGGTGTGGTACTTAATGGTTTGATTGATAATTTCTTTCTTTATAAACTTCTTTAAAACAAAAATATTTTATTATTACGAATAAGAAAAGGGAACACAAACAAGGCTTATTCCCAATAGCTTTCCTTGGTAATAAAGCAATTGGAAATATTCTGGTGGCTTGCCACTCATATTAAACTTTTTAAATACATAGGTTCGTAGTTACTATTATTGTTTTTAAAAATTAAGTCCTAAGTAAATATTTCTGCGTCTCACTAAAATATTTCCAATGACGATGTCGAGTGAAATGAATATTTTGTTGATTTCATCAATTTCGTATAAATTGAGACCTGAAACAAACTTTTCAGATCCTGATAAACCGCCAAAAGAAGAAATCCAACAAAACTTTTCAACAAACGGGCCTGTACTTTCTATAGAAAATGGATCTATTAAACAAGAACCAGCTGAGCTTAACGACGGTTACAATGAACCAATCGAATATAAATACAATCCTGACCGAAGCCGCGAGAACTCTAATTCGCAAGACGGTCCTATTAAAGACACAGAAGACAAAAACAGACTAGGTCGTAACTTAAAACCAAAGAATAGTAAAAAATTACTACCCCAAATGTCCAAAATTAGAGCTCGAAACTTGTTCAATCAGCTTTCCGGGCTATCAACTTTGAATCCGGCGCTGAATACGTTCGATAAATTCCCCCCAGACCCGGTTCTGATGCCAGCTCTCGCCACACAGCTGTTCGCCGCTGAATTAGAGCAAAATAACCTCAACTTGGCTAATAACGAGGTATCCGATTTAGCGCAGACCAATTGGGAACATCGTATATTTCCCTCGCCTATAAGGAAGGCCAATATGGGCAGCGTGGGGAACTATCACGAGGAGACGAACGAGTCGGTGAGAGATTATTGCATCAAGGAGGGAGAGAATGTATTCAGATGTAAAATATGCGCGAGAGTCTACACGCATATAAGTAATTTCTGTAGGCACTACGTCACTTCTCACAAGAAAGATGTAAAAGTTTTCCCATGTCCCATTTGCTTTAAAGAGTTCACTCGAAAAGATAACATGATCGCTCACTTAAAGATCATTCACAAAAATCAACCGAATGCCAACGAGCAAATGGCGAAGCAGGAGTCTTAATGTATTCGATTGTGGCAGAAGTTTTAGATTGTGGCAGCATTCAGTAGGTGCTCTTCGTCGCAGATGTATTGAGATCTGATTAGCCAGAGTAGAATTTATTCATGTTATACGTTATTTAACTTAAAATTTGGATTTTCAATAGTTTATAAAGCGTAGATTGCGTATTGAGTAAGCGTTCGAGCTCTAAGTTTCATGCATATGTCAATAAGTTTGTTGATATTACACGACGCCAGTCGATTGTTGTTAATATTTATCTATTTATTTATATTGTTCCATTTGTTTCTCAGTGTGCTGACTTCAAAGAGATTTATAAAATTTTCTATGATTTACTTGTTATTTTGCACTTAACTTGTTACTTAATTTTATTAGTTACAACATTTTCAGGGTACAAAATAACTACTCATGGTGATCGTAAATTCAAAAGTAGTGTAATTTTTTTATGTGCTGAATATTAAATGCAATTCTCATTGAACTGAATTAGTTAGTTTAAGTTTAGTTAATATATTTATGAGTTATAGCAATGGCATAGTCTTTTTGTAAATCGAGTGTAGGTAGTGCTAGGTGACATGTTGGCATGTCGGTATCTGTTCAGATAAGTACCACGAGAGGCTAAAGTGCTAAACGAGCTCTTTATAAAAAGACTTGAACGAAATGCCATTGCGTCAGTAGTAGCGGAAAATGCATTTTCATTTAACTTGCCTTAATAGTGATCTTAGTTGTAGATGACGATTTGACTTCTTCGAAGTAAAACTCAACACAGGCTATGATTTTATTTTCTAGAATTTGTTAAGATTAATTTAAAATAGTTTATCAATGTTGAAATATTTGGTTGTAAATGTTATTATACTATTCAAATATCTACTTATTTAAATCGCTTAAATTATACAATAGTTAAATACAATAAAATCTATAGAATAGTTGATGATACAGTATCAAGGGCGATCATTGTAGTATGCCTACATTATAATTAAACGTTCAGTTCCTGAATAAACAACAGAGCCCCAAATCATTTAGATATTTTAATAAAAGTTTTAAATTCCTAAAATTATAATATAATAGGATTATATTACTTTGTTAAAAGATTAAATTATTTACGCATGTGAAATATCTATTTGTCAAAGACAATACAACAAATACTGTAGCGAATATATTAAAGGTTATTAGATCGCGTATTTCATCTATTGTTCGGCATGCCTTCAATGCAGCCGCGCTGAGATTTAAGTTAAATGTGCACTGCGCTCATTGTAAACTTAATAATCGAAGCCAATGGGTGCAGTCGCGGTATTATAATCGTATCACAAACACATCTACCTAATTCATATTTGAGTTACTCATTAAAACAACTTTATAACAAATGTAACTTATTATATATTTTAAAGGTTGACGTTTAAATTGTATATATTGAAAAGATACAACAAGGCGTTGTTGTTAAAGTGATCTTAGCAAGGTGCTTTGAATGAAGTTTATATGTAACTGGAATCATGAGATGATTTGTAAATTCTATTTTAGTAGAAAACAAAATGCCTTAAATATAAAGTAAGGAATGGTACTTATAAATTATTTACTTAGTTAAATTTAGAGGCAAAAGTAGTCTTCCATGTAATGATAGCGACACGTTTTTCATATTTCAATTATAACGACAAAAATAAATTGTTTTATCAAAAATATTTAAAAAGAGTTTAGTTATATGGGTAGTATCTACTTTAATAGGTACCTATGTAATTACGTTGTCGACCCAAAAACCAAATTCTCCAATTATAATAAACGTAGGTCCAGGGAACGCTTGCCTATTAGTGTGCCTTTACTTGTATATTAATAAGTTTAATATTTATCTACTACTAGACTACTAAGAAATTTCAAAAATGTTATGTATTATTTATTTTCATTATTCAGAGTTTACAATGTCTACTTTAAGAAGCTTCCTTAGGAGTTTAGAAACCTTTTAGGCCCAAGTAGTTAAATTAAAAGATGTAATTAAAATTAAGAATATATCATCTCATGTTTTCCATTTTGTTTGGAAATCGGAACAACTCGTGAATGTTATTTACAAAATGAATATAAAATTCGTGTAATTTTCGAGGCGTCGGGTCTTGATAATCAATATTAAGACTGTTAAAATTCATAAAAACGAATTTATTGTACCTACCTTTCATAAATCTTTATACGAAATTTACCTTGAACATTGATAGGTACTTAAAGAGGAAATTTAGACTTAAAATGGTGAGGCTATTATTGAACAATTAAAAAAATCACTTACATTATGATAGTCAATTTAGCCAGTGCCTAAGCTTAACCCGTTCATTTTGTGTGTACCTAATTACTACATGAACATCTTTCTAATGTTACGTCTATAATATAGCATTGTTTTGTTTTATATTATATATTTCAGCTGTAAGTCAAAATTCAGATAAATTCTTTTTTTTTGTAATTTGAGCTCCGTATATTTATTATAATAATTATCATCTCACTAATGAATAATTTTATTATTTGTTAATGTTATATCATAATTGGTGCTAAATTATACTTAAGAATATGTCACATGTGATGTGACATAAAATGGATTGTCCCTAAAATATACATATTATATATTGTTTGTTGATATTGTTGTTTTAAAAAGCATGTATGCAAGTACATTGTAGTCAGTCGTTACATTTATCCGTTGACAAAGTTATCATGGGACTTAAACATTCGCAATTATGTAATTCAATTCAAATGTTAATCATTTTTATTTCTGGTTAAAACAAAATAATAAGGATATCTATATACTTACAGTTTACTATGAAATCTTAAAGCAATATTTATTAAAAAAAAAATACAAGTAATTATTGAAAGATAGTTTAACATTACTGGCATAGAACGTATCTGGGTTCAAATTGATCATAATTTTCATCTCATAAAAATTAAGTACTTCATAATAACACCATTTATAGTTTCTTCTATGAAAGTATGTACTTAAGGGGTTTTGAGGGATTGGTGAAGTGGTTACAAAATATAGAGTAGTATTGATTAAACTACAGGGTTGTATAATGCACCTACGGCGTACTTATACTTAACGTTTTCGTTTACAATCATACTAATAATTATTTATTTCATGAAAAGAGTAAGCTTAAGAAGTTGAATTTGTCTAATGCCAATTCCTCAAACATTACCAAAATCGTTAAGTTGTTAACTTTCTCTCACAAAAGTTGTATTTAAACCTGCAGATAAATAAATATTTAAATTATAATCTAATTAAAGTTCACACGACAACTATAATAATTATTAATTCTAGAATTTAGCCAAATGTTAAGCAAATCCATATTTTTTTGTTATTTGCACTTAGACAATAGAAAATGCAAAGAGTAATGTTTAGATAAATTTAGAATTGAAAGTTACACGACATAGAGTATTTGTTAATGAAACAAAATACAATGGTATACAATAAGGTGTTAATTACTATTTTTAGAAACTTTAAAGAAAATAATAAAAGTTACAGCAAAACAACCAATATTTTTAATGATTCTTACTTATTATTTTGTTTTGATTCGCTATTGTTTTTTTTAAGTTTTACCTCTTTGATTTTATTTATTGTGACACTGTCAAGTCTATGACTTTATGCCTACTTGATTGTCCGTTGAACTTTATTATAATTATCATTAAAACGTTCTTGTACGTACTGTACCGTTTCCACAGCCCACATGTGGTGATCAATAGCGCTAAACGCTGTAATAGTTGATATTGAATGTCATGTCTTGCCTTTGATTTTATTCTAAACTTGGTGACACGATTGTATTACGTTAAGGTACATAGTCTGTCACTCGTGATTTATGCAGCAACGATGACGAACACTAACGATTTCAACAATATTTTATTATTTTTTATATTTAAATAGTAGCAAAGTAACAACACGGGTTATTAGTAAAGAGTAGATTAAAAGTTAAGTTATTTATAATATTATAGACATAAATAGTGTTGTTAACGATGGAGTGACATTGGAACACTGTATAGAATGTTACATTACTACGTTAGTCACGGAGAGAGGACTGATCAGGTACGTTATCCTATGACGCTACTCTCACGTTTCGTAGATGGTGTGGTTAGAGCTAGATTACGTATAATGCTTTCTATGTTGCTCAAATTGATGCTCTGCAATGAACAAAGTATTGATTTGTTGGTCCAGTACAAATTGTTGCTTTTTATTTTTTATTTATACCATACTCTTAGATATTTCTGATGCAATATTATCCAGATATTGATTAATGAGGCTAATTACATGTTCCTGATAATTTTATCCAAACATGATAGTATCTTTCGGCTTATTTTTTTTCTGTATGTCCACATACAATACCTACTTAAATTGGCAACTATTTTTCTAAATAAGTTATCGTGTGCAACGAACGACACACACAACTGCTATAAGTTTAATGTTACTTTCAACTATCAACCCACCTTATGTGATCTTAAGAGCTTAAGTTAACTGAAGTGTTATTTTTATAATTATGTACCTACAACTGAACTTGCCGAAATAGTTCCAAATGCAAACACTTGAGTCCTATTATATCATAGTGAAATCTATTCTTTTTTGTTATTATTTTTTAATTTATTAATTTATATGGTTATTTTAAAAATAGTTTAAGCAGTTTGACTTTGCTACGTTCATGTTTTAAATAAAACATCAGATTTTCATTGAACACAACTTCTGTTATCTATTGAAATTTATTTGCTTAGTGCGTTTTAATTTATAGGACTGATGATTAAAATTTTGGTTAATATATATACACTTAGTACATATATTCTAAAATTGATATTATTTCACATTTTTCTAGTTTTAAATGTTTTATTTTGAATGCATCTCATGAACAAGTTTATCCTCTTATTTAATATTGTGGATCATTCTGAATTGTTCTAATACTGGTGCTATAATTATTATTATTTATCAATGATCGAATTTTCTAAACGGCAGCTATTTCAAATTATATTGTAAACTTGTTCATGGAATGATTCCATAAATCGTGGTTTTTCATTTTATTCATGGTGTAATAAAATTTCGTCATTCAATTTGAACAAATAAAGTTAATATATTTTCAGTTTGTTTTTTTTTCTCTTTTATTGTTGTCCTTTTCTTTTATTTACCTAGCAAATGATTTTCCTTTTTTTGCCATTATTTGTGCCTGTAATCAGTACAGTAAGTTGAGCAACCCAGGTATATGAAGGACAATTCCAAAGGATTAAATATTATGCATAACAAGAATTGATAAAAGTTATCACACCTAACCTAACCTTAAATTATAGCTATGGTGTTGTCCTTTTATACAAAAAGTTTTGAAATAATCATCATAAATGTGGTAATCTGGTATATTAAAAGGATGCATACTTACTCATATTTTTACCTTATATTCCAGGACGTGGTAGCCCTGATTCAGAGAATAAGGACATGAAATATGCTCGATCGTCGCCCACAAATGATGGATCAGGAAAAATTCGCGTCAATCCGGCAACACAAGCTTCTACTTCAAATGAGTATCAAAATGACTCTTTAAACAATAACACGCTACAGACCGGCAGTCAGATGCAGAGGCCAGCTGTCAGGAGACGGATAAGGAGAAGAGCTAATTCAGCATCCAATGACCCCGCCGAGCAGCTGACTGAGATGTCTGTGAGAGGTCTCAATCTCTTCAGATACGCGTCTGTCAACGAAGGGGTGTACCAATGCACGGAGTGCGCTAAAGAGAACATTCAAAAAACCTTTAAAAACAAATATTCATTCCAGAGGCACGCTTTCCTGTACCACGAGGGTCATCAGAGGAAAGTATTTCCGTGTCCAGTTTGTTGCAAAGAATTTTCCAGGCCTGACAAAATGAAGAACCACATGAAAACGACGCACGACTGTTACGTGCCAAAAGACTGCGTGTATCCACCGAACGCATTCTTCTTGATACCGGGTATGGAGGGCCAGCTGCCCCCCGGCATCAAGCTGGAGGCGATGGGCTCCGGCTCTCCGCATGGCTCCACGCCCTCGCACTCCTCGCCTGACCCTGCGCAAGTCTGAGTGATGGGTTTGCGCTGGATTGTTATTGATTCCACGTAAACATGTAAACTTTTCCTTTGGCTAGTTTGTAGGTCAAGATATCGAGGTTTCGATTATAGTATTCGTTCTATTTTTGGAGTTAAATTTTCATGTACATTTTTACATTGTACGTATTACAATATTTCCAGGAATACTGTTATGCATTTAATAACGAATGTTTGTTACATAAAATAAAGCTCATTATGTTATCTTGTTTAAAAGTATGGTTGTGCAAATATTAGACAATAATAATTATACAATATAATATTTGAGGCCAGTTACTGCGTGTTGAATTTAACTTGTTTTTGAAATTATAGCATTTGTAGGTGCTACAAAAGTCTGAAATGTGCCTTCCATTTACGCAGTTTATTAAACTATATTACTAAATGAGTTGTCGCCTAAAGTGCCTAAAAATACTTATAGTTATTCGAGATACCGCAAGACACCAACCAAAGACTGTATTACAAATAAAACTTATTTTTATGTTGTCTATGTTCGCAAATTGCAACATTACCGATATGTGATCGGAACTCGCGGACAGGGCACCGGCACACGTCTAGGCGGTGGACCAGGGCCTACGACATAAGTAGATTGCGACAATATCAATATCACTCGCAAGCATTCATAAAAATAGATATATTTACTAATATTAAAATCTTTTCTATCTTACTAAAGACTTTTATAAAATAGATTACTTATATTAAAAATATTTGTCTACCTATTAGTGAGCCTACTGTTATGTACGATATGTACCTATTTGATTGAATCTATTTTAACAAGAGAAGTATAGTGGGAAAATATCAATATGTTAACATTTAACTTAATAGTGCCATAGCGCAATTTTTTATTCATTTTGTATAATTTTTAATATTACTAAAGTTTCCAACTCTTATTATTTCACTTTTTAGATTATATTTAGTGGATAGCGAAGAAGTTCTAGGTATACTAGGAACTAAAACAAAATCAGCAGTTCTTCCATTGATAAGGGAAATAATATTTGTTAGGTAATGTTAATGTAACGCCTAATGTTCGTGTATATCGTTAAGGAGGATTCAGAATGGTTTATACCTAATCTACGTTATTGTAAGTTCACGTTTTGGAAGAGTAGGTACGTTTTTGAGGTCGATTAATGTTTTACTGATTGGATACTAAAATAGAGTATCTACTATTCATTTAATGTCTACATAAAGCATTAATCGATTATAAATTGAGTTTCTGTATTTTAAATTTTAGCGCACAACTTGGATATAGTTTCATCTACGTATGTTAAGTTTACATGAATAAGAAGATTTTGTTAGATCACGTTCTTGTATATAGTTAAACTGTGTATTACATAAACATTTAGGATATATATTATAGTCGCCGACAAGGTATTAACAATTTGCAGTGTGATTTTTATTTAAGTAGGTACGTCAGCGCCAGTCAATCGCACAAACTAACTCAACGTCGCGAAACGTTGATATTTCTTTGAAAAGGATTAGGTTTTTCGTTTATATTTTCTTTTCTTTTTTTATTTTTCACCACTTCCTTTTCTATTATCTTATGCTTTGTTACTTATTGAGTCCATAAGCGTTCTCAAGTTGGAGGAGAATTGTTTCATACATATTTTGTCTTTATTATTTGAAGTGGTGAAGTGTTATGCCTAACTTTTATCTTTTTTGTAGTATTTTATTTTGTGATATTAGTGCTAACTAAGTTGGCGGTCATGTTCATTGTTGAGTTATTGTAATTCTTACTTTCTCACTTCTAAACACATGCTGCAAGGCAGCGTAATTTTAATATAAAAAGCATTGCAAAACATATTTTACTTTATGGATAAAGTATTACGGAAGTTAGAATGGGTTATTTGGTAAATTTAAATATCGGCGATTAAATATTTTGTTATTTTTACTTGTAACTACAAAATTAAGAAAATTTAACCTGCACAAAAAACATTAATAACCGTTACTTGGTAATTTTATGAAAAAATAGTTTCGTATGATCGTAATTATCTTTTATCTGGCTTTATTTCTGTTAGATTTTCTTTTGTAAAAGATTAGCTGTACCTACCTTCAACTATATTATTTTTTACCTCCATGATAGGTCCTACAAAAAGGTGATTATTACGCCTACTTTCTAATAGCAATAATATGCTAAATGTAAACTATATGTTATATGAAGAAATCGTCTAGAAGTTTAAAAATGTTTATTATTAACTAATATTGCAAGAAGTTTTTACTATTTAAGTTCGTGTCAAGTGCAATGATTATATGCAAGTGTTGATTTTTTTCTATATTCTATTGATTCTTACTCGATGCCAGTAGCTCAGCGTATTTAATTGTGTCAGACTGATGCCTGATAAGCAATTAGCCGTTAGATCCCTTCGTCCGGAATTATCCTTGTTTGATAAGTTATTGATATCGAGTATTAATAGTTTACTATCGTTCACATATAAAGTACTGTACCATTTATTTTTTCATCCAATATTATTAACATTTACTTGTCTTATTCTATCAAATTCTTGTTTCAATATTTTGAGAGATTCCTACCAGTTAGTCGTTCAAAAGTATCATTTATTTACACCGAAGAAGGTAATATTTTCTCTGTACTTTGTAGAAACCATCAGTAAATACATCTTTTGTATATAAGATGAGCCATACTAAAATATGTTTTTTTTTTATTTCGACTACTCCTACAATATTGTAATGATATAGTGATTTAAGAGCGTTAGATATTCGATAGTCTATATTAACAATAGCTATTAACAAAATTACTACCACAGTCTAACTGATAATTTTAATAGATTACTATAGTAGGTATGTAATTATCGTTGCAAACATCAAAGCTTTAACAATAAATTGATGAGAACGAGACAAAAGTTTATTTTTATTGTAACAAAAATATAGTAGTTATATTATAAAGAAAGGATCTTACCAACACGTATTGAGTAATTATTGTGAAAACATTTACCTACACTACGAATAAAACGATAAAAATAATTGAATGGATTTAATTACTCCTACCTGCCCCATTAAATTGTTTCTCTGTTTTAGTGTAACTTAACGGAATAGCTACAGTTAATAATTTCATTAATTCCTCATTAGAAGTTCCAGAATACCACTACACATTCGTTGACGACGGTGACAACGGCAGATTCCCCATTATAACACTAGAAGTAATGTCGGATTCTTCTAATACTGATACGATTATAGCGAACTATGTAACTGCCACAACGACTTGCGGCCCGGTGGATGATGCAATGAGTAAGGATACTGGAGTTCATTTCCTAACAGAGCAATTGCCAAAATTGGCTCCTAAGCCAGAGGGGAATAATGAAGAAGGGAAAGACGGACCCAGAGCGAAACACGAACTGTTGGAATACTTGCTGAAGAATGACGGTAGTGTCATCTGTAAGGTGTGCGGGGAGGTGCTGCAGAGCCGCAACCACTGGTACAGGCACAAGTACAAGCGGCATGCTCCGCAACCCATCAATCCCGCGCCACTTTTCCAATGCGAACAATGTTTTGGCTATTTCAAAAGTAGAAAAGGTAAGAATCTTGAAAGCATCTCATAGTATGGCAGCTAGAATTCAGTAAGTGGCAAACTGGTTCTTCTTGTCTGATTGCTTTCGTAGCTCCACGTTCTTTTTCGATGAGAAGGTGTTATACAGAGTTGATACAACAGAGGGGGTTTTCTTTAAACTGCCTATACTAGGGAACAATATACAGTTTAGTCGCAAATTATTTTTTAAGTTTTTGCCCCGTTTGAACACGACGTATCTTTCCTAACAGCGCTCCAGCGCGCGCGCGTCGTTGCCGCTTTGTTACAAAGTCAGTATTTATTTACAAAGGTTGGTTGCGTTTTACTCTGATTTGTATGCTATTTAGATCGTTTGAAAAAAAGAAGTAATTTTTGGTATTTATTATTTCATACCGTATCGAATTAATAGTATACGTAGTGTAATTTAATGCCCCTCTGTCATATCAACTTTGTATACAGCCTGACCACTATTGGAAATAAGATACCAATATTTTAAGAAAAGGTAAGCTACTGCTTCAATTGGAAATGACGCAAGCGCAGCTTAGGTACCTATCCAGAAGAGGTATGTTCACGAAGTCGGCGTGACCAATACACACTTGTATTAGACGAGCTGCCTAGGTATGCTAAATATAATAAAAAATGTGTAGCTACGTGTGTACGTATATTTAATAATTTACCAAAGACATTAAAAGTATTGAATTGTAGACTATTTAAAATAAAATTGTATAACTGGTTGAAAGATAATAATTTCTACAGTATTAAAGAGTTTATAAAACACTAACATTGACAGCACAATTTTGCATGCTTTAATTATAAGCAAAACATGTATGATCTTATTCTATATTGTTGTAACACCTTTTTATACCGTGTTTTAAGCAAATAAATATTATTATTATTATTAAGAAAAAGCTAAGCTGGAATAGCACAGTCGATGTCACAGATCGCACACATACATTCGTTAGAAAATAAATGGGGCCAAAGAACAGAATTCATTGTTTGTACTGTATCATCATCTTATCCCTACAACCAGCACCCCCAAAGCCATGAGCGGGGGTGACCAGAGATTTGGTAAATATTTGTTCGTACTCAATTGAAATTTAATTTGTTCCGCATCATTTCTTGAACAAAACTAAACCAGCGGAATCATATTCTAGAACACCAAGGATCATGCTTAACGAAGCCGAGTCTCTTATTGCCGTTATTTCGATATATTTTTTTGTACTGGAACATACCTGGGTTTTTTTTTGGTTACGGATATACGAAAACAATTTTTAAAATTGTGTAACATACCCTACGAGTGTTACTTCTGTACCTACTGCTACCTAAGTACAGAGGCCAGCACATCAAGCTATCGCAAACTTTCAAATTTTCCCAATTGAAAATGAACCTTACGCTTTTGTAATAAAGTTGGAAAACTATCACAGAATTTTGACAGATTGGGGTAACTCGATGTGTAAATGTACCCCTAAGCACAATGTTTTGTATGCGTTTCATTGCGCTCTACCGTAAAAAGTGATTTTACACACAAAAATAAAACTCTTTACTCAATCTGCTTGATGTACTTACGTACGTGGCTATTTGATGTGTCTTTAACCCTCGTGTGTTATTAAGGTAGTAGTATAATATTAAGGGCCGGGTCACACCGGAATGGCAGCGGCCGGCAGAGACGCGGCGAGCACTATAGTGTTAAATAAAACTTTATCCACACACTTAAAAGGCCAGCATCACTTGATAGGCTTGAAAAGGTCGCGAGGCCGCCCGAAACTAAACTAGTCAAGAGGAGACTAGGTGCGTGGGGTCTGGTGCTCGAGCGAGGCCGCCAGGGGCGACGCCGGGGACTGCTGCCGGCCGGTGCCTTTCCGGTGTGACTCGGCCCTTCGTTAGTATGTATTGAATCTATTCAGTTCAACACAATTGCATCGTAGCATACATCATATTTTGTCTAATTTCATCAGAAAAAACAATTTCAATTATTTTCCACGCTACCAGAACCGAGCGTATAAGCCTTCTAATATATTTTTCTAACTCCTAAAATCCCTGACTTTGAAAATCACTATCTACTTAAAGAACATTTAATCAATTTTTCAGGGTACATCGGACACGTAGCAAGTAGACACAGCGAATCATTATTAGACGCCAGTCCAGTAATAATTAACACCCAAGCAGATGCAATCATAACGGAAAATCCACAGCCTGTTGTACAAGAAGCGAAGAATGAACACGATCCAGAATTAGCGATACCTAAATCGAGCGTCCCAAATCATCAAACGTCCGTTGTAAAATATACGGCGAAGGCGACAGAAACAAAAAGGACCTACTATCGTAACAGAGGTAACTTTCTGCTGACGCTTATTTTGTTGTGGAATACATATACTGATAACGAAGGATGAAACTTGTAAATCACTGTTTTAATATAACGATATACAGGGTGTAACCGAAAGGCTGTATACATACAAAAGCATAGGCTACAGACCACCAAACTTCGTGAAAAAAAAACGGCTGTTTTTTTTTTTGCTATTTCGGAGTTGGCCCCATAGTAGGTATAAGTTGTTCAGTTTGGTGGTCTGTAGTGTAGCATATGCTTTTGTATGTATATACCCTTTCGGTTACACCCAGTATAACACCTTCCAACATAGACCTTTTTAATGTGGATTTTTAGATTCATCAAATTATGCTCACCAAAATACAGCAAATCGGGTATGAATGTTTCTGGTTACAGAATCATCAGTGAACCAAGCAGACTGGGAAGCAAAACGATCTAAAGAAGAAAAATTGGTAGCTGACATCATAGACCGGGTGCGTCGTGAGTGCGAGGCTCACCCGAATCCATCATCATCCGGGCGCCGGACCTATGCGCGCCGCGTAACACACACAGTTATGCCCCCGATGCGACAAACAGACGCCCTGACGTAAGCACGACACACTTGAAGTTCCTCTGATAGCTTTAATATTAAGACAAACGGCGTCTGTTGTTACAATGTGGGTATACGTGCAATCTTAGGATAAAAGCTCTGGCCAAATTAGGAGGTGTTCAAACTGGCGCGAATAGATGTACGATTTCCGTAATGTCGTGTGGTAATGACAACGGAAACTAGAGTCGCGTGTAGTCGCGACACACGTCCCGCCTGCACAAATGGTGGCCCAAGTTAAAAATTTTCATAAACTGCTTCGGAACGTAAATAGCACTTCAAATGCTACGACCACCTTCGGCCCGTAAAAATAACACTAGGTACTGGTTTACTATCTGGAAGCAGCATTGAGCATAAGTTTATTACGCATAGTGATTTAAGCATAGCTTAACCATATGGGCTAAAGAAAGCAGTGAGCAACCACTGTACCTAGTCACAAATGTTGAACAAACCTCGATAAAGAAATAATAATAAATTCCACTGGTCCGAAATAATAAATCGCACTGGTCGAACCTCTACTTCATTTGAGGTCCAGAATTTTTGTATTTCGTTTGTTTGATGCAGGGGTGAATCGGGACGAAACTTTAAAAGGGATATTAACATTGATATAATATAGTTTGTGGCCAACAAGGACCCTTAATTGTTAATTATACAATGTGTCTGAGAAAGGTGTAGCGAAAAGTAAGCGTGTGGTACAGACCATCAAACGGAACAACTTTTTCCCGGGGACCAAAAAGGTAATTGAAAAAAAAAATCTTCCCATACATTTTGTCAAGTAGGTAAGTATTGAAGTTTTGTATGAGACAACTTATATTTTTTTTTCAATTACGATGTTGGTCGCCGGCGAAAAGTTGTTCCGTTTGATGTATAATAAATTATAAACACATTACGCGTCCTTTTTGGCCCCAAACCTATTTTCCCTATTCACCCCGTTTTACTGTACTGGATTTTTAATGGCATTTATGATCATTTCGTCATTGCCATATTTAATATTGTAATATTTTTTAATATCAAGTAGTCCCACAAGTCACAATGTAGGTTATGTGATTTTTAAGACGATATACCGGCCTATGTAAAATAAGCCGCGGTCCAATCTTGGACAAAATCATCTTTTGTTTTTTGTGCCAAATAATGTAAATACGTGTCAGTGATTTTATATTCAAATTCCATAAATGTGCCAACAATTTCTCAGATCATGTAAATACTTACTTATTATATAATAGAAAATCAGTGTCTACTCCATTTTAAATATTAACTAATAATTTTTTGTGAAATCTTTATAATAGCGAAGTTAGGAGAGAAATAATTTCCGAAATCTTTATTAAGTTCCTAATAGTTAGTCTTCGCTCCAACAAAAACCATATCAATAAAAAAACCAATGGAATAAAGTATATTGCTAAAAGCCATAACGACGAAGCTTTCACAACAACTTCCACTTTCCAATAACGATTTAATAATAGAGAACTAATATTAGTATATCTACTGAATATTGTCGATCATTATCCAAGTCATTTACAATAAACTACTAAGTGCGAGTACCTACCCACTTTTCCCTTGTATCATCTAGGCCTACGTTTAAGTACCCAAATGTAACAAATTCTGTCCCTTATTCGTCATGTTGATTTTTTATATAACAGCTTTACTTATTTAAGAATGAAATGTGAGACTGAAAGTAAAGTAAAAAGTTATAATCTCCTGAAATGCCTACGTTACTAGCAAATGTAAGGGAATAATGTATCGATCAGCAATATACCTATGTATTTAAACTAAGTTTTCGCGATATTTTTAATGCTTATCTACTCACGTCACGTCCTAGTGTTAAAAAATACCTAAACCTAAATTGTTTTTGTTTTAAAATGTGAAAGTTATTTTTTTAAAACTGATCTTAATTATTTATTTACGAAGTAGGTAGTCCATCTAAGTAGGTTATTTGTAAAATAAAAATTGAAATCCTGCATCAGGGTTGAAATTTTTGTTGATTTCTACAGTATTTTATTGACTTAGGTAGGTAGCGACCTACCTCCTAATTATTTTGTTGATTTATGTATTCATTGTCAATATTTGATTTTTAATTAATATTAATCCTAGTAAGTAATTTACTTATTCACTAAACGTGTCAAACTTGTAAATATTAGTATAATTTATATTATACAAAAACTGTGATGAATGTGGCTCAGAAATATACGTATTATGAAACATAATTTAGTTTTGTACCTAACCTCATCTGAAGAGGTAAGAGGAACAGGGTGAAAAGTTCACTCATCCTTCGTAAATGTCCTTCATGTTAATCTGGAGTGCATCTGGTACGTACGCACATGCACACGCTTCCATGCCGTCGTCAGACGGAAATCCGCTTCGTTGCTCTGCAGAGTGCGGGCCAGCCCCAATTCCATCCTGAAGACCATAGCAGGGACATACGACTCCAATGTTAAATTATATTGTTAGTAAATGCATCTCGAACAATTATCTTGTAACTAAATATTAAGGTTTACTAACATAGCATAACATTCATTGCTTACTAACCCACTATGGACGTAACGTCCGAAATGAAGATTATTTTATTTTTATTTATAGAAAAGGGAGGATCCTATCCTCCGACTAGTCGGATGTAGTGTCTGTTGGGCTACTGCCTGATGATTGAAGTCCGGATGTGCTACTTATATTACGTTAGTCGCGCGGTCAAGCTTGCGCGGTACAGAATTTGGCATGACGTCAGAGTGGCAATAGGTACACCTTTTAAATCCAGCAATCACCAATTCACGTGTACACTGACTGGCGTGACACGTCTGAGGACCGATGAACAAACATGAATTAATTGCTACTATTGCTGTTGTTGTTACTGTATGTTGCACTTGACCGAGACGTTGCCTATTGCTACTCAAAGTGCATGCTGTGGGGTCTCCTAGTTTTGGTCTTTTCAAAGCCAAAGGACTCGAGTTTACTTTAGCGAAAATAAATAAATAAGTTAGAATTGGAACAGGCTGTGGACTAGCTAACTTCACAGACACAGATCCGTGGCGTGCACCGTTTACCTGTACCTACTGCATGATAGGTAAGTAGGACTGTAAAGTTTTCATGTAAAAGACAACCTTATGTCGCAGCAGGCTGGTCGGAAAATAACTGCCTGCATTCGATCATATTTAAACGATTTTGGAATTAACTAGTTATAAATAAGAACGATTAGGTTTTTTTTTGATGAAAAAACAGTGTTAGAATAAGCGCATAGCCAGTGCTGCACATTTTCTCTGAGATAAATAACATTAAAGAAAATTAAAATTGAACATGATTTCATGTACTTATCTACTTACAATACGGGCGACACTGTCCGATATTTTCGCAGAAAACTCTGCAATATTTTTTTAGGAACAAAATGGGCGATGCTGAGTGAGTGAGAAAACATGCGCTAATGTTTGGAGAGCCTATGCTCAGACCGTCCATGATTCGTCGGCCGCTTTCGTACAGTAGCTACATAGTCCAAGATCCCAGAGCGATATGACACAACTTATTTTCGAAGCATAGAACTTTCGGTTCTAAGTAGTCTCTCGTATACTTTTTAATACCTGTACGTTTCTGAAGTTGGCTCGGTGACACTTGCGCAGGTACCAGGTGAGAAAGGTAACTAAAAACTTAAATTTAAATGACTGATTTCTATATAGGTATATATTGTAGAATATTACTCTGAAGTAATACCAAAAAAGTCAAACGCTTCAAAATATTTCTTTTCCATGTTCTGCAATAGTTCTGCTCCAACCGGGGTTTGTTCTTGGGTGCACTTGCATAGTGCATACCTACAAGGATAATCGTAGGTTGGTATCTCCTCAACATTTAGAATGGCCTAAGGAGACGGACGAGGAGCCGAAGGCAACTCGTAGAGGCCCTACGAGTTGCCTTCGGCCTCTCGTCCGTCTGCCAGTGGTCCGGGACAACAGGGTCCCGAGAAATGCCAACAGACAAAAAAAAAACATTATACTTACACAAAAAATAATCTGTATCATTAAAGTTAATGTGGGATATAAATTCCAGGGGGCTTTTGATTAGGCCCAGTAATTTAAACATACTGTCAACCTACCTACCTGAGTACGTACCTACACCTCTCAGGAACTTTTAAAAGTAAAGTCTGACTTAAAAGTGTTACAAACAACACAAAACTGCAAAAATATGTTGGTTCCTACCTACCTACCTTTCCATCTTTATGATGTTGATTTCAAGTTTTTGTTTTTCTTCTGGTATTAATACACTCACAAGTTTAAGAATGCTTGATGATAGCTACGATAGCGAATACAAAACTTTTCACGAGAAGAAACACAATTTTCTATTCGGAGAAAATCCGCGCGCTTATGTAAATTTGACCACAGATTCTGACAGAATAAATTTACTCGTTGTGATTATGACCACAGACTATAGAGATACACAACATATACAGTTGACGGCGAACAAAGTGGCGCGGCACCGTTTTGTTACGAAGTTACTGGAATCACCGAAAAGGATAAGAGTGACTGGTTGCTGACCACTCTACTAGCCACTCTAGCCACACTATGGCAGAGAGTCGCCGCTTCACATCAATGGTTGCGTGGCGGCTGTCTTCTGATGACAGAAGATGTTGTCAGGAGCCGCTGTCGTACCACATCCATGACGACGAACTGCTACATTCAGACTCAATCCTGTTGACATTAGTTTAATCAGTCTAGTTCCCACTGATGGGTCAAAGGCTTCCTCGTAGTAAGAGGGAATGAACCATAACCCATCACGCGGGCCCAGTGCGGAGCGGTAGATGTCACATATCTTTGATTTTTTGGTTCTAGGGCATCCAGGTTTCCCCACAATATTTTCTTTCATCATTTGAGAACAGTGGGGTTGAAAAATATATAGAAAGTAAAGTGCCTACGTAGGATTGAACTCACGACCTACAACTCCTGTACCACTGCCCTGGGGAGCCACTGTAATACCACGTCCATGATGATGAACTGCTAGATTCGGGCACAATCCTGTTGACATTGAAACTGCTTACTAATATTACGATGATCACTTCTGTCTGGTAAAAGCTAGCCTGCACCGTTACCTACTGTTATTATTTTCCCGCTCTTTAGACCCTTGCACCCGCCTTAAATGGACCCCTTTCAAGATCATTGATTTGACAATCTACAGTCGCAGTTAACTGACTGTTAACTGACAGGCCGCACCAAGCATTGATACGTATGTCAAGCCCTGTCGCGGACCGCGAAGACCTAGTACGGCCTGTTGGCGGCTATTCTAATATGTCAAGTGGTACGGAGCGCATGACTGCTTGTGCAGCCGCTGTATTTTAATTGAATAGTTTCAGTTTACAGGCCACGATAGATGTCCTTGCGCTACTTCAATCCACGCCTTTGAGCTTATATCCTGACAGATCGGACTAACTACGACAAGCCACTGAAGGAGGCCTCGTCGGATGTGCCGATTACCACGGCCGAGAAAACGGGCCGTGGGACCGCAGCTTAAGAAGTTTGTTTTGAAATATTTTTTATCATAGTTATAACTATTGTTTTCTTAGAGCATTTATTAAATGCTCTAAGATTGTTTTCGCTGAGTATATGGTTGTATTCTCATCTAAGTCATCTAATCGAATGTGTGTTCTTACCTTAGAGCATTTAATAAGGTTCTTACAGAATGGAATAGTATTATTGTAGTTATTTATTTTCTTTATGATAGGGTACAGATCATAATAAGTCTCCGTTCCTAAATTACCCTGGGCTGATAACATTTCAGTGTTTACGATGTTTACTACTTTTGTTAAAGTTTAGTGCTTAGGTCGGTTCCCCCGGTCCATACATTATGATCTTGTGACTTACAAATACTTAGACTAGCATTTATGTAAAAAAATCTCTCAACTCATACGAATCTTGCGAAACCTACTTGCTAATTGCGATGCATTTACATAATATTAGTGATTTGTGGGCATCGATCACTAATAAAGAACTAGATACACAATCAGCGTCAAAAAATGTCCTCACCGAATGACCACCCAATTGAACATTTGGGTGGTCTTTTCATCTAGTAGCATTCGAACGCTCCGACGGTAAACATGCCTCAGTGCTCGTTTAAAAACTGCAAAAATCACACGTCTAGGACGCTAAAAAAGGATGGAGTTTCTTATTTTTTCTAAGTATTAATATTATCATTATATAATTGTTAACACTGTATTGTAAATACTAATATTTTGTCAAGAAATCATCGTAAAAACTTTATTTTAAATTAAGTCGTAACAAATAGCAGGCGATATAATGCAGCTCAATTGTAAAGACTCTTACTAAACGTATTATCATACTTACGCATGTCCACTTAAATTGTTTGGGTTATCCGCGTTGACTCTGTTCCATTTGTTGGAGACGCTATTATAGTTCTTATTTTTTTTTAATGCGAGATTTGATTTTTGTTGTCATTTACCTGACTGCGCGATGCAAGGGAGGGTTATTTGTGTTTATTAGCCTATGTATGAATAATTGACCTAAAATAACTGCCACCAACTGCATAAGACTACTTGAAGTGACTTGTTTGGAACTTGTTAGTTGTTTTTTATCAGTCGGGTTTTTTGATATTGTAAATATTTTTTTGTGGTATTTTAGTCGGGACTTTTGAAAATATTCAAGTATTTTTAGCTTTCCTCGTGATCCAGTGAGGTGTGGAGAATGGATATCAGTTACAGCACGTCAAAGATCCGAAGAATTCTTCGATCCGAAGTATTTGGTGTGAAAACATAAAAAAAACCATATATATATTTATAAATACGCGACGCATTGAGTAACCTTCTCTTTTTTTTGAAGTATGTTAAAAATACCATACATAATAATTTACAGTACAAATAAAAAATATTGTTCTGGTTCGTCTCCACTCGTTCCTTGTGCTAGTGGCGAGCCTCGGTTGTAAAATTTTATTACTTTTTTTTGACACTTAGTAATTGTTACTTTAATGCATGCGTATAAGGTTGAAATTGTTTTGATGTATGTTGAGCAGCGAGTACCGGTCGTAAAATTTTATTGCTTTTTGTAATAGCTTTGTGAATACGGCTTTAAACCTTGCAAGTAAGGTTGAAATTACATTAATATAGATTTATTTTAACTAAACACAATTGGCGACATTTTTAAGAGAACTTTTGTATGAGATTGTGTATCTAGTTCTTTATTAGTGATCGATGTTTGTGGGTTTTGTAGAAGTTTGTGGAATTAAAAATATGAGGCAACACCTCGGCAAAAGACGATCAATATCCCACAGACAGATAACTGTCAAAGTTGTCAAAGTGTCGTCAAAGACAAAACGAATTGAATTGAAACCGAACGTTGAAACTTAGTCATTATCAAAGTGTAAATATTTAATACAAACTTTATGAAGTAAAACCTAAAATTGCATTAACGATGCCGCAGATATTTCAAGTTTTAAGATGCTACAAATGTTCTGTCTTTCAGGTATGTGAAACTTATAATAAACATATTATTATTTAACATCTGTTTGCTATTTTGTAATTTCCTATTTTTTTATATTATCATAGGTCCACCAAACAAACAAATCAAATAAATGGGAGTGTAAGCTTTGTGGTGAAAAGCAGTCAGTCAAGAGATACTATGGCCTAGGAACAGCAAAGGAATGTAGATTTCATGTTCAAAAACTAAATGGCATGAGAGGGGAGCTAGATGGAACAAAGAACAACACAGACCAAAATAGTGACAGCAGCAAAAATAAGGAAATTGTAACAGAGCCTGTAAAGGATAACTACAAACCTGTAAAAGATAGTAAATGGTCAAACTATTTAGAACAAACAAAAGCTTTAGAAGAAAATACCAATGAAGCAATGAGGTTAGGAGGTACAGAAGTGGTTTTAGAGATTCCCAAAAAGCGAAGAAAGCAAAATAACAATGATATCCAAACAAATCCTATGCTTCCAACAGTTAAACATGCACAAATTCACCCAAGGTACATTGCTACACCTGTCATTGTGCGCAATACTATGGTAAATCATAGCCCACAATCAAAAACAACACAACCAAGCTCACATTTTGCAAACTTGAAACCTGAAGAATCCATGAATCAAATGAGACATAGTATTAGACAGTTTGTTCCTCCAGTGATAAATAAAAATTCAAAATGGGCTCAATTCACTGAACAGCCGTATGAAACTGTGCAGGCAGAAATATCATCACCTTCAGACAATTTAGACGCTTTATGCTCTGACAGCGTACAGGGATCATCAAATAATTTATTGTTTTCATGGTGTGATGATAGTACACTTGACAATATTTTAAAAATTTAAATATGCTTTATCTACTTTAAAAAAAAACCATGATATTTAATCTCATCCGATCTCATCAGAATTTGTTGTCTAGTCGTGTTGTGCCCGTATTACAGAACATCACTCAATACTCAAGCATTGCTTGAGTCTCGATAAAAGCCATTTGATTGGTTAAAACTAGTTTTAAGTCATTACTTAAAACTAGTTTTAACCAATCAAATGGCTTTTATCGAGACTCAAGAAGACCCAAGCATTCTTGGGTCTTCTGTAATACGGGCCTTAGAATAGTAATTGTCATGTATGGATTTAATGTAAAATGTTTAATCTCCAATGTGCATATATTTCAAAGAAGAATAATTGTAACTATTGAGTCATAATAAAAGGCAATAGCTTTCCAATAATTTTATTATTACAACCAATACATATTATCATCACAATGGCAACAGTTTAATATCACTTTCATTAATGTCTACTAGATAAATAGCGAGTGTACTACGGGCATACTTTTACATCAAAATCTACAACAAACTTCAATGATTACATCCCAAAGAGGATGCATCTTTCCCATACTTATATGTTAGCATATATCCATCCTACTAATCTCCCACAAGAAGTAGGCAACACAATCACAAATAGTCACTGCTCAAGCTAAGAATAACAATAATGTTACATTGATAATAATTGCAGAATATTTGTTTAAAGCTAAATGTACACAGACTCCTAGAAAGACAGCCTAAAAGTTTATTGTACCAATGACTCTTCAATGAGATTGTCACACTTATTGATCGATTTGTTCATAGTACCTATTTAATGTTTAAAAAAATCTTCAGTAGGGGGTATAAAATTTCTTATTTGTGTTAGGCAGTGAATTATTTATAGATTTTTCATAATGCTGACAAACTAAGTCTACATTGTGTGGACATTTTTTTAAATTATTATTCTGTAGACAGAAAAGACAGCCATATAATATAATTATTAGAATGTAGAATACATAGGAAGCCCTACTACTTTCGATGTTTAATAAGAATACCTTAGAATAAATATTACAAATGTCACTTAAAAATATCAGAAATCAGACGGTTTATATATTTACGTAAAAAGATCTAAGTTAATCTGTAGGTATTTAGATGTAAACTATCTCCACAACTTCTAAGCCAATTATAACATTGTTCACTGTTTTCACAGCTACACTTAGAGAGAAGTCTCATCAAAAGTTCTCGCTTCACGACTCCTTGCGTCCTTAATTAACAAACTATCGTTATTGCTCCCACCCCGTGCTGCCTGCCAAAGTCCTCTTCATAAAAAGCAGTTCTCGTGTCTGCTTGTCGTGTCGTTTTCCAAAGATATTTATATTATGTAGACTAGTACGGCGTCATGTGCCTGCGTCTGTGTAGCTCTCTCGCTCGCGCGTATCTTCTACCGTAGCTCCATCGCCATGCCCTGAGGAAAGAATTACTTTATAAGCTACTAGTTACTTCCCTCGGCTTCGCCCGCGACAATGTTGAAAATGCTTCATACAAACTTTTATTCCCTATTACACCCCTTTACGGGAAACTTTCCTAAAGTCCTTTCATAGCTGACGTCTTTTACACATAATCTCCGTGCCAAATTTATCTTCGGCCCAGTAGTTTTTGAGATTTTGTGCCTAATCATCAATGAGTGAATGTATAAATCAGTGACCTTTCGCCTTTATATAAATTAAAATGATGAATAACAACCATGGCTATCTGTAATGAAGGTAGAAGGGTTTGTAAGCAGTCACTTACATCCGTCCACTAATATCGGCCATTGACCATAAATACAGCAATCTAAGATGGTAATAAAGAAACTATGAAATGAGAGTAGGACAGATTTTCTTGAAGTGCGATCATGTTAAAGAATTATTTTATAAGACCGTTCATTCGAGGTTACCTCTCATTATATCCGACAGAGTCACCTCTGTACAAGTGGTCCTCGAATCGGTCGTCAAAACGCCTGTTGACAGTTTCTTCACTGCTGCCTGAAATTCGAATATTTTACCATTAATTAACACCTCTTCGTCTTAATACATTTTTCATTTTATTCTTTCGAATGACATGTTACGTTACCATTTGGATTGGAGTGTGAGAACCTTCGACACGATGGACCTCTGCAACTGAGCAGTTGCTGCAGCTGGTTGTGGAAGTAATCTTTCTCAGCCGGCGTTAGATATTTTACTCGGTTTTGTGTTTCAAAAGGATCTGCAATGAACAGTTGAAAATGTTAAATCTATTTCGGAACTTATAAGTACCAGAGAATAACAACCGTTTTTGTATTTGGTGGTCGTACCAATTCGCAAGTTGTAGTAAGTGACGAGTCCAGTGATAAACTCGCAGTAGAGCAAGTTATGGGTAGCGTTGATGGTGCGGATGCAGTTGTAGGTGTTGTTGGAGGTACTCATGCAGAAGCAGAAGGGGCCCGCCGTCCAGAACGGAGCTGTCCGCCAGTGGTCGTTGTCGTGCCGGTAGCAGTTCATACGCTCAGACTCGCATAGCTTCTCTAACTCCGCCTGGAATTTTAAAACACAAAATATTGTAAAGTTTTTGGTGTTTCTAGGTACAATATGTATTAAAAGTGGCTTATAAACAAAATTGAATACATACTCGCTTCCTAGCTTTCCTAAGTTTCTTTTGAAGCAGCTGTGCCTTCCTCTTCCTCTGTTCTTCTCTCGCCTTCTGTGCCGCTTCTAAGTAGCTGTGTCCGGGTCCTCTCATTTTCCTGAAAAAATAAATAGCTGGTCACCTCACTCCCACATTCCCTCTAGAAAAAACAACGAATAGAATAATTGTTTCTAACAACCAACCTATTTTCTTCACAGTAACAAACATGCTTGTCTTCATTTTCAATGAAGAGCGGGTGGAGTCTTCTCTGAAACACGTCAACAGGCTTTTCGAAAATACCCATATTCTTTGACGTCGCTTTGTTAGGGTTCATCTGTTCGTACTCAGAGGCATCCAACCGCGCCGGGCCAAGACTCAAAGGGCTAAGTGTAGTATGCCTCGGTGCCGTGGTTGACGGCCTACTCGTCGTAGATGTCTCAGCAGTGGTTGGTTTACTTGTTGTACTAGTTGATTTCTCCGTCGAAAGAAACTTATCTATAGCGGAACTGAAATAGTTCACATTCTGCGAAAAATATCCTTCATCGGTAGAATTTTCATCCGGGGCACGTTTTGTGGTAACATCGAAATTCATGGCAATATCAGTTGTGACTATCGAATCCGTGCTTGTTATTGCATTTGGCGATGTACTTTTATCTTCTTCAACGCTGTTTTGCTCATAGTTTCCTTCTATGATGACTGTAGTAACCTGGGGTTTTTGTATTTCGATATTATGATCGGTATTATTCACAGTTGTATCTGCATCGCTCGTAGTGTTAAGAGTTTGTATCGTAGGCGATTCAGTTTTCGTCTCGTTCTTAAATTGGATATCAAACACGTCGTCTTTGGTTTTAGCATTAGTCGTAGGCACCACATATTCATTTGAATGTCTGAATTTCTTTTCCTGAGCAGTACTGTTTCTATGTTTAGGTTTCACTCTATGTAGTCTAGCTTTTCTAAAATGCTCCTTTGAAGTATTGTGTTCATGCGTTAAACTTTTGTTGAATAGATGATTGCTGATAAAAGCAGGATGTAATGTTTGAGTTTCGATGACTGGCTTCGCAGTCTTTAGATGTCTTTTTATCTCTTTTAAATCTTCTAGTTTTGTTTTTAATTGCCTTATTTGATCTTCTAAGCTCAATCTATTTGTGTGCCAAGCTTTAAGATCGTTGTAAATGATTTGGGAACAGTTTACTGTTCCATCTTTCTCTATCTTACATTCTAACGACGACTCATTGCTATTAACTATTGCGTCGGTCTTCTTATGTTTATTATGGTTCCAATGTTGAGCCCTACGTTTAATTCTTTTATGATCTATATTTTCTTTGGTACGTTCATAAGCCTCAAGGAATGCTTCAGTTTCCTTAATAAGTTTGTCGATCTTGTCCTTTGTATTTCTACTTTCTAATTCGTCTATTGGTTCGTTCTTGAAGTTCAAGTGACCAATACTAGGGTTTTCTTTTAAAATGCTATCAACAGTGTTAGGTTCGTAAACTTCATTGTCTATAGACCTACGAGTGCGAGTACTGTTCTCTCTTGAGACTTCAGCGAGTCGCCTAGCTATAGTTCCATCAGTTTCTAGCCTCGTGTATACAAGTCCGCTGGGTGTAAAGCAGGCACATTTCTTTGTGCTCATCTTCGATTGTGGTAAATTCAATTCAGTCTGCAAATCAAAAAATATTCTATTACTGTTTAGATCAGAATAGGTACTCTATAACAAACAATCCTGCTTCTAATATATGACAGACACACAGGTTAGTTAGAGTTAGTAACATAATTTCTTAAATAAAGTTCTACGAGATTCAAACGTGCAACGTATCTGTAGAGATATTCTATAGTGTTAAATAATGAATGTTCGTCATTGCTATCTAAATTATCTGGTACTAAAACTGAAATAACGTCCGCAAATAGAATGCATTGATGTGATGTTACTTAAGGACAGTAATTTATATAAATAAGGAAGACAAGAGGGCCTAGCACACGTTCATGAGAATCACCAAAGTTATTTCTTTCAATAGTAGACCTTAAAGGGGTAAACTTAATTTGATTATTCAATTGTAAACACATCGACACATTGTGATCTGTTGCGTAGGTAGCTTTAAATCCAGTCGAGTGTAGTTGTAGATTCGTCTTTTTAAAAGCATTTTAAAATTCATTAATCGTGAGTGTGTGATCTTACAAAATTTTTAGATTATATCGTGATAAATGGTGTTGGGCCTATAGTTGTTTCCTCAGATACTGACCTCATATCTACATTTGTGTCTCCGCCATCGTCCGTTTACTAGAACACATTTCCACTTCCTGCCCGCGGAGCATGGCGCACGCAGTTCAGCTTTAGAGCAATCAGCTGCTATGCGAGCTGCTTTTCCCTCCAGCCCGGTTGCATCAGCTACTTCTGAAATAATTAACGAAAAAGGCTTGGATGGTTTTTGGATGGTAGTTCTAAGTGTGGCTATGGTTAAAGCAAACAACACACGCTGCTACTTTACAAAGCATTGAACTAAGGAATGAAGGTGAGTAAAATGATTATATAGCTAGTTATCTACTAGAAAAACTGTAGGGTTTGAAAATAATCTCATAAAAAAAATCGTATTTCCTAATTTAGGTACATAATTATAGCTTCATTAGTTGTTAGTTAAATGGTTTCTTACGATCGAATAATTTGCTTCCAGGTGTGAGGTAGTTTGGTTGCTCCTCAGCATCAAGCACCTTTTCCAGGCTCGCCTCTAGCAGTGGGTTGTGACTCTCGTTTGTAATCAGTGGTTCCGATGACTTCTTCGGATCAGTCGAGTCGCTTTCTGAGCTCTCCTTCATAAAGCAATATGAAATGGGATTAGATATAAGAAGCAAGTCAGGAATAATATTTTATAGATACTGAAGTTATCGTTTTGAAATGTTTGGAAAACTACCTACGTTTTGCTAAGTTTTGTTCGTTTTAGCACCGAAACATTTAATTGGTAGATTAACCAACAATTTTCATGTTACGTGATAATAGGTAATTTGATATTGTAGGCATAGTATTATTACGTAATAATTAAAATTACGTGTAATAGATAGATCTCATACGGAATTCATCCATATTAAAAAAAAAGATATTCAGTCGTTACAGTCGTAAATTAAACGAATAGCGAGTTCTTAAATAAATGAAGGCTTTAAAGCTTTACCAAATTCAATCTTACATCATCATCGTCATCATCAGGCTCAAGGAAGTCATCATCATCGGTATCCTCATCGAAGTCTCCACTCTCCGAAGACTGTGGAGGTGATGTAGTGGCTCTGTTCTCATTCATCTCTCGGCTGTATTTGTTCTCCCTGGAGCGGTGGCCCAGGCCTGGGATGTCGCGGCGACCAGAGCTGTGGGTGGACGATAACACACCCTTGTTAAATCCTTGAGTAATTTTGTACGAATGTCCATCAGTAATTTCACGTTTGTACACATTATACTTACAAACTAGTGGCTTACCCAAGTCACTAGTTGATTGCACTACTAATAATTCCAGACAATTTAATACTAATGTTTTGGTTGACTTGCACTGGCTTTGTTAAGGGACAAATAAAAATAATTCCAGTTCCAAATTTCCTAAAGTGCTTTTTTTTATCGGGGCATCTCGCAGTTCAACCATAGGGTTGTCTACTGCTTAACCGGGCTTGTCTGTGAATGTCACAATGAAATTATAGCCTCCAGCCAGGGATTAGCAAAACTTCTCCTAAAGTAGTTCTATATCTTCTATTTTATTTTATTACCTACCTCTCGACAAGGAACGTGTCTGGCCAGTGCGCAGCAGCATGGCGACGGCGTCGTGGCTGCAGCAGCGGCAGCAGGGACCGACCGTCCATATGCGCGGGAGGCTCTACGCCGCCCATATCCAAGAACGTTGGCGCCAGGTCGATGTTGAGGACTATGTCGTCTACACTGGAGAGGGAAAAGGCCCCATTGGTTTGGATTTTTCCTGTAATTCTCGCCTTATTTACTATGACTCATTTTTAAATAGATACCATGCGAGTTCCTTGTTTACTCTTCAAATTTCTTCAGTAGGTATTGATAACTGATATAAAAATAGATTCAGTTTTGAAGAACGTAAGTTATTTATTTTTAACTATTTCAACAATGGCATTCAGACTTTTTTAGATAATAAAATCTGTGAAGATTTTTGCAAAAACGGTTGTTCGGACAACTCCAAAAAGGATTTTATATTTTTAAATTAACTTAATATTCAACATCTGGCCAAAACGCGTGCGAAAAAAAATAAGATACCAATAAAAATAAATGTTTATTTTCGTTTTTTGTTTAATGGTGTCTCGCAATATTTTCAGATGTTGCAACCAGGAACAATACCAAATAAACCGAATTAGAAAGTAAAGAGGATGCATATATTTAATTTCTTTTCAAAAGCAGTGCAATCAGTCATCCAGATTTTATGTGGGATAATCGGAACGGCCGATTTTTTTGTTGTTTATATTTTATAGGAACTGAAAAAGGAATCTTTTTAAGTTTAACTTATTTATTGTATTTAATCAGGCCAGTTTAAAAAAAAGTAAAATAAATAAGATGCCAATAGACATTTTAAAGAAATCCTTTTTTATGGTACCTATCTTTAAATTTTTTCAGACGTTCCGAGTCATATATATTATGTAGGTACTAAAACAACTAAGTGGGTAAAGAGGGTGAATACATTTTTATGATTTTCCGAAATTCGTTCAAATACCTACTGTACTGGGATTAATAAAGAATTTGCACTTACACTGTGCCGGGTTCCACTCCTGGCCCTCTTACGAGGAAGGGTACTCTGATGTCAAACTCGAAGGGAAAGCTTTTCCCTTTGACTAAACCAAACTGGCCCAAGTGATAACCGTGGTCTGACGTGTACACTAAATAAGTGTTGTCCAGTTCACCCAGTGCTTTTAACTCTTGATAAACGCGTTCTACAGCCTGAAAAAGAAAATTTCAGATTAAATAAGTAAAAGGAAAATAACTCATATTTTTCCTTGCAATACTCAGGTGCATCTATGCTAAAGACTTCACTGTATAACAAATGCCAAATGGTGTATAAATATGATGCCCAATTATGAAACAAGACAGAGCAGGCAGGTAAACACAACATATTATGTTTACCTGTAAGTAACTGATGCACTTTATTTTACTTTTATAAATGTATGATGTGTTTGTTTTAGTAGTGTAATCAGTTGTTGGTGAACCTAATAAAAATAAATAACAAAATAAAAAATGCAGCGCCATGTTGTGATTATAACCGCTACAAAACGTACGTACACGTACAGTGTACGCTGTTACAAGGATCTTTTGTTGCCTGCATGACATTCGATAGCGTCGCAGTTGTTGGTAAACTGTATTGAAAAAGAGATGGCGGCGTAAGTTCTGATTGTGGCCACGCGCCAAATGATGCTTGCACAGTTATACAGTACAGTGAGTTAATTTACAACGTACCATGTCGACACTCTGCAGCGTCTGCAGTCGTTTAGTCATCAGCAAGTCGGTGAACTGGCGATGGATAGGCTTCATCTTGTCGGTCACGCGCAGAATCCATTGCTTATCTGGATTTGGAGCCATGTCGTAAGTTGGCGTGCTGTGGAATTATTGGACACGTTAGATTATATATAAAGAAAGGAATATACGATACCATAATTTCACCAGTTATTTTGTAAGTTACAAGAAATAGGATGCAAGGCTATTACACCTTCGCCACTTAACCCGAACAAAGGAACAAATACCTACCAACTTCACGCTCAACACCGCAGCTATTCCAATTACCTAAGCGATTATAAAATACTAGCTTCCGCCCGCGGCTTCGCCCGCAAAATATGTCGACAAATTACACATAAACCTTCCTTTTGAATCACTCTATCTATTAAAAAAAACCGCAATAAAATCCGTTGCGTAGTTTTAAAGATTTAAGCATACATAGGGATATAGGGACAGAGAAAGCGACTTTGTTTTATACTATGTAGGGATAAAAACTCAAGGAAGAAAATCACTGCTAATAGCGTTATCGATGAACTATTTCTGAACGTCGAAGTTTTGCCTTAGTTTGCCATTTTGTTCATGAATGTCAGCAACTCCAGAGCCGGGGAATAATACATGGTATTCATCTCAACTTTTGTAGGTGCGGCTAGGTAAGTACCTATCTAAGTACTTATTACAAAGACTAGGTAGATATTTAGAAACTACCTAAACAAATTTCCGGTAGACCCTAGAATATATATGATTTCCACAGCCAGTTAACAGATTCTTTGAAAGTTTAACGATCACTGATTATGTATTTAAGAGTTTTTATAATAATAAATGAGTACAGCCAACCGCACGCTCTTAGCAATAATTTGACGGTGACAGGGCTATTATTTAGTTACATGCGTTTATACACGGATTACTTTTTTTTAAGTCTTACAAACGTTCAGATTAATCGAATTTATCGGCTTGTTGGACGTGAGTTGATACGATTGATCTCTACTGCTACATTCAGCTCCTAAAAAAAATTGGTCACCGATTGTAACTGCTAACATGCGATAATTGCATCTTGCATTCTCAATTATCGGGAAATAGGTCATCTAGGTTAAAAAAAAGCGGCAAACATGACGCACAGATAGAACACAAAAGAACAAGCTGGGATAAAAATATATGCTAGGACATTTTGCGAGGCAGTGCTGGTTTTCAGCGACAGGCGGCGTGTTAAATATAGGTAACTAGCTGACCCGACAGACGTTGTCCTGTCTTAACTGTGATACCTACCCTACCTACCTACCTACCTGCCTACCTACCCTACCTACCTAGCTACCTACCCTACCTACCCTACCTACCCTACCTACCCTACCTACCCTACCTACCCTATCTACCCTACCTACCCTACCTACCCTACCTACCCTACCTACCCTACCTACCCTACCTACCCTACCTACCCTACCTACCCTACCTACCCTACCTACCCTACCTACCCTACCTACCCTACCTACCCTACCTACCCTACCTACCCTACCTACCCTACCTACCCTACCTACCCTACCTACCCTACCTACCCTACCTACCCTACCTACCCTACCTACCCTACCTACCCTACCTACCCTACCTACCCTACCTACCCTACCTACCCTACCTACCCTACCTACCCTACCTACCCTACCTACCCTACCTAACCTACCTACCCTACCTACCCTAGCTACCCTACCTACCCACCCTACCCTAGCTACCCTACCTACCCTACCTACCCACCCTACCTACCTTACCTACCTACCCTACCTACCTACCTACCCTACCTACCTACCCTACCTACCTACCCTACCTACCCTACCTACCTACCCTACCTACCTACCCTACCTACCCTACCTACCCTACCTACCCTACCTACCTACCTACCCTACCTACCTACCTACCTACCCTACCTACCTACCTACCATACTTACCTACCCTACCTACCTAAAAATAAAAAAAATAATTAAAACTGTATTCTGCTATTCAGGGCGGAGACAAATCCAACGAAACAAAAACCATGAAGATTGGTCCAGCAGATCTCGAGTTATAATGGAGGGAACAAACCCGACTTTCTTTTATACACACATCAAAAGTGTCTAGGGATCAACATATATTTTTGCAATAACTTTTCTCTTGATTGATATTAATTTAAATTTTCTTTAAGGATTCATCAAATAAAGTGTTTTCGTTTGTCACAGTAACGATAAACCAAGTCACCTTTGCATTAATAAAGAAATTTGCCATTTTCCTAATAAAGGGATTTTTGACATTTGAACCACTAACATTAAAGTTCGAAAAAAAGACTGAAATAACAGTTTTCTTTAAAATTTTATTGGGTAACTTAAACAATTAATAATCCGTGTTTCTACCGCGAACACTAACAACACAAGAACATCGGTTTGGCATACTCAAAATGAGTTCATCCAAATCACGCTGTGGAATGGCCGCCCATGTTCGTTGCAACAACAAAAAAAGGTCTTCTTGCAACTGGATACCCTCCATATTCGGCAGAGCTCTTCTCTGTAGCATATCCCATGCATGCTCAATCGGGTTCAAGTCTGGCGACTGAGCAGGCCAGGGCAGGACATTGATGTTAGCTGCGGCGAGAGTCTGTCTTACAACTCTTGCGGTGTGCGGTCGTGCATTATCATGCATTAACTGAAATAAGGGACCGATTTGCACTTGTAGAGGAACGATGACGTCAGATACAATCGTCTCAGCATAAATTTGAGCGCTGAGGTTGCCTCTGATCCAAATCAACTCAGTTCTTCCGCCGATCCAAATACCCGCCCATACCATGATGGTTCCACCACTATAAGGATGGACTTCCTGGCAGGATTTTAATCGCTGTTGGCGTCCAGGGGTTCTCCAGTGTCGTATACGTCTTGTATCCGGTCTCATACCAAAACGAGACTCATCAGAAAAGCACACGAAACGCCATTGTTCTTCTGCCCAATTTCTGTGTTCAAGAGCCCATTGATATCGAATCCTACGATTGTGCATTGCTATAGGTGGTACCCGTAGCGGTCTTCGGGAATGAAGGTTCACTTCATGCAAGCGGTTTCTGACTGTTTGGTCGCTAATTAAGTTCCCTGAAGAGTGATGAAGCCTCACGGCTAACATCATGGCGGTTATTGTTGGAGCTCTTCGAGTTAAGATTTGAATGTATCGGTCTTGTCTCCGTGTCGCCAGACTTGAACCCGATTGAGCATGCATGGGATATGCTACAGAGAAGAGCTCTGCCGAATATGGAGGGTATCCAGTTGCAAGAAGACCTTTTTTTGTTGTTGCAACGAACATGGGCGGCCATTCCACAGCGTGATTTGGATGAACTCATTTTGAGTATGCCAAACCGATGTTCTTGTGTTGTTAGTGTTCGCGGTAGAAACACGGATTATTAATTGTTTAAGTTACCCAATAAAATTTTAAAGAAAACTGTTATTTCAGTCTTTTTTTCGAACTTTAATGTTAGTGGTTCAAATGTCAAAAATCCCTTTATTAGGAAAATGGCAAATTTCTTTATTAATGCAAAGGTGACTTGGTTTATCGTTACTGTGACAAACGAAAACACTTTATTTGATGAATCCTTAAAGAAAATTTAAATTAATATCAATCAAGAGAAAAGTTATTGCAAAAATATATGTTGATCCCTAGACACTTTTGATGTGTGTATATATAGATAGTAGGTATAAAACTAAAAAAGACGGAAAAATACATGCAGGGGGGTAAAAATGATATCTTTCAGAACGTTAATCTACAGGTGAAATTGAATTCATGGGCATTATTTTAAGGGGTCTCATCATTATGAACAACTATCACAATCGGAACAAATTGCAATCGCGAAAAAAAAATCAGTCACTCATTCATACATCCTCTCTCATAACTACTAGACTTACGAAGACCAAATTTGCTACAGGGGTAGATTATGAGTACGAGCCGTCAGGTAAGGAAGGGTTTTAGGAAATTCCCTCCAGTAAAGGGGAGAAATAAGGGGTGGAAGTTTGTATGAAATTTTCAACATTGGCACGGGCGGAGCAGCGGGCAGCACTAGTTATTATTATAGATAAGCCGTGCTGTCCACGCCATAAATTAGCCAGTTTATGTCTATTTTATTAGTGAATCTCGTGATAATCTTTATGCCAATGGCAAAGGTGTTAGTTTGGGATCGAAAGGTCGTTAGTGCTCATTTTTGTCTTTACTTGTAGCTCTTGGAACAGAAAATGGTGGAGGGGCCGTGGCTAAGTTATAACAGCTGCATAGGTCGAACAACGCTAGCTACGCTTGTCGGTTCGTGGATTAGTGTAGGTATGTACAGAGGCCAGCACATCAAGTTACCACAATCTGTCAAATTTCTTTGATAGTATTTCAGCTTTATTGCAAAGACATAAGGTTCATTTTTAATTGAGAAAATTTGACAGTTAGGGATAGCTTGATGTGCTGGCGACTGTACATACAATATTGAGACCCCTCTGTGCCTTGGAAAAGTCTACAATTGGAGTTCAGATAGGCACAGGCTCCACGTAAAATATTGGTATTAATCTGCATTTGGTAAGACTGAAAGCCGACCCCAAAATAGTTGCTGAAAGGCTAAGCTAATTGACTTTACGCATTATCACGATATGGTTGGATTATCATCGATAGGCACTTACTTACCTAAATTCAATTAAACTAGATTCTACTTACATTTTATTATTGGATTCTTTTAATAATAGATAAACGATTATGGTTATACAACCAGTGTCAACATGGCATTGAAAGGTCGAATTAAGTATAGCTAAGAGTAAACTAATAAAAACTGTTGTCAGTAGGAATTTTGTAGAACATTTTGTGTATAATTTAGCTTTAAAAAAGATTTATCTTTGTAATCAACAAAAATTTATAGGCCGCATGCGAAATTGATCACATATTATTATCTAACTAAAAATCAGGGTTTAAAAGGATCCATTCTACATCATTATTACATATTAAAGGTCCATTTTAGACATTTTTTAATTCGCGTTTGTCGGCACGGCTCGAGGACAGGTTCCTGCGATACGCCCGACCACACAATACGCCGATGGCTGAATATTAAAACGAACAGGTAACCCTGTTCGTTTTAATACCATACCGGTATTTATAAAAAAAAAAAACTCTAGACTCTTTGCTCATACATTTGTTTCGAAATACCGTGTGTCTGGAAGACCTAAATCAAGATTTATAAGGTAGAATTTAATTGCTTATATTATAGTGCCCATAGATTTTATTGATAGTAAAATCACCATTATAAATATTTGTTTGCCAATTAATGTTTATTGTCGCCATCAATAATTTGAATTGCGAATATTATACGTGTGCACTATAAAGTCTCCCATAAATTAATTTGATAATGGTCATTAAAAGAAGTTGATGATTCCCTTTGAAAGCTTTTGGAATTAATTATATTTAAAATTATCTTTAGTATGTATCCTTTTTAAAAATAAATTATCCATATTGCTCAACAACCCTGAAGCTCCGTTCAGACTCATGTTCGACTCTAGTCAGTGGCGCCATTGCGTCGCGTACGATCCACCGCAGAATGTATGCAGTATGCACATGCACTAATCAAATGTAACATCCAACTAATGCAAGCTATGTGGAAGTAATGCTTTCCAATTTCCATTTTAAGTTAATCTGTGAGAATGTTACAGTTTTGTTTTGAAGGTACTTATTTGCATATAGCATGTTAAGTGACATTTTGTATGCAAAAGTACAGAACCAAGATGTTTAGTTTTGTTACCTATGTATCGTAAAATGTGAATTATGATAATTTTGTTGAGAGTATAATTATTACTAATGAACGTTTCACCACATAGGTACGTTTTTGGATAGAAAATCTAAGTTGGCTTCTTCAATTTCTAGTCCATTGGTGTAGGTAGGTACTTACTGGCTAAGTAATTACACTACCTACAAGTTGAAATAGGTACACCATCTCATGAACATGAATTACGTCACATGAACATAAATTACTCACCCGCTTGTAATTATGGGTTGATAAAAGATATTAGCACCTGGGAAGTAAGTATTGCTTAATACATACGTGACAATTACAATAGGTAGATACTAGGGTAGAGTGCGTCTGCGCAACCTGGGCAGCCGGCAACTAATCTTGCTGTCTGGCAAATATATGTATGAGATAAAAAACTATTGTGGTATGTAAGTATAAGGCTATTTTAGGCTACTGCAAATTAGGGTGGACCGCAATTCAATTAAGATGGTACCTCATTATCAATAAGTGCCTGAAAGTTAATCAAATACCTATAGGTATAGACGCCAGCACATCAAGCTATCCCTATCTGTCAAATTTTCTCAATTGAAAATGAACCTTATGTATTTGCAATGAAGTTGAAATTTGACAGATTGTGGTAACTTGATGTGCTGGCCTCTGTACATTTACTTATTTAACTGTCTACCACGTCGGCCAATAATTGTAGTCGTGGTAATGCCGATCTGACGGTCAATTCTGTAAAAATCTCACCGTGATACCTTAGGTGAAGAGAACGTGAAGTGAGTTGTCGTTCCACATAATGCTTGACACTACTGACAGCTCACTTTAAACTCACTTCACTTACATTTGCACGGTGAGATTTATACTGAACTAGTTCCCGCCCGCGGCTGCGCCCGCAAAATTTCATCCATCCCTTGTGGCATGCGTCTAGGTCGTCTCGCCACCTCTTCCTGGGCCGGCCTCGACGTCGCCGTCCATCCTCAGGCACCCACCTTGTAGCGACTATTGCCCAGCGGTCACTCTGCATGCGGCTAACGTGACCCGCCCAATCCCATTTTAGCTTGGCAGCCTTTTTGCTAACGTCAACGATCCCAGTTTTGGAGCGTAGCGTGGCATTTCGTATTCGGTCAGTTCGTTTAATGCCCAAAACGCTGCGCTCCATAGCTCTTTGGCAAACCCCAAGGCGGAACTTTTGCGATTCGGTGAGCGACCAGGTCTGAGCACCGTAAGTTAAGACGGGCAGGATACACATATCGATAAGTTTTCGCTTCAGGGAAATCGGTAGATCACCCTTCATTAGCGTCTTCATGGACCAGTAACTTTTCCAGGCATTTTCGATGCGGCGATCAATTTCTTTTTCTTGCCTGTTTTCGAAAGAAACTAACTGGCCCAAGTAGATGTACTCATCGACATAAAGTATTTCCTGCCCATCCAGCTCGATCCTATGCTTAGCATTGTTGGTCATGGCTTTAGTTTTGGACCGATTCATCACGAGTCCAACCCTGAGGCTTGCCGTGCTTAGGTCTTGAAGCATAGTCTCTAGTTGCAGAGCTGTGGGGGCAAAAAGGACTATGTCGTCGGCAAATCGGAGGTTTGTCAGTCTCCTGCTGCCGACTTCAATGCCCATGGTCATCCATGAGGCTGCCAGTGTTCTAAATACCTCTTCGAGGGTAGCTGTGAATAGTTTCGGAGAGAGTGGGTCACCCTGCTTAACACCTTTGTGTATTCTAAACGATGGTCCTGTAGTATTCAGTCTGATGTTTGCAGTGCTGTTGTGGTATATATTCCTAAGCAGATTTATATATTCCTGTTCTAGTTCTTGGTTTTCTAGCGACTTGAATATTTCTGAATGTTTGATGCTGTCGAAGGCCTTCGTGTAATCAACGAAGGCTAAGTAGAGTGGTTTGTTGTATTCAGAATGTTTTTCTATTAGCTGGTTTAAGGTGTGTAAGTGGTCGGTTGTTGAGAAGCTAGGGCGAAATCCGGCTTGTTCTGGTGGCTGATGTTTATCTAGTTTCCCGTCTATGCGGTTATGTATTACCTTGATAAAAGTTTTGTAAATGTGAGATGTTAAACTGATTGGACGGTAATTGCCGATGTCGCTTTTGTCGCCTTTTTTATGCAGAAGTACTATATTTGAATGGCACATCGTTTTTGGAACTTTTCCTAATTTTAAAATAGTGTTAAATAGGTTCGCAAGATGGGGCAATAAAGTGATAGAGCCGATTTTAAGGGCTTCAGTAGTAATACCATCTTCTCCAGGACTTTTACCATACCGCATTGTATTAAGCGCTTTGTGCACTTCATAACCGGTTATTGGGGGAATAGAATCTGAAGGATTGTATTCGGTATTGTTATAGGGTAGTGAGTGATCGGAATATAACAATCTATAGAATGTTGTTGCAATTTCCATGATTTTGTCTCTGCTGTAATGCTTTATACCGTCATTATCTACTAAACTGTTAATCCAACTTTTTCCCTTTGAGACTCCTTGCTTTAAAACTCTCAGTGATGTATGGTTTTCTAAGGCCGTTTTAACTAAATGTGTATTTAGATTTCTTAAGTCTTTTCTAATGCTCCTTTTAACTTCTTTATCAATTATTCTGTATTCTTTTGATCCTATTACTTCATTTGTTCGTTTCTCTATCAAATTAATACTTTGAGCCGTAAGCTTGTTCCTATTTCTGGTTTTATTATGTATGCTTTTACAAGTTTTGCTGATTCCGGTCACTATTGCATTATATTGTTCTTCTGCGTCTGTTTCATCAACTTTCAGTTCTTTAAAGTAATTTGATAATACTAGGTTGTAATGTTCGGAATTATTGATAAGTGTTTCTTTAGAAATTCTTTTGATATGCTTTGCAAACAATTTGGCTCGGTGAATTTTAAAATCTAGTCTGATTTTTGCACGGATTGGTCTATGGTCGGAACTGTATTTGAATCTATTAATGGCGTTAATGTTTTTTATAATATGAGTGTCGGATGTTAAAATATAGTCAATTTCGTTACGCGTAGAACCGTCAGGTGATATCCATGTCCATCGTCGTTGTGGTTTTTTCGAGAAGAAACTATTGGCTATGTGCATGTTCTGTCCAAAGGCGAATTGGGTGAGTCGAGCACCTCGCTCATTGCGTTCTCCAAACCCAAAACAACCTATCGTATCTCCACTATCCAATTCCTGCCTTCGTCCAACTTTTGCATTAAAGTCACCAACTACCATGTTCCAAGTACCCCTATTTTCGTCGCATGCTCTATTAACAAGATCGTAAAAATCTTCTATGTCTTCGGCAGAATGTGCAGATGTTGGTGCATATACTTGTACAAGAGTTAGCGTTTTCTTAGATGTTAGTCGAAACTTCAGCACAGCGACGCGTTCAGAGTAGCCCAAAAATTCGATGATATTATCCTTCCACTTCTTTGCCACCATGAACCCCACTCCATGTTTCCCACTGGTTTCTCCGAAGTGAAAGAATACAGCATCGTCTCTTTCCTCTGTGTGTTCACCCTTTCTCCTGACTTCTGAGAGGCCCAAAATGTCCCAATTGATGTCTTTTAAAGCATTCTCAAGCTCAACTAAACGTTCGTCCTTCATCAGCGTTCGAACATTGTAGGTGAGAATATTTAGTGTATCGGAGTCCTTTATGTAGTTTGCTGTGGTCATTTGACGGTTGATCGATCTCGCCCGGAGATTCTTAGCTCCCCTGACTCCAGGGCCTCGCCCGCACCCGTCCACGCTAGCACAACCGCTGGAGTCGCCGGGCACTTGGGGCCTGTCTCTTATTCTTCTATCCATGAGGGGGGGGTTTGGACCATAACCCGCCACGCTGGTCCAGTGCGTGTTGGCGGGTTGCCATAGCCTCGTTTGCTTGTCGGCAGGGTGCACCACGTGCAGGTGAGGTTGGCTTGAGTCCCGAAAAGATGTTAGTTGGGACCCCTTACACCCCTTACGCCCGCAAAATATGTCGACAAATTATACACATAACCCTTCCTCTTGAATCACTCTATCTATTAAAAAAAAACGCATTAAAATCCGTTGCGTAGTTTTAAAGATTTAAGCATACATAGGGATATAGGGACAGAGAAAGCGACTTTGTTCTAAACTACATAATATATGTAGTGATAGCACTACTGTATTTAAAAACTTACCGTGAAAACTTAGGTGACGTGGGCTGTCAAAAGTGACAGGTGAAATGACAGTTCACCTTCGTTTTCGCGCTGAGATTTTTACAGAGTAGACCGACTTTTATGATACTTATACCTAGTGATCAAAATGGTTTATTGATTTATTACAGGGAAACTATAAAAATAAGGAATGTAATGACTAGTATAAGTCGTACAGGGAAACAATTTTCTGAATGGTGGCATAAAATTTATAGTAGCAATGAAACAATGGGCCATTCACGGCCATGTTTATTAATAAGCAATATTTACTAACGTAATCAACAATATGTCGTTAAAAGTGCTGTTTTTTTGGATTAGGCTCGTGCTTTGCTTTATGCGCGTAGAATTAATGTTAAAGCTTCCAGAAGAATGTTCTATAAGGCCATCACGCGTAAACAAATTAGCTAGGAATGGAAAATAAGATAACCTCCTATAACCTCAAATGGACGATAGTTATACTTTATAAAGCTTTTGATCTGGAGGGAAAACATGGCGACAAGACTACATCACAACCTAGTACTGTAAACTCGTTCGTACTTAAGTGCTTGATTCACTTGTTTTATATTAAAATCGTTCGACAATATTTAAATATGTTATTTTATTTTCTTCCAGCAGCCTGTTGTCAGCTGTGGCAGTCTATTCTTAATTTAAATATTCGTCTCCAATTTTCCTTTTACTAATAATAAAGACGCAGCTCAGGCTTTTTCTTCATCCATATTTTCTTTAAGCTCATACCTATAACACTTTATCTTATTAAGGTCGTTTCTTGGGTAAAAAGTGTTATACCTACAAGTTCAAACATTACACAAACATTAGATATATAAGCAGCTTAATTTGAATCATAAATTCAGTCATGAAGGAGTCAAATTTTTAAATCTATCTATCTATTATAATGTATTATAATCTATATTCTCCATATCTAAGTATATTTTCCTAACTTTTAGTAATTTCTCATTAATAGCGAGTCCAAAGTCCAGAAACACCCTATTCAATAGCTTGAATGTATTGAGCATAATTTACCCAAGCCCGCATTCTTAACGGGCGAGTGTTTACATTCCGTTCGCACTAACATCAAAGACGGCATGGAACGGCCCTTGTTACTAGCCGGCTAACATTCTAATGAACCACCGGCTTCATCCCGCTGTCTTAACACGATTACAAATAAACAGCTTAACATTTATATGTTAAGTAATGATTGGGATAAAGATTGTCTCGTTTATTTGCATCGGCGACTTGCAAGCAAGCATACACTGACGGCTCCCAGACCGGTATAATTTATGCGAGGATCGGCGCAGTCAGAGACGCACCCGTCGAACGTTTGGACTGCACGTTAAATAAAATCATGCAAGGAAGTCGTCCGTATAAAAAATAACGTAAAATATGCACATACATACATTCTGATGTATTTTATGTGGAGCTGCGGCTCAGCTTTTATGTTTTCATTGAATGTAACAACGTATAATTGAGTACAAAAAACAACGCTCGGTTCATTTTTTTTTCGCAAAAGGAAAATATTTTTCAACGCTTGGATTGGCATTGCAAGGTTTTGCTCGTTAAAATGTTTCGAAAATACATATAAGGAGCACCTACAGCTAATAAACTCAGTAGAAGACTAAACTTGATCCGCCATTTTCGGGAAAACATTTTGTTTTTCCGCGCAAAATTGGTTCGACGAAGTGAAAATTCTTCAGCGTCATACAATTCGAGTCTGTTTCAGAGAGGTTTGGCCACTCCGATGGAAACTTGATAGACGGTTTAATACCTACACTCTTAATCCCGGACCACGTTAATAATTTTCCATTTAATCCTGAAATTCGCTGGAAACAATTCCGCTGTTCGGCACTTTCAAAGTTTTCGTGTTCATTCATTTGAAAGGTATTTTAGGGGAAGAGAAATTTATTTATTCCATTGTACACATACTTTTTATAAATATTATAAATACTTATAGGTACTTATTAAAAAAAATGAAGCGTGTTTGACCTACATGGGTTTAGGTATATTCAACTTTTCAATGAATATGGTCAGAGGATGTTGACTTGAAGAGTGACTTGCATAACTCGAACCGGGTTATGCAAGTCGCTAACCTTATTTATAGTTATTATGTCACTGAAGAAGGTTGTTGAAGGTAAAGAATTCGTAGATTATACCGCAACTCTACCCATTTCTCGAGTAATTTGACAAAACTTGCAATAGGATGAAGTCGGAGCGGCTTGCAATCTAATACATATTCAGTTGCATACTGTGATCTGTCAAGGGATGGCAGTGCACCGCCTCTCCGCGTAATAACACCGCACATCTGACACTCGAATCCTCTACATTAGTTTACAGCTGGTACGGAATTATTGTCTTGCACTATACAATGGAAAGGTTTCATTAGTTCGGCATTAGTTCTTGAAAAGAGGTTCCTATAGTGAAGATGCATCCCTGAACGGTATCAAGAAACTCGTTGTTCTCACTATGCAACATCGTAAAACGTGAAAGTGTCATGTAGCACCTCTTCAAGTGCTTATAATATAAATAGATTAAACTTGCCTGTTTTCTTACACATACTTCAGTTCATGTTGAAGGAGAACTTACTTTGTCGTTAAGTCACTTATTTAAGTCATTACTTTATACCCTTTTATACCTATGTATGTAATTGATATTATATTGTTCATCGCAATTATAATGAAGAAAGGAATCAATATTAATATATCGATACATACATATATCGTCTTACATCTCTATCATTTTTTTTTTCTATGGACTATGTGCTATTTTCTATATTTATGACGTTATGATCTTTCTGCCCTTGTACCATGTTACATAAGGTCGACGCAACACGTATACTTCCATTCTACCTTATTGACAATTTAGAATGGAAGAAGGAAACGCGTTGTCACGCTATCATTCAATTCATTCTCTTTCTTAACATTCCTTACACCAAGTGCGATGACACCAGTCGTCATTAATTGGCACGCAAATATTAAAGGAACGAGGTCCCAGTTGCACGAGGCAAAGATTAGCGCGTTCAAACAAACAAACTCTTCATCTTTATAATATTAGTATAGATTATTACAAATACTGCATAAAATATGATTACAGACACAACATATTGCTGTGAAATCAAAATGAAAGAAACGGAACATACAATAATAAACACAACGTAACATGCAGTAGGTACAGAAACACGTAATAACAAGATTACTCCCTGATGCATTTCTGTAATGATAATACTGACTAAAAGGTTTTTTTTGGGTTTAACTTAGAAATAAGCTATAGAATACCAGTAACCGGTAGATCTCGGGACAATACAGGCGTAGACTCTTAAATTGCACTCATGTTTATTTTACAACAAGCATTTTCCCGCGGCATCGCTCGCGTTATAATATCCCTCCGTAAGTCCTTTTTTCTGGAAAGTATCCTATGACCTCTTTGTAGGTACTCCTAACAGCGTGAATGGAAAATTTCAAGACGATCGATTGAAAAGTTCACGTGAAAGTTCACGTAACAAACAAACTTACTTTCGCATTTATAATAACTACATATTAGTTATGTTAAGTTATTTCGGTAGCAAAAGCCGCTGAATACGTAATTTAATAGTGATGAAGATTCTCAAAAGTTTATAAATGACGTCGCCACGAGCAGTAGACAATTGATCTGTGTGTGGCAGCTCAGCCAGACGGGGCGACACCTGAGCGACGCGCTGACTGATCTCTTCTCATTACCAGACCGCTCCCACAACTTCCGCTGAGTAAGCGACCGAGTCAGATGCCCCCATCCTAAGACACTAAAATAAAATCCACCTTCCTCTAAACCTTCTTATGAAACATAAATCAGCCTAGCGCCTCCTCCCGCCTGAGTGCAAGTAAAATTATTCAGAGCATCGTCCGCCGTAAGTGCACGTAAAATTTTCGGAGAGTTCCCGCGAAAAAAGGCCGCTCGTGATTATGAGCGCGAGTACATACATGCACCGCAGTGTAAAGTGGACAGCTTTTTAGTAGGTCGTTTATAGAAGTTATAACGTGTGGAAACTTCTATGCAGTTTTATTTCAGCATGAATAATTTACTAGGACAATTTTGGATACATTGTTGTATACCGACTCATTTTGCAGCTCATGAAAGGTTAAAATGTAGGCATATTTTGTGAGAAAGTTAATGTGTGAGTATAACGCAGTAATGACCCTTCAAAGTTAATCGTTCGCGCGCTCCAGTGCTTATGTACCAAGGACCTCGTAACATCCTTGGGCGTATCTTTGCAGTAAAATGTAGCGAGGTCGACCACAAACATCAGAGTGGCATCCTAAAAGCTATTTGCTTTCGATGGAGCTCCAAAAACTCCCGACTCCTTAAATATTTAAAGAGAGCAAGATGGCCGGCGCTGTTGCGAAACGCTGCAGCAATTAGTGTTTTTTGTTGAGATATTTAGACTACGCGAGTCCACCGAGATTTTAAACTGAATACCGATTTATATTTTTAATTTCAAATGACGAACGAAGTGAATCGAGTACTTTCAGAGGACTAAATTATGAAATTGAATTTTATCGATTAGGGGAACGACCTTTTCAGTTCTTTCAGAGGTGAGTGGTGACAAATATAAACATTATGTAAGTACATACTTATAAGAATACATTTTACTCAGGTAAAAGTTATATTTGATTATAATATTCTCTTTGCTCACAGATAAACAGGCTTCTAACTTGTGTGAACCTCTTTGAGTCTCTACGTGAGACTTCACGGAGTCACGACCTTCATGGAGTTAAAGTTATGACTTCATAAGTGTTCCTACCTACTACTTCGAGTTGAGGTTTCCTTTGTGTCGAATCCTACATAGCTAGTAAGTACATACACTGAAACCCCTACAGCGAACTTCCAAGGTCGCCTTCTACCTTTGTTCTCTGCAAGATGCATCCTAACCCTCAACTTATAAAAGAGCGATCGATGTTCTTTTGTTTCCTTTGTGTGCTACGTCTAAGTATTGCTATAAAACATTGCAACTGCAGCGGCTACAACAAATAGGACGATAGCCCATCACCTTTTCGTGATTTATTTGCTACTCTTACAACTTGGACGCTATAAATCATAAGTGATAAAGTGCCGACACTCGGTTATTATTCACTGTAGATCACATACCACATTACCGTCACGCAATAATCCCTGGAGGGGTATGCAGGCGTGTTATCTGGCGACGACCATTCGCAAGGGGGCATTCAGATTTAATGACGGGGATGTTATCATGGTTAATTTCCACTTAGTCCTAATTCAAGCTAGTAAATTAATGTGTAAACGGTTACCTTACTGGTACTTAACAATAAATTTATTTGAATTATAGGCAAACTAGCCTCGGCCAGCGGCTTCTCCCCCGTGGTTGACGTAAATTATCTCAATTACTAATTATCTTATATAAACTAATTTATGGGTCAAATTTCATGTGTCAACAGTTCAGCCGTTCTGGCACGATTGAGTAACAAACATCCATCCAAATTTTCGTGTTTATAATATTAGATAGTACTTAAGGATAAACCGAAATAAATGTTTGAATTCATATTAATTCAATAATTATAATAATCGGTCTGTCACGGCAGGTTGCTATGTCGTTCATGCTTGTGTGAATAATAGAATAGATACAGGTTGTAATTAGCACATGAGGAAGAAAAATACTGGATAATATATTGCATTTTGCTTTGTAGTGTGTGTAATTAGTATCTTCTTTTTCTTTTCGTGTGGTCAGTGACTAACCTGGTGTCAGAGTTATTATGCTGCCCATGGGCCTCTGCTAAGCTTCACATGCTGTTGAGAAACTTCACACGATGTTTTCCTTCACCGATTTTTAAGCAAGTGATCATTTATACAATACGCACATGAATTCGTATATTCAGTGGTCTTGGGTTCGAACTCGAGACCTATGACTTGGCAGTCCGACGGTCACACCACAAGGCTGTCACTGCTACATTACATTACATTAGTATTATTATGTGTGTGTAACCCCAGTCCCCACCTTATTTAGGATAAGCTAAGTAAGCAATATGTTAAGACCGTCTATGTAAGGACACATGACAGGAGTAAAAATGTCTTTCATTTACCACGGCACTTCTTGGCGACCCTGCCAGGACACTTCAGCTTATTTCAAAAACTGGCTGACATTAGTTAACCTTATTAGGTATAGATATTATATACCTAACTTTAAACGGCTGACATAATACAGCCACCGGAGAAAATTAAAAATATAAATACACATCATTTGACATTTCGCCTTTGTAACTAGCCTATCGATGACCTTTCTAGAAAGTCCTATAGTTAGCCAGCATTAGTACTCTCTGATGCGTGGTGACATTGCAGAACAGATAGGCGTTTTGTGAGGCCTAGTCCTCGGGCCCGTGCCTGTCCGGTGCGTCATCAAAAATATTGGTCCCAAAGTGAGACAAAATTGTACTCTCTGATGCGTGGTGACATTAAAGAAGCGATGGGAGTACTGTGAGGCCGACTCCTTGGGCCCGTGTCGTCCAGTGCGATATCAAAGATGTGGGTCCCAAAGTGAGAAAAAATTGTACTCTCTGATGCGTGGTGACATTTAAGAAGCGATGGGAGTACTGTAGGGCTGAGTCCTTAGGCCCGTGCTGTCCGGTACGACATCAAAAATATTGGTCCCAAAGTGAGACAAAATTATAATCTCTGATCCGTGGTGACATTGAAGAAGCGATGGGAGTACTGTGGGGCGAGTGCTTGGGCCCTAGCTGTGGTGGTGCGGCAGCAGAAATATGGGTCCCAAAGTGAGACAATATTGGTACTCTCTGATGCGTGGTGACATTGCAGAACAGATAGGAGTACTGTAGGGCTGAGTCCTTGGGCGCGTGCTGTCCGGTGCGACACCAGAAATATGATAATTTATGATGGGTCATAAAGTAAGACAATATTAATACTCACTGATGCGTGGTGACATTGAAGAACAGATGCGAGTACTGCGGCGCCGAGTCTTCGGGCCCGTGCGGTGCGGGGAACGACATCACTAGCAGCACTGGTTTCCGGGAGAAACGACGCTTGGATGCACGCAGGAACGCTATGGAGTCGTTGGCTATCAGGTCTGGGTAGTAGTCCTGGAATGTTTAGATTTTAGAATTGACTATAAGGTAATTATTCACCTATTGACAGCTTGGTTTTATATCAATTGCTGTGCCTCTAGCGCCCAACTCATGAAAATAGAACTTTATTTCAGACGAATATGGTCTTGCAATTATATAAAAACGAAAACTGAAAATAGATTTTCAGTCGTTCGTATAATCACGACTCAAGCGGCACAGGCACGAAAACATTGTCGTATTAATCCGACTGGGTCGATTAAAAGGTCGGGCAAATCAAAAAAATAGCTGTTCTTTACATTTTGACGAGTTATGCGAGCATAATGTATGGCACAGCTTGGGGTTTTTTTTTGATTCAGATTTGTTCCCAAAGTGAAAGTTGTTCATAATGATGAGTGCAATGACCTCTGACAATAATGCCCATGAATTCAATTTCACCCTGTATATTGCACTATAATTCCATAATTCTGTTGGAAATCCCTTGGTTTTTTCAAAGATCTTGAAACCTTGATTATGCTTTTACAAAAGTATACTTTACAAAATCATCTGGATTGGTCCTAGATACCTAAGACAGGAGTCCACAAAACCAAGTTTAACAATGGTCCCGAACGCATAGGTACGGACGTTTTTCTTTTCGGATAGACGTTTATTATTTAAACCGTGAGTGCTGTTGGCGTGCTTATTAAAAACGCTTAATAAATAAATACGTACCTTGTTATAATCGTCGCCATGTTTGATCTTCTTTCCATTCATGTTGATGCTGTAGTTGTAGTACTTGGAGTTCATGATGAGCCCCCCCCACTCGCGCCAGCCGGGCGGGATGTACGACCCGTTGTACTTGTTCAAGTATTTTCCGAAGTACCCTGAACAAAAGACACGACCAAATTTACTCGACCACTATTAAAAGTTTAGAAAACAGACTCACTTCTCTCGCTTGTCGAAAGTTAAGTTAGTTACGTAGAATTGTTCAAGTTAAAGTTTTTGTATGGATTTAGTTGTAGGTGTTTTAACAAGTGGTCTTTAATTGAGGATTTTTTTCGAATTACTTAAACGTAGTGAGAGGGAGAAAATAAAAGCCCCGTCCAGAGAGCAACGAATTTGTTAAGATCTTCACCTTTTATGATTCCCAACAATTTCCTCGTTACAGTACCTTCAGGCATTTTAATTGGTTTCCACGACTTTCAAAAAAGAATAATAAATCTTAATTTAAACGGCAAACATTTCAAATAATGAATGAGGACAACGCGCGAACGAAACGCTGAATGAAAAGTGCTGTAACAAGGGATCATTGTACGACGGAGACAATAGTTCTCAAATTTTAATTTCGGCGACATTAAGGGAAACGGAGAGGGGTTTTAATTCAGTGCCGGTGCCGTGGCAGCCGGAGCCGGCAGCCGGGGAGGCGCCGTCAGCTCCATTGAAGTGGGACATAGACGATGATTACTCGCGCCCGCGATGTGCACGCGTCTGGCGCAAGGGAGTAGCTGGCTTGAGCGTCATTTGTTTTTTTTTTGTCGTTTTTGAATATTATAATAGGAGTACGTTCTGCCTAATACCTTGCATGGCATCCAGAACCTACTATTCTGAGTTAGGAATCTGTTGCTCACTTCTCCAATTTATCCGATTGATCCTATGCAATAGGTAATATGCTCTAACCTAGCTATGATTAACAACTTCGCAATGAATACGATTTGGTAAATAAACAGAAGCGTTTAAAAATGAGCGCGGAGTGCACCGCGTGTTACATCACAATATCTTATCATAGTCACCCTGGCACCAGGCCAAGAAAACATTACACGCTTCGTCATCATCTTATTCACAACGTTATGAATTGCACTTAGTCATCATTTTAATTCCACAGATGAAGAGGTCTGACACAGCAAAAACGTGGCAGATCATGTACCTAGAAAATGGTGCGACAATCTGGATGAGAGAAACAAGCAATTACCAGTGCTAGGCCACATTCATTCAGACTAAAGTTAATGGAACTCATAGAAGAGCCAAGCTAGCCATTATAACATGTCGAAACTATAATTGGTGCGCTTATGGAGGCTTTAGCAATTTTGACGTTCCAAAAATCATTTCGGTTAGATATTTTGACTTTTTAGCTTAAAAACCTTAATTTACATAAAGTAAGTACAAAACCAATTTGGTTTTCAGTCGCTAAATAAATAATATTGTACCACAAACACCCGTAAATTCAAGGAAATCCCAATACCATTATCAAACCTTTTAGCTCCGTTTACAATGCAATATTTCCTCATTGTGCCCAAAAATAGGATTGGCCATAGAGAATGTCGAGGAGAGGTCATAAATTGTGGTTCTTTGTTGACTATAAGACAACAGGGTGCTGTAAACGCTACGTAAACACGAAAGCTTCACAAAATGGATTTTAGCTTCAACACGAATTAGGAGGTTTTGTCACCCAAGCCAGTGGATCAGTACTGAGAAAAGAGCGCGAAAAATATAAAGTAAGAAGTCTTAATTAGTTTTTTAAGACAGATTAGTTATGTATGGACAACAAGTGGACATTGCAGAACTATAATAAAACACGAATGCCGTGCTTTTCTGTAAAAAAACCCACCGTGATCATTTCGGTACTGCACTTAAGTTATCAATCAATATCAATGTCATGTCAATTTCTTTACTTAGGTGGGATGACAGCTCACTTCACCTACATTTCACGATGGAGTTTTTACGGAATAGCACTAAAGTTCATAAAGTAACTACTGTATGGTGTATAACTAACAAACAATAATATTCACATTGTTTTCCTCTGCCTGAAATATATACTACTAGCTTCCGCCCGCGACTTCACCCGCAAAATATGTCGGCAAATTATACACATAAACCTTCCTCTTGAATCACTCTATCTATTAAAAAAAACCGCATCAAAATCCGTTGCGTAGTTTTAAAGATTTAAGCATACATAGGGATATAGGGACAGAGAAAGCGACTTTGTTATACTATGTAGTGATGTCGAATGTGGTTAAAACTTTTTGTCGATGTCGAGTGGAAAATTATGAAAACTTTTTATCATTTTTTTTTTACTTCAAGGGAGAACTTTCAATATATTTACTAACTGTTACTGAACCGTGTCTATCTGATATTATCAACAGTATCTGGTATGGTACAGTACCTCAACGCTAACAGCAAAGTACAAGAGGGACTAACCTAAAACAACAATAGGTATCTAATTGTAAACAAACAGTTCATTGTACCTACTCCAGAAATTACACACACATGCTAATTTAGATCACCAATCATCGTTCAGTTAATTAATTGTTATTAGTTTCACTTAAGTTCTAATATGTCGGAGATAACATCAGAATAATGGACGTGAAGTCAGAAGGCGCGATATGTCGCGGCAGTGTTGCCAAATGAGCACAACTTCTGAGAAACGATGTGCCGCCGAGGGCGCAGCTGTTACGCTACTATCGAAATTAAATTCCGAATACAAGCAGCTATATGTCTTCTGGTACGATAACTATCACAACGTGTTTAGATATTTTGCTAAAAAAGTTAGGTACATTAATTTTGCTTTAAAGGAGTTTTGTTACAGAATTTTGAAAAAGGATGTAGTGACTGTTTCGTTCCGTTTCTAGCGTAATTTCTCAGGAAAAAAAAAGAAAACTTTTTTTTTCTTTTTGAATCTATGGTATTATGTCAATGGTTTATTTGATGCATTGTAAGGATAATGTGTCTTGAATCTTTAAGCGGAAGATACTTAATGATGATTATGATGATGATATAATGTTAATAGATGATTATGTTACGTGCAGTTTAACAAATAAATAGGAAGGTATATTTGGATACTCCATTAAATCAGACACCTCATTAATAAAATGGAATCTCGACGAAAATTTCAAGGGGAAATCAAACCCCAAGAGGTGCAAATTCAGTTGACATTTCAGTCTCTTTTAACAATATATTTACAAAAATAAACTTAATTAAATTCGTATTTATTTATTGCAAAGGATTGGATACAACAAGTTCGTAAAGTAAAGAATTATGTGCGCAGTTACTTAATTGCCAACTGTAAAAGCTTCCTGGATTATTTTCGTGATATTTTATTTGTGTTTATTTTTATCCATTATTTACCTACACATTATGTTCACTCTGAAAAAAAAATACTTTAGGGAAGTACCTAACTGTGGTAAATAAAGTACCTATATGGAATACCTACGTGAATAAACAAAACCAAGCGGTTTTATTACAAAAGCATTGAAAGTAAAAGTTAATTTCAGAAGCGACGAATTAATCTTACTGTCTCAAGCATTTAAAATGAAACATGATAAGTCCTAAACATAATCATTTATGATCCGTTCTTCATAAATTTGTATGATCCATTTTAATTATCTTATCTGAAGTGACATTCGACCTTATCGAGCTGTCAGTGTCACACGATGAAGCAGGTATGACAGCATCAACTATACTACAACCAAACTTGATATTGATTTTATGTAAACAAATATTTGAGTACACGGTGTTATTGGATTAAAAAGTTGTTAATTCGAACTTTTTTGTCTCCTAAATAAATTAATATTGATCAATAAACCCGAAACTAAAAAACATGTAATTTTTATTGTATGACACAAAGTTTGTTTACACTAAGTCTACACAGAGTTCGGCTGTAGTTTAAATATAAAATTTTATTGGTAGGTATTAAGGCACCTATGATTTATAGAAGTATTATATTGTACCAACTCTTTATAATACTTATACAAAATATTGCATAGACAACCTACAACTATCATAGTTGTTAGTTGTAGCTTTCATAAAAATAGTAAGTCAAACCGTCTTTTTTTTGAGGGTGGGAAATCATGAAATGATCCCTCTGGGTGGATCGGAAGGAGTGTCAGACTCTTATTGACAACAACCCATCCATGTTCCTTCCTTAGCCTTTTATGTTCCGGGGTAGCGGTAACCCTTTCGGACAATCCCGCTGACAACTATGACGCTTAAGGATCTTTTAGCGCTCGAATCACGTTGACAGAGGAATTGTTTTGTGAAATGTATTCATAAACCAAGATAGTACGATAAGTAGCTACGATTTTTGCGCTATAAAATATCATTAAGCTATAAGTGCACTTCTATTATGTTTGAACTGACGTGTCTTCCGAAGGTCCCAATTCAGTTTTTTTTTTAAGTAGTTCTAACTCTCTATAGTTACCTAAGTGTTGACTTAGGAATTTAGTAATTTAAGTTTACGTCGACAATGTTAGTCATGAAAATTGGAATTTATGAACGCAGTGTTGTAGGAATTCTATTGTTATATTCTACCCTTAAATATTAACTTAAGTCGTAGTTTACATAAGTGAAGGCATTGTCTCATGCATGTTGTAAATTTTGAGGTGATTTGACCTGAATATCTGAAATACCTTTGAACCAAACCTTCTTGTTACGCTTGTAATACGTCAAAGTGACAGTTGTTAAACTTTACAACATAGGCTTATATTTATTGGTTCATTACTTCCCAGGTCAAATTGTGCATGTTATCAGGGCACCCATAAAAAACCTTACCTAAAGTATGCAAGCACTTTAAGGCTTTTTACAACAATACTCTGCTTTTATCGTCGTACTTAAGTGTACACGTTTATGTAAGCTCCCTTACCTTATATTACGTTACGTTAAAAGTAACTACTGTATGGTGTATAACTAACAAACAATAATATTCACATTGTTTTCCTCTGCCTGAAATATATACTACTAGCTTCCGCCCGCGACTTCACCCGCAAAATATGTCGGCAAATTATACACATAAACCTTCCTCTTGAATCACTCTATCTATTAAAAAAAACCGCATCAAAATCCGTTGCGTAGTTTTAAAGATTTAAGCATACATAGGGATATAGGGACAGAGAAAGCGACTTTGTTATACTATGTAGTGATGTCGAATGTGGTTAAAACTTTTTGTCGATGTCGAGTGGAAAATTATGAAAACTTTTTATCATTTTTTTTATACTTCAAGGGAGAACTTTCAATATATTTACTAACTGTTACTGAACCGTGTCTATCTGATATTATCAACAGTATCTGGTATGGTACAGTACCTCAACGCTAACAGCAAAGTACAAGAGGGACTAACCTAAAACAACAATAGGTATCTAATTGTAAACAAACAGTTCATTGTACCTACTCCAGAAATTACACACACATGCTAATTTAGATCACCAATCATCGTTCAGTTAATTAATTGTTATTAGTTTCACTTAAGTTCTAATATGTCGGAGATAACATCAGAATAATGGACGTGAAGTCAGAAGGCGCGATATGTCGCGGCAGTGTTGCCAAATGAGCACAACTTCTGAGAAACGATGTGCCGCCGAGGGCGCAGCTGTTACGCTACTATCGAAATTAAATTCCGAATACAAGCAGCTATATGTCTTCTGGTACGATAACTATCACAACGTGTTTAGATATTTTGCTAAAAAAGTTAGGTACATTAATTTTGCTTTAAAGGAGTTTTGTTACAGAATTTTGAAAAAGGATGTAGTGACTGTTTCGTTCCGTTTCTAGCGTAATTTCTCAGGAAAAAAAAAGAAAACTTTTTTTTTCTTTTTGAATCTATGGTATTATGTCAATGGTTTATTTGATGCATTGTAAGGATAATGTGTCTTGAATCTTTAAGCGGAAGATACTTAATGATGATTATGATGATGATATAATGTTAATAGATGATTATGTTACGTGCAGTTTAACAAATAAATAGGAAGGTATATTTGGATACTCCATTAAATCAGACACCTCATTAATAAAATGGAATCTCGACGAAAATTTCAAGGGGAAATCAAACCCCAAGAGGTGCAAATTCAGTTGACATTTCAGTCTCTTTTAACAATATATTTACAAAAATAAACTTAATTAAATTCGTATTTATTTATTGCAAAGGATTGGATACAACAAGTTCGTAAAGTAAAGAATTATGTGCGCAGTTACTTAATTGCCAACTGTAAAAGCTTCCTGGATTATTTTCGTGATATTTTATTTGTGTTTATTTTTATCCATTATTTACCTACACATTATGTTCACTCTGAAAAAAAAATACTTTAGGGAAGTACCTAACTGTGGTAAATAAAGTACCTATATGGAATACCTACGTGAATAAACAAAACCAAGCGGTTTTATTACAAAAGCATTGAAAGTAAAAGTTAATTTCAGAAGCGACGAATTAATCTTACTGTCTCAAGCATTTAAAATGAAACATGATAAGTCCTAAACATAATCATTTATGATCCGTTCTTCATAAATTTGTATGATCCATTTTAATTATCTTATCTGAAGTGACATTCGACCTTATCGAGCTGTCAGTGTCACACGATGAAGCAGGTATGACAGCATCAACTATACTACAACCAAACTTGATATTGATTTTATGTAAACAAATATTTGAGTACACGGTGTTATTGGATTAAAAAGTTGTTAATTCGAACTTTTTTGTCTCCTAAATAAATTAATATTGATCAATAAACCCGAAACTAAAAAACATGTAATTTTTATTGTATGACACAAAGTTTGTTTACACTAAGTCTACACAGAGTTCGGCTGTAGTTTAAATATAAAATTTTATTGGTAGGTATTAAGGCACCTATGATTTATAGAAGTATTATATTGTACCAACTCTTTATAATACTTATACAAAATATTGCATAGACAACCTACAACTATCATAGTTGTTAGTTGTAGCTTTCATAAAAATAGTAAGTCAAACCGTCTTTTTTTTGAGGGTGGGAAATCATGAAATGATCCCTCTGGGTGGATCGGAAGGAGTGTCAGACTCTTATTGACAACAACCCATCCATGTTCCTTCCTTAGCCTTTTATGTTCCGGGGTAGCGGTAACCCTTTCGGACAATCCCGCTGACAACTATGACGCTTAAGGATCTTTTAGCGCTCGAATCACGTTGACAGAGGAATTGTTTTGTGAAATGTATTCATAAACCAAGATAGTACGATAAGTAGCTACGATTTTTGCGCTATAAAATATCATTAAGCTATAAGTGCACTTCTATTATGTTTGAACTGACGTGTCTTCCGAAGGTCCCAATTCAGTTTTTTTTTTAAGTAGTTCTAACTCTCTATAGTTACCTAAGTGTTGACTTAGGAATTTAGTAATTTAAGTTTACGTCGACAATGTTAGTCATGAAAATTGGAATTTATGAACGCAGTGTTGTAGGAATTCTATTGTTATATTCTACCCTTAAATATTAACTTAAGTCGTAGTTTACATAAGTGAAGGCATTGTCTCATGCATGTTGTAAATTTTGAGGTGATTTGACCTGAATATCTGAAATACCTTTGAACCAAACCTTCTTGTTACGCTTGTAATACGTCAAAGTGACAGTTGTTAAACTTTACAACATAGGCTTATATTTATTGGTTCATTACTTCCCAGGTCAAATTGTGCATGTTATCAGGGCACCCATAAAAAACCTTACCTAAAGTATGCAAGCACTTTAAGGCTTTTTACAACAATACTCTGCTTTTATCGTCGTACTTAAGTGTACACGTTTATGTAAGCTCCCTTACCTTATATTTATTTATAAGTTGGGTGTATCTAGGAAGTTGTGTATATCTTGTACTTTATGTAGTATTGAATTTCTGCTAATTTGTGTTTCTGGAAACATTTGCACTACGAAAACCGCACTTATTGCTACGAGATAAATGCACGGTCAAATAGTTACTCTACTGTATGCTCGACTTACTCTGTAAAATAATGTTGATAAAAGATCTCGCAACCTTTAATGACTTTTTTGATGCCTTGCTACAACACCTTTCCAACGTTCCGATTTCAAAATAAACGTGTCCTAAACTAAGGTAGGATCGATCCAAAAGCTACATAGGTAGACAGGGCCCGTGTCAGCCGCGGGTCACGTTCGAAGCTGGAATTTCATTTAGTTGTCAGCAACCTTAATCTGGTTGCCGCCGCGACCAGCCAGCTTGGTAGTAATTACGTTAGCCAGTGACAAACGAGGTATTTCACCGTCGAGTTTGTATGATTTGACAGCTGATTGATAAGTACTTAGGTACTTACGTAATGCGGTCTGTATTGTTTGTGGTTCCGAGTGGGAACGGTCCTTTAGCTGATTGCTTACAGCTCGCTAGATAGTTGGAAGCTTTTAGTAGAATAGTCTGAGTAAATACTGGTATTAACTTATTTAAGTCGATTCCGACATAGAGCTTCAACATTTGGCTTATTTGAAACTCATTACATTATTTAGGTAACTTTTAATATAAGTAGATAGGTTGGTAGGAAAGTAAGCTACTAAGGAGTGCTATTGTAACATTTTGATGACGTTATAAAAAAACATAATGAAAACTAGACGGAATCGGCAAAAGGTTCTGCTTGGGTTTGAACTCACAAACTACAACTCGTAAGTCGGGGCCGATAGCATTGGGCTACCACTGCTCCTGGCCCTGCATCTAACTAAGTAGTTGTAATACAACAAGTACGTAGGTAGGTACTAGTTTGCGGCTACTAGTGGAGTAGTAACAAGAGTCCACCGCACAGGCTCATGTTGTGTCATGTCTCGGTAAACTGCACGTTATCTAGCTAAGTTAGAGCGTCATTCACGACCAAAGCTCGGCGAAGACCCGATACTGGCCGTTAGCACGCGAGTCTACATAGCTTTGTGGAACTATCGTGCACCTATAGAAAAGTTTAAAAAAGGAATTTAAAGCACACAGTTAAATAAAGATTTTGTTAATGAAGACATTTCTAATAGGACAACCACAAACAAAAATTTATAAATATAAAAGGCGATCCATAGAGGTGCACAGTTCTTTTTTCTTTTAATTCGGACCACACGATTACAGTGAAAACTTACACGATTTTCTAATTTTCAACTGATAGTCATTATCAGTCGAAAATTAGAAAGGACTTACTTATACTCGATTCAGTGATTCCCTTCAAAACCCTTCTCCAATTAAAGTTATTTTTCTTTTTTTATTCGGTAAAAAAAATAGAATGGATACAAGACTTTGTTAAACACTAAACTGTGTTACAAGGGATACTTCACATACTTAACAAAGTAATTTATAAATGCAAAAATATTCCTAACATAACTAACACTAGGTACTTACTAAAAAACTAAAATTTGACGTCGACAAATTCCAAATCATTTTCCAAATTGATGTAACTATCCTATGAACTCTGTACTTTTGTTCTTTAAGTATACGTAGATATAAAAGTTGTTTATTCTCATTTATGGTAGACACAAGAAAATGGATAACATATTGACTTACGTGGCGCGTGGGTACTTTTTTATTGTATGCCAACCGTGTAGGTTTATAAGTGTTTATAAAAAATATTACAAAAATAGGATGGCTTCCTGGAAAGCAGTTTTCTACAAATAAATACCGTCTTGCTGGAGGAAATTGGACGTCAGAAGTATAATTTCGATAATGGCTCTCATATCTTTGGGTGGGTCTGTTAAAAGACTGAGTTATTCTAGGCCACGGAATGTTTGTCATAGATATTATTTTTGTCACTTTGTTGTCAGTATTCATTACAGACCTAAATATTTGTTGTTTGACAAAAGACATGGGTGGAAATTATTTATGTGGGTACCTTTACAAAAGATTTTTGTATTGGTGTCTTTATTAAACTTGAAATTAGTGTTAAGAGGGTCAAATTGAATTCATGGCTATTATTTTAAGGGGTCATTGTACTTATGAACAACTTTCGCAATCAGCGGTTCCATACATTTTTTAATTCAATTTCATCCTGTACAGACTACCAAATTTAATTGTCCGTATAATCAAATCACAATATCAGTATCATATTATAAGTCTATGGTCACAACTGTCATATTTTGACAGTTGTGACCATAGACTAAATTTATCACGACAAATTGACGTATGGTGTCCATTCGCTTAAGAATTTATTTAAGTACCTACAATATGATTATTGCTGTTTGTTTTAAACATACACAAACATAGTTCCGACTGCACAAACACCACACAAATCCGTGGGCGGAGTATTTGACACAGAACTGCTTACATAATTGCCATCGCTTGATTCATTTCATATAGATTGCCATTTATCATATCACCACCAGCCGCAGCCTGGCAGTAATTTATGGAGTCAGACACACTGATAATAGATTTTAAGTGTTATATATTATGGCGGACCGGCCCTTCAAGTTATTATGCATTATCAATATTGCTAGTATTTATTTTGCATTATTTAGAGCACAATCAGCATGAAATATTTATAAATTCGTTATGTAAACATAGTAATAGATCAAGCATAAAATCACGAGTATATTCCTAGATTTAGTACCTACATCCATATTTCGCTAGTGAAAAAGTAGGTACCCTAAAGGACCTTTGTAGAACAATTCCCATGAAGTTTTCATAGAAATTGTTCATTTTCCTCCTATCTGCGGAAGGCACAAACCCATGTCTATCTATCTATGGTAGTATCTGCATCGTATCTGTATTAAGTGTACTACTGAGAATCTCCTGATAGATGAACAGCAACCTAATTGATTTTGAAGGAAATTTCTATTTGGTAATCCATTGCTACATATATGTTCGAAAAATTTGTCTGCTATACGACGTTAACGCAATGAATGTTGTAGAACTGTCAAAAACTTACAAGTAAGTGGGTTACGCAATTAGGTATTTGTACCCCGAATTTGTACGTGATTTGTATGAAATATTAAAAAGTGACAGTTCTGGAATAAAATGGAAAACTTATAAACATTAAATCCAATTTAACAATTGTGTCCTCGCATAATATTTTATTTCTGTACGGTGATGGAAGTTTTTAAGACGAGCGGTCTTTTATCTATGTAGATAATATAATATTTTATTTTTGACCGTGTCAAATAACCAATTAACGGGGTGGTTTCCGCGAATAATAATAATTTTCAAAATTCTCAATCAATTACTTTTTAGTTAGTGAGGAGAATTGTGATTCCCACGCATTGTTGTAACTATAGATCCCGGAAATGGTAATTTCTAACAAATATGTACTTACGTAAAGCATTTTCTTAATGTCATGACTTCTACCACAGACAACAATCGTGGGATAGGTCTCAGGATAAACACTTACCTGTGAAATACACGGGTGAGTTCATTAGGGTTCAAGTACCACCGTGTGTCCTCTAGCTAAGAAGTCTAGACCTCTTCTTATCCATGCTAGCTACTAGTACGGTGTAAACGAGGCTTAGTATACCTACTTTAAGCAACTTTATGTCTCAGTACTTATCTTTCGCTATATTTACATATAATGAAATAGTGACGAAGTCAAAACAGTGCAGTGAATATTTTTAATAATAAAAGTAATTGCTTCGAGGTGTGGAAATTGTGGGAACGACTCTGATGCTGATAATTGGTTTTAGATTTGATGTCGGTTTGTCTGGATTCATGATTCGACTCTGCGCAAAAACGGCTGACCGAATTTGGATGAAATTTGGCACGCAGATACTTTATAACCTAGATCAACTTTTAATCTCGGCATTCCTATGGGATATTTTCCGATATCGGGCAAAAGCTAGTGAATAATAAAAACCAATACCTACACAATACTTTCGAAATACTCTCCTCTGATTAATAGGGGTGACATAATAATGTTCTAAGTGCTGCAGGCCAATAAAACTATTTGTTATGCTAATAGAGACTCAATTGACAAGCTTTTTGTACTTATATGCGGGACACGCCAAAATAATTGAATTAGATACTCCACTGAGAGCGTGAATAATTCAGAAATGATTGTGTCAGTAATCTATTAGATAGTAGATACTTAGTGCCATATAAGTTAATGTCAGCCGGTCTATTCCGTAAAAAAAAACAATGTGAAAACTTGGGTTAATGAAATGTCATTCCACTTGATGCAAAGGATTGACACTATTGACAGCTGACTTCACTTAAGTTTTCACGGCGAGATTTTTACAGGATAGATCGGCCAAGGTGAAGTGAACTGTCAGTGTCATCTGATATAGGAAGTTTTCATGAAGGATTCGAAAACTGACATGAAGCAGGTAGGTATTCGGTATGGGTATAAAGTGTTTTTAAACATAATCCATCCAATCTTCGTCTATAAAATGTCGTCTGACTATAAAACAAACAAAATAAACTATTGGTTTAATTATGTCTCACCCGACAGTCGGATGGACGAATGGTGGTCACTTGGTCTGAAGTTAGAAACTTCAAAGTAACTTCCCAAAATATATGTCTGTTCTCTTTGATTCTATTTTGACTAATGACTTTCCTGTTAGACTACTTGTTATGTCTTTTTGTTATTAGTCTTTTTTTGCATGTAATAAAAGCCGCAGGATCAAAACTCTTTGTTAATAGAATAATATTGTTAGAAAATTATCAGTGTTAATTCAGTACCGGCGACATTATTCCAAATTCAAAGTTTAATTTCGTGACTACACTTAGATCAGATCTTTTTTTCTTTATCTCGATGCTTTTTATTGAAATAAAGAAACTGGCCAAATCACGACAAAAAAATAAAGAAAAGCCATAAAAATAAAAAACCAAAACTTTTCATTATTTTTTTCAATTAAATGGCGGCTTTCTGCCAAAGTTTTGAGCGTACTTGCCAGGATTTATTGGTGTTCTGAAAAAGTTTCCTCTGCGGGAAACTTATACCTAACTAGGCTTTTTTTCTTGCGTCACTAAATTAAATAAAAAAATAAAGTTTGTTGTTTTCAACCATATAGATGACTGCCATTGTTTATGAAGCCGTGTCCAGACGTGAGTAATGTGTAATGTAACAAAAAATTCGGCAAGTGGATGCACTATGAGTACGTACTAACGCTCGGGCTGGCGCTCGCGCTGATCCATCGGATGCCGTCCCTGTTGGTTTTCAGCGCCAACACAAAGGCTCTCGCCACTTGCGTTGAGTTTGTACGCCGTCTACAATATTCGCAGTATATTATTAATATATCGTAGACGTCTGTATAATGTATCGTGTCACGATACATTATACAGACGTCTGGAGCCGGCTTTAGTGATCAGCAAAATCATTTTTCTCATCCGTTCATCATACTTTTTTAAATAAATGAGTAAATCAAGACTGCAAACAATACGATTTTTTTGTATTGCGTTTAGCTTAAAATAAAATCAATAGCGAAAGCTTCATGAAACCGTCTAGCCATCTTTTTTGTTTGCCGCGTAAAAACGTAAAAAGACAAGAAAAGCAAACATAAATTGACTTTCTCCATTTTATTACGTACAGAAACGCGTTTTATAAAGTGAAATAGTCGATGGCGGAGGAATCACATTACGATAATACGTTTATTGATGAGCCGATGGGCTTTCATTGACAAACTGTTTATGAATGGCTTCAAAGCGAGGCGGCTAGGTGGCTGGGCGACTAGCCACGAGCCACGTGCCTCGCCCACGGATGGCTCCGCGTTTAGTGAGAGGCGGAGCGGAAGTGTCGTCCGATTTGTCCGTCCGTTGCGCTACTGTAGGCGGGTAACGAGGCGGTGCAAGCCACGAGCAATAGCGATTTATGGTTTCTTGCTATATTTTATCACAAATGATTTCAAGCAATGCTGGTTGTTCATTGTTGACTTTTTTTGTTTATTTTTATATTTGTGCGTCCTGTTTGTGCTGAATAAATATTTTTTCTTTCTTTTCTTTCTTTATTAGAAGGAAAACGGAAAATCGTGATAGATATTCAATTCCCAAAGAGCATAAAGGTTTTGTTAAAATAAGAAGGTACCTAAAATGGCAAATCTACCAAGGTTTTTTGCCGAGAAATTAAAGTAGAAACATTATTATTATTATTATTATTATTATTATTTGCCGCAGTTTTCATTTGCAAAATGCCAAATTGATGCAACTTCAATAATATAATTAATTATTTAAATTCCCTTCAGTTTATGCTTCAGACCGTACTCCGCCCAAAGGTGTAAGTTGCATGTGATTGCGTGCCGTGACCTGCGTGGGCGCAGCGGCTATAAATCGTTGAATTATTTACACGCCTTTGACAACACCGACCATTTGAATAATGTTTCGTTAACTAATATAAATTTTATCGTGACAACATGTACTTTGTAGTCGTTATGAAATATTATCAGTATATTAGGGATAATTGTTATTGTATTAATCAATAAACACGTCACGCTATTTTGCAACTTAGCAGTATGAATAATAGTCTTAATCATAATTAATTTCTCGTTAATGTCGTATTGTGATTAGTAATTTTCTCATGTTCCGTGAAATATATTTCCGTACTCTTATAGTATTTATTTGGCCTTTGTTACACGGCATGGTTTCTTTAACGTATATAAACAAGACTCCAAAGCTTCCGTACAAGACTGACGGCTGTACCTACACACGACGAATAAACCGTAATTTTCACGGCAAGTAAAGCGTGATGTAAAAGGGCCTAACGAGTTCTCTGCGTGAGTTGTTAAGGTATTCCAAATATAAAAATAATAAATTTGTATATAATTGTCTATGGGCTACCGACTTGACGCGCTACCGTGGAGGATTCATGAAGAGCGCGTCAAGGACGGTCGCCTATTGACAGCTCAATTAGGAATACAATAGTGAGTCGGTGGATGAGAGGCGACCTGATATAAAAACTGGATCTTGCCTCAAGTGGAACAAGCAGTCGCTGCGGCTGCCGCGCGCGTATCAATCACAGACATTAATTTGTACAGACAGTAATTACTACGTTAGTAATTTCAAATATTTATGGCGTTCGAACATTTCTATTGTACATGTTATGCATTCGCTATTATAAAAGCTTCGTTTATTTATTTTATTTTGTTTCTTTTTTAACTTTCATTTATATTTAATCTTACATAGTTTACTTTGTTTTGTAAGAATGTCGTGAACACTTGTACTAGGTATATGTAGTAGAACCCATACCTGTAAATATTTCTATTTAACGCACTCTATAATATATATATATATATATGCTGTTGGTGAACTTATTATAAATAAATAAATGTTCCAGCTAGTCTTTAAAGTTTCAGCGACGCAAAATGTATTTCTGACAGCGTTGTCGGATATTACTAAAAGACTAAAACAATACAGCTCGGTAAAGACACCTGAAAATATTTTCTATTTCCCTTCAGTGGACACATTTCTATTTACTCTGCAATCTGTAATATTTCGGCTCCGTTGGACAGAGCTGCCAATAATAACATTGGGTGTTTCTGCTCCAATAAATTCGCTTATATAAATGAAATACTGTCTGGTATTCAATTCGACTATTCGATCAAACTACTTTGCATATTGGCTGGCTCGCAGACATGTATTAAATACCTATATCTGTCTAAATAGGTACTTCATTTAAATAACACAGAGTTCGTTATGCTTGATTTGAATAAGTAATTTGCCCTTAATTCGAGCAATATCGTTTTGTTTATTATATTTAATGGTTTACGATGTCGTTGTCTTTAAAGACACTTACGAAATGAGTCGCTAAACGGTTGCCTCATGTTATGTTACATACATATATGACATAAAATACCGCATACACTTAACTTTTACAACTGTTGATTGGCGTGGGCGGGCCGGTGCTTTTCATTCATACTTTATCACGATCAATGAATGAACTACCAAATAAAACGTTTATTGATCGTCATTTACATTTATTTCCATAATATTATGTGTATTCTAATGCATTCTGCTGCTCGAGACTTTAAAGGGCACATAGTGTAATTTTCAACGTAGATAAATATGGATTGGAAATATCTTTGATTGTGTAATTGTATCTAATTTATATAAGTGAACACGTGCAACCATGTGGGACTAATTGATGGATTATGAGCTACGGACAAATAGTACCTACTAAGGTGCAAAATAGTACAACTTTTTAATCAATTGACAACAAGTGACGATGTCATGCAACATCACAACAACAAAGGACATTCTTCATAAACAAGATGGCGATTCTATCCATGTCTAATGGTGAAATAACTTTCAAAATTGACTAATAGCATTAATTTGACGATGGTGTGGACAATAAATTAGTCTCTATCCGGTCGTTAAGCAGGACATCCAGAGGGCTATATTTTTAACAGAACAATTGCTACAATTGGCGTGTCGTAAAATTACGACAAGAAATCTTCAACAGACAGACGCAATTATGAAAAAGTAGAATTATATTCAATTAGTGACGGCTATGTGGGATGAAGCTTCCTTGATTTTCTCGCTCATTTCTAATGGGGTATTCAATTGCTACGAATTATTCTTTAATGACAGTTGTTGTCTGTGGAAGTCAGGCCAGCATTTGAATTTGGAAGGGCTTTCTCGCCGTTTTGTAAATGCAAACTGATTTGGTTTTAAAAATAGTTTTTGGCCTACCTCTTTGTCGTAGTCTCTCCTTTTATTTGTCTATGCCTAGCTAACACATGCCTAAATCGTGCTGAAGTATCGCGTGACGATTGCTTAATTAAGTTCACGTTATCAACCCACATAAATTTCCTAATAAGGCAGATAATGCGATTAGCTTTTGAACCCACTTATAATTTAAATGTTTAATTGCATGATGAGATTTTAATTACATACTTACTTGAATTATGTAATGTGATAACAAAACTATGTATAATAAATAGATATAAGGTTAGAAGATACATTATCATTACTGTTCTAAATAAATTATTATTGCTTTGTTTATTTTATTTTCATATAATATACAAAAAAGTTTGGTTTGCCAGTGTCGGGAGCAAGGACCAAACTACTGGTGCCGGTGGTCTGGTGGTCATGGCTCCAGAGACAGGAACCTTCTCGCGAGCCGTATGATGTGGATCGACGCTTGTTACTTTTATTATTATTCAATCCGTATCTAACAGACCCATCACTGGCACAGGCATTTCCTCATTTTTCCATTGCTCACTAATTTTGCTATCGTGTTCGCAAGCGCTACTGCTGAGCATAAGGTTCTGGGTTCGATTCCCGGATCGAGTAAAGTGTTATTGGGTTTTCTTCTGGAATTTCTCAGTAAAAACCCGGAGTCTGAATTTATGGACCGATTTATGTCAATTGGCTCTCCCCCATTACATGAGACTTTTAAACATAACTAGCAAAATGTGGATACACATCTCCCTGACTCTTCGGGGAAAGACGGCGTAATGTTTATGAACAAATCTTTCATGAAAAAGTGCTGCAAGTCAATTTTCGCCTCAGTCGTCTCTTCAATTAGATGCTTTCAATAAAAATGGATGTCCAACATCGATAATGAAGGAATTACTGGCCCTCCTTGATGACATCTTAACATCCTAATGAATTCTGAGCGTCAAATGAGGGTCCCTGACAATCTCTGACGCGTCACTTCCGCTTCACTAATTACGTTTGTAATGAAACGTACTCAAGTTCACGGACGACGATCTGAGTGTTCGGACATTCCGATCTAAAAATAAAACTCTCTTGGAGTTATAAAAGTGAGGAATAGATAAATCTAGCATCAATTAATTTGGCAGATTTATGATTTTAATAAGTTGGTATAAGTACCTTCTTAGTGATAACTAGTTGGTCAATTTTTTAAAAGCAACAAATGTATTTTCTAACTAAGGTTCGACATGTCAGTCCTTCCTAAGCTAACACTTGGCCTGGCCCGGGAATCAAGCCTAGAACCCCACGCTCAGCAGTCCCGCTGAGCGAAGAGAGAGTGCACCTGCGTCTGCGCACACACACTTATGCACTGTAACATCTCCCGCGACGCGGGTTGATGTCCGCTGTGACTGCATGGTCGCAATGGCCGAAATTCCGTCCATACTATTACTTCCTAACGTTAATCTTTACAATCATTCACTTGATAAAGAATATATCGCAAACTAAGAGGCCTGCTCCTTCCCTGGATAAAATGAAATCCAAAGACGATTCTTTTTTATCAATAGCATGAGCATAAACAGCCTATAATGTTCCCACTGCTTGAACACAGGCCATTACACACCACGCGGGTCCAGTGCGAGTTGGTGGATGTAACATGTCTTCGAATTTCTGGTTTGGGTTCACAATATTTTCATTCACCGTTTTGAGAACAATGGTGATGAATGAAATGTACAAAGTAAAGTGCCTGGCTGGCTTAGAGTATATATATCAGCGAGATTGTCCGAAAGGGTTACCGCTACCCCGGATCAGAAAGGCCTAAGGAGAGAACATAGATGGGTTTTAGTCAGTAAGAGTCTAACACTCCCTTCCACTACACCGAGAGCGGGAGAGGGCTTTAGAAGATTTCCCACCCACAAAAGAAAAAGAGTAAGTACCTATCTATTTTATTTTTATTTTTTTATTTAATGGAACAACAAACAGCTATTTTTTAATACTAAATAAATAATAATAAATATACTATCTGTATAATGATAGTAGTGTAATTATACACTCTAAGCTGCCTGTGTTCGAACTGACCCATACATAAGTCGGAGCTTATACCACTGGGCACCACTGCTAACCTATCAATAATGTCAGCCAAATATTTATTTTAACTTGACATCCAAAACATCGGATGTTTAATCATCGAGTCGCATTTGACCCGTGTGCCGTGCACCCACGACCTGAGGGAAGGGCCGAGGGTCGCCCCACGCAAAGCGCTATGTCTTGCGAAATGATTCGTGGTATATTAGTATATAACAAAATGTTTCTCATGCACCGCAAGGTATTTGGAATTTGTTGGCCATGTTGATACGAACGTTGATATCGTAAATAATGGAAGCTTTATTAGTGGCTTGTTTGTTTATTTATGAGAAGATAGTAGATACTTGGCTTCATTAAGTGTAGAAGAATACTGTCATTTGATGCCGAGTAGATATGGTAACAAAATTCGGCACAGGTTCTGCGCAATTTTATTCTGCCTCTCACAATGTTGTCAGCATTAAAATATTTTTCAAAATCAACGTGTTAGGTATTGGGTTTTTTCATCTGCGATTTCTCAGCAGTAGCACGGAGTCAGTATTTATGCCCGGTTGATGACAATGGGCCCTCTATTTCACATAACTCAGTGCAACCCATAGGTGAAATTAGGCGTGATGTTAAGTTGTGTTTTTTTTTGAACAAAATCTACAATATAGGTACCGATACTTTCACTGCTATGCAGAAAACGAGAAATTGGTCAATCAACATCAAGAATGTGTAAATGTCAAAGAGTTAAACTCAGAGATGAAAGAATGCGAACAGTTCTCCCGTTAGTATCAACACGGATGCAATATACAAGATTAACAGACACCATAAATGATTATATTCGAAGACATTTATGTTCTCTCACGTTCTCTCACTCTCGTCAATCACAATATGTTAAAATAAGCTGAATCACGTAGTTTTAAGAAATTAATAAAAGGGAATGAGCTCGCGATACCATAATGCTTTCTAACTTGAAAGACCTAAACAAAATCAATACGGATAATGTACATTTTTATAAAGCTATTTCATATGAAATGTACTATTAAAGCAATGACTACATCAAAGCTGAGTGTTTCATTCTACATCCTGGCTTATTTATAATTTAATAGTTATGGCTAGCTTTTACGAGGTTTACCTTTCATAAACATAGCATTATTTGCACTTAAACAGCAGTATTGTGGATGTAAAGATATAAAACAAACCTAAAGTACCTAGCTACATTGTTAGCAAACACTTGAGTACCCAAAGGGAAAGGTCATGCCCTCCCACGCCGCGGTGTCAAGAGATGATAATCACTCTCGGCACGGAGGGCCTGCCCTAAGCTGGGTAACTAGCGGGTGTCCACACACCTGGCCGCTTTCCCTCCGTGCTGCAATGCCGCGAGAAAGTTACTCAGCTGAATGCAAACAACCTCTAGCTACACGTAATGCACGCGAGCGAGCGACCTTTTAACATCTCAATAAGCGCTCAGCAGGTACTCAATAGGTATTCAGAGGGATTCGCGTCAGTACTAATTTGAATGTCCGATGAGGCGCTTCCAGTGAGTTGCTTTGTAAGTCAAGTGTCATTCTTTAGCTTGTAGACATCTGGAAAACTGTATAATGTATCTAGTTGGTTTCGAAAGCCATCTTCATTTTTTTTCGGATTTTCAGGGTTGCCAATTTGTCAAACGCCCTGTATTTCACCGCTTTAGTTCAGAGTAGGTACCGGAACTGTCAAAAATTAAAAATTAAGAAGCTCATTCTCAAGAATTCTGGATGTGATTGTGTCTATGTGATTGAGTTACATGAACATCGTAAAGAAAATTGATAATTTCACGCATTGAATGCCAAATTCTCTCAATGACAGTGACCACAATTCCACAAGAGACTCTTTCATTCATAAGTTTCCCATGGAAGTCGGAACTATTGTTTGTAACGGGTAATAAAAACGCGTGGTTATCAAATATCTTGCGCTCCCACTACGAGGCTGTAGAGAGGTGAACTAGAGGTGTATACAACACTTTGTAACGTACACCGGCTGAACGAGACCACAACGAGGTCACAGACTTGCAAGTAGAGATGCTCCTTGCTGCACCGTTAGGGTTGCCCGATGTCTATCATATTCTGCTGAAATAACTGTTAGCAAGACAATGTCTTTTGAGATTGACGCGGGAAGTTATGCGTAAGATTACGATGTGCGATTGTTTTGTGCCGGTAAACATTTTATTAGATATCGACTAGTGGCGTAACTATAGGGTGGCAGGACTGGCAAACAGCCACGGGCTCCCGGCCTGACGAGGCCCCCGACCCGAGAGGCTGCGAGCTCAAAACTGACCAAACATTTTTAACAACATTTTGTAAAAAAAAAAAAAATTGGGGCCCCATGCAATGGATTTGCCACGGGCCTCAGATGGTATAGTTACGCCACTGATATCGACGTAGCTGTTCTTGTGGCCAGATTATAATACAAAGAAGCAGCCGCTTCTGATTTATCGATGGTTGTCAAGCTGTAATTTATTGACCAGGAAATAGGTGTATAGGCAAAAGGGCTTAGTTCAGACATGGCCCAGACTAATAAGTTTATTTACCTGTTTTATGACCGAGGCATATAAACCTCTCGGTATTTATAGCACCATCGCAGCAAACATTTAACAATTTTAAATAAGCTTTATACGCCGCGTAAATTACGACACAGCGGAATAGGTAATTATCAACACTGGCTGGATTTATCTAGACACAGGACGTGAAGTATGACTGACATATTTCACCGTAGCTGTAATTATATACAACATTCTAAGACTGAGTTATGCCTTAATGTTTAACATTTATTTGTTTTAGAGCTACCTAGTTACCTACCTGACATTACTTTAATACCTGTGTGATGAAATACTGCATAAGTATAAAGTTTTGAGGAGGTGTGAGCAAAAAAAGAGGAAAATTGTAACTATTGCTAGTTTAGAAAAATAACCCATGAATGAACATGATTTTTAGAGCTCTTTAAGTGTCAAAACGATAAGAAACACGTTCAAATAAATAATGTTACGTTTAAAATGAGTTCCAATTTTAGGCCATCAAGACTCGTAAGCTTTTAAATGCTTTTAAAACAGTTTCCTACCCTTTGCAATTTTTCTGCAGCATTTATATCAGGTACACGTTTCTTGTTACTTTGTTAGTTACAATATTTATCATAGATAACGTAGGTAGGTAATCACAGCCCCACACTACTAGGATGTCGAGGTACCCGCTCGGCACTGGCAGACGGAACGGCGCGCCACAAACTAGCCATTTTATCGCTCGCTGACCGGCGCAGGCGCAGCGACGCTCGACATTCATTTACTTCACCGCATTGTTTGCTAATACACGTGCTAACGTATTCGGACCTTTAGATGTTGAATAAGATTACAAAACTAAATGTTTGTAAGAGGATAAGATGGGATTTAATTCAGAAGATTTGATTTTTTAGCATTTGATTAAAGAAATGAGGTGTAAATAACCATTAATAATTAAGTTAGAGTTACAAGGTTTAGGTCGTGGGTTCGAACCCCCCTTTACTTAAGAAGGTACTTCACTTTGTGTGAATAAATTTATTACCACTGCTTTCAAAACGGTGAAATAAAACATGAAGAAACTAAAATGCGATGACATGTGATATCTACCAACCCGCACTAGGGTCGCGTGGTGGATTATGGCCCACTCCCTCTCACAGAAAGGCCAGTGTCTCAGCATTGGGAACACTAGAGGCTGATTGTGCCTTTTTTTTTTTAAGGCAAATCATCCAATGACTGCTCCCGCTCTGGGTGGAGCGGAAGGGAGTGTCAGACTCTTACTGACTAAAACCCAACGTTATAGAGTTAAGTAGTACCTACTCGGGATAGGCAACCAATAATTACAACATCTGCAGTTTCCTATACTTACATATTTCCGGAAGTTATAATGGAACAATATGAAAGATATCAAAGACTCCATGCTCGAAGGATGAATAAATTACTTATTGACTTTGAATGTGTGTGTATTTGCTAAATGAGTCTACGATTCAATTGATACCTAATATTACCTATTATATACAAACTAAACATACAACGTACATAGTAAACAATATCTAGTTACAACATTAGTGAATATTCCGTGAAATGCGTTAAAGCGATGATAATTCAATCAGCGAAATCTAATAGGAGGAGCAAACAGGTGCGGGTTCAGTAAACATAATAGTAGGCATAACGGCATTGAAGTGGTTTGATGGGAACATGGATGGGAACATGCCCACGATTTTACTGCACATTCATTGAATATCTTTTAAACCAATATAAATGGCTGTAACAATCATACTAACAATATTACGCCCGATCCAGCCTGTCCCTCGCTGTCCTCCCCCAGCGGCGCCCTAAGACGAGGTCCTTTAGCGTGTAGTCGCTAAGTTTGTAAGTAGGTATTTATTAAGCCCTGGCTGGAGGCTACAATTTCATTGTGGCATCTACAGGCAAGCCCGGTTAAGCAGTAGACAACCCTATCGTTGAACTGCGAGATGCCACGAACAACAAAAAAATACTAACAATACAAAGATGGTCAACACGTTTGTAAATTTCACGGCCCATTTTAAAACAAGCGGTTTGACGGTTGAAATCCAATGAAATTGTTGTTGTTGGTGTAGGTAAATAGGTTATCCATTCTAAACTGTAAGCGATAAAGCTGAAATGCAAAAACTAAGCCTCTGCCACAGACAGTAAGCAAGTCAGTGGGATTGTTTCTGTCAACGGGATAGTTTTTGTCAGCGGGATAGTTTCTGTCAGCGGGATTGTTTCTGTCAACGGGATAGTTTCTGTCAGCGGGATTGTTCTTGTCAGCGGGATAGTTTCTATCAGCGGGATTGTTTCTGTCAACGGGATAGTTTCTGTCAGCGGGATTGTTCTTGTCAGCGGGACTGTTTCTGTCAGCGGGATTGTTTCTGTTAGCGGGATTTTTTCTGTCAGCGGGATTGTGACTGTAATGGTCACAGCTGAAAGGGCTAAGAAAGGAACTTGGATAGGTCAGTAAAAATCAGACACTTCCTTATTAGTCACTTCCGTTTTCCTTTTAATGTCAGAACCCTAAAAGTAGAGAAGACCTTATACTAAGAAACCCTCTAATCGAAACTTGAATCTTGCATTAAAAACAAAACAGAATCGAAACCGTTAATCACGCCTATAAAATATTATCACCATGTCATACAATTTCCATTCTGTGTCGATAGGTTGTTCAACAAGCTATGATGTTCCGCAGGTTGCCTAGACAGTACGGCGCTGCGCCCACGCATTCACGCACACTCGCTAATACACTATTTATAACTATTATTTATTGGCTCCATTCCATCAACATGTTTATGGGGAAAGAATTAATGACAGCGGTGATAGATATAAAACAAATTCAAACTTTGATAACGATGGAGTCTGTTTTGGGAATGAACTTGATGGACAAACATATTGAGAAGAGGAAACAACAATAAACCCTAATATACTGGGTGAAGAGGACAAGGCTGCTACATAAATCTCTCGTCACCTGAAATTGGCAGCAAGAAATACTTTAATCTTTAACAAATACGTCGATTACGATCGCCATTTATATATATTAGGCTGCCGACACTAATTTATTCAGATGTTTTAAAAAGCCGCCATTATCTTAGCTTTAGAGCACTACCGTACTATTCTTGGCCATAAAACTGTAATACAGTGGACTCCCGATAATCCGGCCCCTGTCTAATCCGGCGCCCCCTGTAATCCGACATGACTTTGAATATGTATTACATATGTATTTGACAATCTTCGCTAATGTAGATCACGCAGGTTTGAACTCGTACGCGCCACCGCTATGTAATTTGTATATTGAACCGAGCTGCATTATATTCATTACTAGCTTTTGCCAGCGGCTTTGCCCGCGTGTATGTAGGTGTTTATATGCTATTCCAGACTATAATCTATCTACGTGCCAAGTTTCATTCAGATCCGTTACGTAGTTTTTGAGTTTATTCGTGACAAACATACGTACAAATCTTTCCTCTTTATAATATTTATTCATTTTAATAACGGCTTCCCATAGATACTTCATAAAAAACCTTGAATTAATGCTACTCTGGGCCGCTAATGTAGCCATAGCGTACTTTGTTCAAGTGTTTATAGTAGGTGTGTGTTCACTTGTAATATTGTAAGGTACCTATCTGCGTCATCTACACGAGATACTCCATGTTGGTATCAAACTTCACTGCATATTACAAAACAAAAGTCCCCCGCCGCGTCTGTCTGTCTGAATGCGTCTAACTCAAAAACTAACGGATTTTCATAAGTACGGTTTTTACCGAGAGAAAGATAGATTCATGTGGAAGGTTTAGGTGTCTTATTTATTACGGTTTAGCGTACATTAACTAAATATGACGATAATTGTTGAAGATGTTATAAGAAAACCGATAGTACGTTTCGGGATTAAGAATAGGTATATTTTTCGACATCCACGCGAGCGAAACCGCAGAATAAGCTAGTATAGAACTTATATATTATACTGCATATTGTAGTTTTGGGGTTTTCTATATTCAAGTTCAGGTTTCCCCAAAACTTTTTACATAACAACTCAAGGAAAATCCATAGTTTGTGTATTTTCGACCATGAATGTTGTTGCCATGATCATCCTTCATAATGGAGTCTATATCTTCTTGTTCCGATCTAAATTCAAACTCAAACAACGTAAAACAAAAATTGGTACAATTTCTTAGTTGGGTGAAGACTAGCTGGAATCGCTGGAAAAACAACAGAAAAACGAATGGATGGACCTGCAATAGTTTTCCAAACAAGATAAAACGAACAAATGTGTTGTCAAGATGCAATTAAGAAAGATATACTCGTATTTTCAATGTGAAAGTTTAGATGAATGTCTGTTACTCAATCCCGTCGGAACGGCTGTACGGATAAACAAGTGTCAAGTTCAATTTTTAGGACGGACAAAAACACGTCGGGAGTAGGTACAAATGTCAAATCGTGTTGTAGTTCATTCTTCGTTCGGGCCCCGGACTAATCATCCGTCCGAAGGTGCTAGGGAGTAGGAAACGCCCGTTACGAAGGCCGAAAATACGGACTTCGTGCTTAGGGAGTAGACCCCCTGGATATGGCTCACTGATGGTTTATAACCCAGATTACTTTTTATCCCGGTACTACGTTCCCGTGAGATAATTTCCGACAACCACGCGGACAAAGCCGCTGGCTGAAGCCAGTAGTATATATTTCACGGGTATGTGGTCACAAGTATAAAATTTGTAATCAACAACGACAAAGGGCTTCTTCTAACAATCACCGGAAACGTATTATAAGGAGTAAATGTGAAATACATTTTAGTTAAATGCTACGGTAACCCTGAATAACAAGAGCGTGAATTTAAACCCCTCCCGCTTCCTAGTCTATTGTGGTGGGTTCACCCTAGCATATTTACTTAGCTTAGTTAGAAGCGTAACAGGAATCCAAACACAGAATTATTCGCCGAAATGCCAAGAAAATTTACGACGAGATAATTCGGGAGAACAGTCATGTTTCTTCTTGAATAAACTAATTTTGCTGAATAAACAGCTAAACAAGGCCCGTGTTAGCAAGTTCTACATCCAAGTAACACAATGGGGTGTAACGTGGCTGCACGTTGCCCTGCAGGCTCTGATAATAAAACCTCTTTATTGTGTTTAACTTTGTACACTCAGTTACTTTGTTGCAGCTCTGGCGATTTAAAAGCGACTCGTGCGCTTGGGGACTTGTAATTAAATGAACGGTTGTGTAGAGAAGGCGCTAACTGTTACACAAAGGGACTCCTTAAACAGATAATGCACGCGGTAAATGTTTGTACAACATAACACAGGAACCGACAATGTGTTAAAGTTACATTTTGTACAATAAAACATAATTTTTAGCCGTCTGCACTGTGTATGGGCGGGATCATTTAATTATCCACATCTTATTACGTACTCAGATTGGACTCATTTAGGAAGGTCGCCGTAATCGGGTTTATCTTAGTCCTGTATTAATAAATCACTCCAATTTAGGAATTGGAACTATCTTTGAAAATGATTGGAAATTATTACAAACACTAGAATTTAGATGTGATTAACATTTGAACAATTACGCAAGGAATTGCAACCAAATAAGATTGGTTATAAATTGAAAACAATAATACCTACGGAGTTAATTAGGAAACAAAGTTTATGGTCCCTGCCGTAAAGACAAACCGCCGCGAACTGCTTGTTTATACAGATGGTTAAACATATATCCTAACTTAGTGCCTATTAGTTTGAATTACCAAGTTACAGCTAAGTTCAATCAAGGCTTTGCGCCGGAGTTGTGAAGTTTCAACAACGAGTCGTTACTTGCAGCTGCTAATCTCTATATTCATTACAGTATTGTTGGCAGCGAGCTCAACGCATTCCGTTTTACGTAAGTGTCCTTTGAAGTGTCGTTTAATAGTAAAATTCGTTGCGTTATTTGCAGCAACACTTTTTTTTTTTTTTGTTCTTCAGGATTGTATTGTCTATGTTATATCTGCTTTTTTTTGCCTAGAGAGCGCGAATCGACGTCGGGACTAATTTACTTAGTGTAAATAAATTGGGTTATTAGAACTGCACGCCGAATAATACAAGTGACGCCTTTAAGTTACAGGAAGTATTAAGAACTATGCGTAGGTAGATATCTGCATAATAATATCTAGAATTCACAGTTAAAACTTGGTCCAAATTGAGAAGACAGAAGCCACAGTTGAGCAACAAGCAGGAATAGTAGTAGAAAAAGTGGCGGAGCAATCAGCGACAATTTGCACTCCCACACTTCTCAACTTTCGTATCTGGACGGAAGAGGCAATATAAGTGATTAGGCTCTATCACTGGCCACACGTTGTGTCAGCTGGGCCCGTGGGCGTGCCCGCACCTACCGACTGGCCCGGAAGGGAAAGTAAAGGGACGAATTTATGATACCTCGTTTGAAGCATAAATTTACAAGCCAAATGGATTCTTAAGAGAACAGTGATAAAGTGCCAACACGTGCTTTGTGTCCTGAAAGGCACTTCTCTGAATATTTTGCTAGGAATGTACAAAGTGCACATTCTTAAGCACATGTTAAACACTTGGAGTTCGCACCTGCGTTAATTTCATTTGAATATCATTGTGGATGCTTCACATACAATCCCGTTTATTCGATGTCACACGCAATTAACAAATCTTTCCTCAACTGAGATAAATGTTCGCAACAATTTAACATGTGATAAATGATACGTGTCATATTTGCTTCATTTGTAAATGATGCAATCGCTAAAACCGCTGGAAAGCTCGAGTTTATTGTGATAAACACTCTTGTTTTCATGCACTTTATCAATGCTATAAAAATAAGACAATTTCGAGCAAAATGCGAGCTCCGAGTGAATTCGGCTGGCGTAGGTCAAGACACGCCGCACAAATCTGAGGTACATTAGCCGGATGGAGATAGATCGCCCGATCGGTCTCCCCAAATACCGACAAGGACACTTCCATCTACATTTATTCGTACAACGAGTGATGCGATCAAATGGACGACGTCCGGCGACCCACGTGCGCCCACGCCGCACAACATATGATATTTAGAACAAATCTTAGAAGATGCATAGTGCATTATACAAATTGTGGCTGTCCACTGCTGTGTGCTATTGATTTATGCTCGATGTTAGGTGGGAGATAAGGCCGGTGCGATTCTATTTAGATGGTTTGCACTGCGCCGCAACAAGCTGCTTCCGCGATTTTGAGATGCTGAAGTGGCTAGCGGTTGTTTGTCTTCTATTGGGTATCGTAGAGCTATTCGAGAATAAACTGGTAACAATATATAAAAACATATCAAGCTTGATCAGCACAACTGAATTTTTCAAGTTTGCCCTTACTAACAAATTACAACAAACTGTATAATTAAGTGGAACGTAAAACAGGGCTGAAGAAAAATATTGATTTTTAGACAAAAATAAAATCAATCATCTGCCTAGCCTTTTCTGAACTGTGATGGGGTCGGCTTCCAGTGAAACTGACATGATTCCATGACACAATATTTTAAGAAAAAACTAGGTATTTTATAATTATTAATATTAAATGACGCTTTGTTTCTTCGAAGGGCAGAGGTGTACCCTACTAGGTACACCCAAATTTGGCCAGTTTAGTCATGTAATGGGGACGAGCCTGTTGCATTTGAGTACTTAGTAGATAAAATTACGACTTTAAAATAATCATTCCAAAAACTGGATGGTAAACTGGATTCAGTTGTATATTTCAGAACCGTCCGAATCAGTTCATTGCTGAGATGAAGTTATCTTGTCTATGGCTTAGTTTCATTTGTGGGATATTTTTAAATGAACTTCATAAAATATCTAAACAAACACGGTCATTGTTACTCAAACGGGCATTTGTCCTCAAATAGCAGAATAAGTTCGTTTCAAAAAGTCTAAATTGTCAAGATCAGGACCAGTGACCATAGTTCGCGTGGAGGTCACAAGATGATTTTTCCATAATTATTAATATTTAACGTCCATTAGTGGGGTAACGGGAGTTCAAAATTTGTATAGGGGTTGCATTTTCAAAAATCCATTTTGTGAGGATGCGTCATGCTTCATAATAACTATCTGTATGTCATATTTCAGCCCAATCCCTTCAGTGGTTTGAGCTGTATTTACAGATCAACCAGTCAATCAGTCACGATTTCCATTTCCAAGAAAAAAATTGGGGATACTTTCTTCTAACTATCTTGACATATATATTATGTATAGGTAAATCTATGGATAAACGAGAATTTTATAGATTAAAGTATTTGAAAAAAATGCAGAATAAAATGGCTTCTAAACGTGGTAAAAACGTTAATACACGTGCTTAATAATAGGCGTATAACAACAAACACTTTAGTGTGGTCGATGGTCGCAGGACAGGAATAACCATATGTGCGACCACCCCGCTCATTAATCTAACACAAATAGATAGTGGTACAGAGCCGGCTCTAGCCGTGATTAAACCACCAATCCTTCCTGGCTATAGATCAATTAAATTGCACTTAAGATAAGACGAAGGTATGTATGAAAATTGACAAGTTTCCAAAAAAGGTCCACTTCGATCATAATCACTACATAGTAAATTAATTTATAAAGCAGTCGCTTGCCGCGTCCTAATGTCTGTTTGTATGCTTAGAACTACACAACGGATTTTGATGCAGTTTTTTTAATAGATAGAGTGATTCAAGAGGAAGGTTTATGTGTATAATTTGTCGACATATTATGCGGGTGAAGCCGCGGGCGGAAGCTAGTATTTAATATTTTATAGTCTGTTTTGTTCCACTGCAGGGCAAATGCCTCCGTTTCTCCTTTTCTTCTGATATTTATTTCAGATGAATGTTTGTAAATACATATATTCTCATAGTGTAGATTTATATTTAAATTAATGACTTTGTTTTCGATGTATTGTATTTTGTTTTCTCTTTTAGTCTTACACACTCGTTGTCAACATCTCTTTTCATCTACTTTCCTATCGCTGGTATGCTGCAAGAGATAGGCATCGCCTTTATACGTCTTCCCCTATTGATTAAGGCGATAAACACACGGCACCGCTCGACCGCGCGGTAGAAGCAGTTTGCGGTAGAAACGAGCACCGATCGACCGCGCGGTCGGGCGGTGCACGTGTGTTAGGCATCAACGGATTTCTTAGAGACCAATGCGACATGAGATCCGCTTCACCGCCTACCGCGGCGGAGCGCGGTGCCATGTGTAAAACGCCTTAATAATTAATAAAGTTTAGAGTTACATAGGCAAACTCAGAAGATTTAAACAAACTACTCACTTTAAAAAAAAATTGTTGTCTCTGAAATAAACCAAAAATAAAAAAAAAATGACTAACCGGAATCCATAAAATTTCGGGAAAATATACCTATTTTCCCGAAACTTGATGGACTACGGTTTTGATTGTATGTGAGTCAAATTTTGAATTCAGGCGCTTTTTTAACTGGGGATCGCCGAATTTGATTCGGCAGTGAATCCCTAACGTCAGATTAGGCAACGAGTTCTTTTTTTTTGAAGAGTTTTGTATTGTGCAGGAGGATTTAATATATTGGATATTTCTCAACAGCATGTGAAGCTAAGTCAGAGGCCCATGGGCAGCATAAAACTCTGACACCAGGTTAGTCACTAAGCACACGAGAATGAAGGAATATATTGGTATGACAAATGCCAACTTTACTTTCCCTGTTTTCCGACAAAGCTTTATTGAACGTTTCCACATCTTTGTTCGGCAATTGACCATACGGAACATTACAATGGATGAGTGTATATTGTAGTTTTAACGTCAATATAGTTTGGCAACATTTTCATCTTGTTATTAATTATTCAGTGGAAAAGGTGACATAACTCATTAATGATCTTTCATCACAGATTTTTAGAGGTAGGTATCTTGGTTTGGTGTTTGGCATGTTCTTGACATTTGAATGACGCTCAGTTTACAACAACGAATTGTAACATTCAGTAGACATTCCTTTCTCGCTGAACATCTACCTAAAATATGTTTCGTCTCTAGTGTCCCACAAAGCCCCCTGGGGGAAAAAATACTTCGCGAAAATACTGGTCGTAATGGAAAAAATACTAAAGGGATTTAGAAATAAATTTTATCTAGGTATTTCAAATATTCAAATGTTAATCTCAAATTTTTCATTATTAAAAACCATTTTTCATTATTTTAGGACTTGTCAAATAATCTTTAAAAAAGGTTCCGTCGCCAAACAGAGTTTGAGAGCCACTATCATATCAATTCGTTTAACATTTAACAAATTGTGCAAGTTACAAGTTGGTAGCTGTGAGTCAGTCGGCATTCCTGACCTTATTGCACCATGGCGGTATCTGGCGGATAAGCGTTCATCGCTCCGGTCCGCAGGTATTGCCGTGAGGGAGAGTATACGTCTTCATAATATGGTTGAACACCGCCTCGTCTTGATAGTATGGTCGGGAAGAAAATGTTCAACGTTTATGGTCGTATTTTCTTAAATGTTACTGTTTGAGATGAATATTCTTGACCGGATTTGTTCCATATTTTTCGGTACTATTGAGCACAAGTAGATCCATCAGGTTAAACTACGCTTGCCGGGGTTGGCCGTGGATGGGTGACCATCTTTACATACAAGACCCCTCAGAAGCCCGAAAATCTGACAGCCAGTCTTACCAAGGGGTATCGTATTGCCCAGTTACTGGGTTGTGGAGGTCTGATAAGCAGTCGCTCCTTGTAAAATACTGGTATTCAGCTGCATCCGGTTAGACTGGAAGCCGACCCCGACATAGTTGGGAAAAGACTAGGCAGATGATGATGAGTTACTATTGAGCGAACACTCTTTTTACGCCGGGGGTTAAAATCTCTTACTTCTACAGTAATAGTTTACATAGGTACCTCTACATTTTCAGCCTTTACTAACATTTAAATGGACGGTGATATTTACAATATTTGAATTTAATAATTATAATTTAAATAACACGTCTTGGCAATTTTTATAAATAAAAAGACTAACTTTGTCATAAATACAAAAGTTTTCACACTTAGACGTCTAAGTACCTACTCGTCTGCATGGCTGGCATCTCGAAAAGTGCCCAAAAGACTGGCAGGATTGCCACGTTCAATGGCAATGCTAATTGCAATTCGTTTTTTTTTATTGATGAAATGAATGTTTTTTCTCCGTGTTCTTTTAGTATTTTGCTTTCCATTTTAGTGTCGTTTGAGATGCATTGAGAAGAGCAATTAACAGGTTTCTTCGATAGCATCAGTATCAAGATACATTCTAAAATCAAGATTCGACAACAATCTACGATATGAATCAGAACATTTATTAAAAAATGTGTGATCATATCTTAATCTACTATAGTAAATCTTTATTCACATGTAAAGCCATGTTCTCCGAAATAAATGCTACTAATAGATCCTCTACAAACTCTTTAAACATAACATTTTATAACTGTAATAAAATAAAGCCTTCTTTAACGGCACCTCACTGAATTCATTAATACATTAGAGAGCATCTCATAAAACTTTGTTCTTCGGAAGTACATTATAAGTATCTAGACGAAGTGCATTCCCAGGTGGTCGGGTGTCGAGTTACGATGGCTTGTACTGTACATAATAAAACAACTGCTCAGCCAGACGTACCGTCGATCATCGTACACGTCGGCAAAAGCTATGGACTAAAATACCAACACCATTGTGCGTAGAAAGAGTTCGAACTTTAAATGAAGGGGTTTTTATTCTATATCTCATAATTCTAGGGTATGAATGAGACTATATCAAAGAGTCTACTGGCATGTAAATTATTCTTCAATTATCATTTTCTTTTGTTTGAATTTTTCATACAGAATAATTCTACAAATTCACTGTTTTAATGTAAAAATACCCTTACCTACATGATATATGACAACGTCGCATTTTCTTAGCTTTAAATTTGGATGAAAATTAATTACCTACTCGTATTTACCAATGAAACTGAGATACCTACACACATCGAAATAAATTAATTATGATTGACATCACATCTTCGAAACGATGCATTTTTGGACCACATATGACAGGACAGGATGTAAAAAACACGTTGTAGTGACCTACATACCAACATGTATGGGGAGATTTAGGAGAAACTCAAGACGACGGCTTTTCTTTGAGGGCTGGAAATCATCAAATGCCTCCTCCCGCTGTGGGTGGAGCGGAAAGGAGTGTCAGACTCTTACTGACTAAAACCCATCCATGTTCCTTCCTTAGCCCTTAATGTTGCGGGGTAGCGGTAACCCTTTCAGACAATCCCGCTTAAGACGGTGGCTACGATATATATGACAATATGATACGATCCACGGGCAGTGATAAGTTTAACTAACGACTTAACCTAGCTGATAGTTTTAATACCTAATCAAAACTCCAGATTGCTCCTAAGATCCCAGAAATTTTGCGCATCAGATTAAAACGGACACCTGTTTAGTATGCTGAAGGATTAATGAACGTTGTAGTGTGCATATAAGCTGAATGTGCTGAAATGACACTCGTAATTGCGATACTTCTCATTCTATTGGGCTCGCTAGCAGTCTAGCTTCCAATCTGTCTCGATTTCAAAAGCGCCAGCAAATTGCACCGTGCATGTGCCAACGCAAACGATATTTCAGACTGTGAGGTAGACTGCAATTTAGATCGTCATTTTTTTCAACTATCTATCTTATTCAGTCAATGGCAAATTTTACAAAGTAAACTTGCAGATACGAATTGAAGTTATAAATAAGTTCTTTCATTAGTCTTATCAGAGACGTAACTTTGTAAGTAGAGCATTAACTTCATAACTCGAAGTAAATGATTTGGCACCATTCCCAAAGTATAAATTAAATTATAACCGTTTTATTAGAAAATATCTAGTAGTTTAGTTAATTTAATTTTCCAAATCTGTGTTATATTAAAACTATAATTTGCATAATTAATATTTATACCAAATAAACAGTCAATTAACCATGTTGAGAAAAACTTAATCAAATCTTTGGTTATGAGTATGACGAAAAAATATTGTATTTACCGGAACATTTAAAAATCAATTGCCGTAGGTATCTTGCAAAAACTCGAAAATGGCAGAACCAATTTGTTTTTTTTTTTGTTTTATTCGCTGGTTGGAACATTGGGAAAAACCCAAGGGAACAGCCGAAAAATCGTAATAGAATTTTCGACAGGACAACGTCTGACGGGTCAGCTAGTTATAAATAATTCACGAGTTCCCACCGTTAATGATTGCAGCCGAATGATTAACGACCCTAATTACCATCAATTATGCCTACCTGAACAGTTCCAGGCTCCGAGGTGCTTACCAACTGGTAAATTACTATGTAAATCATAGGCAACAGACGTGATAGTTTATTTTTACACAAGTTGGTCGTTATTACCGCAAAGTGGAAGCGCGTGGTCGTGGCATAGTGCGTGGTTATTCAATCCGTTTTTTTGCGTTGTTGAGAAAATCACGGGATTGGAAATTGCTTAATAAGTAGTATTGGTTTTCTCACATTTCCAAATGAGGTATTTAACTAAAATGATAAAAAACGTCTATTCAATGACATAAAGAAAAGAGCAGCAAAGAAGACTGAATTAGAACATCGAAAAACAGTTTTGGAGATCAACGCTCCCGTTGTCTACTTCCAATAGACTAAAATGGTTACTTTCGATGAGGATGACAATACTACTAAGATTTAATAAGAAAACATACATTTTCATGACAAGTATTTATTAAGAATGATAAAGATCAAATTTATTTTAAGTACCTGTATATAAAAAAAAAATCACAGAAATAACAATCACGGCTACACTCGCTGATTTCATTGGAAACACCAATGAAGTTCATACCTACTAGAAGTAAAATAAAATGACAAGACTTACCAGTCCGATATCCTGCATTGGAGAGATATGTAGCGAAGGTGTTGGTCTCATGCGTAGCCTGCCACATCGGAGATGAGCAGTTGTCGTTGTTGGTGTACACGTTGTGGTTGTGAACATACACGCCAGTCAGCAACGAGCTCCTGGAGAAGAGACAGTAGTTTATCACCAGAAATTGTCAGTTTATATGAACGAAGTATAGATATGTTTTAAGAGTACGACGTGGACCCAAAATGCATCATGAGCACATGAAGTAGGTAGAAGTGTTATTCCCGAAAAGGATCATTAAAACACAATACATCGTGTAATTCTAGTCGTCTTACAAATGTAGTCCAATTCATGTATCTGACATAAATAACCTCTAGGCGTGATTAAAAAGTTGTGACCATTATATATTATTAAGATAATAGGTACAACGAAAAATAAATAATGCATTACAATAAGTAAATAGTGTGTAGTAGTAGTATATGTACGTATCGAAGGGTAGATCATTCCATCCTCCTATTCTATGAGACAAAATTTCTTAAGCCAATCTAAAACAGTCCATGTCCAATAGTCCTCTACAGGCTGTTTTAAAAGAACGTCGTGCGTTTACAATTTTGTGTGTTTTAATCATCCAAATTTTCATACATATTTTTATTTTATGAATGATTAGTAGTCAATGGATACATGAATTAGGCTGCCGTTGTAAGACGACTAAAATAGCACAGTGTATAGATAACCTAAAATATCCAACCATATACAATTAATTTGTGAAAACTTGCTAATAAGAAATTGAAACTGAACAAAGTCACACGCATTGCAACAGTTATAGGCTTTGAATTTATATTACACTATCTGAATTTATTACAGCCATAAAGGAAGTCACCTTTAATCGATATAAACAACAAAACAGGCTTTTCGCAACGGCTTTTAGTATAAACACTGACGGTGGACAGTGTGAAAGCAGTCGCATTAGCCTCCAATTAGTAATATAGTCGTTGGAACCAGTTGCAATTGTAAGTTGTCAGTCAGTCTAAGTATTGCTTGGAGTGATTTCAGAGCAACCTATAATGGTGCGGGATCTATGTCATTTATATTCTAATGGCACTTAACTGAGTCGTTATTTGCTGAAAGGCGTCAATCGTGATCGGAATTGCCTGTAGATTTTATCGCAACTGCCAATAAGATCTAGAGCTGATGAGAAATATAGAGCTGGATATGAATTGTGAGTTGTTTTAAGTTTATGTTTTCAGATTTATCTTTTAACTGTCATACTAAGCGGATATTAAACTATCGTAAAGGTTTTAGTGAAAAGTAGAAAGTTGCAGTTGAATACTGTACCTTGACGGACAGCACATGGGCGTAGTAGTATAAGCATGACGGAACTCCGCTCCGGCACTCCTCACGGCCTTCATAGTTCTCGGCATAAAGTTCAAGCTTCCCAGTTCCACGTCCTGGTCATCAGTGAGGATCAGAATGATATTCGGCTTCCGTTCCCTCGGCTGCGGGTACGGGATATAGCCGCCAGTCTGCCATTTATTCGCCGACTTCAACTTTGGTCTGGTCGAGTTCTCTCTCACAGGCACGTGCGGCCTCTCTGGCGCCTTACTCTGAGGAATAGGCCTCCTTGCAGAGTTCCATGGTTTCTCTATGCTACTTCTGTTCCAGTGTTTCTCTGCCTTCCTTGACTTCTCATCCTTTTTCAAACTGTACGGCTCTATTGTCCTGTTGGCACCGTCTTCTAAGGAATGGGCATCAGTGCCTTTTCTCCTATCTCTTCTTACTTCATGTTCTCTGTCCCATCGGCGCCTGTCCCCACGATACCGTGAACTGTTTTTGTGCCTTAGATTCCTCCTCTCGGGGATATCAGTAAGTGTTCCATTGAATGTTGTCCTGTTCCGATTGTTCTCTCTGTTCCTCAATTCTCTGGATCTCGAAGTTTCTTCGTCTTCATACGAGTCTCGTCTTGCAGATGTTAGTAAGAAATTCCATGTCAAGACTAGCGATATGAACTTTAAATTCATATTGGTTTATTGTTTCAAGTGAAAAATGTTTTTTTTTTTCTGTAATTGTATAGTTTTGAATGTAAAATTACGTCGCCACATAAGTTATAGACTTCAAGGATCGCCTCGGGCACCGGTTCACCATTTTTGTACACCAACTGCAACAAACGAGACAATGAATTAGTTCTATTCATATTTAGTTATTCAAACAATCTAATACGAAAGTCAAAATAATAAACCGCAATTACCAAGTCATTGATTCAAAGTCGTTTCAATAACTTGGGACGTTTACGTTATCTTGCCGTGGACCTATTCCATGTTAGCTTTGGATATTGAAATATGTTTCAGTTGGTGCGCAATCAATATCGGAGCATTTAATGGCTTTCGTCCAGGGCATCAATCGTGAGTTGCTTTTAACAGAATTGGACTGGTATCGGTTGGGACGCCTGAATGAACGTTCAACTTCCTGCGCGAGGTTTTTTTTTAAATAGATGTTGGTCAATCTACAGCAAATATAAAATAAAATAGCATTCGAGCTGTCGTTAAAATAAGAATTGGAATCCTGCAGACATAGAAAATCAAATAAACGAGAATATCGCTCACGTATGCCGACACTAGGAATGAATATTTGAATAGATACGTTAAGTGCAATGCCGCTATAAACTAGTGCTAAAATACACGCGGAGTATTTATGGATAACATTAACATTTGATAGAGAAGTTAAGTGTCCATAGACGAAATTATGTTTGCAATATAAACATTTATTTATGTTGCCGTTTCTGTGTGATGCGAGAACAATATTGAAAGTGTTAGTACAAACAGCTGCGAAGTGTGTGCGAAAGCTATACCTACTAATATTATAAAGAGGTAAAATTTGTTTGTAGGTATGTAGGGGGTAATCTTCGGAACTAATGATCCGATTTTGATAATTATATATTTTATCCCTGAGTGTCATAGGCATTTTTTTTTAAACCATGCGTATGAAGTCGCGTGTGATGTTCTAGTTAGAAATAAAACACCAAATAACATAGATACGCTAACATTTTTTTGTAAAAGTCCGGAAACCATTATCTCGGGATAGGTACGAATTGGTTATGTAAATTCTAAAGACTTCGACTATTAATAATTATTCTATTTGAGCCTATAGTTTTCATAGATATAATATATTATATCACCTATCAGACTTAAAATAGCAATACTTATGTATATCTACATCCTTAACATAAACACTGCCACAATTTTTTGTGGGTACGTGTTTGTGGCCCCATCGCTATCAACAAGAAAAGTACTTCTAGAATGTCTCTATTACTTTCCCAGAAACCCGAGTTGTTCACAAAACAAAAATACCGTTACTATTGGTTTTTCCAAGCTCAATGTTTATTAATTCGTAGGGAGTGAACGCGCGTGCGGCTGACCGGTCGGGCATTCGGGCGGCCGCCGCGCACGCCGCCAGGTCATCTTGATTTATATCCCCAGCCTAATTGATAGGGGACGAGATGCGATCGATGACGTCACGCCACCCCGTCGTATTGCCCCTCTACACTATTTATTATTCTATAGTTGGTCACACTGCTCGTGAAACAATACACTCTAAATGAGAATGGTTGTATTCACGTCCACGCGTGCGTTATATGTAGTCAGAACACTGAACGAGACGACTTAACTTGAAAGTACATGCATAATGCTGAAGTACTGCGTTTTAAGATGCCAACGATGTGAATACTTTGTGGAGTGTGAATGGGCTTTGGCTTCGCACTCTAATGCAACGTAATTTTCCTCATATTATGTTAATACAAAGCTCTCATAAACTAGATTTTCTTGGAAATATAAACGAAGATCATCTGCGGCATATTCCTAGTCATTTAAACCGCTCAAGATAGAAAACATTTCGGAAAAGGGAGAGTTGGTTATTTTTCTTTCGGGTTTTTTTTGCCACCGCGTAGGGGAAGTCAGCTCAAAGCGGCCATAGAAGGCCAAGCGGCCACGATTCATTTTTCGGATATTTGAAGTGAAAGCGCGACGTTGCCATTCTGCACGCGTAGTATACCTCCCGCCCCGTGCCGATCAGTCATTCGGTAGCGGTGGGATCGAGCGGGTGGCGCTTAGTGAAAAAAAATACGTTTTCGCGTCATTTGTTAAAAATTTACAAGGTAAGTTTGACCTGTTTTGGTCAAACCTGTTTAAGTTTAAATGCTTGCATTACACGTGTATTGTTACTTGTGTATTTGGCTTTGTTTCTTTAGTAGTAGCTCAAAATTTGATAAATAATGTGGGAGTAGTTAATTTTTATAACAAAATGGGCGATAAAGGCAAAGCGGCTCGGGCAAAGTGGCCAGGTGACCGCTTTGCCCTTATTAAAATATTATGATTCGATTGATAATACTCAGTTATTTTGTTTAGATGGTCAACAATTACAAACGTAAAACTACCCAGGCGTCTTGGGATGAAGTTACGATGGCCCGAGCAATCAAAGATATAAATGAAAAGCGCGGCTCAGTTAAATTTATCGCAATAAAATACGGTATCCCTCGTACAACTCTCAGAAGACACTTGCAAACAGGATCTGCCATCAAGAAACTTGGTAGATTTACAACAGTATTTACCCCAGAGCAAGAAGAAGAGCTCCTAGAGTACATGTTTCATATGAACAACCTCTTTTTTGGCCTTTCAAAGGAAGATTTTCTGCAGCTTGTATTTCAATATGAAAGGGTAAAGGCAGGGTCATCTGGAACGCAGAAAAATGCTGTACCTCGTACTAATACGACGGGAAAAACATCCAAGACTAAGAATAATACTCAAAAAAACTGCGATAATGTCACAAACCAAAATTATTTTTGTCTGATTTGCATCGAGCCATATGAAGATCCACCCGTAGAGGACTGGATTCGCTGTGATGACTGCCAGTTATGGGCTCATGAATCGTGTACGACATATTCCGGAAATGGAGCTTACTACTGTGATAACTGTCAAGAAATCTGATCTCTGTTATAATTTAATTTTAATTTTGATAAAAGATAAAGACTGTTGAAAGACTTAAGTAATAGAAGTAACTGTGATTAATAAAAATGTCAAGTATCAACCTAATAGGTAGTAGTTCCTAAAATTTTAACTAAAGTTTTAACTAGTAATTTGACTTAAATTAAAATATGAATATATTGATTATTTTATTAAAAAATATATAATATTATGTTTAATAAAAATAAATAATGTTTTAATTTTTTTTTTTGGATTTTTATTTTGTCTAGCACGATATATTTCAACAAAAAATAAACATTTCCGAAGAATTTTTGGGGTGGCCTCTATGCCCTTTCCACTATGGCCGCTTTAGGCGACCCCTCGGGCAAAGCGGTTTTTTGATATGTTTTTGTAATCTACAAATCTAAGGCTTATATTTAAATTTGCGCAAAATTTAAATTGCAAATTACAAAAATTAAATAAATTCTCTACCTATTAGTATAAAACTATTTAAAAAAATGTATCGTTTTATAGGTTTTTTCTTAATTTAAAGTTAAGGTGGCCGCTTTGAGCTGACCTCCCCTAAACAACAAAAGTCCAGTGCGGTCATAGCATAACTGGGTCACTTATAAAACGGTGCGACACTACTCTAAATGCACAAAAGCTTCTTCAATTTAATTAGATTTCTAATTTTAAATGGCCCAGTGCTGGCGCAAAAAGGTCGCATGCGATGGCAAAATTATAAACGTTGGCGAGTGAAACAGTGAGTGTCCGCTGTCCGCGTGCCTCGCAGGATTAGGGTCCGCATTAATAAATGAGTGTTCATACAAGTTAGAACAAAGCCAACCCCAGCTTAGCACAGTATTTTTCTTCAGTTGACCTTTTAACCTGCAGTAATTCGTTGAACACGCAACGAATTAATTTATTCACAATAGACATCTTCCATGTTTACCAAAGCTTAAATTAGCTTAGTTCTGAACGTTCACTTATGTAAAGTTTGCTGCCGACATTTTCGTTCAGCGTTTTCGTTGTTTACGAGAAGAAAGCACGCAGAATTCAGTGCTACAACAATAACAGACTAACATTTCCTATGTTTTGTTTTAGCAAATAGTGCAATAACCTATAATATAATGAGAAAATAATATGCGAACGGTGATTGTTATGGCTCTGTTGATTTGATGTTTCGCCCACGTTTTAGTAACACAACTTGGTATATCGCTATGTGGTATGTGAAGCATGTGCCGAATAATAATATATTTATTTACCTTGGGAATGTAGCGCCTCGCTGGTTGCGCGGCGAGAAAAAGCTCAAAGCTGCCAGTTTCAATTTTGGTATCAAGCGCTTTAGCGGATTTCGGCCGTCCATGATAGGATTATTCGATACCTTTGTCTACTGCTCTCCTAGCATTTTATCTCGATTAGTATCTAAGTATTACCTACGATCTGCGAACGGGTTAAGCCGTCTCGTCCTCACCGTAATGTAGATAAAGTTGTCATTAAAACCTCCTTTAATGATTTCATTGATATCCTTGAGTTGCTTATTAGCAGGTAATGGCTATGGCAGTTAATATTGCAGCTTACACTAATACTACAGTTTCAAACGGCCTCATTACTTCTTATAAAACAGCTTTCATCTCTCATCAAGTTTTCTTTGCGTTTATGACCAGACTCTTTAATTAAAACATGGGATAAACTTCATAATTACACCCTGTTTGCTTTAAAATCAGGAAGTCGTGTTGCACAAACATTGTTAATGAGCGCTCATAAATTAGAAGATAATCAGTCGATCGGCAAAGTTCTCGCCAGCCCTGAGCCAACCTTCCTTCTGAATCTCTGTAATGGCGCCGCGACAAACTTTATTCTTTCCTACTCTCTCTTGATAACATTAAATTCCTCGTAAAGTTGAAATGAGCGGGTTTTTTGTCGCTTATTTAATTACTGTGTAATAAAATTATCCTTTCAAGATGATTAACGTTTTAATCTTTATCTACGTTCTTTTACCGGGATTCACCACTAGCTCAAGACGCGATATTGTTTAGAAAATTGCATGAGGAAACAGAACGAAACTTCAACGTAATGAAGGTGACGAAGGGATACAATTTTGAAGCTTAGGCACATTACCAACAAACTCCGCGAACACTAACAAACCCACAAAGGGTCAGGCAGAAGATAACTAAATATAAAAATAATATTCAGGTTTCGATAAACAAACTCTTATGTTTGAACAATTACTACCACTATTGCGGGAACAGGTCAAAAAGAGAATCTCTCCGAACCCTGACACATACGCAGTCTGGCAGCAACGTAACAGCTGCTCTTAGAAAACTCATTATTCGTGAAGAGCGAGTGCATCCTTAATCCAAATTCATTTTACCGTCGTAAGTTTAAGTGCACTCGTTTAACCGTTCGTTAACGAGTCGCCGACAATACGTACCGACGGCGGTTACTATTAGTTCTCGATGGAAGGTGTAGATAAAACTAAGGAAGAAGTGCTCCGTGAACTTTCAGTAGCCCGCGAAATTAAAATGTTCCTACGTTTTATCCAATGGTATTTTCCTTTACGTTTAAACATGCTTTGTTGCTATAATACCTGCTGATTGATTCAAATGTTAGGATATTCATATACTGCAAATTTATCAAAAATACGTTCTACTGTTTTTTTTTTTAGTATAGCTCAGGCATGTCTTGTAGTTGCTGAGACAGGAGCCTTTTGGCCTAGTAAAGGTCTTTCTGTTTTTTTTTCCTTTTTTTTTAATATACGTAGGTATAGTTAATTTTGTTTAAATTTTTCTGTGTTTGTGTTTACTTTGGGATCTTGCTGTGCGAGTCCCGATAGGTACATTTTCCTTCTTTCATTCTTTCTACAAATGCATGAAAATACGCAATTCCTCAGTGTAATTACTGAAATGCCATAACTACATACAATGTTCTTCAATAAGGTCAAGTGCACACAGCCCATACAGACAAGCAACTGAAGACTGCAAACAAAAGGCGGTTACTGATAGTGGTACACATAGCGTTCTGTACCATTTCTCATATCTCCATGGGGACCAGATGCGGAAACAAGTATGCTATCAAGATAATCCTACAATATCGAAGAGATAGGGACCGAGTATTAGTTTGTAACCACGCAAACGACAAATACGACGTAAAATATTAAGATATTACGAAATACATGCTGCAAACCGTTATGTCTGCCAGATATCGGAAATAGCTGAATGCAAATTGCCGCCAGCATTACATTTATGGAGTATGCCTAGAGGTGTCTCACGTTTTAGCATTCCAATGAGAGCGTGACACATTATTCTGAGTAACAAGCACACTGAGCAATTAAGTGTAAATATATAACATGCTAATTACGTAGCACCTCTAGTTTGTTAGTTAAGAAAGCGGAGTTGCTGAAATAGTGCTTAACAAGATTTGGGCCACATAGGTAAATAACATGAGACCACGCTTTGTTTCCACGAAGCGTTAGGACGACCCTATAGGAAGTACGGCCATATTTCGCCTGTTATGTTTAAGTCCCATGTAATAGGGGGCGTGTAATAACCAGGCGCAAATCCAGACTCCGAGCTGAGAAATTCCAGATAGAAAAAACCCAATAATACCTTGTACCTGTGTTTTTTTTTTGTAAATCTACGGCGATTATTCTAAAGAAGTCCGTCATGTGAAAATTATCACACTCTATGGCAACAACACACGTTAAAAGATTCTGGTTTAAGCGAGATTTTGTCTGCAATAGCCAGTAGAAAGTAAATATTATAAGCCGTAAATCCCGGCTGTCATTTGTGCATCTTTGACAGTAGTTACGGGTAGTCAGAAACCCAAAAATCTGACAGCCAGTCTTACCATAGGGTATCGTATTGCCCAGTTACTGGGTTGTGGAGGTCAGATAGGCAGTCGATCCTTGTAAAATTCTGGTATTCAGCTGCATCCGGTTAGACTGGAAGCCGACCGCAACATAGTTTGGAAGAGGCTAGGCATATGATGATACATATAGGCAATAGGACCGATGACCGTTAGACGTGTTCTTGAGTGCAGTCCGCGAATCGGCAAAAGTAAGGTGACGCCCTCTGGCTAGCTGGAGCGACAATCTTCGCAGGGTGACTGCATACTGCATGTGAGTTGTCAACAAGCACGCTGAATAGTGTGTAACTGAAGCTTATGCAAAGCCCCGGACTAATACTAATAATAAGTAGATGATGATGATGGATACCTACTTATACAGCCAAGATTCTACTACTAGGCAGGTACCATGCAAAGCAAAATACCACCAAGTATAGCGATTTCGCATCCATAAACTAGTGACTTACGTATTCGATAATAAAGTCTATTTTAGTCGCCGTCCCATAATATTGGATTACCAACGCCCACGGTAAGTATTGAAATCAGTTTGAGAACCAGTCGCCAATCATGTACTAGTTCAGAATGCTAGCACATTAAAATGTATACGTAGTTTGTTCTCATTAGTACACGCCATAAAATATTTATGATTCGTATTAAAGTGATACAACAGCCGGTCTGTTCCATAAAGATATTACCGTGAAAACTTACGTGAAGTTAGCTTCAAGTGAGATGTCACTGCACTTGATGATTGACACTATTGACAGCTCACTTCACTGCAATTTTTACGAATAAACATCTACTATAGGCTTATTAGTTATTATTTATTTATTTTATTATTATTGTTTATTTATATTATTTTTATAGATCAATTGCAGCTATAAACTGTACATACAGTCTTTCACACGCCGCCGTCGCGACTGTGGTAATACTGTGACAGTAAGCTGGTCTAGCGTACGAAGGAGTTTCATTAAACCAAGAGGCCAGCTTATAATGGTTTGTTACGACTACCGTGCTATTGGTACGTGGTTTATAAAGAACAGCCGCGGTCGCGCCGGCCCGTGTGAACCTCACAGTACTTTGAATAATTGAAACGGAATAAAACGGACATTTATTTTGAACATTTTATTAATATTAGTATGAGAGAAGGGCCGCATTCAATCGTGAATTAATTTTTGAAATAGTATTTTTTTAATGTTTTATATTTTTGAGTTATGAGTTTATAACTTATGAAATACCAGCTATCGCTATACAGGTTGATTCTTTTTCGTGGATTGATCCACAAATGTGTCAACATGAGAAAACTCTGATTATTAATTTATTCTCAACGCTCACAATCGTTTAGTTTTGTTTTAAAAAAAAACAAGTTTTCTGATTGTAATTTTCTTTTACAAAAATGTTATCTAGTAAATTTCGTTTTAAAAAAATAACATAAAACAAATAAACTGAACCTTTGTGTACTGAAATAATACTTTACGAACAATTGATCGGTTTTATAATTACCCGACTGCGCGAAGCAAAGAAGAGTAATGTGTTTAAAGCATTCGTTTTTAGTTTTTTACATCATTTTACTTCGAAAATTTCCAGTAGGGGATACAATTGACTTCATATGGTGTCGGTCACGGTTTTCTTACCTTCGCCTTAACAGCATCTTCAACTGGCGTCTGAACGAGACATCGTTAAAATATTTTAATCGGGAAGGCTTCTTCGCAGACAGGTGCGACGCGACGGTGCGAGGCGATTCTGGTATAACAATTTCCATGAAGTTTTCATAGAAATTGATCTAGTATTACTATACTAGATAATACTTTGTTCTAATAAAGTCGAGTCGCGCCTGTCAGTACCCGTGCCTAGATGTGACGCTAAATTAATTTAATTATATACTTGTGAAAAAATAGTAAAGGAAACAAATGTCATAGCAGTGTAAAATGATTTGAACTTTACAGAAAATAATGAGTGCTGTTGTTAGCTTTCATGTAAAAATCAAAATAGGTTTTAACAAAATAATATAGTTTTGTATTAGAGCTACCTATGTTAACCAAAATGTATCTGGGTGTATGATTTTTTCATGATTCTGATGAACCATTATTTTCTTTGTTTTCTTTTGTTTTGACTATCTAATTTTTCTATTCTTTGAATTATAAGTATTATTTTATTTATTTATAGCTATGCTGCTAATAAAAGAATACTTAGGTACAAATATTTTTTTTACATATTTTTTTGTCCTTTACACTTTGAGCCAGTATAAAATACCTATTTCTACTAATTAAGTAACCGTGCCTTCCACAAAATTGATTGAATTCCTAACCATTCAGTCATGCTACTACATTCAAATCTAAACATGTATATCAGTATCCATTATCAGACTTCGTTACCATATTTCTCAATATCCTTCGCGCAAGTAAATCTTAATCCAATCTTTGAGCCTATTTATCCCTAACGTATACAGTTGCCCACATTTCTATTAAGATTATCATCAAGTAGACGTTTGTACTGGGCAATGGTGGGCAATACTTTCAAATGTGCGAGCAATAAATAAGACTGAAGGCGTGGTCGTCAAAGGATATTATAACTTTACATAATTCGTTGGCTTACTTAGTTGGAGTTACATTGTCCATTATAATATATTGATAATATAATAATCATGTAATCTAGGTGTTCGCGATTCGATTTAATTTATAAAGTGACCAACAAAACACGTTAGTACTCAGGTGGACATCCATTACAATTTAAGTATGAATGAATTATTCGATGCCATGTTTTAAATGTTAATAGGTTCTGAAGTTTATCAAGTTTATATATTTTTAATAAATGTCAAATGCATCATTAGATTCATTAGGTGTGTTTAATCGAAAAAGCAAAAACTCAAATACAGATTTCCTAGTTGTAGGTAATGAAATCTACTAACGTTTTATTTTTATTTGTTAAGTTTTTCTTTTTCCGTGACCTATGGCAAACCATAGGTTTTTCCCAATTATTTCCCAAAGTCCCAATTATTCCCTCAATTAATAAATTAACATCACACATCAGTGTGTTTTAACATTTCATAAATAAATCAAGTTTATGTTGTTAGCAGTTGTTGTATTATACAACAACTGCTAACAACATAAACTTGTTTTACTTCCTCAATGTGGAAACCCCCAATATCACGATGAGAACTCGCAGTTTGTTATAATACTCTACGACAGACATGTGTTTCAAATATCCCACGTAATTAAAAACACATTGTTGCTTATTATGCTTTAATTATCTGTCATGGCGTCCTTGGGTAGCCACGTAAATATTATGATGGTAAATATATTGTGTATTATTATTGTTAAAATGCAGGCATCATGGTATCATGAACAAAGTCATTATGTGCAATTGTTGTTATGTCACCGTAGTAATTACATTTTTATGGAGTTGTTTTTTTTAAATAACATCCTGTAGATGCACAACTGCGCAGGCGCACCGTGCAATATGGTTTTCCCGTTATTCAGAAGTTGAATGGGGCCAGTGATAAAAAAGCTTAAAGAAAACCGTTTGGTGTGGGTCCAAACAAACGATTTCCTTTCAGCTTTTCTTTTCTGCGCGTGATGAGGAAGAAGGAAACGCATGTGACTTAAAGAGTGCTGTAATTCCTATTTAGCACTGGTGGTTAAAGAGAGGAGCGGCCCGCCCAGGGCCCCGGTTCATGGGGTCCCTAATCTCGCGAAATAGTTTTTAATCAAATCCAAAACATGGCAAAATTGTTCATAAAGTTAAGAATTGGAGGTTATATGCTAAATATATAAACGTAGGGTGCATATTTCTCATTATTCATCGTGCACCCTAAATCTCCTACTTCTAAAACTTATCTGCATTCAGGGAGGCAGGGAGGCGGAGGAGGTGGCTCATTTAGTTTTGCCGCCTCACGCCCCGCCGAGAAGCTTAGATACTTGTCTTACATAATTAAGTCTGAAATGCTTTAGTATAATAATATAATTTATTTCAGAAAATAAATTCCATATAAAATAGTTAGTATAGGTGTGAGATTAAGTTACCCAAGGAAATAAAGGTTAAACTACGAAACAGTGTTTCTAAAGTGTATCGGAGCCACTTCAGTTTGTCCAGGGGATCTTCCTAGATTAATGGTTTTAGTTTTCAATAACTTCCTGTAGCCTGGAGGAGAAGACCTTATTCATTCTGGTTAAGTGAGCTACACGTGAGTTTTTACTCAAAGTAGGACCCGCCAAGGTAATCCGTGCCGGACGGCGCGTTCGTGTTCCACGCGCGCCTCAAAGAGATGTCAGCATTATGGAAGGGGTTCATTAGGGTCGAAGCCTGCCGGGTAAACGGGATTGTCCAAAAGAGTTACCTTAACAGTTACCCCGAAACATAAACAGCTAAGGAAGGAACATGGATGGGTTTTAATCAGTAAAAGTCTGTCACTCCCTTCCGCTCCACCCAGAGTGGCAGAAGTCATTTGATGATTTCACACCCTCAAAAAAAAAAAGAAGAAGGGTGGCCCGCGAAATTCAAAAATTTTCATACGTTTTTTTTCCAATTTGCAGGTGTTATCGCACGTTGGGCAATTGCTTTGAAGTCTCATTTACTCCGCTTGCTGTAGGTATTTTGAACAACTTATCGACTAAACGGATCATCCTGATTGCAGAATTTTCGAAATTTCCGATCACGGGGAAAATCTAACTATACTATGTCGCGGGTTCGATTCCCGCACGGAACAAATATTTGTATGACCTGCAAGTATTTGTTACGAGTCTGGGTGTTTTCTATCTATAATAATATCTATGTATATATTTACAAAAAAAAATGTATATAAGTAGTCTATCAACCATCTCGTTACCATAACACAAGCATTAGGTTGCTTAGCTTGGGACGATATGGCGTTGTGTGAAATGTCCAAGGATATTATTATTACTTATACATATTCCATTTTGATCGCGCGCCTATTAGAGGGCGCTGGGGTGGTTATTGCACCCGGGCACTACATCTGCTACAGCCGGCTCTTGGACACCCAATCTAAGGTCACCGACCTCCCTCTCTGTATGTACTCCTCATTAGGTGTGGCGCTTGAACTATTTAGAACTATCACTCAAGTGGTGAACACTCAATGTATCTTATTGAATTCACAGCTGCCATTTGATGTCAATGAAATCATATCAATAAGGCGATGATATGTAACCAGTAATTTAATTGACACTAAACTATTTCTCACTAAAGTTATAAACGTTAAGTTTGAACCGGAGATTTAATTTGATAGTGACGAACTTTAGAAGTTTTTTTTTCATGTAGTTATATGGTTTTTTTTTAGCAGCGTCTTCGTCGCCAATTATTACACAAAATTATTTTTAGTTAATGTAAATAACGAGATGCGATGTATTGCGATGCAATGAGGAGTATTTTTTTCATACTGATAAGTAAGTAGGTACCCCTTTTCGGATTTTAGATAAACTAAAAAAAACCTAGTAGAATTGAACTACAGTCTTGTGAACAATTACTTTAAAATAGAATATTTCAAAGTAATTACAGTTACGGGTTATACGGGTTCCACGAAACTTCAACCGCATGGATTTCAGATTTTCGCATTCAAAATTCAACACCCCATTTCACCCCATATGGGGTGAAGTTTATTAAATCAGTACTGTTATTTCATTGTTGTTTGTAGTAGGTACCGTACATAGTACGTAGATACCTATACATCACTATTGTTGAACTTTTTAGAAAATAGAAGCTTATTTTTACTTTAACCCGACTGTGTGGAAGGATGGTAATAATTTTTCAATAATTCCATAAAACGTTTATTTATCTGATTTCATATTTATATAATTTAAAAAGCTAACAGGTTTGTTAATAAACGAAATAATAAAAATGTCAAAGACATTTTTTAAAACAATAACAATATGTGCTAAAATATAAAAAAGGAGGGGAAATCATCATAGGGCAATCAATCATTCATCCGCATCACGGTCAACAGGGAAAGTGCGCTTAAGGCTCGCAACATTGCCACGTTGTATGGCATTGTCAAAGCTGATTCTTGGCGAAACATAAGCTATTAAGATTAATTAGTTCATCAACCAAACACCAATAACTCTTAAAAGATGTCTCACATTTAATGGACAGGTGCGCTAACGGTTATTTGTTATTTATTAAGTACGTACCTACCTACAAGCTTGTCTAAGGTTTCGCCATTAATCTGTCAATCTTTCCTGATTCTTGATTAACTTGTTATGATAAAGCCTGTATATAGTGCTATTTATTCTAAGAAGCAATCTAGACAAGGTTGTATTACAATATTAATAAAGTTGTATATGGTCCGTTGATTTTTATTTATGGATTATAATTTTGAGTTGGCTTTCCATTCGTCCAAATCTGCACCGAATTTACTCAAATAAGTTTCAAATGAATCAACTGAACTTTGAAATCCCTAAAACTGAATGCCAATGAAAATATAAGTAGGCAAATAATAATTTAAAAACACGCGAATTCTAAAATAATATGGAGACATACATTAAAATGGCTTTTGATAATTTTACGTGAATTATTGTTTTACAATCAAAAGTATAGAATAAATTGTAGCGGCCAGACTAGTGTTATGAAAAAGGTTATTTAATATTAACATTGTACTGAACTATATTTTACTGGTTTTTTTTTAATACTGGTATTCAGCTGCATCCGATTAGACTGGAAGCCGACTCCAACATAGTTGGTAAAATGCTAGGCAGATGGCAGATGATGACTTAAGTATATTTTCCATAAAGCGAATCAATATTTGAATCACAACATCACCGTGACCGAATATGAGCTAAACCTCAAATAGATGTATTAAATGCCAACCCTATTACGTTCCAATTAGTTCACAAACTCTTGAAACAGACGTGCCACAAGCTCCTCATTACACATATCAAAGCCATAACAATTTATCTCTTCATGTACAAGTCGTAAAAATAATGTGTGGAGTATCAATGTCAAGTGCCCGAACGCACCACAATCCTAACTGATTGGTAATGACGTGCAGACTCGTTTAAGGTATATTTACGAGGCTCGTGTGCACTCGCCTTGTCTCCAACATTGTATATCATTGGCCTTATTGGTTCTGTCGTTTACTATGCTTCGGTAATGGCACTCTTTATATACCCGTGCTTGAGAATAACTTTGACCACCCACTCGAGCCGATTAGGCTTGGAGTTTCTGCAGCATTTCTGCAGCTGCAGCTTTCAATCTCTAAAACATATTGGTCTTTCCAATGATTTCATCTGAACCCCTTTATTTATAAGTTCAGACACGTCAAAAATGTATGGTAAAGCAGTAGCTAATTATTACTTAAGGCAATTGCGTAGAGGTTGCCCGCGAAATTTTTTTTTTAGCTTTTTCAAGATCTGTGTCATTTTAATAGAAATATGATTCCCGACAATAATAAATTTATTTCTAAGAATAATCAAAAAGATCTTTGTAACTTATTTTCATTTAGTTAAATTTTGGAAATCTTATTTAAAAAGAGAACAAATATCTAAGTTAGAGAGGTGTAAAACAAACTCCTTAGTGGTGCACTGGTCAACACTGCACTATTCTTTCTTGTTTGTCATTTATTGAATCAGTCATGGAAACAATTTACAGCCATGTAACAATAGACTGCTAGGCACCTAATATGGCGCAACAAAAAAAAAACGTATTTGAATAAAACTTTTTATATTTTAGTGTGCAGTATCGCTGCACAAAAAAATTGTGTGAGCTTTTGTGAAAAAGCTTTTCAGAGTAGAAAACATTGCGCAATATTCCAACGTAAATTGATTTACACAAAGGCAATTTCTGGAAAAGTGTTTTGCTGTGTATTTTTAACGGTATATGAAAAGTGAACCTGAAATCCGGGCGAGAGGCGAGTGTTTCATTAGATGTGAGGTACCGCCGTCCCCTGAGCCATTGCGCGCGATAACTGCGCCGTAAATGAGCTAATCCGCGTCCGACAACAAATAGAGCTGCAGCCGGTAAACCACGGTAAACACGTCGGTTAGAGCACTAATAACTCACCGCGGTGCAATCCACCTTAATACACGAGCAGGTAAATGGGAGCATTTTTACCTTAGTTTATTTAATGAAAAGATTTTTGTGTACATATTACGCTGAGCAAATTCTATTTTTCTTTTATGTTTTGTTTTTTTTTTATGTTAGATACTAAAATTGGCTCTTACTCAAAAGTCCCTACGTCTTCTTAGGATTTAATGAAAAAGGGAATCTAAGTAAATATTTTTCGTTGTAATTCTATCCATCATTTCAACTTTACCTTCAAAGGCTCTTACGTTCCAAGCTTATTAAGAGGCCAGTTGACCTAAACAAACATGTTTACGTAACTTTAATAGACAATGCCGCATCCCATCAAAAAGAAAAAATCTAGAATGAGTATTATGAAAAACATTAAGTAGGAATCTGCCAATGCGTAGAAATATTCTGTTATTGCTTCAATAATCAGTGGTAATGAAAACAAACTGGTTGTACACCTGACAGTCGGTGCCTGCAGCCGGCGCGGCGCGGGCGCGGGTGTCGCGTTACAAGAACAACACAGACAAGACAATACATGGAGTGACCATGCGCATAGTATTGCCACAAATCTCAGTTTATAAATTATGAGAAAAATTTACGAGAGAAAGAAGCCACTGAATTTAGTGAACTAAGTACTAAGGAAAGTACTGAAGATACATCCTGTAATCTATCTCACCGTGAGAACCTAGATAGATGAAGTGAGGTGTCAATGGTGTCAATCCCCAGCATCAGTTGTAATGACACTCTCAGCGATGCTTACTTCACCTAAGTTTTTTTAGAGATTATAGACCAGCAGGTATCGCAAATGATAGTGTAGAACCTACCAGCTTTATTATCTTATCCTATTTGTGCTCTATATCTGGTTTCTCTTGTGTCCTACCTTGTAATCTGAACCGAGGGCCGACGACCACCTCTAAAAGCTGTATGATTTTAATTAGTCACACTGAAGTGATACTGAAATAATTCTACATATAAGAGGTGCTGGTGCAAGTCTTGAAATTATTAACATTCAAATAAAACAAGGATGTCGAAGAAAATAGGTGGGAGTGATTAGTTCAAGTAAAACTTTAATCTAAGTTTAAGATGACAGCGGCACACTGCAGTTTAATATTCAAACTACTTTGCAATCTCTAAAGCAAGTTGTCTGTGATCAGATGTTGTTTTGCAATAAAATCGGCGCCATAATTACTCCATTCGCTGCCCACTCTGTGAATGACACCGTCAACTGCGCAGACGCAGCGTCTATGAGTTTCATTTTCATTGAGTCATCTTTAATTAACGACTCGTATTGAGCACAATCATGCTTGATACACATTTAACTTGCTGGAATGAATGGGGTATTTTTATGGAAGATGCTTTTATAAGATTGTTGTTCTACCACGGGTAACGAGGTACGTATGTACATTAATTGATAACTTTAGAGCAGTGGTAGCCTAGTGGTAATGGCAGTTACTTACGAGTTGTCGGTCGTAGGTTCGAACCTTAATAGGCGCTTTATTTTGCGTACCTAAATTATTTTGTCACCACTGCTATCACAACGGTGACGGAAAACATCTTGAGGAAACTGGCATATACTACAACCTAACATTCGAAGACACCAGTGATCAACCCGCCACAAGCCACACTACCCACTCTAGGCCCGCGTATTGGAGTATGAACCCCCCCCCCTCCCCACACACAGAGAGGAAACCTGTGTCCCAGCAGTGGGAATATTATGGGCTGATATGCTGCTACTATATATTTTCCAGTACCAAGAAGATGGTTGCTAATATTCCTATTTATCAGAAATTCCTGGTGCTATACTCTCTATTATTACCTTAGGATATGCAACCAGCTGGGATAATAGGGATAACCCCTTCCGTATTGAGCATTTTTCTCTGATTCTTCTAAAACAATAATAATTATGTGTGTAATACGATGTAGAAATCGAAAGCCAATTTGATGATTTTTAAGTAAAGTTATAAATAAACATGCTACCAAAACAGGTGGGCAGATAGGACAAAATTACAAGACAATAGACAAACATGTTCTAATTTTTTTTTCGTTAAGTTTGGAAACATTAATGGCTGTATTGTATGTGTGAAAACAAAAAAAAACTCCTGCCAGTACATAAACTCTTCCTTTTTTGAAATAGGGTAAAAAAAGACGCAACGAAAAACGTCATCGAGTTTTGGAACTTATGCTGACGCTTTTCGGGCATTCAATGGGGCCATATTAACCCCTCAAATGTCGTATGATCTCTATAGGTTCTTAAGAAAAATTCTCGCGAAACGTCAACCGTAAAATCGCTGAGCTCTAATAAGCAAACGGCTTCTAATAGGCGAACATCTAATGGGTTAACAACAAAGGGCAGTAGACAAACATGTAATATTTCACACAACTAGTCAACGTTTTGTATTCGATTGAATAGGCTACAGTTAACTGCAAGGCGAGTAGTTATTAGCACCACGCGTTGTAATAAAGATAGAGATCGTATCCAAGCCTACAACTTTATCCAAGCTAAATAACTATGGTTAAATGCAAGTTTGTATCCTGTCTGCTAACTTTATTTAACTGCTAAAATTATGGTTATTTAAGTGCCTTCTGTTAAACGCTGGCACTCCTAAAATGGGAATATTATTGATCAAAGTAAAGACAGGAAAATCAAATGTATAACTTACTACCAACTACAACTGTCTTTATGTTCTAATCAGAAACAGTTGTCAATTTCAAACAACTAGAACAAGGGTAAAATGACTTAAGCCAATTTAATGTACAATTAATTTCACTGGCTGCTGTAAAAGTTAATGATTTCGCAACGGGCACGACAGTTTGCCAAAGCGTAGTTAGGATAAAAGCTTAAATTAAAAAAAAAGGCCTGTCTCAAACTTAAATAATGGAAGTGGAGTTTCTTGCCCATTCTTCTCCATAGGTACCTAGTGCTTTGGAATGGGCAACAGCTTCATTTTTCTGACTAACCGACCCCAGACAATACAAAAATGCCTGCCTGGTTTACTTGAAATGGTATCAAATCGTGACTGTCGCTTTACGGAAACTTCCTGTAGGTACCTACTTACTTACTTACGGCAAACGAGGACTGCAATGTGCTATCCATTGATGGACAACCAACAGTTTGATGCAACCTAGCGAACAAATGAAGCAATGGATGCTTAGTACGTGCTGTATAAAGCCATTAGGCACATACACGTTTGAGAACTACCGTTTCATGGATACAACTTTCTTAATGTAGGTTAAATATGCATTGTTTGTTGTACATACTACGAGCATTATGAGCCCGACAAGACGATAATATGATGTTCATCCATCTTTCTTAAAAAAAAGTCAAGTTTACACAAGAACTTGCAGATTATGACTTTACCTTTGACAAACTTTGGTAGAATTTTTGAACCTGACCTGAAGGGAAAGTACTGTAATTATTAGAGGTGACAAATTATACTCAAAGGAGACATACCTTTATTTATAAAAACAAACAAATCTGCATTTAAACATATTCGAAAATTAGCTTACAACTATCGGGAATCGAACCGGCTAGAATCCGCAAAATAATACGCTGAACTGCGAATCAATCGATAGGGTCAATCATAAGTATCAAATATATCTAACAAACATGATGAAGTAAAAGATAGGAAAATCATGAAAACTAAATTTATAAATTCAATTAAATTCTTCGGTAGTAGGTACAGCTGATCTGGTTTTGTAAATACTTTCACTAATAAAAAGATACGCTATTGTTTTAAAGTAAAGTCTAAAGTCGCGGGCAGAGTCTAGTATTCAATAAACAAAGTTAATTCAAATAACAGTAACTTAGGTTATTAACAAGTTATCTTCAAGTACGAAAATAGAAATCAAAATGGAAAACTGGAATACCCTAAACTTAATTGCTTCGCGTTTGGAACTCTCGTTAAGTAACGTGAAAATATAGAAGTCTATTACTAACAACGTTTTACGAATTTACTAACGAAGATACCTATCTTATCTAAGTTTATTAAACGTAAACCTACCGGAATAAATGATACAAAATAGTGTTGAAAACCGCATCAAAATCTGTTGCATAGTTTAGAAGATCAACGCGGTCACAGCGGACAGACACGCAAAAACAACTCGGCTTTGCACCGGTAGCACTAAATACTTATTTGCGCCACACCTACCTACCTCTCCTACGTACCTATCTAACCTACCTAAATACATACCTACCTAGTTTTCCGACAGAAAAAATCTTTCAGAAAACAACAAAAAACAGCCAAATTTGTCGAGCCGTTGTCAAGATGTTCAGTCATATTCATACATGTGGCAATTTTGATTTTATTTAATAAAGAATGTTTAAAAAATGTATATGGATGAAATATAGATAGATGTATCTCTCTTTACCTAACATCTTGTTAAATTCCCACAGAATACAGTTCACTTGCTTATTTTAAAGCAAATACCACTTATAATCCCTCCACTCGACTTCCACTTATACTAGGTAATTCGTCAGTGCGATTGTTTCAAAGCGAGTGTTGCCAGCGATATATTCCAGTTTAAACAGACTTGCCTCAAAAGGAGCTTTGACATTTATATTAGCTTAGGACGGGCTCTGAGCCAACATTATAGTAGATAGTTAGATAATTGTACAAAGAACACTGCTTTAAGTTTTAGTACAAAGTGATCAAAGATGAGGATGACGTGTTTTATTAGTTCGTACTCATAAAGAGGTTTTATTCATAGGTACATAATACATGTATGCGAATTTGTATCTGGGTCATGTCGACGAAACCAAATGTTACACGTTGGTTCTGTTTAAATCGGGGTGCTTAAAACTAGATGCAGCTGTTGGATTCTAGGCATATTATGCAAACGTTAAAAGAAATAAATACAGGAGAGCTTTCTCCAGAAACTATACGTCCTCCACATGATTTGTAAGTAATCATATAAGATTTTTAATAGATGCATCTCGAACCTCAATTTCCCAATACATAAATATGCCAACACCTGACTATCCTTCAGACTTAGCAGCTTATGCTCAGCTCAGCCTTGACTTTCGCAACTGTGTTGAGGTCAGCTTCCAGAGAAACTGCTCTTGTATCTTACCTGCACAACAGTATGTCGGAATTGAGGCGTCTGAAAACCGTAACGACTGCCAAAGATCCACGAATCTCATCCGGGACCAACGGCTTAACGTGCTTACCGAGGCACAGCTTACGAACTAACACCATCTAGAGTCTAGACTATTTATTTAATAAATTAACCTTTTAATACCTAACCGTGGTTTTACATCACTTCATAACATCACACTACTACATAAATATCTACATAATACTATTATATTTCTAACTGGCCACACAAATTATGAAATGTCAATTTCGAATTCGGAATGCCGCTGCCAGTAACGTGCAATGAAACGTTCGTTTGTAGTGTGGTCGGCAACAAATTGAGCTTTAGAGGGCTTATGAATGGGCTATTTAAACTGTAAATTGTTAAACAAATGAGGTAGGTAGCGTTATAAACATCTCGTTTGTATTCACCAAAAGAATAGGCATTGTAGGCGTAGGTGTTTAGTCATATTCTTCATCATCCACAGCCGAACTTCACCCATAGCTGGGCGTCTCTAGTGGCAATCCCAATGCTCCTGTCAATCTCATCCGGGCTGCTACTGAAAAATTCCAGATAGAAAAACCCAATAACACTTTCAAATTCAAATTCAAATTCAAATATTTTATTTCGGAATTATTGCATCCATATATTGTTAGTAGTAGTTTATCTTAGCCTAATGTTAGTATTAAATTAAATGTACAATAATAAACAACTAGTGAAACACACAACGTACACCAGATTATTTGGATAAGTGTGTCTGAACACTTACCCACCTTCGTATAAGGGGAGAGTCCCATCGGTCTGTAAACACACTCAGGATGCCATTGGAGGAGGAACGCAAGCGCGCCATCATGGAAGCACAACGCTTCCGCATGATTGCGGCGAACCCATCGACACACGCTTCCGCGAACATCCCTGACGCGCTACATCGCCACGGCAACCCCAAAAGCACCCAGCACCCAGCACTTTAACCAAATTGGAAATTAAACCCAAGACTTCATGTTTAGAAGCCTGCGAACACTAGACCAAGGAGGCAGTCAATGTAATTTAAACTAAACTGTAATACGTTATCCAAACAAATATTGCGGATAATTTTCCCATACTTCAGCTATAATTAAAATAGCTTTAGAGCTGGCAACACCTCGATAATGAGACAAACGCGGCGAGTGACTGTAATAACGTACGATTAATGTTGAACTCAATGAAACTTCCCTGTAATTAATTACAACAGCTGCTCATTACGATTCTCGACGAAATTATCAAAGTTTAAAGGAAATGTTACGGCCAACGGGAAGTGGTGCTTCATTATGCACCGCTCACAGGATACTAGACGGCGGCGGCGTTCGTTGCTATTCAAAATGAAAAAATATTTTTTGATAAAAAATTTGATCTATAACGTACAATATCAGCCTAGATTGGTCCCACTGCTGGGACAAAGGAGGTGGCCGTTCGCTAACTGCGAAATAACGATAGTGAATGAGTAAGAAGTATTGTTGAAATTACTGTACTTTAGTTAACATTGCGTTGTCTTTATTCTGAAATACAATAGTTTATTATATGTTTTTATTAAAATAACTAAAGGACGACAATCGATAATTGTCTAATGATAAAATAAATGGAGTACTTATAGGAATCAAGTGTTTCAAGTTCGTTCCAACATTTAAAGGAGGTTAAGTACCTCCTTCACCATCTCACCCACATAGCTATACAAAATATGTCATAAATTTTACGGTCAACCATTTCAGTATCTCTGAAATATGTACAACAGACTACGCAGTACTATTTGAATCTTTAATCATCAAAAACAAAAAAACAATGTGAACAAATCTGCGACATGTAAACACAGTTTGTTTGTCCATTCCCACGGTACATGTATGCGCGCGCAAGCCATATGGCGTCTAGCGCCACAACTAGATCTAGAATACCTACTCTCAATTTTAATCAGACTATTATAATCTTTATGTGAGTTGTGAGCTGTTTTGAATCGTTTAATAATAAATCTTAGAGATTTAATCTTGCCAACGTAAATAAATACGTCCAAACAGACACAGTTGGGTGGCACCTCTGGCAACACTCGAGCCGCACACGTCACGCAGCGCCACAGACTAAACAATATGTGACTTCTAGGCACGCTGATTTGTTTGTTTTTACTGGCTTTGTTTTATCATGGACGACCTATTCCTGAAATACTAGCTGATGGTTCTAGCTAGTCTATGTACCTACATGAATATTGTAAGTATATGTGTTAGTAGCTGTTCACAGTGGTTAGCACAAGAAAAGAAAAATAAATGGTTATTACTGATAATTTATTTTTAATCAAACGTGGCGCCTACGGCTATAGTCTTATCTATTGTCTTAACTTTGAATGCTATTATTAAATATGCAAGACCCGTTAAATAAATTTCAAGCTAATAAATAACATTTAAAATGGAAAATACTCACATAAATTTATTAGATGAAGTCCTACCAAAAGTTTCCAACATCTAAAACAGTAAGCAAGTATTTGGTCGAAACTCAAGTCTTGGAAAACTCACTTAGCGAATAGTGCAAAAAACTATAAAAGAGCGCAGAAGTTGCTTTAAAAACCGTAGTTTAGTGGTATGCCTTTTTTAAAACTTTGCACATTTGCAGTTTAGAGGAAGTTTATTCTTTGTTTTTAAATACACAAAGGAGGTCATCACATATTTGTCTAGTGTCTATGCTTGGAGAATTTATTGCTCAAATACTCAAAGTCTAGCTTAAATAAAGACTATGCAAATAGCAGTACCGAATCGATTCTGTTTTGATAGCCTCAACCATATCCTAATAGACCTCTTAGCTACGCTAAACAGTACTGAATTGGAATAACTCACCTTCGTAGCTTTAACAATAACCATAAATAGGCTTACAAACCGATAAGAATATTTTAATTAACCTCTATATGTATTAAAGGTAACTGATTTTTACACAATTTAAATTATAGTTAATAATTCTAGCTTCCTAAGATTTAATTTAATTTAAACTTGCCCTAGAATTCCGAGCCCTCAGTACGACAGCCAAAAACCACAATATATATTTGTACTCAATCAAGTAAAACCACTTCGAAAGATCAAATATAGACGAGGCAACCATCCTGAATAAATCAAAAACCGGCAACCTTTGACGTTGAGAGAACCAAAACACGATCACATTCATCTGAAACGATGTAGCCTAAAACCACAAAGTTCCGCATAGCAATTTAAATCCCCACAAACACCGCGTCTTCACGGAACATTAGCGAGATAGTAATTTTCTCACCAGTCTAGGAGAATCCGGGAAAACTAAACAAACAAAGTGAACCAATAATACCAGGAAATCAGTCTGGATAGGAACGGTTTCGTCCTGAAATCCTAGAGATTACCGATGTTAGTTTGTTCGCGTTTCGCTTCCGTCGCTCTCGCGTCGCCAAAACTCTAAAATACACATTTGAACGTTCATAGAGCTAATATTAGATGTTCACAAATGTGCATACGACGAATGATGTCAGTGACGAATTCACTTGCTTTCCTTAGTTACACACAGCGCACACTGCCGCCGGTACTGTTACGTATGTGTGATTGCTCGTCTGGGAATGGAGTCGGTCTCCAGATTGTCGTAACGCGCCGAACGAACCACTGACACTAACATGACCAAGCATTCACGTCTTTCATACAACTGTAACAGTTCTATCCTTAAGCCCCCATGTCAGCATAACTAATGTGCTGTGTTAGAAACAGATTCATATTATGTCAGAATTTATGCCATGTCTATTAGCCACCATATTGTTGGGCGCCTACAAGGACCACCCAAGCAGAAAAGGCTCGGTAGGACCTTCGGATTTGCATCCAAAAACCCCTAGACTTAATATCCACGCTTCGGCAATCGATGGTGTTCTACTGTTTTATCATAGCGGTTTCACCCGCTGCTAGCCTTCCTCGATTAATGAACTATCCAACACAAAAAGATTTTTTCAATTACCAGAACTTCCAGAGATAAGCGCTTTCAAACAAACAAACTCTTCAGCTTTATAATATTAGTATAGATAAACGTCGCCATTATTGGCAAACTATTATACAAGCAAATCTTTATCAAGCTTTTCTTCACTGTTACCAAGCAGCCCTTATAATTCGCATTCTCTTCATTCTCATCCTTAGGGCATACACAGAAAACTGCGTATGCGACGTTGAACGTAAGATTTTGCGAGATCGAGGCTTGATATGTAGGTAAATGGTTGGTACTTTTTTGAGTTGAGATTTCGCATCGCAGCTTTGTTGGTGAGCCTTTAGCTGCGATGTCTCGGCGTATTGCCAGGAGAGGCTCTGGTTAGAGGAAGCGGTCGTGCGCTCATTAGTGTGTGCGCACGCGCTTGCTTCACTCTTCACTTCCCTAATGTGCCGCGTGATTTCACGCGGAATCTCGGTCATATGACATTTACAAGATTTAGGGTAAATCTCATGTTACTACAGGATCCGTAAAATCTACATAATCAACGATCTACAAATTGCTGTTTCTCTTGCCTTTTCTTCTGCCTGATTTCTGTAGAAAACTAAGATGGATCGTGATTGAGAGATTGTTGGACCAAAAGGTCGCATGATCATACACTTAGGTAGTAAATTTAACGCGGTATCAATGTCAATTATATTCATTCTTTCCCAGCATAAGATTATTTGGTTCATAGTAACGCGAATAAGCTAGTTATTGCTTCATAAGTCATTAGTGTCTAGCCAGAAGTAATCAAGAAATTCTAAGGTAAAACGCGCGTTGTGTTGCCCGTTGCATTGTTTTAATCGAACATTTTGTGCGTGTGCGCAGGTCCTGTGGATGCGAGGACCCGTCTGTCGGCATTCCATAGTAAATCTCTTATCCCCTCGCTTTTACTTCGCCATAATAAAATTCGCTATTTCGCTCACGTAGCTACAGTATCAATGAAATATTTAAACTCGATTTTCTATTTAATTCACATGTAGGGCATTTATATCGAATTGATTTCTGCCATTTGTAAGAAGTAGGTAAGTCTGCAGTGGTTCGAGACACTCGAATCTACGTAGGAACATTCAAACCAATTATTGCCATATCTTTAATTTAATAAAGACAAGGTCAGTCATAATCGTTAATTATGTCAGAGAAATAAATACATTTGTATTTGTGTTCACAAGTTTATGTACTACCTACATTATAACACATTGTAACATTGACGTAAATCACTCTAACCGATTTCAAAGCAAATATACATCGGTAAGTCGTAGCTGCCCACGGACTTGTCATGTTTGATCATCATTGACATGTTTCTGTTTGATAGACCATTCAAATCATAAGCACCTACCTGCTTAGCATATAACTTAAAATAAAATTATATTTCCAATACATAAATTAATATGCTGATGAACGAAACCAGTTCTGATCTTGTAGCAATCCGGGAGGTGACGAATTTGTATATATTTATTGAAGCTCCGGTTTATTATTATTTACCGTGAACGTCGGGTCAGGCCTCTGGCGGCCTTGCTGTAAGTCAATAAACCCATTCTAGACAGAGGTCAGTTTATGTGAAAGCATTTCCTAATTTAAAGCGCTCGCAGACAGGCGCGACGCGACTCTAGTAGACCAATTTCTACGAAAACTTCATGGATATTGTTGTACCGGATTCGCATTGCGTCGTGTTGCGCCTGTCAGTGGAAGTCTTTAGGTAGACGGCGCGCGTCTATCACAAATCCCTCCAAAGACAGGATACAAAACAACACTACCGCCCCAGACTGAAAAGCTTCAAATCTCAACGTTTGTTTGAGCGATGCTTCAACTCAGACACATAACCAACATCATTCTGTTGAAAACGTAGGATTTCTCTGAAAACAAATACCTACATTGCTCGATCTGTATATTTTTTCTGAAATACACTCAGAACATTCCGTCACTCTATCTTTACCTACGTTAACCCTAAATTATTTTTCAGAGAAAAAAATACTCAAACTGCAAATAATTACAGTAACATTTCAACGACACATTGTTAAATGCACCTCGTATTTAAGTCCTGCGGTGATAAATGTCGGTTACACTTAAACTTAATCAGAGTCAGTAAACTTAAATGCTGCTTAACAAGAGACAATAGACAATTGCATGTCCACAATACGTTTATGACACATTGTGCACGCTCGTTGACGTAATTACGTATGTACATCGACGTTTAGCGACCACCAGCGGTGACGATTGGGCAATCCACTGATCATGGAAACATATACCAGTGCGTGGCTGACTTACTGCGGATTTCACTAATGAAACTGAACGCGATCAGCACATCTCAAGCGCGTTCAAGACCTGTCAGTGTCAACTTTCCATAGAAAATAATGACACTGACAGCCCTTAAGCGAGGTTTATTGCTGATCGCGTTTAGGTACATTGGTGAAATTGGCATTAAGTGAGTCACACACTGGTATGTTTCCGTGATAAGTGGGCACATAGTCGTCAAAGGACTGTGAAGGCCAGAGGGACCTTCACTAAGGGAGCTATTTCTATCCTCCAAAATACAAACACATGGGGCAGCAGCTATTGAACTATAATGCTTTTAACGAATGCATGCATCTAGCAGCACGGCTACTGACAGACTCCTTTTCTTTTTCTTTAATGAAAACCTATCAAACTAGTCTATCATTTTGAAAGGTCGAATCCTGTACGTTATTTTATAACCGTCCAGGCTCTAAGTTCCACAAGGTTTCACTTAAGCTCTACAGTAATAACCTATTTGTGCCTGCATCATGTAATACATGAAGAGGCTATCTTCATGCATCATTGACTGTTAACATCTTCCAACTTGATACTAGTAATAAAACACCATCTCAGTATTATCGTACACAGCATCACTGCGAACTTTTTATACAACGAACTTGCAGAATGCGCTTCAATGTTTATGGTCGATGCCTCTCCTCCGGGATAAGGCGAGGGTTGGAAGGTAGGAACTATTTATTTTCCCCTTATAAGGAGGCCAAGCAATATCAGTCAGTCGTCAAACACGTCCGCTCAGGACCAAGAGGCTGTAACACCAAACATGGCGTCGCTTCAGACGCAAATTATATTTCTTCTCGGGCGTTCTAATACTGTGTGTTATTGCCATACTGTTATAGGGCCAGCTTCTTTTAAAGCTTTTTGCTGTTAATAAGACATAATTTAGATGACTTTAGTTATTGCAATTACGACTGCGATGTGCGATAATAATCTTTTCTTTTAATTTATAGCCCGACTCCTAGGAAGATATTTTTAGATTAGTCCATGCAACGTTTTCTAGTGTCTAGGGAGGTACAATTAGAATCGTTTTCCTTGACAGTTAGGCATGTAATTACTACTGACATCGCCGCTAATCTACTTAAAGCCAGACATCAATTATGTAGATAAAATATTAGGACAATCAAACTGAAAAGCCTGTAAGTCCATAAACAAAACACTTGATGTGTAATTAGGTACTGTAAGGTCCGGAGGGGCCTCGCTTTTGAGCACTGGGGTAGGGCATCACTAAATGACTTGGTATAATATGGGACGTAGTAACATTAAAAAACAATTTGTAACACCTCTAATGTTTTCAGTTATAGAACTATGTTTACAGCAACGCAACGCCTCTAATATAAACGTCATTTTTAAACTAATTCTGATTATTTCAAACATCGAATGTAATCGGAGTTATATTCTAAGCAGCCTGCTACAACATAAGGTTAAGGTCGCAACAAACCTCTATAGTCCTGCGCTCTATACTTTAAGAACAGGTCGATGAAAAACTTCATACTATAGAATAACTTAATTTAGACAGTCTCTAGTTTAACACGTAATCACGTCCATTCATTAACTACGTTTTATATTTTATAGCACATTATTTATAACCGACCGATTAACTTGGTTACTTGGCGGTGAAACTTAATCTGCGTTTACCGAAGTTAGCAGTAAATAAGATAGTGACGTTTATGTTATTATTAAAGAAGGAATATGCATATGCGTTAGTGAAACTGAATATGGGAATTTATGAAGATAGAGATTCCATAATTGCAACATTATAATCTGTCTCTCTCTTCCATCAGTTTAAAAATAACAAAATAGTACCTAGGGATAAAGTTTCATTTTTCACAATTCTAGTAGTTAGCGGTCATACTAATTGTGTCTAGGCTGCTTCTTTTAAGATCTACAGAACACAAAAGTCTATTTATCCTCACCTAAAGGAGGACAAATAGAATTTTATGTTCTGATTTATAACACTGTAGAGTACCTGTAGGTATGTGCTCATTTATGATAACAACTTAAAACCATCTGCCGGACGTGAATATTTATGCAATCCCCACAAGCCGATCTTCTGTTGCGGAAGTTCCGTTCAACAATGCACATTGGCGAAGTTTATTACTTGGGCAGCCGTTCGTTTTTTGTTTTTTTACTTTTTATAACACGTTTTTGATATGGAGACCCCTTCAATATTTATCTAAATTTTTATTAATAGCTTTAATAGTAGTACATAGTGTGAAAATTTGAACTATTAACCGTCTACCAACTACGGTATAAATGAGACAACCCAGACGGACCGACGGACAGCAGAGCCTTAGGATCCCTTTTGCACCCCTTGGACATGGAACCTTAAAAATGTGACGGCGTCTTAAAAAGCCGCCTTAAGAAAGAGTAATGTTTTATAATAAACTTCATAGAAAACTCCGACGTAAGAGCCATTTAATTGAACAAATAACTTTATAAAATCACTACATAGTATAAAACAAAGTCGCTATTTTTGTCTGTTTGTCTGTATGCTTAATCTTTAAAACTACGCAACGGATTTTGATGCGTTTTTTTTTAATAGATAGAGTGATTCAAGAGGAAGGTTTATATGTATAATTTGTCGACATATTTTGCGGGCGAAGCCGCGGGCGGAAGCTAGTGTCCTATAAAACTGACTCGAAATCCATTCATAAGTTAAAGTGCTGTAAATTTTTGGCCGGGCCTTTGCCTTGCCTTCGTTTCGCCAATATTTGACCACCTCTTTACAAAGAGATCTCTCCTAATAGACTTCCCCCGAACATCGGCACTTTGACCGGTTCTGTGTTTCCCAAATCCAAGAGACTCATTTTTTTTAAGGATGGGAAATCATCAAATGACTCTTCCCGCTCTGGGTGGAGTGGAAGCGAGTGTCAGACTCTTACTGACTAAAACCCAATCATGTTCCTTCCTAAGCCCTTTGTGTTCCGCGGCAGCGGTAACCCTTTAGGACAATCCCGCTGACCCTACCAACTGACTCCTGCGGCTTTCAGGTTATCAGTCTCTCCTAGTGTCAATTATATCAATTCCATTAACACAGAATAGATCTGTATTGATATTCTGTAAAAAAAAACACCGTAAAAACATAGGTGAATTGAGTTTAAAGTGAGCTGTCAAAAGTGAGCTGTCAAAAGTGAGCTGTCAAAAGTGAGCTGTCAAAAGTGAGCTGTCAAAAGTGAGCCGTCAAAAGTGAGCTGTCAAAAGTGAGCCGTCAAAAGCTCACTTTACCTACCTTAGTTTTCACGATGAAATTTTACCAGAATAGACCGTTTGATTATATTGTGTCTTGTATCCGAATCACCTAAAGATCGGTATCTAAAGTCTGAAAGTACTTAGTTGTGACGTCATGAATAACGTCAATGATAACTTGATATAGCGTTTAAAGGTGTTAATGTGATGATAAATGTTAGTTGTTTGACAAACCAGACACTAGCAAATTAAATTAACTGAAGTATGTGACTTTAGTTGATTTAATTTTTTTTTTCTTCTTGTAACTAAGGTTTGGACAATAAAAGTCTCAACTTGAACCTGCATACTGTATTACCGGACAATCAAATATATCCTATTAGTATTTTTGAGGTTAAAAGTTTACAATGCCGGTGGGTTTTAAATTCTTTTTTTAACTCGTTCGTATCTAAGCCGATGAAAACAATTACGATTTTCAGGTTCATTCACATATTGAAATTGTTGAAAATTCGGACAACCACACGCTGCCAAAGTCAGGATATTTGATCCTTTAAGAGCTGTATTGTGTACTTTCAAAGATGGTATATTTCGACAAAGAGAGACCCCTCAAGGTTCCGTGAGATTTGAGAGTGCGCGAGGGTCCGGAGACCCCTCACGGCCCTCACGGACTCCGGCCATTTAATATCTACATTGTCGACTTCTCCAAATATTTGCGTTGGGATTTCTGCCGGTGACACACACGAAGTTATTGTACGTAAGTTTATCTTGGATATACATCGAGATTAGGCGCTAATTAATGTTTTGCTTCTAAGCTCGATAATTATATCAAGGTATTCGAACTATGCCGGGCGTTCTTAGAGAAATTGTGGAGTTAGGTGCGCTATTCGCTGAAATATTTGCCGTCTAGAGAATTTATACGTTAGGGAAAGTAAATAATTCTTTGAAAATACCTGCGTAGGCGACGCCATACTGTGTCAAATATGAGTACATATAGAATACGTTTACCTATAATGATCTTCATGCATTATCTGCCTAGTCTTTCCCAACATGTTTGAGTCCGCTTCCAGTCTAATCAAATGCAGCTGAATATGAGTATTCTACATGGAGCGCCTGCCTATCTGACACGGAGGGATTGGTATATAAGGGTGGCAACCCATCCACGGACCAACTGCAGAAAGAAGTTTAACCTGAACAGCCGACCCGCGCAGCGGTTTCCACGCCCAATAAAGTTTTATCCACGTATGGTGTTAAAAAATATGTAGAGCTAACCAAATAATAACAATTGAAAAGAATCGTGTCGACAAAGTCGCTTTATCAAGTCGTTCCATTGTTTCGAACTGTGTTTATTTTCAAATCGTGTGTTTGATCCACCATTAAAAAAAGAAATAAGTTTATTTAAATAGGTAATGCAAACCTATGCAATTTCGCAACATACGTGACATTACAAACCCAATTAGAGTAAAACATTACCGGCTAAAGTGATTTCTAACAGGAACAGACTGCCTAGAATACGTTGACAAATAAATAATAAAGGCTAATATAACTTTAGTTCGTGAAATCGCCATCCGCCAAGATACGGGGCGCACCGTAAGGCAGGCATTTCGACGACCACCTGCTGTTCTCATTAAAGTCTGTTCGTCTGGCGATAAATTCGCAAGACATTGCTTCTCCTCTTACGTAGGTAGGTATGGATACGTTTGGCTGGGGGAATATTACACCAGCTACAGTTTACGGTTACACCCGGGATTATATTTAGAGGGCTTTTTGTAAGCTTAGCCTACAATTAGGTATACCAGTTTGCACGACACAGGAGTTGACAAATTGGTGTCAAATGTTTTGTTACACTGGCGCTGTTTTGCAAGAAAAAAGTTCCATACTTATTTTAAACAGTTTATTTAAAAGAATTCAGTAAGGGTGTGGATTTGTAAAGAATCAAGCACTTATTTTTAAGACACTACCCGTTTAAAATTTAATAAAGTTAATAAATTGTCATTAAATTTCGTGAGGGAAATATTTAAGGAGGATGCGCCAAGGGAGGTTTTCTCGTGGTCCTACTATTTTGTCCAAACTAAATTTTCCTAAGTTTTTGTAACTTACTTAATTAGTAAAAATAAATTTAATTTATGTAAGGATATTTAATTAATTTACTCTCTAAGTTAAAATTGCCCTCGAATATCATGATTTCATGAAATAATCATGCCGTAGAAGTGAGGAGTGATGGGTCGTAACGGTGATTTTAATTATAACAGTTCTGTAAATACGTACTTACTACGGCCGCGAATAATATTTTGATCAACATGCAAAAAGATTACAAGCTAATTGCAAAAAAAACTTAATAGAAATTGAATTACCCTGGCACTTTCGCCTTGACAGCGGATTAATAAATAATAATTGAATATTCATAAATCAAACATGTTTTGTTAGAAAACATATTTTTATCTTCAACATTACGAAATCGTCTAGCTCATAACACTACTGTGCACTGTCACTAATCAAGGCCAAACGAGTGAAACAAAAAATATTAATTTAGTGTCCATAACTTATAATGAAGTGAAATACATTCATGTCATGACAGCTAGATGCTCATTCAATACTATGCAAAAGGATGAATACATTTTGGCTTTAGATAACGTCTGAAATCTAAATACACTTCCTTTCCTTTAATTTGACTGTTTCGCATACCAATTACGCGGAAGTTGTGTGATTTTTTGATCAATAATCTAGCAGAAAAAAAACAGAGTGTAGTTTTTTACCTCACCTGGAGGGAAACCTAACTTAAATTAACCAAAGAGCTTTGCATAGTACCGAGACCCGTTATAGCAACTTACATTTGGAAATATTATTATGTAAGTTGCTATCACGGGTAAAATTAGCTTACGGATCTATATAGATGGCCAACTTGGCTTTAAAAATGGTCCCATTGGTAACAAAAAGATTCGATGTCGTTTAAAGGAACCGAGCATTCATCATCATCATTCATCAGCCTATAGCAGTCCACCGCGGGACAGTCAGGTCAGTTGCGGGCCATTCAGCTCGATTCTCGGTAACTTCATACAGCTACTAGCTACCCTGTGAAGACCGCCGCTCCACCTAGCCTGAGGGCTTCGTCCTACCTTACAGTTGCAGATTCCCGGTTCACTTAAGAACACGTCTAACAGAGCATTAGTTCAAAAAAAGTTCAAGTTCAAAAAAAGCATCTCCAGCAAAAAGCGATGTGGACGAATTTTTTGATGCCCTTTGATTTATTTTATTTTTTTCCCTCCTGTTATATACTTATACATAGTTATTAATAATGTTTTAGGTATGTAAATAGTAAGTTTAATAATTTATGCTAAATTGAGAACAATAAAACTAAATGAATCTCCAGCAAAAAGGTTCGCTAGAAAACATCCAGTCCTTCTAAGTAATACTTACTAATAAACATAAACATTCAAAGTCGAAGCAAAGACAAAAAGTTGGAATAGCAACCACCGCCTATTCTGTGCAACACTCGCCTATTGAAGACGTGCCTGTACTTTAAAGGATTTTCCACGGTTTATTTTATGTGAGCACCTTACGGAAATGGTTACAAATTTTATGTTTCGCGAGTAAAAGCATAATCCACGTTGTCGTCCTGGCTGACATTTTTCACTCCTTTGTACACTACAAGACTCTTTCTTTATAAAGACTAAAAAAAACTCGAAAAACGTTTTATTACCAAAGAACTAAGCTCGTGACTGCTCGTGTTAGGTTGGTGTCTGTATAAAGATACGAATAATAAAGTGCTAAAAGTTTATTGGCAAGTCTGGCCCTGTTTATAGCACACAGTAGTCGATCGTTCGAACGTACAATTTGGAATGTGTACGTGTGTACGGAATAAACTCTATGGTCACGGTTCGAATAGAGAACGCAGTTAGCGCCGAGATCCAATTAAACACTCTGGTTTGAATAAGTTACCGCCTTGAAATAGCCGCTGGATTAAGATAAGACCCACTGCGAAGCGTGGTAATCGTGTAATTGGTTTGTTAGGTTTGATGATTATCTATAATAATAATAATGTTCGTACGTGTTAACGCGCAAAATGGAATGTAATTTTCTCCGAGGCCTTCTCGGCAGCGTGGGATTATACAGAATGGGAATTTAAATTTTCGTCAGCGCCTATTCCAAGTTGGAACGAATCAGAAATGTTTAACATATTTCGTTTATATTGCGGGTTAGTATGTCTCAAGAATGTTGTTCATCTTTCAGCTCAGTTTGTAATGTCGGGTGGATGGAGTTCATTTGATGGATGCCAGGATGTGAAAGGCGGTTAACTGTTCCGTAGCTTTATTAACAGACATAAAAAACTACATTTTGGGAATGAATTACGAATTTTAAATATAATAACTAACCGGCGAAAACTCTGTCTAACCCTGCGGGGAAAATAGGAGTGATGGTGTTATGTGTCTGGACCGTCATTTTCCTTTACGATTACAATGGAATTAATAGCCATTTTCGCGGTATACATAAAAGACTACGATCGCGTCTCTGCCAGACGGTCGGCCGTGGGGCTACAGCGATTTTCCATTACGCTGGCCGGCGATCCATCGCCGCACGATAAGTGCCGACCGCTCTAAGGGATAAGCCCTAACTCGCATGGACGTAGGTACATGCTTCTTTTATATAAGAACTTAAATATACCCAGTAGAATATGGTTGGACACTCGATTATGCAAATTCAGGAAGATTTATTGTCCAGTAATTTGACTAGCAACTTAAGCGCTCCATCTCCAATTACCAAAAACATTTAAATGGCCAATGTCATGCACTTACTTAGCTAAGCTTCTTTTACTTTATTTTACAATTACAATTACTGACATAAGTTAAGCATTTTATTTTTTCAATTCTCTCTTTTTTTTTCGTCTTAGTCTAAGCTGTCCACTTTATTTTGTTTTGTTTTTCATTTTTATTTCAATTTTATATAGTTTACGAAAGTTGCTTTGTTTTTTAGGAATGTCGTGTACTGTATATAATAAATAAATAAAAAGCCTTTATTGTTGTTAACTAGTTTTACACAGAGTAGTTTCGTGTGCCTAAAATTAATTTACTTATGACTACTATCTAAAAAAACACATTTTGAATATTAACTAAAGTTTAACTAATATATATTATTAACAATTTTAATATCTATTGATTATCGACAAACGGTAGTTCGGTTACAACTTGTCTTCCGACAAAGGCCTCCTCTAAAGCTCTCCACTCTTTTCTCATTTTTGCAGTGCGAGTCCATGTTGAACCCGCTACTTTCTTAACGTCATCCTCCCATCTCTTAGCCTGTCTTCCTCTATGTTTCTTTCCGTCTAAAGGGTACCATTCTGTGATAAGTTTTGTCCATTTTTCTTGCTTTTCTCTCATCATATGCCCTGTCCACCTCCACTTCAGCTGTTTGTATGTTGTGTATGCATTCTTAAACTTGGTTTTACTTTTGATGTTTATTAATTGTTCTCGGTCTTTTCTTTTGACACCTATTGTACTTCTTTCTATGCTGTTTTGACAAACTTTAATTTTATTTGCTAGATGTTCTGTCAATGCCCAAGTTTGACACCCGTATAGTAAACATGGTAGAATGCACATATTATATACCTTCCTCTTTTCTTTCATAGGCATATCTTTGTTCTTCATCACTTCACTGAGTGACCAATATCTTTTCCAAGTATTGGTAACTCTTCTTTCAATCTCTTTTTCCATGCAGCCTTCAGTAGATATTAGCTGTCCTAAGTATACATATTCCTGTACGTACTCTATTTGCTCATTATTTACTTTTATCGTGTCTGTTTGTGATGAGTTTGTCATGATTTTTGTTTTATTTAAATTCATCGATAGTCCAGCTTTGTCACTTACATCTGCTAGTTGTTGCAGCATCATTTCTAGAGATCTTGAATTTTCCGAGAATATTATTAAGTCGTCTGCAAAGCGTAGGTGGCTCAAGTTTTCACCGTTTATGTTTAGTCCCTCATTTGTCCAGTCTAGGTTCCTAAATATTATTTCCAAAACGGCAGAAAATAATTTGGGTGAGATAGGGTCTCCTTGACGTACACCTCTCATGATAGGGAATTATTCGCCTATAGCTTCTAACTTGACTTGCGCAGTACTCTTGGTGTATACATTTCGTTTCGAAGTAATCGTATGTATTTTGTTTGTATTTATGTATTTTGTTTTTCAATACAAAGGCGAACCAGAAGTCCTACTTAATAATTTACAAATATCAATAGACAATAAAGAAGGCGTATCAATACAAGAAAAATACAATAAACTACTAAACCAACTAAAAACTGTACCTAGAAAAGTAAACACAAACAGCAAGAAGCGAGTCTCACTCAAAAGTAAACAACTACTACAGAAACGTAAGGAACTACTACAAGAAAAGAAAACTAAAGACAACCGCCGAAAAATCGCAGAAATAAGCAAAAGCATAAGCAAAGAACTACGGAACGAAAGAAAAACGAAACGCTTTAATACTATGAAGAATTACATAGAAAAAACCGGAGGAATAAAAAAGGCATTGAAAGAACTAAATCGAAAAAAGGATTGGATACTAATATAAAAAAGAAGGATGGTAAAAGTACAGAGAAGAGACCCGAGATACTAAAAGCTGCTTCAGAATTTTATCGAAATCTATATCAAAGTCAAAAGTTGGGACAAGTTTTAAGTGAATATGATACATCTACTGATGAAGAGGAAATACCTGAAATACTAAACGAAGAAACCATAAAAGCAATTAGTACACAAAAGAATGATAAAGCTCCAGGATCAGACCTCATAACAAATGAAATATTGAAAATTACATCACCAGTTATTGGTCCGATGCTTACAAATATATTTAACGAAATTATTAAAACGGAAAATATTCCAGAGGATTGGGCTAAATCTACAATTATATTACTACACAAAAAAGGTGACAAAGGAGATATAGCAAATTACAGGCCCATAAGCTTAATGTCTAATATTTATAAGGTATTTTCTAAAATTATACTATTGAGGATTACAAATATTCTTGAAGAGAATCAGCCCAAAGAACAAGCTGGATTCCGTCGAAATTTTTCAACCATAGATCATATACACACCCTTAGACAAATATTACAGAAATATAAAGAATACAACAAGAGCTACTACCTAGGGTTTGTCGATTTCAATAAAGCATTCGACACACTAGAACACGGATATATCTGGGATGCACTAAAAATACAGGGTGTACTGTATATAACGTACTACAAATATGCTGCTGCTGTACCAATTTTTAAATAAGTAAATAAATAAATTACCGGCTGATATTAAGATCTAATCTGATGTAAAAGGAAGCTCTGATGTTTATTAAATTATTAATTAACCATTCTCTTGAATCAGTTGGCCAATCCGCTGCCTAGAATTTTTTGTGGTATGCTTGTCAGAAATATTATAAATTATGAAGTTATTTGAAGGCCTGTGGAATGAAGAAATTGACGAATTAATCGAGCAGACAGTTGATCACCGCATGACAAATATTCAAATAGATTTATTTAATTAATTAGCTTACTTTACTTTTTGCACACTTTAAAACTGAATCATAAACAACTTTGCCTTAAAATCTGTCTAATTTTAAACTGTTTTACTCATATTTTCAGGAGGTAAGTGTAGAACACTATTCTGTGATCATTAAAGTTACATTTCTGTAAGGACACTAACTTTTAATTAAATTGTTTTTTTTACCAAACATGTGAGTCTGAAATAACTCCAAAACATCACGGAACGGTGTCTAGTCAAACAGAGACCACCCATTTCAATCAGAATTAATACAAAATCCTTTGGGACCATCCGCTCCCAGTCTAAATAAATCGAATCCTAGCGGCTGCGCTAGTCGGAATTAATTAATTATTCAAGCGCGCCGATGTGCCTTATTTGGTGCACCGTTCCCTGTGCCGCGCCATATTTGTCACCCTCTCCTATGACGCGACAAAAAACTGTCCACCTTCCGCCACATAAGGCTGTCCACAATTCCTGGGAGAGACGTAAAAGTTCACACAAAAAGTTGATTAAATCGTTGACATGTCGACTAATAAATCGAAAGAACGAACTCGTTAAACATGGCATGGCTGTCATTAAATATAACTGAAACTAAATCGAATCGCTTTCTACGCTTTAGTCTGTAGGTATATAAAACTGCATTCCACGTTTGATATCCGTCATAATATTTGGCGCCGGCAATTTGCATAGTAATTAACAGAGGTTTATTATGATGTAAATTTTGCGAGAGACATTCTTGAAACCTTTAATAAGACGTACGATAACACCGACCTCAAAAAAACCTGTCACAGATTATGTAGAAAAAAGTATATCCAGTTATTGCACATTCCTGGCAGATAGTTAAAGCTGAGATAAGATGTAGTAGGTACCTAAGTGCCTGTCAAATAAATGCATGTTTAATCTTTTTTGCCTGCATTCTAAAGATAACTGATGACTACATTATTCATGTAAATACTAGGTTCACTAAATATTCACGTTATTTTTATCCAATGAATATGTCGTGTAATTATTCAGAACGTGGCTCGCTATGCAAAAAGCTTCGTTAATTAATGCAAAACACGCGTATTTTGAATTATATTCTAATTGGACAATCAATTAAAAATTCAAAACTGACAGTGTATTAATTGAATATTACTTTGGCATTTGTACTTGCATACTTATCATTAGGCCCAGCCTTAAAGTTTAACAAAACACAGTACCTACCACGTTTAGATATGCGTAGATACTCACTTAGCTTCCTATTTCGACGTCTACGAAGATACCGAGAGCACCCTCTATAAAACTAGCCACTTTGTCCGCGCTGATTGCAAAAAAAACCGGTTGTTTTTCCCTCATTGTGGGTTGGATTTAGAAAAATCTACTACTACACTTAAGTAACACCTCATTAGATTCATATAGCAGTGCTTTGTGTCAGTCTGTCAGTTACGAAACTGCTTTATCCACGTACCTACATAACGTAACATAATAATTATCAGTTTCAGGCTTGTTTATCCCGGAGACGAGGATGAGATCGTCATAAACTGAGCTACAAATCTGCGCTGGAGAGGCACACTCCGGCTAGCTACTGAAAATTTTCAGATGGAAAACCCCTGAACTCGTAAATGACCAAACGCTAAACAGAACAAGACTTTATCTTTCACCGATCCGTATCGGGTCCTTGGGTAACAAACACGGTAACATTGAACTGGGCAGGGTTATCGGCTCGGAGCGACGTGGCGCCACCACTTCTAGTATAAACAGAATTCGACCGACCGACTGACCAGGGAGCCATTGTTCACGCAAAACTCGAATGATTTTACATAATAAATTAGAACTACCTGGCAATGTGTGTGTGATGTTAATTTTCTGTTTTAATTAAATCAGAACACCTGATTAGATATTGATCTATTTTTTAATAAGAATAAGAAATAAGTTTCCTATAATTTGATACTCGTGAGTTTTAGCTCAGTGAAAGTAATGTCAAGGACAGATTCTTCTGCAGATAGATCTCTAGAAGCTTAGAAGAGAAGCCGTTAAGACGTGTAGTTCTTGGTGTTGAAGTTCAAAACAATTATTAAAGCAACCCCAATACTAATCCTGGTATAAATGTTACGGTATTTTTTTATCTATCATTGCTCCCCTTCATTAAAGCACCTGCAATCTAATCTCTTCACCAAATTTGATTGACGTTCCGCGCTTTCAGTACGCTTTCGTACCATTATTGTGTGCGAAGTTTAAATAAATATTCCGCTTACATTGACAACAAGGTGTAATGTAAGGTGCATATATTATTATTCTTACTTAAAGTCGTAAAACATTGCCAGTAATAATAATAAAACAAGTTGGCGTGCAAGGTAGACAACACGGGCAATTCAGCGTGAATGAGAGAATGCCAGTCATTCATAACTCGAAACATATTCTTTTGTTACCCGCCGGGCGCCGCGCGCCGCCGCCGTTTGCGCACCGCGATAAAAAAGCGTTGTCGCTCTTACCGCCACGGTTACACGAAGATCACCACGTTAGGGGCTGATCATTTATTACGTAACATTATTTAATGGAGTTTTCTTTTAAGGGCATCTCGCAGTTCAATCTAGGAGGTTGTCCACTGCTTAACCGAACTTGCTTGTGCAAAATTACGGATTTATAGACAACTCCGCCTTGGCTTGTAAATGTGGTGCTGTTCCGCAAACAATGGGACACGCAAACATGTCCTGTGTGTCCTGCCGTATGCACGTTACATGGCGGATGACGCTAGTGATGGCGCCAAACAAGTAGCTGAATTCTGGGCCGAGTAGGGGAGCGAGGGGATAGTTGTAACAGGGGCAAGTAGTAACAAGCATTTTTTACCTACATAATAGAAGAATATTTGTTTAATTTTCAACCAAACCTACTACGTAATATCCATTCTATCATATAAGCGCGATTAATACCCCGCTGGTCCGTGCAGGAAGCGGTGCTGTGCAGGCGTTCCGATTAAGCCAGGTAATAGACTTTTTTTTATTTATACAAAATCGATTATCGTAGATTTCAAATTGCTTAGCAGTTGTTGATTGATACAAATACACTTAGCATTTGTTTAGTTTGATTATATTAAAAGTAATTTCACACCAAGTAAGCGGTTTTTTTTTAATAGAGATTGTTTCAAAAACCTTGCAGTGGGGTATGTTGTAACACTTTTACGGGGCAAGTTGTAACATGTTACTTATAAAAGAAGCAATTTAAATACATTTAAATAACTAAGAACTTATCTTAGTTATTTAAATGTATTTAAATTGCTTCTTTTCAGGTTTTGAAAACTTTTTTGTTGAACTTAATTGATTTTATCTATTTCAAATGAAACACTACAAAAAAAACTGAACGTGCTTCCCAAAGCTAAGATGTTTACGAAATGGCCTCTGCTGAAGTCTTGGAAAATACTGGATGAAGACAGATTTCATATTTTACCTAGGTCAATAAAAAGGCTGATTACTGAAGAAATTGAGATTTTGATATAATAAATGACTGTGAGCTGAAAGTTTATTTATAGTTTAAGAAAGACCATGTTTTTGTAAATTTTTGATTACTATTCTATTAGATTAAGAATAAAACTTACAACTACTTACAAAAGTCAGACTACTGAAGTAGTTAAGATTATAAATGGCTGTAAACCTAAAATACTTTAATAGTTTATAGTATTAAAGAAAGAACATGTTATTTGTTTATTTTTGAATATTTTCTGTAAGATGAAAAATTTAATTTAAAAGTTTAAACCTTTTTTAGCGATTCCTATACTAAATATGCCAAATAAATCTTTATAAAATATAAAATTGGTTTTAAATTCTTAATGTTACAATTTGCCCCAAGCCTGTTACAACTAGCCCCAATCACGGGGTAAGTTGTAACACTCGTTAGTTTTTTTTCAAATCCGTTACTACAAAAAACCATTATAGGTTTAATCAAAAGTTTATTTGAAATCGATAGTTGAATAGTTGTTAATTGGAATAGTACTGCTAAATTTCATGAATACCAAACAAGTAAGCTTTCATAGCCAAGAAGCGATAAATTGTTACAACTAGCCCCTCGCTCCCCTACCTACATTTAGATTGCCATCGACACGCTAAAAGAAGAAGAAGGCTCCAGCCAGAGCTCTGGGTGGAGCGGTGGGTGTCAGAATCTTACTGACTAAAACTCATTCATGTTCCTTAGCCCTTTATGTTCCGGGGTAGCGGGTACCCTTTCGGACAATGCCTCAGGATTACAGCATAAGGTTAATTTTCAATGGGAAAAAAATTACCGTTTGGGGTAGCTTAATGTGCTGGCCTCTGTACCTAATTTCAAAGCTCGCGCAATCCCGCTCAAGAAGGAGCGGAGCAGTGTATCTACTTTATTTTTCACAAACTAACGCGATTTATATTTTTACTGTTTTTTCTTTGTAATTTTCTACTGATTTTATATAAGGTTGAAAGGGGGCGAGGGTTCATCCAAGTCTTATTTTTCACGTAGGAGGAAGAAGGAGCTAGAAAGTGTTTAAAATAGTATTTCTTATTATAATAATTTCATTGCTCATAAAGGAGATCTCAGACAGTTAATTTGTGAAAATACCTTCCGATATTTTTTCTATAAGATAGGTAATGTCGTCGACGTTCTAAAATAGTTTCTCAGACATGCTTAGCTGTTATTAATTTAATCAACCGTTAGCGATCAATCAATCGATACATAATCGATTACAATTCCAAGGCACATAAATATAAAATACTTGTGTGCTTTGAAAACATTGTGTTGACCCACATTTTCAAGTGTAAAAAAGGCACAAATATTCGCTCCTTGCAGTTTAATATCCGTTGCAATATTGTAAGTCATAGCCATGGTCACATGACTAAAAAAAAGCAACCAAGTGCGAGTCGGGCTCGTTCACGATGGGTTCCATACCACGTACAGAGGCCAGCACATCAAGTTACCACAATCTGTCAAATTTCTTTGATAGTATTTCAAGTTTATTGCAATGACATAAGGTTCATTTTTAACTTAGAAAATTTGACTGGGGATAGCTTGATGTGCTGGCGTCTGTACAATATTTAACAATATTTTTTTTAAAAAAAAAAACGCCCAAAGGAGCTTGTTTCTTGAATTTTTATTCATTGTTGTTGTAATAGCCATAGTAGTAGGTACACTCTTTGTGAAAATTTTAGATGTCTACCTATTTCGGTTCAAAAGATAAAGCCCTTCGACAGACAGGTGGACAGCGGAGCGTTAGTACTTCATAATCTTTTTATACTTGCAGTCTGTGGGTTCATTATACTCAAAAATCATACGGCGCTCTTCGCATCCAATACAATAATGCGTTCAGGGTGTTGATGGGGTTGCCCCGATACTGCAGCGCATCAGGGATGTTCGCTGAAGCTCGCGTGGACTGTTTTTACACCGTGATGCGGAAGCGGTGCGCATCCTTGGTCCGCAGGGTGCGGGGCAGTGCCAACAGCATCCTGTCTATGATAGCGAGCAGGCTTGATTGTGTGTTTGTGAACCACTGCTGCAGGGTGTCTGGTGTCAGGGTGCTGGGGCTGGGCCTGTCACCGTGCAGCAGTGATGTCACAATGTTTTCTTTTTTGGAATTGTATTACTAACATAGTTTGTAAGTATATTGTTACTAACACTATGAGTCTTGTTGCTTGAAAATAAAATGATTATTATTATTATACGGTCCCATTTTCACCCCTTGGGTACGGAATAAATAATATTGCGCCACATTAGGAGATATGAAAAAATAATCCAATATCCACCAACAACCCAGTGAATTTACTACGCTTTTGTCTCAGGAATTCATTAATACAATCTTCATAAATATGTAATAAAATGTCGTAAAATATTCTCATGAGTAATGTATAATGTTAATATATTTGCTAATTGCGAACGGATGCAATCGACTGTGAAAAGTATGGATTTTCATTCCACTACAAAACGTACAGGATGTAAAAAAAGTCGTGTCCGATCCGAAATGGGGTTCTTCAGTATCTTATACGAACACGGATTAGTTAGGTAAAACTTTAAATAAAAATAGGACGCCCGTTAATAAATGTAGTCACATTATAGAACATTATGTATGAGGGATCAAAAAAAACATACGAATTTTTAGTTTAACTTGCAAATATGTTCTGGTTACGACACTGAACAACCCTCTTTCGGGTCGGAAACCATTTTCATCTCTATTTATAATATATTATTTTCTTTTACCGAGATCTTTATGAAGCAGTAAAGTAGAAAAACTTCTCAATGAAACCACCACAGCGAGACTGAAGTTAACAAGAGAAATATTTCAATTCAGTTTAATTTGCTCCATTTTTCAAGAAACAATTTATTTTTTCAGATTTACAGTCTATCAAAACCAGAGTTGAGTATACTTGACTAGCAATCTATACTAATATTATAAAGCTGAATAGTTTGTTTGTTTGAACGCGCTTATCTCTGGAACTACTGGTCCGCATAGAAAAAATATTTTTGTGTTGGATAGTCCATTTATCGAGGAAGGCTATAGGCTGTGTAACATCACGCTACTACCAATAGGAGCCGATAGCGGTGGAAACCGCGCGGAAGCAGCTAGTTACTGATAAGACAAACAAGCCTGGTTTTTATGCTTTGAAAACAGTAATTAAAGATCTAGATTATTTTGGTTGAAATCGCCGAAAACACACAAACAGCTGCTTAGAAGTTAAACATACAACGCTAAGTGCCAATTCCACCACAGTTACTGAACGCGATCAAGCATATCAAGAGCTGTCAGCGTTAATATTCCCCTTACAATGTTGACTCTGACAGCTCTTGAATGCGGTTTAGATGTGCTGATCCCGTTCAGTTTAATTGGTGAAATCAGCCTTAAAACTAGTAGGTAAACAAAACAAAACGCAATCTAAATAACAGCGAAACTAAACTCGAATGCAAGTAAACAAAACACAAATAAAACTACATCAAGATAAAACACAGACAGTGAAATTCGTAAAGTTTTCCCAAACATGAATATTCACAGATATCACATGAATGGGTGCCCTGAGAAATCCAAGAAGATCAGAGCATCAGATAAACTGGAGAAATCCCATAAACGGACGCAAGTCTTGCTACCGTTGCCATCCATAGACAAGATAAGGTGTGTGTACATAGATAAGGGACCCTTGCAATAGACAAACATACGCTTACGACAACTATGGACTGACTTGACAGGATAATCAAGTAATGCCGATATGATAACGAAGCAATTAGCGAATGACAGACACCTTTTTCTTCGAAATCCTTTTTATGCACCGAGCGGGCATGTAGGAGTATTATCGCTGGTCTTATCGCTGAACACATAAATTACAAAATTATTTCGAAGCTGTCATCAATTTGCCGTTATTTCTTAAATTCTGTTTAAGCAGACTTACTGGCAACCCTATATGAATGTTATTTTATTTCGACTTCGATCGATGGTTCCGTTAAAGTTTTTGTAAAGTACTAAACAAATCTTTAGACTTATGAGATTTTTGTTTGTACATGAGTTTCGTCAACGCAGTCTCAAAACCATAAAAAACATTAAATTTGAACAGCGAGTTCTTTTATTATATATTTTTTTGGAAATTCTACTACAGGCTCCTGTATAAAATCCGTCTTGTTTTTAAATAAATTAATAAAATAGGTGCTAGGGCTTTTGGGTTTTTAAAAGAGGAAAAATAGAGAAAGAATAGCTCAATGAAAATTCGCCGGTTTTAAAATGACCATAAAGAAAATTGATATCTGGCATTACGGTAAAGACAGCACAACACTTTAGAACACACATCTTTAATGAATTATAAGACCTAGGAGTCACTTTGAAATTTGAAACTTTGAAATTGAACACACATCTTAATTTAAACCACATACATATATAAACAGTACAATCTCGCTTAACCACAAAATCTCTTTCAAACCACCTAAAACCGTTAACTGAATGACTTATTCGCCAATTGCTTGCACGTAAATGCAAATATTAAACGATCTGTGACACTTCGTTACGAGCCTCTCCAGTCTCAAGTGCCATTGGCATTTGCTAATCGTGCGTGAGTTACAACGCATGCTCAAGCGATAACGTTCACTAATCCGGTTCACCACTCGATTATCTGATCTCAGAATATAGGTCTACCTACAGCTTCACGCCTCACTTTCGTCTTACAAATGTACACAATAATTATTCTTATCTCGTCTGTTCAGTGTATCAGGCAGATTTCCAGGTAAAAACGTTTCGGATAAACAGTTCGCGATGTTGAAATATGTATGGAAAAGTAATTTAAGTAAATATTGAATTTGAACGTTCTTTTTTCCTTGGCAACTAGCTCAAAGGTTATTGCCAGTGTCAAGGCATATCCTAAAATAGAAATAGCATGGGAATTGTTGCCATAAGGTTTATTTAATTGGCTAAAGTAATTTATAATATTGATTTTATAGAAGTTATATCAGTATCAACAAGTTCTTGTCAATAGCTGCCCATTAAACAAGGTACTCTGAACAAAGTAGGCCACTATGATCTCTTATGACAAACGCATCCTGAATTGACCTACGACCGTGACAATCTAAAATTATTTCAACGTTAAACTGGGTCAAAATGAGCATAAATTTATACAGCTTGATATTATCTAATGGGTCGATGTACCAGGGTCGCAGCGGAGCGCGGCGGTGGACCGTGGACGCCTATTGTCATTCAATCGGGCCATTGTGGGCTCTTTGTCGGCCGCGGCCGGAGCACTGCCTCGGTCATTCGACATGGGGGATGCGGGACTTGAAATATGTTAACATTTTTGGAATGTAGCCGAACAGTAATGAATTCAAGAGCGAGGTGCAATTTAAATGCATCTGAATTAAAAACAGGGGACAGAACTAAGCTATTGAACACAGTTTATCATGATGATAGCGTTGAGGGATTTTTAGAAGAATTAAAATCGTTTGTTCAATTCCAAAACTTCACTTACAAAAATTGCAAAGTTATTCTTCCAGTTAGTGATGATGCTGATGTTAAAAACTACTAGATTGAATCAACGAATCTAGGGTCACCTATCGAGAAAAGAACAGTGTTGAGAAGAATGCAAAGGAAACCGAACTCTGGCAAAAACCGACCGCAGTCAATCCGGGCAGGAAAAGCAAGAATCATTTTTCAATCAACAAGACCCAAAAAACAACATCTTCGACCACTTGGCGGTACTACATAAGATAAGTCGCGTGACTTCCTACATAACATCATCCAAGTAGATATTAAGATGCATGTAACATAACACATTAAACGCACATTATCCGCAATTAGCGGCCGCCGCTTTTAAACTCGTCCATGCACCGTGAGAACGACGAAAAAAGTTGCGGTTGCTCATCTCGTTTGAAACGACATTACCTATGCGTATATACGAGATATATTTCATATCTTTACTAGATCAGCGACCACAGGTTATTAATAGCCTTCGAAAATTAAACTTATTAAAATTCATTTATTGTACCTACCTACGACAAAACAACAGAAACTCAGAACGCCACCTAATACGATCCTTACATATTCCTTTTTTCTCGTTTCTAATTTTACTCAATCCAATTATAAGACAATTAAAAGAGTGCTCTTTAAATTCCAAAAATAATGTCTTTGCGACAGGCGGCGCCATAATATTCGCCAAAGTTAATGAATCATGTTCATTCATAAATTATTACTCCTGCAGATTATCCTTTTTTGAACAATGTTAATGTTGTCAGGACAAAAATAAATTAAAACGGTACTTCCTTCCAGCCCGAATTCGGAGAAAACGTCAAAACTGCTCGCTGACTCAGTTTATATTGAATTTTATTGCAATTCGTTAATGCGTTTTTGATACTAGTCATTTTGAGTCTATTAAAGGATGCGAATATTAAAAAAATATCCTCTTTTTTACCCGAAATCATCGATTACAAGGAGCCCAGTATTCCCAGAATTACTGATTCTTCTTTCTCAAAATTTTAAGGAGCTTCTTGCCGGCCCCTTGTTACAGTTAAACTATAAAGTACCTGCTGTACCGAACTCCATAAAAAACTTTTTTATAATGTAAGGGTTTGTTGTACTCTTCTGACGATTCAGTAAGTTAAAAGTGGTTAGACTCTCCGGCGGCACAATTGTTTTCTTTGTTATATTTTTACCGGCCAGTATTCTTAGAAACTACTTTTGGAAGAAATAGTGTCTATTGCCTTGTTTTCACTTGACAAAATGTTAATTAAATATTTTAAAATTATACTCGAAAACTTCCGTTATTGGAATCTACATGCATTTTTGACCATAAAAAATCCTTGGGTTCATGTTTTATACTAAAAATAGGTAAAAAGTATGAAAGAAAGAAAGGAAATTGTTTGTTCTAAATACCTACTACACATCAAAATTAACGCGAACGAGACAGCATCCTTCATAATCATAGAAGAAGGGAAAATTTGACAGTTAGGGATAGGTAGCTCAGGTGAGCTACCTATCCTTAACTGTCAAATTTTCCCAATTGAAAATAAACCTAATTCTCTTGTACAAAAGATGAAAAACTATCAAAGAAATTTGACAGATTGGGGTAGCTTGATGTGCTTGTCTGTACGTTGTCAAACGAACACTGTGAAATACTCAAATCCTTCAAGTAGGTCCCAATTTAGCTATCTAATAACGAAGAACTATTCTGATAAGATAGCGATTAGCCAAAGAGTAAGCATTCAGTGCATGATCCTGACTGCTGGATCCATGGTAACCTGCTTAGGTGGATATCCCTTCTAGCCTGTAAATTCGATGACTGTTTTCTACTTTCTAAAACTATAATAATAAGAATAAATAAGTAAGAATCAAATAATACCTAAGGTATTAGGTTCCCCCGAAATATCACATCATCATATCAGAGGGTTAAATCTTTAGAAGAAATAGAAAAATCTATCCAAACTCTAAATAAATATTTTCCTAGGTAAACGTATACATAAACACGGTGATTATTAATTCACTATTAACTTTTCAGGGCGTGACAGTACCCATAGATTATAAGCAACTGTCACTATGAGACCAACTCTGAAAAATAAAAAAAAACGTTTTTTCAAACAAAAGTGCCATATTTAATTGATGAAAATGTATGAAACAGATGTTTTTTTTTGTTATTTCGTAGTTGGTCTCATAGTGAAAGTTGTCCATAATCATCGGTACTGTGACGCACTGAAAGGTTAATAGTGAATTAAAATACTAATCACGGTAGGACGCGGTTCACGCGCACCGGTAGATATGATCTAAACGCTCAGAGCAATCTGCAGTTTGTTCTTATCTAGTCTGATCAGTTCCACATATAGTATCGTATCACATCGTTCAAAATAGACTTCTAGGTTCTAGATTTAGTAATTTCATTATTATAATACGATGTTGTTCTCACTATTTCAGAATATTTTTTTTCTTGAGGAAGCCAAGAATATGAGATGCGCTGGTTATATGAGATTTTTGACAATTACTGCAGTATATAGTAACTGATTATTATGACAAGGACAATTCTGTGAGGCAGTAGGTTTGAGGGTAGGATGAGATAAAAAGTCGAACATCTAAAAGACCTTGACGAAATGTTCACAAGATGGTCAGGTTCAATAATACGGTGGGTACGGTAGGCACCGGTAGACGGTAAGTATTTATAGTGTGGTAGTAAACAAACATGACGAATTAACCGCAATACCAATATTACCTGTCAATTTTAGAGAAGGATAATATTAAAAGTCAAAATCATACAGTCTGTCGGCTTTACTATAAGAATACTATGGTATCCTGAGCTGTTTTATTCCATTTTTTTTTATTTCCTGGCCTATAGTAAGTACAAATTGGCGGGTGACGACATGCATACATTTACGACACCAATTTTGTGTTGTTCAGTTTATCAAATTTCAAAAAATGCAGGGGTTCACGCCAATGTGTATACTGTACGAGTAGGTATAACAACCAAAGAAATATAGTCGCCTTTTTCACCATTATAATGCACTACAGTCAATTGATAGCAAATCAATCGGTTCATTATTAAGGAGATGATGTTATGCTACTGAAGAAAAAGCGGTGCAAGGTAAATCCAACATCCTCCCGAAAATAAGTGAAACTTTTTGAAGTTTAAAAATACTCACCGTTATTAGAGGTGCAACAGGATCTTCCTGGCATGCACTCGATACCGATGCTTTCCACAAAACTCAAGACACGATATTATTTCTATCAAAACTGGTCAGGAGAACTTAATTAAACGTAAGCGAACAGCTCGCTACAAAGTCGCTAAATACACTGATACAATATTTACAGTATTAGCCAGCAACCACAGGTGGTTTAAATATTTACGTAAAGTTTTTGACGTTTCAAGTTGTATAGCCGCGACGTGACGCGACGCGATCGGCCCCCGCTCGAGCCGACGCAAGACTATCTCGGATACACTCGATCCCCGAGCTTTCGTAACGCGGCGCCCGTCCCGCTCGCGCAGCCCGTCACCTGCCGGTTAAAAAAATATGAGAAGCCTCAAATTTCGGCGAAATGTGAACCAAACCAAACATTTTACATTCAGACAGACAGGTACTACTTTATGTGGGGACTACTACGTGGGCCATGCCGGTACCCAGATACGTTCACGCGATACTTGATTGACGTATTCCCTGAGACTAGTAGACAGTTGTATGCGTGCTCGCACGCCCAGACGGCAATTTTGCTAGATTATCTATTATTGCAGCTCCGTAAATTACTGCATCGCCGCGAGAGATTTGTGGGTGATCAGTCTCCACTGTACAGCCGGCGAAGGAAACTTCGTGTCGTCGATAATGACCCGAGCAAACATAGAGAACATTTTAGCGCTCTGCCAGTAATCACCGATACAAACTAACCCATCGGTTCCCAGTAGTAAATTCAATTACTCGTTGTTTTCCCGCTTTATCTCCGCTAAGAACATCCTACGTCAATATTTGAAGGCACAATATAAGGCAACCATCACGGTGTTCTGTTGACTTGAGCACCTCAGACAAACAAACTTGATTTCCCTGATATGCCACCCTGAGAGAACATATCCTGCTGTAATGTTAACTGCGCGAATGAATTCGTAGAACAATTTGGGTTTAACTCCAACAATTAAACAATTCAGGTCGACCATTATTCAGCAAATACGCAAACTGGCGTCCATTAAATTTTACGATATCCTAATTTGAGATCCGAGCTTACAACTTCAGCAAAGTTGCAGAGTACCTACCTACGTGCAAATAAATCTGTAATGAAAAACTTTTGGAAGTGGAACCGGCAACGGCCGCAGCTCCATGCGCTGCGGTCTGATAGCATCAGCGAGGAGCCGCGGCGGCACATCACCGCTTATTTACTTTATCCTTCGACAAAACGCATATTTATATATAGCCACGTCGTTGTTAATGTAAATCTTCGTTCCTTTTTGGGCTCAAAGTAAGACGAAACAGAGTTAGCATGACGTGACGTCGACGCGGGCATGACACGGCAAAGCACTCAGAAAGTCAGCACCCTCAGGCTTAAAATAGAGTCCGAGCACCCGCAAACCGCTCGCAACTCTTAAATCCTATTAAAGGAGTACCTTTATTCATAGACTTCACCAATAATTTAATAGCGCTCCTTAACGGCGGGTTCGCACTGGCGGCCAACAACAAAGAGCTAAGTTTTTCCTCTAACAATGACTGCAGCATTTATATCGAATGATGCAACTGTTCGTTGGAAAACTGTGCTTACGTGATAAGATTACCACATAATATATGCTCATGACGTTTGACCAAGGACTACGTGATATGCTGCAGGCGTCAGGTATCTTTCATTGAATGAATTTTATTATATTATTGTTCTCGTGCCATGATAAGACGATTGAATGTTGTTGTCTTGTGGCGTGTGTGTGATCTATACTTCCACCACACACATACAATAAGAAGAGAGGCCTTAATCAATATAGAAATCTAATTTTGAAGATTTTTGACTGAACTAAACTGCCTTTAGCCAAGTTGAAGAGTACATTACTAACACCTATTCATTTGATCAACGTAATCCTACCACAAATCCTTTAGGGCAGAGAAAATTTATATTAAAACTGGGCTATAAATACTGGTCGCAGTTTCCTCGCTCCGTGTAAAAGCAAAAAGACCTTGCACTCCGCAAACTCCGCAAGCCTGCGCACTAGTCCTTGTACTAATATTTTATTTTTGAAATAAAGCAGTCTGGGGTATCCTGTTCAAACTAGAATTTAGTTCAAAGTAGCTTAGAGTCGAATAAACGAAAGGATTGATGGTGTATCTCGTTAGGTTTGGATTAAAAATAACTGGTTTCGTTTGCTTTCTTTGCGATGTTTGTTAGTTTAAGTGATTGGATCAAGTTCATCATGTAGAAATTAACAAATTGCGTATATCAAAATATCTAAATAGTAAAATGATTTCAGGCAGATTTTCATTTCATAATTTCACTACAGCTTTACAATTTTCATCGATAAGTACAAAAAGGCTCTGACTAAAACCCATACGAGTTCATTCCTTAGCCCTTTGTGTTCCCACTACCTGAACGCGCCCCAAAAGGTGGTAGCCATTCGGCTAATCCGGGGGTACCGCACGATCTCGGGCGAGGCGGCAAGCCTCCTTGCCGGACTGCCGCCGTGGGATCTGGAGGCGATAGTCCTCGCGCGCCTGTACGAGTGGCGCGCGGAGGTACTAAGCCGGGGGGAAACTCCGTTTCCGCAGCAAATTGCGGCGGAGCGGACGGACCTCCGGCGCGATCTCATGGCGGCCTGGAATCAGCGACTGTCGCAACCCAGCGCAGGGCACGCCACGATAGTGGCGGTAAGGCCCCTCTTTGAGGAGTGGCTAGAGAGGCGTCACGGCGCCCTCACCTTCCGCCTGACGCAGGTCCTCACCGGACATGGATGTTTCGGGAGGTTCCTGCACATCATCAGGCGGGAGGAAACGCCCGGGTGTCACCACTGCGAGGATCGCCCAGAGGACACGGTAGAGCACACGGTGCAAACCTGCCCCGCTTGGGCGGAGCACCGCCGTGTCCTCGTAGAGGCGATTGGCGGCGGCGACCTCTCGCGCCCGGCCCTGGTGCAAGCCATGGTCCGGGGCGAGAGGGAGTGGGAGGCAGTCACCTCCTTCTGCGAAAAAGTCATGCTCGCGAAGGAGGTGGCGGGATGGGAGAGAGAAAGGTCCTCCCGTCCCAGCCGCCGCGGGAGACGCTCCGGGCGTCGGGAGCCACGTGACGACTCCCGGCCACCGTAGGCGCGGGCCTGCGGACGGTGAGTAATGGGTGACTCACCGTCCGATCAGCACCAGACCCGTGCCGTACGGCGCGTATATGTTCCACGCGCGCCTCAAAGAGATGTCAGCATATGAAGGGGCCCCTCAGGGCCAAGCCTGCCGGGTAAGCGGGATTGTCCGAAAGGGTTACCGCTACCCCGGAACATAAAGGGCTACGGAAGGAACATGGATGGGTTTTAGTCAGTAAGAGTCTGACACTCCCTTCCGCTCCACCCAGAGCGGGAGCAGTCATTGGATGATTTCCCAGCCTTAAAAAAAAAAAAAAAAAAGCCCTTTGTGTTCCGGGGCAGCAATAAGCCTTTCGGACAATCCCGCTGACCAACATATAAGATTTTTTTTACCCACCCCCGGGTAAACCATTTTCTACACATTTTGGGACTTTGGTAGTACGAGTCAAACTTCATGACCGCTCTGAAGTGCGCTACTCGCTGCGCATTACCCCGCCCGTCACCCCTCCTGAGAATGAATTTGTTACTGCGCAGCGACTTGCCTCATGTTCCCAGCTGACATAAAGTTTGCATCAGGTTGTACCAGCTGAGCCGACCCAGTGTGTTAAAAAAATATATTAAAAAACTACGAAAAAGTTCAAATATAACTTGCAACGCATCATGGCTTTTATAGGGCAATAAAAAAAAAACTTTACCGTCAAACGTCAAAGTCTTCAAATAGATGTTCTCAATTTTCATGTTTACTAAAATTTTGTACTTACACGTTTTTTATTTACTTATTTTAGTTTGTATTGTGTAACAACTTTGAATTTTCTTTTTCTTTTCGAAGTGTTAACTTGTAATAAAATTAAAAACTATGGCGGCTAGTGTTGGTAAATATCTTTAGGAAACGAAGTCACAGTAGTGTTTACAAGACATGTTGTTTAGGAATAAACCCTATTTCTATTCTACCTATAATTCAATATTCAATACAGTTGCTAATTATGTAATTCTCTTATGTTGCTCGTCAATATCCAATGTATCAGTACTTGTTCTAAAATCGCTAAAATAATTACTTAAGTAAATCGTAGGTAATTATTGATAAAATAATGTATTATGTACCTACTTTACCGGCTAATGTTTCCATGGGGCTATGGAGTTTTCCTACCTTCCCTTTATATAGCAATTTCCCACACTCAGCCTCATAAAGATTTATTAACATCGACAACCGACATTGTCTGGGATTAGTGCTCCAAAATATCGTATCATTATGTAGCAACAATTAAGCTCACAATACGTAATGTGTTTTGATACTAACACCATAATCATCTGCCTAGCCTTTTCCCAACTATGTTGGGGTCGGCTTCCAGTCTAACCGAATGCAGCGTAATACCAGTATTTTACATGGAGCGACTGCCTATCTGACCTCCACAACCCAGAAACTGGGCAATACGATACCCCTTGGTAAGACTGGCTGTCAGATTTTCGGGCTCCGTAATGACTATAAAAGATGCACGAATGACAGCAGGCACCAACGCTCTGGCTGGAGGCTACAATTCTTTTGTGGCAGCCACAGGCAAGCCCGGTTAAGCAGTAGACAACCCTTTGGTTGAACTGCGAGATGCCATTACCAAAAAAAAAAAAAAAAGCCGGCACCAACGGCTTAACGTGCTTTCCGAGGGACGGAGGAGTCTCGGTATGTAAAGATGGTCACCCATCCACGGCCAACCCCGGCAAGCGTATTTTAACCTGATGGATCGACCTGTGCGGCTGTTAGTACTTAGCCACGAGCTCCTCATTGTGTGGTTACACACAATATTATGTCAAAATAAAATGATTTTTAGTCGATCTTTTTCTCTTTCAGCTGATGACGCAGTACTTACAAATATATCGGAAATGATCGACCTCGCTATCGGTACGCCGGAGGTAAAACCACAAATATTTTATTGCTATTTAGTAATTTAATTAGGTGCTTCTACTTCGTGTCGCTGGCACGACTGTATTTCATTAGTTTTTTTTTTTGGCCCAAAATTTCGCTACTTCCACCGCGTTGTCGGTGGCAGAGCAGAGATCGCGGCTGCATATTTTGGGACAGGGTTGGATAGGAAGTGGAGCATAGTATTTACGATATAGTTCCACTTAGGTATATGTGGTACTTGTATTTATATTTGAAGAAAACAGCGCGGATTGGTATACTTAACAGACAATTAGCAGGTGTTACTTCATCACCATATCAGCCGATCGCCATACACGGCTTTACGTGCTTTCATACGTTTTTTCTATTTCAGACTGCTGCAAAATTCAGCCAGTCTATTAAGCAAAATTCACCGTGAAAATTCACGTAAAGTGAGCTTGAAGTGAGTTTCATTCCACCTTATGCTGAATGACACTATTGACAGCTCACTTCACATACGTTTTCACCGTGAACTTTTTAAAGAATAGATCGGCAGAAGCGTAAAGCTGCCCATTAGTAGGTTTTATTTAATGAAAATCCTTAAATAGGTACTAATATCGATAGATGGAACGATGCCCAGTGAATGGAGATGGCAACCCGCGTACTACATCCGTATGACACTTATTATTTTCTACTTTCTCTCATTAAATATCTATCAATATACAGGTGAATCTTCTAATTCTTCCCACAGCATTCATCAACAATCATGAACGAAAAAAGTGGGAAAAAATTGTTCCTTTTATTGCCATTGATTTCCTTTCTTGGCGGATTGTAGGCGCTTGTTAAAAAATTGGAGACAATGGAAATGTTTTGCACAAAACAGGGTGATTCAAAGAAACCGATCTATTCTTTTATCATTTCTTGGATTAGAGAATCGTGGTAAAATTCTCGATTGAAGGAGGATGCGCAAGGGTAGCACGCAAAATTCAAGTTTACAAAGGTTTTTTACAATTTTCTGGTCAGTATCAGGTTGTATGTTGATCAAAATTATGATTTGCGGCCGTAGCAAGTACGTATTTGCAAAATTATAATCATACGAAGCATCAATTGGCCTCAAAATATGTCATAGTTTCTTGAAATAGTCATTCCATAGGGTTATATGAAACAAGAGGGTTGTACCGGTGGTTTTAATCACTACAGTTTTGTAAATTCGTACTTACTTCGGCCCCGAATCATATTTTGATCAACGTAAAACCTTATACTGACTTGTAAATTGCAAAAAAAGTAAGAAAATTTGAATTTTGCGGGCGATTTTATGAGTCCAAAGAGGTGTAGAGTTGTAAGCTCTAATGTTACCATATTAAAGAAAAACAAAGCAATTTATAAAATCTTCATACTAGTCTCACCCGTCCTGTACCTATTTATAGTAAAATTAAAAAGATTCACTTGCTATTATTGTAGCAGCACTCTTCAACCCAAACAGCAATAAACTTAAAGAAAAAGTTGCATCCAGGGCAAGGGCACGCCACGATAGTGGCGGTAAGGCCCCTCTTTGAGGAGTGGCTAGAGAGGCGTCACGGCGCCCTCACCTACCACCTGACGCAGGTCCTCACCGGACATGGATGTTTCGGGAGGTTCCTGCACATCATCAGGCGGGAGGAAACGCCCGGGTGTCACCACTGCGAGGATCGCCCAGAGGACACGGTAGAGCACACGGTGCAAACCTGCCCCGCTTGGGCGGAGCACCGCCGTGTCCTCGTAGAGGCGATCGGCGGCGGCGACCTCTCGCGCCCTGCTCTGGTGCAAGCCATGGTCCGGGGCGAGAGGGAGTGGGAGGCAGTCACCTCCTTCTGCGAAAAAGTTATGCTCGCGAAGGAGGTGGCGGGATGGGAGAGAGAAAGGTCCTCCCGTCCCAGCCGCCGCAGGAGACGCCCCGGGCGTCGGGAGCCACGTGACGACTCCCGGCCACCGTAGGCGCGGGCCTGCGGACGGTGAGTAATGGGTGACTCACCGTCCGATCAGCACCAGACCCGTGCCGTACGGCGCGTATATGTTCCACGCGCGCCTCAAAGAGATGTCAGCATATGAAGGGGCCCCTCAGGGCCAAGCCTGCCGGGTAAGCGGGATTGTCCGAAAGGGTTACCGCTACCCCGGAACATAAAGAGCTACGGAAGGAACATGGATGGGTTTTAGTCAGTAAGAGTCTGACACTCCCTTCCGCTCCACCCAGAGCGGGAGCAGTCATTGGATGATTTCCCAGCCTTAAAAAAAAAAAAAAAGGGCAAACCTCTTTTTATAATAATTAAGGGTGCACTAGTTGACGGTTCGAACTCTTTGGTGGGCGTGGCTAATATGCATGCTATATAGTTTATTTATTTAGTAAAATAGACAATATTTAAAACGAAAATGAGCGCTTAAAATTTCATGACCTTAGGCGTATCACACTAATATCTTAAGGCGAAAGTTTTTGAGTGAGTATGTGTGTCAGTTTGTAAGTTTGTCCGTCCTTTACGCTCAAACAGCTGAACGGATCTGGATGAAACTTGGCACAGAGGTACTTTACCGGTAGTACGTTCTCTTGGGATAACTCTCTTTATTACTGGTACTTTACCGAGATCCGAAGCAGCAGCAAGATCATAGATATTAGTGTTGAAATATGGAAGTAACGAAGCTAATAACTTTCAAATCAATGTTTTTTTTTAATTCTGTTTCCATAAAGGGCTAGATAATGACTAAAAAAATAGATAATTTTAATGTACACTGTCAGGGGTTTTAACTACATGCGACGAACGTTAGTACCTATGGAAGAATGATTTAGGTGACCTTAAGTTTATGAATATTTTCAAGAATTTATTTTCTTACGTTCTTTCATAAACACCGTGCAATTTTAGTCGTCTTACAAATGTGTTCCACTTGATGTATCCGACATAAATAACCTCTAGGCGTGATTAAAAAGTTGTTACCATTAATTAAGATAACAGGTACAACGAAAAATAAATAATGCATTACAATAAGTAACATCCTGTAATCCTGATAATAATGTTTACGTATCGAAGGGTAGATCATTCCATCCCCCTTTTCTATGAGACAATATTTCATAAGCCAATCTAAAACAGTCCAAGTCCAATACAGGCTGTTTTAAAGAACGTCGTCCGATTAAAATATTGTATGTTTTTTAACTATCCAAATGTTCATATTATACACGGTTAAATTTAAGTCGTTTTAATCCCCTTAAGGGGTTATTGTACTCATTATAACGAGCAACTTTTACTATGGGACCGAACCTGAAATCGCGAAAAAAAAATCAGCTGTTCAGTACATTTATGTTCGCCTAACTCGTCAAAATGTACTGAACAGCTGATTTTTTTTTCGCGATTACAGGTTCGGTCCCATAGTAAAAGTTGCTCGTTATAATGAGTACAATAACCCCTTAAGGGGATTAAAACGACTTAAATTTAACCGTGTATATGTATATATATAATATATATTTTTTATGAATGACTAGTAGTCAATGGATACATGAATTGGGCTGCCGTTGTAAGACGACTAAAATTGCACGGTGTAGGTATGTGTGTTAGACAGCACGCCACCTGCACCCATCCTTACTTATCTACTTGTACGTAATAATCACTTCATAGTATAAAGCAAAGTTGCTTCCCGCGTCTGTCCTAATGTCTATATGTATGTATGCTTAGTTCTTTAAAACTACACAACGGATTTTGATGCAGTTTTTTTTAATAGATAGAGTGATTCCAGAGGAAGGTATATATGTATATATAATAACGAATTGTTTTACTACGAATTTAACGCGTGCGAAGCCGCGGGCAAAAGCTAGTACAGACGCCAGCACATCATGCTATCCCTAACTGTCAAATTTTCTCAACTAAAAATGAACCTTATGTCTTTGCATTATTGCAAAGACATAAGGTTCATTTTTAGTTGAAATACTATCAAAGAAATCTGACAGATTGTGGTAACTTGATGTGCTGGCCTCTGTACAATATATGGACATAGCAACTACTACTGTATTAATACCTACCGTTGTCTAGGTCGGCGTGGTGGACTTCAACATGCTGCAAACTGTGCTGCACTGCCTTGCCCAGCAGCTGCGGGTGTTGGGCAAGAACGTGCAATTGCGGGGCAGCATGGCGGCGCTGCCCGTGGCCAGAGGCTCAGACAACTCCCAGACTATAATCGTCAGCGAGTTCATCGTTGATACAGGGGTAATTAGTATTTATTACGTACTGAAGAGCCTAGATGCAACCTTGTATCTTTCCGGTTAGGATCAGCTCACACCGAGACACGACGCGACGCGAGGCTGCGCGCACGTTTTAATATAGCGACTCAAAGTATTATAACTTTATTTACTACACGAAAATATACTTATTTAATTGTGAGAATTCATAATAAGTGGCGATACGCTGCGTCGCGCGGTGCATCACGACGTAGCGGTGCATCGCCAGTACTTTTAGCCAGTTATTTCCTAACTAAGGGTAGTTAGAAAAAAATTGGCTGCATTGGAGCTTTCAAAATAATTCGAATTAGAATTGATTTTGTAAAATAAAAGACTGGGACTTTGTCACTAGGCGCGTTGATGTAAACAAGTGTCTAAAAATAAATAAATATGGCTTTATAATTTTGTCATATATTTACGCCCGTGTAAAGTAATTATCGAGTACTCCTCTAGTGCTCAAGTGTGAGGATCTTGCTGGGTTCTTTTAGTATCTAAGTACTGAGGCAATCAGCCGTTGGTGGGTAGGTTGGTTGTCTGCCTCTTTGGGCTAGTGGTCGCAAGCGCTACTGCTGAGCATGAGGGTCCTGGGTTCGATTGCCGGGTCGGGCTTTTCGGTTTGTGGCAATAACCTCGCCCGATATTTGTCGAAATGTGGTGGATTCATCTCTCCCTTCAGGGTTTAAAGCTTAATGTTATATTAGTAGTTAAACAATTTTACAAGCTTCTAAAATAAATAGGAATCCCCCACTTCTATTAATTTCCTTTCGTATTTTCAGATGCCTGGAAAGTATGAACTCAGTAAGTTTTTTGTGAAATATAATGGAAGTAGGTACATATGTACTGTATGAGTTTTACGTACCTTACGCAAGCTGGTATGTCAATCAAACCATGGGTTCAATTTTCTTTGTTTATTATATTCATCCAGTATTACATAGGTATTTAGTTAATAAACTCACACCTTCCCATGAGATTGGCACAAACTATAAGACCCAGACTCCTCCAAAGCGGAGACGGGCGAGCGGAGAGGAGATGTTTTTTAAACAACCAATATGTGAAGCTGACCGGAGACGAGATGTGTGAATAACGAAATTCTATTGGTTGTTTAACACGTTGAGCGCCAACGCGGTCACCGGTGAGCCGCGAACAATAGTTTTTCTATTGTGTCTGCTGCGTGGCAGGCAATGACTTAAAAAACATCTCTCCGCATCGGTGGAGTCCGGACCTAATACGTCACCTGCTGCCTGCTGCACACTCCTTAGGTACTCCAGTTATTCAGTATTTTATTTGTTGGTTGTCAGGTCTGGTATCTATCTGCCTAATCTATTATTTTCTAAAACGAAATAAATGTTCGTCTCCAATCTGCAATTTACTTCAAATAAAGACGCGGAGCCTTAATCCTAGATGCGCGTCCAAGCCATCTCGCCACCTCTAGAATTCAGAAAATGCCTTTTCCCAACAGCGATAGGGAAAGATAGGCTAACAAATACGAGTATATACGAGTATGTCTACCTATAAACATTATATTTGTTACTTTAAGAGTCCGGACTGTGGTAAAACTTAGGATATACCGGTAAATCCTAAGATTTACCACAGTTTAACATTTTCATAATCATAAAAACGGTAGGTAGGTCACGTGTCATTGATTTTTTGGATCTAGAACCAAAAAACTCACTGGTTACCTCATGATATTTTCATTTACCGTGTCGTAAGCAGTAGTGATGAAGTAATTTACGCAAAGTAAAGTGGTAACCGTTATCACTGGGCCAGCAGAGCTCCCCATTAAAGTGTTCATTCGAATTTCCAGCGACTGAGCCGCCATCGCCGGATCAAGAAAGTGTCCTAGTCGGTAAGCTTTCAGAATTTAAACATTTCTATGACTACATTTAATTAATTATCAATATATTAATTCCTGACTGTTATTATCTTTTCAGTTGAACGCATACGGAAGGCTGATGCGCCACAGGTTTTCACGATGAGTATGAAAAATTCATATCGTGTCGTAAAAAAAACACTCGAAATAATTAAACTCTTCGAATGTTTTTTTTTATTTAGAATATAAATATGTTTCAACATCAACTTTAGAGCCAGCCTGTGTGTGATTAATACTTATTTGCTTTTCTTTGGCATTAGCTGGAGAAGCATCAACCCAGGCCCCTCCCGGTTCGAAAGCTGCTGTACGGTCAGGAGCTCCCCCAGCCCCACCAGGGGCCCCGTCCGCGGCTTACCCAGGGGCCCCGCCAGCGGCACCGCCAGGGGCCCCGCCAGCGGCACCGCCAGGGGCCCCGTCCGCGGCTTACCCAGGGGCCACGCCAGCGGCACCACCAGGGGACCAGCCCGCAGCTTTCCCAGGGGCCCCGCCAGCGGCCCCGCCAGCAGGCCCGCCAGCGGCCCCGCCAGCAGCCCCGCCAGCAGCCCCGCCACCGGCCCCCCCACCTATGCAGCAGATGTCTCGGACAGCTACCGGCGCACCTTCCGCCATCGCACCCGGACTATCCCCGGAAAAGCTGTCTCTCGTCACACTCAGCAAGTTCAACTTGTTAGAGAACACTGTTGCAGATCTTAAGGACCGCGTATATGGAACATCGCCCAAGAACGAGGAAATATTGCAAGAAGTCAGGTACAATTGACATTTATTGTCTAGTAAGTAGGTATCATCAGTTCAAGCTCAATTAGAACATCTGCCTACCATCTCACATCTGATCTGTTTGTTTGGATACTTAAGTGGGCGTCGTAGTCCACTTTGCGATACTCCGCTCACTGTATCCTGCGAGAGGCGAGCGAATAGAAAACTGCGCCCAGAGCCAAGCCAGCTGCTTCTAGTGCCCGAGCACAAGATGAGTTTTTGGTCACTCTGCAATGTTTTATTTACAGATATCCATTTTCAATTGGGAAAATTTGACAGTTTGGGGTAACATGATGTGCTGGCCTCTGTACCTCTGCGCATTTAGGGAGCCATTTTTAATTAATACTATCTCGGTACGATAGCTGGAAGTAACGCCCGCACAAAAAATAACCGACCCTCCAACATAAAGGGTGATTTAGTCGAAACACACATTCGGTGCTCACGGAGTAACTTGGGGGCCCGCGCTGGTCTTGGAGTGCGTTTTTCGACCGCTAAAAGCCTCCTAGTTATTGTCCATAGGCTAATTTGTGTTCTTCGTACCTCTCAAGGTTTCTTTTGAGGTCTATATAACTGCATTTGCGGTTCCTCGGCGTCTGAGTCAGTAAAGGGCGGTCGTCTCGTGCTTGTGTGCAACGTTTTCTACCAGAACTTTGCCTTTCTGAACGGAAGCTGTCTCTTGGTATCGAGTCCAGGTTCTTTGGCCGGCAGAACGACTCACATTTAACCGCTGTGAAACGTAACATTGACTACACCCCTCTTTTAGCAGCGCTATCATTTTACTAGCTCTTATTGCTTTTTCTGCCATTACAATCGATACAAAGATATCAGTTTTAAGTCACAATAAGACAGTATTATGCGACAAACAAAAATTATTCGATTAAAAATAACAAGAAGTTAGTTTTAGTTGCCTTTAACCGCAACCCCGCGTTAAGTAAGTAACAATATTCACAAACTGAAAAAGGGATTATTATTTTTTAAAACAAATGATTCGAATTTGGAATCATCTTTTTTTCATACCCAGACTCGTTATTTAGTGCTACCAATATAAGTTGCCTATTAAAATCTGTTCAGAACTAAATAATTATCAATAATGTAGAAAAATCAAAACCACCCGTTTTTTTTTGCAAAGTAGTGTAGTTTACTGCTATCCCTATACAAATAAAATTGGTTCTGAGTGAAATAACACTATTATTATTGACTGCTGTTTTACCTTATTACTTCATTCATTCTTCGTTATACATATATAATCGCCGCATTTATGTATCTTCCAAATACACTATGATTTTAGTTATGCATATACATAATTACCGGAATGTCATAGATCACAAGGCAACTTGAAGGCTATCACGGACATGTGGACCAATATGAACGTGGCATCTCGTTTGGATGCTGCTGAAGAAGGCATCCGCAAGCTAAGCTCGCTGATTGAGGATCTAATCGGAGAGACGACTGAAATTCAAAAGAGTCTTGGTGCCGCGCTGTAAGTTATAAGTTATTTTCAATTGAGAGTTATTGAGGTAAGATGCAGTAGACTCCATTCTGGTCAGATTTAAGCTCCCGAAGTGTACAATACTGATTCTGACTTGTTTGCTCAAAGGCATGTCTAATGATTCTTTTTCAGGAGCCCTGGGACAGTTCAAATGGTTGAAACTGCCAATGCGTTGTCAAAGACTGGCCTAACCACATCGGCACCAGGCAAACATGCTCCCAGTGGCCACAAAATGAAAGCTGTGGCGGGTCAGCCTGCACCGACTCCGCCTCCATCGGCTCCGCCTGCACCGGATCAGCTCGCAGCGGGTCAGCCCGCCGTGGGCCAGCCCACAGCTGGTCAGCCCGCAGCGGGTCAGCCCGCAGCGGGTCAGCCCGCAGCGGGTCAGCCCGCAGCGGGTCATCCCGCAGCGATTCAGCCCGCAGCGGGTCAGCCCGCACCGGGTCAGCGTTCACCGAGTCCGCCAGCCCGGATGGTTCAGGCTGTACCGAGTTTTGACCATGACATCTTGGCAACTAAAGAAGAGCTTTGGCAGTTGGTGGGTCACGTGCAGGATTTGAGGGACGACCTCAACGAGCTCACTCAAGCTTTCTCCGATGCTATGAAAGACGTCAAGCCTGATTTTGGTCAGTTGAAAAATGTATTTTATTGGAAAGGAAATATTTTCTTAATTAAATCACGTTCCTGTTTAGCAAATGATTATTGGCCACGCCTGGCCCTTGAGATCATAAATGTACAATACATTCAGAATTACTCAAAATTATTCCTAGTTTCTTTTGATAAATTTTATAATTAATTTTCTATTTAAAACCGCTCGTCTTATACTTTTGAATTACGCAAAGCACTTGCCATTTAGCATCGTCGACCCCCTAATAAATACTCATCAAATGGTTGATTGATAAAAAAATGATGATACCAGTGTAAATTCCCACGTAACCCAGGGGGATACAATATAGTATCCCCCTGGGTTATGTAATTATATTACCAATGAATAGCGATTAAAAACGATATTGAGTAGCTAAATCTTATTTCTTGGGAGACGGTGGAATGGGGTTTCTCATTCTGCTATTGCTAGGCTGTTGTTATATTCTATAAAGGTACCTACAAAAAAATCTGCAAACAATTTAAGGGAGGGAGATGCGCCAGGGAAGCCCGTGAAATTAAAATTTTCTAAGCTATATTGTCCTCAAGTGTAATGATTTCATGAAATAGTAATTCCATAGGGTTATTTGCACTTGTTTGTATCGGTGATTTTAATGATAATTGTTCAGTAAATACGTAGGTACCTACTTGCTATGGCCGCGAATTATATTTTCATCGACATACAACACTGACCCGAAAATTGCAAAAAACCTATGAAAAATTGAATTATGCGGCTACTCTGGCGCCTGCCCATATACTCGTACTTCAGATCCGATGTGTGGGTAGGTACATACTTACTGCTGAAAACCATAGTACGTGCTGCTTTAAACTCCTGCATCAGCAGCACGGTAGACAACTAATCAACATTTTTTTTTAGTGGCTCCTGAAGCTCCTCCACCCTCAAGGATAGAACTGATACCGATGGAAGTACCACCTCCACCTCCTGCAGCGGCCCCAGCCGCACGACCAGCCCCAGCCGCACCACCGGCCCCACCCAGTGCCGTGGGCCCACCTGGTGCCGGGGCCCCACCTAGTGGCGCTCGCCCACCTGGTGCCGTAGCCCCACCTGGTTCCGTTGCCCCATCTGGTGCTGCGGCTCCACCTGGTGCTGCGGCCCCACCTGGTACCGTGGCCCCACCTGGGGCCGCGGCCGCACTTAGGCCCATGGGCGGATCGAGTGGAACGGTCGCTACCGTTCGATCAGCACCAGGTTGGCATTAAACCATTTCTTTCAAAATATTTGAGGTTCCGCTTTAGGTATTTACCTAACCAGATACCTACTACTACCTACACCTGAATGCATGTAGGAATAACTAAAAGTTCTGTAGTTGACTAAATTGCCAGCATTTTGTCTTCTTTTCTTACTCACACTACTGGTAGGTATTCCGTATTTGTGATATAGTTGAAGTTCCCCAGGCCCGCAGCCGTTACTTATTTTGTGATTAACAAAATGTGTGGAATAGAGAAGTGGTAGTATGTACTTTAAACGAATAGGTACGTATGGTAGTTTGGGCAAAGAAAAATAGGTTTATTACCACAGAAACCCGTGCATACAAAAATGTAGGTACTGGTACTTTTAGGACCTGACCTACATTTTAGTACTGGTACCTACGTAAAAACATAACTCACTTCTCTTAAAGTGTGAGTGTTGATTTTTTTATGAATGTTTATAGAATATTTTTAATAATTTAATAATCCATGGCGATAACTTTGACTAGACGCTTTTAAGCGCGCACAAAATTAAGTCTTATAGTCTGAGTCATGTTTTATATATTACGATAGCTACTCAGGGAACTATTTCCAAACTATATGTAAGCAGACAAACCAATCGCAGGAGTTATTTACAATACAATTAAGAGGTAGCTGTGAGTTCTAGTTATAAACTTCTTAATGGTTTAATGCAAGGTTAAGCTTTGAACAAATATAATAGACTCGGTTCCAGAAGACTGGAAACAGGCTCATGATGACTTCGGGTCCTTGCGCAAAACGTGGTCACGACCACGGCTAATAGCCGCAGCTACCAAATAAAGGCATCGCGCACATGGCTGCAACTGGGCGCAGGACCGTGATGTCAGGCTATGAGTGATGAGCGGGCCTGCGGACGGTGAGTAATGGGTGACTCACCGTCCGATCAGCACCAGGCCCGTGCCGGACGGCGCGTATATGTTCCACGCGCGCCTCAAAGAGATGTCAGCATATGAAGGGGCCCCTAAGGGCCAAGCCTGCCGGGTAAGCGGGATTGTCCGAAAGGGTTACCGCTACCCCGGAACATAAAGGGCTAAGGAAGGAACATCGATGGGTTTTAGTCAGTAAGAGTCTGACACTCCCTTCCACTCCACCCAGAGCGGGAGAAGTCATTGGTCATTTCCTAGCCTTAAAAAAAAAGGCTATGAGTGGCCAAACTCTGTCTACCTACTGTACTATGAACTTCCGCACCTGAGCCTGTTTCGTTCATCACGAGCAGTCGTTTTCGAGGCCTTTAGAAAAGTAGGTAAATAAACAAGAATTGAATTAGCAAAATCTTAAGCTAAACCGTAACGATAATTTTTCTAGCGTCAAAAGTCCCGCAAGAGCACCTTAATCAGTTAGAAGCTCGTTTGCTGGAGAGGCTCGCTGCGCTAGAGAAAGAAATAAAGAAGTGCTGCGATTCTGTTAAGAAGACAGAAGGAAAGGTTCAAGATCAGGTAGGTACTTCTGACAGTTACTGACCAGACCCTCCTCGGGGGTTTTAAAAATCTAAGTTTGACCTTAAAAGTGTTTTATTGCATAGCTGTAGGGTAGGTTTCGGTCATCTAGGTTAGTTTTACTCAAACTCAAAGTAGGTATATCAATTAAACCATTGACAGGCACTTTTGAATTGTCAAGGAGTCAGCCAGAAATATGAAGCTAGTCTCGCTTTAGAACCCATTTCAAAGCTTCTTATGGAAAATAATGCCTAAGAAACTCCATGGACATTCTAAAAATAAAATATTGGTTGTATCATTAACGTTGAATTTAAACTATATTAAATTAACGGTCCTAATATATGTAGGTACCAACTAGAGTAGGTATTTGAGCATCGTGTGGAGGTCCTGTTGAATCAAATTGTAATCCTGTTTCAGATGACATCATTCCAAGATCAACTAGAGTACATGGCGAGACAAATCACTGGTTTGACATTCCAGGGTGCGGGCGGGCAGCTATCGCCAGATCTTATTAAGGATCTGCAAGGTAAACTGCAACGAGCCTTTGTCATATTAGTCAATGCATTATATACTCGACGTGAAAGTGGCGAAGTTTTGGATAAACTTCGTCCCATCGACACGAAGAATTCATAAACAGGCACAATGGACCGCAAATGTCAAATGGCAAATCGGTGGTAACAAAAATTAAAACTAGGTACTTACGTTTTTTTTTAAGGATGGGAAAATCAGTCTCTTCGGTACAATCCAAGTCTTCGGTAGGTACCCAGTAATGTAAGTTATCTCAATGCTGCAGGTTTGATGAACCTGTTCGAAACTGTGCACAACATGCAGGCACAACTGAAGCAGGTCCATGAGACCGCCCTGAACCTCGCCGCTGAGAAGGAGGACCGCCAGAACCATATCGACGTAATTACACCCCTCAAGGCTCTTTTATTTAGTTCTTTACCCTTCTGAAACCCTGTTTTTTTTTATATTGAGATAACATATGATTTATCAACAGATTTAAATTGAATTTCCTACACTTTTATACCTTTGTAAGTGTGCCTCTACATCTCTTGCTATCATAATCTTGTGAGGCGCTTATACATTCAATTAAAATTGCCATAAATTGCTCGGTTTTGCCGCGACATCAAATTGCTCAATTGCCAAGAATTCCGGAATTGCCAGTGGGTTTCCACTGTTGGCATGATCAGGTTGTTAAATGTCAATCGGGCTGCTTTATCAAAACGGATGAGGATGGAGCGATAGGGGGAATCGGTTATCTTATCTATTTATCTTCGATCTTTCAATTTCTGCCTCTAAGGAACCACCTCCCTGCTTAAAATAAAGCCTAAATTATCTTTTCAGGCTCTTTTGGAACAAATCGAACTGCTGAAGGTCATCAAGCTGGATCGCGAGGATATGGTGGAAGCTCTAGCGGACAAGGCTGACCTGCGCATGTTGGCGCGAAAGGTTTCCCACGACCAATTCGAGAACGCCTGCGATGACCTCTCCAAAGGCCTGGAACATGCCCTTGGGAAACTTAACGTGCAGGTCCGTAATTGTTGACATATTTCTTAGCAGTGCTTAGGATATACATATAATAGGACATCGATTCCAAATCATAGTCTAACCTTGAGCCGTTCAGTGGGATAATTGCTGCCCAGGATCACATAGGGCTAAGGAAGGAACATGGATGGGTTTTAGTCAGTAAAAGTCTGACACTCCCTTTCGCTCCACCCACAGCGAGAGGGGGTCATTTGAAGATTTCCCATACTAGAAAAAAACTACGAGCCGTAGATCTAGGACAATAGGCAACTCTATTTTTCAGCAACTATACTAGACTCGTTAACTGATGCTCCGGTTAACAAGGATCAGCAACTCGTTCCGGTATTTGGATAGTACCTACATCAAGTGTCTGAATACTACCTTCATTGTGCATGGTCAACGACGCTCACTACACGAACTCATTCGACCATAGCCGAAAATTGTTCGTGATCAGAAACTGTACCTCGCGTCAAACGAACGAACTATCCTGTGTAATTCGACGGTATTATGGTACAATTTATAGTCTCGGCGATGTCAAATCACATAATGTTGAAGAAATTAGCAAAAATGTACGTATCGTTTGGGTACGTGTGATGCCTATTGGTAAAGTTCGCCCCTTTCAAGATCCATCGTAAATACGTGTCATAATTGGTCAATATCTTAACGACACTGGTTTTCTTTTAGGAATCTCTATGGCAACAAGCATTGGATGACATCCAGCGCGAGATCGAGCAAAAACTGGACAAGATGGAGTTGTCTCCTGTGAAGGACTTCTTCAATAACAAGCTGAAGCAGCTCCAAGAGAATCTGAAGCAGATGGCCGCACTGCGCCGCGAAGCAGAAGCCGCGGGCACTAAGAGGAGGCTACTAAGGTGACCTTACTCATGTTGTTAACCGAATGGGCTATTGTATTATTATCTCAATGGAATTAAAAATATACAGACCAAATACTTATCTTCACCAGAGATGTCAACTGTATATCGTGTGATGCGAAGGCTGTGATGGCGATGGATGCGCTCCCGCCGCAACCACCTAAGCCCTTACCGGCCAGCTTGTCCATGAAACCTTACCTCAGTTATGAATTAGGTATGTATACTACTTCCACATGTAAGCGGGCACGCACTTTTACCTGGAGGCTCTTTTTTTTTCTTTTTGAATTTACGCTTGAGTACAGTCAGTTTTAATGTTTTAATTGGTATATTGACGTGTGCTAGCTGACATGTGGCAAATGATTGATTTTAATGTGATGTGTTTCGTAATGTTAATTACTTCTTATACGATAAATGTGTAGAGTCAAGTTCTTCCAACTAAACAGACAGCTGTGCTGCTGGGGAGTTTGTTGCGCCACTTCTTCTTCCCAGCTAAAGCACTAGGAAGAGTAGGAAGTGGTGAAGGGTGGGCGTTTTTGGGGGACTGTCTTATGTAACTTTGACCTTCAAAAAGTGCTGATCTTCAGCCTAATTTGAATAAATGACTTTTGATTTTTGTTTTTTTTTTCCCATTAACTACGAGGTCCATGTTAATATGTCATTGGTGAATATGTCCGGAGCTTCCAAGCACACATAATTATATGGTTCGATCATGCCTACACTTATTATTACCGCTGCTACTAAACGTGGCAAAAGGCCTTAACCTTAGTAGCCATAATAAATTACGTTTTTATAAATTAGTATTGCCTGTGTATATAGACATGTTTTCCACATATAGGTACCGTGTTAATGTATGCTATCTGTATTCTGGCAGACACAATCCGTAAGAATCAAGCGAGCGGTTTACCGCAACGCAACATGCACGACTGGGAGCACGTGCAGCAACAGCTGATGCAACCTAATAAACCTCACAAAGTCAGGTAGACACATTTCAATTTAAAAAAAAATGCATGATCCCTTTTCTATATTTGAAATATGCCTCAGAACACCACATCGACAACGTTATCAGGAACCTCGAAGGAGTCTTCATTACTGCAGTATTGCACAGAGTGACAAGAGGTAAATTTACCTCTTGTCACTCTGTGCCACATCACAAGCGATACCTTAAGGTATCGCTTGTGATGTGGCCACAGGGTGTGGCTACAGAATCGAACTGCGGCTCATCGGAGTAGGTCCCCCGCACACTAATAAATATCTATAGTATAACATAATCAGTCATGACCATTCTGAAAAATATCCTTAAAATTATAAATTATCTCCTCTCTAAAATGACGGACTTGTGGTTATTCATAATTGCTTACATATTACTAAAATTCTTGTTAACAATAAAATAAAATAATATATACACATATCATAATACATTCAGTCAAAAAAGTATCGGGAATGGATGATTTGTTTATGGTTCCAAATTCAAATTTTTGTTTTTTTGTAGTTGTTAGATTGGCATAACTGTTTTCCATTTTGGCGCGGAGTTTGAGTTGCATCTGTTATTTATATTAAATACAGTGCTGGTTTTAGTAATATCATATATAGTGTGTATTGCGAATTTCATAATGGACAAAAATATCGAACAAAGAGTTTGTCTTAAATTTTGCATCGCCAATGGAATTTCGTGTTCGGAGTCACTGAAAATGTTACAGAAGGCTTACGGTGAATCGACTTTATCAAAAACTCGTGCTTATGAGTGGTTCAAAGCGTTCAAAAGCGGTCGAGATGTGATGGAAGATTTGCCTCGCTCTGGTAGGCCGTCAACGTCTGCAACTGAAGTTAACATCGCAAAAGTGAAGAAAATAGTGACTGAAAATCCCTATTCAACTCTGAGAGAGATAGCCGACGAACTTTCTGTATCTCACGAGTCGATCCGTACCATTTTAACTAATCATTTGGGTATGAAACATGTTGCTGCTCGGCTAGTCCCAAAAGATCTGAATTTTCTCCAAAAACTCAATCGCATGAAAGTCGCTGAGGACATGCTAGAACGAGTCAGTTCGGACCCAACATTCATGAAACGCATTGTTACTGGTGACGAGACGTGGGTTTACGAGTTTGACATGCAAACTAGTCAACAAGCTTCGGAGTGGCGCCTTCCAACTGAACCGAAACCGAAAAAACCACGCCAAAGTCGATCAAAAGTCAAAGTCATGTTGACTGTTCTGTGACTATCGCGGTGTTGTGCACTCTGAATTCTTACCGGAAGGTCTAACGGTAAATAAAGAATATTATTTGAGCGTTATGCGGCGTTTAAGAGAACAAATTCGACGAAAAAGGCCAGATTTGTGGAAAGAAAATTCTTGGATTTTGCACCACGACAATGCGCCTTCGCACAAGGCTATCATTGTGAACGAATTTTGACCGAACACTCAACAAATACCATCCAGCAACCACCATATTCACCAGATATGGCTCCTGCTGACTTTTTTCTTTTTCCTAAACTCAAATTACCACTTCGTGGCACCCGTTTTCAATCGATAGAAGACATAAAGGAGAATTCGCGGCGAGAACTGAACTCAATTCCGGAAGCAGCGTTTAAAAAATGTTTTGATGAATGGATTATTCGTTGGCGCAAGTGTATCGTTTCTAAAGGAGCATACTTTGAAGGTGATAAAATAAATTTGGATGAATAACAGACATTTTGTGTATTATTGATCTTTTCCCGGTACTTTCTTGACAGAGTAGTACATCTCACATCCAATCAATAGTTCATTCAATACATGTATAATGCAGCTAAACAGTGTCTTATTTTATCGTATTTACACAGATCGGAGACGGACAAACATTTGTGCAACCGCTACTGCGGCGGGTCGCACACTGTGACGACTCCTGCGCAGCGCGTCGCACGTCTCGGACACTTCATAAAGCAATGGGGACCAGAAGTGCTCCCGCTGTCTTCTGGATTCGCAGCTGGTGACGACGGCAGGGTAAGTATTTTTGATGTCCATAGTCCTCAATAGCTTCGGTTCTGCTTTGATGAATCATGTGCAGTCATGACAAGTAATTGTTTATGTACGTAGTACCTATAAACTTTTCTTTTTTGTTCTTTCAGCTTTATAAAATCAGCACGTCAGAAGGCGCTAACGTTGGTCCAGGTGAGTAGTTCTGGTTTCCTTCTGCCTGTTTCTCTCTGTTCCATTTTGGACACACGGTACAACGGTGGCAGTCACTATGTAAAAAAACTACCTATGATCAACTGCATCTGAATGCCATCAGTAAGTTAGTCATAGTTCCAATATAGGTAGTTACTAACCTGGCATACAACATTCATACCTAAAATGCAGCTGCAGAAATTAATTGAACCTTAATCCGCAGACTTTAAAGTTTACTATTAAATTCTTATACCGCACGGGACAAAAAAAAACATAAAAGCCTAATTCTATCAACCGGGCGCAAATCCAGGCTACTGAGAAATTTCTGATTCTAATTCTAACTCACGCTAAGCAGTTGAGTAGTTGGTATCAATAAATTCAATTTTACTTCGAAAGGTGGCGCGGTAGAAGGCGCGGGAGCAGCGATAAGTATGCCGAAATCTACAATGAAGAAACCCGATTCTGCCAAAGGACCCAAGCCTATTGTCATCAGCGCTGTGAGTTTTATTTTAATACTTAACTTGCTATCTATTTATAAAGGAAGTTTATTTTTTTCAATAAACACTAGAGTAAGCTCTAATTATTCGGGAAAAATTCTTTCTCCTTTGCGAATTACTATATATCGAGCCCTGACCGCTGAGTTCTGAAATGCGAGATTTTTCCGAAAATGCGACTTCTATGTACGATATTGTTTTTTTTTTTTCATTAAAATGTTGCTTACGGTAAGTCGTCGGTTAGGGCTCGATATGGTATCCATATTACTGATATCTCATGCCGCCAGCTCTGTAAAATTTTCTCAATCGATTTTTAACTTAACAATCAACAAGTTAAGGTTTAAAATCATTTGGAGAAATTTAACAGTTTGGTGTAACTTGATGCACTGGCGACCGTACAATTTAATAAAAAAAATATATATATATATTTTTTTTTTTTTTTAGTGTTTATAAATAATATCATAATGTGGGTACTTATCCTTCCAGGAATGTCGCTGTTTGGACCCCACATCAGGTACGAAAGTTTTGGGAGTCTTTAGACCATTAATTTGCCAATATTATTTTTATCACAACCATGTTATTGATATGAAACCAATTCAATCTGCTGAGCCTTTTTCCAACTCTTTTTGTTTGGGTTTACTTCCAGTCTAACCGGGTACAGCTGCATACTAGTATATACAGCGACTGCCTATCTGAGCTCCACAACCCAGTTACTGGGTAACACGGTCGTTGTCAGACCGTTGGCGGGGTCGAGGTTCTAAGACTGAGACAGTTGTTTCATACGAAAGTGAACCTTATAGTACAAAGTTAATATGTATTAGTGATCAAACATTTCATAATAAAGAACGTTATACAAATACGGTTCATTTTCATATGATGAGCTATTACTGAGCTCAGCCTGACTAAAATCGCAAGTTCGCTCTCATCCTCCGGGCCCCGTGGGACCATCGTGCATGATCTTGTTGGCCTATAGTCTCATTAATAAACATGATTGTTTAATAGTTTAAGATTCAACTCAACAATTAAAAACCAATTTAACCTTTTGAACGCCAGAGCATAAAAGCACGCGCGTGCCCTCCACGCCAAGCTTCAAATTTATTTCTTCTTGTTATCACGAATTTCCCAATATCTATAGTGTCTTATAATTTGTTTCATGCCATTAAATACGTACGAGAGCTTACATTTTAAAGATATCTGTATAAACACTCACAAAAGTAATGATTTAGTTGTTTATTTCGTGTAATAGTCTTGTTGCCATTGTCACATATTTGTGTCGTTGGTGTACAGGGTATGCGCTTGCTTGTCATGTAAATGTGACAATGGCGTTCAAAAGGTTGAGGTTCCATAAAAAAATGTAAATACACATTTGTTACCGTCGCGAATCGTATTTTGATCAACATACAACCTGACAATCATTGAATAACTTCTCCCGCTCTGGGCGGAGCGGGATGGCGTGTCAGACGTTTACTGACTAATACTGCCCGTGTTCCTGCAGTTGCATGTGGCAGGGGTCATGGTAAGCGGGATTGTCCGAAAGGGTTACCGCTACCCCGGAACATAAAGGGCTACGGAAGGAACATGGATAGGTTTTAGTCAGTAAGAGTCTGACACTTCCGCTCCACCCAGAGCGGGAGCAGTCATTGGATGATTTCCCAGCCTTGGGAAATGGTAACTCCTTCGAACAATCCCGCGACCCTGACTGTCCTGCAAATTACAAAAAACGCACTTACTAGCAAAGCATCTATTTTAGTGTTAATTTTTTAATTATGCTTTTTGGATTGAAACACTATTTTTCATGGGGTATTTATGAATACTTCAGATTATTTATTTTTTTGACCCCTAAACACTTTGATTTCAGTTTTTGCCCATTTCTGTTCCAGATCGTCCTCCACCAAAGAATTGAATGGATGTTAACATTTCTATATTTTGTTATGTAACTAACCTTTTTGTATTTAATTTTTAAAATCCTTTATAAAAACATGTACTTAATTAATTGTTAATCATTTTAATGTACATAAGATTGAATGTAAATTTTAGTTTTGGGATTGTCTATGATAAAATTAAAAACATTACGTTTTATTATATGATTTTAATGGTAAATCAATTACCATACAATATTAGCTTACATGTAATTCGTATCACTAGGTATTCAAAAAATTGTCTTTTGAACAGCTTAAATTTTTTTGAAAGAAAATTATAACATTGAGAACAGCACACCTCTGCGTAAAAGATATCTAGAGCGAATTATAAACAATTTCCTGTGATATACATATTTATCTCACACATTTAAGTTGTTAACAAGCGATTATGTATTTAATATTAATTATATTTACAAAATTAACACAATATCACGTCAAAGGATAGCGTAAGGATAGGCTGACACTGAAGGTGACGTCTTTCTTCACCCATAACCCATGTTCATATATATCCACACAGCCCACTCTCGCCACGCGTCGGGCAACACAGTTACTCGGCTCTTAACCTTCTATCAATCAGTCTTTCACAATCTTATTACACAATATAAAATTATTTATTATATGCGTAATATTTTACATCCAGTTATCCAGCTATACAGAGCTTTCCTTTTACAAGCATCCACAGGAATTATTATTTACCCTGCCCTCCTTGATAAGTCCAGGTTTAGTCGAAGAACATCTATTTCATTTATCAATATTAGGAACGGCCGAGTCAAACATTGAACTGCGAAATACAAGGCCAATAAAATAATTATGCGAAGCCCAGGCTAACGTAAATTTACGTCGTTTAAAATGAGTTGAGGAATTTTCAAAAGCTAAGAATTATGAAAATAACACGGGTAATTTCGGTGATTCATTTTTGAAAAGCGTAGATTACGTTGGGTCGGCGGAGAGAGGCTAGCTAACGCCTCGTTCACACCTACTTTTTTCGGGGCTAACACACACCATGTATTAGAAAGTACCGCGATTTGAGCCGTTAGTCTATACTGGGCTCAAAAACACGCATGACTAATATCTGAAGCAGCAAGACATCGCAGTATTATTGTCTAAACGGGTAATGTTTACTGATAAATATTATCAAACATGGACATCAAACTGTATGCTACATTTGGGCACGTCCAGATCCCACAGAGTCAATGTTAAAATCCCAAACTCTAAATATAAATAACAACTCCACTTTATACATTTTTATTTCCAGAGTTATTAATTAATTTTTCATAAAGCTTTTCTACAATTTGGACATTATTATACTTGGACATTCTGAACCTATACTTGTTACATCTACCTTACGAATTAAAATGCACTTTCCATAACAGTGTTTGAATGACGAATACAAGATCACGAAAACATTTTAATGCAACCTCCTACTTTGTAGAGAACATAATTTGCACCCTAATTGCGTAACACTATCAATCACAATCATTCTTCTTCTTCTTCATTTTGAAGATTGTCGCTAATCCATTGCTTCATATGTTCGTAAAATTTGTCTGTGCAACAACGTTTATAACGCAATGAGTGTTGTTGAACTGTCAAAATGAAAGCTATTAAGACTGATAGTGAGTTACGCAATTAGGTACAGAATATTCTATTGCATTAACATATCCTGAGATCTCTTTCTACCAAGCGCGCTACACATGATTAATATTATTCTTTGAATTTCTAATAAGCAAGTATCACAAACAATAAACAAACAATGTTTTACATTTACCAATTCGATTTGCAATTAACACCAACGTACTACGTCTAAACTTTAAGTAAACTGTGTGGATTTCACCACATTCTCGGGTTTTATACAATAGTTATACCTACAAATTAGGAAAAACATGAAATCCGTTATAAACTTAGGTGACACATTCGACAGCCGTTGCATTATTTTCATAGAACGAAAGCACAGTTTTAAAAGTTCAACTGTTACCAAACGGTACTGTTAAGTTAACTATAAAAACTTATTTCACGACATACAATCAGTTCCACAAGAGCTGCATACATATGAGTTACGACTATTTTGTAAAATACGTGTTGCGGCAATCGCCTTGAACGCACGCGCCATCTACTGGCTCACTTAGCATAAGGCAAGGGATGGGTGATCACTTATAGTAGCACGACAGCTCGAGGCCCGCGGCCCCCGCGCGGCTAGCGGTGCCGGCCGCGCGAGCTGTAGTGCGCGCCGCCCTCGCGGCTGTAGCGCCGCTCCTTGCGCTCGTCGCGGTTGCCGCGCGAACGGTCGCGTCGCTCGCGCTCGCGAGAGTACTCCTTGTCGCGCGACGACTCGTGGCTCCTGGTGATGACCATGTTATTATCAACATAACGCCATGACTGTATTTCCCGATGGGGTAAGCAGACGTGTGCAGTAAAGCCTCATTTCGCCAGTTACAAGTCCAGTTATAATTATGACTAAGCGCTACAAATATCGTCGCACATTGGACATATCTTAAAAACATCGACAGATCGTCTTTATAGTCCTCACACATCAACGCGAGCGTTTTCGCAAAGTAATTGTGCATAGCTGTCACACGCGTGTATCGCTTATTCATAAGGAGTGTTGTAGAGTTCTAGAAATGACTATGATATAACGCAGAAGCATATTTACTTAGTATCTCCAGGTGTTTCCTTCTATTTTCTAACTACTAAAGTGGGTATGCACCTGGCCTCTCCTGCCGAGCGGCTGTCGCGCGACTTGCGGCGCGCGGGCGGGCGCGCGCGCGGCGAGCGCGACCGCGACTTGCGGCCCTTCGGCGGCAGCGGGGACTCGCGCTCACTGTTCAAGTTGAAATCGTCGAATCTGTTACGCATAACATTGTTTGATAAAAACTAGTGTTTAAGAAGAGTATTATCATAGATAACTTCATAATTAAGTAATATGCTTTCAGAAACTATGTATTATTATTGTATTTATTTAATTCAATAATTTGAGGAATGTACTTACCACCATTCCATGTAGCAGCGTTCAAAACATTCACAATACTTATACAGATTTGAACAAGTTTGAACGAATTGCACACCTATATGAAATTGATGTCATTGTGATTTTACAACAAATTGAATGGAAGTACTCACTTGTTTTGAGGAGCTGAAGAACTGTGACTAGAACTGGAGCTCGACGAGGAGCTTGATGATGAGGAGGAGCTCCTAGACCTGGGAGACACAAACAGTTACTGCTCATTTAAATATTCAGTACCTAATATAACGTCGTTTTGAAAATACTACAGTACTACAAGATCAGATACACCAAATACTTGGAGATACAGAATGCTAATACTTCATATGAAATTCTTAATACAGAAAAGAACAACCCTTTCGAGTGATTAAATATAAAGTTAAATAATTACCCACATCTAAGACCAACCTTCTCTTACTCTTGTTGTTTGGGGACACCTTATCATTCTTATCCTCCTGAATGTCGGACCCGCTCTCTTTTGAACCCTCGCCATCTTTTGTTCTTTCCGCATTTTCTGGAAAGCACATTAATTCTATGATAAGTCAACCGCTTCCCTCTCAACCATTCTATAATATTTTCAAAGAACATGCAACCCATAGTTGTTATGGGTGATTGAAAATGACACTTAAGACCTGGTCCTCAGAATAGTAATCTCATCTTCCCTACTAACCGGCTTTGGAGGAGTTGCCTTGCTCGGCGTCGCTGCCCCATAAGTCATACTTGGAGAGGTCGGCTTCGTCGCCCGACTCCTCGTCGTCGTCCTCCTCGGCCGCGGGCTGGCCCGGCGCCGGCGCCGGCGACGGCTTGCTCTGCAACAAGCATGCATCATCGTCATCAACGTGACCGGCCAGCCCCAAACAACACTCACATTCTGTGCCAACCCTCTCTAATCAAATTCAAGTAAAACGTACAACGTGCAATATTAAAATATAAAACCAAAAATAACGTGTTAAACCCTCAATTAGTCCCCTTGAATTCTGAATATTTATCAAAATCTTGTATACAAACCTTGTTCTTTCCCTTCACCCTGTTGCCAGAGCTGTTCGTGTGCTTCTCGGCAGTTTTCACAGTAACTTTTAACCTATTCAATAATATAGGCTTTGGCAAAGCAAAACTTTTAAAATTCCCTATAACTGGTGCATTTTCATTAGAATTCGTGTCAGTTCCATCTCCTTCAAGGTTTGGCATGTTCAAATTTAACTTTCTTACTATATTGGGTGGTATAATGACTGGACCCGGGTCAAAAATATCGCTTAAAAAAGGCGTGTCACCAGTGCATCCATCCATTTGCTCCAACTGTCTTTCGATGCTCCCATCTCTATTAGATTCTTTCTCCCACTCTTCATCATTTGTTAAATTGATTGTTTCCGCAACTTGAGTCTGTTCTTCTGTACTTTGTTGATCGGTGTTGACTTCTTCATTATGCTTTGGTGAAGAACGTGTTATTTGCTGAAGATTTTGCAAAGCTAACAGCAATGTGTTAGTATTTATACCAGCCAATAAATTAGAAAAATCTACTTGGGGTTGTTCCTTTTCTGGTGGTTTTTCAAGTGTGTCTTGTTTTTCATCACCTTTTGGGCTTGAAGAAACCAATTTTGTATTATTTGTTTGGGCTGCCTTAGGACTTGAATGTTGATTTGTATTTTGCTGGTGGGATTGAGTTATGGTCTGATGAGGTGAAGAACCTGGCTGGATTGTGATATTTTCAAGGATATGCACGCGCTTTGACGGACTTATAGTTTTAGGAGCGTCCTGTGTTTCCTCACAAGCAACATTTCCTTCCGATAGGCGTAAAACTTCATTTGATAATTCTATAGGAATGGGATCAGGTATGTTCATAGTAAGGTTTGAGTTGTCAGATCTAGTCATGGGATGGTTGGGAACTCGATCAGGCCGGGTCACAGGGGGATTTGAAATGGGTTCAGGTCTATTACTGGTAAGATTTTGGGATAAGTCTGATTGTGAAATCATGTGATTTAAGCCATGATTAGGCCTGGAAAAGTTTGGATTTGGGTCAGGCCTAGTAATGAGATTTGGTGTCAAGTCAGATCTGTTCATCCTGAGATTTGAAAAGCGATCAGGACTGGTCACGCTTTGCTTTGGGATAGGGGACACTCCAGAAATGAGAAGATTAGGAATTGGATCAGGCCTACTCTTGTTATGATCAGAAATCAAATCAGATCTATTCATAGGTTTAGGAACTCGGCCATGTCTCTCCATGGAATGCCTTGGAATTGTATCAGTTCTCCTAACATTGTGATTAGGACTGGAGTCAAATCTGTCCATAACAGGATTTTTAACTCTGTCATGTCTAACCATAGAAGGGTTTGGAATTGGGTCTGGTCTAGTCATTAGAAGATTTGCCATTGGATCAGGTCGTTGTGAAGGTAGATTAAGGATTGGTTCAAATCCAGTCATGGCATTAGTTGGGATTGTATCTGCTATGGATTTTTGATACACATTATTGTCTTCTGCAGATTGCGACTGTGGTGGATGCTTCAGTGGTGACACCATTTGACTTATTTCTTTATTTTGAAAATCTTTTAGCATATCTAAAAGCAAATCATGTTTGTCTTTAATGAAATCTGGTAGCGATTTGTTGTCACAAGTGTCTTGCGACTGGGAGTCCTTCTCTGTTGTGTAGAGCATGTCTGAAGTGGGACTCTTAATAGAGACAGGTGGCGACGGTGCCCGACGCTGCGGTGCTTGCTCTTCGTCGCAATCGGTAGTTTTGTAAAGTGCTTCATCATCTTCATCCCACTCATTCTCATACATCCTTCTGATGTTATCATACTTGTCCAAATCATTGTTTCTTTCTGGACTCTTCTGTACTGGGTCACTGATATTAAAAATGTCCAAAATGCTTCTATTCCTTGAAACATTATTTGACTGCACTTGAGCAAAAATGCGATCAGTGTTTTCAGAACTTTTAGGTGTCTGAATTGGTTTATCAAAAGGCAGGTATGATTTGGTAATATTCTGGATATTGAGTCTAGTGAAATCATTAGTTTGATTTGTCATGGGTTTAGTCTCTACAGTATCATATTGATGAGTTCCCACAGTTTTGACTGGTTCTTCAGCCATTGGTGTGGTTTGAATTGGCTTGCCTTTTGTTTTATGAATAACATCCATTGACATATTATGTCTATTTATTGTTAAAGAAGATCCATTACCCTTTGCCCAATATCCTTTCTTTCGCACATTGTCTTTAAACTCTTGGTAATTCTTTTTAGCTGTGGAACCTATCTTAGTAGGAACATATTCACTGGAACAGCCATCAACATCCACATTTTGAAGAGGTCTTGTATTCATATTACGCAAATTGGTTGTGTAGATATTTCCCGTCACCAAAGGCGACTGTTCGGATTTTTTAACAGTACTGTATCCCTCAAAGGTATTGAGATCATTTGAAACATAATCACTAAGTTTCGGTATTGCAGTAGGAAAGGTACGTTTTTTTACTTTACGCCTCTTCCTGCCCTCCCCGAATACTCTTGATAGGAAATTATCCTCCCCACTGTTGTATGACACTGACTCTGAATCAGAACCATGGATTGACTGCCTTGCTGATACATTACTTGATTTCAAAACTTCTTTTGCGTTTACAGATTTTAAGCCTTTTTCTGAATCAGTATCTGGATATTGAGAATCTTGGCTGTCATGAGAATTTGATCGGGATCGTTGGTGTGTGGATTGCGAGTAACTTCTTGTTTGTGAACCCCTTCCATCCACAGTACTTGCCGAGCTTCCAGGAGCTTGTAGTTCTGTGTTACCTCCAATGAGCAAAGTTTCAGTGCTCATACTTCGTTCTGATTTCTCAAAATTTTTACTACATTCTTCTTCTTCACTCTCTGAAGGAATGAGTATTTCTTCAGGATTTGGCAATTTGATAACTGTTTTAGTCTCATTAGTATTAGTGTTGTCAGTATTAGTTGTAGATTTTGTTAGGAAAGATTTCTTTGTGTCTAAATGTGAATCTTCTAAACAGCCTGTGGTAATAAGTTGTTGTCTCCATGCAAAGATTGTTTTAAAATCTGGAGCTGGTTTGTCATATAATGATTCAAACTTATTAGCAGTAATTTTGCAGTTATTGTAAGCAATGGCGAAAGCTGCACACCTTATTCTTTCTTCAAGAGGGTAGGTAACTTGAAAATCTTCAGCTGAATTGGGTTTGCTTAATTTGAAAACCATCTCAGTTTTTGTGGAAGAAACGCTATTTTCCATTACAGGATTACAAATTTTGGATACAGGCGAACCAGTGCTTTCCCGTTTGCCCTTCTTAGAGTTGCCCTCATATCCTGATGAACCTGAATGGTCTCTGTCACTGGTACTTAGGAACCGTTTTCTGGATTGTGCACCATTTTTCTTGTAGGTCGGCAACATATAATCTTGTCTTGGATTGGATATCTGTTGATGTCTACTGACTGCCGCTTCTGTGAGTGAGGGAAGTTCGCACACGGAGCTGTCACTAAGACTGCCGTTTCTTTTTGTATTTGTATTACTTGTGTTCATCAATAAGTTTGGCCCAAAGACTGGCATGTTATGTTCTTTATTTGTTTCTTTCTGCAGCACTTTTGGTGGCAAGTTTTTGAATACTGCTCCTTCAGTGATGCCAACCTGAAGGCAGGAAAAATTATCTCCACTTTAATAATGATGTGCTTCAAAAGTTATTGCACTTATAATATAACATCAAGTCTTCTTAGCTTCAAAATCCATTACTCCCTGAATATTTGTTAAAAAAGAAAAATTTACACAAAAAAGCTGTCATTATTGAACTTAAATGAAAAGACAGATATTTTATTATGGTGTTAATGATATTCAAAAATATATAGTTTTATTTTTGTGATTACATTTTGATTAGAAGAGATGTTATTTTAACTAATGCAACCGTTATCATGGCAATTTCTACAAAAGAAGTATGAGCAGTAATATTAGTACAAACCTTTTCTGGCCTCTCTTTCTCTTCGGAGTCTGCTTTACGTTTTCGTTTTTTTCGACCAAATTCGTCATATTCATCATCAGATGATGGTTCGCGCCTTCGGTACTCCACAACACCGCGCTCATTGTAGCCTCCTCCGTAACCGGTGCGAGCTTCCACCTAGAATCAGGCACAAGAAGCGAGTCACATAATAATATCTAATTTCCATAATAGTTCGAAGTCAAAACAGAAAGATTCTTACTTCACCGTATTTTGGTGCGTTGCAAACATTGCAAGTCTGACGCCGGGCCCAGTTAACGTTAGCACATTTGTTGCACTGCCAATCATCGGCATTGAATAAACCACGAGACTTTTCTGCGGCAGTTTTTCCTATTTCTGTGCCTAGTTTCTTTTTAATCGCTTTGGCAGTGTCAGGTCTTTCTTTATTACATCGATAACATGAAACCCTGCGTGCAAAATTGATATTTCCGCAATTCGGATCAGTGCATATCCAATCCCCGTCGTTCATTTTGTTATGGATTTACACCTTTCGTTAAAGCAAACAATACATATCCTCAAACGAAAACTAAGACTTCCTTACATTACAAATAACCGAACATGTTGAGTTCTGAGTCAAAACTGGTTGAAACGTAAATAAAAGTCAAAACATTGGCAGAAACCTCCACTTTCAAAGAAAACCAAGCTCACTTTTGCAAGAAAAGTAATCAAGCTTCATGCCAGCCATGACGTGACGCAAGTAAAAAAAAGAATTTCCTACCATAAACTATCGTATCGAGACTTCCGTTTCTTGTATAGAACTATTTAGAAATAGTTACTATTTTCAACAAAAAATATCGAGAAGTAAAAATTTGATTTGTGTAGATATTTATAAAATAATTTAAATATTATTACTTCCATGAGCCAAGCCAATAACCAAAAAAAGTAAAGTCTTCTAACAAAAAATAATAAACAGGCATTTTCAATTCTTAGAACACTAAAAAACAACTGCTTTTCTTGTTTCTTCATCTTTAGTTCTGATAAAAATAATTTTCCAATAAAATAAACTTATTTGTATAAAAATTATGTTCTTTTAGAATGCTCTGTACAATAACGAAACGTAAAAATCAAAAGCGGCTTTTCCAGCTTCAAGTTCGAGCCTCGCGCGCAATTTACTACTGTCAAAATTGTTTACCGTGAGGTTACTTTTATAGAATTTCAATGATTTACCATCGTTTCTTACTCATAATTTAACATATAAACTATGTTTTCTTTTATTATTACACTTCGTTATTATTAAAGTTTTAATACAAAATAAGCCAACTGGATTTGTGTTTGACTGTCAAAAAGTACGCGAATATTTTGTAAAATAGGATTTTTACATAATGTTATCGCACGATGTATGAAGATGACAACATAACTTGTACTCCAAAGCGCTGCGTGCTTACTGAAGTTACAAACTCAGCTAACTATGTGTCGCCGACTGCTAACCTCAAGTTACTGACTAATGTCGCTTTACAATATCCCACACCGCCACCAAGTGCTGTACATCGAAAAGAAAAGTCCCTTCAGATATTATGTGACAGGTAAACATACATGCGTTTAAAACTGCAGTAGACGGAATTTCAATAAAATATTACTTTAACTTATTGGAAATGATTACAGATTCCTCAATCTGTATCCACTTCATGGCGATGGTCCAGTGGAAATACAACTGGATAGCACTGCAGCCCGGCTAGGTGTCGAAAAGCGCCGAATGTATGACATAATAAACATACTTGAAGCTATGCAGTGTGCAGTTCATAAAAGAAAAAACACATATCTTTGGCATGGAGGCTCTCGGTTGAATTCATTTTTGAAAATGCTCAAGAAGCAGGGGGAGCATCTCAAGTTGTCAGAGGCACTGCGTGGGAAGGCTCCCAAGCCACCAACACCCAAACATAAAACTTTGGGAGTGTTAGCACAGAGATTCCTCATGCTGTTTTTAGTAGAACCTCCTGTGAGTATTTTTAATAAAGTTAATCCATGTTTCCATAAATTTAATAATTACTCTTACTCTAGTTATTTGCTTGCTAAAAAGAATAATATTTTGAATCCTTTTCATATTGTATTTTCTCTGCAGAATACTCTAATTAACCTGGAAATGGCTGTGAGAGTTTTGATAGACACATCCAGTAAAAACAAGACGGTCCTCACACCGGAGCAGCAGGACCGCCAACACAAGTCCAAAGTGAGGAGACTCTATGACATTGCCAATGTATTTATTTCTATTGGTCTCATTGAAAAAGTATCAGGTAACTTAATATTAAAGAAGCCAGTTTTTAAATATGTGGGGCCACACAAGATGAAGAAGTGTGACAAGGCAGTAGTGACAACTCCGTCCCCTATCACACCTCTGTCAGTGCTGGACAGTGAGCAGAGGAGCACAGCTTGCCATGTGTTTGCTGGACGGTCCAAACGGAAACTGGAGTTCACAACTCCAACTTCCACCAAAGAACTGAAGCTTGGTATTACAACCCCACCTCACACTCCGTCTCACAAATGGGATGAGATCCTTCTTGTGGCTGACATGGAACTGACTAGAATTAACAAAGGAGTAGTCTTGTGATTAATATTAAATTCAATTGTATTGTAATTATTCAGATTTTTATAAAGTTCTTTTTTTTATTCTATTTTTGTCTTCCAGGATTTATTATAGAATGTCATAGTGACTATTATTATTTAGACAAAATTATAATGTACTTTGTTCCTATATTTAAATTTTATTCTGTTGTTGCTTAGAGCAGATTAATTTTATTTGATGCAATAATATTTAATTGTCTCTGGTTATGCTAATAAATACACAGAGGGAGTGTTGAATATGTTGTACAGTGCAGAAAGTATATTCATGTGTGAGAGATTAGACTGGACTCCATTTTATTATTATTTATATAATTTTCTAATCCTGGTGTCTATGTCTAGGATTTGTTTCTATAAAATCAATTTTATGACAAAAAATATTATGATATGATTTTATACCTGGAGTATGTATAGCCTGGCCGCTAGCTGTGGACACGGATTTATATAGAGTATGCTTTTATTTTCTATTTGTTTATCCTGTAATCATAATAAATGAAATGGCCTTATTTTTTTTTTCATTGATTTATTGCTTGTTTTTTTTTTATAATAACTCTTTTTAAGAACTAAAGTGAAGTTTTATAATCAAAGGAATGAGATTGTTCACACATACTATATAGCATTTGGAAAAAAACGAACAAATTATAATAGTTTAAGTTCATGTTCATGGTAAGAAGATGAATGCGTATCGGCAAGCTTAGTGGAACACCCCCCAAGCCTCCCCGCAGCAAGATAAAGCGACGACTCACAGCGCCCAGCTCATAAGTCATCTATATATATAAAAGAAAGACGGGTTTGTTCCCTTCGTTATAACTCGAGATCTGCTGGACCAATTTTCATGGTTTTTGTTTCGTTGGATTTGCCTCCGCCCTGAATAGAAGAATACATTTTTAATTTTTTTTTTTTTTTTCGATCAGCTGCTGATTTTCCTCCTATAGGGTTGGTAGGTAGGTAGGTAGGTAGGGTAGGGTAGGTAGGTAGGTAGGTAGGGTAGGTAGGTAGGGTGGGTAGGTAGGGTAGGTAGGTAGGGTGGGTACCTAGGTAGGTAGGGTAGGTAGGTAGGTAGGTAGGGTGGGTAGGTAGGGTGGGTGGGTAGGGTAGGTAGGTAGGGTAAGTAGGCAGGTAGGTAGGGTAGGTATCACAGTTAAGACAGGACAACGTCTGTCGGGTCAGCTAGTAATAGATACATACGACGAATAGGTGCGTGCAATAAAATAACAAACAATAAACGAACATAGGTTTTCAGTCGTACAAATACGACCGAGGCGGTACGAGCACGGAAATATTTGTCGTATTATTCCCAACGGCGGTCAATAGGTTAAAAAGGTTAACTGCATGCGGAAGACGGAGGACAGGAGTGTCTTAGCGTTTTCTGACAGATACCTTGCTCTACTCAGTTGATTGAGGAGTTCAGAAGTTTTAGAGGCTGCCCAGGCCTACGACACAAAGGGACTATTTCATTTAGGCTGTAGGTAAGGAAAAAAGTCAATTTTATCATGAATTTGTACAGCAGGCAACCAGTGTAACAATGATATTGGCAGCAGGCAACCAGTGTAACAATGATATTGGATAATTTTTAGCATCAGGTTTTAAAACAACACGCGCCTTTCTACTAGTGTTTTTTTTGAGATTTCACATTATTTCTACGTTAGTAAAACAATAATTATAGAACTTAGGTTTTATTTACATCAAGATACAATGGAGAATATTTACAAGTAAAATAAAACAGGAATAATTATAAATAAAATACACACAACTACTAATTTTATTAGAAAGGTATAAGTAAAGCTAATTGAATATTAATTAAATCTAGATCACTATAAATCATTAATCAAATCAATTTTCACAAGGATTAAAACTAAAACCCGCTAATGTAAAATACTAGTCACAAATAGAGAAGCCCTTCTTAAATTGTAAGAATGAATTATAAAATGTATCTTATATTAGGGTAAGGTACAAAACTGGCCAAATGTAGGTACTGCAGCCTCATTTTCGTTATAATTTTAATTGTCACTGATAGCCCCACACAATTATTTATAAAATACTCTTTATTTAGCTATATTATAATATAAATATATATCTGAATATTAGCCAATAAATGATTATAGAATTAGAGCAAAAGCTGGTGATTCACTTCAATATGAAAGCATTCCCAAAGATTCAGCTGGGCCCAATAGAATTAAGTATGAGATATTATTGCTAAAGGTCCTCAGGCTAAAGGAACCTCCTTTTTATTAAACACAATATTGGAGCTCAAAGCATAATAATGCCACTAATGCACGTATATTTTAAAATGGTAAATAGTTTATAAAATAAACAATCCCCAAATAATTTCTTAGACTGTTTGTCAGAGTCAGTTGGGTTCGTCAAGGCGTTGTGTGATGCGTCCGGGCGGGGGCAGGAACAGCGGCAGGTGTCCGTGTCACACCTGCTCTATCATCGGGAACTGCTCCGGGTCCTCGGACAGTGGGAGCGCTTCCGCGTCGAAGAAGCTAGCGTGAAGAGCTACTACTGTCACCGTGGCACCTGAAATATTGCAAAAAAAAGTTTTATTTAGGAACTGTAGACTAGTAAAAAGTAGGTACAAATTAATAAATCATTATCTATAAAGATTATGACTTATTAATACTTCATAAGAAGTAAACTTCATGTTTATATTTTTACCTAAAACCCAGAAGAGAACAGCTCCAGCCCCGGCTAGCCAGCACAAAGCCATGGAGCATGCCGCCGCCACTGCGTACTGCTGTGTTTTACTCAACTCCCAGCCACCAATCTAGCACAGGGATAGTAGAAGAGTTAGAAACATAGAGAGGAAACTATGGGTAGTGTAGTCAGAGAAATTAATTGGTAGGCAAATTGACTACCTACTTTAAATTGTCCATGTTACAGCAATTTTATAGAAACAAAGAATGACAGTGGTGATTTTAATGTTGAGGGTTTTATGGATCTTTTAGCGTCTAAATTACACTATAGCGCTTCACACACGGTAGCTATAATGTTTATTGGTGTACATTGCATCCCATCATCATACATATACATCATTACAGCTGTTGTGACTGGTCTCCTGTCGATTTCTATGCAAAGATGTAATGAGATGTACCGTGTTATAATAGAGGTCTGTACATTATAGCTGCATTGGATAAAGTGCTTAAACACGTACGGACAATAATATTTAAGTAGGTAGTAAAGAAGATATTTTTTTTTGGGCCTTTTATAAAAGTCAATGAAAAAAATGGCACCTACATGTGGTTAGCAGGTACTATTCATTGGGAGCAAGATTGCTCCCAGCCAAGTTATACTACTTAGAAGGTTTATCATTAACATACATTTATTGTTTTCTAAACTTGTATAACTTGACTTACAGTGATCCTGCGTCTTATGTGCCATATTAACTATTGCTCCAAATGGTTAGTTCTAACCGTACATACTATTCTTTTTCGTTAGATTTTCAGAAAAGGCCCAAAAAAGTATGGAGGCTGAATGTTCTCTTTTGCATGACAATTAATTTCCTTGACATTACATAATCAACAGTCATAGTTTAGTAAACATCACATAATAAAAGTATATACTTTTGTTAATAATGTGTTCTTTCCAAAAAAAACAAACCAGAAATAGTGTAACTTACTTTTGGCTGAAACAACAAATAGTAGATATCAGTATATTCCTTCTATTCTGCCATAATTAATATATACAGGATGGAATTTTGTAATGCCACCTGGAGGGAAAGTACTCTTAATACTGCAGATAGAAAATTTTACCCAAAGGAAACATTCCTTTATTTTTGGATAGAAAGAAAACTGGATTCAAAGATTTTCAATAATTCGCTTGCCACACCCAGGAATCGAACCAATTAAAATCTTTAAAAATTACACCCTGTATTTTTATTGCATTGATCGTTAGGATCAATTATAAGGATGAAATCTCTCTAACAAACTTGATAAATTAAATGATAGGAAAACCATGAAATCTTAAATTATTTACAAAAAATGGTAAACTAACTAATTAGTTGCTTGAAATGGGCTCCATTTTCTTGGATACGTAAAAGTATTCTTGTAACGAATTCATATCAAGTAACTTTTAATAACGTGTTGTGGTGAATATTATTAATCGTATTCTGAACTTCAACTCTCAACTCGTTTACTTTCGCATAAGATTGAATGAAAATTTGATTTTTCACATATCCCCACAAAAAAAAAGTCTAAAGGGGGTGAGGTCTGGTAATCTCGTAGGTCATCTGATTGTACCGCTTGTACCAAACTTCAATCGTCTTATCTAAATAGTAACTCGTCATTTTAATGGATAAATGACGCCAATGATAATTTTTAATTATTAACATAAGTAAACAGATGGCTCTTTGAGTTAAGGTTGATGTTCCAGGGTAGCCCGCGAAATTCAAATTTTCTTAAGTTTTTTGCAATTTGCAGGCCAGTGATAGGTTGTATGTTGATGAACATTTGATTCGCGGCTGTAAGACGTATGTAGTTACAGAATTATAATCATACAACCCTCCGAGCTCATAAAGGTTCCGGAATGACTTTGACCTTGTAAAAAGTCATTTTTACACCTTTATGAGCTCGGAGGGTTGTATTAATGATTTTGATGATTATAATTCTGTAACTACATACGTCTTACAGCCGCGAATCAAATGTTCATCAACATACAACCTATCACTGGCCTGCAAATTGCAAAAAACTTAAGAAAATTTGAATTTCGCGGGCTGGTTGGAGCATTCACCTTAAAGAGCTTTAACTTGACTCATTGAATTTATAAGTCCAGATTTCATGGTTTTCCTTTCATTTAATTTATCAAGTTTCTTAGAAAGATTTCATTTTTATAATTGATCCTGACCATCGATGCAATAAAAGTACAGGGAGTAATTTTTACAGATAATAGTCGGTTCGAGTCCCGGGTGTGGCAAGCGAATTTTCGAAAATCTTTGAATGCAGTTTTCTTTCTATTCAAAAATAAAGGAATGTTTTCTTTGAGTAAAATTTGCTATCTACAGTATTAAGAGTACTTCCCCTCCAGGTGGCATTACAAAATTCCAGCCTGTATACTAAGATTTTAGGGAATCTCACCTTCCAAGTGTTTGGTCCAGATGTAAGTTTTCTATATCCAAAGAAACTGGCCACCATAGCAATCAACAGAAGAGGTGAAGTTATTCTAAAATACATAAAATACATTATTATGAGCTAAGTAATAACAGCCGCATTGATCGATCTAACAGGTTAAGCAACGCTTGCCGGAGTTGGTCCGTGGATGGGTGACCATTTTTACATATCGAGACTTGTCCGTGACTCGGAAAGCACGCTAAGCTGCTGGTCTCGGCTGTGTTTACGGGTCGTCAGAAGCTCGAAAGGTAAAACATACTACCGAGATTCGATTGAAGTATTTTAATTACAAATTATAAAAATCTTTGATAATAAAATCCGCCCAAAAGGCAAAATCTCGAGAAGGAGATCTCGCCTGATTGTCAAGCAAGACTTGGTACAGCCAACTTCAACACCAGAGTTAGCATGCAAGATCTCAAGTTGCCAATTTTGACTCGAGATTGCATTCCCTAGTCCTACTGACACAAAGCCATATAGTTCTACTTACAGACAATATGCAAACAATCCAAGAAACACCATCAGATAGTTAGCTTGAAAGTACTCCACATTTCTATAAAACCGTCGTGATAATCGAGGTATTGATGGAGGAGCCTATAACAAAAAGATTACTATTATATATTGAATTAACATAAATTTAAATAATAATGCAAAAAGTTAATGTAAGGATTATTGTCTTAGTAGGTGGCATTCTGCAGTTTCTGCCAAGTATCCAAGTATGTGTTTAATATATTTTTTAATAAAATAAAATTTACTGTATAAAAACATTTTTAAAAGACTGAATAAGGGTAGAACTATAGTGTAAAATTGGAAATAATTGATTTGAGAACTATTGATGAGTAACTGAAAATAATCAATAAACTATCATTACAACCTTGAAATTATCAGTGGCAACAAACTGCGTCCATGGTCTGCGAGATGCAAGGACTCCCATGAGCAGGGCTGGTCCAGCTCCACTGCGGACATGCTGAAGCAACCTTCACAAACATTTTATTTAACATCATGTGTCATAGAAAAGCAAGCAATTACCTTTATCAGCTAAAATGTAATGTACACTACAATAATACAGAAAGGAAGGTTTGTTAGTTTGAAAGAAATACTAAAATAATTAAGTACTAAGTGGTGTCAGGTGTGTTTGATTAAACTTGTTTAAAGTAATGGAACTTCATAATAAATTTCGCCTATAGTTTTCATAGTAAAAAGCCGTCAATTTTTCTTTTCATTATTGGACCTTTTTTTTAAACTACATTTTTGCATTAGTGACAGTGTCGCACCGGGGGTGCGATTTAATAATAATGATTATGAAATTACACCACTTCACAAATATACCCAATCAGAATTTTACTCATGTAACAGTGACGAATGATGTAGCATCAACAAATCTCAAAGCAAGGAAAACACCACGTAGCATTGTTATTGTTAAGACTTACAATTCCATATCATTGACATACTTTTGTAATCCTCTCTTTTCTTCGGTGGCATTAATTTCTCCTGACAGATCAATATTTACATTTTCAGACATTTTGGAAATAAATTGAAATATTATTTACATCTGCAATACGAAATACTCAGCAATAAATTTTTAACGCAACGTCGACGATGCGAAACTGTTATCAAAATGTCAGTGTCACTGTCAATTGTCAACTGTCACGTTGTCGATATTTTCTGAATGACACCGCGTTCCGACTGTCTGCATCTGGCCACAGGAGCGCTCCTTTCCTGGAAGCCGCGATCGTACAGGCCCGGGTTTTATCACCGGACAGGCCATTTTTTTTTTTAAGGCTGGGAAATCATCCTATGACTGCGCCGGATCAACGACGAGGCAGAGTGGTTCCGGGAGGCCATGTCCGAAGTTTGTGACGTGGCAATGCCCCGAGTCCGGCCAGGATGCGCCCGACGACGGGTGTACTGGCGGTCGCAGGAGGTGGAAAAGCTGCGTATAGGTGCGACACTTGTACACCAGGCACCGCAGGCTCCACATCCGCCCTCCGGATGCGGAAGCCATGTAGGTGGAGCTGTAGAAGAGGTACAGAGCGGCGAAGACCGCCCTCTGGGAGGCTGTCCAGCGGGCTAAAGATTTGGCCCGCAAGAAGATGGTGGGGACTTTGGACAGAGATCCATGGGGGCCTATAGAAAATGATGCGGAACGAGCCCCGTACCTGAGCCCCCCCACTGACGCAGAGTCTCCGCCCTGAGCTGGTGAAGGAGCGAGTCCGTTAGACCCCTCACGACGAGGTACGCGGTGTCCCAGGGTAGGGTCGTCGCGGCGGTGTCGCTCGACATCGCCCATGCTTTTAATACCCTGCCTGGAGCTGCATTGGGAAGGCACTCCGGTATCACCAGGTGCCGACCTACCTTCGTCGCAGTGCCGTCACATACCCCGGTCGTGATGGGGAATGGAACCAGTAAGAGATGTCGTGCGGTGTCCCACAGGTATCGGTTCTGGGGCCGCTCCTGTGGGACATTGGTTACGACTGGGTGCTGCGGGCACTTCGTTGGAAATTCGTGGAGCATTTCCGACGTTTGGCCCCAAAGTGGAACGGACAGGGGCTCCTGCCCAACTTGAAGGGGCCGAGCGCCTTCTGCCGGAGGCATTACGTGGGGGTCGTGCGGTCCATGGCCCTTTACGGTTCTTTAGACTAGTAGTAATCGATGCCAAAGAATCCTTATTTCTCAATGTCTGTCGGTGTTCCCTTCCTTCTACATATAACCCGTCTACTTTTAAAGCAAAAGTACACAGGCATCTTCTGGGCATGCCCACTCTATTATAGTGCTCATCCATCGCTTTCCATCAGGAGTTAGCGAGGTTCTTGACCTCGATAATTAGGTCTAGGCATAGTCAGGCAGACCTCGTGTACAATAAAAAAAAAACAAATCTTATATCAATTGACAAAATCTCAAATGCGGTGACGGAATAGCCTTAGAGCATTTAGGTTAAATGCTGGGAATAGCACACAGTTCCATCCCATCCAAAGAGTACCTCACATGTCTCATTGTCTCACTCAATGATATGTCAGTACATTGACATTTTGACAATGTATGTGCAATGTATGTGTCACTGTATATTCTCATCTCACTTTGAGTTAGTGTCAGAACTCAGATCTGGGTTGATTAATGCAAAGACTGAAGTAATTGATACGATTGTATTATTTATCTTTCGTTTTTTCTATAATTATATTCTGTACAAAACTAAGGTATTATGAAGTTTAAAATTAATTTTACCGTTTCGTATCTATTTTTTATAATAGCTTCTGTGATTGCATTTGAAGACGTTCACCTGCTGCAGCAGATTAAGGGTAGATAAACAAATAGATAAAAATAATAATGGTTGACAGTTTGTACGTGATCGTAATTTCACTGGACTGCAGAACGTTTTGTTGTTATTTCAGAGAATATTCTATGCCGCAGCTGTGGCAGCGGCGTCACATCAGGTGGCTCTCTAATTTCGAAGTCGAGTCCAAAAGCTCGATATTCTTTCAGTGACACTTTGTTTTATAAAGACGATGTTTTAGTGCAGGTGTTTGCCACCGATGTATTTTTCCATTATCCCCTGATATCATTTACGTATTCAACTTGTGTTCCAACTGGGGAGGTAATATTAATTTATTTATTTGTAATTATTCGTCTCATTTCATGTTAACGACATAATAAATTCATTGCAGTGGGAAGAAAGTACTTCTTGGTTTCCTGGTTATCTTTGGAAGCCATGTGTATGTCCGGATTGCGGAGCATTTATTGGATTTGTCTTTGAACCAGTCTACCCTAGCTTGGTAGAGCCATCTAAAACATTTTATGGTCTCATCCTAACAAGTCTAATCAGTGAACATTGTAAATATAATTAGTATTATAGGATTTTTGGAATTTATTTGTGGGTTAGGTTGAATTGTGTCTATCGCATATTGTTTGTCTTATTGTGTTGTCCGTTGCCAAGGTTGAATAAGGGTTTTTTGTTCATAAGTTGAAATGGTTTGAGCAACCTCATCCCCATAAAATATTACCCAGTTCACCTCAACAAGGACAGTTTATTATATTAATTGGCAACTTAAAAACTAAATCATTATTCAGAATGTTTCTTGCATCACTGTCATGAGTTTTATAAAAATCATCAACAGACTGACATCCGGTTTCTGTTAAAATTGTCATCAGTGTCATGTTTGTTGTTTTAATCATTACTACATTTTTACCCCAAGTGTGGGAAACCCCCTCCTATTGTTTTGTATGGGATTGAGGATCTAAACGAGCTCACCAAACTAATCGAGTCCGTAATTCGTCCGGAAGAATTTCGGTATAAAATAATAAATAAAAACCAATTACGCTGGTTAGCACAGTCGATGATTACAAGCAAGACAAAAAGGACTAATCGGACACACCTTCTCTCGTAAAGATACGAAATGCTACAGAATAGTAATAAAAGACTTCCATCATACTACTCCTCACGATGCTATCATACAGGAGTTGGAAAAGTCTGGTAACAAGGTCAGGGGAGAAATCATCAACCACCGCTATGGAGCAGAGAAAATTCCTACCTCTACGTTTTTTGTTAATTTGGAACCCAGCCCAAATAACAAACTGGTTAAAAATATCCAGTAGGTATATCCATCACCAACGCATTAAAATCGAAGACCCACGCAAAACAAAGACTATAGTACAATGTCAAAGATGCCAATAATATGGCCACTGCAAAAACAACAGCATGAGGCCATACAGATGTGTCAAATGTGGGGAGGGCCACAAAACTTCAGAGTGCCTCAAAAAAGACAGAAATACACCTGCCAAATGTGCCCTGTGCTCCTGCGACCACCCTGCTAATTACAAAGGCTGCCAAGTTTACAAAGAAATACTCTCAAGAAAGATGAAACCAAGAAGTTTCCCAACTGGAAAAATCTCTACTGATATACCACGCAACGACACAACCCCAGAAAGCTCCGCCCTACCCCAACGAAGCACCTATCGCAGATCAGAACAAAGCTAATCGGATACAGTCGCAGGACGTACCAAAGATCGTCCACGAGACAACGTCGCTACATCTCATCACATAGACAACCCTCAACAAAACGTATCCGTTATGGAACAACTTTTGATCAAACAAAATGAAAAAATCGACCTACTCCTGCAACAAATAAGTACCCTAATGGGTCTTTTAACTACTGTCATTACAAAACTAGCATCATAAATGACTCCCCTACGAATTGCAATCTGGAACATCAATGGTTTGGCTCCCAATATCCATAAACTGGAGACTTTAATAAAAACAAACAAACTAGACGTGGTACAAATTTCAGAATCACATAGCACGTCCCGAAGCTCGTTCCGCATTAAGGGCTTCAACATCTACCATACTCCCCATCCCGACGGTAGTGCGCACGCTGGCTCAGCGCTGGCAATTCGAGGAAACCTGAGACATTCACAGATAGAACCGTATTCTACAGTGCATCTACAAGCAACTTCTGTTAGATTGGAGGACCGAGCAGGCCCTATTATTCTCTCCTCAATCTACTGCCCACCAAGACACAAAATAACTTCAGAGATGTTTAAAACCTACTTCAACACTCTTGGCCACAGGTTCATTGCAGGCGGTGACTGGAATGCCAAACATACATTTTGGGGATCCCGCTGTACCAGCACTCGTGGACGCGATCTGAAACGTTGTGTTGATGAAAATCATCTAAAACCGATATCTACCGGTGAAGCCACGTACTGGCCTAGCGACCCAAAAAAACTACCGGATCTCCTGGACTTCTTTGTCAATAAGGGCATAGACAGTTTACACACGACAATTGAATCGAGCTTAGACGGATCATCAGATCATACACCGGTGATCCTCACTATTAGCACTAGTGAACTCACTCGAGAAATGACCGAGTCTCTGACAAATAGTCGAACTGACTGGGACGGTTTCAAGACATCGACTCATCGACAACTTTACTTCTACTATACCTTTAATGGATCAAAACGACGTAGATAACGCCTGCCGATATCTCACAAATGCTATTCAAGTAGCTGCCTGGATCAACACACCCTCTCATCCAGATTCGACCAACCCCTGTCATCCGCCAGATATCATGCAAAAAATCCTAGAAAAACGCAGACTGAGAAGAATTTGGCATCAGTCCCGTCATCCACTTGATAAACTCTACTTTAACAAGGCAGCTAAAGAGTTAAAGGCTATAGTCCAGGAATCTATTAATTCAACGGTGGCAACAAATCTACAGATGATGTCACCTACGGGGGTTGGTGCAAACTCGCTCTGGAAGGCAACCAAAAACCTAGATAACCCTCAACAGTCTTATCCTCCAATTAGGTCACAAGCTTCCTGGGCAAGAACTGACTTGGAAAAAGCCGAAGTGTTCGCAATGCATCTGAATTCTGTATTCAAACCTAACGTGAGCGTTGCAGATGAGCGTGATATTGATGCAATATTAGAACAAGTCTGCAGATGTGTCTGCCCATTAAACCAACAACACCTAAAGAAATTGCGAAGGAAATCAGACAGTTGAACTCGATAAAAGCCCCGGGATTTGACCTGATCACACCTTCAATACTCAAAAATCTTCCTAGAAAATGCATTGCCTTCTTAGCTAGTCTGTTCAACGCTATCTTTCGAACATCTCACTTTCCTGACCTTTGGAAAATCTCCGAAGTTGTCATGATCCACAAATTAGGTAAACCTGAACACGAACCGTCGTCTTATCGACCGATAAGCTCAACTCCTGTACTGTCCAAACTGTGGGAGAGGATATTCCTTAACCGACTAAAACCATGCATGGACGCCAATGATGTCGTTCCACCTCATCAGTTTGGCTTTCGGAAATCTCATTCAACAATAGAACAGGTTCACCGAGTTTATCAAACGGGAAGACAGGCCTTTGAACGCAAAAAGTACTGCTCAGCGGCATTTCTTGATGTACAACAAGCTTTTGACCGTGTCTGGCGCAAAGGATTACTGGCAAAAGTGAAGGATAAACTTCCACACTCAATGTTCCTGCTCATCCGGTCGTACTTATCCGAACGCTGCTTCCGAGTTAAACAGGGCGAAGCACGATCAAGATTGTTTGAAGTTGAAGCTGGAGTACCACAGGGTTCTGTCCTTGGCCCTGTGTTGTATAACATATTTACATCAGATTTACCCGCATTAGACGACATAACAGTTGCAACATAATTATGCTGACGACATAGCCTACTTATCAGTTGACGACAACCCAGAAATGGCCAGCAATAAACTCCAAAATCAGTTAGACGAGACACATAAATGGCTCTGTAAATGGCGGATACGCGCCAGTGCATCCAAGTCTAACCATATCACCTTCACACTCAGGCACGGAAACACCCCTCCTGTTAGACTTGGACCTGATACCTTACCACACACAGATTGTGTTAAATATCTTGGCTTCCATCTAGATAGGCGCCTAACATGGAAGCATCACATTAAACAGAAAAGGGAGGAGATAAACCATAAGTTCCGCAATCTGAATTGGCTCATGGGAAGAAACTCGGTACTCTCTGTAGACAACAAGCTACTCATCTACAACTTGGTACTTAAACCAATATGGACGTACGGAATCCAATTGTGGGGCGTTGCCAGCAAATCTAACATTCTCTGCCTGCAAAGGGCTCAAAATGGTATTCTAAGAGCCATAGTAAATGCACCTTGGTTTGCTCGGAATAGCGAAATACACGATTTCTTGCAGGTGCCGCTCGTAAACTTTGAAATCGAGCGGTACAAAATTCAACACAAGGCACGCCTAACCATGCACCCAAACCCACTAGTAACTGAACTGTTGAACCCGACAGCGGTGGTAAAAAGGCTGAAGAGGAACCACCTTATATAAGTGGGAGGCGCAGCTCTGGCTGCTCCACCACAACGCCATACGAATTGCAACAAATTCGCTTATGGTCTGACGACCGATTGCAAATGTTTAAATTATTAAAAAAAAAAAAAAAAAAAAAAAAAAAAGTGTGGGAAGGTACTTCTAATGGCTTATTTTAACACATTCATAGCTCATTGTGGGCTGAGGACTATTTTTAGTATAGAATATTACTGTTTTCGTGTTTTGTGTATAATAAAGGTCCTGGGGTGAACAGTGTTGTTCTCTGTTTGTTACTGCCGTTGCTGATAGATAAATTGAGTCTATTATAACTACTTCACTAGCCAAAATGTATAGTATATTTTTTTTTTCAGTTCTTAATTCCCTGACCAAGTATCCTGCACATAAATCAGATTAAAGATGGCAGATACACTATCAGCTGAAGATAAAGAATTTTTAGCCAAATGTGAGGAAGAACTAAAAGATAGATATACTGAGAAAGATGAAGATTTTATGAAAGTATTTAATGAGTTACCCGCCGTGCCCCCAGTGTTAGACTCATGGTGGGTTCCCAGCTCGGGGCGTCGCAACGACCGCCGCGGTAACCGACGGAACCATCCGTACCAGCGAGACAGTCACAGAGAGGGCAACAGAGACAGGCCCTACGAGCGACGCGACAACAGAGGATACAGCGACTACAACACGGGCTACGACGACAGCGGCTCCGGTTACCGCCCACGAAACAGATACCATTACTGATGGCTCAAGATCAACCATTGTATTTTCCTTATCATAAAAAATAAAAGATTCACTTTCTCAAAAGAATATATTCTCAATTATTATGGCTTGATTTACATTTTAACAACTTAGAATTACATAATAAATCATCACCGATAAAGTAATGTAGCTACAGCAACCGTAAGATGGAAACCATAACAGAATAAATAAATATTTTAATTCTCACTGCTACTCAACAAGTCTAATGGTTATAAATTTATAACAATAATTATGCCGATATAATTTTAAAACCTAAGTTCAACTATTACATTCCTGATGTACACAAACAATAACAACGTCAAAATATTCTGCATGAATAGACGCACGCGCTATATTCTATACTCATTAACAGCTGGGTCACATTTTGGTACTTGTACTTTCTACCATCGATATACACAAAAGTTATTTCGCGTGGCCTTTCACAAAAATATATATTATATATCTCTTCTAATCTCACATAGGAATATGATGTATATACAGTAGATATATGAAACAACAAAAGACGACGCCATTATACTGGCCATAGCGGTAGATAGAAGCGCGGCGCGGCTCCAGCGCGCGGGCTTACATAGAACAAATAAATAATGTTATACGACCAGATAGATCTGAGTAACATCATGCTAACGATTACTAAGCACAATGACGATTACATTCATCAAGCATTCTAAGATAACTATTTAAGATTTTTTTTTTACTATTTAATTAATAATATTCATATATTGGCTACTCATCTCTGTACTGAAGCGTCACATCACAAAAGTAATCTATGGTTTATTGAGAACTATGTTGATTGCGTGTTCGTATTCTGTAGACTATCGTAAACATTCTTATAAATGTGTGACATGGATGAAGATATGTTAGATATTCACTATAATCCAGACCAGTATATTGTGATAATCCAAATGTAATTAAACAGTGAAAACGCTCCAATAAGTGAAAAAATGCAACCATAATAATCAAATCACAGTACAAGTGTAACATAATTATGCTCACTAACTTAATATTATTATGACTCAATACAATCAGACACGACAACATAACATACAAAACCTACACAAATTATTAATAAATAAAATATTTATACTGACAGTGTCACCGACCCTTGCGCGGGCTACACATGAGTGGCTCCGGGCTCGTAACTTGGCAAGAATGATCCAGCTTCCACCTTCTGCCAAACACGAGCGAGCTACCTCCAACGATTAGTCATGAATGAACCAGAATCACTTTCATAAAATTAATGTGTGTTACATTGCTCGGTACTGGACACGCCAATAAGTCGGCCTCTAAACATATAGGTAATGATTGATTCGTTAATATATAAAGTTCTACATAACATACAGATTTCATAGTTACAAATATGCTTTTAATTTCCTTAACAACAATGCACAATATTAATTGTATGAATTGACACGTAATAATTATCGGGCAGTCCGGAGCGCGGCGCGTGCGCGGCCGGCCCGGACGCCGCAGACATCGTGCGCCGTCCTCCTGAGCCCACGGCGCGTGGGCGAGGTCCGACTCCGGGACTTTCAACTTACATACAAATGACAATTGACTAGGATTAATGCACTTGCTCAGTAGAGGTCGCGGGCGGGCGCCCGCGCCGAGCGGCGGCACTCGTATCCGAACACGCCTCTAAATTCGGAGGATGAAAACATTGGTCAGGTTTCAGTACATTTGACTAGAAATGCGCGTCGACGTTAATAATATTGTCTTCATGTCGGCTGATCGATGTTGATCCGCGCCGCTACTTCTCGAGTCACAATGCGAGTACAAAATCGTTTTCAGACTCATCGGTACTAAAATCGGAAAGACTGACTTGTAAAAGTGTCAAATCTTCGTAGCAAATTTCATAAGATAATCTAAAGCTTATTTTTTTATTTGAAAACAGTGTAGTGGCCGGCGCGTGCGGCGAGTCCGGGGGCGGGCGGCGAGGGGCGGGTGGCTGGCGGAGGCGCTCAAATGAAGGTCCAGCACTCCATGATCTTGACGATGAAGTCCTCGCGCGTAGTGAGCGGCTCGTTGCCGTACGTCTTGCAGCGCTGTGTGCGGCCCAGGTACAGGTCGCCGTCCAGCCACAGGCCGAACTTGCCGCTGAAAGTTGGGACAACCACATTAATGCATCAATACGATACTCTTTGATCTTGGCGAACACGAACCATTCATTGCAGGAGGGTGAAAAAAGTTCATCCACGTGGCTCAAAATATACTGGTACAAGGATATTTTGACGCTCGAATGACTTTAATAGCCCCCCTATTAAAGTCATTCGAGCTTCAAAATATCGCTGGCTTTGGATAGGGGTTGCTTAGACGAAGCGGCGTTAGTGCCGATTTTGATCACGCGTCAAAATATTGATCGATCAATCTGGCTAATGAACCGAATATCGGCCTTAACCTTCAAGATCTAACAGTGTAGATATTATTTGAACTTGTAATGATACTTACTCGCCGGCGCCGATGGATAAGTTATCGTTGCTGCCGCGAATAAAATACATGTTGTCTCCGGTCCAGCCCCAGTACTTGAACTTGGTTTTCATCGCCGGTGCTGTTGCTGGTTGATCTGTAATTTCATTGAAATTATATGAATAGATTAGAAATGAAGCGACGTAGGTATATTGTGCTAATAAGTATGGAATTTCAGCGGTATTTGCACATTGATGTTATTAGGTTTCAGTTGAAATTAGTTAATGTGAAAATACAAATGAAGTGCCTACAAAAAAAAATCGGAGGAATAAATCGGAATCGCTTGATTCTTGCTTATTAGAAGCAATTTTTGTCGATGCTATGTCAGAGCAAAAGATATAACAGACGAGTAAACACGTGTAAACACGTGTTGAAGCAGACCACAATAAAAGTCGGCGACGTAAAACGGTTTGATACTATTCCACGTTTTTATCAGACAGTATCCTTACCTTCTTTTTCATCCTTAGTGCCTTCGTCTTTCGGGTCTTTCTCCTTGGCGCTCTCGATGGCGGCGTGTGACTGGCGCCGCGCCTCGTCGCCACTGCATTGGAACGAGAACAACAGCGACTCGCCTGTGCCGTAGAAGTGCTCTGAAGGGTGCAGCGCGGTCGATGTCAGAGCTCCGAACACCTGAGGAACGTCAATGTTTTTATTATCATTAAAAAATAGTTTTTTTGACGTAAAGAGGGCGTTTGGCAGTCGTTAACGGGTAGTCCGGGGTTCGAGAATCTAGTCTAACCTGTGTTAAAACCTTGGATGACGTAATTACCGAAACAATTAAAAAACCATTGTGTGGTGTGCCATGTCTATGGGGACCCGCGTTCCGGCAGACGAAGGGTTGATATGTGGTATCGTAGTATCTCAATATTCAATTATTGGGTTGCGGACGTAAGGCGGGAAGTCGTCGCTTCTTGTAAAATACTGGTAATCAGCTGCATCCCGTTAGACTGGAAACCAACCCCTACATATTTGGGCAGATGATGAAACATATAAGTTGTTATCATAATTATATAAATATAGTTAATTTAAAAGGAATTAAATATAGTGCTTGTAGTCTTAGGTCAGACCTTAGGCGTTATTGTCATGATCTACACCTGAAGAAATGTGAGTGTACAATATAAATATACCTCTGGCTCTTTCGGGACTTCAGGTGTGATTTTACTTTTTTTTATGTTATGTTAACACCAATCCATTTCTAAATAACGGCAATAATTATTGAAAACACAAAAGTATTCATTAAATCCTCTATCTGAAGTGAAACCTAACCGGCTTAACTTATCAAACTTATTTATATTATTTGGAGTAGTGACTTGAAGTAATTCTGTTGCGCAATAATTGTGATCGTACAAAATTGCTTCCTATGAGGAAAAGTAACATTTTCATCAAGTTTTTTGATCCAGTATGAGTATTGAGTAGGCCAATTTAATCCTCTATTGAGATATTGTTCATGGGGGGAGCTGTCTCTGGTGTTATCGTAATGATTCACCAAGTCGATGTAAGTTCAAGTGGTCTGCATTTTATCAAAAACAGTTTACGTTTTTCCTGTTATCTATCGGCAATTTGTTAGAAGAAACAATATATTGTTTTTTTTTTGTTGAAATACCTTAATCTTTTCTTATTCATAAACCAGATGTTTTCTAGATCGGCGATCGACACACGTGGCAGGTAGAATGGGGCTTATTTATTAGGAGTTTATGTAAGGAACATATACACAGGCGCACATAAGTACCTTCCTCTTAGAAATATTTAACTCTGTAAATATAGGATAGGATTTTCGAGACGTAACATGTAATGTAACACACGTTGAATAACATTCGCCTCGTTTGTTTTCAAGCGCACATAAAAATTAATATAACGGATGTAAAAATGCCGCTAGTGAGGCCGAGAGTCACTTAGTCTACCACCTGCGAGCGGCTTCTTCCGCGAGGACGTCAGAAATTCCACGGGAACGTAGGCACTAACGGGATAAAAAGTATCCTTATGTTAATTCAGGTTTTAAACTATCTGTGTGCCAAATTTCATTCAAATTAAGCATTCTGCCATGATTAAGTAACAAACATTCAACAATCTAAACTTTGGCTTAAATTAGTAGGAAATCGTTTTACTGCTCCGTACCTGGGAGCCTTTTGATTACGGACATATTGAAACTTACTTTGACGTTATATTTTGTAAACTAGTTTTTTAACTTAACTTTAAATATACCCACGATCCCTGTACTCTGTACTGTTGCGTGCTCGTATAAAAACAACTTTAAGGATGCGTAAGGCGCACTACCATTGACAGCGAACTTTCGTACCAAAAATAAAAGTCTTGCAGCAGTTATTCTGCCACATAGCTCATTTACATCTATAATTTTATGTATGTGAATGTGTGATGGCTTAGTGATGGGACTTGACACCCTGTATAAATACATAAAAATTGGTCCTTAGCAGCTTTTCTTTCAGAGAGTATGAAGGTCTTTGCCCTGCTGTGGGATATCACAGGCCTTTAATAATAGTTAATAATAGCATGTATCTAACAGTCACCGACTTTCATTTATTTACAAACTTTTCAGTTTTGAAGTTTTATAGATTCACGAGATTACACGAACTTACTCGATTAAACACGAACTGAAACCGCATACTCCCAAACAAGATGACAGATTATTAATAATCAGAAATAGTCTTTTCTATAGAGGTATAAAGTTGTAGAGATTATTAAATAGGTTGCAAACGTTTATCCAATGTATTTTGCTTCTGACCTTTTTTGAATGATAGCTTATTAGACATTTTATTCGATAATCGTTATTTAATTTTCTGAAAACCTATCCGAAGATCTGACAGATGAAATGTCGATGTCAAAGAACAATCATAATATATCTACGTTAAAGCAATTGTCGCTAGATTCAAGATATATGACTTTCTGTTTCTTGACAGTATGAGCATAACTGACCAAACCCGATTTGCGTTAGACTAAAATACGAACAGTGGCAAGTGGCTCATCAATTAAAGTCTGTGTCTGAACCCAATCAAATTGTACCTAGTGTGTAGAATTGATTATTTGAAACGGTCAAACATAAAATATGAAATGAGAAATGACAAAGAAAAAAGAACGCTCGTCTTAAAAACCTCCATCACCGTATAAAAATTAAATATTATGCGAATATATAATTATAAAATGGCATGTAATGAAGTATTCCATTTGATTCTAAAAATCTGTGACGTCATATTGTTATCTGTTATATAAAAATAAGTCGGGTTTTCTTTCCTGACGCTATAACTCCAGAACGCACGAACCGATTTCACTAATTCTTTTTTTGTTGTGTTTGTTATTGTCAGGTTTTTACATTTAAAAAAGTAGGTAGGGAAGGTAGGTACGGTAGGGTAGGTAGGGCAAGTAGGGTAGGGTAGGTAGGGCAAGTAGGGTAGGTCAGGTAGGTATCATAGTGAAGACAGGACAACGTCTGTCGGGTCAGCTAGTCTATAATATAAAAATAAGTCGGGTTTTCCTTCCTGACGCTAGAACTCCAGAACGCACGAACCGATTTCCACGGTTTTGCATTCGTTGGAAAGGTCTCGGGCTCCGTGAGGTTTGTAGCGTAAGTAGGGTAGGGAGGGAGGGTAGGTAGGGTAGGTTGGGTAGGAAGGGTAGGTAGGGTGGGTAAGGTAGGTATCATAGTTAAGACAGGACGTCTGTCGGGTCAGCTAGTATTTCATACAAATCACGTACAAATTCCGCGTTTTGACAGTTCATAAAAAGTAATGTTATTGACTACCCTTTTAAATACCCAACTGTGTGTACTCACGTTGTTATCCGTGTCCTGTATGACGAGCAGCACGGGGCTGTCGACGCGCTGCATCTTGCGGTACATGGACGCCAACGAGAAGCCGTGCTGGCTCGTGCTGAATGCCAGCGACCACATGTAGCCCTGCGCACGCGCCGGCAGCACCGCACACAGCTTCTCTCTGTAACATAACCATGTTTTCGGTAACGACTAAAAACAAAACAACTCGGAAATACCTAAGGTATAAAGTCCACCTTTGTCAGTACTGTTTTTGCTAGTGAATAAAACATTAAATAAAATTAAAACTATTATCGACATGTGAAGCATGATATTAAACTTGTAAAAAGTGCTAACATGTTATTGCTATCGTATTGTTATAATAAAACATTTATAGTGATATGTATAGCGTTATTGCATACTTTGATAGAGGTACTTATAGTTACTTTTATTTAAAAGGGAAAATACAACTACGATATGAAATTATACAATGATTGTTCTGGGTAGGCCATTTTCTAGTTATTACAACAGAACGCTTACATTTCGTACCACACCGTGCCAGTTGCGATTGTGGCAAAACAAAAGTTGATAGTAAAGTCGTAAGCCGGAGTCTCCCATTAACGACATTAGTAACATCTGGCGCGGAAACTTCACATAGCATTTGACATTTCAAAGAGACAGTCAGCCTCGAAAGGAAATATACAAATTCATTTAATTGTCTACAATATTGTATCAATGAGTAGCCATAAAACATATTCATAACATATTCATTGGGTAACTACTTTATACAGTATTATGGAACACAAAATGTAGTCAATCTAATGAATCCTAGTCAAAGTTCCCTTCTTTGAGGCTGACTGTACACACGACCAGATAATAAGCTATACATTTTCCGAGTAAGCTGACTTCGCTGTTTTCCGTCGGTCAGCTTGTAAAGAGGCTAGCACATCAAGCTATCCCAAACTGTAAAATTTTGCCAATTGAATATGACGCTTATCCTTTTAAAATAAGGCCTCTGTACTAGCAATGAATCGCTTTACAAGTCGTCGCGTACATTGGGCGGATGACGTTAATAGATTTAATGTTAAATTACCTGTGTTCCATGGTGAATATCTCCGAAGTGCCGATGAGGTCGGGCGGAGAGAACTCCATGTCGATGGAGGCGCCCGACGAGTACAGAGCGCGGCGAAGCTCATCGCTCATGGACAACACCTAAACAACACACATAATATTAGTTTTACATACTAACAGTACACGTTCATGATGATATACTACATTTGAATTCAGAATCTCAGATAATTATTTAGTTTTCGAACGTCAAGTTAATGTCAAACCAAACTGTTCAAATTACATTGCAACTAAAAATCTATGGTCCAAAAGAGTCAGTGAAAATCAACTTTAGAATAAACATCGATAAAGCACATACTTAGTCAAGTAAGTGCCAATGTAAATTATCAGAGATTATGAATTGAAATAGAATGAAATAACCGATTCATTCATGGAAATGATAGCCTCCTCGTATGTTTAATCGAAAAAATAAAATGTACTCGACCAACTATTTCATGATGAGATAAGGTGAATGCAAGTGCAAGTCTAACAAGAAATTACTTGTATTATGCAATAAGTAAGTAATTTCATTTATCAAATATGAATTTAAAAACTACTCTGTGAAGGCTCTTAATTCTGATTATCTATGTGACAATATCAGGCAAGAACTTTTATAATCATTTGTGAATCGAAAAAGTCAAAAGTCATGCTAAAATTAAATGCATATTTAAGTGATAAAAATATTCAATGATTAGTGAAGTGAATAGTGGTTTACAGTGTTGCCACTTTTGGATTTAAAACATTGTTGCTACTGTTACTGTTATGCAACCAAATGAAATAAAATAGTAGCAAAAGTGGCAACACTGAACAATTCCACAGTTCAGTCGACAAGATGCACTAGCAGGTGATGCATTCCCGATCTACAGTTCACATTCAACATTCACAGTGAACAGTGCGAGTTCGTGCGCACTACTTCAGCTAATTACAATAATTATAATACACAAGTAGATACAAGTACACAACACAACCGGTATCCAGCAATCCTTAACAATGTTAACATACACTAGCGTTTTGCTGCTTTTTCTTGCTGCAACACTATCTACTAATATTGGAAGAAAAAATCCTAAGAAAGTGTGTTTGGAAAACCTACGGTAGCTTCTGTAGTTGACGGAAGAAGGAAATCCTTAGTTGTGGGCATACAATTACCTATTTACAATATACAAGTAGAGGTTCAGAGGTAATATATACCTAACCCTTGCACCCTAACAACACACTCAGAATGATTCACAGCACTTAATTTTGATCAACGCATAATGTCTTATAAAAATTTCGTCTGCTCTATGGCATCGGTAAATAACGCAATGGATGAACTGTCAAAAGAAATGGATATTCATTCAGAGTCTGTTAAGCAGTTAGGGTGGGTTCCTAAAAGCCTGTTTAGATCATTTTATCATAATTAATGTCACGCCAGCCAATCACAACCATTCATATGAGATTTAGCTGCAGTTTCATTATTCAGATTTCCAGAAATTGGGCTAATGCTATTTACAAGTTGTACAATTTACATCAATGAACATTTAGCTGATAATAAGGTATTCTCATAAAATGAATTTTGCATAGCGTGATTAGCGTATAAGGTTCCCGCTGTTGGGACACAGGCCTCCTCTCTTTGAGAGGAAGTGGGCCGTAATCAACCACATGGGCCCAGTGCGGGTTGGTGAATCCATACTGATATTATAAAGCTGAAGAGTTTGTTTGTTTGAACGCGCTAATCTCTGCAACTCCTAGTCCGACTTGAAAAATTCTTTTTATGTTGGATAGTCCATTTGTGGAGGAAGGCTATAGGCTATGTAACATCACGCTACGACCAATAGGAGCCGAGCAGCGGGTGAAACCGCGCGGGAAAACTAGTTGTTGGTAAAATGAATTGTTAACCATTAATAAAGTAGCGGGAATGCTTAGCACCTACCGGTCACTGGTTACCAGTGTTTAGTAAACTCAAGATAATTACTCAACACATGTTCCATTGCATTGTTAATTGGCAAGTTGAATCACTATGCTAATAACATTATGTCCTAATACGACTGTTCTCGAATGTGCTACACTTATTTTTTTAATATAACAACAAGACAACCGTAGACACTGCTAACAATAAAAACTTGACAGTGAACTTGGAATTATGTAAATCAGTTCTTATTTTCATATTTTGGGAGTAGATTCGGTTTTGTTTGGGTATATGTAATGTTGGTCGCTTCTCACCTCACGTATGGAGTGTATGGTCGCGCGCCTGCGTGCGGCGTGTCCCAGTGTTCCCCGGTCACACACTGAGTGTATAGTTCCCCTTCTTTTTAAGTTTGCATTAAAAACAATCATTTCAATCTTCCGCACCTTCGCGGCTATAATGCGCGCGAGTCGACGTAAGAGGCGAAACATATTGTTTTTTTTTTTGTTTCTTTCGATTGGTAATTAAAAGCCTTGAGCACCTGTTGATAAATGTTTACTGGGCACCGAGTTATTACGCTTCTTGAGATTACTTGAATATATGAAGTGCAACTTTGCGCGCTAAGGCTGAATACCTACAGGGGACATGATGATGGCCTTTTATCTTTGCACTATTCACTTGTCCGATTCGATTAGCATGTTCTTCTAGGTCATGCAGCTATTGCGAGCGATTGCTTTCGCGGCGTTGAATGAACTGTTTCCTGTCGGCACCTTGTCCAAAAAGAAATGTCGTCATAATCTTAATTTATCGCCTTTATCTTAATATATAAAACATGAATGTGGTATACAACTATCTCTGGATTAGAGCTGGGATTACGGATTATTTACTATAGCAGCTAATCGCCAATAAATATGTGCTGATAACATTTTAGCCGAGGGATAGGCCAGAGCCAAGTGAGAGAGGAGTGTCGTCAACCACATGACGTAAACTAAGTACACAAAGATAAAGAAAACACGTTTTCTATGAATAAAAAGTAAGGGTATGCATTATTTTGTAAAGTAATTGAACATAATAGATTACCTTATTAATGTCAAAATAACATTTGTGTAAATAAATATGGGAAATGCCCGAAGCCCGTGCGTGCGCGCACATGACGAATTTTCTTGAGACGGAAAGTAACCCAGAAGCGTAGAAAATATGACATACTTGACTGAATTTGTTCTGGTTCCAAAAACACCGATTGGTCAATAAACGAGAACAAGAGTATGAAATGAATTGGGACGACTTTCGGAATGCAAACGAAAGTAAAACTTATTTTGTTGAAGAAAAATCACAAAACTAGATAGAAGTTAAATGCAATAAGAAAATAATGGACGACAAAAGGAGCAAGGCAACCACAATCAATAAAATCGACACGATTGTATTTAGTTTATATTTTTCCATAATAAGGTATACCTACAAGTCGTGCAAGACGAAGATGAATATCGAACCTAATCCGGAAGGATGTAGAGAACGATAAGAATTTGTGTTTTGCTAGCAATGGCAGGTCATAATAAATATTTGTGATCATTATTTTATTTGTTTTCAAAATTTCCTTAAATTTTCACCGCCACGCACTTGAATAGAAGTTCTAGATGTTCGTGCCACCAGCGCCACCACTTCATATTTATGAAGTTCTTCAATTTAAATATCTTGTTCGTTATGCATTTAGGTATAGCTTGACGCTTGGCGGTGAAAAGGTTAATTATAATTAACTCTCAATTAAGTGTTTTTGAGTAAAACAACTAAATTGTCAAGACATTGCCTACTAGTTTAATTAGTTGCAATACGTGATGGAGAATAATTATTACTCAAAGGGGCAAATGGGCAATTCTCAAACGTCATATATTGAGAAATGTTGTCCTGTTCCATTAAATACTTACATACAGGCGATGTAATTGCCTCCGAATGAATAATATATTACTACGTAGCTACACAACAACATCTATTTTTTTCCTGTTAATAACATTAAGCATTAAAGGTAGGTAATAGATGCTCTATAATTATTTTTGAAATATTGTGTAGTCACTATCAATTCAAAATAACTTTGATAAAAATACCCGATATATTTCATGTTCCAATCTAGATAATTAAGTACCTCTATCGATGCAATTATAAACGGTTATTGTAAAATGGAGGGAAACAATAAAAAAAAATGATAATATAACAGAAAAATAATTGTAACAGCAACAGTGTTATATTAACACCGTGTATGAAATAGATGTGCTGAAATCTCATCTTTTAATGCTTACTTTACCGATAAACAGTATTTCTTATTCCTCTGAAGGTACGGTACACACCTAGGAATGTTTAGGGTAAACATCAACTACCGTTCTCCGAAAGACGTGGAAGCTAGGTATTTATTTAAAAACGATCAAAGTTGGTTAAAGTATAAAGAATTTTAGATAAAAAGAACTAATGTGATTTATTTTTACATTGATTTTACGTTTCTTACTTTATTTTTTTTCTCTACATTATTGGCTTAAGGCCAATCTATCGACATCGACAAAATCTATATCGACCAAAAATGACAACACTAAGTTCAGAATATCGAAATTAGTTAATGATTATGGTCTTACTGCCGGCCGATTCTGTAAAAATTTGACCGTGAGAATTTAGGTGACGTGAGCGTGAAGTGACCTACCATTCCACCTAATGCTAGGGACTGACACTTTGACAGCTCACTTTAAACTCACTTCACCGACATTTTCACTGTGAGATTTTTACAGAATAGCATTACTGATTAATGAAGTATGCAATAAATGAATGAATGACGGAGACCGAAAATCATTTATTTATTGCATCGTCTTCTATTGTCAGTAAACACCTACTAAGGGCCTATGCACACCACGTTTTTTAAACGCGCCGTCGACGCGCGTTTGTAGCGATACAGACGCGATACGCACGCAAGTCAGACACAGCCTGTAGACCTTTGCACACCTGACGCGCTTGTGTAGCGATACAGACGCGATGCAAACGCGCGTGTGTAGCGATACAGACGCGATACAGACGCGCGTGTGTAGCGATACAGACGAGATGCAAACGCGCGTGTGTAGCGATGCAGACGCGATGCAAACGAAGTTATGAAGTTTTCTGTGTCGAAAGGCTCCATTTTTTTGTTCAAAAGACGTGCGGTGCATCAAATCGCTCGATTGCTACTAGCGTAGATTCACACTTCCCTTTCCCTCGTTGCGTGGGAAACCCCGTCCGTAGGGAGGGCGCGCGCGCTAGCGCTCGTATCGGTGTCGCGCATTTGAATCGATACAGACGCGCCGGTGCCGCGCGTTTGTATCGATACAGACGCGCCGGTGCCGCGCGTTTGTATCGATACACACGCGCCGGTGCCGCGCGTTTGTATCGATACAAACGACAACAAACTGCTCTGCAGGATAAAAACGCGCCGGCGACGCGCGTTCCCAAAACGCGCGTCGACGGCGCGTTTAAAAAACGTGGTGTGCATAGGCCCTTAGGTAACGATTTAACGAGGAGGCACGTCTACTAAACATAGAAGCCATTGTTCAAATTTAGGTACATAATATTGGATGGTACCATTACTATCGGGGCTATTAAGATGCTTAGATATTTATTATGGGTGCTTTCGGTAATAAAGTTTATTAACTACTTAATTAACTTTTGTCTTCGATTTAGTACATGTGAAATTTCTAGTTCATCAAACCCACCTAGTCGTCGCATCGTATTGTCTGCCCGCGCTTACTTTGTTTTCACTAAGCGTTGTATTTTACGCTCAGCTCCTGAAGATCATAGCGTTATGTTAATTAGCCTTACAGGCTTCCTCCTGAATTGGGCACAAAGATTGATTTAAATCCAACTGGTAGTTAGTTCCAAACAAACTTTTCAGCTTTATTATTAGTATACAGATATAGAATATAATAATCTAGATAAATAGATAGTATTGATAAGTACCAAAGTAACATTGACTTTCAAAAGTGTAAACAAGCCTCTATTCATCTTCGATGGAATATTTTTACCAAGGTTCGTAAGTTTCCATAATTATCAACAATCCAAATTAGTTGAGATCCCTTATAATTTATGCAAATTAAAATGAGTGTCAAAGTCAATGGAAAAGTTCAACTCAAGTTTGATTCTACGCTGCGCTGGCGCCGTTTTATAAACGCTCGAATGATTTTGGACAAGGCGTCGACGCCGACATTGCGATGACTTTACCAAGTTGAAATAAATAAACATGCCTCATGAATAAACAATGTTATGAAAAACAATGCGCCATCAGTTTCTATACATGGTGTTTCATGATCCGCTTGACCCTTAGAGGCATATCTGGACTAATAGATTACAGTTAGAATAACTAAGTAGTTCCTAGACCTTGCGATTGGACACACCACGGCGGCTGGTCGCCTCTCTATTTATAGAAGAATTGGTTACTAATTGCTACCAGGTCGGGTAACGAGGCTCTACAGGCAGCAGATAAAAGGATATGCTCAGACAGCCCGTGGTTGTGTAAGACGTAATAGACTTAGACATACAATGACTACACGTTGGAATTCTAAAAATAAGTATGTCATTCTGAGGTACGTCACTATCACAATCAACAATAGCGTGGATTAACGTTTCTAATCTACCAACTGGTGGTAACAGACTATTTACAAGTAATCGAACCTTTTTATAAACAATTTTATCGGAGCGTAAACACCGATTCGCTATAGCTAGTGGCTAAGGGAACACGTGGCTAACACTGCCTACGCGCATTACTTAAGTTAAGCTCATATTCTATGCGTCACCGTCTATCGGATTCACGGTCGAAATCAAATAAAGGAATTCCTAGATTATGAATATTCTAATCGAAAGCATATAGAATTTACAACGTAAATCTTATTTCTTTATCAATTGAATCTTTATTTTAATCAATTCGGTACAGTCGTTGATAGTACGTAGGTAACTTGAACGGTAAGTAGTTTTATTTTTTACTTGTGCATAAAAACATAATATATCATGTTATATCTCGCTATATGTATATTAAGCCCATTATAAAACCTTGTCAAAAATATTGGAATACTTTATAACAGGCTCACTTCAAGGCAGTATCTTGGGACCAGTGTTTTTTTACGAACATTATAATAAAAATAATAATGTCCGGATAACGAGGTCACGATAAAAAATATTTTAGTCTTGCTTTAGACATATTGATTTATTGTCTCAAAATGCTAGTTATGCTGTCTTGATGAAATAGTTAACATCAAACAAGTAACATCTAGCTTACTTTTTATTAAATGAAATGAGTAGGTATACATAGACAACCAGTTTTTTCCTCACATGGAAGGGTCACTACGGAATGCTTAGTGAGTGGAATGTTAATAACGCGAGATGAACTTCGTAACTATTTCGATATCAATCTACTTATCTTCGTGTAGTTTATGTTCCAGTTGAACTTTAAAAGATAAGAGCGTGCTATGACATAGTTATTGATTAATAACGTGCTTCTAATCAGCAGATAGCACAAAGATGAAGTTGACACAGCCAGAAACGCAAATATTTAATTCATTGTGCATGCGCGATGCTGAGTAATTATATGTTTGAAAACTTGTTTCTTCGTAAATGATATGATGTTGACGTAATCCCCACCTCCAGGTTAATACAACGGCATTGAACCGCTGTTAATAAATAAATTTATTTAACCAACAAGTGATGTACGAGCGCGCAAGCGCAAGTAAAGCTAACGGTTCACTGCTCACCTTTTCGTCGTCGTAAGTGGAAGACCTTTCGGTCGCAGTGGGCCCGAGCCGCACCATCTCTATCCATTTAACAGTCTGCATCGAGTACACACTTTTTTACGAACTAAACAAAGGCTCAAGCGCATTAACGCTCAGATTTGTACACACAAGCGATGCACCACCAAAGACACGTCGTCCACATCACAATTGCCTGCGCTTAATTTAGAAATCACCCACGCGATTACAAGGTTTCATAACTAAACACTGAACACTAGCGTCGCGGACTTCTGCTTATAAACAAAAGTGTTTGTATTCGTTTGTGCGTGCTAGCTGGTCGCAACGAGTGTGTATTAACCACGGAAACAGTCAGAATGTGTAGTTGACGGCCGGTCGAGCTCACGCCGTAATGAATGCTCGAATACTTGGATCGAAGTATTTCAAAGAGTGCGCGGTGCGCGAGGCGAGCACGACGAAGCGACGTCGCTTGGAAACTAGAGTCTAAAAGAAAGGAGCGCAACACGCCGACGACCCCGCCGCACGACGCGCGACAAGTTTGCGCCGCTCCGAGACCGAACACCACCACCATACGCGCAGAAACGATTATATTTATATCCAACCAATTAGCTGTAAACTGAAGACAGCACGGAACACCAGACTGACACTTGTTTACGGTATGAACAACGCAACTGAGTCTAGCCAGAACTCGAGCTCATTAAGTCTCTACTGCTAATGAATAATGAAACATAAAAGGTAATTTTAGTTAGTTATCAGGTATCTAAATTGGGATACAGTTAACACTACATACAGTAGTAATGAACAGTAATAATAATAGTTACAATGAATCAACTGTTTCAGGAGGAGGGATGTTAACCTTGAAGTTAAGTCAATGCTTTGGGTCGACCCGCGGTTGAAGGTAACAATAGGCACTGTGCCCCGAGTAAACGAGCAAAATTCCAACAAACTGGTGAAATGATTAACTATTAAAATAAGATACTGAAGTTGCTCCAAGTCATAAACAAAATATGGCGGAAAAACAAGGAAACGACGGGCTCTACTTTTAAAGAAAACGTGATACAAGCATGTGCCTAAGGACCAAGTACTTGACTGACTATTTCCTGTATTAATTAAATTTAAATTGAGACGCGCTTCCATTGAATTGTCATTTTATAGTGTCGCATTAGCTGGGCGATGTGACCTACTGCACGTTGTTACATAAACATTACGCAAAGATTGAGACAATTATAAATGCACGTCCAATGAAAAACAAAATAATTATTTCAAAATATGTATAGAGCTATGAGATATTATGAGCACATTACCTGTTACTTTGGAAGGTCTTATGTTCAAAAGTCGAAAGCGTTCTTGGATCAGGATATTATATTCGTTTAAACAAAATCACTGTATAAAATTATCAGCTACACAAACATTCACTATTTTATTAATTTTAAACTTGTTTATGGACGCAAGCCTCGTCCACATTGTGGCCCGAGTGGCTTGGCTCCGCGAGTGTTGAGTATGCAGATGTATTCGCCTAGCCTTGCGATTTTCGATGCAATACTTATTATTGTCTTATAGCGCGAAAGAAGTGCAATATAGTGTGTGCGTGCGCAGCAGCATGTGGCTCACTGAGGTCTATCGTTATAGGATCACATGTGACACGCTGCGGTGCATAAATCTCCAGATATTTATGCACGTCGGGCAACAACGAGCTTACAATTAGTCGCGATTAACATCTCGGCTAAACGCGGCGATTACGACGACGTCAACTGGGACGCGTTTAATTGAAATGTCTCACACAGAGCTACATGCAAATTAATGAACGCACCATAAAATATATTGTATGATATGAGGGTGACACATCTATTAACTTTATGACATTTCTTATATAGTGAAATCGACACTAGCAATATTAAGAGTAGGTAATCTCCCGGCGTGTGATGTTGCTTAATTTAGTTGATGCATTTGTTGCATTTATTAATAAGCTCTCAGCTTAACATTTTTGTCAGGACCAGTTTATAGCTCCGTTGGACATTAAAACTTGTTTTGTTTAATACCTACTTGCAATGCTAGGTGCCAGTTTTGTGATAATTAGAAACTAGACTATACAAGATCTTAAGAATTTGATTCCGTGCCAATTGCGACAAATATGCGTAAGTAAATAAATACTTTAATTAGGTGACCTTCGTATTTGAGCTAAACTACTTAATACTAGAAATATTTGATTGAACAGAAAAGATGTTATGAAAAAGTTTGTGGCAAAGTTCCAGTACGTAGTACGTACAAAATCACGAGCAAAATATTGACACACTTGTGTTGATACACAATACAAATATCTATGTCTTGTTCGCAATGCCGCCGGCCGTTGCCAATAACTGCAATTCTATAGAAAGGCTGTCATTAAAACCACCGCTGCGCGGTTTCCTTTGTGATAGAAGAACGTAAACAACAGCTGGAAAAATATTATGAACTCTCACAACGCCTACACAACATTGATTTTTTAGTTTTTCTAAACAATTATAGGTTTAGAAAAACAAGAAAATTCAAGTTATGTCTGGCGTAGTGGCTATGACAGATCAGTGTGATGGGATTGTTATTGCCTCCATCAATTTAGTGCTTATAACAGAACGGCAGCAGGGTGTGGATGTGGAGCTATATAGCAAACAATGTTCCACTTCCTAACCTGGGGCTTCCATGTCACAAAACATGCAAACTAAGCAATCTCTGCGCTGCCACCGACAACTTTGTGGAAGTGGCGAAGTTCTGGGCCAACATAATTTGAAATACAGTCGTGCAGACACGAAGAAGAGGAACAGGAAAACAGGTAATTTGTGATGCTTAATATAGCACATGGCTCCTAATTATAAATCTGTCATAAGAGGTCAAGGTAGGGGTTTCTTAATTCAGGAGATCACCTGCCTGAACGTGCCAGGATTGAATATTTTGAAAGCTGGCGGATACAAATTATATTATGAAATCTAATTTGGAGTGTTCAAGGCAAGCTGGTATTATTTTGCTTTTGTCATCGAGGAATTTTGCCATTTTTGTGGCGGAAACGTCTGCCATAACAGAATGTGGTACATTTTCGCGTCAAATTAAATTGTCTGTTTATTGCTATTACACACGCTATCGAAATAAGAGCACACTGTAGCTATGATCATTATCATTTTGTGTACAATGTGATGGTTCGTTACAATCTACGAATTGTCGTCTATTTCTATCAAAATGGGTTAATTTCGTTACGGTTGCCGTAATTGCTTGATTACAATTGAGTCTTTATGTGCGATTGTGGACTATCCCTGCAGCTATCCATCACGAGGACGGCGGTGGACACAATTGGATAATCTCGTTGGTACTGTGTAACGTACTAGTAGTCAGGCACAAAAGGTTCACCTTTAATTCGATTTACTTGCTAGACAAATATCTGTGTGTATTTGTTAATATTTCCGTGATGTAGCGCAACATTGGCTGTGTTGTCATCACCAATAATCGATTTTTTTATTTCGTTTGGTCTATTCTTTCTAAGTCTCCTGCTGTCATAAGTAGGTATATGTAACGGTTGGATTAACTAACATAACTATCCCATTTGTAGGATTATTTAAAGTTACAAATGCTCATAGTGTAAAATCATTTTTTTTTTTATCTATATGTATTTATATATACGACACTGTTACATATTATCTAGATGCTATATATCATTGCACCTGTTATCTAGAATATTTGCTCAACATGTTGTTCTCTTGAAATTTGCCGATTACTAAATAAGAGCCAGGCTCATTATTAACTCGTTAAGATGCAGTTACGCAACTGCCTATATTATTATTAAGATAAACATCGAAAAATTCCATTATGGCAGATTTGCAATTCCAATAATAAGTATATCTTTTTAATTAATTCAGTCGAAATTGAGAAAATTGTATGCATATAAAGAGACGGCGATTGGCAACTTTCAAAAGTTGTAAGTTGTGCAGAACAACAAGATATTGGCAATTGGAATGGAATAAGATGAATATGATGCTGATTTTGTGTAGTTTATCATACATTTACAATGCTCTTATCATGTTTTTTTGCAAATTATACGATAGCAATGTGTATACGACCAAACTATCGCATTATACAACTATTTATTATTATTTATTGCTCATTGATTTCAAGATAAAAGTGAATGAATATACGTTTCTTTTTATCATACTTCAGAACCTGGAGTCAGGCCTGCTACCATCTAGTTGACAGGTAAATATTTTACCACGCCATGAGCTGGGGCCGACCTTACGATTTGATCAACCGATTTTGTCAACCTAGGTTAATTTAAGAATAGTCATATGTATTTCGTGGTGATACGAGAGAAGAATATAATTCATCTGAAGCTTACGTTTAGCTCCATTGCTGGATTATTGAATTCTTCTTCTTGCACATTCACTGACATTTTGAATTTATCGAAAAATGTTTTGATTGCCATTTGACAATCACCATAGAGTATTTTATACTTAGGTTTTTAAAGCTTGTATTTGCAACTTTGATCTCAAACTTCTTTATGATTGATCGCGCTACTACCCAAGGCCAAAGTGTTTTATATCTCGAAAATGTTTTTTTTAAAATACTTACTACAAAATGTCAGTGAAAGTGGAATAAGAAGAATTTAAAGCCCCGCAATGGAGTTATACGTAAGCCTTAGAGGAATTATATTTCTTCTCTCGTATCACCACGAAGTTTGACTATTCCTTGATTAATTAATTATTACTCTAGGCTGATAAAATTTTCTTTACGTTGAACCATCAATTTGTTCAAAGAGTTAGGCGCTTGAACAAGTTGGTGAATGGTGAATGAACATTTATTGACATTCTGGTGCCAACTAAACGTCTTATTTGATATTCATTGGAAATAATGTCAACATCACCTAGAGCATGCGATGCTAAGTCAGAGGCCCATGGGCAGTATTAAAACTCTGACACCAGGTTAGTTACTAACCACACGAAAAGAAGAGACCTAGACACAATAACTAATTAGATATGTATGAAGCTGTATGACGGTTATGAATAATGTAACATCAGGCAGGCGAGCGGCGTGCGTCGGGCTGTGCTACTGTTGTTTTAAACACAGTTTGTAATGCAGTGGACAAACGCCGCGTCAACAATAATATTATATCACGCCGGTGACGGCGACGGTGACGCACTACAATGCAAATGAGGCTTTCCACTAAACTCTTTTCTATAACCTGACACAAAAAACTTGTGTAGTAAACACCTTTGTTGTCTGTTGCAATTATTCTATTTAGCGATTTTTATGCTTGAAAACAATGTACAATTGACGCATAACACCATCCGGTATGACTAAAGAATTTCTTGTTGACATATTTTTATAGAAAAACTAGCTTTTGCCGGCGGCTTCTGTTTGTTGTTTGGCCGTTGCAATCATGGGCTCGGAACGGAACGTATACGTGGCGCCATCTATTATCTTAAGAACGTTTTGTTGTTTTCCTCGGGAACAGTACCGACATTTTTTTAGGGATGGAAGGTACCCTTTTTTATCATCAAATTACTCCTCCCGCTCTGGGTGGAGCGGAAAGGAGTGTCAGACTCTTACTGACTAAAACCCATCCGTGTCCCTTCCTTAGGCCTTTATGTTCCGGGGTAGCGGTAACCCTTTCGAGTTTCGGACAATCCCGTTGACATGAAAGGTAGGTACACTGTGTGATGTATCCTTTCCGTACACCTGACCACGTATTTGTAAAATTTCAGGATGATCGGTTCAGTGGTTTAGGCGCAAAAAGGTAAACGAACTGACAAACTTTCGCATATTGTATAATATTAGTTAGGATTAGGATTCACCTAAAACCAGAGATGATTGAAAAATATACCTAAATGCCTACAACAGTGAAAAACTAAGACAAATACAGGCGCAATTTCATGGACAGTTCTAGTAGAAGAATTAATGAACTATAATTTCTCAAATAAGCTACATGAACGAGAAGATTGTACAGCGTCCAGTCGTGCCGCCATTGTTCGCGACCCATTGTAATGTAACGATAACTATAGGTGTTCTTATAATAATGTGTTATATAATAACACTAATCACTGAGCCAGGTTTTGTACCTAATAAATGAAAAAATGTAAACCCTTTTATCGATTTTAATAACATTACATTTACATGCGAGTAGTCAAGTCACGCGCTTTAATTCAATATCGATGCTATGCGGATTAAATAGCTACATACAACATAGTCAATTATTAACAGTGTGGAAAATCAAGAATTTCTCTTGAGAAATATAAAAACAAACTATTCTTAGACGTTTATATACACAAAATTGTTTTATCTTAAACAGATAGTGCATTTTCCTAATAAACATTCTATAAACAAGAGCGTATACAGCTAATGTGCATACTAAAACCCCGTATTTATGGTAAACAGTAGTTGCAAAATATGTTTATCAACATCAACCTGTCTTGCTGGCTACATGTTTCAGCAACATCAAAACATGTTGCTGCAACAATGTTGTGCAACTTTTGTTTTTCATAAAAATAGAGTGTAACATTAACATTTCTAGCCTAAAACATTTCGTATTATAAAAACATTCTGAACATCGCAGGTTGCTACATAGTTTCGGATGCAATCTAAGGGCAGTGCGTTCAACATATCACTAAGATGTGCTTTACAATCGCACTACGAGGTATTTACATAGGCTGAATATGACTTTGTGTGTTTTTCTCGACTTCCATTATAGAAAAATGTCACCTGCCTAAAATAGTTGGTGACTTGTACTTATTATATTGTTCTCGAACGAGGTAATCATGAGCGGTCAAGGTCAGGCACAGTCGCATGCACAATAGAGGTAAATTAGGAAATTCAGTTTCCTGTCATTGAAAACTGCCGAAATATGGAATCGACGTGTGAGTGTCGTCTGTACAAACACGGACTAACAGTCGAGACGGTCGAATGTATCATTTTTATTATTGCAATAAATACTGACTAATTTAACAAGCAAGTTAACGATATTATTATACTGAGGAACTTTAATGTTTTTATTACTTCTACATTTATAGACATTTGACTCAAGTTATTTTCATTTTTTACGAGGTAAGCAGAAATTCAAGTAGGCACTAGAGTGTCGTCAGTAACAAGGTCATATTCAGCCTATAAGGTCGTGGTGGTACCTCCGGGCGCGGCTCTTCGCCGAGCGAGTCGCCCAGCGCCTCTGCCTGGCTCTTCATTATCGAATATATTTTCACGTAGGGCGCCTTCAGCAGCTACGCGTAACCGTGGATTAGTTCTTATAAGAATGTTTGTAGCTTTGTATTGTATGCCGTCGTGTTTTGTCTTTTGTGTTTATGAAATACTTAAACCTATGTACTCTAAATACCCTGGTTTAGAACACATCAAACTATTGAAAGACACTTGTCACACAAGGATAAGTAACTGAGACAACTCCTTAAAAAAAAAAAACCTTCCATAAATTTAATGTGTCATGTTTACGACCGGGTTGCCTACAATATTGTGAAAAATAATTGTATAAACTATTTAACATGTTTTCGTGGACAGTGGTCTCAATTCTTTAAAAAAAAATACATTAAAAGAATCCACAAGTGCCGAAAATATAACTCAACCTATTAATATGCAGCAATCTTGAATAAATTGTAGGTACAGACTTGATTAAACGGTGCCATAACTTCAAAGCTACCGAATCTCACCCACCACATAAAGAAATAGATAAGAAAATAAAAACACAAACAATTTGGCTTTATCTGCCATGCTGTGGCTGATAAGAAAGGGTGAATTTCACCTATGAAATCATCGATCAGCATAATTATCTAAACCGCATTAATAATTCTTAGGGAATATTGAGACTGACAGTTGTTGACCACGTTTTAAATATGCTGATCGCGTTCAGTATCATTGGTGAAATTGGCCCTAAGTCGAAGTACGGTACCCGGCCGTAAATAAATACTGTCACACAGATATAAGTGCAAGACCCGACGCTCTACAACGCCGACCTAATTTATCACTAGATGTGCCACTACGACCAGGTAGGTACTGAAAGAAACTGATACGCACTGCGGGATGGGTACCCTTATCTTGGCAGTGACGGGCAAACATGTCACAAGTCTTGCATAACGAACCTTGAACAGTGACAGTTAACAACTGTGGCACTAATGAGTTCCATTAATAAGATACAGGCGATAATTTGGCAATAGCACTTGAAAATATTGACTCTGCGGTACCTTTATAGGCACTACAACATTAGTCTGCATACGTCACGAGCTGCTTATATTATGATTAGTAACGTTTAACGCTCCCGCAACGTCATGAGAGCCAGTATTTCACGTCTACGTAAAAGGAGATCCATAAAAATTGCGTTTGTCTCGTCCTAATGTGGTTAAACGAAGTCTGTATGATAATTAAATCCATAAATATAACAATTGACGGTGCCAAAAAAAGGATTTGAATAAAAGTACATTTGTAATACAAAAACATCCATGTTCAATGTGTACTGTAATGTGGGATGTGAGATGCATTGTCGTTGATATAACAGTGTGTTAAAAAAAAGCGTTTGTTAGTTTATAAAAGGTGTTTAATGTTATGTAAATAAAGACTGCTTTTGTATAATAAATGTGAGGACTTACCTCCCAGGATTCGCGGGTGAGGTCCGACACGTCGCCCGTGCTCCCAGTCCGCTCGTCCTACGAGTAATTCGTCATTAATTATAAAGTTAGGAAATCAACACAAATTATCATCACGAAAAATATGCTCGGAAAATTCTTATCTTAATGAGTGATGACAGGAGATGAGGAGACGAGATAAATCTTAGTTCAAAAGTTGACACAGAATGCCTATAAATTCAGAGGCATTTTGGCACCAACAGTATTATGTATTTTAGTGTAATGGCGGCGTTACACGTTGCGTTCAGCTGAAATCCGATATAATAATTAGGTACTGTGACCGATACCCGAATTCGAATAAATTTTAGATATCCAAACTGAAATTATCAAGTGAAATTACACCTTTAGACTAGACAATATAATAAATGTTAAAAATCTCTGTGCCTGTCCATTTTACAAAAATGTTGGGATCAATATTCTAGTTTAACCAAATGATGGTCTGAAAAATAATGTAATAATAATCAGCCTATACTTATTGCTTCATTTAATTAAAAACGGCTTATGTGACTCTGCGTGTTGGCTTCGGCCCCTCGTACACCTTCTGTCCGTCCCGGGATGTGTCAAAGCCTTATACAATTATAAAACTTTGGGTAACAAGCAGCCATTCCAGTTTCATTGTCACCGTCTTCCACGCAGTTTCAATTTTATTCTAGAATGGGTCCAGCCTGCTAAGTACCCAAAGTTATGTACTCAAGGCTTATTATGTTTATTACCTTTAAAAATACTTTTTACAAAATTTCCTTACTTTAAGTCCAGGTTTAGCCTCATCGTCGTCCCACTCGGTGTCGCTGTCGATGAGCTCGTAGCCATTAACGCTGACGTCGCCCAGAGGACCATACCGGTCCGGAACCCAGTGCGTTAGGAACTTGAATAGGTCGTCCACCCTACAAAAAATATTACAGTAAATTTATGTGATGCTCAAAACATCCTGTAAAGCACTCTACAGTATACAGCACTTTTGAATACTTTAATTTAAAGCAATCAGCTGTAAAGAATTTCTGCTAAATATAGTTGTTATGTTTGTTGATGTTACTACTTTATGAGCGTAATGTTCATGTCCGCTAATGAGGATCGGGCGACACAAAACAATCATAGTTAAATGAATATGACATTCGGGTGAATGTCATTGAAGAGACAGCTCAATTAATTGAGTAATCCTGGAGTATTAAATGCCTCAAAAGGGACCAATTCATCACGAATACTATGCCATGGAATGCCGAATAATTGCTATACTTAATACCCCAGCCCTTAACCCATTGTGGCCATGAAGGCCAACCTTTGGTCTGACATTATAATTGTGTGACGAAAATGTCATAAAACCTTCAAGTTCCAAGTATCTTCAAACACTTATCACACAGTGCCTTCTTGCATTCAAACACAGTATCCTTATTCAAAAGTGTACTTGCCTGTTCCTAGGCACTCCGAACCAGTATTCGGGCTTCATCCGCTTGCGTCCGTAGGACATGAGCGGCGTGGTGCGCGGCAGGGGGCGGCCGATAGGCTTGCCCATGCGCAGGCGCAGGTACAGCGGCGGGTCGTCGCTCGGCCGCGCCGGCCGCGGGATCAACTCTGAGGGAGGAAAAGAATATTGTATCCAGATTGTTTATGGAGGTTTTAAAGTCGCGTGAATAGATAAGATCGACCATATTTCCATTAGCGGGTCTCTAATCCATACTCTGGTCGGAAAACTCCAATATCTAATTGCTTGACCCAGAGCATTACACTCACTCCTCAATACTAAAGAGATAATCTTTTAAATCCCGTCATATTAATCGCAGGTTGTTGTTTACTTGTGTTCATCATGATTCGGGCCACAAGGTTAATCAGGCTTTATAATGTTAGCGTAACGATTAACTGTTTTATTGCCACTTGGATTAAGGGCTACTGATAAACTAATAATGATAATATTTTCATAACGCTGTAATAAAATTGCAGTACATAATGTTGACACATGTTAGGTCGTTGAACTACTTTGACCCTCCAGTGGGTAATTGCTTAACATACTTACAGTAGCTATGGCTTTCATTTTGACAGTTCACCAACATTCATTGCGTTGTATATGTATGTTGTTGAGCAGACAATTTTTTCGAACATATGAAGCAATGGATTAGCAATATCATTCAGATTGTGTTTGGAAGTAAGTCACACAATTAAGGTGCAGTTTGATTAGATCGACGCTATCGTATTAAGAATAGTTCAGAAGTAGGTACACTTCTTTATGAAGCAGCACGTATGTGGAAGTGTTATTACACGTATTCCTGCAGCAGCGCCTTGCTATGTTCCAGTTACGTTACAGCCTCATAATAAATGAAAACTTTGTCTCTGGTAATGGCTAAATGTCAATTAACAGCGGGAACCACATACCCACTCAATGACATAATAAAAGACTACAGTGCTACAACAATCTTTCGGACTTTGAATGAAAGTGACAAGGAGTCGTTGTTGGTAAATATTTATTGAAAAAACAAAATGGCGACGTTAGTTCCGACTTTTGCAACGCGCCAAAAGATCCTTTGATATTTGTACGTATACTTACTGTCAAATGACGCGAACAGATCCGGCATATCATCCACAGACACCATGCTGCGGTAGTCGAGGCGCGGGGGAGGGGCGCTGCCGCTGCTCGAAGTGGACTTCGTGTGCGAGCGACCGAACCCGCCCAGCGAGCTGCGTCTATATCATATAATGTTATTCAGACAATAGCTTGGATTACTATCCATCAGCACAGGTCACAGCTCGAGTCAAGATTAGCTTTATCAAACAATATTGAAGTGTAACGTGTTTGTTCAAAGCGCAAACTCCAACGGCCATGTCAAATGATTAACTTAGCCTACCTAGCCACGCGGCTGTTAGAATCTGAGCTTTAAACAAACACAATAAGTTTTAAAATTGTTAATGAATAAAGCTAAATAAGCTCAGCTCGTGGTATGTCCTGAGCTTATAGCTCGAGTACATAGGAGGCAGGCTATATGCCGATGAACCGATAAAATGAAAGGAAACCGCTTTTGCCAGCTACTTATGTACTTTAGCTATATAAATAAAACTGTAGGAATAATATACGACTAACTAGACACCAAACCATCTCATTTTAATAAGATTTACACTATACAATATATAACTAAGATAAATTACTCTTCAAGGAAAAGGTATATAGATTATAATTCCTCATTGCTTCATGATTAGGTACTTTTAAAAGGAACACATATAAAGGAAAATCTAAACGTTAATATTTCCTGCACCTGCAAAATTCAAAAATCAAGATAATTAATTCAAAGACTTTTTTAGGAAATTGGAAGAGACACGCAAGGCACGTCTTGTTAAAAGCCGTCTGAAGCTAAACATGCCAAAACAGTACATAATACATATCAAAGGGTGCCGGTAAGAAAATAATGGGCGTGTTAGTGATCCTAGAACATCATATTCCTATGGTAATGGAGGTGACATGATTCAGATTGTAAGACTAGAAGGTTCTATCTTGGAAAATGATGGCTAAGTTCTTCCTAACACATATACATCATGCTCTTTAGCTGTAATAGAGAACAAACGTGGATTTTGAAGTTGTAGAGTGAAACAACCAATCGATTTTCAGTTATACATAATTGATTTGTCTAACAATATTTGTTGACTTTTTATGATGAGATTTTTTTTATCGTTGCCTGTTTAACTCTAAAATTAACTTCAAATATCCGCCTGACAAGACGTAAATAAAAAACAAACACATTTATGCCGGTGGGAATGCCTAGAAGAGTGATAACGAACAAAAGCCCAGACAGTGAGACCACGGCGTCATAACAAACACCTTAATGTTTTGACTCATGTCTAGTAGCACCGGGAACTCAATACATTCATCATACGTTATCAATATTAGACGTTGCATTGACATTTATATTCCGCGGTCTAAAAGGCATTGAAAATAACAAATGATGTTTATCATACGATAAGTTATCGTACCTAACATAAACATATTTAATGCGTTACGGTAATAATACATTCGCGGTCCATTGGTGCACTTATTTATTTATCAACAATAAAGTATTAAATTTTCGTTCAGAAAGCACTTTAAAGTAACATTCGAAGTGTAAGAGAAAGTCAAAATATTAAAGTTAGCATAAACATACGGCGCTGTGGTCTATAGTTGGTCAAAGGCAACACAATACAATTGGGCACATCGACACTTGCAGCGGAACGTGGCATCACGTACCCCGAAGTAGAAAACACGTCCTGGGGCGCCTCTTCAGAAGGAGTCTTACTCAGGAACAGACCAGTACCGAACTCCACTAGGTTCATTGGAGAACTATCAATGAATTTAGCGGAGTTGTGTAATGTCGGTACGTCCCGGTAAGCATCCACGGTAGCAAAGGAAAAATTGACGATTGCAATATTAATTGTTTTAGTTCCAGCACGTGTGTGTGTGTCGCATGTTAGTGGCGTGGGTTTATAGTAGTCAGTAGCGATTAGAGTTTGAACAAACATCGTAAAGATAGAACTACACATGATGAGCGATTCTCGTAAAATACTCAGTACATCACAATAAAAGGGCCGTTTGCCAAGTTTAGAATTTATACTGTTCGTGACTAATATCAAATAAATCTTAGTTTATGTGTGTTCATGCCAATTAACTTGATCTCGATTGAAGTATTTAGAATGAATAAATCAGTGAACTGTTTTGTAAACAACGTAAAATGTTTACAATCGATAGGTTATTCCAGTGAATGCCGCTTATAAACTGTAGCTATAGAAATTCAAACATAATAAATGCTATCATTACAAATATTTGTGTATTCTGTGAAACATTTTTTATACCTTAATACTCTGTAGATGTGACACTTGAATACGGCGTTACCACAAAAGCGAAGAAGGAACGAGATTTGCAGAAACATAATACTGAGAAAGCACCAATCAGCTTACTAAAAAGTAAAATCCACATCTCCTGTTCACTAATCTACCAAGTTTGCTCCATTTCTGCAAGCTTCGTTTCATTTATGCTTTTGTAATAATGCGGCAACATAGTCTAGTCATTTGTTTTGTATAGGATTACATTTATTTATATAGTATTATAGTTAAGTATTTGATTTAGCTCTTTGTGAGCATTTAAGTTTTGTTATCGACTTAGCTAACATAACTAAATCGAGAAATAAATAGGAAAAGACTGGATTTTTCAATTAATCTGTCAAAATGTTAAAGATGTGTTTGGCAGTTTTTCTTCCACACTTGTGTATACCCTTTTCTTTATTTAGAAATAACTTAAATAGGAGTGACACTAAAGAGACGGACTATCTTGACACTTTTTCACCTGTTATATATTAAATGCGAAACTTAAGGCTTGTTGCTGGCAACATTGCGTAAAGTCATCATCTGCCTAGCCTTTTCCCAACTATTTTTGGGTCGGTTTCCAGTCTAACCGGATGCAGGACCGGTTACCATTTATCTGGAGTGACCTTCTGACCTCCACAACCCAATACGATGCCCTTCAGTAAGACTGGTTGTCATAAATTAATGTGTTTAATTAGTGTTGCCAGCCCATTGTCGATATACCCATGGTACTATCTACGTGTGCTGTGAGTACGTACCTATTGAACACCTTGGAGAACACGCTGGTGTTGTGGCTGTCGGCGGAGGTGGGCAGCGAGTCGCTCTGTGAGACCGGCGTGGCGGCCTCGCCTGTGAAGCCTTCCACCCAGGACAGCGGGTACGAGAGGCGCTTCAGCATCTGTGCGATATCACCACAATTATACAATTATTGTATCTTATCATGTATTAGTAGACCATGAGAAATCTATACACTGTTAATGCGAGATGTCTTAATGTTCAGGTCAGTATCGCATCAATATCTTGATCAAAAAGTGTTCTGCGATCGAAAATATGTGTAGGTATGATGAAATTTGAAACAGATTTTAACTTAGAAAGGTATTGATGATTCTTACGGTTATTTAAAGGTTAGGTAATCGCAAACATGATTTAATTTTATATCCGAGTATCCAGGTTGTTAATAACTGCTCAGTGGCCTTAAAACAGGGCAAATAAAAGGCTTAATGTTCGCAATAAATAAATAAAAATGTCATGTTGTTACTTGCTTAAAATTATAATTTTGTTAATATTTTGCAGTAATTCTAGTAGATGCTTTGCTGCCTTTCGGGTAGTAATAGTTAGTAAAAGTTCGTTCAGTAGTGGGAAATAAAGTGTTCGTTAATGAGTGAGTTCTGACCTTATTCTTCTTATCCGGCTTGACGTCATCCTTGCCAGCGCTGTTGTCGAGCGAGAAGGACACGGCGTGCGGCTTGCGCGCGCGCTCGGCGTCGGAGTGCGGCGGCGCGGACAGCGGCGGCTCGGCGCGCGCCAGGCACACGGGCGGCACCCAGTCCGCGGACAGCACGATGTCCGCGTCGCTGTACACCTGCCGGCCCACGCACTGACTCTTAAATCCAATGTTGTTGTTGGGACTGCGCGCGGACTGTACTTGACTTATACGTCTTTTTAAGGCCAATTGAAGCTCGTTTTGTTATTTGAAAAGTTCGTAACTTAACCATTTCTTATTGCGTGCGTATTAATTTTGTTTTATTGAGATGTCGATGCCTTCGTTGTCGAGATAACATAATAATTTTTTATAAGATGTTTCTGACATAACATCTTATAGAAAATGATTATGTTAGCTCGACTTATTTATTTTTGAGCGCAAGAGAACAATAGCTATTTTGTTAGAGTCTGGAAATATATATTATATAACCATAAATAGGCTTTAATGGCTTGTTGTGTAAGCCTTTATGTAGTTGTTGCATAGGGTTTTTAATGTTTTCTCTGGTAAATAAATAAAACAATCAAGCAATCTGACATAATATGAGAGAAAAACATATTTTTTCAGCATTTTCGCAGTTATTGTACCTATGAATATTAGTAGTTGTTACTATGAATATTTTTTTCTGCCAAAAACACTAGAATGAAATTCGGTCGGACTCGATATTTTGCCTACATGCCATATTTTTTAATGTATAGAGTATAGGTACAAAAATATAAATAAACAAAAATAATTCGAAAAAAAAGAATCCTCAACCACAGAAGAAATAAACAAAGTGCTATAATGGAAGAAGTGCAGGAATGGAAGATAAAGATAACCGCTGAAGATCCCCATGCATTCAGAAATAACAGTGAACATAGACACCAGAACTCCAGAAGAACTCCGAAAGATCCGGAGCCGGAAGATACGTCACGACGAAGAATCGAAGAGCTGACGTCACTGGCTTGAAGACACATGAACCGGTAGGTCACCACATCTCACCTCATCGCACGAGGAGTAAACAGAATCAGATCGTGCGTCTGCGTTCCTATGCAAAACTACGAAACACTGCAGCGCCTGCGCCGCGTCCCGGTGCCAATTGTGACCGATCTCCAGTTCGGTCGACTCGTATATCGTATCTATTTCGTGATAGTATTCGCAATCACAGTCTATGATGGAGCCCTAGAAAATCATGCGGGTTAGTAGTGTGGTGGTAGTGGTGCTAGGAACATGTATGTGGGTCAGTTGCTCCCCAAAGTGATGTCGTTAGGTTATGAAATATACTGTAGAGCTACACTGGAAATATAATGTTCTAGGGGTATTTCTTATAACGGTAGTGCGTGAATCTTACTTACAACACAGTCACACTATCTGTGCACCTCGCTGTAATGCAATGCCCCCCACCCTCCCCCTTTCACCTGGCCGCGCTCGCCCTATCGTCATACATACCTTACCAGAGCGCCAATATGACGTCATCTACACTAGGTGCACAGATATTTTGACCGTGATGTATATATTCCAACTGATTTTGTTTGTAAACTTGACCAGTGAAATAGGAGGGGAGGGTGTTATGATATTTCATGTAACACTAACTTTCTTGGAATTAGCAGGAGTCACATGCAGCAGCGGGTCGCGGATGTCGATGCCGGAGTCGTGGTAGGATAGTTTGACGAGGTGTTGCGCGTCCTCGTCGGGCGCTTCGCCCTCCGAGCCGTCGGCGACCGCGCCGGCGCCCGGGTCTACGTCACCGCCCACTGACTCGTCCTTGCAAGCGTCTGCGCTGGATGATACCTGGTAAGGGAATAAAATGAACTAAACTTCAATTCAGAATTTACTAGTTATCGTTTGTAAAAACAAACTCAATGTCGTAATTCTGAATTCAAATTGGGATGAATGTGACCACGGTTAATGATTGGATTCAGGGGGGGATGTCTAGACCTTTGTGGTCAAGGGCTGTGCCATGGATTGAGAGGATAATAGGAGGAAGGATAATAAGCTGCTCAGCTGACGCTTTGTACGTTTTATGTCACGTAGAAGTCCGCAGAGTTTCATTTCTAATGGTATCCTTACCTCACTTCCTTGATCAATGGACATTCTGTCCTTGCTCGGTATAGCCCAGTGTTGGTCCAGCAGCGATTTTCGCCTGTCCTCAGTCGATTGTTGCTATAATGACGAGAAAACAAGGAATTAAAGAATACTATGTCGTAGTAGGTTTTAATAGGGTTCAGTATTATAGAACATTTGGAAGATGATGACTTATGTTTAGGCGGCCATCGTAGCTGGTGACAATGTAGCTACTTACCCTCTGTAATCTTTACCGCTTTCTTTTGTTTAAACCAAACAGAAAAGGGGGAATAGACCTAATCTAAGAATCTCAAGTAATTTACATTCCATCACCAGTTACGCAATTATCAACTTAAGCATTATGTAGTATTAAAGGGCTAATGAAGGAACATGGATAGGTTTTAACCAGTAAGAGTCTGACACTCCCTTCCGCTCCACCCAGAGCGGGAGGGGTCATTTGATCATTTCCCATATGTATTTTAAGTTGATTTTTGTGTAAATTTTTCATTGTGTTTGATGTTCGAAAACTTAAAAATAATCTGAGATTCTGAATAGTTTAGTATGATGTTAGCTCAGTAGAGAGTGTTGTGTCTACCTGCAGATTAGTGGGCGTGACGAGCTCCCTATCGAAGGCCTTAGGGAAGGCGGCACCTCCGCGGTCTTCGGCCTCGTCTCCCGGACGCGCATCCGCGGCCGACTCGCCCTCTGCACCCTCGCCCGTCGCCGCCTGCAGCTCAGGGAATGTTTCATCCTGTAACGTTGAGTTATTATGAAAACCGTATAAAGCAAAAACTTTTTCGAAATTTCTTGACAGTAAATACATGAAAACTAAAAATTTGAGAGTTATCATTAAGCCAGTGTGAAATACAGTTTTAGCTAGCTAGGTTCGATTTGACCATAAATCAATTAGCGAATCAATTCAAAACATCATTCTATTGCACACAATCGTTTGAAGATGATAGGTACAGAATGATGTTGAAATATATTAAGCGCTAAACGCATTAGTGATTTGCAAGCATTTATTGAAGCGCAGAACGTACCTACATTATATAATTATTAAAAAATGCGTTATGGAATAATTTTATCAATTTATAATGTCTCATGTGTTTTAATTGCCTTTCAGAATATTAACTCTTTAAGGTGAAAGCTACAGGGTAGCCCATAAATTTCAAATTTTCTTACGTTTTTTGCAATTTGCGAGTATGAAAACGCGAGTCGAGTGCGATAAATGATTTGACTTTGAGTATCAGATTGTACGTTACCTAATCAAAAGTTTAGTTAGCCGCCCGCCATACTAATTGGACGTTTAATCAATCTGCCTAGCCTTTTCCCAACCATGTTGGGGTCGGCTTCCAGTCTAACCGGATCCAGCTAAATGCCTGTTTTTTACATGGAGCATATTAAGATCGTCACCCATCCACGGATCAACCTCCGCTAGCGTAGTTTAACGTGATGGATCGATCCGTGCGGCTGTGATAACTGAGCCACGAGCTCCTCCCGTAGTAATTGGACGTATTTACAAAATTGTAACCATTTAAATCATCTATACAATCATCTTAGTTTATAATATGGAACAACTATTTCATGAAATCATGACAATTGAGGACAATTCTAACTTAGAGAGTTGTATTGATAATTCTAACAATTATAATTCTGTAAATAAATACATACTTACTACGACCGTGAATCATATTTTGATCAATACACAATCTAACATTGACTGCGAATTTAAAAAACGAAAAACGCAAGAAAATTTGATTTTCGTGGGTTATTTTAGCGCTTTTATATTAATATCTTACTTTGACTAGAAGTGAATCCTTGCCGGGTGAAAGCTCCGACTTATTCATGTAGTAGATCTCAGCCGTTTCGGCTCTGAAAACAAACAAATTAATTGGTCATTAATTTTTAATACTAATGTTAAGCTATTGAAGAAATTTTAAAACAATGGAACTGTTACGTAACCGTGCAAATTACTTTAGTTTCAGTTACCTACTCAGTGTGGTATTAGAAATCTGTAAACCTTTATTTCATTTAGCCATGCCATAGATTAACAACAAATGAATTATTCTGATTTCCTGTGCATATACAACGTGGCGTTACAATGGTGACATTAATTTAACACACGGATAGGGTGCCCATTAACCATATAAGAGTTGATAGGTTAAAATAAATCGCAAATTGAAGAAAAAAAAATCACACAACTCAATAATAAAATCAATTCCCCTACTTTTTAAAAGTTGTTTTATCGTAACAGTATTGTTTATTCGTTTTAATTTCGTTGGTGTTAATGTTATGATCCGTGACCGCGGCAAATAACCGCTGCGCGACATTTCTTTAATTACAGGTTGCTCTAAGATGCAATTTTCTAACATTTTAAATTAATCTGTATATATATTACATGTAAACATGCAAAAAGAGAGAGAGATTGAACAGGAAAAGTTTTATTAAAAAATCGTAATTCGTAATAATTAGCTCCACACAATCTATTATCAGCGCAGTTTAGTTCAATATAGCATTGAACAGCAGGAAAAGTTACGATAGCGCGGTAATACATTCAGAAAAATATTTAGCAAAATTCTGTTTACAGCTGTTGTAAGAGTCGCATCAACTCGGAAATTATTCAAGGAAGCCGCGCTATATAAAATACATGATTAGCTGGGCGCACACTGCTCGCCACACAAACAGATCAGTCGGTCGATTCAGTAAACATCTCACCGTGAAAACTTAGGTGAAGTAAGCGTGAAGTGAGCTCCCGTTCCACCTAAAGCTGGGGATTGCCATTATTGACAGCTCACTCCAAACTCATTTGACCTTCATTTTCACGTTGAGATGTTTACAGAACCGCAATACTGAAATCGATCTTTGGTTTTTCTCACCCAGCTGCCACTATACTCACCGCGAAGATATTCAAGCCATCTCTCCATCTAACCTGAGGACGTCCTACCCCACGCTATCATGTTATTATAGCTAAAAAGTTGTTATTGTCGCTACATACATTGTTGTTGTTGTGAGGAAACCAGCATGTCTGAGATCTGTGAATTTCTCAACAGCATTTGAAGCTAAGTCAGAGGCCCATGGGCAGCATAAAACTCTGACACCAGGTCACGAAAAAGAAGAAAAAGCTACATACTTGTGCGTATTATGGTCAGGTCCGTGCGTGCGCATGTGCGCGATGTCGTAGAAGATGGCGGCGTTGACCACGTACTCCATCGGCGCGATGACGCCGTACGACTCGGGCCCGTGCTCCATCACTAGCGTGTCCGACACGTTCGGGTCGAACATCACCGCGTTCGGCGTCACTAGCAGGACGCCGGATACCACGCCCTGAAACAAAAGTCAATCATTTTGGTAAATGATATATATTTATTTAAACTCAAATTATCGGAATGGAAATCGACAATGATTGTAAAGTCACTTCTGTCACAATGTTTAAATTCTAAATTAGCCATCTTTAATCAGTGTAAGCGGGATTGTCCGAAAGGGTTACCGCTACCCCGGAACACAAAGGGCTAAGGAAGGAACATGGATGGGTTTTAGTCAGTATAAGTCTGACACTACCTTCCGCTCCACCCACGGCGGGAGCAGTCATTTTATGTTTTCCCACCCACAAAAAAAAACCATCTTTAATATAAATGTATTGGTCTAAATATGACAAAAGTTCTTAATTTTGAATAAAGAACTGGATGAGCTTGATTGTTCTGCCAGTTTAAAGGACCGTCTGTGTTGGCACAACTGGGCTATTACGTAACTGCATTGTTCAGTATACTTGCAGTTGGGGCTGCATAAATATACTTGACCGACATACTTGCATATAAAGAAAGACATTGTTTATTTTATTTATTTAACCAGCTTGTATATGTAGAATAAGTACAGTTTTTAATGACAAAAGGAAGCAAGAAAATATGAATACAGTATTATGGAACAAAGATTGAAGACACTTAAATGAGGATTTTTGAGACAATAGAACTGTAAAAATAATTTCACCATAATGTACACACGGCTACACATCAAGCTATACAAAACCAGTTTACGCTGGTCTCGCATCGTACGGAAATCCTATACAATGCGAGATCAGCTTAAACTGGAAATGTATAGCTTGATGTGTAGCCGTGTGTACGTAACAATAAAATATGAAAAAAAAAAAAAATAAACAAATATTCCGAATGCATACAATTAACTTCGCGTTATAGCCATTATTTTTCCGATCATTAATTAATTTTTCCACAACGTAACTCACTAGTACCTAATGAGTCAATTTAAATAGCCTTATCAGGGCGATGGTACAAAAATTATAACGAAAAGTATGTTATAAAAATAATCTATGCTCAACACAACACGATAGGAATGTACAAATATAGGTACGCTATACGCTGGTATAATGAAATGTATCGCTTCCGATGCATATAACACAGTATACCACAAAGGGCGGTTCATCGACATTGATACGGAGAGACCATTGCCTTGCCATGTAAGTATACACAGGGTGCGTCACAAAATAAAATTTATAAAATGATCATTGAGACGACAAAGGACTATTATACTCAAAATTGGTATGTCCTACTCCAGTTACCATATCCGAAGACTACGTAGTTTGTGAAAAAAATTGGGCCACCCTCGACCTCAACCTTGCGGGCAGGAAAGCAATGGATGGGATGAACGACAGATCGAGCGTGCCCACCCAATAAAATGCATGTTCACGCTTGGTATTTAAAAGATCGCAAATTTGAAGACAATGTCCCAATACACGCCTGACAGTCCTAGTGCTATGCGTACTATATGTATGTAGTATGTTTGAGGGTGGGAAATCATCAAATAATGACTCCTCCCGCTCTGGATGGCGCGGAAGGAAGTGTCAGACTTTTACTGGCTAAAACCCATCCACGTTCCTTTCTTAGCCCTTTAAGTTGCGGGGTAGCGGTAACCCTATCGGACAATCCCGTTTACCCGGAGTGTGCATGACCGAAGACTGGGTCAGACTGGATGCGGAAGGCGGAGGATAAGGTGTTGTGGTGGAGACTGGGTGAGGCCTATGTGCTGCAGTGGACTGCAATGATTGATGCGTGTACTACAGTAATACAGACCTGTCCATCGGTGATGTGTCTCACGTTGATCTTGAGGAAGCGTTGCGGTGCGCAGCTGCTCGTGGTGCTGCTTACCTCAGGGGACCCTGGCCGTAAGCTGTCCAGGATCTCTGCAATACCAACATATTTAAGCAATTGTATAATCGACGACAAGAAACGTGTAAATGAGGCTTATCTGTTAGTAAAACCGTAGAAAATAAACGATGATTTATTTTCTGTAAGTAGGTTTTTAGTTTTTATAAACATTTCTGTAAGTAGTTTTTTGTTTTTATAAACATTTTTACATGTCAATAAATATATTAAAAACTAAATGAGGTCGCCGTAAAATAGGCCGAAATAACAGCCTGTCAAGTCTTAAGTTACGAGTATCCTTTGTGATTCTTTAACTAAACTCCAACCAGTTCAATTATATGGACACATGCGGGTTACCAACAGTTCATATTAAATTGCAGTTTAAGTAATTGTCTCTGAAAAACCTAGGGTTATCCCGAACATAGAATTCTTGTTCAATCGTGTTCCATTCGCGTGACCGTCGATCTACACTTATCTAGTATCTACGACTATTGTTGCAATCGAAAGATCGAGTAAAGTGACGTCATGATTTTCCGCCTTGTTGTTAAACAGCTGCAATATGTTATCTAGATCAGGAGTAATACACTTCTTCTTTGTTACTATTAAGGACACGTACAACGTACGAATAGTTCAATTATAAGGTCTTTGAACTCATATAATTCGCGAGTCATATGTTTCGCATTTTATTACATTTAACCATGAGATGGGTAACTACGTCTAAACAGGTGAGGTAGTCTACTTATGAGTCTAATTTGCTGTACGTTATTTGATGAGCAACGTAATTAGGATACGACCGAAGTCCGCGGGCCCGAGGTAAATCATCTGTCATGGCCGTCCTCCGGTGCATTTATCTTCTCCTCATCGCTCATTGAGATTGACAGTGACACACCGCCTACATTGAATGCATAACCTATATAGATTAAACATGTTGTATGTTGTTGTCTTCTCCGGGGATTTAAAGACAGATTTCTGTCTTAGTGCATGTTTGTTTTATATTAGCTTGAACAATGTTCTATGTCCCTCTCGTGGGAAATTCACCAAACCACAAGTGATTACAGTTATGGAATTTTTTAATGATGTTGTTGTTCAAACATCATTGAAGACTTCACTCGTTCAATACTTTTCGGGTGATTAATTAGTTAATGTGCTATCGCCGCCACTATAAACTTAACTGGCTTAATTATTATGGCGCAACTTCCCATATAGTTAGTGTAATTTTGTAAACATTGTTGCAATCATCCTTATTATTGAATTAGCCTAGGTTTTTATTGAAACTTAGTTTTTTCGTTTTAATCATAAAAACCGCAAGGATTCTTGTAGACCACCATAAAAGCTAAAATGATTTATGGGGCATTCCAGTGTTGTGCAGTGTTGTGCGTCGTTAAAAATATTGCAAACACTTGTTAGCGCTCGATAACGAGTCGAGATTTTACGTGATCTGATAACAGATCGCTACATGTTGGCTGTTTCATAATTCATCCACCACTCTACCTTTTGTTGGTACTAGCATTAAATATTTACCTAAAGCAGAACAATGTTTTGATATTCTATAGTTTCTGCCTTCATTAATGTCATTGTTTTCATACCTTTTTCGTTGGCGGGCTCGCTCGGCGGGCCCTGTGTTGACTCAGATGTGTTATCACCGCTCTCGGACGGGCCATCAGACTCTTTATCGCCATCTGGAAACCGACACAGCACTCGTTATTTACACCTGTTTGTTTACTTACACGTCACGCGAGCCGGTTCGTCGTGACGTCCAACAATATTATAATGCAACAAATATCACGAAAACACACCGTGATACCACCGCTTCAGGAATTCAAAACTGAACATTGTCGAGCTGAACCGACACTAGGCCCATATCGGCACATTTATCGGTTGTGATAAACCGAATCCATTATTATCTTGGCGCCTATAGTTGAAGTCGAGAAGCCGAGTGGGCGCAGAATTGATTCAAAAGTGGCGTAATTACAAATGTAGGACGAAATGTATTGTAATTTAGTGACAAATTAAAATAGAATGAGTGAGCGCAATGCGTTCGGTCGGTGTGGCGGCCGCGGCAGTACTCCGGCGCGGATAGTGTTGTAACTTCTGTTTGCCGTGCAAATAGGAGAAAAATTTGTTCCATGTCTACGTCATGCATGAATGAATAACACCAAGGCTGAGTGTTATTGTTTTGTTTCACGCCTTGACAATGCAGCATCTTGTACATACAATGTGCAGGCTTCAGATGCTAGTAATGGTATTTTCTGTGCGACTTATTGACACAACTCTACATTTATTATCCTTGCTGTATCTAAATATAAACTGTGAATTGAAAACGTGGATCCACATGTTTCAATTTAAATGTAATAGATAAACGTAGGGAATGGCCATGTGTTGTCTAAGCAACAATAGGAACATGTGATGAACGTGGAAAAATCTGAATCACAGACGACGTCAAGAGGTTATTGAAAATAAATAACGTCATTAGTAATTCAGAATTCAGATTACCGTATGCATGCCTAAACTACTAGATATTTTATGAACACGATATCGATAGAACAACGTCAACATTGGAGCTAGTGTTAAATACATATCTAAAACACATAAACCTAATAGGTGTAGCTCTATGTTGTAAGGATTTTGTTTTAAACTACATCGACGTCATAAAGACGCACCACCTTCGAATATTATATAAATTAAGTTCAGGGCCCGAACCATATTACTATTGCAGTATTATTTTAATATTACTTCAGTAAACGGAGCTACATCTACATGTCTTTCTCACTGGATACTGCTATAAGAAATGATGGGTAGCCCCCCGATTTCTGTAATCGCCATAAATATTAAAATTTGATTTAATACACAGATAAAACTCCAAGATAAACACTGAGTGAAAACTATTTGGTATTAGATTATGACAAGAGATTTGTATCGCACATTCAATTTGATTAAACCGTGTCCTTAAGTTATTTAGATAAATTGAAGGATAAAACTCAATTACTTTCAATGTTATTCATTTATCTGTACGAAGAATTTGGTATCAAAACTGCTCTAATGTTGTTTCTAATATTACCAATACGAATCACAGTTAAAAACCACATAAATAAGGAACGAGAAGCAATACTTTCAGTTCTGGTACTTGCCAAATAACTGTACAATATCGAAGGTCACGTTTCGTAACACGCATTTTCTCATTAAAATGTTCCGTCGCTATTGCATCGATGCTTAGCAACGGCTATTTTGTCAAGCACAACCTTAATTTTGTCGTTGCTTGTAAGTATCATTTAGGGAACTAACGATTATATGTAGTTGGAGTTACCATTTTTTTTAAATACACTCGGCCCTAGGGTATCTCTCTCTACGTCAGACCTTGTCTTCATTATCATATGAGAAAATGTGGTTCATATGACAGTTGATGCTATAATAGTATCGAAATAATTTTGCGCGGCATCTGTGCGACACCAACGCGAGATCTACGCAAGTGCTACGCGAGACCTACGCGTTTGCTACGCGAGACCTAAGCGTTTGCTACGCGAGACCTACGCGTGTGCTACGCGAAGGCTAGGCATATGCAACTTCAACAAAAAAAAAACGGCACTTCTTGAAGATTTATACAAAAAGGATTACATGCAGCAAGGCATGTACGAGACATAACATTAACTGGTTATTGGTCTTAGCTTACAAAGACTTATTTGTAAACACGAAACTGGTTGTTATTACTATATGTCTCTTAGCACTTGTCTATAGCTTGACATAAATCAAACATGTACTGACTACATTGGTTCCAATCTTTTAGTACTTAGTTCATAAATTAAAGATGTTTACGAGCCACATCATTTGCTTAATTTCTATTATATCGATAAAGCTGTAATTCTGAAATTATTTTTCTTTTGAATATAGCACCTCAGTTTTTCTCCTTTCAAAATAAGAACATAATTCGAAATGTTTATTTAACATTCCTACCTAGCGTTTAAAACTTATTAGCGTTTTTCAAGAAAAGAAAATATACAATCTGAAAAACTGTAACTTTATCTAATGTTTGCATTTTCTTTGACATTTCTACAGTTTCTACATTTCTAGTTGGCTAAACATCAAATATTTAAGCCGACTACCAAAGATTAACGAGACAACCGCGCGCTGCACTGCGTCGACATTGCATTTTTAATCCAAAATGTTTCTCTACCGACTTAATTATTTTCGTGGTCGTTGAATGGTTATGTGTTCTGTATAAACAAAGTCTGTAACCTTCACACGACCTTTCACTGCCCGTAGCTGAGAAATTGAACGGTGCTTTCACATAATAACGTTACACGATACGTAGGGTCATGTAAATTATACTTTTTTTACTTTTTTTGAATCATCCAATGACTTCTACCGCTCTGGGTTGAGCGGAAGGGAGTGTCAGACTCTTATTGACTTAAGCTCATCTATGTTCCTTCCGTAGCCCTTAATGTTCCGGGGTAGCGGTAACCCTTTCGGACAATCCCGCTTACCCGGCAGGCTTGGTCCTGAGGGGCCCCTTCATACGCTGACATCTCTTTGAGGCGCGCGTGGAACATATACGCGCCGTCCGGCACGGGCCTGGTCCTGATCGGACGGTGAGTCACCCATTACTCACCGTGCGCAGGCCCGCACCTACGGTGGCCGGGAGTCGTCTCGTGGCTCCCGACGCCCGGGGCGTCTCCCGCGGCGGCTGGGACGGGAGGACCTTTCTCTCTCCCATCCCGCCACATCTCAATTATACTTGAATTCATTGTTAGAGTGCGCAGGAGCGAATATTAATTCATTGTTTAGCTTCTGCATCGTGTGTTAGTTGATGTTTACATAAGCCTGGTTGTTGTTAGATGTCACTGCTTGCGGGAACGTCGGGAGTCGGGTTATATGGCGAGGGGTGCAATGGGTGATCTTCGCGTTATGCAGGTGAACCGGAGCTGCTTGTGGCGTGGTCGTGTTGCTGCCCATTGTTTTGTAATTGTTAGTACTTATTAGTAATTAGCTGTTTATTGATTCCTTCGATGGTTCTAGTTTAACATTTGTGACTCGATATAGCTATACATATCCAGCATTGCACATGTAAGCAGGCACGTTTAGTATTTACTTTCATTTATGCTTGAATATAGTCTGTTTTCATTGTTTTTACTGGTATATTGGCGTGTGCTAACTGATGTATGCCAAATAATTTCATTTAATGTGTTGTTTTTTATAGTCATCATCATCAATCATTACTCTTTCTATACCATCTACTATGTAGAATCAAGTTAGTCTTACTCAACAGACAGCTGTGCTGCTGGGGAGTTTGTGGCGCCACTTCTTTCCAACTAAAGCACATGGGAGTGGTGAAGGGCGGGCGTTTTGGGGTCTGTCTTATGTAGTTTTGTCGTTCAAAAATTGCTGATTTTCAACCTAGTTTGCATAAATGACTTTTGTTTTTTTTTTGTTAACAGAAAATCACTTGCATGCACTTGGGATTTTAGAAAAACTTCGGCCTTAATTCTATTATTTGTATTGATTATTAAAGCATAAGTACTTTTTATTATTGGTGTTCCTTAATGGATTAACATTACAAATACAACTTAGATACATTAAACAATCACACCTACTTACATGACACAATCGAATTTTTATGGAAATTAAATTCGTTATTGCAAATCAGCATGAACTGTCTTGTTTTTTATCAATTGAGGAAAAGTATGTGATTATAATATTTACACAACCATATTTATGGTTGCCTAGTGAAATTCATTCTAGGCAAAAGTAGATGTAAGTGAATTGATTACTAACGCACAGACATCATGAAATTAACTTTGTTCCATTGGCTTCCAGATGCTTGTTTAGACAGATAATAAAATAAACCTGGTATTAGTATTGGCTTCTATTGGCAATTCGTTTCGGAAAAGGATTTCCATATTCTACCTTCATGCCTCAATAAAAAAGCTTATAACCATAAACTGGAATCTTCAGAAAGGTTTAATATTAGAACTTCAAAACTCTATGAAGTGGAAACCTTTGAAATAGCAGAGGCATTATTTATGTTAACTTTATAAATAAACTCCACTCCCTTCTATTTTCGTTTGCTGGCGTGTATGAGATATTTTCGATCTTAAAACTGCCGACTGTGTTGTCGCCTCGCCTGCTGTGAGCTTATAAGAAAAACATATTCGACCTGGAGACCAGACCCAGGACCTCAAGCATGCGAGTTTCGTTTGCGATAGAATAATTCGATCAGTGTTAAGCGATTCCCATCGATTCTAGAATAATTATCTTCTTCATACGTAGCGTACCTATCTTTCTGTGAAAATAGAAAGCAGGAAAGGCACAACATTAACTGTTGCCATTCGAACGCAAGAGATAACGAAAAAACTTTCGATTTTCAAAATATGTATACAAAAGAGTTCGATATTTGTAGAACAGAGATGTCTATGTATTCTGTTGAACAATGCGTGTCTACATTTAGGTACAGCTTCTTGAATATCACTCCAAAAGTATGGCAGATATGTAACTGTCAGTCAGTTGCAAGTAACGAGGTCTACGTTCAAAAGAGAGAGATTTATTCATTGAGAGAGCCCAGTTTTAATACAATAATGCGCCTCATTAGGCTATAGAACTTTGGGGCCTTCGGGCGGTGAGTAATGGTAGCTCACCGTCCGATCAGGATCAGGCCCGTGCCGGACGGCGCGTACATGTTCCAAGCGCGCTTCAAAGAAATATCAGCATTTGAAGGGGCCCGAAAGTGCCAAGCCTGCCGGGTAAGCGGGATTTTCCGAAAGGGTTACCGCTACCCCGGAACATAAAGAAGGAACATGAATGGGTTTTAGTCAGTAAAAGTCTGACCCTCCCTTCCGCTCCACCCAGAGCGGGAGAATGCATTGTATGATTTCCCACCCTCAAAAAAAAAAGCTATAGAACTTTAATATCAATCTAGCATACGCTTTAATTTACTGCAGTATCTACACTATCTACAGCTAAGGGGCAAGCGCCCTGGAAGGACAAATCTCATTGCTGATGATTTTCAGAATGGTCCAGTGCATAGTACCCGTAACAGGCGAGCATGTATGACCAGATACAAGAACGTAAACGAAGCAAAAGGAGTATAAGGGTCGCCTGCCTACCTCCAAGGAAAGAAGGTGTGAGTTTATGTTTATATGTATGTATCTGCAGCTTCGCCTAGAATTAACTAGTTGCCTAGTAAATAATTATGTACTGTCGCCAGTACATCAAGTTCCGACATACTGGCAAATTTTCTCAATCGATTTGAACTTAATAGTCAACGTATTAAGGTTTTAAATCACTTGGAGAAATTTGATATGCAGTTTGGTATAACTTGAAGCGCTGGTGACCGTACACTATTCAATGGAAGTCATCTTTGTAGTGTTATTGTTATTTATTTATTTAATTATTTAAGCAAACAAATGCACAGAGGGGAGCGTAGCGCGGCTTAGGCGGAGGACTAGGCTCAATACCAATGAGAAAAATTTATAGCATGTCTAGCGCTCCTTTATTTATCCTAAGGCATACATCCGATGCCTAATTAATTAGCTATACTAGACCCACTTGCAACACAAATCACCAATATGCAATTAGAATCTAAAACATCATTACATTGTTGCCAATCGTTAAAGATGACACAGACACAATGATGTTTCGAATACGTTTAAGTTTTTGTGGCGGGCCTTTTAGTCACTTGTGGACGAAAAGATAAAGTTTCATAGTTAATTCTCACCTTTCCGTTTGTCGGGCACTAGAAGCACCTGCCCCGGGAAGATGAACTGCGTGGCGAGCCTGTTCAGCTTGGTGAGCTCCGATGGGGTGGTGTCGAACCGGGCCGCTAGCGATGTCAGGGTGTCACGGTCGCGTACCTGCGCAAAGTCAAATTTTTATGTTTGGTATCTTCTATATAGATTAAAAAATATCCAATTTTCGTGTGTCAGATACGAAATGTGACTGCGTTGCTCTTCTAAACTACGTAACGGATTCTGAAGAGTTCTCACAATCCTTTAGAACATTTATTCTGAAAGGTTTAATTGTATTATCAAACTTACTTAAAAAATTCTATCTCAATATTTTGTCAAGTGTTAAAAACCTTGCGAAGTAGGAGCGGGTTGCTAATTAAATGTCAGATTGAAGAAAAACTATTCGTTTCCATTACAGGATAAGTTGGATCTTGCAAATCAATATTAGCACCATAACTGATTGGTGCTAAATCCATTTACCAAAAATCTTGACTTGGATCAGAACAAAACTAAATTATTTGCGGATCCCTTCAATTAAGCCGTTCATTGAACAGGATCTGTTTTGTTTATAACAACACATAGTTAGTTCTCTAGATCCTGCTTGTCACACCAATGGGAGCAAGCGATTTAAGTTCATGCAACTCCAATATTTATGTACCTACTCCGAAACAAAACGTGTAAAAAATAACTGGCCGCCGCTTTCAAAGCAAGAAAGGTCGCTACAATTCCCTTGGGACAAACGTAAATAGTATTCTGGAATACATGACACTCTATTACCCCGCATTCTCCCAGGAGAGCTTAGGATATAATGCTGTGAGTTTTTGAAAAGGGCATTTCTATGTAAGCAATACGTTAAAAATCTGATTTAAACCTTTACGTATTCTAAAAGTATTTTGATCCATAGACTATTTCCGCTACATATTAATCCTTACGAGATAATCTAACTATTTGCTCATTTTCATGCTTATCGGGTTAATGCACGCCAGCAGTGACCTACTGCCCATTCAGCCGTGGGAACGGGATTACATTTAAGTGGCCGAAAGTGAAGGTATTATATTGTAAACCTCTCATTGCTATACACTAGTTAATACACTATTGTGTATTCTAGTTTATAGTAATGGCCTAGATAGCCCATTGAACTACAACTTTGATATACTCTGATAAAATCTATATGACGAACGGATTCGTTAACAGTGGGTCGCAACATCGGAAATAACACTCACAAAACCTTCGTTAACACTTTTAATTACTTGCTAACTCGCACTGAATACAAAATAATCAAGGAAGGCTCGATTAAGAACTAAGGAACGCGGGAAGTTTAGCGCGGAGCAACGAACGTCCACTCAGCCTGACGGACCGATTCAAAGTGTCTTTTCTCAACTGTCACCGCACACTTGTGCCCCCCACTTACAGGTTAGCCAACCTACCTGTCAACGTCACTTGTCAATGTCAAATAGCTGAATATACTTCCGGTTCGACATTTGACTAGATTATTCGCTCAGTGTGCCATTACTCCACGCTAACCATCCCCAAGTTATTATTTGACGTTCCGAAACGTAAGCTGTCAAATCTAACTACATAGTTTCTCTAGTGAGAGATAGATGGCGTTGAACCAGATTGATTGATATGCGTCAACGCTTCGACATATACTAATATTATAAAGCTGAAGAGTTTTTTTGTTTGAACGCGCTAATCTCTGGAACTACTGGTCCGAATTGAAAAATTATGTTTGTGTTGGATAGTCCATTTATCGAGGAAGGCTATGTAACACACACACGCTACGACTAAGAGCAGGGGGTGAAACCGCGCGGGAGCAGCTAGTCTATTCATATAAAAATACAGCATCCGTATGTTTGTGGTCGCAAAACACGAAAGTAGTCGATGGATTGACTTGAAATTTCGTCCCATTTTTACCCAAGAGAGTCTATGCATAGTTTGTATCTCAACATTCCTACGGGAACGGAAGATAGGAAGAAGAAGGTATGGTAGGTAGGTGGATAGGTAGGTACGCCATAAGTAATTACTTAGTGCTTCCCGTTCGAAGCCGAGCCGGATAAAACTTGTATAATAGTGTATAGAAATTACCGTATAAGTCATTGTTTTAATCGGTGGAGGAGGCGGTAGTCTCTTGACATGCTCGTCTTCATCTGTAACAAACAAAAAAAAGTAAATACACGTCATGGTTGTTCATTACATAATGTAAACACCTGAGCGTGTTCCAAAAACGCCTTACAAAACACTACAGATGTGAGTTCTCAACACGCAAATTGCTCTGCGCGCCATGGCCGGCGTTGCGTTGGTCAAGAATAATGTATGCAAAATGATTTATGATAATCGTAAAGGTTTCGATAACAGATCGATTTTTATTGTTGCGTAAGTTATTGCAGCAATCGATTCTCAGAAGTTTGGATACGAAGTGAAGGCTTTAGAACGCTGCAGCATATTACTGAAACTGAATTCCGGCAAGCCCTTTACATAACTCATCAATTATCAATTCGGTAATCATGGTAGCTGTAGGTATAGTTTCAAAAGCATAATTGCTATAGTTAGTCATAAGTCCAATTAAAATTGAAAACGATAAAACTCATAAATTACTGTACGGACTTGAACGAGCAAGACAGCATGTAAATAAATTATTTGTGAGTCAAAAACAATTACAAAGATCATGGTTGCATGCCAATAACAGCCCTTTAATCAATCAACAGTTCGAACTTAACGAATATTAAATATTTATTAAACAAATAAAGCACACCATAATCATTAATTACCATAAATCAACTGTCAGAAATCGATATGCTTCGCTAAAATTCTCATCCGTTCATCAGAATTTTAATAAGCTTATTTAGTTCAAACCAAATGTTACAGTCATAATAAAAAGATTGCATATAAAGATTTATCTCTGGTTACGAAACCATAAATCAACATGATGATAGAATAAAAATGTACCAATAGAATAATAAACAGACAGTGCAGTGTTTTCATAGAATTTACTGAATTAATAATTATGTGTTTTGATAGCCGGATGTTAGTTTATAATCGGGCTGTTTTATTTTCAAAATATTGGTCGATGCCAAGGAATGATACGCATGGAGCGGGGGTGACGTGACTCCGAGAGATGGTTCTTTGTCACGGAATACGTCTCTCGCTACGTATGCAGCGGCTACATCTCGTCATACCTCTTCAATGATTACAGGCAAACACATTACGGTTACAAACATTAAGTAGGCACACGTCATAACAATCAGAACTAATTCTATAATGTCACGGTATATCAAATAGCGTTTCATAAGAATATTTTTTTAATTTTTTATTATTTATTTATGTTGGAAATGAAGGCTATTCCGCATGAGAACTATAAATTCATTTTAATACTGAGTCAGCGAATACATCCGTGTGTGCCTAACCTACATTAGTTTTAAATAACTGTTATATTTTTTATATGTGACAGCTATTTAAGTCTGGCTCCACTTTAATCGTCTTACTGTCTCCGGCTGTAGGACGAGAATGAAATCCTTGGAGGTCACAGCCTCAGATTGTATCATCAGTGCAAGTTTTGTCCGTAGGTCGACTGAACAGAGCGATAACCGAGGTAAGTAACTTGCTGCACGAATGCTTCGAATTCCTTATTGCCTTATATGCCAATCGTTACTTATATACTTAGAAAACATTACAAAACATCCGTATTTGGCGTCAAGTGTGGAAATCATTTATTAAATGAGCGTAGAGTTTAACCCCTCAAATGTCGTATGAACTCCACAGGTTCATAAGAAAAATGCTCTCTCAAAGCGGCAATAAATATAACCGTTTAAATCGTTGAGCTCTTATGAGCAAACGGCTTCTAATAGGCGAACATCGAAAGGGTAGTTAGCATATATAAAATAGTTTTATCCACTATTTCGCACGAGGTCCTGGGTTTGATACCCAGGTTGGGCAATGTGTTATTGGGTTTTCCAAGCTGAAATTTCTCAGTAATAGTCAGTCTGGATTTATGCCTGGTTGATGGCAATAGTTTCACCCCCTATCACAAGGCACTTAGACATTATTGGAGAAATGTTGGTGTTACTCTGGGTACTTATACCTCTGCCTAACCCTTCAGGGATTACAGGCGTCATGTTACGTTATGTTTTATGATCATTTTTTCAAAACACCTTCCGCTTTATAGTTCCACAACGCTATTTACACAATTTTAGATGATGTCGACAATATTTCATAAGTACGTTTGCTCCCGGGCCCGTCACCCGCCACTAAACATAATCGCCAGTTTGTAATGTGTGTTAATGAAAGGGTTTTAAGTTTTAACATGGTTTTAATTTCGTCACAACACGACAATTTAATGTCGGTTTAAGTAGGGGTTGCGCAACGAATGGGCAATAAAACCGCTCCGTGCCCGCCGTACAAATGGACAAAGCGTTAATGTTATTCTCTATTTGCTTGTTGTTAGAACTCGTGGGAATATGTGCAGTTGAATTGAAACCAATTATTTAATTAACATTTAATGAGATAGTTTCCTAGAGTTTCTAAAAGCAATAACTAGAATTCTAGTTTTTGTTGTGTCATCGGTTCATGATAAGGAAGTTATGTTTTTGTATGTAACAAGTAGGTACAGAATTTTATTTACTTCATTGGCATTTCAGAGAATCAAGAATATGTTTGATCAGTTGGTACTTTCTTACTGAATTAAACAGCAATAAATACGTCCTTAGTATTTACTCAGTACTTATGCAGTATATTAATTAAATTAATCGTCTGACATGTGCATTAATAACATGGTTCCGGAATGCGCACGTTCGAATCAGTCACAATTTATTTCCGTACAGAAGGACTAATTTAGGTTATTTCTGACTTGATCCAGATAATACGAATTAAAGATTTGCTTACCTCTGTGTACAGCGTCAAATCTGCCTTCGACCTTCGAGCGCAGCGCTTCCAAGTCGAAGGGCGGCGAGAACCCATGGTCAACCGAACGACTTTTCGACCTGTAAACATGAGAAAAAAAAACTCATATTCATTTATTTACGGGATTGATTTTTCAGTCTTCTACAGTCATTGGGTATTTTTAAAGGAGTCCAGTCCATCCCAAGCATTCTGTTTATCACCGAAGCATGCGCAGAGTTCGTAAACACATGGGTCAACGTACGTGTAATTGTCCACACTCCCAAAAGCTGTCGTCCCAAATAACTGTCGTAAGACTGATACAAATAGAATGAGCCGCGGCCTGCCCGACTCACCTAAATACGATAAGTAGGTAGGGGTAGGCCAAACGCGCCATATATACACTAATAAGCATGCTATGCTGGTAGTTACATACTAAGGTATTCACCATGTATGTAAATGGACTAAACTGGACGGAAACGCTGAATATTAATTAGGAAATTACATACGCCTTGAATAAATTCATAGCACTTAAAAGAAAATATAGTGTCTTAATCTAGACATTACATTTCATCCAGTAGGTACACTGGAGCACAACTTGAGCATACCTTGACGACACATAATGTCACAAGTATGATAGGAAGTGTCATTTTTCATAGCCTGAGGTGGTCACGACTAAATGAATTTCTTCGGCAGTGGCTTCGCATTGCTGTATTAATTAATTGAATTACATTACTAAAGGTCAATCTCGTGTCTCCATTGAAGGCCAATCACTTGCTGTTAATTCACCGTATGGTATGAGTCACAAATCATAGCAAGATAGTGTCTGTTGAGCTGCTCCAACGAATATCGATAGGATTACATAATCAGGCCAATGTTTATCTGCCGAATCGAACGGTTCTCTGACAAAATGTTTAATATTTTGTGGAGATGATACATAGGTAGGTATTAAGATAACCCAAAATAGATCTTGACTAAATCATAATCAAGTATCGACATAGACCATTAGTCAAGTATTTATTGTACCTCCTGCTGTTTATTGGCAGTGCCATTTACTTAATTAAACATAATAATACCTGATTACAACAATATTTACAGCCTTATGGTAAATATATGTGTTTATTACCAGTACTAATGATTTCACAATTTAAGCAAAACACAAACTTAACAACGTAGTACTAGGTGTGAATAAAAACCTGAGCAAGTTAATGATGCATTTAATTAATGCTTAAAGGATATCTAGGTGCCTAATCGGTCGGCAAGTCCATAAGATTACATTATTGTCGTGTTTGCGTTAATCAAATTATTGATATCGTTTAAAAGATGATAGCGATAACACAGTAACCAAGTACTTTGAGACGTGATTTATTTTATGGGCTTGCCAATAGATTAAGTGCGAGATAATGTAATGTGCAAAACGTGAATACCTTTTGAAAGACTGGTCGATGCTTTCTGCGCTCCTGGACAGCTGCTGCGAAGCTCGCCTAGACCTGCATGCAACAGAGACCACGCTAGACACAGGCATACGCATGCAACATTAAAACCATCCAGACAATTCTAAATGAGCTGTTCCTTTAGTCAACAGAGAACCACTAGCTAGTCGTTGACTGCGTACGATCTCAATTATTAGAACTGCCTGGATATTTATTAAATAAATAAGTTTCCACTCTGATTCATCAAAAGAAAAACTTCAAAAACAAGTAGGTACGATAAATTTTTATCGTTCTAAAAATAAAGTACATTAGAGTGGAAATTTACATAAAATTAACAGTGCGGTTGGCAAACAAAAATACCTATTTATGTAAAAATTTTATACACCAGCAAATAAAAAGTAAACCATAAAAAAATGCCACATCGATCCATGCGATGGGTCGTTTTGCGAATCATGCAATGTGTAAATAATGACACGTAGTGAATAATGTATGTGACACTGACATTACAAATATTTGTGCGAACAGTGTTTTTCAATAATTGTGACTTTAATTGCGACTGGAAATCACTTGACCTCATAACTGTGAAGATAAATCGTTGGGGGACAACATCTCTCAATGCTGCTGATATTCAACGTACATCTTTGCAAAGACTCTGAATGCATGTCAAGCCGTTGGTCCCAGTTGTCATTTATAGATCTTTGACGGTTGTTACGGGTATTCAGAAGCCCTAATGTCTGACACACAGTCTTACTAAGGGGGGTATCGTGTTAAACAAAAAGGGAAAAGGCGTGAAAAGGCTACGCAAGCAGAAGCAGATCTTTGCAAAGACCCCGCAACGACGTCTGTCTTAATATTTCACGTAGTACAAAAAATATGTTACCTTTAATATCAAAATCAAAAACAAGAAGCTACTGAAATCTTATAAAATATTGTGGTCCTATACTGGAATGCTGTAGCACCTTGGGAAATTTAATTTGTTCTTACGTAATTACTGTCAAAGGCTTTGATAAATTAATTGAAGTCCTCAACGGCAGGAATGGGGTTAGTGTGGGCCGCGCCAATCAAATTAACGTCCCGGTTAATAAGATCGATACCCATCGACTATGGGTTACCGATAAATGCGTTAGATACGTGATCATAAACGTTTATAGCCTACAAATTCGAAGGGCTGTAGAAGCACTTGTTCTCGTATTTTTCTACTAGACAGAAAATAACAAATAATTGTAACGCATTCTCGCTAGAGCAAAAGTATTCGGTTTTCCGGTTTTCTAGTAAAGTAATATTCGTTCATGTCAGATATACGTAATTTATCCTTCTTTTCGAAAACCATTTCGTGTTTTGTTCAAATAGAACATCTGTAATCAAAAAGCATTCACAAACCTGGGAAAACAAAATGAGAATCGTATTACACCATGTCTCTTAATTACAAGGTTCACGGTAATCCGCTGCTAGGAGCTAATTACTTAAGTAATTAGTGTTAATTTAAAGAAGACGTCTAAGTTTCAGCTTATATAAACGCAATGCAAGCAGAGCACGGCCCCACGGCCCCGCCCCGGGAGCGTGCCGGGGAGGTTCACTGGTTCTATGCTCCGGCCGCTTGAGAACGAGCTCCTACGTTTCGTTTTTCCTTGCTCGGGTTTGCGGTATCGAACAATGTAGTGGTTCTTCTTACATTGGCTGTTCCTCGGGCCGTGACAGAGAAACGAATGCGGGGAGTGAGCGCCGCCCTTGACACTGGGTGGGCGCCAAGCCACTCGCATATTTACTAACATCCGTGTCTGCCTGTCAGATTTTTCGTAGCACTCTTTACATAAATTATGTTCTTGACACACCAACGTACCATTACTCAATGTACTAAATTCTTTTCAAATACAAGGGATCATTAATTAGTGATACGAAACTGCAATCAATCTTGGGCGACCCCGTTCACGACATGATAATTACGAATTTAATAATCCGGTCTATAACGTTAACATTCATTTATTTTAGTTTTAGTCATAGCAACAGTGTGAAAGATTTACGGATCTTTATTTATATGAGTATGTGAGCCAAATGTTTGTCAAAAATATAATTAAAAACTTGCAAATAGTGTGTCGTAGTAAGTTTAGGTCACAAACGTGTATACACAACAGTATCATGATCACACAAGGGTAGCTAGCAATGTCTGTAACAAGATCTACATCATCGGATACTGTGACAACCTTTTATGTAGAAGCCTTCGATGTGTGTAGCAATGCGTCGATTATATTACAGAAATCCTTGTTGTTTATGATGCAAAGTGAGAATATTTTTCTCTATTTAATGGTTATGGCTTTTCCGTATAAGCTAAGGCGTAAATGCGAAGTTTATGGCAAGAAGAGGAAGGTGACGCAGAAGAAAATTTTCGTAAGGTTGGTCCGTCAGTTTTGCTCTGAATATTACTATCTACAGGTCTATATTTTAAACCTAAACTAGGTCACGATTTAACTTTATATCGATGCTGCAAAATATTTTCGATACTCAAATAAATATTACATTTATGAATTTGTTTGATCCCCACTTAGGAGTATACCGCTCACTCATCTCAGGGCTGTCATAAGAGAAAATTAACGATTTTAAAGTATGATTGAACAATAAACGACGTTTATGCCGATGACATCATTGCCCCACTCGCCCACCCAGAGATTTGATCTAAATATTATTTTACCAAGAGAATTATCCTGACAGCCTCGGATGGAAACGTTGTAAACAGCTTCCAGACAGATTTCAGCTTGACAAGGTCATGAAATGCGTATGAAATAATCATTATTTTTCCGACTAATTTAACGTACAACGTAAACAAGAAAAATGTATATTCAATCTAAGTACATGGTTTTCCGAAAGAGGAACAAAACAAGTTTACCAGTAACTCATTAAAAAAAAAATATTTGCGAAGTTTCCTCCAAGAACTCCTTCAACTTATCTTGTTCTTCCTATTGCATTACACTGTAATATATATAGGTAGTACGTATGATAACTTTGATTATAATTAAACCCAAGGCGGAACGAAACTTGGACCGGAAATAATTTTGTTACAAAATAACCGCGCAATTACAATGCACGAACTAAATGTAACATAAATGTACCCATGTAATCCTATTGCCTTCAAATTAGCATTTTTAATAACAAGTAGCTAATTATGGGTGTATGTATAAGACCAAACTGCAATTAATATGCAATAACAACAAGTTTCTATTAAGCATTATAAATTGCTGTCTCCACTTCTCAACATCTCAGTAATAAAGTCGTAAGGTTCAGTCAGAAAGAAGTTTTTTTATAAGTTTAAGTCTCGCTTACAAATCTATAATGATGATAAGTGGTTTCGGGTTGGATTACACGTTCTAATAGTATCTACGTTTCACTCCAAGCCAACTTTTTCCTACAGACGTAAAAGCAGTTAAGACTGTCGAACCATTAAATACATAATGGCTGTTATCTATTGTCATAAAAGTTAACTGGCGACCAGCGAGGAAGTAGAAGGAATCTACTAACCTATTCCGCGCCGAGGGCATTGTACTACTGCTGTGATTTTGAAATGTGAACGAGTATACGCGTGCAGACGCACGTACAGTACCAGTCAACGAACGCTCATCGCTTATTGCAACACATAGATCGAAATATATGACAATTGGAACGTTATCGCCTTATCAGAATAGGACATAAGAGCGAGATTTCGAATTAGTCAGTCCAATGAACAGTCATACAGTGTGACCAGTTAACGTTAAAGTGAGTCATTCCTCGGTGAAAGGTTTATTGGCATGAGAATTTGAAGTTACGGATTCGATTTATTATTGTTGTTGTATAAACACATTAAGTGCTCGATTCAACGTAAATATAAGATTAATTTTGCAGATTTATTGATTGTTTGACTGACTGTATGAAATAAAGTGCAATGATACATAGCGAAACAATATTATTTCTGAAAATTTCCAGGTGCTGGATTTCAGTGGCGTGGAAATTTTGAAGACACGTGTACTAAGCTTTCAATAGCTCGGAGGTTTTTCGAGATCTTTAGCGGGTGCGCAGATACCGCTTGAATTAAACTCCTTTCAGTTTCATTGTCTGAAGTATTTCAGCACATCGGTATACCTGCACGCACACATATCGATGTGGTTCGAGACAAAGCGGCGACAGCGACACCTTCTTGTAGGTACTACGTCAGCAGTGGGTGTGGCGTGCGCATGAGTGCACAAGCGCGACCGTGATATGATACTACTGCACGTGTATTGTAACTACAATTCGTTCAATCCAACTTTTTAATCTCATAATAAAAAAAACCTCTTTCATTAGGTTCACACGCGTATTTAGTTTGCCGTTCGTAAATTATTACATTACAATGTTAACATTGACGTAACAGAATAACTGCTTAGTAATCTGTATTTTAAAAGTTTAGTATTTGTTTTACGAAATGCAATGCTTCTAAATGTTTGCTGGAAGATGGATAGATGTATGTCGTGAATGTTTAAGGTTTTGTGAGAAGATGGACGAACGATAAATTTATCACTTTCTTGTTTGTATTTTGTTAATTTTATTCAGCTTTGTTTACGTTTTGTTTTTATTCTCTTTTTTATTATTTTTATTTTCAAACAAGATGTTTGTGAAATGTATTTTTTTTTCTCTCTATTTTATACTGTACAACGCCTTGGGAGTTGTCCTGTAATGTTGTGCATGTACTTTTAAATAAATAAATAAATAAATGATACCATTTAAATAAAGCAAAAATGTTATCAAACTAATCTATAGAAATATATGCTAAGGTATCAAACTAGCGCCATTTTGTGTCATCTTAAGGAGATTTCTTAATAGTTTGGTAGTTGATGTTATTATCTGAAACATTAAGCCTTCCGATGGATCGTTAGATAAATAATCTCGAGGCGCTTAAATTGTGTACGACACAATTTGTTCTAAATTCACTGAAGCAAGCATCGCATAAAAAGTAAGTATGTTTAGCCAACAGAGTATAACGAATTATACCTACACAATTATAAAACACTTAAAATGTGTTCGCGTTGCAGATTCGTAATATTAAATTACATTCATTATGAAACAGCATTAACCGATTAATACAAACATCTAGGTTTCGCAAGATGAAATAATGAAGGTTCTGCTTTGGCAACAAGAAAATACAGTTGTGATGAAGACTCAATTTGTGCTGGGATCGACCACCATAGGTGCCAGACATATAAGTACACTGTTTTTTGTACCTTTCGTAATAAACTACGAGCACGTTCGTATTCCAAAATAAAATAATATATGAAAACATAAACTCAAACCCAATTTCACTCATGGTGCCAATCATGTGTTAATTTAATAGCGTGAATTATTGGAAACATATTAATAGACATTCGATCAAAACAAATTAATTTCGTTCTGTTCAGTTTAATTTCACGGAAGCCAGAAATTCGTGGAAGCCACAAAGTTCTGAAGTTTCAGAAATGTTTTTTTCTGTAATGATTGAGGTAAGTTTGCCGTGGCTAGGTACGTTCAGTTTCCACGTCGAAGGTAACGCCATATCGTTGGCGGTCGGTGTTAAATGTTAGATGATAGTTGACCCTAATGACTACAGTGGCCTTCTGACGCTACACATACTACGAACGAGATACGCGACAACACCTTATTGAAAGATCGCAACTCATAAGCAAGCACTACATTTAATATTGTCATTTCATTTAAGGCACTAGCAGTCTAACACACAATGCATTCTAATTTAAATTAATTCCTTCTGTCTTCTAATTTCATTCAGACAAACTGAAATTAATTACAGTATAGATGATCATAAATAGATTTAACAATCCGTTACTAATTAATTATGCTTGCTATTAGTGAATGCCGCTCTAAGAAATCATCAGGATGACTTCATCAGATAGCATGAGATATCAGAACAATGAATTATAATTATCTGTAATGAATTTTAAACGCTATTCAGGTTAAGTGAGTAATGTGCATTGCCCACTACTTATAAGGAAAAGCCGGAGTTGTCACCTAAGACTTGAAATGATTCATGGCATTTGTATGAACTTGTGTTGTAGAAATGCGTTCTATTAATAACGTCATTAGTTCATCAGCAACCGTTTGTTCGGTCGAGAAAACGTCACACCTTCATCAAATTCACCTGGACAGACGGAGACCGTCGCAGTGGACAGGTCACCGCGCAGGCTCTAAAGGCCGCGTTTATTTTCATTGTGTTTGGGGATCATTAGTCGTTTTGTCTGCTGCTAAGACGCACAACATACTAAATTAGCTTAACAAATGAAATGTTTTCTACTTTCACTTGAAGTATTAGTCATGTTCATTCATGGATACTCTTTTGGTTTTTGGCTGGACCAAGGTAACGATTTTCTGAAACCGGTCCAATTTTCGCTTGAATTTAATGTTCATATGCGGTGTAGGCACGTAGGCACGTTCGCGTCGTGAGGTGCGCAGTCGCTCATCAACTCGTTCGTTAATTGCGGAGCTTACAATTAGTTGAGTGCCATCCGCAAACGAGCGCAATTGGCGCAATGGGGAGGAAATGGACATCCATCCTCGAACACCTATATTATACGCACATAAACACTCACATGAAGTGGCAGTAGCACAAATAACTACAGTTTCGAGTACTCCTTTATTAATGTTAGACTACCTTCCATTTCCCAGGTGGTCCTACTTGAAATTATCAACAAATAATTTTGATCAGATTTATGGAACACATCGACAGTCATGTTTTGCGACATGAAATCACAATCGTGCATATTATGTTAGCAACGTCTTGATGCAAACCATTTTGTTGTTATCATTTATCCAAATAGATATCTATTTGCATACAGATGAACTCAACATGAATAAATACTTAAATAATAATTATATATTTCACAAGGTCCAAATCGAAACCAATTCGAATGCGGTATTACATAGTCATAATATCTTGATAGGAAATAGCTGCTACGGAAGAAACGATCAAATACGTCAAATACATAATATAGTGAATTTGGGATGTATTCATCTAGGTTTCACAGTGATTTCACCCAGTTTCAACGCTATAGAAAGCTCGTATAATATCGATTAATAAATAAGCTATCATGTGTGGATTGAAATAAAACGATTATCATTCGTGCATGTCTCATTAAAATTAATGGCATCACTTGTCGCCTAAGCCAGTCTAAGAATTGTCGTAGTCCGTGCACTAAACGGTCGGAGATATAATGAAAACGTGACCGACCACGACGATGGCCACAGGCCACTGGGATCGTTGAGAATTGATCTGCGCACTGATATTAAATAGTTAAATGTTTCTGTACAGCGGTACAAGCCTCGGCTCAAAACTATATTCAATCTTTAAACAAACCAATTCCAAATTCTAGACGCGTAAACACGAAGCACTAGTAAGTGGTGCAAGTGAAAGTGTAAAGAAAGGAAGCCAATATTCGGTAACACAAAGGAAAATGAATCGTAACGAGTTCGGCAGTGGAGCCATGAACAAGTATTAATTAATGTTCAATAAATAAACGCGAGCGCCACACATCTCGACTACAGTGCATGAATGTGACCGTCCTTGCACAAGACAACATAGTCGCTTGTCACGGCACCGTCCGGCGACCGCACTGCGCATACATCTGGGTCAGGTCTCTTTCCGCACCTCGTTCGGAAGTGAGCATTTATAGAAAACTAGAAACATTGAAATTGACACTCATCTGATAGTATCTATGGCCGGGTATGTAGACAACAAGGTAAACGTGCAGCTGGAATTAACGACAGTGTGTCTTAACTCCAGTTTACTCCAACTTAGTAAATAAGAAAGACGCTAATTTGCTAAAACTATAACACTAATTCTCCTTACAAGGAAATTGTTTCATGTTCTACCTATTTGTCAACTGCCGGACAGCGCCGGTAGTCACGAACAAACGACTAGATGTACTTTCAGCGGTTTTCTTTATGTCGTAGTCACAAAACGTTACATTGAGCTTTATGTGGTCGACCTAATCCAACCGCTATTTGTGTTGATATATAAACAACTTTGTCTGCTGACCCTGTTACACAGTACATACAACGAGCGGGATGGCAGTGTATCAGCTGATACAATGGAGGGATTTATATCAATGGCACTTATATTTACACCAGATATATTTTTACGATTTTCATTTTACTCTTTCAATCTTCCTTGACGTTATTCTATTGATAGTTAATTAGTCTAGTTAAATGGATCAGAATGTTGGGCCACAAAAGGAATAAATGAAAGACAATTGCATGCAGCTGAGATGAGAATGCTAAGAGGGATGTGTAGTGTTACGCGAATGGATAGAATACGGAATGAGTATAAGAGGAAGTCTGAAAGTGACACTGGTGACTGAAAAGATGTGTGGAAATCGGTTTTCATGGTATGGGCATGTTATGCGGAGGAATGAGGAAAATGTTGTCAGGAAAGTTGTGAGTATGAATGTGTATGGCTATACAAGTAGAGGGAGACCAAAGAAACGATGGATGGATTGTGTGAAAGATGATATGACAAGAATAGTCCCTCTATCGAGTGACTACCAAGATGACGACTAATAGAAATGTATGGAAGGAAAAGACATGTTGCGCCGACCCCAAATAAATTGAGATAAGGGTAGGCGAATGATGAGATAAGCAGTCAAAAGCGTTCGTTTTCGAATTCGGAGTTAGACGACATGCGGAAGCTATGTAAGTTTTTACGAAGACTAGACATGAGACATCAAAGGCGATAATGGGATATCGATCTTACGTGATGCCAAGACATATGATTCACGACACGAAAATTGATAGGATATTTATTTAAAACAATTTCGTGGAATGCATCATTTGAGGCGTAAATCAATGCCAAGGCGAATTGCACGTGGACACTAAAAGCTCAGAGCATATTCATGAAGATAAACGCGTATAATTTTAATGCTGACACATGGCGTGCTGTATTTATCTGAAGTAAGCGGTTTACTACGTTTTACATTATCTACAGCTTTGGATAGGTTGCATTTGCTTGGAATAAAGCAATACTGCGATGGTTTTAGGAGTTATTAGGTTGTATTGCATCGATTAATATATTTTATTTAATTATATATCCTACTAATATTATAAACGTGAAAGTTGCTGAGGATGTATTGATGTTTGTTGCCCTTTCATGCAAAAACTACAGAACGGGTGTGGATGACACAGAGATAAAATTCTAGTCTGGAATAGCACATAGGATACTTTTTATCCCGGGTTGCCGTGTGATAATTTCTTACATACACGCGGGCGAAGCCGCTGGCATAAGCTAGTACTTCATTATGTACTAGTAAAATTTTGAGAGATTATCGAGAACCTGACGTTGCTTTCAATTAGAATTGGACGATACAATATTGGGGGTAAAAACTTCACTAAACCCAGTTCTATTCTGTAAAGAAAGAGCTACTAGTCTCAAGTGGAATTGTCTTATCAAACAAGATCTGCTGTACCTATAGTACAAAGGGTGACTCGTATAGAAAATATACAATTCATATGGTATGAATAAAATGAGAGTGGCGTGAATACGAGAAATAAGGACACGGCGGGGAGCGAAAAATCTCTGAAACTAATAAAAGCTCCCGGAGACAGGCGCGAGACATGATGATTTTGATAGAACAATTTCCATGAAGTTTTCATTGAAAATGTTCTACCAGACCCGCGTCGCACCTGTCTACGGGAGCCTTGAGGCGGAGACAAGTTTGGTATGTGCGGAAGCTGAGGATGTTGCCATTATTGTGAAATAGCTTTTATTCTTAAAGCCGTACTCGCATATTTTTGTAACCCCTCGAAGACAACCGACAGCCTATGAATGTGGCGATTATTGGCGATAAAACAATGATTCATAAAACCCAATCAGATTTTTCTTTACCGTTGGAACGGTACAGAGGTAATTGGATATAAATATTAATATAACACTAGCTTTTGCTCGCGGCATCGCCCGCCACGCCACGGTGACGTACAACCGGTATTTAAAGTACCCTATGTGATAATCTAGGTTATAAAACTATCAGAGCAAAAACGCCAAATTTTATCCAAATCAGTTCAGCAGTTTTTGCGCCAATCCGGAACATACTTGCACCCAGACAAACAGACCAACGAATAAAAAAATCTAATAACTATATTTTCGGGATAAGGGCAGAAAATAATGACTCGTTCCCAAACCTCATAAGCAATACTTTTTTTTTTAATATTGGATGTACAACTTTGACTTTATTACCATTTTATTACATAAGTACACACATCAACACTGTCTAGGGATATTTTGGATTTACTCAATTTACTCAAAATGTATTAAAAATAACATACTACATGCATATATTTTTAGAAAGCTCATTTATCAGACTACACTCCAGAATAAAAGAAAACTATTTTTTTTTTGCGTAAGTAAATAAATTTTTATTCAAAGAAAGAAAAAACGTGAAATAATGCTAAAACTAACAATGAATGTGTTTCTCATGAAAAAGTGAAAAATAAGGAAAAATTAATCTGTTTTTAACAGTTATGTGAAAAATCAGTAGTCAGTAAAACCACCCATAGCGTTAATAACGGTCCTGCAACGGTTTTTCATGCTTTGGATTAAGTTATCCAAGTCTTGTTGCGGTATATTGTCCCAGATCCGGCTAAGATGCAAAAATAGATGCTCTTCCGTCGCAATGTTTGCAGGGAAATTCCTCAAAGCCCTTCTTTGGAGCATATTCCACGCGTGTTCTATGGGGTTTAGGTCAGGCGATTGAGCGGGCCAGCCTAAGACCGATACGTCGTGCTCCTGCAACCAGCTCGTCACCACTCTCGCTGTGTGCGGACGGGGTTATCGTGCATGAGCGTGAATTCTTGGCACATTTGTAGTCGATGGGGGTAGATTATTGGTACTAGCACCTCGTTACGGTATTTTTCGGCCGTCATGGTGTTTCTGATCCAAACGAGGTCTGTTCTTCCACCAACACGAATTCCCGCCTAAACCATAAATGTCCCACCGTGGTATGAATGGACTTCCTGAGGATAATGCAGACGGCTCTCACGACCAGGAAGTCGCCAAACACGTACTCTACGTGTATCGGGATGGAAACCGAACCGGGACTCATCGGTAAACAGCACTACAGACCACTGGTTAACTTCCCAGAGCACAAGCCCACTCTAGTCGTCGTCCACGATTTCCTCGGCGTAGTGCTGGAGTACGAAGTGGTCTGCGAGCATGAAGGTTAGCTTCATGCAGCCTTCTCCTCACAGTTTGGTCACTCACAAGCAATTGGTGCTCTGACTGGAGCCTCGGAACCAACTGCATGGCCGTAACATTTGGTTGTCTTCTCGCGACAACTTGCAAAAATCGGTCTTTTCGTTGAGTGGTTATGCGCTTCCCGCCTGGGTGTCTTTCAGCCACTTCACCAGTAGCACGATTACGTGACCATAACCTTGATATCACGTTTTGTCTTGTTCCAATCTCCTCAGCAATACTCCGTTGAGTAGCCCCAGCTTGGAGCATGCCTACTGCCCTTAACATTTCATCTCTCGTTAAATCGCGCCGCAGCATGATGCACACAATAACATTAATTCGTAATTTACGGATAACTTGTTATAAAACTTAAATTTGACATAAAAAAATTGCCAAAAACTACTGTAGGTAAATGAAACCTTCGGACTTCACTACCATTATGCCGCGTAAATCTTTTGTTTTTAATTTATTTTTTCAAATTCAAATTTAGAATCGTTCAAAAAGGTTTACAAAATAAGCTTTCTACAAAAGAATTTAAAACTGGCCAGTATTTTTTGAGTTTAAGAACTTTATACAAAATATCCCTAGACGGTGTTGATGTGTGTATATAGGTACATAAAGCCAAGATAAAATAAATAAAGCTGGTTTGAATTAGCTAAACATGTTTTTGTATGACCACGTCTGCTGCCAAAATCTCAGTAGGCGTGGTCATTACGTCAGTCACCTAGTCTGAAGATTATTGCTTTTGATACGCTTTAAGAGAAATATTTGTTACCATTTTTATATCGTTAAGCGCGATAGAATAAAATGCAAGTCAATGTTCAAGTCGGAAATAGTGCTATAGCTAATTTTTACATCACACATTTTAAAGTTTAGTATGTTGCGACTTCTTCCAACAAGCAATGTAAAATATAATGTGTACTAAAAAATCCAACTTTAGTAGTATTTCCGTTGATTAGTACATTTTATACGTGACTTTTAACATGGGAAGATCTCGCGTGCCGTCATCAATAGTTTTCCTTCTCGTCAATTTTCAAAACAAGAACGCTCTACGTGTTTACTGGCTGGTAATAAAATTGAACGAATCTCATTACAATTTTCTTTTTGTTTTTTTATCGTCTGTGCCATTTGCACAGGCTATAATGTGCACAGACTTTTGTTTTTCACAATTTTCTGTTCTACTATTTGCATAATGTTACAAAAACATCTATGTGCTAAGGTTTAGTCATATTTTTCAATTAAAATTATTAGGATACAAAAGTTGATATCACTTCATAATGCTTGCCAGGGAAATGTAAGAAACAAATTAGGTACTTAGAAAACATGAAAATCTATTTTGCAAGCAAATAATATTAGGTATGTTTACGAAATGTATTGTGTATGTAATGCATCACTGTGCTAGTTTACGCTGTAGCATTATGTTTAGTAAAGTGGCTTATAAATCGACCTATTGCCGATCAAATAGACTATACAAATAGGTTTTGTTCAGGCGATAGTTGACGTTTTAATCTGGCATTATTTTATAAACATCCTTTGTAGTCGATATCCAATATTTCTATGTCTATTTTAAAAGAAGTAAAATCGTGTGCAGTGATATGACAACAAAATTGTGCAACAATGAGCCGGGCGCGGTGGCGGGACGAGTGGCGTGGGAACGTGCGGGACGAGACACTTGTCAGACGCTATGTTTTCGTCTCGGGATAGTTTTTAATAACAACACGATGTGGTGGAGGCGACGCGACCGCGTGTACTTCTGGCTGCTAGCCAGCCTTGAGATGTAAATCAAAAACATTTTCAAGGTTTTGCTATTCAAAAAAAAATTTAACAAATCAAACGCACTGCGCAAATCGAGTCAAGTTAACAAATCTTAAGAAACGAGTTTCTACAAGTTTTTAGATAAATTAAATGATGAGACTTGTATGACAAATTTCATAAATTGTATGGGTTCAGGAAAATTATAAGCCACCTAATTATTGCTTATGTTTATGAAAAGTTGTAGATTGTATGACAAATTTCATAAATTGTATGGATGTAGGAAAATTATAAGCCACCTAATTATTGCTTATGTTTATGAATAGTCGTAGACATACGCGCGGACACTTATTGTTTCTTTGGCCTTTCCATACTCTTTAAGCCACGTCAATTCAATTCAATTGAATATTCTTTATTGCGTATCATAATGTTTACAGTTAAAATTATATACGTCACAATTATGGTCCCCGTCGGGCACTGCATAGACGGCGCCCACGTCAACACGACCAGTCCCTCATTCCTCCGCATCATTGATGAATAGGTTTCTCCTAGTTTTCCCTCATTATTTTATCCGATTTTCTTCAATTCTGATTATGGAGTTGTGTATTTCAAGAACTTTTCTGGTGACACCGGTAGAAGACGTTGGATATCATCTGGGGAAAACCTGTGGGTTTTGATGGGTGAGGAGGACCTTTGGGAAATCCGTCAATTTTGTGGTCGACCGGTTAGCAGATAAAGCTATTGCCAATAGAGATTTTTTTATTAATACATTATAATAAAGGTCGTAAACAAAATTTTTTGAACTTGTATAAAATTACATTAGCATATTAGTCACAATTCCCTCAATTTTTTTTCTTGCTTCCAAATTAAATCGATTCAATATTTGAATTATAACACTGAACCTTACAAAAATAATTGATTTATTTGCTTATTGACATCCATAGTTTATACATATACGTTTTGTTCAGTGATTATTTTGTATTGTTTTCAGCGGATACATGATCATCATCGTGTTTGCTTGTTTACAATGGACGCAATTGGCATTTTTCCAAAATTCTTCAATAATTATGCACCGAGCCGAGATAATACGGACTCACGGATAATTTATATTGTAGTGCTAAGATGTTTATTATTATTATACGATAAACACAGTTAGTGTCGAATTCGTGTAATGAAACATACCTAACTACATTTTTATTGATTTTTGGACTATATCCTTGTGTAGTGTGGGCCCTACTATAAAAAAAATATCCAGTTTAACCGCGTCGTGATTTTTCCTACGATAAAAATCTCCATAAAATATTAAATTAAGAATATTTTGACAGAGACATTAATCATATCCTTTATGCTCCATAAACACTTGCAAGAATTATAATCAAATTATAATTTTGCATTCGCAAATAAGCCATGTGTTGAGAATATCAAGTGGGGACACAAGACACATTTACTGCCTGGTCGTTTCCGGTAATATGCGAAACGTTGGTTGTGTCTACTAAGGTCATGCGCATAACTGTAAATCAAATTTTAGCACCATTTGCATATGAGAACTCAATTTGCCTAACGATTTTTTTCTATAAACTATGGCAGGTTATAAAGACATAATATGACAAAACAAGGGGTTTTTAACTTTTGACAGACAAAGGTGAACGTACGATTGCGGAAGCTGCGCGGAGGCCGCATGACGAGCATGATGAAACCTCCTTGCTCTATGTATGACGTAGAGTGGCGCTTACGACGACTGCGACGCGTATAAAACGTTACTATTCTTATAATTTTATACAGATTTCCGCATGACTAAGACTAAACGTGTAGGTAATACAACGCCCACCCCACAACCTTTTACTTCTGTTTATCATCAAACTGTCCACGATCGGTTGGTAAATGGGTGTTTGCGGAACATATTTTGCGAGTAGGTAGATATTAGAGGTCGTTACAAAGCAACGATTATGAATTTGATCGGATCGTTAGTATAATTTTATAATTTGTACCGTTATTGAAAATAATCGGAAGTACAACTTGCCAATTTCCTTCTGTTTGTATTCACATCTATTTGTTATTTGTACAAAGTAAATATACATAATTATATACAATTTAATAAGGACATAATATTTGGATGGGACCATCTGTAGCATGCAAATAAAAATCACAAGCGCATGTAATCTCCATGACAAGTTTTAGCATAAAAGAGAAACTTATTAATATTTGACCTAACCATGTTTCATAGACAAAGCAAAGTCGGCTTCGGGCGAATAGACATAGAAAAAGATTAAACATAGACTTGACAAACATTGATGAAGAAAACTATATCAATATGCCTCAACGGAATATACCTACAGACGTGATCGGAAGATTTCATTCCACTAGAGATGTGAAGAATATACATATATCGAAAGATCGAGAAGTCACGGCAACTATTTTACTGCAAAATAACTTACGAACTGTATGTCTGAGTAAATTCGACACATATCTGATGATGTAAAGAGATCGTGAGTCAATATCAATGCTAATGGCATGAGTAAACTAACAACAAGCTGTAAGGCAACATAACATGGTCAAAATTTAAAGAGCAGTAATCGTACAAGGGTTAAGTTTGTTTAAAACTTGAGTGAACCTTAAATAAATATCTTCACTGCAGTATTCAATATTGCAAATAAAAATACGACCTCGACTGATAAAAGCTTCAGTTAATCTGCTGTCAAAAATGTCATATAAGCTGTTCTGATTTGTTGACCAATAAGGACAGAAAAGTTGACAGGAAATCGCTTGTTAAGAGCATGATGAGGAGGGAGGAAACGTATGTGACTATAAAGAGTGATAAATGTAAATGTTGATGGATAGAGAGGCCAAAGAAAAGATGGGTGGATAGTGGGAGGAATAGGGGTGATGCCTGGGTAAAAAATAAGAAATTATATTTAGTCCGTCAATCAAACAACAAAAACACACGTATTGTTTGCTTTATCGTATTAATAAAAATTGACTGAGATAAAACGCATTAAAGTTGGGGAGTCGAGGCGTGCTACGTCACAAGTAAGTATAAAAACTACATACTCGTGACGTCATGCCACATTTAACTCAATGTATCAGCGTAATCTTTTGATTAGGTAAAAAAAACCTATCCAATATTATTCATTAATCTAGCTTACTAACTAAAAAAAATATAGTCATCATCCCTATTATATGAATGAGAAGGGAGTGAATGATAGCGTGACGGTCAATAGGGGAGAATGGAGAAGAAAACCTGTTGCGACGCCCTTAAGTCACACGGGAAAGGGTCTTTATAGTAACACTAGCTTCTGCCCGCGACTTCGTCCTCGGAAAATTTCTTGTTTTAACATTAAATATATCCTATGATACTCGACAATACTGTAGGTTCCCATTAGTGAGATAATTTTTGGAATCGGATCAGTAGTTCCAAAGATTACCGAGGTGATCTTGTCTGCTCAACTTAGTCAACGTCCGCACAAAGCACGTAGGAAGTAGGAATGATAGTTGAGCTCAGCGAATGTTTTAACATTTTGCGTTTAGTAATTTTATATTATCTCGGAAAATATATGACCAATTGACATACTGTAGAGGGCAAATCTTATCTCTGTGATGTCCTTGTGATCATAAAATAATTTAATTTGATAATAATTGATATTTTATTGTTTAAATAATCATCCAAACAGAAGTAATACAAAAAAATTCTTTTTTAAAACATAAAACGAAATATAAAAGTTAAAATACAAAAGATAGATATATGGTGTCGCGGACTTTTTTGTAGAAATAATTAAGGCCAACCGGGTTGCCATACATTGCTTTCAATTTTAAAAAACTGTTTAGGCAGCGCATGCAAGTAATTCTGTTCTCGGAGGTATTTCTTTCCGACTTGCTAGACTAAAATTGCGATAGCTCGGCTAATATGTATGATATAAATATAATTTATAGCCTATAGCACTCAGGAATAATGTAGCTTTCTATCAGTGAAAAATTTTTGAAATTGGGTCATTAGTTCCGGAGATTACCCCCTACATACAAACTTACAAATTTTACCTCTTTATAATATTTTATATTAGTATAGATGAGGTACCTAAGAGATTTGGCAGAAGATAAAGAATGAACAAATTCAGAAGTACTACAAATCATTTAATGCCAGCGTACCTATGTAATTCTAAAAAGATTTATGTCATAAATAACAAGACATGAATCGTATTAGATTCAGCAAACAAGGAAAGCTGATAAACGCAGCAACGAGAAAGTATGTTCATACTATGTCTTTTAGAGATATTATAAAAATATATGGTTTGTCCTATTTGATGTTTGTAGACGACAAACAAATGCGGACAACACGTGGGAGAGAGTTCTTGTTAAAAAAAAGTAAGGAATATTTTATTCATTTTTATTACCCTTTTATTAATGCTATTACTTCTGTATTTATTTTATCTTACCTAATATATTAATTTCTAGAATTTCAGTCTGCAAGATACTTCGCGGTATCCGTTGTGAGTAACTAAATCAAAATCAATAATCGTTTAGGCTGAGACGCAGCACTTTTTGGACGTCAAAATTACATAATACAATCCCACAAAACGCCTGCCCTTCACCACTTCGCAGTGCTTCAGTTGGGAAGAAGAAGTGGCGCAACAAACTCCCCAAATCGTAAATGCCACTTTAATCGATTCTTTATTCTCCCTCAGCTAACAGTCAACTGGTAACAGTCGTATCGTGACAGATCGATTGATGTTTTCAGGGTTTACATTACACGTAACATTTTATTGTGACGCGAGTTGCCTCACCATGTTTCAGCTAGACATAATGTACTTGAAATATATACCCTTTCGGTTACACCCTATAAATATTCAGACTAGATTTTCATGACGTTTCCCAGGTATTATTAAAGATCTACATCTGCCCCAGTTGGAAATGTTAAATAGTTCTATTGCCTATAATGCACTGCAATATTTAACTTAATTCTTCAGACTATATCAGCACGGAAAGCGATAAAATCTAAATTAATTTTTTGATATCGCAACTTTATAAACGATAACGTGCAAGCGGCTGCTGCTGCTATAATTTGCGAATGCAAAGGTTTTGAAACTGATTGATGAAATATTACGTGTTTCTGTACATACGTCTGTATGACGTCTTAAGTTTCACGTGAACGTACATAATCTATGTACTATGTCTGTCTATGGTTGAATAAGCGCCGTGATATTATCAGGTGATACAAAACAAACTGAACGGGCTTCAGCGGTACTAACGTTAATGATACTAAGAGTTATAAATTCAACAAATATTTGGGTAATATTGTTGGTAAAAATTTTGTTTCTGATAAAAAGTAATATACACGTAAATTTAGATAGTGTTTCTTACTGATTTATCAAAGCTAAATACTTGTAAATTTGTCACCTCCCCTGTGTACATAATTTTACGTAGATAATGGAATTTTTCGGTGTTAAATAATAACCTATTGTTTACGGCTTTACAAACTCATTCGTATACTACGCACACGCACGAAGAGATTACCTAGCACCTTGAGAAATAACGTTACAATATTTCGTCGGAAAACTACATGACACGGAGAATTTAGAAAGAACGACGGATCTACGACTGCTCGTATATACAGATGGTTTAATGATAATGGCTAATGCATATGAATAAATGCTTTCGTAGTACCACCCGCAATGTCGAGTAACCATGAGAGTTGCACACTTAGTTCACAAACAAACAATCGGACTCCGAGCATTAGGTCAAGGAAATCATGTGCCCTAGCCTAACTACCTATACACATTCTAATTCCGTAAAAGGAATACGAACATTATATCACATTGCATAGATTAGGTTCGGCTTATGTTAAATCAATGACTTCTTTCTAAGGGTTGATGTTGAGCCGAAAAGTTAGTAGCTTATGAATGGTACGGAACTGGTAAGTTTATTAGACAACGATACCTGTTCTTCAGCATGTTATCCGGCATGAACACGTTCCACCAGGAGGGTCGTTTCTGCCGGACGTATGTCGGAGTGTCGCTTTCTTCGTCCGTGTCGTTCCCTCCCGACTTCCTTCTCTTTTTTCGTTCTAACTGCAGTCTGGCGGCCCACGAGCGCCGCCGACCTTTATCGTTGGGAGCAAAACCTTCCGCGCCTACTGGCACGGCCAGGGAGGCACGTCGCGGTGCTTCCGGCGGAGGACCATCAAAGTCGGTCAATTGTCTGTATCGTTCGGCGAAATTAGCTTCGGACGCCCTACGTCCGTTGGACGTGGATAGAGGAGGTTCCTCTGTGACTACATCATCAGCGAAGGCCTCATCGTCGTCCGTGTCGGCAGCGAATGGTTCCCCACTGTATCGTTTAGGACTCTCGTCGGCAGACTCCTGCAAGCTGGCGAGCGTCAGGCTGGGGCGGTGCGTGCGCAGGCCGCGCGGCTGTCGGCCGGGCCGCGTCTGCAGCCGCGACAGCGCCAGCGGCACTGGAGACTCGGTCAATGTCGGTTCAACACTCATTTTGCGAAGCACTTAGAACTCGTAAACTGTCACACTTTGTTTTTATTTTCCGAAAGCCAACATGACAATCACGGCTCCTTCATTTTCGGACCCATTTCATCGAAGAGAATTAAAATCAGATCACTATTCAATCAGTCGTTGTATTACTTATATTTGTTTTTATTTAATTTCTCACCAACACTGTAATTTTATGGAAACTAGTTTTTTAATCAATCCCAATTAACGTGACACAGTATGCCTAATAAACGAGTTCGTGAATGGATGTAAAATCAAATCGAACTATCATAAAACGAGATGAGCTAGGGTATTGGGGCAAGATTTAACTGTCTTGGAATCGGCAATGAAAAATACGAGCAAAAACAAGCGTAAGATGCGACACAGCGTCCATAGAGATGCTTCCGAGAACGATATATTATAATTTTAGGGCCAATGGTGTCATGGTTGAATTCACAAGAAATCGTCGGAAAATGAAATGGACCGAATTCAACAGCATAACTAGGCAGTACGGCGTAAATCGACTTGTAAAGAAAATTTTCTACAAATAACAGCCAACCATAACGATAAGCAATGCAGCCAAAAATAACGAACAACAAACATTACCGTGAATTCATCGAATGAAAATAATGCACCGCATGAAGACGACCCGACTTCACACTACTTGGCATAAACAATAATTGTATCCGTAGTAAATAAAATTTTCCTTATTTTGAAAATAATATGCCATTTATAGAACACGAAGCGAAAACAACAAGCTGTGGTATAAATAGCTAGTAGTCGTTTAGTAGTAAGTAACCTTAGCGACAAGTGTCGGCGCTACGCCATATAAGCAGGTGATTGCAGCTTTCGTAACAGCGCGCTGTCCGTCATCAACTCACGCGCACACTGGCACCGCGAAGCGCGGGGAAAGTTGCCGCCGAATTGCATAAATACGTATTGACTATCTCATATAATCACCATTGATTTCATTACCATTTTGATTTTATAAAGTTTATACGTTTAATAAAAAACTTGGAATGTGGCCAAAATTTCGAATCCGTTTTTGTATTTTACGATTAACCAGTGCCATCGTAGTCATTACTCACAAAATTTATAAATTACTTATGTATTCGTAGACACGTTTATTATATCTACTCATTTCATTGCTGTTTTACCTTGAATAGACAACAAGTATATTATTTACCCTATTTATATTGATACCGAATACCCGACGAATACACTATTTATATTGATTATGCCCCACCTACCAAATGCAACAACGTCCTGACATGATGAAAGAAATATAAACCACATCATGGGACTTCCGGCATGCACTATCAAGGTTACATTGCAATGAACAACAAACAACATTAAATCTAATAAACCATAATGTTTAAATTAGCTAGAGCGTATGTACGTTATACGACATAGATAGTATAACAAGTAAACAGTGCACAGGAAATCAAATCCACCATTTCGCAACATGGTATCTGGGTCAAGTAAGTGCGTTAATGAGACTCGGAATATTAGTCTAGGACGTGAGCAGTGTAAATGATGAAGCAAAAACATTTGACTTTTATAAGGTATTAGCAATTAGTATAAATATGGCCTCATATGTATCGAAGTCAACCCACTAACGTCAATCAAGCGGCGAAATGTTAGCTCAATGTCGACGAGGAGATTAACCTCTCACGAGAGGGCTCGACATCCGACCCTTTCATATCACAATTCCTAATCAAAACTATTCGACCCGTACCAGTTCAAAACAAGGACACACGGTAATTATGGAACTCGATCGAACCATTACAAATTGAGACACGATTGTACATCTCAAGACAAACGGTCATCCCATAAAACACATTGCTACTTGTTGACATATACAAATCACTGTTGTTTATAAAAGAGAGATAAAACGGAAAAACAAGTTATAAAACCATGTCGTTTCCACTTGTCGTTATTCATCTAAAGCTTTGATGTTTGATGAAGTACGTCCACAGTTCCTTTGAAGAACCCCCATTTATGATGAAATTACGAGATGAAATTATGAGACCATGCTGGAAGTTGGTGATAAAAATTAATCACCATAAATAGATATTGCCCTTAGTTTTGCGACATAGAAATATTTGTCTATAATACACGAGTATCGTAACTGCACAATTATTTGCCTACATTTCTAGATAACCTTTTTGCAATAAGCAAACGAGGGGAAAGATAGCAGAAATTACATTCAATTCAATAAGAGATAAATGCTATTATAATTCATAATTAAAACAATAAACACGTGACTAAGGTATATTTAATTTTTAGTATCTGCAATGTGTTCAGCTTACAGATAGGGAGGGACTAATAGAAAAGCCTTGAACAGCACATAGTCTCACTCGCAGTGGAAAATGTCTGGCTAAATCATTACGCGGTTTATGTTAATAACGTAAAGGGTGATAAAGCACGCACAAACGCTCATAAATGTGTTGGCACCATTACTGTTCTAGCTACTTCGTAGTTATCTCACGTCGTGTTCTAGAGACCTTCTTCAGTATCAGCGTTGAGAAAATAATATTCATAACAGGTTCTAACCTTAAGACAATCAATGTAACAACCACTGCTATGGGTTCCAATAATTATTGTAACATTTGTAACAGTGTTTGAGCCAAACTAAATATCTGCTTGGTTATTGAAAGACTAGCTTCTGCCCGCGATTTCGACACACTCGCATCGTAGCCTGCCCGGGCTATAACTTCATTTTTGCTTAGCGTTATTTCTGATTTTTTTTCTTTTTGCTCGTATCCTAAGGGTTGTAACCCTTTAGCCTTCCTCAAAAGCTGGGCTATCAAATGCAGAAGATTTTGATATTCCGACTGGTAGTTCCAGAGATTAAAGCGCTCAAACAAGCAAAAAAAACAAACGACCTCTTCAACATTATTTTTAGTATAAGTATACATTCTGAAGTACACCAACACTTCAATATTAACGAAAACATGCAAGTACGTTTTCACGCTGGTTGGTAAATCATTGGAAACAACAAAGGAATCGACGTAGATACGATCGAACACGTCGATGGGTCACGACGACGCGAAAGCATGCACGATCTTAAAGTCAAAACGTCGGGTAAACAAAGGGGTCAGCGCACGCGCCGACGCCACATTTTATATCAGACCAACTAATGCAATGTACTGAAATGAAAGCTCTCAAAGACATACGTTAAGCAAACTTTAAAAAAAGAAAATATTTGCAACGTTCAAAGTTGAATATGTAGAATCATGAAGAAATACAATCTTTTTCCATTATTTCTAGATCTATTTCATTTTATACATCAAATAAACGATTTATACAAAATACAGGATGTTAATTGCCATTTTAGTAGTATACGCTCGTGTGAATTTCTACAGCACGATAACCGTGACAAACAATTCGTTTAGATATGCTTACGATTTCTTCTCAGAAATTATCATGATGTCTCTTTAAACTTAGAATAAATGTGAATTTAAGTGGCGAGAGCGCAGGGTCAACTGGACATTTGGCGAGATAAGTAAATAGTTATTTTGTAATAACTATTTTGCAATTTTACCATATTGTTCTTCTGTTCATCACATGCTGCAAGCATTTGCAAATTTGAAGAAAACAATAACATCGGTCATGATGTATCTACAACTTGCAACAAAAAATTAAAATGTGCAAGTAAAATATATAGGTACTGAATAATATAACTAAAGTACGTTCTCTTGAAATGCATGCAGATTTATCTTTGCAGAAACATGCAAGGAAAATAGATAAGTCCGTGTCATGGGTCATTAGTTTCAATGTAACAAGAATGCATTTACGAGAGCTAGATACAACAACATGTACACAAACAATGATAATTGAAACGAAGAACAAACGTCGCATGTATAATAAGATGGTAGCAAGAAGCGCACTGAATACAGATTAATTGGTAACAATAAATAAACCTACAGACAAAGAAAATACAGACGTTGTGAACAAAGATTCCGGTTTAAAACTGCCTGCTGATGTTTTTGAGATTAATAAATTGGCCTTTGAATAGTTCGTAGACCCCATGGTAAAGTTTATAGTTATTACAAGGCGACCACGTGAATAATTATATAATAGAGAAGTCATATTTTTATGAGAAATATATTAAAAACGATACACCTAATGCGGAGCTAAAAAAAATATGGCATACCTAAAACGTTTTAGCAACGGGACGCCAAAGTTCGGCAATGCGATGGCATCGATACTGCGTACGTGACGAGAAACATTCATTTACAAAATTATCGGATATTCTAGACTGATATGATTCCAACTATTCCATGAATGACTAATGAGCTAGAACCAACAAATACATTTGAAATTATATGACGTGAGCGTTAATTTGATGGATATAAACCAAACAGCAAATGGAAACGTTCAGCTCGGCCACATGTGCAACCGTTAGGAGGAAACTAATATTATCCAACATCACGAGAATGGTATAAATCAAAACCAATTACATTCAATTTAGAACTTTTAATTTCTACCATGAATGATTTGGTAATCAATAAATTGAATAATTGGTACTGAACAAATTAAATTAACACTTATAATAATCTAACTAAATAACTGCGCTTTTTTGCGGTACACATGTAAATTTTCCTGTAGTCACGCAAAGCTGCGGTGAGTAAATTTAGAGATAAATTACTCAAACTATAACATTGACCAACCATGTCACCAATTGGCGCTAATAACACACCGCTGTTTTTTTCAATTTTAATACAATTTTACGACTTGTGTGATATAATTAACAAGGTATTATTGCAACGCATTATTGCTTAAGCATAACTGGCAGATTGTGGGTGTAACATGGATATACTTCTGCTGAACCTTTCGGGGAAAAAGGCGTGATGTTATGTTATGTGTTATTATTGAAATGGTTCCGCGACATTAACATAGATAATGTACACGGCACGCTAGGATTTAACCAAACATTTATGCAACACTTTGTTTAAATCATTACTGGTATTCAATTTGAATATCATAACAAGTATGCGGAATTCGTTCTGGCAAAAACGAATATGTAAAGCAGAGGAAAGGTAACTCGCCAGCAATGTGCCGGCTTCATCAGGCGGTCTAGCCACACCCTTTAAAACAATTGTCGTTGAACAGAAAAATAATGCATTGCAAATTAAACTAGCACAGATAATTTACTTCTCGTTTAGCTAAGCTAGGAACTGATTAATGATCTTCGGTATGCTAATTCGTTTAGAAAATAATGAACTGACACTGAGATGGATTCTCTCGAGACAAAAGAAACAATTGCAAATGATAAATTTTACAGATATTATATGCAAGACGTTACGGCAAATTTTAAATTATTTACAACAGGAAAGGTTTTCAAAAATAGAAAATCTTACGTTTAGTCAGACACACTTTGAAGTACATAGTATCTTATATTATCTACTTGTAAACCAATTCCAAGTGATACTTATTATAATAATGTTTGAAGATTCCTTCCTTGAATTCTGGTGCTCTAACATTAGGGTTATCGATTTTATGTCCAATATATCTTTGGGCTTAAGCTTTGGGTAACCGCTTAAGGTGATTTAAAGAAATATATTCGCCTTTCATTGCTGTCGCGTTTGCGTCCGCAGTGACCCAATTCTGAATTAAGAATGATATATTATTTAAATAATCCGTGCCTCGGAAAGCACGTTAAGCCGTTGGTCCCGCCTGTCATTTGAGCATCTATGACAGTCGTTACGGGTCGTCAGAAGCCCGAAAATCTGACAGCCAGTCTTCAAGACGTCAAGGGGTATCGTATTACACAGTTGCTGGGTTGTGGTGGTCAGATAGGCAGTCGCTCTATGTAAAATACTACTAAATTTTACATTTAGTATTAGTTTTAGTATACTGCATTTTTACCGGTTAGACTGGAAGCCGACCCCAATATAGTTGGGAAAAGGCTAGGCAGATAGATATTATTTAAATAATCATGCCGGAATCCGCCCCGATGATACGTGAAAGACAAAAAATACTTTCAGTTACTAAAATGCCAACATAATAAGGGAAAGTTGGAACATAGAGTAACACGTCTTTTCTGTTGTTTATTCTTGCATTAGTTATATGATACAAACTTAGAAAAAAAATAAGCAAGAACTGAATTCCTATCGCAGTGAAACAAACACTATCCAATTGTGCAGGGCAACTGTTAGGTACTTGATCAATAAATCAGTGCCCTCAATAACAAATCGTATCGATCTTTTGATACACGCAAGCGTACTTGATTAGGTACTTATAGAAAACAAGTGGATTACTTCCTCAAATCAACTTCATTCTTAACTTGGTGTTATAATCACCAAACATGTTTTGGAATTTAAGGAAAACGAGACTTGAATCCCAGTAGGAGGAGACCACATTCTTAAACTTGATACTATACTTAGAGAAAAAAATGCTACGTGAGCGAAATACAGCATAGACTAAATTGTGAGGAATTTATCGGAGCACTGGCACCTTGCAACTTGCAGCCAAGAGCGGTGCTGTGCATAACACAATACTCAAGTTACGTCTATTGCTGAGAAAAATGTAGGTCGTGTCCGATTTCATAGCGCAGCGGGACTTGCACAACTTAATTCAAACTGCCAATGGCAAATTAACAACAAACTTTCGATATTTCTAGTGTTTAGTATATTTCACGCTTCGCCGATTTATTGTAAGTACATCGGCGATTAGATAAAACATCCAATCTGACTTCGATTGAATCACTGCATGAGTTATCGATTTTAAATCGACATAAGTACGATTTCATGGTCAAGAAAGGAATTAATTTAAATCTCACTAACATCCGGATCATGGGCATATATGGCAACTGGTAATCATTACGCACGGAAGTTATAATTAGGAACAACCTAAGCTAAAAACAATTTTGTTACGGTCAATAATTTCTTGCTTTTAGACCTTTTATGGACATCGGAAGACAGGCACCTTTATTAAGACCAAAATGCCATTAACATTAATAAAACATTCTATTTTTTTTTTCATTGGATGTAGCTACCAAAAGCTCAGAAATAAGTATGTAATTAAAATGGGGACAGATAAGTAAATTAACAAGTTTAGGTTTTACCCCGAGGCGTCATCTGGCTATGGTTCACCAATTAACGTAATTTTTTCTAATGAAACATAAATTAATGTGTATAATGTATTATAATATCTTTTTGTAATCCTCTCGTGTTTTAAGCAGTGGTGGGATTAAAAAATAACAATAAAAAATTAAATAAACAAGAAGACAAAGAACATTAATTTTAGCTAGTAAGAATTTATTCGTTGGTCAATACGTATTATGAAAGAATAAAACTTAATGAAAAGGTGCGTAGTGTGGGAAAGGCGTAAGGGGTCACGGACGTACACTCGGTTCTCGTTTTCACTTGCAGTGGTCTGTGGGTGCAACTTGAGGCACCTCACCACAGTCTAACTGACGCCTACCGACAATTGCTAACTTCTCGCCGCTTGTTGTTTCTCCACAACATCGCCGTCCAAGACAGTCGTAAAAGTTCCAACAAGAACAAGCCGCAGGTTCTACAACTATCTTAGTATCTACGATGTCTACGAGCTCGTAGTATTTACGTTTTCATAGCTTCTCTTTAATTATTTATCTTTATTGCTACAGTTCAATGCTCTCTTCAAGTGTAACTTGAGAAAATTTAGAACTTTAGAAGGTAATTTGAAAATAATTTCGCAAAGGTATCAGTTTTAAAACAGCATTGAAATCTGTTTGGCAATTTTTGGGCAAATGTATTCAAAATGTACGTAAACAAAACTAAGAAATAGGCTTAAAACGGGTAAACAAGAGTAAAAATTGTAAAGTGTCACACGAACATGGGATCGATTTAAAACTTCAGTATCACACAAATCACGGTAGTGTTACGGGCTTTGGACAAGCACCGACCTCCTTTCCCCGTTGCACTGGCGCAACGAATAAACAGAATAACTAGACGAAGATGACGGCGTACGAAATCGTAGCGGAACTTGCGCTCGCGACTTTCACTACCGTACGGACACGCGTGCTCGTGCGCAGCGTGCGAATCGCGCGCCGCTGTGAATGCTACTAATGACAAACGCCGGCCGACTCGCGCCGATGGTGGGGCAGCTGGATGCATATCGTCAACATCTGATAATAAACATACCTTCTGAAACCCACCCCCTTACTACTGACAGCGTTATCTGTTTTCAAAGCCTAGATATTTCGTTTCGCTCATCTGCGCCAATTTCTTTATCGTTGATGTCACTCGTGCCCCACATTTTGAGTCATCAGTGAGAAGAAGTGTCGCAAGTAAATATACGAATATGTAAATAATTTTTTGGGATCACATTTTTATGAAACGTCAAAACAAATTACATTTATTCATGCTAAGCGCAACAACACGTCTTTTAGTTAAAATCGTATAATAATTCGGTGTGTCTTAATTACTTGAATCACGGTAACCCGTAATAATAAGGTTTGATGAATACGACAACCCACACAAGTGATTTGCGGTTATTGTATTCAAATTACATCTGCTCCTATTTCTGTAGATTGCTCGTGTGGGCAACTGGGCCGTTCGTGGTAGGGTGCCCTACCTTTGTATTATTAAATAATAGCGCAGATCGATCTGTTTGATGGCCTGCACTGCCATGCAATTGAACAGAAGGCGGTATTGATTTTCCAGCTTAATTATAAATGTGGTTCTTACTGGGTCAGTTTCTTGTACAAAAAATACTTTTGTTAAAAAGAATATTATCGGTTTAGCCGATTCTATATGAAGTAACAAAGGTCTAGTGGAAGGTGTGCTCATCATAATGAAGTCAGAACCAGACGGTACTGAGCAGCATTCCAACATTGAATTTAAGATAGACGCAGACAAAGATTTTCATCTATCATGAATGTATTTTCCTGTTCAGCATTTCTCATTGCTGTCATTTATATTTTTACTGATTCAATGAGATAAGTAGCGTGTAAAATAGTTCAAAAACAATAAAGTAGAAAATAGATAACCGAAACGCGGTCATTTATATACGCATTTTCCGAACAATTTCAGCGAATCATGAAATATGTGAAGATAAAAGTAGTAGATTTTTTGTTTATCCTCGGTTGTACTTCAGGCGTATCAGATGATGACTCCGCTTAGGTATAATGCGCACTTATTACTCAGATTTATAGTTTCAGCAAGTTCTGAAATCTGCGTTTAGATTTTTCATGCAGGATGAGGTGGATACAGGCAATGTTTATTTATTTATTTCCTGACTAGGCTAAAACTTATGAGCATATAGCCCTGTTTCAGTGTCGCTTTTTTATGAAAATATTATTTCAGTTTAATCGGATGTAAGTAAGTAGGTAAGTACATGAAAAACGGATGGCTCCAAGCGGAAACACATACAATACTTTAGTACTACCAAATATGAAAAAAAAAGTGTTTTCCGCCTTACCTACCATATTCGGTGCCAAATTTCTTCTAAATAATGTCCCAAAAAGTAATTATTATGTATATTGCTTTGGAAATGTGGGGGTCCGTGGAAGTTTTCAAAACTGCTTCGAGGACATTGCCACCCTTTTTTAGTCCCTTTTTATAGACTGAAAATGTAGAGCAAATTTAGTCGAGCAAAATTTTACCTTTGAGTTAAGTTTTAGTCACTTTTGGTGATGTCTAAACTGGTAGTATATACGATCGTAGAACATAATTTAAGGATTAAAAAAAAAAGTTTTACAAAGAGAAAAATAAATAAATAAAAAAGTCTGAATTCAAGTGAGATTGTTCCAAAAATTATTAAAAGCCGTCTAGCTCTTAAACTATAAATAATCGCTGATTATTATACATGGAAGTTAAGGGAAGCCCTTGAAGAGAGGCTTATAACTTTGCTTTTCGGGCCAGCCTACTAATTGCTACCTGATACTTGCATAGGTATACCTACTAATGATGTAGTTTTCTTACATTATTATTCAAAAAAGCGAAAAGTTATGGAATCCTCGATTAAAAACCTTCAAAATGAAGCTCGGATGAGATGCATCGCTTTATTCACCAATTTTCATTCATATTTTATGACCGCATAAATATATTAATCATTCGCGTGGTTAATCTGATCTGAATAATTATTACACATTAACACGACACGTTTAAAGGATTCCACGTTGACATCCATTGCGTTTTTACTGATGAATAGTGGATAAACATTAACAAAAAAAAGACATGAAACGTAATGGATATAAAAAAAACTCGAAATACGCGCATCATAATTTTAAGTAGACCCTGGTTAAACTGGCATATGGCGCAATCTTTGCCCTTTCATCTGACTTTGACATATTACAGTGATGCAAGAGCCTTCCATATGTTTCTGACACATGCTCCAGCTGCACCGTAAATTGGAATACTTGACTTTAGTTTCATAATTTCTAAATAACGTGACATGATACGCGTAAGCTACTGAAACTAGCGCATAAAGAGTAGGCACAATGTGGTTATTCGCTGAACAAAAGCATTACGTAAATAATGGCACAAAGACTAATTTGCCTAATCGAGACTAGAGCCACGTCACGGATGAATAACGGTGTATTTGTGGTCTGCGCTGCTTCCAATTGAAAGTGTTCGCAACGGTACTTCCGATTGTAACAAAACTTTGAACTAATGGGGCCGTCACGGACCATAGAACTTCAATATTGGTAACATATCTATTCAATAATAGAAGCAATCAAATGACGCACCATCTCATGAAGAAGCAATTTAAATTATTTAATTAAGGGGGAAGCGGAAAAGTAACATTTGAGTATGCGAAATTCAAATTTTCTTACGTTTTTTGCAATTTTCGCAACAGCATAGAGTTGTATTAATGCTTCTAATTATTATAATTCTGTAGGTACGTACTTGCTACGGCCGCTTATAATATTTTGATCAACATAATTACAACCTGAAAAATTTAAATTTCGAGCGCTACCTACTCTAGCGCATCCTCCTAAACTATCAGCTAACTGGTAGTCTGGTGAAGAGAAAAATTAACTTATTTTAGTTCTGGTTAGAAGTTCCACGAACCATTACCTATAACCACATTGACATCAGGATGGTTCACAGGAAAAATAGTAATACAGTCTTTTGCGAAGTTTTTTCCTATGATGCATCAAGGTACCGTTACTGAGGGTTGCCTAAGTAAGACGCCAAAACCCAATTGCTATTTATGTAAATTGACAAGGAAAAACCTTCGCAAAAGAGTCATTTGTATTGATCAGCAGCGGAACAAGGATCCAAAGTGAAATGTAATAGACAAATTACGGTCCATCCATATTCATTACTGCACATTATTATACTGTACAAAAGCATGTTGCAAGTCATGCTTCAGAGAAACTTGCAACGTGTTGTCACTCAGGACATAAGCTTTGTATTATAATGAATAGTATGATTATAATAATCGAATAACCTTTATAAAAATAACTTTTACGAGTAACTGAATAAAGTTTTCTACAAGATGCATTTGAGAAAGGAATAGTAGTTTTCAAACTACATAAGGTGTTGACAAATTTACCATACATTTTATTGAGTTACGTGTGCATAAAAGTGTCAGCTTATAATTATTTTGCCAAATCATATCAAATCATAATTTATTTGTTAACATAGGTAATTAAAGTACAGATCTTATGTTTAGCCACTAAACATGTCCACTTCATACTGTAAACATACATAGTGACAGAAAAATATACATAACCATAATGTATAATGGCGTTCTACGTGCAAGATTAAACACGTTTAGCAGGAAACCGTATTTTTATGAGCAATTTCTAAGTGCACTGAAGTAATTAGAAAACGCACTATTACGTTGCTTGCGTACGTCACTATATTGTGTGTATATATCGTGTAGGCGCAGTAACCTTCCACTTAAATATGGCTTCTAACAAGGGCTTCTGGTGTTGAATCAAAGATAAATCTCTTTCACGCGGTGTAATGTTTGATTGCATTAGCTCGTGACGCCATTATTAGATTCAGGAAATTTTACAGAGATGTCATTTCTATTTGCATGGCAATATGTCATCATCTGCCTAGCCTTTTCCCAACTATGTTGGGGTCGGCTTCCAGTCTAACCAGATGCAGCTGAATACCAGTATTTTACATGGAGCGACTGCCTATCTGACCTCCACAACACAACCCAGTAACTGGGCAATACGATATACCCCTTGGTAAGACTTGATGTCAGATTTTCGGGCTTCTGACGACCCGTAACGACTGTCAAAGATGCACAAATGGCAGCCAGGACCAACAGCTTAACATGCTTTCCGAGCCACGGAGGAGTCTCAGTATGTAAAGATGGTTACCCATCCACGGCCAACCCCGGCAAGCGTAGCTTAACCTGATGGATCGACCTGTGCGGCTGTTAGTACTTAGCCACGAGCTCCTTTTGTATTACATGGAAATATGTTTCAATAAAATTTGATATGACTCTGGCCTTTGTGCTAACATATTTGGGGACGGTGCAACATGTGACCTCCTTCTATACTAACAACCGTCTCCATTTCCATCACTTCCCTAAAAATAACGAACATCATATATTCCACTTTTACCGATAATTCGTGTTCAGATAACGTTGGGAGTTTACAAATTGCGAGGCGCAGTCCGTCGACGGTCCTCATCAAAACTTGCGATGTTCTGGCTAAGTCCCAAAAAGTTAAATCATCGACCGTTGCTTTCATTATGGAACTAGCGACCCGCCCCTGCTTCGCGTAGTTTATACAGTGTGTTAGGTTAAACGGGGGTCATACTTTCAGGTTGTATAGTAGGTACTCATGTAAATCAACTTTTTTGTCCACGGGACCAACTCTGAAATGTGAAAAAAATATTTCAGCTGTACCATACATTTTGACGAATTATACGAACATAATTGTACTGAACAGCCCATTTTTTTTTCGTGATTTCAGGTATAGTTCCATAGTCCAAGTTGTTCATTTTCATTGAGTATATTACCTAGGGGGTAATATACTCATGAAAAGTATATTCCTCGTTTAACCTAACACACTCTATTTAAGTTTACTATTACGTATATACACAAACTTTCCGGAATGAATATTGTTAATTATGGTGAAAACCGCATCAAAATCCATTGCTTATCTTTAAATTAATAAGGGGCACACAGTCAGACGAGAAAAGCATCTTCAACAATCATATCGTCATATTTCAGCCAATTTACGCTAAACCGTAATGAATTATACACCTAAACCTTCCTCATGAATCACTCCGTCAATTGGTGAAACCTTATGAAAATCCGTCCGGTAGTTTTCGAGTTTCTCGCGGACAGACAGACGCGGCGGGGGGACTTTGTTATATAGCAATATATTTATGTAGTGATGGTGATACACGTTTTGTAGTACAGGAACAAGTGACACAGATAATGGCAAATTGGTAATTCGTGTAAAGTGTTGTAACAACTGATTTAGTGATAGATATTTTTTTTAAGTTTAGTTTTTATTTACGCCTAAAGGAAAACATTATGATGAGAACGATTTAACTACTTAGGTCTGAAAGACGAAAGTTGCTTATGTCCAACAATGGGAATAATATCAATCTAGAGGCATTCATTAAACAAAGTCGCCACTGTGGCGAGTATAATTATGTTTTTACATGCTCAAAGAATCATAAAACATCTACAATTTCAGTAAGGGACAAAAACGTAGTACCTAGTAAATATAAGATTAGACAATAATTCTTCCGAAAAACCACCCTTATGGGAATGCACGACTTTGTACTCGGCGTTAGTTTAGCATAGAAACGAGATTCTTGGACATCGCGTTGCGTTTTTTAGAATTTGCGTGTGTTGTGTACTCTCAGAGTTGTCGGAGAAGCCTCGTAGCCATGTCGTACAGATCTCGTAACAGCAGTCAAAGAAAAGAAAGCGCAAAGGTAGCTCGTAGCCGTATCGTAGCGTTCTCGTAGGCCCATCGTAGACATTTTGTGCCTGCGCCTGATCCAGACCTACGCGTCTCCTATGAGACCATAGGAGTCGCGTAGGCCCATCGTAGACGTCTCGTAGGCCCATAGAAGACATCTCGTAGATGTCTTGTAGGCGCCTCATCCAGACGTCTAGTTAAGGTACTGTAGAGGTTTCGTAGCCCTCATAAACTTATTTCGAAAACGAAACGAGACAGCAGCTACTGCAAGGCATCAGCGCTGGACCAACGCCCAATGAGGAAGCGCCCTTACACTTTTACAACTTGAAGTTTTCCTTATTCCGCTACTGCGCATTATTTCTAGATAATGCGACGTGTTGACAGTGTTAATCATTCATATCATTGCTCTCAACACATACACGTTGTAAAGGGTGCGTAAATAACTAAACGCTATTGTTACTGATCAGGAAGAACGACTGAAATGTTTATTAAACAGACTGCAACTGCGAGTCATCTGTGCGACTACAACACATTTGTTTACTTTCGCCTACTGTAAACCATCCTTAAACAACTACTGTCGTGACGCACTTAACTGACGACTCAAATAGATGAACACGAAGGTACAAACATCTCCTAGAAATTTAGGTGGAAAATTCTTACATCGGAAAACGTTACGACGTATAAGGTTGTACATAAACCAACGGGTAAAAAATATGGAAAATTCAATGGTACAATGTGCCCAAATCTAATAATATCGGTGAAAACTCTCTCACATATGGAGATTTACAAGCGCCTCGTGAATTTTGTTTTATTCACTCGTATTCGTGAATAATATTTGTCGCTTACCTATTTGCTCGGTAAGCTCGATTTGATGATATGAATATTCATGACAATGTGGTAATAAAGCAAACGTACGCTATGCTAGAGGAGCGACGAAGCCATGCTGGTGACTGTGTGGGCGTCGTCGGCGGCGACAGAGTAACATAGCTGAAATTTTAACAAATTTGGATTTCATTGCGATCCGAAGAAAACAATAAGACCACTCGCTCACTCCCGAATAAAACGAGATTGATGACATGAAATGTAGCTGATTACCACGAAGTGAACGCAAAACATATACAAAGAGGAGAGATATCTCGGTTGATGGAAAAGTGGCTTGCAAACACGTCCACATGACGTGTGAGCGATGAGCTCGGCAAGAGTTCGTTGATTTTGATAAGGATTCCGGTCAGAGGCCCGAGGAAGGGCTTCGCTGGTTTACCCATAACAATGAACACTGAACAAAAAAACAATTTAGTACGCGTATTTTAAACATACTCAAAAAAAAACTGTAAATTACCATATAACTTCAGTTGTGTAACAAAAAAACAATATGTTAATAATATTTTTCTTAGAGATCTTCATGACATGACTAAAATAAAGATGCGGTACCCAGCAGCTGAACAATAGCAGCGCGGCACACTACGTACAAACATTTTTATCTTGACAGGTTTACTTAGGTACTTCAATGTGATACATAAGTTTCTAAGAAACATACGTTAGTCTATTATCAAAAAAACTGATATAATGTTAATTATAATTATCTGATGATCGGAAGAAGGTCACAAGTAATTATTGACAATGAATGCAATTGAAAGTCAGGTTCGGGATGCCAGCGAGTGGTCTTTGGTGTTATGATAGTTCGATCGAGTACTCACTCGATCTCGGCACTCCACAGTTCGTCCTCGTCTTCGTTACTTTGCATTTTAATTATTAATAGAGTTTTTTATATGCTTCTATCTTCGCGCCTGGAAACTACTCTACACCTGAAAATAGGTATGGCGGTGCTAACTTTATTTATCAAAGTTGAATCAAGAATTTCTCGTCTTCATACAATTTTACGGTATATATCGAGAAAGTTCTATGGAGAACATTTTGAAGAGATTTTCAAAATGGCGTGATTTTAGAGGAATGTTTGAACAAACAAGACTTTTCAGTAGTCTGCTAAAGGCGTGTGCCGTTCTTTAAGGTAAGAAAATATAAGCGGCTTTGACGTGCATGCAGCGTGAAATTAAGACCTGTCTGCATTAGGACATATCTATAAGGTTAGCTAAACCTTAAATAAAACAACGTGAGGAAAAGCGATTTCATATTACAATCAGGCATTATGTCTTTATAATGTAACATACTGCAATGGTCCCTTAAGTTCTGCATGCGTGATGATGTCATCAATTAACATAATTTGGATTTAAGCCCACGATCATACTTATATGAACGTACACGTCAAAAGAATGACTCCCGCGACTGACTGAACATAATACATATTAATTAATTTCCCAACCAAAATTGGTGTTCTTGAAAGATATAAGTGTTATAACGCATCTTCAACAATGGACCATTTAATTGGTTTAATAACTCATGTTTTCAATGGTCGTGACGTAAAACTGCTCATTCAACGTGAACAGCGGACAGTGCAATTTGTTTTAAATCTTTTGTGACTTTACACGAATAAATCAGAATTGAGTTCTCATTATACGTGAACGTGACATATTACAGCTTACAATGGTTACTCATTAACATTGATGTATTTAATACCTCATGTTATCAGATAAAACTTCAGCATATTATACAATCTAAGATATTTTCAGCGGTGCCTGTCTCAATAAAATTATATTACATGTCTGATCATACTCAGTTATAAGACAAATTTTGTACATACCTGGTAAAGAAACCAAAAAAACTCATTTAGAACGAGTGCACTCCTCAACGTTAACTGACACAACAATATGGGCCACTGAGCCAGTGGAATTCACCATGAAAACTTAAAATTGAAACAACAGTGTATCAGCAAAGCATTGCAATCAACTGCCGCAATAATATCGAAGGAACCAACACTTATCTTGGAAACATTACCAACACGAAATTAGTTATGATAACAAAAGTTGATTAATTGTATATACCGATATATTGTTTTTCGTTAAATATCATATTATCCTTCAATTTCTTCAACTGGAAGGAAACATAATCATAAGTTTGCATCATACATTCAAGCTGTACCTACGTTTAAGGAATTTCCATAGAAATAAAACTGAGATAGAAGTACTTGACAGTCCCTTCAGTGTACGATCAAAAAAGTAACAAGCTAAAGTGGAAAATGCTGAAAAATTCCGTTCATCTCTGAGTCGGACATCCTCCATACAATGTACAAGGTAAAACGGGATGTACTCGAGTCGCGGCCAACGATGTGATGCATTACAGTCGGATGCAGCTCTGTGCAGCATCATACATCGTCAAGTGTCCAGCTGGCGCCGCCGCCAATCATTCAATTACATGCAGAGCATAAACGATTCAATTGCGGAATTCGCTTCAACAATGTTAAAACTGTACTAATAAACGCCCGTGCGCTTTGAGCGATCATATAAACGGTTACGTCACTTCATTAAGTGCATCCGTCAAGGTGCGTAGAGGCTAATTCGGTCACTGAAGTCAAATTATTTAGCCAAAGCCAGTATACATATCCAGGCGAACAAACGTGGAACTGTAAAAGCTAGATGGAAAACTTCCATGAATTGACTCAAGACAAATAGTAAGAAATTAGTTCCACTCTTTGTTAACTATTTAGGACACAATATTCTAGAATTTTCACGAAGCACGAGTCTCGATTTAACAGACAGATTTCTTACTGATCTATATTCGCATCCAGATCTGTGCTTGAGCTCCGTTTTAGAAAACGGGCCGGAGCGAGGACATTATAATCCAATAAAACGATTCTGCGCACATTAGGCATCACATAAACACTTTTAAATGGTATTGTGCCAGTACTTTTTGTCTCAAAACCAATTCTACATATACTCCAAAGGCCAACCACTGACTCATATAGTCGCTTTCTCCGTCCCTATATCCCTATGTATGCTTAAATCTTTAAAACTACGCAACGGATATTGATGCGGGTTTTTTTAATAGATAGAGTGATTCAAGAGGAAGGTTTATGTGTATAATTTGTCGACATATTTTGCGGGCGAAGCCGCGGGCTAGTAATTTTAATATTTTGGAAAGACATGGAATTTCATGGAGTTTCATCTCTTTCTCACACTGAAGTTATATTCAAATAATACTCGTTTTGAGGTGGTGGTTGGACTGGTTGGCCTCCAGGTAACATTTAAACGTGTTGCAAAACGAAATACTTCCTATGAACATGAAATAGCCAAGTTATTTTTGAAGATGAAAATTTTACCAGTAATTTACTTCTCGTAAATATTTGTATAATATAGTCACAAAAGCGACAGATGACAGTACAGAATTTAGGAAATAGTTGTTAACAAAACAAACTTATCTCGTCCTTTTTACTTGAAATAGCCAAACAGAAATTTGATGGGACAAACAAAAAGCGGGGGCTCGACTATTATCTTATTATACAACAATCTGTCTGCTATCTATCTCTCAGTACTGCGCAGTTCCTCAAATGATCAATAAACAATTCAATTGAATTACCAGAAACACTAAAAGTGAAACCAGGAAGGAAAACTGTAAGAAAATCATCGTGTAATAATATATGCTTTGTTTATCAAGTAATATTAAATCGATACCTATCGTTTGTTTTGTAACATTTTATCACTTTCCTGTCATATTCTGAGAACATTTCATACATCTCAAGAGAGTGACTCTTGACGAAATTACATGAGTGTCGGATTAGATGTAACGATAAATGCTATCGTTCTAAGCTCCTACAGTAGTCCGTATCTGTTTATTTGACACAGACACCAATAACCTGATAAGTATTGCGCACCTTACTCCAATATAAACTTGAGTCCGACCGAAAACGAAATCGAAATTCAGCCTGATTTGAATTTCCGCCCGAAAACACAAAACGAACGAAAACGCAAATCAAATTTCGGGCGAAAATTTCCGAAAAACGAAAACGAAATTCGGTCAGACATAAACTCCTACCGACCTCATTGACGACATATTGAGTGCCTGTATTTTCAATCAAATAAATAAAGACCAACAAATGCGAGGACGGATGTACTATATCAAGTTTAAGTACTCAGCCTGAACGCTGCCAGATCCGCCAGCTGCGAGAACAAGGAGTACTTAATCAACGTGATGAGACAATAGTTGTCATCCTATAAACCCACATTGAGATGCTAATAAGAAAAGGGAAAATAGATACGCTTGTAGCCAGCAAACGTTGGGCTGTGAAATTGATTTCGCGCTAATGCGACGACAAAGCGGTGCGTTGTGTGTCGCGGGCGACGCGTGACAGCACGGTTACGCGTACAATATCACATGGCCTCGTGCACCCGTCGCCGTCACGATCCGAGCCTACAAAACACTATAGTACTGCCTGTCCAGACACAATACTCGAATGAAGCCAAGTACATTGTCAAGACGTCTCACATTAAAAGCCGTTGTAAACATCGAAGAACTCTTGCGCAACGGAAAATGTAGGAAAATTAAACTGGATGAGTAACCTCTGCACATCGAAGGGCTATTAAAACACCATTGTTGTCAAATTAGTACCTCTAATAGTGCTGGTGGCCTATTTGTTACGTTTACAGAGGATGCTAACCTCTAAGAAATCGCTGTACACTAACCATAGATTTTAGTAAAACATGTGTCATCAATTTAACAGTGTAAATAACTGTTGGTTGACGTTGTTAAAGAAAAATTAAAATGCAAATTGTTGGGAAGTCTCAGTCAGAAAAGGAAAAAAATAAATAATTTAATAAAGTGGAAAAAAGAGGCCGCACAATAATATAAAATACATTTACATTTTATTTGGTTTTTCTTTGTGTGGAACAAAGAAAACATAAAAGGATTATCTACTGTAGGAGGAACTGTATGAGCTTTATAACCCCTCTTTGAAATACTTGATTTTGCTCGCGGCTTCACCCACGTCGATGTTAGACAATCATACAGTATCCTAGTAATAGTAATAGTCCAAAATAGCTCCCAATCAGCATGATTTTTGGGACATCTTTAACATTCGTCCTCTTATTTCAGCCAATTTCCACAAAACCTTAATGAATTACATATTTAAACCTTCCTAATGAGTCACTCCGTCTATTGGTGAAAAGCATAAGAAAATCTATTCGGTAGTTTTTGAATTTATCGCGTTCAGACAGACAGTACAGACAGACGCGGTGGGGGGGGACTTTGTTTTGAGCAATTTAATGATGCATACATTCATATTCTCACATTACGTAATATTCACCAAAGTCTACTGAAAGGCGTTTCAGACTAGTTGCAAGTCTCATAACAATAATCAACTAAATCGGCGGTATATCCATCGAATTTAGAAGTTACCAAAAAGCCGAGATGTAGGGATCCGGGCCAAAATCAATACTGTGGTGCAATCAAAAACTCAAGACACAAGTGGAAGGGCCTATCGTAACCGTAAGTAACAAGAGCCAGACATCCTATCTAAGAGGCTATAGCCAACCGCAAACATGCTCCGCCGGCGGTTTAGAATATATAGCACAAAAGGAAACAATGACGGGGTGATCCGGCCTGGCGCCCCCGGTCCACCCTCACCCACACCGCGATGGTGTCGTCGCCTAAACGTTTTATATCGGCCAAGGACGGCCTGGGACATGCACAGCGGAACTGAGCACTGCAACGATTCCACTAGCTAACCAAATATGCGAGACTGACGAGCCGAAACTGGGCCGACGAAGCCTAGCCACGTCGATTGTGATTCACGATGAAATCATTTTATTAGTCGACTGTGCTATATTGTTCGACACTCTTTGAGTGGCTTGAGTAATTGTATTTTTATTTATGCCTTTCTGTTTTTCAGCCTGTTTATATTGTTGTTGATTATGTTCATGTTTAGCAGATCTAAAAGAGAAGGAAATCTTTAAATACCGTATCTTCTTCTTCTTCGTGTCGTTAGTTACTAACCTGGTGTCAGAGTTTTAATGCTGCCCATGGGCCTCTAACTTAGCATCACATGCTGTTGAGAAATATCTCTCAGGCATGCCGGTTTCCTCACGATGTTTTCCTTCACCGATTTTAAGCAAGTGATAATTATACAATACGCACATGAATCCGAAAAATCAGAGGCTTGGGTTCGAACTCGAGACCTATGACTTGACAGTCTGAGGGTCACACCTAGTGGTGTCACCTAGTGGATAGCCTAGTGGCTATCACTGCTTTTACCGTATGAAAGACAGGCTTGGAACTTAATCAAATAACTGATGACATTAGCTTTAAATATGTGCGTATGCTGACGGATATCTTTGCTTACGTAGTAAATTACGTCAAACGAGGCAAGCAAGAAGTGTACAAAGTCATATGATATGATATTAAAGTGCACTTAGGAGGCAGCAAGACGTCGACACCACGGTGGCTCAGTTTACGGCACGGCGTGGCGCAAGCTTTTTAATTAAATGGCGTTATAAAGGGGCGCGGTAAACAAGCGAGATTAAGTTAGGAAGGCCAGCGCTACTGTCGGAGGCTGCTCGAGTGGAGATAAGGAGCCAGTAGGTGGAGGTAATGTACACACCCGAGATACAGAATGTTGCACAAGGCAAATATTTGCGCCCCGACCGACGGTTGCCGCTTAACATGCGTACTGACAGACATGTTATTCATTAAAGAAATGCTAGTTTCAGGCTAACTGACACTTCACTCAGAAAAAGTCTTCCCTGATGTTTTGTGATCATTCAAGTAATTAACTATGGAATCATAATTAGTAGCTAGTTAACACTACGCTAACCAGACAAAGAACAGTAACTGTATTCACATCACAAGACTCACATAAATATATCAAACCTTGTTTTCATAACATATTAGGCGTAACATAAGATTATCGAGGAAAGATAATAACAACCGGCTGAAAATATTACTGTTTATTGCTATGATATGATTAATTAACGAGACGACCATGTATCACATTTCTTTATCATAGTTAGATATTAATTAGGTAAATAAATGGCGAGTGAAAAGCGCCGGCGCCGCGACCTTTTGATAAAATGGAATGGTGGAATAATTCCACGAGGGAAATAGGAAAAATAACGTTAAGGCAACAAGCGGCTAATCCGTGATGCATTCGTACAAATTGCGCGTCCCACCTGGGAACAAATTGGATTCCCGGTGACGAGACGTCAGAGTCGCTCTAGTGCGGGGCGAAACCGCCCGCGGACCACTCTACGTTTAGTAAATTTAATCGCCTACCACCATATTTTTTTTAGTTTTGTTCTTCAGCAACCGTTTCGTAGCGCTGCTGGTGCAGCAAACACTTATTCAAATGATAAGTTAAATCAAAATAATCTTCCAATATTACGCCAAAATCCACTAGAGCAACTAGCTTGGTTGTTTCCACAAATCCGAACTAGCTGTCTTACATATTATACGCATTGGCACTCCGTTTAGGCGTTTAGCTTTCCATCTATTGCAAATTGCACAACTTTTGTGTACAGTTAACAGTTACTCCTAATTTATATACATCTCTATCATTCATCTTTCCATTTCAAGTTTATATTTATTCAAAAAAATTACCTACCCGGATCCAATGCCTTGCCAACAGGGCTACAGAGTTCAGTTTTAAAGTTTGAAAGTGATGTCGGGAGCCCACGACAGCGAGAGTGTTCAACTTATACTTTGTTTAAGTTTTCCTGTTTCATTCCGTCCGATAATAAACACACGTCTTCCGGTTGCAACTTTACAACTTCCATTGTTTGCCAAGACAAAAAGTTAATAGTTTTCTTCGATTTTACATTTCCTTATTTTTAATTCGTAGTTGTTTATTATATGACGCGTTGTTTATTTTATAAAAGTATCAAATGGTTAAGTAACAGTCACTGATAGTTCATGCACTCTGGCGGCTTCAATGGTGTTGCGAACAAAATCGACATCCTCTCATGACTTCGCAGTAACTACAGTGTGTTAGGTTCAACGAGGGACATACTTTTCAGGTTGTATAGTTATGAAAATCAACAACTTTGTCCATGGGACCAACTCTGAAATATGAAAAAAAAACAGCTGTTCCATACATTTTGACGAATTATGCAAACATAAATGTACTGAACAGCTTATTCTTTTTTCGTGATTTCAGGTATAGTTTCATAGTCAAAGTTGTTCATTTTCATGAGTATAGTAACCCCAGAAAGTATGTCCTCGTTTAACCTAACACACTGTATGTTTTGCCCATCATCATTAATCAATATTACATAATTATGTGTGCTTTTAATAAGATAATTCTAGCGATAGAATACTTAAGATCTGTGTGGTTATCTTTCCTAATGTTTCAGTGAAATGGTAATGAGATTTATCAGTCTTGTTTTATATATTCAGCTGACCAATGACAGGTTTTACTGTGTATTTCTGTTTTACAACAGTAGCACCGTTCATCCCGGGATCAAATTCATTAATCCTACTAATATAACAAATGAGATGGTTTGTACGTTTGGATATGCGTTACTCAACCACACAAATACGACCGAACGGAGGATTTAGATAAAATTATTCACACATTTTCATAACCAGGAATATAATACACGCTGGCACAGAACCGGATTCACAACTACTTTTCATGTATTTAACGTCAATCCAACACCCGGATATTGATCGCCAATTATTTGTAATCTAGCCTCCTTCAATAAATACCGATAAGTGTTCGTGCACGTCTTCTACAACACTATGAAAATTGATCGCGCTACTGAATCTCACGCCGTACCACTTTATACCAGATCGCGGGTTCATGACGAATGTATAATACATATAGACAAACTAAAAGGATATGCTAACAAATGGCAACACAGGGGAAATGTGACGGAAACGAGCACCGCGTCTATTAAACAGAGGTTTCCCATAAAGCCACCTGATACCTTTTCTTTCAGGAAATTGAACACTCACCGCGAGACAGCGCGGTAGCTCGTTTGTCATTATACGACCTATCAAGATGTAATTTAATAGATACAGACTTTGTGGCCGCTTCTGTATCAATTTTGTGTAATTTAAGTTTAGAAACGACAGCCATCACAATAAATTACAGTGATACCATCTAAAAGGCAATTCTAAATTTTTAAAGGTTTACGTTTGACATTGACCTTTAATGACTAATTTTCTTATCTTCGACACTGAACGACTGTTTTGCCAACAATCAAAAGGAACTTATAAATCTACCACTCCGATAAAGCACATTATTAGGTAAGTTAAAAAACGAAGTACCTACTTTACGAAACTTCATAGAATTACCTAATAGCAAGGAAAGTTACAAAGTGAAGCTTTCATGAAATTATCATCAGTTTTAGAAATCACGCGTAGCCGCAAGTCGTAAGCAAACAATGTCGGCACAAATATTTCAGTGTAATCCAATCACGATATATTAAAGCTAATTTATTGCATTTTGTGGCGTAAGTGGCCTGCAGGTAACAAGTAGCTGGCACAATGGAAACATTGACTTGCCGACAAGTTAGGCGCTGAGCAGATGATGGCCAATATTTATCTACGACGATAGAACGTATAGCAATCTACGCAATCACGCACTCGGAGGGCATGGTGACCGCGCCGCCTATGATCGTGTCTCTCGCGGTCAAAATGTCCGCCATCTGCGGAGCGCCTTAGATACATATTATGTATAAATGACAATCGGTAGTGACTTTTGCGAGAAAGCTACTTGCACCGTGAAAACGCGCGTTCAATATCATAAATACAGTGTTGTTACCCAAAAATAATAAAAAGCATGCAATATTTTTGAAATAAGCTACAATTAAATTACATTATTTAAAATACAGCCGGCCGAGGACGCGTAGACCTGAAAATTCTTTGAAAGAAAGTTAAAAGAAGCACTCACTGCCAGTGGAAGGGTCCGGTAATGCCTTCTCTAAGTCGATCCTTCAAGGAGCGTTGTCTTGCAGGGCCGGGCCCGGGGGGCAGCATGCCCGCGCCGGCCGGCACCGGGACCGGCGGCGGCGGCGGGGGCGCGCGTGCCGGCGACGACATCACTACGAAACGCGGCGCACGCGCACTAACACCACGCCCTCAACATCACACCACTGCACTACTAACGCGAGCTGCAACAAAGCAAAAACAACGAAAGCCACATAAATAAAGCGAAGCGATACGATTGAGCGCAAAATATAATTTGCAAAATTACATATAAATAAAATTGTAGTACATCGCGCAAAGGTGAAAATAAGGTGAGGTAGGTACAGTAGGCCGCACGTCAGTGGCAACAAAAGCAGTATAAGCTGTACTCTTATTCTATTTTGACTCCTTATTACGGTAAGCCCGCTCAAAATCAAAGTGTTACCACTGACGTTGGGTCGACTGTACCTACACAGCGCAGAAGGATGGAAAATAAGAGTAGAAAACATAATTTGTACAGATGTGAATTTAGGAAAATAGGATTTCTTTCTATGTAGATCTTCCTTTATAGGGCTCGGTAGTATCTGTTCGTATTTCCACTACAGCTTTCAAAAGGACTTCAAAGAAAGATTTTTATTTGATTAGTTAGTTGCCTGGTAATAAGTTATGTTGTTCATTTTAAAACCTGTGAATGAAATAATGTAGTTCGAACTATTGAACTTGAAAGCATTGGAATTAAATAAAAAGCAGGTAGTTTATTGTGCGCCTATTACTTTTATAAAAGCAACGACTAGATGCGAGTTTGTAATAACATTTTTATCAGGCGTTCATATAACAAATACGCTCAAAGCAAATGTATTGTCTTGTGTTTATATCAGTAGTTATTATTGTATTCTACGGTAGCTTTGTTTCTTATAAAAAACCAAAGAGATAAGTATATAAGTCTCATAACGCCCTTGGCACAGTACTAACATACTAATTGTTGTGTATACCTAGTGCCACTAACACTTATATCTGGTAGACTATGCAATAATATTACATACCTCTTTATAATTTCTAGAGTAAAAAAGCTGGGAAAATATATTTCCGTTATTCAGGATGAAACGTGTGTTGAAACCACTACATACGCGCGCTTTTTATCTTCTTTGTAGCTAATTGAAATTCATAAGTTGAATGATATGCAAGAAATGAGTAACGTCTAGGTCTCGTGACACAGCCGAGCTCCGTGGCATCAGGCGACAGGCTTGCCGCATGCGCCTGTCATAGCGACTGTTACAGAACTTCGTCGTTATTCCAAAAGGTGGTTTTACGATAGTCTAGTTAATCTTAAGTGCTTATCGCTTAAGGTTTATATTCCGACATAATCCTCTACGATGAAATCAGATTTAATACTAGGTTTGAGAGGTAGGTGAAGTTATACCAGACTGTCAAATTTCTCCAAATGATTTAAAACCTTAAGACGTTAAAAGTAAAGTTCGAAATCGATTGAGAAAATTTGACAGTTTGAGGTAACTTGATGTGCTGGCGACTGTAGTACTAATACCGTATCAATAGATTATGAAATCTGTCACTATTTCGAATCGATATTCATGTTGGAGCATCGTTCTAGAATCGGGCTTAACTAAGAACTCCAGACCAACATTATTTTTTACTGTCATCGCTTTACGCAAAGGCAATAATATAGACTGTATCTGATACATTCGGAAACAAAACGGACCAGTAGGTCCGAAGTTCTTTGTTTTTTGTTTGCTTTTTTTTAATTGCTTCATTTGAATTGTAGGCTACTGCCTACAAAAATAAAGCAGCCATTTTCAGAGCAGCTGTGAATCACTAAATAAATAAATAGATAAGCCACGATATTCAATGCAATGCAGCTATCATAACGTTTACTCATTAGGACCTTCGACAGCCCACTTCAATGGAGTTCCCGGGCTTCTGCTCTATGGTTTCATTTTAAAAGATCAAGACCCCCTGAACGTAGCCTACTCTACAACAACTTCGGTTTCGGCATGCACGGGAAGATAAAATCAGAAACAGTTAAAAGGTCATTCATCCATAGACTAAATAAATGCTGGTAAGCGGGATAGCAGAGCTTTTTAAAATCCCATATTAAAAAGGCAATACTGCACGGTAACTTGGTTAACTTTCCAGCAAACAGATATCATTTCTTAAAATCCCCCTTTCCTTCAGGTCTGCGAGAGAGACGACGTCAAAGAATATGAATAGGTAAATGGAAAGTTATTGTACCCTTGACCTAATTTGATTCCGTTCAAATCGAATCAATCTAAAGATGATCAATAGAACACTGTTCCCGGCGAATTTTTACGTTAACTGGAAGCCAATAACAGTTAGAAATTACTTAAGGGCGTAAAAAAGGAGCTATCGCATTTTTATTTACCAATCTCAATTGAATAGAAAACGTTTATTTGTTGGGTTGGAGAAGTTTCTGGTAACTAGTTAAGATCCTTCTGAACAGTAAAAGTTTTGTTGAGAATACACTGAAACGGACAGGCCGATAGCAAGGGGCGAAAGCGGCTATCGATCGGCCCTAACCTCTCCCCGCGCGAGCCCCGCGCCTCCCCGTCGTCCCAGCTCACCTTACGTAAGTCCAGCTGATCGCACCCACCCTGTAACCTTGGCAACGAGCCTTATGCACGCATTTCTGTATACTGTTTGTTATACATTAACTATGCATTATTTGATTACCTTTCATGAAGCATTTTACTGTCTAGAAATATATGTTATGTGCCGTCACGTGCCTAGCTCAACTTAATCTGAACCTAAAACTTGATGTTAAACATGTTATATTTGTGTACTTAATCTACAAGTTTATTGATTGCCATTTCGTATCCCGAGGGGACAAGCCTCCTAGCAAGAATATGGGACAACCTTGTAACAGTTGTAACATATTCTTGGTCGGCAAGCAGACATGTTAATTTCCTCCAACTAAATGACCCTTCATCCACCTGCCAATATGTTACATACCTACACGTGACCACGCTATAGGCTACCTACGAGAAAATGTGGATTTCGATATTTATTTCAAGTCTGAAAATCAATTCACAGAGTCTTCAGCTTTAATGTCATAATTTAAAGTCATAATATTTGGCAACAATTTAAATAAATGTAAAAAATTATTTAGTAGGAGTACATTTCAAAGTAAGTATTATAAACAAAAGTGAATATGGAAATACCCTGTTCTGAAATGCACAACATTAAACAACAAGGAATCTAAAAACAAAACATCGTAAACAAAGTTAGAGTCATAACATCGTATTTCGGACTTGGTGCTGGTACGTATTCCAAAAGTTTATAATATTTTTCTAACTGACTGAAACAAATGACTGTTGCCACAGGAAAATTAACGTTGCGGTCGTAAACATGACTGAGCAAAATTCAAGACAGTCCCTAATGACTACATGTAAAACGTGAAGGAATGTATTCGAAATTCTTGACGTCATATTCTTTCTATTCTTGACAAGTTTAATTCAAAGCATGTAAATTGCAGGATAAAGCATTTTGTCTCGTTGATACTTTTTTTGAGCGAGACCAAGAAGTTAGCTGAAACTTATTTCGAGAACATGGAACGCGTGGAGGGAGTACGCATCGGACTTAAAGGAAGCAAGGACGAAAATACAAATCAACAAAAGATCACTATGTACCCATACTTTTCTGTATCATGAAGGTACACTCTGCTACCAACACAGCGAACACTAGAAAAAAGTATCTCACAAGGGGCCAAATTCGAGGGAGGCCATACAATTAAGGACAGTTGTAAGGGTTCCGTAAATTTGACTGAAGGGAAGTGATGGGTCGGACGCGTACGGTTCGTTAAATATTTGACCGGTACCGCTCAATACGAACGACCTTGCGACCGCGAGGCGTTGCGCTTGCTCGCTACCAAATGGCTACCAACGTGGCCCTAGCGATCAGCTGTTACTACTTTTTGTCAACAATTACCTATGGCACTAGATAATATTATTCACACGGTGCTGATTTATGCAGAGATGATATACTATGAGGTTCTCGTTTTCTTACTGTCTTAAACACACAGGGAAATTAATTTCCATATGAACATAAAAACCGGCCAAGAGCGTGTCGGGCCACGCTCACTGTAGGGTTCCGTAGCTTCCCACGCAAACTTAGTATATTACATTTTTGTCATCAAAAATTACGAACGTGAATCATTTTTAGAATTATTTTTCTTGTGTTATTTTCATTTTTCTTTACATACTAGGTAAATTTGTGTTTAATAGTTTTTTTACTTGGCACCGCCTTCAAAATTGCGAGTTTTAAATTACGCAGTTATTTTGAACTTTGTAGTGCATTTTTCAAGTTGTCTTTTTTTGTAAACAAAAAGTGGATAAATGAACTTATTTTTTATGTAATATACCTAACATACTTTAACAGAAAGATTACGTACAGCGCCATCTCTCGGGAAATTTTGGATTACGTGAACCGATTTTTTATTTGAAAGGAGATACGTTCAGGATGATAAAATATAAACTAAATTCAAATAAAGTAATCTAAACTCAAACAAGCATAGATCAGGGACAGTACCTGTCTATGACCATTAAAAATACCAACATTTTTCGTCAGCAAAAATAACTTTGTTTTTCATAGTATTTGTATGAAAAACAAAGTTATCATTTGCGTTTTTTTGAAAAAGTGCTATATAACTCAAAAACTATTCAACTCATCAAGTTGAAAATAATTTTCCTAGAAAGTTCATATAAAGGTCTACTTCTGTGATTTTTTTCATATTTTTTAAACTTATGGTTCAAAAGTTAGAGGGGGGGGGGACACATTGTTTTTGACTTTCGGAGCGATTATTTCCTAAAATATTAATATTATCAAAAAATGATTTTAGAAAACCCCTATTCATTTTTAAATACCTATCCAACAATATACCACACGTTAGGGTTAAAATTAAAAAAAAATCGCTCCCCACTTTACGTCTGGGGGAGGTACCCTAATAAAAATGTTTTTTAAAATTTTTATTTTTGCACTTTGTCGGCATGATTGATATACATATTGGTACCAAATTTCAGCTTTCTGGTGCTAACGGTCACTGAGATTATCCGCGGACAGACAGACAGACAGACAGACAGACAGACAGACAGACATGGCGAAACTATAAGGGTTCCGTTTTTTGCCATTTGGCTACGGAACCCTAAAAATGGACAGTTAACACTCGGTTTCTTAATATGGTTAATTTTTCAAACTAAGTTACACCCAATTTGTTTGTTTAACAGACATCTAGAGTATCTATAAAATCTAGCTTATACATGTGAGACTAATTACAAGGCAATAGCACAACAATGTTCCAATTAATATACTTATCGAAATAAATGATTAACGACACACAATGAACAATCCTATCACTTTCATGATAGCTAATTATGGATCTAGAAACCCTAAATAAGAGTGAAATGAAAAATTTGTGATAAAAACAGTGAAGTTTGATGATAATTTCATTGCGACTAATGAATGAATAGTGCACGTAAGCGTCTAAGTGGTCCATGCACATATGCAACGAACCGAGGAAGAAGTACGAAATTCATGTGAAGAAGCGCTGACGGAAGGTTGGATGACATAACGCGCACGCGGTTAACTCCGAAGGCTGAAAGCGTGCAACTGAACAAGCGCGAGGCGGGGGGAAGTGGGGCGGGAGCGGAGCGGGGCGTACTGAGTTGGCGCCCAACACGGGCCCGGCTTACCCCTACGACACCTCCTTCATATAATCACAGGACAATTTCTGTACACCTCCGCAGCGATATATCGGAAGATTATGTGTATTTCGTTCGTGTGTAATACAAATTTAACCATTTTCCTAATAATAATATAACATTCGAAACTAATTTCAGAAATACAAGCGTACCTATAATGGTAACATAAAAATGGAGTCCTTCCAGCGAAACAACATACTTCTATCAGTATTTTCAAATACAATCCTTCGTACATCGCGTTAAATGTGAAATACGTTCTACGTAGACGCCAAACCAAATCAGTGTTCTGTTGTGATCAATAAATCGCATATACAGGGTATCGAAAATCCGGCACGCTTAATGGATGCTAGAAATTGTGCGTGATTAACGGAAACTGGGAAATACCGAATTGGCGTGTCGACTGTGTATGTTCGACGGAATTAAATCACTAACGAAAATAAATAAAATGTATAAGATCGTGGATTTATCACTAGTTTTATGATTTAAAGCAAAGCGTACTTAATACGAACGTTAGGTTTCAGAATTATAGTAGCAAATAATAGTTTGATACAAGAAAATTTTCTTCACATCGTTATCGATTAGAAAATAGCAGTAAATTGCACTGAGTGATTGACCACGGTTGCCACGGTAGTTCACTAAGTGTTATATAGTTTTTATTTCTTTCGAGGTATCTAGGTTAGCAGAGTAAGAAAAGCAATAGAAAAGCGTGCAATTGAGGGCAACATAAATATGAACGCTATAGGTCATGTTATAATTATCTAAACATACGCTTTCCTTATTGATAATAAGTTTCTGAGTTGGAATTGGGCAAGAAAGTAATCGCACTGGATAAATATTGCTGTAATTCACCACATGTGTGTAGAGTAAGGAGTAACTATCTACTTAAACACATAGTAAGTAACATTAGTAGCCAATTCCTTAAGCAAAGTGTTCAAGGAATCGAAAAATACCAAATTTTCATATTTCTTTGAGCCAAAAGGTATACGCGAGGCCTAACTGGTTTTGTAAGTAGAACATCGTATACCGTGAGTTGGCCTTGACCCGCGTTCTCTAAGGCGGCTCTCGAAATACTTGCCAGAAACACAACAACCCCAGGGAATTACTCTCATGAAGTTTCAAGTACATCATTCCAAAAAGGATTACTATATAAATTGTTTAAGTTACCTACTAAATCTGATTTTACGTTTTCAAAGTTAACTTATAACCAAATATCTAGTCTTTTTAAATTGTTTGTTAACGAACTCGAGTCTATAAAACGTGTAATGGTAGTAAAAAGAGAAAAATGCAGTAAAAAAAATTGCAAAAAACGTACAAAACGGAACTATTAAACATGGCATTGGCCGAAATTTCGTAATAAAAATATTTTTTATCACAATATTTGAGTTAACGTCAGTCATTGCTTGCAAGGGTTCATTGACCAATGAAGGTTGCTTTTATTTTCAAAACAGGATCCTGCACTGCGCGTGAGTCAACGTCCAGACCATGAAGCACGATACCGACTACAGTTTCTTGTTTCATTTTCCACTTATTATAAAGAAAATAAGATTTATTGTGCATTATAAATAATACGTTGATAAAAATATTATGTACCTAAAATGGATATTTACCTATTTGTTTTTCTTTTTAGACAGTAACATGACTTTTTTATCTAAACTAAGCGACGTCACGAGCAAAAGTGAAATAATGATAGCGGCTATTACCCAAATGTTTACCCGACAGACGACTGCGACAGATTTTGGAAGAAAGTATTTTCTATGTTTTAGCAGCCTATTTATGTATATGGTAAACCCAGGAAGAGGTTTCGTGTGCATTTTGTAGCGTTCATTTAGCAGATACTTGTCACAGATTCTACTTATATTTATGCCAAAATATTAATTTATTCAAGTTATAAAAATATTCGCTGTGCATAGAGCGCAGCACAACCGCTTGACATAATTCCGGTTATGTCTGTTAACGACGATGACGGTAGCAGATTTGATCTCATCGTTGTTTTCGAGACAATATTTTAATCCATTAAGATTGTCTACTTTGGAAACCAGGTTTATACTTAATCCTAGTATTATTTTTACATCGTCGTAGGGTTTAATGAGTAACTGAACATGTAGATATTTCCCGAAACTTAGTATAACAGTGGAAATCGGTGCAGTGCATCAATAAAAGTTATTCTCAAAGAAGGGACGACACAATGAACTGACAAGATTAGAAGATGGCAAGAAAAACCAGAAAGAAGGAAGCACAAAACCTTAGACACGGTCATAAAAGGCCCGTTTCTAGTAGCGAGTGGGTTCTAGTCAAAACGATGACCAAATTAGCGGTAACTTGAATATAATGATTCATTAAAACAATATTTTTCAATGTAATAAACGATTGCTACACAATCAATAACATTTTTATCAGAGCAGATGTTGGCCCGAACGGTGTCTGCAGTTTATGTCATTATATTTAATTATGCGCACCGCCTGTCTGGCAAACACTCTGTCTAGGTTTTCACACTTTGAATACATGGCCAATACATCTGAGACTAATTGACACAACAAACACATTTTAGAATTTTGTTAAAATTCATGTTAGATCCTCATTTATGATCAGTATAGGTAAGATTTGTCATTGTAGATCGTTTGGTTATTGACTGACATTTTTTTCTTTTGGAAAGTAATGTCAGTCTTACTGACTAAAACCCATCCATGTTCCTTCCCTATCGGTATGTGTTCCGGGTCAACGATAATTCTTTGACTGACATGCTTTTGCTATGTCAGCACACTCATTGTCATACTCATACTACTTTATACAGGTAAGCTTACGAAGCACATAATTCGAAAGATTACTTACTCGTTATTTTCAGCACCAATGTACTGCAAAATTGTTTAATTAAACAGCAATAAAAATAAAGTAAAGTAAAAGTTGAAGTGTGAACCGCACAGGTGTATCTTTGAATTATCACTACAATATGTATTATTATAAACTGTCAGTCTGTCAGTAACGAAGAGAAAACAAGAACTGATAAGTTATTGTAGTAGATAACCCTTTATTTATGCCGCGATAAGGCCAAAATCAGTCCATGATGTCAATAAGTTTGTTTTGAATAAGACTAACTGTCGCACAAGTTCGAATGTTGAATTTATAAATAACTCCATTCACTGTAATCTTTACACTGACCTTAACAATACATGACAAAGACCGGTACACAAAATATACTTTTTAATACAGAATCCTTTTGTCCGCTTGGAATAACAAAGAAGAACCCAGAAGAAATATCTGAATAAAATAAAGAGGACCAGACCCAATAAAAACGAAGGAAATTACGGTTCATTTTTTGTTTCGCTACAAAGTAAAGAAGATCAATAAAAGAGCGAAATCCGATCAACGAATGGGGCCTTTTTCGACCGGTAAAACTGACAATTTATTTACTTTAGTTTAGGTACTTGTACCTATATCTGTCCTCTATGTCAAGATTAGTATAAATGATCCAAAAGTTACGGATGAATAAATTGATAACGTAATATCTAGATATAGAAGCCTTTACGTAAACCTGTACATTTTCCGTATGGTAAGATGTATAATGTGTTAGCGGGATTGTCCGAAAGGCTTACCGCCACCCCGGAACATTAAGGGCTAAGCAAGGAACATGGATGGGTTTTAGTCAGTAAGAGTCTGACACACCCTTCCGCTCCACCTAGAGCGCGTTATTTGATGATGTGCCACCCTCAAAAAAAAAAAGGCTCAAAAGACTGAAATCGAAGCCAAGATGTCTCTAGCGTGTTGGGTTCTTTTAAAATTGTCCGTACATTTACAAAGGAAATATAATTTTGAACATTTTTTTATAGTACAAGGAAAGTCTATAATTAAGCCCCCGGCTGCTATTTGGGGTTGAAAATACCAAAACCCATATTTGTATAATTAATGCATAACATTTAAAATAATCACGACTTCAAGTGGAAAATAACATCCTGAACATTTTGCAACTATAACAACGTAGATCTACAATGAAAGCCTTAATTAACCGCGGAAGAACTGTAATTTGGTAAGTAAACTTGTAAGAACAACTTTGAGAAGGAGGCTAAGAGCAGAAATAAGCTGTGCTGGGCAGCGTTTGAGTAGTTTCGTCGAGTCTTCTCGTCGCGTATCCTACAGTGCCTAAAGACTCTCAGGCTTTGGTCTTAAGTGAGGTACTGTAATACAGGCCTCAAAAAAAATCTGTGTGTCCTGCCTGCTGACTTATGGAGCCGAAACGTGGACACTCATGGTTCAGCTGCTCCATAAATTCCGGGTCACTCAGCGAGCTTTGGAATTGGCTATGCGTGGAATCTCTCGGAGAGACGGAATCCGTAACGAGGTGATCCAGCAGAGAGCCAAGGTTTTCAATATAGCTCACAGATTACTTAAGCTGAAGTGAACCAGAACCGCGCAGCGTGTTGGCGCCCCCCCACTTGGCGGACGGACGACCTGGATAAGGTCGCTGTCCGCTAGATGTAGAAAAAGCAGGACCGAACGTTGTGGCGAGGGATGTTTGATAAAGTCCTTTGTCCAATAATGGACGAGTGATGCTGATGAAAATTATCTACGGAACCATCGGCGTGACTCCAGCATCCACTTGTCTTAGACGATTTTATTATTGGACACACAATAAGTACTTACTTTGCACAATGTATTGATTCAACAAAATCAACATTCAAAGATATAGGTAGATGATGTGATGTCACAACAGAATAGGATAATGCTTTAATGTTATGTTTAAAATTCTTAACACCACACTTGGTTACATACAGTTGTTGTTAAGGTTTTGAATACAAGAATCTGCTTTGAATAATAATGATGTTTAATTTATATAGGATATGTTGTCCAGCTAAGCATAACAGCCACTTTTATACTTCACCAGAATGGTATAAACTAAAAGAACGACAACTTGTTTTGACTAAAACACAGACTTAGACGGACACATTACAAAGGACATTGTAGTAAAATGACAATGGTTTTTTTAGGATTAGAATGAAATGTTTTTAACTTCTGTGTGTATTGAAGCAACAATAACCATCAGTAAAAGGTCATTTGAAGAGTTAACAGGAACATGAAAACAAGAAGTATTCTGCCCTTATAACTTGCAGTTGATAACAGAATTTATAATTTATCTACAACATGCCTTCATTAAGTTTTAATGATACAACAACAACATTAAAGTTGAGACATGTGATTGTCAGATTTAGGAAATAAAACATTTTAATAGGCTGTTTATGGGTTGTTAACAATATGTACGAGAATAATGTCCAATAAATACTTGTGAGACAATAGCTTAGGTTTAAAAACAGCTATTGTTAGTCTTCAAAGGAAACTCATAAACACAACATGTACATGACAATATCTAATAACTCTAAAAATGGCATCACCTTTTCATAATAATTATTGTATGGTCATGCCTCCAAGCTCATAAGAGCGCAGGAGCATAAGAGAAGAAGTCGGACTTATTGCTGCAGCAGTTGAGACTGCAGTTGTTTAAAACACTTACGATTTTTATTATTCTATAATATTTGTGTCATGTATTTACAGTGCAGTTCACATCCTTGTAACTTTAAAGTTTTATTTGTTATCGGTAATCTATGAAGAGCATTGTGGGCTAAATTATTACCCAAGTGATTTATGTTTTTCTGTTTGTAATATTGCACCATGTAACTGTTTATTGTTCCTATTTAATAAAATAAAACAGATCTATCTGAGTTCTTGGAACACACCTTACATGGGGTGGTAGTGGTGGTGTTTTTTTATAGAAACTTATTTTCTGCTTGACTTAATACTTGTTTCCTAAATGCTTTGTTTATGGGATATCTCTACAAATGTGATTATGTACTTACTATATGTACGTCACTCAGTATGAAATGAAATGCTGAACTGTTTAAGTATTTATGAAACAAAGTATTTAGGTATAATATTTAAGCAATAGCTGCAGATGACTTTTTAAGATGCTATTAGTAACCATAGCGTAAGATTTAAGAAGTTGTTTTAGCATCTATACATCAAGTACTGTGCCAGCAACATTGGGTCATCTTGCAAGGAAACACATAGTGTTACATTATTTTTTTATTTTATAACACCATGTACTACATCTTTATACTAATGTGTCACAAATAAAAAACTTTTAAATTTCAATAGTATCCAGCTTATCTTTACAAATAGTAGGTAAACTAAATACTATAATTTTTCATAAGATTTCAAGGTAATATTCCTGGTGGAATATTTTGCTTCTGATGGTAAGAGACATGACAGGGTAAAACTCACAAATAATCTAACCATTCTTTAATTATTATATGATCAGTAATCAGGTGGGTACAATAAATACTTACATTTTTTATTCAATACAAATTAGACCGTAAATACATTGGCATAATTTATTGTTCGTTCTTTCGCTAGTTCTTGGTAAAATAATCCTACTAGCAATGTTTAGTTGAAACTTTACACGATTATTGTTAAACATACATACCTGGTTCGTGGTGCATTGGTAGGTATGCAGGTGGGCCACGCCACTAATTGAAATGCCACTCACTTACAAGATACACAGTAAAAATGAATACTCACATTATGAAGAATTTTCCTCGCTAAATCAGGAGCAATAAAGCCGGAAACTTTAGGTGTACAGTCAATTCATTTATTTATTTACTGTGACGCCGCAAGTCACAATAACAACTCAGACAATGCGATATTATCTGGTGGAGCATAAAATGTTTTTTACAGATTTCAAGTAATCGACGACTGTAAAAACCAAACAGAATTTTCAATCAATACTAATCTTATCTTTGAAACTATACCGATACAATCGAGCTAAGTCAGTCCCGAGTGCAGCGCTGTAAACGCAACCAATAAAATGTTACGCACTTCAATTATAAGGAAAGAAAATGAACATATATTTTATAAATAAGTCAATGAACATTATGAATTTCTAGTATTTTTGTATTTAAGTGAATAAAAGTTGAAAGATTATGAGGCGTTTCACTGGTGCGCGCATCTGTCAACTTTTTTCTGCGCTTCAACAAATCAAACTCAGTCCAAATCAAAACAATGCTACGAGAGCCATCTAGTGAGACTTATCTGAAAGGAAGCCGAGCCCAACGACACCCGACAAAATGTTGTGGTTCATAGAGGTTGGTACTTACCGTTGCTGCTGCGTAGCCAAAGGTCAAAGTCAAAAGTCAGAGTTTTTATTTGTTGATGGGCGTCAAAACCGGTGTTGTAAATAAAATATACATTGTTACACTATGTTTTGCCGGTGACAGCGTATAAATATCAGTAAGTATCTAAAATTACATTTATGTATGTAACAGAATTTGTTAAAAATCTATCCACGCTAAATTACATGAAATTTATCGACAGACGGGTATATTTTGGCAAACGGTAAACTATGAAACAAAATCTGTGGTATTCTCGATGCATCAGTGCATGCCATTAGTGACATACTTAGCATTCCGTAATCATCTGGTACGTTAGGATTATTTTGTAAATTATTAGTAGGTACTTTCATTAATTTTAAAACTAATAGATTAGCATTTCAGAATGAGTTAGAATAATAAGAGACCTTAAAAAATAGGTACTTAAATAGATATTAGGTATATAATTTCGAAACGTTGTTCCTGTTTTATCTTAATTACCATGTTGTAACTTTACTAATTTCATAACTATGAGTAGGTATGTAGAACAGAACGTTCGTACTTTCGAACGTGCTTCATAAATAGTTCAAGCGATAAAACTTTTTCGAAATAACTACCACTATTTCAGTAATAAAATTTATCATTGATGGTGTAAAAAGTAACCGCTAATAACATCGACAGGTATAAAAGAGAAACAAAGCAGAATATTTTTATTCACTCATCAAAAACTTTCAGTGATTTCTGTCCTCTGCTATCGCGGTGACGACAGTATCGACGAGATGTTGACGAAAGTTTTAATTCTTCTCTCAATTTTATTGACCCTTTATGTAAGTACCTTGTTCAAACATATTTATCAACATGTTTATCTTCGCGCTATTTCCAAACTACGTTGGAGTCGGCTTCCAGTCTAACGGGATGCAGCAGAATCCCCGTCTTTACTGATAACATAACGGGGAATTTAAAGAGAGTGAGCGAATTTTTTGAGTTGGTGGTTTTTTGGCCACATGGATTTTGTAACCATAGCTTCTATTAGAAAATTTGATTCTTTCTCTATTTGAAAGCATTATTGCAAATGGGCTTATGCTGAGTATTTAATAGGGTGGGACACGGTGTATTGTTAGGAAGTTTCTTGGACTCTGTTCCAATACTCGTAAGTAGGGTACTTATTAAAAATCTGTATTGACAAGGGGTCATCGTTTAATTGGACGATATATTTTTCTACACTTGGTAAAAATTGTATAAAAAAAAATGAAAGTTGTAAGAATGAGTTTTGCTGTCGTTTTGCATCTACTCTTACCCTTAATAACATCCTTGTTTTATATTTTTACAGATCACCTCGATCTCTTGCTACCCTAGCTACAATAATGAGGTAGCGCCACCTTATTATCCCGGAACTCCCATAATAATTAAAGACCGTGACAACGATCGCAGTAGAGATATTTTGTATCCTTTGCTTCTATTGATACTATTAGGAGGAGACGGTGGTGGCTTTTTTTAAAATATACGAAGTAATTTAAATGATTATACCCTTAAAACAATATCTTAGATTATTCATTGAACTTTTGAATTTATTATTTTACTAATGAATACTGCCCGCACCGCTAAATCTTAGAGCATTTAACCTATGCTCTAAGCGCTAAAATCTTAGCTAAAATCTTAGAGCATATAACCTTTTTATTTAGGTTAAATGGTCAAAGGCTAAAATAAATGCTCTAAGTAAAATAGACATACACAATGAGTTTTTAATATATTTCGGAAAACATCGATTGTACAACATAATCGACTATGTGCTCTCACATAATTGCTCCAAAAAAAAAAAAGAAAAACGTGAGTGTTCCATTTTCTCCTTTAAATAACAACCTGTAGCATGAAACATTCTGACAGCAGAACAGCATGACATAGATCTAGGCAAGAGTAAGAGTGATAACAGATAACATATGTCAAAAAACTAAAATTTTGGCCTGATTATTGGAACAGAACCTGAAAACGATGATGGACACATTACTTTTCGTAAAAGAAAGAAAATAATAATTTTGTTTAATGTACAAATGAGTAAATATTATGTTTTCAAAAATAAGTTTGTTACAGAACTAATTAGGAAATTATTCAATATAGTAAAGAACAATCAAAATATGAAGCCGTTTTCTTATCTTTTTGATTAGATTCTAATCAAAATTGTTTCCACTTCAAGTTCCTTAACTAGTTATCAATGAGAGTAATGAATTAGAAACAACCGTGTGTGCGATATGTCTATTTCTAACTGTAGTGAAGAAGACGATGGGTTTCCACTTCACGAGTGTATATTTATTGGTGATGTCCGCAAGCTCTCGTCATTACTAAGAAATCATGATGTGGCTCGAAAAGACAAACACGGCAATACGGCGCTACACTTGGCCGTCATGCTGGGCCGCAAGGAGTGCGTGCAGCTACTGCTCGCGCACAGCGCGCCTGTCAAAGTCAAGAACCTCGCAGGCTGGTCGCCACTGGCTGAAGCCATCAGTTACGGTGATCGTCAAACCATATTATCACTAGTGCGCAAATTGAAGCAGCAAGCACGGGACCAGATGGAACGCCGTAGACCCGATCTTATTCGAGCTCTAGCTCAAATACAAGATTTCTATATGGAACTAAAATGGGATTTCCACTCATGGGTACCTTTAGTCTCTAGAATATTACCATCAGACGTGTGCAAGATTTACAAGTCAGGGTCTGGAATCCGATTGGACACCACATTAGTAGATTTCTCAGACATGAAGTGGGAAAGAGGGGACATATCTTTTATTTTTCAGGGAGCAAACCCTCCTAGTGAGTCACTAACTGTTATAGACAATAAAGCTAAAGTGTACCAAAGAGTCCGCTATGAAGAAACAGAAAATGAAATAGAAGACGAAGTAGATATTCTCATGTCAAGTGATATACTCGCTGCTCAGATGTCAACCAAAGGAATTTCGTTTACAAGGGCTCAGTCTGGCTGGATATTCAAAGAAGATCGTAAAGAAACTGTTGCAGGAATATACAGGAGTGAAGTTTATACCATCACTGGTCTTGTATTAGAATCACGTAAAAGACGAGAGCATTTGTCAACTGATGATCTCCAAAAAAATAAGGCTATCATTGAAAGCCTTACTAAAGGAAATACACAAAACTTGGATACAAATGGGGAGATGACTACCCGCCGTGCATCTCTGAACCCGCCTCCTGAGAGCAGTATTGATTGGTCTTCATACATATCATCCCCCCCTGGGTATTACCCTAGCCTGGGAAGAGAGCTTGTTTACAAGGAATCGTCAAGGAATTTCCGAGCCACTATTGCCATGAGTGATGATTTTCCGCTAAGTGTTGACATGCTATTAAATGTGCTGGAAGTCATAGCACCCTTCAAGCATTTTGCTAAACTACGAGAATTTGTAGCAATGAAATTACCAAGGGGGTTTCCTGTAAAGGTCGATATACCAATTTTGCCCACTGTCACAGCTAAAATAACATTTCAAAAATTTGAATTCCGGAAAGATATTGCACCCGAACTATTTGTGATACCAGATGACTTTGTAGAAGACCCATTGCGGTTCCCTGACTTATGACGCATTGAAATTCTAACACTGTTTGATGTTGGTGATAGGCCTAATTGGCGACGTGAGGTAAGAAAACGCAGAAAGCTGCGTCGAAGGCCACGACAGAGGCCCTTGCGGCATAGCCTACTCTCATTTGAATTCCCAATAGCAACGGGTCTGGGCAGTTACTATTCTAGCGATTGTGTCCTTTTCGTTGAATAGCTAAATTTCAATGTAGGAATGTTAAATTTGTGGTAAATTGTCCTGTGTATGTAGTATTTTTGGTCAACACAGTGTTAGAATGAAAATGTGTAATATTATTCCTTTATTGTTTTTAGTTATGGAAAGAAATGGCTCATGTTTTGATTATTAAATTATAGATTGTTTTTAATTTATTTTTTACTTTTTATATTTATATAGAACAGCTTTGTGATTTCATTTCAGGCAGGATATGTCATGTTTAAGTAATTTCCATAATGTTATACTAATTATTTTTTTATTATTATGTATTGCGTATGATGTTCATTTTTATTGTAAACTTGAAATATGTGTATATTATTTATTCAGAATTTTATCATATCTTAAATGATGTAAAATGCACTCTGAAAACTGGCCGAGAGTATAATCCATTTTTAGGCCTTGGTATTAGCACCTATTCTGTAGTCAAAGGCCTACAACAATCTAAGGTACACTTATGATCACTTAGATTAATTAAGCTGTATTAAAGTTGCAGACTGGAGCTTTTCAAGTAGGTACCAAATGTTTTTGAAACATGACAATGCTCATTTATAGATGCTTTTGTGGTGGGTCTATAAATTAGTAATGCTATATAATATTACATAAGGTCATCATCATAGTCATTTCACAGTGACAATATTTCATGTAGAATACCATACTTATCTGTCTATCTATACATTCGTAAATCAGGTATAAAGGCTACAAACTACCATTTTATTTAAAACCTTGTGCCTTCAGCATTCGGTAAATTTTTAAACACTTGTGTTAAAATATTGTTTTTTTTTATAATTATTCCAAATTTGTGTAAAAAAAAATAGTTTTATGTAATGTATCATGTTTAAAATAACTTAGTCAATTGCCACATAAATTACCATAATATTTGTGTGTATTACCACAGGTGTTCCTTTGTAAATATCAAAATTAATAAATGTATTTGAACTCTTTAGACATATTGAAGTTTGAAAGCACAGAATGTACTTATTTTTACTGATTTAGCACATAGTATAAAGTAGAAGCCAGATGCTTGTGTAGTGACTTGCGCAATAGTTTGCTATCATAATTAGTATTTCGACAATAACTTTGAAATGACAATCCCACCAAAAATTTAGATTTCGTTTAATGTATGTGAGAATGATTTCTTGCCAATAGTGTTTGTTAAGTCAAAATATAAAGACAAGAGTATGTGACGAGTACCTGTAAAACTGAAAAATGAAAATAAGAAAATGTTGTAATAAAATTGAAAGTAATATTTGCAGTTTTTCATTTACATCTCCTACTAGGTACTGGGGTAGGCAGAAGAGGTGCACCTGGCGCATATCTGGCTAGAGGCAGCGAAGCACGCTTGCCAATGCCAAACAAATATCGACCTTGCGCCAGTTGAAATGAAAAAACTTCTATCAGCTCAAGAGCGGATCAATAAGTCGTTTCTCAGGTTAGAATAAAATAAAGTTTTATTTATTTTAGGGCAACGCAATGTTCTTTGTTTAACAATGACACTCTGCGTTGCGCCTCTCCAGATGTAGGCTAAAGTGATTTTCCTCAAGGAAAAAGGACTGTTATTTATTCAATACTTTAAGCACAGAAATGTACAGAGGCGGACTTAATGCCATAGGCATTTTTTACCTGTCAACCTTTGGGTATGTAGAGATAAACAGTGGTAGGTGTAATAGGAAACTAACTTTTTGGAGAGGTGACAGCCTAGGTCCAGAAGTCTGTACTAGTGTAGTTGTAATGTAGTGAATGTCCTATATCCATTTTTCCAATCGAAATTGGAAAAGTCTTGAGCGAAATGTATAATAACCGCTTACAGTTGCTATTTACAAACTTCTACAAAATAATTTAAAAAAAATGGACGGGGCGTTTTGCTTTAGAATTTGGTATTTTTTTCAGACTCGTTAAATTAGGTAGTTTTCTAAAATCCCCCAAAAGTCAAACAGTCCGGACGGATGGTAACCCTAAATGTGCCGATAATAGTTGCCAACGCTGTTTTGGACTCAACTCGTCATTGACCAGTCTATACTGGATGAAATTGAATTCTTGGGCATTATTTTAAGGTGTCAGTGTACTATCATTATGGGAACAAATCTGAAATCGCGAAAAAAAATCAGCTGTTCCATTCATTTTGACGAGTTGTGCGAGCGAGCATACCTAATGTATGGAACAGCTGATTTTTTTCGCGATATTGATGATTACAATGACCCCTTAAAATAATGCCCATGAATTGAATTGCACCCTGTATGTGTTCTGTGGCTCTTCACTCAGTCAGCTGCTGCTCTTATGTGGATATTGATGCACAGTCAGCGACAATATTACATACGCCAACCTTTCCTTCCCTTCCTTCTCAGTATGAGAAGAGGTCCATGCCCTGCAATGGGACAGTATAAGGCTGATTATTCTTACATATTGCGAATGGATTAAACATGTCCGAATGTATTGTGCTGAACTATGAAGTTCATTCTGAAATGTCCCTTGCTTCATCGAAATACGGTTCAATTTTCTGTTTCAGTTTGAGTTTTGACTAACTTTAACAGTATGTTTATCCGGATATTTTTAACGGTGACTGTACCTTCTTGGTATCAAGTACAAAATTTCTTCAATAATAGGGAATTTTAATGGGTTCAATATTTATGAATAAAACGAAAATAAAATTGTTAAATTGTTTATTACATTCATTTGGATCAGGTATAAACTGCGTGTTACCTATTACAAGACAGAGTTTAAAAGCAAGCCAAAATATTCCACCTCGTTTTTGATAATTTAAATTAATAGTGACATTTATCAAAACTAGTAAGTAATCTCGAAGTCACTCGGTGATACCTAGTCATTGCATTTCGCAAGCGAGCGTTGATCATTGTAATTTAAACCTTGCGGTGATGTTTATTAGGTCACAAGACGGCATGCCCACGAATAACAACAACTATTATCATATTATTTTGTGTAATGAATTACAAAAAAAAACTTTATTTATTGTTACTTGTTAGAGAAATTACAAACATCATCAAAATGAAATAAAATGCAAGCTACAAACTAAGATTAATAATTATGGAGGTACAGCCCATCCGCTTAAATACTGGCGCCCTTTGAAAACTATCGAAACAACATGCTGCCACAAACATAGTAGGGATGATGCCTCGGTAAAAAAAAATAAGTTATAATTTAGTCCGTCAATCAGATAATAAAAAAATATTAGACACGTATTTTTTGCTTTGACATATTAATAGAAAATGACTTATATAAAACCCATTTGAGTTGAGAGTGGGGCGTGCTACGTCACAAGTATAAAAATACATACTTGTGACGTCATGTCACATTTTAATTCCATATAAAGACGTAATCTTTGGATTACGTAAAAAAAGAAAAAATACGTGTCCAATATTTTTTAATAATCTAGCTTACGGACTAATTTAAAAAAAAATATTCATCATCCCCATTATAACAATAATAAAAAGGGTGGTGTTGTCATTTCATGCATTAGTTTTACATGAAATAAGACAAATAAATATTTTTATTTAAATTTCCAGCCGCTTGGGTGCCGGTATAAGAGTAGATAGACTACATAAAGCCCCATTCCACAATGCTAAATTCAAAATCAAATATAAACAATACCTTTTCATAAGTACAGGTGGTTTGTCAATCTGGTCACTTGAGCGCAAAACGCTTGCGAGTGCGGGGCTTGTTGTCGGGCAACATCAGGTCAGCACCTGACTCCAGCCCCATGGTCACGACGTGCAGGGATACAGAGGAGCGCCGTGCTGGATAGTCAACGATGACAGTGTCATAAGAGGAGCTCACTTTATAGTGATTATTCACTCAGGGCATGTCAAGGTAGAAAACAGTTGGTTAGGTACCTACGCATGCTGCAGAACTGCATGACACCTCCTTTTTCGTCTGATGCTGTATGAATGTTTGGTAAGCTCTAATTTACCCAGGACTCGGAAATATTATAAATACTTAAGTCAACTTTTAGATAGGAGGCAGTGGAAACTTTGTAGGCTGATTTTGCAACTCTATATTTATTTAAATTACATTTATGATAAGAATGTAATAAATACCTTCTACAGGAATGTCGTCAAGTAACTGAAATAAAAAGATAAATATTTTGTAAAGTCGATGACAAAATAATACATATAGAATCAATTCATCACCTGGAGAATCATTGGTAATGTATTCAGTATAGTTCCGACGAAGTATTATACAGTGTGTTAGGTCAAACGAGGGACATACTTTCAAGGGTTACTATTCTCATAAAAATGAAGAACTGCCTATGGAACTATACTGAAATCACGAAAAATAATCAGCTGTTCAGTACATGTATGTTCGCATAATTCGTCAAAATATATGGAACAGCTGATTTTCTTTTTTTTCATATTTCAGAGTTGGTACAATGGACAAGTTGTTGATTTTCATGACCTACTATAACCTAACACACTGTATATATACTATATTTATTTTCAGTCATCTTGAGAACAGACATTATTTAATGAATGAGAAAATACATGAAATTATTGCTGGACTGTCCACCCTTCTAACATTATAAAAGTGAAAGTTTCTGAGGATGTCTACTGGATGAAATTTGTCACTCAGATAGTTCCGAACCTCGATTAACACATAGGATGTTACGCTGGCAGAAGTTAGTAGTAATATATTTAAGCTCGTCACTCTACACCAAATCTTAGAGAGGTGGTGGAAATGGTTAGTTGCCTTTCATGAACATCCTTTATCAATAGTATCATTGACTCCACCCATTACGGGCCCATCTAGGCCTTGTACTTGGCTATAAGTAGGTATCGAGTTTCCGAATTTTATTAGGCTTCCTTCCGTCTGACTTAGTGATAATTACATTATATATCCGCCCAGTACCGATGTGTCTTGAATCCACACTACTACGAGTTTTACTCCTAGCATTTTACTACGTTGAGCTCACGGTTGACGCAACGATCAACGAGTTGTGTTGACCGAAAATCGTGAACGTCATTCAACCCCTCAAATGTCGTATGAAGCCCATAGATTTCTAAGAAAAAATCTCTCGAAACGAAAATAAATATAACCGTATAAATCATTGAGGTCTTATAAGCAAACAGCTTCTAATAGGGGAACATCTAATGGGTTAAATAAAAAATCTTTAGAAGTAAACTTTTGTCTATTAAAAAATGTATATATATTACATAACAACAACATCACGCCTGTGTTCCCCAAAGGGTTAAGCAGTGGTGTCCCCATAGTACGAGTAGGTACACCTACATTTCGGCAGTTTTGTTTTAAGTCCCATGTAATAATTATAGGGGCCGAGCCTTTTGCCTCCTTCACCAACCGGGCACAAATCCTGACGCCGATAACACTTTGCCCGACCCGGGAATCGAACCCAGGACCTCTATCTCAGCAGTAGCGCTTGCGACCACTAGACCAGCGAGGCAGCCATGTATACTGTGTGTTAGGTTAAACGAGGGACATACTTTCAGGTTGTACATATAATACTCATGGAAATCAACAACTAGGTTCATGGGACCTATTCTGAAATATGCAAAAATAAATATCAGCTGTTCCATACATTTTGACGAATTATGCGAACATAAATGTACTGAACAGCTGATTTCTTTTTCATAATTTCAGGTATAGCTCCATAGTCAAAGATGTCCATTTTCATGAGTATAGTACTCCCTGAAAGTATGTCCCTCGTTTAACCTAACACACTGTATATAATTTTGCAAATTATCTTTGAAGTGTCTATACTTATTCATGATGAAAATAAAAAAAACAGATACAATCTTATCAATTGAGGACATATCGACACGCTTAATGCGAATGGGTAATTACGCCGTAGACTAAACCTACTGACTGTCCACCGACTACTGTTCAATTTTACCTGACGCGACAATTTTATTGTGATCGCGACGTAGGAAAACGTAATCAGAAATCATTTTAAAAAATACGCCATGTTTCTGACAGGGCATCATAAAAAAACTGCGCACTTCCGTCTGCTTTGATGTTTGTTTATTTTCAACTTTATTTAACTACTGCAGGGTTGATATTTGTTCGCCAGTCATAACAGAGCTTTTTTGTGAGTGTGGGAAATCATCAAATGACCCACTCTGGGTGGAGCGGAACCGTGTCAGACTCTTACTGACTAAAACCCATCGATAAGGAACATGGATGGGTTAGCCTTAGCCAATTGTGTTCCAGGACAGAGGTCCCCTTTCGGACAATGCTGCTGGTGAAAACCCAGCTTCGCAGCCCTATGCCAGACCTGGTCTGGGGATTATAGGGTTAAAAGTCGAATGAATAATTAATACATACCGTATCCTCCTGTATTTTGGGTGCGACTTGTTTGCGGAAGCCGATGAGCCGCTTGCTGTAGCCGCTGGCGTCACTCACGCCGCCGCCGCTCCGGATGGACAACTCCTCGGACGAGAAGATTGACTCTGTGCACAGAAGATATAGGGGGTAGGCATACTAGTATAGATCAATCAGCTTATCTAGCATGGTGGCTTTTTATTGCAACTAACAAAAATACTACAAACATTTACAAACGCTACATAAAATTGCAATTCCCAACAACCATTACTTGCACCTATAATAAAATCTTAGTTTTAGTTTTAGGCACTTTAATTGTATGGAAAACTTATTACTGTTGGCTACATGTATACTTTTTGTAAACTTTTTTTTTTTAAATGAAATAAAATTATTAAAATTACAAGTTTCTGTTATTTTTAGTAATTGGTTTTGAAAATTCAACAGTTTTCTTGAAGCGTTGGGATGAGCTCTGTTGGAATCGATGTGTTGGTCCCTGAAAGAACTGTCTAGTGGGCGTAATTTCTTTTTTTTTTACAAATTGTTCCGATTTACTGACATATTTTACGGTTATGGTCATGGTGTAAGCACGCTCAACGATACAGCCTATACATGTCGAGTATCTGATCTGTCATTGTATGGACATCCTATAGAATAACGATGGAGTTTCTTACCCATTCTTCTCCACATGAAACAAACTTTTGGAAGGGGCGACTGGAATCAATTCTATTTCTTGTTCATATTGACGTTAAAAAGTGCATTTTTTGTGCCTATTTGACATAAATGATTTGACTTTGACATGGAATGTGAGTTGCGAGCTCAGCTTGTGTAACATCTCTACACATCTTACCATCAACATCTAAGGCCATTTCCTTCTTTTCGTCAACATCTGCATCTGTCACGATCCTGCAAAAAAAGGTTTGATTAGTTAATATTTTAATAGTTGATTAGATTATATGATTAGCTTATTTCAGATTTACATAATCTTGAACATAAGAAGATGGTTAAATTAATAAAAAAAAAAAAAAAATTATGTATGTTATGTATTGTAGTATAAACTGTTATTATAAGGTTTTAACCTATTTATGTACCCATTTTATTCAAGTCTCAATGTTTTGTATGTTCCTACTATTTAAAGCACCTGCCATCTAATCTCTTCACCACCCTTGGTTGACTGGTAGAGAATGCCTAAGGCATTAAGTCCGCCTTTGTACCTTTATTGTGTGCGAAAAGTTTAAATAAATAAATAAATTTGCGTAAAGTCCGTGACACTTGTGCTTATCCTGTGATATAAAGAAGCAGTGCTCTCCCTAAAGGACTTACTATTGAAATCTTGTGCAATACAATTAACAAGGGAGAAACAAAAGGCGTGTACACACGTAAGAAGTGAAACTTCTTTATGACCTTATTTTTCGAAAAATGATCTACTATATGCAACTTTACAGAAATTGGTTAAATAAAGTTAAATTAGATAAAGTTTAAACTAAAGGCTATTATTATTATAGACATGAATACAAATAAAAATAAACAAGGGTGCAACAGAAAAACGGTCAAGTCTGGTAGTGGGAGTAAGTCCGCTTAAACGACATGCTATCCCTACTCCGCTGGAAAAAGTACTCTTCGTTCGAATCGACCGTGGTAGGGGCAAGAAAAAGATGGCGCGCAACGGAAAAAATGTGACGAGTATCCGAAAAATGTGACGGTAAATTTATTCCCAACGAATAAAACGATAAAGAAGTTTCACTTCAAAAAATGGTTAAAAAAAATTTGGAACTAAAGTACGCGCCACGAGAAGCTATAAATTATGTAAACAAAAATCTTTTACTAAGTAAACATTTTATACTGCGAGATAATAATAAATTGACCATATTCAATCGACATGAAATATAGACGGGTTATATGAAAGTAACAACCTATTTAATTTAGTCGGATCATATTTTAACGACGCAAAGCGCTATCGTTTGTGTTTCTTGGTACCGGAACGCGTCCGTCGCAGGGATTGTAAACTATCGGGACACCATTTTGAAATAAGCGAGTTTCGAATGCGTACGAGTTTGTTTCACACAGAAATAGAAACATCTGAATCTGACGAATAATTATTCTTAAATAATATATGCTAATTAATATTTGTTACTCAATAATTTATTAAATCTTAAACAAATTCATTTTTTTTGTTGGTCCAAATGTTGTGAACTTCTGAACACTTGTTTACAAAATTTATAGCTTCTCATGACGGTTACTTTAGGTGTATGCTGATGATGAGTGATACTTACTTATGCAGAAGTGTATGCATGCGGCGCAAGTGCCTGGGCGCGAGCCGCTGCACGTCTGCGCCGGCCACGAGCGCGGCCGTGCGCGCGCGCAGCTCGGGCGCCTGCGCCGCCGCGTCGCACAGCGCCGACACCGCCTTCAGCGCTGCCTCCGCGTAGTCGCGGCTCCAGATTGCTAGCTGCCATAGCCATTTATTGGTAAGGGATTCTAACCACTCATCACAATAAAAATGTATTCATTTCAAATAGGTATGCCAACAGCATACTCATAGTACAATCAAAAATTAAAGTTAACATTACGCTACATAAACATTGCATTTAGATAACAATTAACAAACATTGAGAACATATAAGTCAAAAACTTTTTACAAAAGAAAATAAAACTTTTACTTTTAATGTCGGTTGTTATTTTTTTTTAAGTTTTTATTTTTCACTTTTTCGCAAGTAGTTGCTACTACTTGCTTTGTAAAGAAAAGTGAAGGCATAAGATACACAAAAGTGTATTAATACATGTAATACCAAAGCTAACTAGTAAAACCAAAATACAATATCAAAGAAAACTTCTTTCTATATTTTCGAATTGCTAACATTAACTATTAAACTAAATATAAATAGTTAACCTTTAGAACGCCATTGTCACATATACATGACAAGCAAGCCCATGCCCTGTACACCAACGACACACAAATGTGTGACAATGCGGGTACAATATAACACGAAATAAACAATTAACTCATTACTTTTGTGAGTGTTTATATAAATATCGTAAAAATTAAAGCTCTCGTATTTAATATCATAAAAACAAATTAAAAGACCCCATAGATATTGGGAAATTCATGATAACAAGAAGAAATAAATTTGTAGCTAAGCGTGGAGGGCACGCGCGTGCATTTATGCTCTGGCTTTCAAAAGGTTAAACTCCCTTTGGGCTCTGCCGCAGTCGGGTTATTAAATTGGGTAGCAAGTAGATGCGGGAGATTTCGTGACCGACCTGGAACAGTCTCCAGTCGTCGACTCCCTCCACCAGTTTGTGCGCGCGCTTGGCGTTGTTCGTGACGACCTCGCGCGCGTGCTGCAGGTGCACCTGTTGCCGCTCCATGCGCTCGCGACACGTCTCCAACTCTTGCTCCGATTCATTTCTGATGACATAACTTATTAATTATACACACAATATATATAAAATAAATAATAATAACAGAGCATTGTAACTAGCCGAAAACTTGTCACGCAGGAATAACACGTAGTTTCCATTTTTCTTCAGTGAGATCTTTCGCACTCAGAATAAAAGTCAAAATACAATAACTGCCTTGAAGATTTTAGGCTCGGACTCGTTTTGTAATAAGACGGAAAATGTTTACAAACTTCCTGGCGTCGAGTTGCTTGTTCTTGTCGGCGATGAGCGCCAGGCGCGCGTCGGCGTCGCGGTTGTACTCCTCCAGGCGCGCGCTGTTGGCCTGCAGGGCCTGCAGCTCTGTGCGCAGCTCGTAGAACTGGTTCCTTAGGCTGTTCAACTCTTCTATTTCAGGCGCTATGAATGTTAGAAAAATGCTGTATGAGATTTCATATTTACTTGCGAGAAACTAACGCTCTATTAGCAGCTGTTTAGGTCCAGCCCGTATAATTTGATGTGTATTTTTATAAGCTATTTTTTATAAGTAGTTTTTTTGTCACAAGTTACGCGTTAATATTAGGCAAATCTAATGGTTTCTACCCAAACATTATACACGGTGATTTATAATTCACTGTTAACATTTCAGGGCGTGAAAGTACTCATGATTATGAGCAACTTTCACTAGGGCACCAACTCTAAAAATACCAAAAAAAATCGGCTTTTTCATACAAAAATGCATTATTTACTTGGTGATGTATGAAACAGATGTTTATTTTTTTGTTATTTCGTAGTTAGTAAAATGAAGTCCCATAGTGAAAGTTGTTCATAACCATGAGTACTTACTCTCATCTTCTAATAGATTAAAAAGAAAAAAATCAACGTGTATATGTATTTAAGATATTGTTTAATCAAAATCAAAATCAAAAGTCATTTATTCAAATTAGGCTGAAGATCAGCACTTTTTGAAGGTCAAAGTTACATAAGACAGTCCCCCAAAAACGCCCACCCTTCACCACTTCCTAGTGCTTTAGCTGGGAAGAAGAAGTGGTGCAACAAACTCCCCAGCAGCACAGCTGTCTGATTAGTTGGAAGAACTTGACTCTACACACTTATGAGAAGTAATTAACATTACGAAACACATCACATTAAAATCAATAATTTGCCACATGTCAGCTAGCACACGTCAATATACCAATTAAAACATTAAAACTGACTGTACTCAAGCGTAAATAAAAAAAAAAATAAAAAAAAATAGCCTCCAGGTAAAAGTGCGTGCCCGCTTGCATGTGTGCAATGCTGTACTATGTCCATACAGCCGTAACTCGAAGTTACAAATGATAAACTAGGACAAGTTTAAGTCTAACAATGCAGATGAGTCATCGTATAGCGGAATCGAAATCGTTCAGGACGTAAGAATGTATAAACAGAAAGCATACACTGTTCGCTGAGCGGCGAGATGTGGTGTATAAAGTGCTGGTGCGCGGCGTGCACGACCCGCAGCGTGGCCTCCAGCGCCGACACGTCGCGCTCGCGCCGCCCGATGTCCGCGTCCAGCGCCGCGCCGCGCTCGCGCAGGGAGGCGCGCTCGGCCGCGAACTGCGCGAGTGTACACCCTCAGGCCGCGGCGACACCGAACGTAACGCTCGTCACAATCAGTCAGTCGGCAGATAGCGTTATTTTTTGCTGCATTTTAATCATAATGCCCGCAGTTATCGGGGCCACTGGTTACTATACGTTTCGTGTGACCGCGGCCTTATTAATAAGGCTATATGACGACGAGGACGAGGATGACGTGGAGGCCTCTCCGTGGCCTCGGTAGGGTTAGGGCGCTTGCGGTATTGTGCTCGTACAAATCGGCATGGCTCATGATTTCACGAGCCGTGAAAACCAAGCTTTATTTATTTAGTTACTAAAATTTTATGCACACTTTAGTAGAAAATAAGTCTTGCTTGGCATTAAAGCTACAAATCATAAGCATAAAGATGATACGCAGTCGAAATCTCGGTACTAATAAAATTACTAAAAATGGAAAACAAAGAAGGACATATTATATCGCCTTGAGGGACTCCAGCTAGAATATCACATCAACTCAACGAAGAGTTTCTAGTATGATCAGACTGCTGAAGCCCCCGAAGATAAGAGGAAATCCATTGAAATACCTCTAAAGTGACCTTAAGATAGCAAAGGGTGGATAGAAAGATTTCGTGCCTGACGGTATCAAAAGCATTAGAGAAGTCAATTAACACTAAAACTTTAGTGTCTTCCATTCCCCGCCCTATACCGGCAGCCACTTAACGAAGAGTTGAAATGGTATTGTGCCCGGGCAAGAAACTAGATTATAATGGACTGATGAGACACTAGCCTCGAGCATTTTAGACAGAAAGAGAAGAGTGGGGATCTTAGAAAGGAACCGGAGAAAGGCCTGACGTCACAACAATTGCAAGAGCTTTACGTATTATGTTGAAACGTTGGTTGTATGTATGGTAATAGAAAACATAACTTTAACAGCAAAATACATAAATACAGAAGAATAAGAGAAGAAAAATGTATTATGTTAATAATAGGATTAAGTACCTTGATTTTGAAGAACGTCACCGAGAGCTGTTGACCAGAATCATCCTTTCCCAGCGAATCTATGAATATTTCGTATCTGAAACATAGATTTAAAATATTTAATAACAAAGCAGGCTGACCCTGATGTTCCATTCGCAGATGGGGCAAAGTGTTATTGGGTTTTTCCGTCTAAAATTTCTGCCTGGAATCTGGAATTGTACGCAGTTGTTGGCGCATTTAATGCAGGTTTATTCCGTTTCCTCAATAATTCCGGTACCTTTTGACAAGTTGATCGATACGTTGCTCCCGCTCCCTGATCTCGGAGCGCAACTTGCCGCAGTCCTCCAGCAGCGCGCGCTTCTGCACGGTGAACATTTCGCGCCGCATGCCTATCTCCACTATGCGCTCATTCATCGCCTAATGAAAACAAAATTATAGTGTTATGAAGGACAGAAGGGAAAAGGGATTTAAAATTTTCCGAAATATAGATTCAGTTTGACGAAGGGGTACTTGTTACCCAGTAACTGGGTTGTGGAGGTCAGATAGACAGTTACTCCGTCTAAGAACTAGTATTTAGCTGCATCCAGTTAGACTGGATGTTGACCCCAACATAGTTCAAGGCTGATAAAGCTTTCCCGAAATCAAGCTCAAACTGATATATCCGAGTCGCTTTGGCGTGGCAATAGCGGTCATTAGCCCACCTACCATACAATTTCTAGCATTCTTTATTTAAAAAAAACGAAATAAAGTCCGTCAACGTCGTGAATGTATGGTGATTCTCAACATTCTCTTTTAACGAAATATAATACCTACATGGTTTAATGTATGGGTTCCTACAGAGAAATATTGGAAAAGGGCAATGACCGCTATAGCCATGCTACAGCGATCCGGGTATAGTTCATCTTAACTTAACTGCTGTCTATCCTTTTCTTTTTGCAAGGAGTTGAAATAACTCTGGAGTGGGTTGAGTTATGGAATATCTATGAGTGTTTTCGGGATCGGTTTAAAAATGGACTCTTGTAGTATTTGGTGCGACTTCGTCTGTCTATAGAACCGTCTGTCATAGCACTTATTTGTAAGGTACGTCACCGCATCGATCTGCAGCCGCTGCTCGTCCAGCCCGAAGGCGGCGTCGTCCAGGCGGCTGACGGCGCGGGCCGCGTGCGCCACGCGCAGGCGCATGAGCGCCTCCTCCACGCGCATGCGCCGCCAAGCCGTGCGGGACGCCGACAGCTCCTTGCCGCCGCCGTCCACGTTCAGCATCGCAGTTTTGAGACGACTTTGCTGTAATATAAAGACGATGTTTAGTATGTTTACTCAAGTGAAAGGATTCCTTTGTGCTTAAAAAGCGTAGGTAAAGGACTCAAGTTTCAATTGGATCATGATTTTTTTTAAAACACCATATAATCAAATACAGGTGGCGTCATTTACATGGCGGCAGTGTGTCCGTCATGTAACGACAAATGCTGACATATTAAACCCTAGGTTTTATGGGCCAATGCCTTGAAATTTATTTCATCACTACTGCTATCAAACCTCATAAGGAAACCGAAATGTTTTCCAGGAGGCCTGGGTCCTAGTAATGGGAATATTATAGGCTATAGGGTGCAGTAGACAGTGACCAGCTTGGTGTGCTCTGCGCTGCGGGCCTCGACCCCGCGCGCCAGGCGGCGCATGTCGTCGTGCAGCTTGGCGGCGTGCCGCTCCAGCAGCGACACGCGCGCCGCGTGCCGCCCGCACACCGCCTTCATCCTGCACACAGGACACACAGCATACTAAAGCGATAAACGTTACTTGCATAGAGCACAGAATCGCCGCACCATTACGCCTGCAACTGCGTTAAGCGGACGCCCGCGCAGTACCATTCTAAAGTGCACCGTCGCGGGGCCACGCGCATGTGTACGTTGCGGGGAGGCGGGCCCCGCGCCAGCGCAACGGTGAACGGTGCCCACCTCCGTGCGGCGGATAAAATTAAAACACACATACACCGTCTAACATTAAACTCACGACACTGCCTAAATAAAACGCCGCGACGGGTACCCGCGACGGGGCCCGTAGCGTGAAAAAGCCCACTCGCGTATCCAGGCGCGTAGACACGCGACGGTTGCTCGTCGCGGTCGCCCGCTTAAAGCAGTTTCAGCCCTCAGAGACACACAGTACTAATAAAATTCGAAGCGCCAAAAGTACCGAATAGGTACCACCAGTTTCTATACCGCATTTGGGTAGTAAATTGACGTAATGCACGCGTGGTTTGTATGGAAAGTGTTGAAAATGCCGCTCCTACATAGCAGCGTAGCCGCAGAAGCATCTCCGTGCTCAATGGTTACTTAGCTCGTGATCAGGCTTAAACATGTTCCCACCTTAATCTTGCACTTTTAATTTGATAGTTTTGCGATATTGACAGGAATCATGTTCAGGAAAACCGATTCCAAATACGGTAGATAAAAGGTAAGATATTCATCGATTTTCGAGGAAGCTGATATCGATAATTAGCTTAATTTCAACAACAAGATACCAGCTACGAAAACAATTTTCAAGTGCATCATTTCAGTCAGTAAGAGACTGACACTCCGCTCCACCCAGAGCGGGAGAAGTCGTTGGATGATATCCCAACCTTAAAAAAAAAAGTGTATCATTTTCATGGTTTTAAGGGATGTCGAAAACCCGATTAGAATGGGAGGCGAAACGCCCATAGTTAGGGTAATTCTAGGCATTCTATTCTCATTCTAGTCTTATAATAACCAGGAAAGTGTGCATTGAAAATGCGACTTTATCTAGATGAACACATCGATCACAATGTACAAAAATACCCTGTTCTCCACATTACCTGTCCTCCTTCTCCGCCAGCTCGGCCGAGCACTCCCGCTCAGACTGTGCGCCTTCCATGTGCGCCACTCGCGCGCCGAGCGTCTCCACTTGGTAACACTACAATGTGACATGGATACTTCGATCAATAGGCTTTATTGCACATTAAAATTGTTACAAAGCTATATTATATTAGTTATAAATACCGAATTACTGATGGGTATCGATCGATACCTAATAATGATGACGTGTGTGAAGTGCCAACTTATTTAATTTAATCTAGTATAATACTAGATTAAATTAAATAAGTTGGCACTTCACACACGTTATTGTTGTGTATACCTGATCAGTATCTACTTTCCTGATGAATAAAAAAAAACATAACTCATATTATGGCGAGAGCGAGCAAGGACTTTAATACTATTTGCTATTTGTAAAGAGTTTTCATTCGACCCATTTATTACCAAATCTAACTCTGTACGCAGTCAGTTGAATGCGAGCTTTTTCAAAGGGCCATAATCTTGTATTCACCGTAGTTAAACTTATTTTTATAATTCACGTGCTTGTTAGATGCTAAGTTCTCTATTACTTATCCTATTTTTATCCGTGGGAAACTGCTCTGTTGCATGTTACCACTGTTATCCATTTGTTATAGCTGTAGGTTCTCCTTTAATACATAAATAAATAAATAATTAGTATGACATTGGCTACCGGATAAGTCAACTGGAGAGAAGCCGTAATTTTCGGTCTCCAAAACGATGAGATTTTTTTTTTGGCAATTAGTTAATCGGTCCTCACACAGTTCCCATTTTGCTAACCTAATATTATTGTTCACTCTAATATAATGATTGCGCTTATTTTTGTGAACTTCACATAATTCCTATCTGGGGTCCTAAAAATACTAAATAGTAGGTATATCATAGTAACTGCGACCAACTTGGATGTAGTGCAGTCGGTCACAATTAGACCCAACTAATTTGATCCACGCACCTCTGATTTTTCAGATTCATGTGCGTATTAGGTATATAATTATCACCTGCTTGAGGTTGAGAATCGGTGAAGGAAAACATCGTGAGGACACCACCATTCCTGAGAGATATTTCTCAACAGCATGTGAACCTAAGTCAGAGGCCCATGGACAGCATAAAAACTCTGACTCATCTTCTTCTTCTTTTTGTGTGGTTCAGTATAGTCACTAACCACAGAAAAAATTGATCCAGGTGTTGGCCCGTAACTAAGTCACAATGACCTATTCGACACGCGCGTGGTCTTACACAGTGCTAAGCCAACCTAAATTTTTAGAGCTATTATTAGGAAAATCCTAACGTACGTTGGTAGCTATTCTATAAAATTTTACTTACAATGATATAGAGTGATTCTTTCTGAGACTGCGCCATTTTTTGTATGGATTTCTGCTTGTATTCCAGCTTACTACACACCGCCTTGGAGGCTGAGGAACAAAACTCGTAGTTTACTTACTGAACTGTTATTTTTATTTGTGTTTCTTCAGTAGACTTACAACTAGCTAATTAGCTCTTCACTAATGGTTTACCATCTGTTTGAAGAAGCAGTGATAGCCTAGTGGTGTGACCGACGGACTGCCAATTCTTAGGTCTCGAGTTCAAAGCCACGGCATGCACCTCTAACTTTTCGAATTCATGTGCATATTGTATAATTATCACTTGTTTAAAAATCCGTGAAGGAAAACATCGTGAGGAAACCGGTATGCCTGAGAGGTATTTCTAAGCATGTGAAGCTATGTCAGAGGTCCATGGGTAGCATAAAAATTCTGACACCAGGTTAGTTACTAACCACACGAAGAAAGAAAATCGTTTGAAGGCCAATTACAAGTTTTCAATGCTATAATTAGATTAGACCAAAACGAAATTACCAAGTAAAGGTAATTTCGTTTTAGGATTAGTACATTTTTTTATCCGACTACGGCAAAGCCAAAGGAAGGTTAAGATTTTCACAGGTTAAACTGGTTCATCTGTTCAGTCTGTACTCCAGGATTGTCAACTTATTGTATTCTTATGCTTGTAAATCCTACCAATTTTATATACAGGGTTATTTGTAAAACACCAGAAACCTCTTAAGAGGTCATTGTACTCATCATTATGAACAACTTTTACTATGGGACCAAACTTGAAATCGCGAAAAAAAATTCAGCTGTTCCCTACATTTATGTTCGTATAACTCGTCAAAATGTAGGGAACAGCTGATATTTTTCGCGATTTTAGGTTACAAATAACCCTGTATATGAAAGTATGTGAGGATGTTTCTTACTCAATCGCGCCAGAACGACTGAACGGATCTGGATGAAATTTGACACATACTACTCTGTCAAGAAAGAAAGTACCGGGAAAAGATCAATAATACACAAAATGTCTGTTATTCATCCAAATTTATTTTATCACCTTCAAAGTATGCTCCTTTAGAAACGATACACTTGCGCCAACGAATAATCCATTCATCAAAACATTTTTTAAACGCTGCTTCCGGAATTGAGTTCAGTTCTCGCCGCGAATTCTCCTTTATGTCTTCTATCGATTGAAAACGGGTGCCACGAAGTGGTAATTTGAGTTTAGGAAAAAGAAAAAAGTCAGCAGGAGCCATATCTGGTGAATATGGTGGTTGCTGGATGGTATTTGTTGAGGGTTTGGTCAAAAATTCGTTCACAATGATAGCCTTGTGCGAAGGCGCATTGTCGTGGTGCAAAATCCAAGAATTTTCTTTCCACAAATATGGCCTTCTTCGTCGAATTTGCTCTCTTAAACGCCGCATAACGCTCAAATAATATTCTTTATTTACCGTTAGACCTTCCGGTAAGAATTCAGAGTGCACAACACCGCGATAGTCAAAGAAAACAGTCAACATGACTTTGACTTTTGATCGACTTTGGCGTGGTTTTTTCGGTTTCGGTTCAGTTGGAAGGAAGGCGCCACTCCGAAGCTTGTTGACTAGTTTGCATGTCAAACTCGTAAACCCACGTCTCGTCACCAGTAACAATGCGTTTTATGAATGTTGGGTCCGAACTGACTCGTTCTAGCATGTCCTCAGCGACTTTCATGCGATTGAGTTTTTGGAGAAAATTCAGATCTTTTGGGACTAGCCGAGCAGCAACATGTTTCATACCCAAATGATTAGTTAAAATGGTACGGATCGACTCGTGAGATACAGAAAGTTCGGCGGCTATCTCTCTCAGAGTTGAATGGGGATTTTCAGTCACTATTTTCTTCACTTTTGCGATATTAACTTCAGTTGCAGACGTTGACGGCCTACCAGAGCGAGGCAAATCTTCCATCACATCTCGACCGCTTTTGAACGCTTTGAACCACTCATAAGCACGAGTTTTTGATAAAGTCGATTCACCGTAAGCCTTCTGTAACATTTTCAGTGACTCCGAACACGAAATTCCATTGGCGATGCAAAATTTAAGACAAACTCTTTATTCGATATTTTTGTCCATTATGAAATTCGCAATACACACTATATATGATATTACTAAAACCAGCACTGTATTTAATATAAATAACAGATGCAACTCAAACTCCGCGCCAAAATGGAAAACAGTTGTGCCAATCTAACAACTACAAAAAAACAAAAATTTGAATTTGGAACCATAAACAAATCATCCATTCCCGATACTTTTTTGACTGAATGTATATAGTTTATAACGTAGATTTACACTTTCTATCCCGGTATTACGTTGCCGTGGGATCTTATCCGTCAACAACGCGGGCGAAGCCGCGGGCAGAAGCTAGTATACAATATCCTTTACCTTTGAGTTGCATATGGAACAATTTCTCTTCGTTCTGTAGCGCCAGTAGTTTCTGCTGTTCGTTGAAGGAGCAGTGCATGGCGCGCTGTTGGTTCGTCGTGATCTGATTGGCGTAGCGCTCTTCTTCCTAATTAATCCAAGAAAAATTAAGATTAATTTTATTTTATTATTAGCTTCGTTATGTTGATAGTAATAAGTCTTTTTTAGACAGGGAAGCGAAACACTGATTTAAACAAATAAATAATACCTAATTACAACCCATTCGCGGTTTGCCGGTCCGTGGAAATCGCGTCCTCATTTTAATTATCAAACCAGGGGAACGACCACTGAACTACTACCTCTTAAAGCAATAATATTTCAATAAAACTTCAGTGTGAGGAAGAGATGAGCCTATAGGGAAGGTATAGCTCCATCTCTTTCCCATGAAGAATAGGGATGATGCCTAGATAAAAAAAAGAAATTCTATTTAGTCCGTCAATCAGATAATAAAAAAATATTTGACACGTATTTTTTGCTATATCATAATAATAGAAAATGACTTACATAAAAAAGCATTGAAGTTAAGGAGTGGGGCTCGCTACGTCACAAGTAAGTATAAAAACTACATACTTGTGACGTCATGCCACATTGTAACTCAATGTAAAGACGTAATCTTTGGATTACGTAAAAAAAGAAAAAATACGTGTCCAATATTTTTTAATAAGCTTGCGGACTAAATAATTTTTTTTTGCCATTATCCCCGCTGTTAAAATAATTTTGCTAGAAGGTTGACTCCCCAGACTATGTAGACCGACGATCTTTGCAGAATGGCTGGTAGCAGCTGTATGAGTGTTGCCGAGAATCGAGCTAAACGGCATGCAAGTGGAGAGGCCTATGTCCAGCAGTGTACTGCTGTAGGCTCTTGTCTAAGTAAAGTAATAATTAAGTAAGTAACGAGTCTTACATTCAGTATATTTTCAAGTTCCTTAGCTCTCTTCTCCGATGATTTTGTTTTGTCCAACGAGTCCGTCAATTTTTCTTTATTTTCCTTGATCTGAAAGTTTTAAGAAATTCAGCATTTATTACTGAGATATAAGGAGCGAATAGGTCGATACATCAGGTTAAGCTACGCTTGCCGGGGTTGGTCCGTGGATGGTTGATCACCTTTACATACCAAGACTCCTTCGTGCCTCGGAAAGCACGTTAGACCGTTGCTCCCGGCTGTCATTTCTAGATCTTTGGCAGTTGTTACGCGTGCCGGAAAGTCTGACAGCCCGTCTTACGAACGGGTATCATATTACTCAGTGGCTGACTGGGTGGTGAAGGTTAGATAGGCAGTCGTTTTATGTCAAATCCTGGTATTTAGCTGCATCGGGTTAGACTGGAAACCAAGCCTGACGTAATTGGGCAAAGACTAGGCAGATTGATTACTGAAAAATGTATTATACTGAAAATTGAATGGAAAGGTTAACCACCGTTAAGAACTTCTTTCTGTGCATGCAGGTTTATTATTTTTCTTATTATGATAGGCACATTATTATAAACGGAACTGACAGTTAGAAAACGTAATATACAAAAAAATACGCTGTTCTATACATTTTTGGTCACGTGAGTCGTCGAAATGTAGGGAACAGCAGATTTTTTTACGACTTCGGAGTTGTTCCCGTAGTAAAAGTTGATCAGTTTGGTGGTCTTTAGCATATCCTTTAGTATGTATATACCCTTTCGTTTACACCCTGTATATGGAACCAATGCAGAAAAGCATTTAAAAATTGCATAACCTCTTCGTTCTGCGACTTACAAAAACGATTATCACAGTTTTCTAGAGGTTGTACAAGTTTTTTTCATTATTAGAACGTGTAAAGTACCTTGGCTTCAGTAGCCTGCAGCAACATGTCCTTGCGGAACTGCTCATCCATGATGGATCGGTTCGTGCAGTGCAGCCTCTCCAGCACATTGCGCATGTTACTCAGTTCTCGCTGAAGACTTTTAGCCTGGAACACCAAGTATTATGTTACGTCGCATCGCAGTTTTATGTAGAAGCCATCTACAGTTCGCGGCAGTTCGTTTTAGTTATTTTCGTTTTTTTAAATATATTAATAGACTTTATTTCGTCGTCAGAAGCCCGAAAATCTGATAGTCAGTCTTACCAAGGGGTATCGTATTGCCCAGTTACTGGATTGTGGAGGTCAGATAGGCAGTCGCTCCTTGCAGTCGTAAAATATTGGTATTTTGCTGCATCCGGTTAGACTGGAAGCCGACTCCAACATAGTTGGGAAAAGGCTAGGCAGATGATGATTAATAGACTTTATTTGTACAGCCGGGGAACTAGATTGTTGAACAGATTGACACTACATCAATTATTCGGGAAACATATCACACAACTGACAAATTTAACAGTTGAGATTTGATTTTTCGGACAGTATTTAAGTTGATTATTAAGTCAGTTTGTTTATTAATCAGTAATGTGTTTATTAATCAGTAATGTGTTTATTAAAAACGTATTTGAAAATTTAAGTATTCGGGAGACTGATAATAATACACGCATGTGTCGATCGGATCGATCAGGGTAAGCTAGGCTTGCCGCGGTTGGTCGGTGGATGGGTGACCATGTTCACAAACCGAGACCCAGTGGCTTGGAAAGCACGTTAACCCATTAGTTCCGGCTGTTGTTCGTGGATCTTTGATAGTCGTTACAGGAAGTCTGACAACCAATCTTATCATAGGATATCGAAATACCAAGTAAATGAGTTGTAGAGGTCAAATAGGCTGACGCTCTATGAAAAATACTGGTATTCAGCTGAATTCGGTTGCATGTTCGGTAGCAAGCGGTTAGACTGGAAGCCGACCCTAACATAGTTGGGAAAATTAAGATAACTTAAGATATATTTTAAAACTAGCTGCTCCCACGCGGTTTCACCCGCTCCTATTGGTCGTAGCGTGATGTTACATAGCCTATAGCCTCGATAAATGGACTATCCAACACAAAAATCATTTTTCTATGCGGATCAGTAGTTTCAGAGATAAGCGCGTTCAAACAAACAAACTCTTCAGCTTTATAATATTAGTATAGATGGGCCTCGATATGCTACTTCCACCGAGCCATTTCTTTGTGGATAGTATTGGGTAAGGAGTTCACCTCGCTGTCAAGTGAAGCATTAATCTCCAGGAGTCGTTGGTAAGACAGGCGGAGCTGACCGAGCTGGTTGGCGAGCGCCATATTCTCAAGTTCAGCGTCGTTGTTGTTCCCGCGCTGTTGGTCGCAGAACGCTTGTTGCTCGCGACAGTTCTCCGCGAGGTTGTTTGATTCTTTCTCCAGTACTGCATAGTCCTGGAACATAGCATTTTGTTTTTGGTACAAAATAAAATGTCAGTTAATGGACCGTGAGACAGCGGCTTTAGACTACTCCCTATCTTTCAAATTCGGGTGCATGTAAGTACCTACCATTTCTAAACGTTAATTGTACCTACATTATTTACCTACATAGATATTAGATTGATATCTTTCTGAGAAATAAACAAATCCAACACCCGTTTTATGCATTCCGCAATCAGTTTTTGCCAGCCGCCATTTAAGGTCTTCAATCCATCTAATTTGGGGTTGTACCCTGTCCCAAATTTTACAGTGTAGCAGTCCCCACACAAGGCCTTGTCAGTTCCAGCCACACTGAACCTTAGATAATGATAATTGTTTACCTCTCGAACGTGACTTTTTTTTTTTGAGGGTGGGAAATCATCAAATGACTTCTCCCGCTCTGGTTAGAGCGGAAGGGATTGTCAAGACTTTTACTGACTAAAACCCACCCATGTTCCTTCCTTAGCCCTTTAAGATCCGGGGTAGTGGTAACGCTGTCGGACAACCCCGCTTACCTCTCGAACGTGCCTGATGTCTTTGTCGCGTTGCCTCAAGTTCTCAACAGCGGATGTCCACATGGTCATGATTTGTTTCCTTTCCTCCATGCCTTGGATCACCTGTTGACAATGTTAGCATTGCAGGAATGAAGAGTTTAAATTAATGAATAAATTAATATATTAAGTGAGGTGGTAATTAATTTTTTTGCAAGGGAAAGTGAAAGTGGTGTTGGGGTTACCTGAACGGAGATCCTGTCGCAGGCGCGCTCTTCAGCGCTGAGGTTGGAGACCAGCTGCACCAGACGGTCGTGCATGCGATCGTGTTCCAGCTTCAGTTTCTGTCTCTTTATCTCTAATGCCTAAAAACAGAGCAAAATATTTGTATTTTAATGTTGCAGCATAATTAGCCTATAATAATGTTCCCACTGCTGGGACATAGGTGACAGGTATCTTCCCTTTGAGAAGGAGTGGGCTGTATTCCACCACGTGAGGCAGTATCTTCGATTTTTTGGTTCCAGCTAGGACATGCCGGTTTCCTTACGATGTTTTCCTTCACCGTTTTGAGAGCAGTGGTGATGAAATGCACGGAAGCATATGCCCACATCACAAGCAAATTTCCATCATGTTGACTTCCAATACATTTTGTAATAGTGATTCACAGCGGCTGACGCCCATGGATCTTTTGATCTTTACATGATAAGCAATATGGTAGAAAATATGTTGCAGAAACTACTTATACATAACAATCTGTAATGCAATTTGGGAAGCCACCTTTGTTTCAGTATAGGTTTATCAACCTGAGTGATTATTATAATGAATCTGATTGAAATGAAAAATCCTAAGATTAAGCAAATAGACAGCTTGAAATTTCAAGAAATAATTACTTTTGCTTTGGTAAGATCTTGTTTTGTAAACTGCTCAATAGCACTAATGTCACAAGTGTATCTCTGGAGGGATGCTCGCCATTCTTCTAGGGCTCCACGCTCACCGCACACCACAGCCTTCATAGAATCAGCCTTTTTCAAGAGGTTAGAGATCTCTTCTGAAATTGTTAAATGGTTTTTTTTAAAGGTGCTATTTTTTTATGTGCATTTTAAACGCTAAAAACTTTCCAGCTTAGCATATAAACTTCCTATCCTACTCTTATACATTATATATTGTTATGTCTACTTAAGATAATAAAATGAACACAATCTATATAAATACTATAAGTATACCAAATCTATGCTCCATATTTCATTAATTACAAAAAAGAAATGAATTAAAACAAGCAAAAAAATCAAGCTAAAGTGTTAACATAGTCTTCAGGCATTACTTTGAAACCTGTCAATCCTAGTCTCAATGTCCCGGCTCTGCTTAGAAGTCTCAACCACATCCCGGTCAAGTGAGTCTGCCTCATTGACACTCAACTGACGCAGTTTTACTTCCTGCTCCATCTGCTGCTTGTGTGCAAATAGTAAACGCTAAAAACAGGAATAAAAGATGTTGCATTGATAAAACATTATTGCATAAATGTATTTGTACCTCAATGAATATTTCTAACATAAACATTGAATTAATTACTGGAATTTTAGGCAACACTTACAGTATTCTCCTGATACTCTGTAAGGACATGAGTCTTGTAGTTGTTGAGGTCATCGCATTTCTGTTTTTGCAAAAGTAAAGCCTCTTTCAGGCGCTGTAACTCAGCTTGTCTGAAATAATGATGTACAAAATTTATCAAAATGAGTACCTATAGATTTTTTGGAATACGTTATGTTTATTGTGAAAGTATACCTGTCAATTAGCAGAGATTCCAATTCCTGGTTCCCAGGATCTGCTAAAGGAATTCGGGTTCCTTGATTCCATCCTAAAGCATCCAAAAGTTGAGCCATATACCCAGGACGTTTTGCTGCTTCAGACATTTTTGCAAAAAAATATAAATTAAAGTGTACACAAAACAGATTAGCCACCAGCCAAAACCGAATTAACAAAGTTATTCGATATTGTTAAATCGATATTATAAAATGTATTGTATATCACTAGGCATCATCACCAATAACAATAACAAACAAATTCACCGCCATTTTTCAAACAATAACAAATGACATACATCGGCAAGGTTTTTGAAGTAGAAAAAAAGTGCGACAAACCGTAAAATCCCGATAAATTATTTATGTTACGTTAAAAATTACCTCAACTAGCCACGAATGCAGATCTGTTTTTATCTCTAGTCGGTTTTCAGTTCGGTGCCTGCCTGGGAAAAGGCCTTTCTTCATACTTTAATTTTTAATACTTGTTTTTATACTATACACACCTCAAGCATCTCAGGATAGGTTGCCCTTTTCACTAATACGATTTTACGGGGCCCATCATTGCGTGTGCAAGTCACCCCCTACCATTTCACCCTAGTATCTAGAAAACATTGATCAAGAAAGGGCCATAGTACTTCCTTGTAGGTAACTAGTCAACTTTAGCCACCCAAACCTACAGTCCAATATCTTTGTTTCTTAACCTGCAATAACTCTACACCAACCGGGAATTGTCCTTAAATAGTGCGTACAGACACAATCGTTGAAAGCATCGAACGAGCCTCTACGAGATAACTTCAGCCTCTCGTAGGCCTTCCAAAGACCCGGAACTTCAAGGTCTCGAGAAATGTAATGTAATGAGACGTAAAGAATAAGAATAAGTATTTTACAGGTCTTTTACAGGTCTTTTATTTCTTAAATAAATTTATACCACTTTTTAATTCGCGCATTTTCAAAGCAATGGTACATTACGGACTTGATAACTATATATTATATAAATGGTACGTAATATTGGTTCATTATTAACATTTTCTTTTCGTTGACCAAACAAGACAAGTATTTATACAGCTCTACAAAATGAATGAATTAGTTTTATAAAATATCTTGAAAACCCGCCAAAAGATTAGGTACGTAGCATCCATGGCAGCATCCAAAAATAACTCATCAGAGCTTTAGTTTCGCGGTATCGGGCTCGCATGTGGCGTGCTAACACTGTTTAGTTTTCATTAACGTCACATTTGAGGAAGGCCTTTTTTTCTTATTAGAATGAGTGCCAATGCAGCTTCTTTACCTTGTCCAATTTGTGCGCATGTTGGTGTTTTTGAGTCAGTGCAGACATTAAGAGACAGATTAATACACGTATCAACAAATAAAATGCTGTGTCCAGTATGTCAGGAAGAAGTATTTGGTTTAGACAAACTTACGATACACTTGTTTAGCCATGTGAAACTATTGACAACAAAAGGAAGCAAAGAAAAAGAAGAATTAAAATGTTCAAATGAAAAAAATAATACGGATTATCAAGCAAAAGCGCAGCAGAAGAAACCGAAAACGTCTGTGGTTAAAAATAAAACTCCGTCATCTGCAACAAATGCTCCTGTTAAATTCGTGAAAATTTATCCGAAATTACCAGTGGTATCGGTAAACACAGTCCCTGTTATAGATATATCACGAAGTAAAGAATGTGTTCAAGGCAGTGAACCGATGTTTGTAAAAACGGAAGCAACAGTAGTACAAACAAACACTACTTGTAACATCTGCGGCTTACAGTTTATCGATGCCAACATTCTGAGAATGCACAGGTGCTTAATTCACAATATTGACGAAAATTCAAATCAATCTTTTACCCGCTATCATTGTCATCTGTGCCCAAAAAACTTTAAAATGAGAGGGTCTCTAATGGTTCATTTAAGGGTAGCACACTTCGGATTTTTGTCTGGAAATTCACATTCTGATGCTAATATAGACAAAACTACTGGAGGAAACCCAGATCAACACGACGAAAAATTGTCTAACTTGGAAAGAAATGATAATAAACAATGGCAATGTGAAGTATGCCGTAAATGTTTTACAACTAAATATTTCCTGAAGAAACATAAACGTCTTCATACAGGTTAAAATAATAATTGGTGTTAGTTGTTGAGGTAATTCGTACTAACAGATTAATTTAAAAATTATTTAGGAAGCGGGATACATTTTTAAAGCCTTCGAAGTCATTATCGCAGCATAAGTCCACCTCGTAATCGCTTTACCACCCTTAAATGAATGTCACTTCATACTATAGACCAAGAGAACGAGAGGGACAAAGTGAATGTGCGGCCAGTAGTTGTCGCTTTTTAACGCTCAATCCATTCCGTATCTTAGACACTAGACAGTATAAGTCAACCTCAGTTAAGTTTCAATATAATGGGAATTGTTGTCAAAAGTGTTACAGCAATTACGATGTCGACTATATAATAGTTTCGGTTAAATAACTATTCACATTGGCTAACTCTAACGATAACGCCTCAAATCATTCCGATAAACACCATTTTTTTTGCTTTTTAGCTTTCGAAACATCACAATATAGAGAATATAATAGTTTAAAAATAAGTATACATAGGATATGAAAAATGTTTAAATTAATATTATTTTGTCTAAAAAACTCTTTTTATTACAGGTGAAACTCCGTACGCATGTACACAATGTAACAAAACGTTTACATTTCAGCAGTCATATCATAAGCATCTTCTGTATCACAACGATGAGAAGCCTCACACATGTACTTACTGTGGGCGCGCTTTTAAAGAGCTATCAACACTTCACAATCATCAACGTATCCACACTGGAGAAAAACCCTTCTCTTGCGAAACTTGTGGTAAATACCTAGCCATCATTTTCAATTGGCTGAGATATATGAGTACCTTAGTTAAAAAATCAGTTGCAAGAAAGTTTTGTGTATGTTTTGCAGGAAAATGTTTTCGTCAACGGGTTTCATATCTGGTGCACAGGCGCATTCATACAGGTGTTATGCCATACAAATGTACGGCTTGCCAAAAAAGTTTTCGATACAAAGTACGTATACCTCCTAAACTATCTATAATTTGTTGATAAAATGTGCCCAACTGCTTATAATAACTTATGCTGAAATTTTTACTTTCAGGTATCACAGAGAACTCACAAATGCCAAGCGCAACCACCTGGGACAGTGGTAAGACAATCAGGGGAACTTGTGGAAAAACTTAAACAAAAACATAGTGAACCAGACACCAAGTCATCCGATAAGCAGATTTCAATGACAGAAAATGTAAATTATAACGATGTATCTGAAGCAAACGCTGAGTTAGTTCGCACCGGAGCCAAGTTATCATTAGAGGACATGGAATCCGAACACTTTTCGTTGATTGCTGAATCTTATCATGAAAATGGAGACTGTATAAAGTCTCCATCTCCAGGAAATATACATACTGCAATGTCTGACAAAAGTGATGACGTGATGTTCAGCCAAAATATAGAAGAATTAATAGATTCCATACCAATACAAGATAAGAACATGCCATCACCTTCGGAAATCCTTAAAAACTTGTGCCTATCTAAGGAAGACGATTACATTGGAATTCTTCAGCAAACAGATGAAGAGAAAAACTACGAAATGTGCAAAGATTATAATGTATTTCTATGAATGCGAATTTTAAATAAAAACATAAATGATACAATGTTGCATAACTTGTTTCTTAATCCCCTCGTTAAAAGGTACACATGTAAGTACGTACATAGGTACAATGAAGAGCATGGGTACAGATTTTTTATTCACTGAGAACTACTAATCAAGGTGATGCTTGTGATACACGCATTACTTCATTCATGTATGTTGAGTATTAGGCTGGTTGAGGAAAACAAAACAAAAAAGACTAGACTAGAATTACCATTTTTCTGCCCTGATTCACGAACAGAAAGCTAGCTATCCAATTTAAAAGTTTTTTTATTAATTAAACGATTTCAAAACAGCAGTTGTGTTGGCAAGTCTTGTACAAGTTATAACGAGGTTATCATTAAAATAAAGTAATAATAAATTATAACATTGTATGTTTGTTTTTAAAAATCGGTCAACAACTTTTTGCTGTCGATTATGCCAAGGACTATTTTTTATGGAATAGTTCAGTTTATAAGCAATACATTACAGTGATTACATACAATATTAATCATAACGAAAAATTAGAAAACTAATCACAATAAAATATCTATATTTAACCGTATAATTTTCGGTTCTAAACGGTTTTTAAACGTAAAAACACATTCAGTGCACTATGCTTTTGCTTGCTTTGCTGTATGTGGCAGAAAAAAAACATAAATGAGGAACCAGCTGTTTTTGTTCTCCAAGCGCTTGCAAATTGGTGAAAATCAGTATGAATCAAAATTAAATAGTGTCATTTCATCCTAAGTCAGTGACATTTTGTGAACTGAATGTGAAATTATTAACATTCTTGTAAATTCATGTAGTGTAGAAAAATTAATCGATTTGAAGTTTTGTCAAACATCACTCGCGATAAATGGCCTGCGTTAGTGATTTTATTCTGCGTCTTACTTGAAGTACATTACAATGTGTTGATTTAGGTCATCAGGCTAAGTTTTTGTGTTCATTTCACTGCTGCAACGGGACTTCATGTAAAAGTAAGTAAATTGATTATCTACGTGATTGAAAACTCAGTTATTGATTTAATTTCTATAAAATTGTGTATCTGACTACGTTTCTGTCGTGGAAAATACTTAATATTGTAAGGTCATACTAAATCTACTGGCTTCAAATTACTTCCTCGTCATTCTGTAGAGAAAGAGTGTTAATTAGACCTTACTCAATTTTAATAAATATACCTACCTACATGTACACACTGCATCTATCGTCTTGCAACATGGAGAATATTATTGTACTTGAAGTATATGGAAATCGTTTAGGACAAAAGATTTTGCTTTCAACCAGCACAATAAGGATGATTTTAATGTAATTTGGTTGTAAAGACAGTGGGAAGCCTAAATTATGACAAATAATTGTTTGCCAATGGCAATCCTTTGTTTTGTTTTTATTGAATTATTGTTTCTCAATCCATCAGTGTAAATGTAGGTATGTATGTAATACTATATTTTCTTTGGAGCATTATGAATTTTTGATTTAGGTAGGAACAAATTGTCTTGGATAGTTTTCATTGTTACTGAATAATATTCATGAAATCAAATGACAAATTGAGGTGACTTTTTTTGCAATCAAATAAGGTTTTAACTCACTAAAATTATGATAATTGTGTTGATTAACTCATAGTCACTTAAGTTTGACACATTAGGTCAGTTATATGGTATATGCTGACTCATAGAAGAGATGTTCTGGCCAAGGCTATTCATATTCTTAAATTATAGTTCTCCATTGTGTTGCCATGGGCTACAATGATGACAATGGTATGGACTGGCTACACTGGGTACAGTCAACAGCAAAAGTAGATGATCAAAATCAGAAATTCAATACTAATGAATGGAGTTCACGAATATATGGTAGCTGTACTAGTAGTAAATGTTTGCTATAATTTCCAATCACAAACTTTTGAATCACTCTGATGCCACACAGGTCTGACGCGAGCTCCGTTCTTTAGTATTGAATTTCTGATTTTGATCATCTACTTTTGCTGTTGACTGTACAGCATGTTCATGCTGTGGCAACAAGATTACCCAGTCCGCTTGGTTTATTGGTTCAATGCTGAGGCTGTGTTTAACGACTATGCATGCAATTTCACACACTCATTATGAACCCATTCTCATAATTACTGAATGTTCCTGTGAAAATTTACTTGGTGTCTATGTTAGGAGGTGATAGTTTCGGCGCTCAGTTCTTAGGTGGACCATTGTGCATGGGCCATGGAGGCCTTCGGTGGTTATTCTATCTAGCCCTCCTCCCTCCAGAAGTGGTTTACTCAGTGTCACAGTTCAGGCATTTTGTGAAAATACTATTAACAATTTATCAAAGTTCCTGCTAGTTACCAATTTGATAGAGACAATATGATATTTGGATTCAAACAAATCTTGTTCAGATTAAACCATACACAATCACTCACTTAAAGGAAGACATCGTGAAACCAGCCTGTTACAGTCCCACTGCAAGGCAAAGGCCTATTCTCATACAGAGAAATAAATTTTTGTTTACAAAAAATTTAATGATATGTACAGGACAGTGTTGCACAGGCTATTTTCCATGTTCTAGAGTACTGCCCATATTTGATGTCATACTACAGTATTTCAAACAATAAACTCAGCCTATCGCAGTCCACTGTTGGACATATACCTCTCCCAAGCTGCACCATAATACCCAATTCTCCACCTTCCACATCCAGTCTGTCCTAGCCACCTTCTTGTGCTCATCAATGGGCACCCCATATATCTTTGCCGATACATGGTCTCCAATCCAGGACTGTCCGAAAAAGTTACCCCTATCCCCCGGAACATAAAGGGCTAAGGAAGGAAAATGGGTGGGTTTTAGTCAGTAACAGTCAGACCTTCCGCGCCACCCAGAGCTAGAGAAGTCATTTGATGATTTCGCACCCTCAAAAAAAAAAAAGGATGAGTCTGCTCCACCGGTCGTCGGTCCTTCGACAAACATGACCAGTCCACATAAACCACTTACCTCTCCCAAATAGCAATACAAACAACACTTGTGCCTCTGCCTCAGCCTCCACTAAGCTTAGTACAGCTACCAAGCAATCTAATATACTCTATATATATATTTATTGCTTCCACATGATTGTGAACTTAGTAGTAGTAGTGTTAGGTTTCAAAATTTGATCATTGAATCCAGCTCTAGGAAGCAGGTCATAAATCTATTTAAATTACAATCTATATATTATATAAAAGAAAGTCGTGTTAGTTACACTATCTATAACTCAGAAACGGCTGAACCGATTTGGCTGAAAATTAGTGGGGAGGTAGCTTAGAACCAGGAGACGGTCGTAGGGTAGGTAGGGTAGTTAGGTAGGATAGTTAAGACAGGACAACGTTTGTCAGGTCAGCTAGTATTAAAATATATTCATCTAGAGCAGGGGTTCCCTAACTTATTTTGTCGACTGCCCAATTTGAGAATAAATTATTTTCTAGCGCCCCCATTTTTTCACCTACTTAAAAGTTAAAAACCATTATCTAGATCAAATTACAAATCGCCCCCACAACACCCCCATTTTTTTCTGGGCCTCTTACTACCCCTTTTGGCCTGCAGCGGCCACAAGAGGGCGTTATCGCCCACTTTGGGAAAGGCTGATCTAGAGCAAGTCCCTTAGGAACCTTCATTCCATTTTTAAAATGTTTTGTAAGATTTAATCGTAGTTCTACCTCATAAATATTTACAAAATATATTATTTTAAATACTTTTCGCCGTATCGCGAAATTTCCTCATTCGGGCATGGTTTATGGTTGATTTATTGTCGTTCAGTGACGTATAGCTATACTATACGCGTCAAACATGGCGGCTCTGAAGTGCGCTACTGCTGCTGAGCTGCGCAGCCCAACCCCGCTGACATAAGAGTTCGTTACTGGCACTGCGCAGTGACTCGCCTCATGTCCCGAGCCGCCTTGATGAATCAGGCTGTACCTAGGCCTAAACCCCGCTCTGTATCGAAATATGTAGGGTGCACTAGATCCAACTGCGGCGAAACTAAGTTTCTTTTGTTTTTAATTTATAAGTGGTCGAAAATTTCCGCCCTAGTCAGATCTGTTAGATTTTGAATGGGCCTGTAGCTTGAAGATGATATTTACATTAAGTATGTGTATATAATTATTATTCTTTCATAATAGAATCATATAAAAGTGATGGCCTAGTGGGGTGCCCGTCAGACTGCCAAGTCATAGTCTCGCGTTCGAGCCCTAGGCAGCACCTCTGATTTTATGGATTCATGTGCGTATTGTATAAGTAACACTTGTTTAAAAATCGGCGAAGGAAAACATCCTGAGGACACCAAGCATGTCCGAGGGGAGGGATATTTCTCAACGGCATGTGAAGCTAAGTCAGAAGCTCATAGGCAGCATAAAAACTCTGACATCTGGTTAGTCACTAACCACACGAAAAGAAGATCTTGTAATAAGGATTTGAAGTTTTTAATAGGTTACACTCGTGGCTGCTGTTGTCGTTATTGGCTCTAAGAACGATGTCTTTACAGCATTCTTTCGTCCTATATGTCTCCTAATGTGAAGGCATATGTATAACATACGTTCCTCGAATAGAAGGAGTTTCCCTTTTTTAGTTTACTTTCCAAAAGGTACCCTTTCTGTGTCACCAAAATTAAACCTATTGAAATGTCTATCTGATTATTCCGACCTATTTAGGATGTTCATACTTAGTCTTTACCGAGTCTCAGATCTCCGAAGTCTTAGTTGCACAGGGCCATGGACCGGATTTGTAAAGATACACTTTACCGAGACCGGTATTGCCGATCGATGTAGGCAACAAGTCTGCCAGACTAAAATGGAAACGGGCGAACCATATTTGTAGAAAACTTCCAGAAAAGTATAAGGCATTGGTAAACAGTGGATATCGGGTCGCGAAAAATAATTTTGTGACTATGGCCAGAAAAATCAATTAAAAGTGAAGTAATGCAACAGCAAGTAGGTGCATGAGGAAAACATTTGTCTATAAGATTCCTTTTCCCGTATTCCTATCCTATCACCACGTTCGCCGTCTTCCTTGTCTAGAGCAAAATGTCCTTTGTATTGCCAAAAATGTTTCTCCTAAGTTTGGTAACCGTTGAAAATGTTGGCAATTTTCTGGACCAGCTGTGCTGTGGGTTTTGTCTGTTTACCAACTAAGTATCGCCTGGTTTTGATGCGCTGCTGGACGCATTTATGAATCATTGTTGTTGTAGTTATTGATTTTTTATATCCACCATTAAAGTGTATATTAACGAACTCGAGTACTCGACCGTTGTCATCGAATGATTGGCAATAGCAAGACTCATTTCGCCAGTGTTCGCCCACTTCCCATTCATTCTGCATTACGCTCGCCGACGTATCTCGACACATTAAACGAAGCGATAACGTATCGTCGGCGGTGCAGCCATTTTGTTTACCTCTGCCGAGTGTGGGCCGAATTTACAGAGAGAGATATAGGTACATATAGATAGTCCCAGCAACACGTTGCAACTGGCAGTGTCAACGTCAACCACGGTTTCATTACATTTAAGTATCTTATGTCAGCATTAATTATACTAAGTGAGTATTCATACGCATCTCAGTCTCTGTTTAACGACAGGCCCCTCGAGATAATAATGATTAATATTGAAAACAAGTTATAATTCCAATAAATAAATAATGTTGTTGCATTGTCGGGTAGGTATTATACTATTCCTGTATGTCCAACTTTTTGTTTGTATCCCTCTACGTTATTAGTCAGTTATTTCCCTATAGTTTTGGCCAACAGTCTGGAGCTGAGCGCTGTCTGGTAAATTGGCAGGGGTACAAGGTGGCAGGGCAGTGGTGGTAGCCGCGTCCGTATCGATCCGGCGCGGGCGGCGGCGGGGCGGCCCGGACGCGGCTCACCCGACACCTCTCATTACCCACTGTTACAATGCAGCAGTGCCATTTACATGCATTATACAATTCTTTCATTTGAATAACTATTCCTGTTATTGTGGACGTCTAACCCACTGACATTGATATAGAATGTACGTACGATTGAAGTCCTTTACATTGCCGCGGAGCATTGTTTAAGAGTGCAACATTGAAACTAAATACCAGCTAATTAACAGGTCGCACGTTTTCTGGAGAATTCTGGAGGATTCTCGAGCATTCTCGGTAACTTCTGCAAATTACAAGCTCGTATCTAGTTTATACGTTACACAATTGAAATAAAGTTAATTTAGCTGTATATCAGTTACAGACTTCCATTCCGTTCCGTGGCAATGTAAATTGAGCCTTATCGTTCAGGTTCACGCACATTCTGCATATCACGGTAGCCGACAAACGTTATTTATTTTGACGATTACACTTACCTTGAAAAGATTAGATTTGATTATTTGTACATAAACAAACGTCTCTGAAAATATGTATAAATATTAATTAGGGCAGTCCTTTTGTCGTTTATAGGTCAACCCCTGCACGCCTGCAACTGCGTAGGCCTTTTTCCTTTGTTACAAATGGTGCGCGTTATCATTTGAGGCTTAATCTCAGTCGTCGGGTGTAAAGTGATAATGGGAACTCTCCAGTGCGTAGGTAGTTGTTATTTAGGCACAGAGACAAAAATAATGATTCATAATAAATTAACCCACAGAACAGATAGGTACCGTCTCGTTATCTGTTCTGTGGCAAAACCTAAGTTTGGTTGGTTTGGCTAGTTGCCTAATCTTGGGGTTTGCAAAACCTCTCTTGATGTCTGTAAAAAAACGTATATTCTTACGGTTGTAAGAACATTTAAAACTGGTTAACAATCGATACGTGTAAATGAGGACAAGGTTATAAACTTGCAGCTCACTAGCTTCTGCCCGTAACTTCGTGCGCGTGGAAGTCGTAGGGTAAACATACCGGTTTACCGGCCACTACCCCTTTTCGGCCACTTCGCACGTTATTTTAAATAATAGACAGTGTTATAGACCGCTCCTTACTAATTTTGCGCCATTCGATCTGGACGAACTACACGGTTCATAATCCAACGGCATGGCCTCGAAATGTGCGAACTGAGCCCTCAGTCGCCATTTCAAAATTTGGTGTCTGGAAACGTGTCAAATTTAGCGAAAAAAATAGCAGGTGGATTGATTTTCAAAGGTAAGTTTTTACGTGTTACTGTTGGTTTATTGTTCATTGATGGAGTTTGTGTGTGTTTAGCATGTCTAATTTCAATATTCAAGTGCCCAAACTCATCAAACTTTTCATAATTTGTGATTTTTTTGGTGGTCGGACAATACGTTACGATTAATTTCAAAATCTACTTTCCGACCGGGTGGTCGCATAACCGGTTTATTCACGTCATTTCACTTTGCCTTTATTAGAGAAACCTTAAATTCACCAACATAGATTCCATTATATTTGTAAACAGCTAGAGTTTTGTAAATTTAGAACTAGATTCCGGCCGCCAGTAAACCTCATATTTTCAAAGATATGACCTGTAAAAATACCGAATGTTTAGCGGCCGATAACTAGTAAAAATAAAACCTGTCTCCGGCCGTTTAAATGGACGGCCGAAAATTGGTAAAAATTACACCTGATTCCGGCCTTTCGAAAAAAGAACGGCCGCTAGTAATTAGAAAATAATAAATCTGTTTTGATTTTTAATGATTCTAAAGCCAAAAGTAGCTGTAAGTTGTAGAAGAGAGTAAAAATACACCGCTTTTTTAAATTTATTAATTGTTTTACTTTCATACTATTATAAACCCTATGAACTACAGAATAAGAGTTGTTTTTCTACCGTGAATTAGGTGGCCGATAACCAGTGCACTAGTGGACGATAACTGAGTGAAAAGGCCGATAGCCGGTATATTTGCAATTTTTGCGAATATATATTTTTTTTAAATTATGTATCACTGATACGTCTATAAGCATAAGGTTTTATGAAACTGCACTATTGTAGGCTGAAACGTTTTTTTTTTTTTTTAATCTTGGAGTACAGCATTATGTTAAAAATCACCTCTAAAGTCAACAAGCCGCTTAAACGGCCGATAACCGGTATGTTTACCCTATTCAGATACACAATATTATACAGTAATATACTTGACAACTATTATTTTTATAAAACTCCCTCGACTCCGTCGTTATTATTTCGTTTTTTCTTAGTGTTCTTTCTGACCTTTTTTATTTTTGCTCGGCTAGTAAAGGTCATAGCGTTATGTCCTCCTAAGAATTGGGCAAAATGCTAAAACATTTTTCAAATCCAACTGGTAGTTCACATAGATTCGCGTGTTAAAACAAACAAAAAACAAACTCCTCAGTTTTATTATTGGTATAGATAGATAACACTTGTTTGATTTAGCGGTTAATACCTGCATAATGGGCTATTAATGATCGCCGTACAATACCTCCTCAGGGGCTTGCACATTTATTGTCCAGTGCAACCGCAAGTACCATGTCTCATATCTTGAACAAATTGTTGCAATATTTGAAACTATTTCTGTACGTGAGCTTGCTTTGTTAATCGTGCCAGGTGAACATTTCTCAACTTCGTTATTCAAAAAGGCTTAGAAACTTGAATATTACGAAACAGCTAGAGGTATCAAAATTTAATTTTGCAGCACCCCATACTTAAATTCAACACTTTGATTTTGACAACGATTTAATAAGTAAGAGTCCAAACAGCTAAGGCCCGCTTGCACCACATAATGATATCACAAAATGAATGAAAGAAAAATAATTACACAGGCACTCAAAATTCACAACAAAAATAAAATACATTAGCGTTTAAGATTGTATTTAAAAAATCATTCCTTGTCTGCCACCTTCAAACGATTGGAAGAAAGAGAACGATGTTTTAAACACGTGTAGCGCTAAATGTATTTAGTGATTTGTGGTGGAGGCGGGCCTAAAACGAAACTATGGATATGGGCTCGATTTTGAGAAATAAAATACAAAAACCATCAGCAATGGGCCGGGTGGAGGATTACGGCTAACTCGGCACCCCCTCTCGAAGGGAAAAGGCCTGTGTCCCAACACATCATGTCCCACATTAAACGACAACACATACAAAAGAGCTTTGGCAACTTTGCTCCATACATTTTATTACAACATAGCTTATAAATTTTGCACGGAAACCGGAAAGCTAGTGTTCCTGTTTCCTTGCATTCAGAATTTTAATTGCTACAGAGCTTAACGATGCTAAAAACTTCGAAGAAATACATAATTTACATATTGCAATTTTGGATCATCTTAAAATAGAATAACACCACATAACACAGTGACACAGTCTTACTGTTACGCAATTTAAACAACTTAATAATATTATGGAAATAAAATAAACAGAATATCAGTGTTATTTACATACGGCTCATTGGTTTGTTGTGTGTACGTAGCACGTGGCGGGCCTTAGGTACTTACGTAACATCACACGCTACAGAAATAAGCGCACAACACCTGTCTGCTGCTGACATGACATCCGACATGCAGGAAAACGTCCGCATTCTATAATCTATGTCTGAATGTAACTTAACACCCTATACAATGACTTACCTACTTATCTGTAGGACGAATCTTACCTTCAGGAGGGCTTGGTGGTAACAAATATCGCTAGGAGTTTCAGCTTTAACAAGCAGGCAATATAGGATAAAATTGGCACATAGCGCGTTTTGAGAATTTAAAAAATGAATTTGGGTCTGTATAAAAAGAAACAAAAAGGAATCCATTACTTCTTCCACCATTTTGTAACGGTTGGAACAAGATGGGAGAGACATCCCATTTAAAAATAAAGGAAGAGGTCGCTGTATGTATTTTTTTTTCTTTCTTCATCGATAGTTCACTTTTTAGTAGTGATTCATAACAACCCTACGTCAATTCGTGTCGCCACTACTTGCTGTGTGAACAACGGTGACAGAAAGTTTTTTTTTTCAAACCTTTTTATTGGGAATATTACGGAAATTGCAATAATATCTCATCGCCCATGCTTGATTATTATTGCAGCGTGCGGCAAGTACCTACCTCTCTGGGTATAAAGCCCACGGAATCAGATACAATATTGGCCCACTTGCGCGTGTTGCGTAAACGACCGTAGACTTGAACTCATTATTTTCGCTGACATACTTTTGTTCGTACGTCCTCAATATTTATTTCTGAAACTACTATAATACTCGAGTAATTATGTATTTTAAGTAGGTAATTATATATTAAACTCTCTGGAAGTGTTGCACCGGGTAGCTTAACCGACCGATGGGACCGACGATGCAATGCTTGAATGAAAAAATAAATTCAGTGAGAGCAGTCAGTCTATACTTTTCCCAACTGGAGAAATCGTTTAGAGGTTGATCGTGATCGTGGTGAACGCGGAAAATTATGCAAGAGGCACAGATTGTCGTCACGAAACCTTTTGGCTACACGTCGACCGACACGGTTGCAACACCATAGCTTTCTCCGCTCGTATCGAACCGAAAGCGATATTAATAGTTTTTCAGATACACACACTTCAGTCGTCTTTCGCTGTATTTTCTGTGCTAGTGGAGAGCACATCATTAAACGTTGCTTTAACATATTTTGTTTTAAATTTGTAGCTCCAAGTCCTAAGCCTTACATAATGTTACCGAGGATATGCTATTAGGTAGATGATCTGCTACCAACAAAAGATGACTCTGTATAAATGTTTTACATTATGAAAACTACGCTCGTTTCTTTGTTAGGATCCGCATTGCATCCAGTGCAACGTTTGCATTAAATAAGTGCAAGTTAATTGGGTCAAATGTGCAGTCTACGCTAGGGATTGTACATAAAACTGCGATGCGAATTCACAAATCACAAAATTACCTATGTTAACAAGCGTCAAGCTCGCAGAATTTTACGATGCAACGTCGCATCCCATAGTCCGTGATTCAGCTTTACCATTTCCACCTATGCACGTTTTGTTTCAAATAAGAAAGTATAATACAATTAAATATTAATATGTCCATTGCAAATGTTCGCATGATCCGCTTGTAACAGAACTTTATTATGCACAAATCGATTTCATTGAGCGCAGTTTATTTCAGTCGCGCGTGGTATGGCAGTCGCCGCTCACCGAGTCTCGTACCTCGCTTCGGCACTGGCCCGTGTTCCTACACTAATACCTTCACGCTTCATGTGCATTACATCGTCGCTTTATAACAGGGCTCCATCTTGGTAAGACTGATGTTTGCGGACATGGACGGTCACAGTACTTGCGACACACATTCACACAAACTTGTTGGGACCGCTCGACGACAGCGAACGGCGCCGTTTTATTTCTCGTATAGTGTGCCCGTGGCGGCTACTGGCTGTACAGAAATAGTCACAACTTTTTACATGCAAGTGCAACAGACCTACTGAATCTCGGCTGTTTCTTCTAACATTTTACATCTTGCATTATGCGTAAGTGCATTGTAATATGCAAGGTTTCAAACATAAGCAAACGCACAGTGCTTACTTTCATCTACTCAAACAACGTCCGTTCGCCATAAACTGTTCCGTTTCCATGAAAACAAAGATCGCGTGTCTCCCCTATGCCTGCTACACTGGCTATAGTTATCCACACGTCTAGCCTGTACATATCATGTTAAATAGGTAGGCAGCTACATACCTGTCTGTCTGTACCGCCTATCGATTGTTTATGAACGGGAGTTGATCTGTCTGGCTCGCTATAGGTTTTAGAGGGGGTTCGTTGAGGGGTCGTTGAACCGCTAGGGCGCCGGAGTAGTCGCGTATGCTCGGTCGTGAGGGCTCGGCGACTGGGCCGGTCGTTGACTCCCCAAGGGTGCAACGTGCACCCCAATTCAACTGCACATTGATTTAGTTGCAACCCTGCTGACTATTAAATGTATTCGTCAACTATCAATTTCATTATTGATTTTTCTCGTGTAATGGACTCTCTATGTTATTAGATTTTTTCCTCCTTGCATAAATCTGTTTGTTTTGTTGTCTAATTAATAAATTGCGATACTTGTTATTTTTTATTCATGGTCCAGACCCCGTCTTGTCGGTGTCCCCTGCCAACAATATAAATCTTTCAGTACTTATGCGTAACTGCGTAGTTACTGTTGTTAGAAACTTCCATTGTTATGTTTTTGCAAAACCCTTGTCATGCGTCATGGAAAGCAAACATGCACTTGTCCTTTCAAAAAAAATGCTACCGGATGTTCTACCTGTATACCGGCCACCGGGCTACCCCAATTCATTTTTAAACAGCTGATCATAGAATTTACTTCTAACACAAAAGCCTTTTTTTTTCATATAATTACAAAATGCAGACATTTGAAAACAACACATTGAAAAATTTATCATTTTTATTCTGAGTGAAAAAAATATGTAGGATTTTTCATTTTTGGTTTTAATTTTTGTATTGATTTATACTTAATAAGTTTTAATTTAAGAGTAATTAAAACCTTTTGTCATAACTATCCTTAAGTAATAAAAAGTCAAACTAAATAAGAAGTATACTTACCTACCTATTTGAATTGGCTCAAAAAGTGAAACTTTCAAATAGAAAATGAAATGAACTGTTGTCTATGAATACTTACCAAAATACTTACAATCACGGGTGTTGTGTTGCTCGGTTTCGCAGTACACTGTCCGCAGGCTCCACAGCGTTGTTGTCGAGGTGAGCTGGTTTCGCACGTGGCTGCAGCACCGCGGTTGTCGACCCGCGGCCTTGTAGCACAGCCCCTCGATACGCATCCGAAATCACACCAAAATAGGCCTTACTGAACCTCCACAAAAGCACATATTCGCATAACGATCCTTCAATCAATCAAAAATTGATCTAGAATAAAAATCGCAAAACTCAATCCAAGCCGCGGTATCGAGTACCTATTCCGAATTAGTTTCATATTAGTGACACTAGTGAAGTTATTATTGCATCAATGTGCTTAGTAACAAACAAAATACGTAATATTTAGCTACGCATCCAAACAATAAAAATGTAACAATCCAGCCGTGACATTTACAGTAGGTATACGGAGCCAATGTTACGTTTTAAGACAATGAGCCGGTACCTAACGTTTTTGTGAGCCGAGGAGAGGATTAAACGTTCAGAGTCAAGGAAGGTCATGTTGGAATAACAAATTAGTTACTGCGCCGAGTGACGGCGACGGCGATTTGCGTTGTTTTTTATTTGGTCAACTCACGCGCAGTTCAATAACAAGGCGTCACGTGGTCAACATTTCGAGTTAGGTGCATCCCGAAGTTCGTGTACCTGAGTGATGAACAAGCTCGCAAGTTCATAAGAAGGTAAACTTGAATTAATTGTTGTGTAGCTACCTGGCAACAACACCTGGTGCGTGCTGGTTTCGTGTCACCCCGCAGCAAGTTCCTTGAGATCAGATTCGAATGAATTATATCTACCTACATATACAGGTTTTTTTCGAACAAGTGCTGTTGTTTTTGCTTGTTGGAATTACTTTTACCGTTCTGATTGTGATTCCGATTGATTAAATAAATTGTTTTAAATAAAGATGTTATTGCGCTAACTAATCTATAATAAACAGACCCACTTATCAAAATATTTTTTTGTCTGTCACAAAATAAATGATTTGGTGGTTTTTCCGGCGTGAACAGTGTTTGCTATATTTTGACATTCCCTAAATTCTTTATGTTTATTGGGCACGCGACGCTTGTTTTATTTCCTGAATGGTTCAGTGGACTACCTAGCACATTGTCTTACATTAATTATTATTGTCGCAGAGTTATTTTAGTTAACCGAACAACTTAAGTGCATTCGCAAGAATCACTTACAGTCCCGGTACATCCAGTTTTTGTGCATTGTTTTTAACAAAACTAGGTTGAAAAAAACTACAGGTCATGATGATATTTTTTTATAAACTACCTTCCCTACATGATTTGAAGTGGTTTATAATGTATCAAAAGAGTGACAACAGTCAAACATGACTAACAAGCCAGATTGATAACCTTGAGGACCCTTTTGACTCTTCTGAGTCTTAACAAGTCCTACCTCAAGTTAGAGTGGAGATAGGACCCTTTGGATTTAAAAGCTTTACCTCCTATCTGTGTTCTTGCGAACTGGATCTGGGTACAGAATACAGTACTTAACTGCCACGGGCTGCGTGCATTGCAGTCTTGTGCGCAGTTGATCACCGAAGTTCAGCCGCCACTAATCACCTACCGTTATAACAAAGACCGTACCTGTTTATTATGTATGACACGTCGCCGTAGGTGCACGGGTTTCCACATACATAATCATTTTCAAGCTTATTCCATATTAGCGAGGAGCGGCCGCGCCCGTCGGACCGGACGGCGGACACCGCGCAGCGCGGTCGTTCACCACTGGCCCTTTGCCCCGCCTACGGAACCTTGATAGCTCATATACTTCCATCCTTACCCACTCACCTATAAAGCAAACTTAAAATGGTGAAAGTGACCATGAAAATTCTTCAGTGTTCGAAGTGTACCTACCATTAATGGTTGTCTACAAAGTCTTGACTTACATAATGATAATTATGTAGATTAGGTTGGGGGTCATGCGCCAGACAATGACGGCCTTGATCATTTAAATTGAGCACATCTTTATATTGGTGTTGCCACTTGCATTGCATCGTACACGTCCGACTTGATGTTTCTAGGGACTTCATACTTTTAATGTTATGTAAAAGTTAAGGATTTATTTTTTTGATATTTTGGACGCTATCTAATATTTTATTGAAGGTTACTAGGACTAGAAGAATCATTGAGTACTTCTTCTACGAAACTGCGTCGATTGACATCATAAAGATAAATGTGAGAAATTACGTTTTTATAGTGGTCCCATCTAATAAATCCACCTTAGGAATTATTCTCGTCGGAAACAAAAAGGTTTCACCTTCGTCAAGTTCCATCTGCATTCGATAATGACCACATAATCAACTCTAAATCAATCTTTGCCTCTGGCCTTGCTTGTTGTTAGAATTTTCTACGATCATAACAACATAATAGCAATAAAACTGCGCGATTGAATGCAATATATCATGAATGTGGAAGTACCTAGTGATTATTAGGTAACCTTTGTTTGCAATAGGGTACCTACTTGTTAGCAAATTAGCAAAAGAATCAGTACTTATTTACCTACGTACCTACTTTATATTTCCACAACCAGTCCATTTGTGTACCTTCCAGAAGTTTTTCGTTTGATACTAGCTGACTGTAATTATGTTTGTATGTGTGAATCGCCCGGAGTTATGTGTGAGCAACAGCGTTATGCCCTAAAATAAAGCGATAATAGTCCCTACCTACATCTATGGATAAAGCACACATCATAAATATCACAAAAGATATAAATATATGGTAGAAAAGTGGCAGCATACAAACGGACCAAATACATACCGACAAAGTCGAGTAGGTACGTAGATATTTCACGCGCACAGGGTGACATTGCCCCGCGATTCCCGCGAATCGATATTTTCTGAATAGGTAGGTACTACCAAGTCTGGTGATTTAATTACCATTTTCAGCCCATAGGCGTCCAAACCATCCACCACGCATAATTGTTGCTAAGTAAAAGAGTTCGAGATTGCGATTGCATTATTGCATAGCAAATTGTGTCAACTGGAGTTCTCCCGAACGTGTTCGCCGTGTAATACCTACTTTGTTTAAAACGAGCTATTCGTGCTGAGTATTGTCGGAACATCCCTATAAAATAGAAATCCTTATTTGGGTCATACTAGGTCATGCACTAATCTCTCTCTACAAAGGAAGGTGGTGGTCCTTTCTATTTTACAATTCAAATCGCTAAAACACGAATAAACTTCAACTTAAATTATTAATGAACACGATAAGTTAGCAATTACCTACATTAGGTAAACAAATATAAAAATGGTGCCATTTTATACATAATTCATGAATAATAAAAATGCTTATTTCTACGCACACAGTAAGCGGAAGATTCCTGAACTCAATTCTGCGGGCATTTTTAACAAACTCAGTATAAATAAATATGCACATGTCTCCTTCGTTCGCTTTGTTGTTGTTATCTCTCCCACTCACTCGCACTCTACATAATTCCAATTCTACTATAATGTTGCCGAGTACAATGTTTCTACTTTGGTATTTTTTAAAAATTTCCTGAAAATTAATGGATCAATAAAATAATTGAACATAATTTATCTTGTGAAACTGAAACAGTCCTTTTCACGAAATGTGTTCAATTATGCATATAAAAATAATAATGTAAAGAGCGTCGAAGTAAAAACCGAAATCTGAAGTTGTGAATTCTGTTAGTACAGCCTCAAAAACTGTTTGCTTAAATTGTATTGTATCATTTGGAGGATTATTATGATGCGCAAGTTCGTACTCGCCCATCAATACTATAAACAAATGAACACGCTTGGGATACCTCAAGTCTCATGTCAAGTCTCATATACGTAAAATAAAATAGCAGGCTTTTTTAAATATAATCGGATTATTATTTTATATAATTCAAAACTGAAATTTTCTTAAATTATGCTGACGCTTTATAATTAATATACCAATATTTTCCCACACACCGACTAAAAAAGGTACTATAAAAATCCTACCAAAGAAAAATTAAATGGTAGTAGTTCAGTTTTGTTTAATGGCAATACTGTATGTGACAGCCAGCCAGCTGTGTGGAATGGATTGAAAAATAACTCGAAAATCGTAGCTATGTCCTTGATGTGTCATCCATTACAATAATTTCTATAAAACGTGTTGCTTGAAAGTCTGGAAATTCTTAGTAATCTGCGTGTTTATTTATCAGTGTATTAGTGGCCGATTATTAGTTTGTACAATTTGTCTGCTTAGGTGACAGGTACTGCTAATTGTTAAAATGTTTATGTAACGCAGCATTGTTCGATCGCTGACTGTGTATTTCATCTTTTGTTCCAGATAGCTTCACGGTGTGTCATTAGTCGTGTGGTGATACGTGTTGAATACGGACAGCAAGTGCGAAGCGGACGACGAGACCCGAGTGTGGACTGGTGATGTGGTAGTGAGTCAGTGTAGCGCAGTGGATGCGGAGACAGCGTCATAGCGCTCGCCCTGGCATGGTGCCGGGCAGGTAGCGCGCGCGGGCGGCCTGCGCAGGCCCCACAGAAGCAGCCGCGTGTGTCCCTCAGCGTCGTCTATGGCCGAGCAACACATCACACCGTCGTCGCACTCTGCACTCACGAGAGAGTCCAGCGGGTAACAACTGTGATATTATATACCAGCTATTGTTGCTACTTCTTTAATCAGACGGTTATTTCATCACTTACTGCACATAAAATTACACAGGTTCTCAACTGCCAACTCCCGAATGCCACGGAACAGGAATTTATTTTGCAAAATAAACAATAATCATAACTACGCACTCACTGTTAGGCTTCATCAGCTGGTTGTTTTCGGGCACACAACCTTGTATTGCCTAATTCTTTGATATCAATACTCAATATTTATCTTATCAATGACATGATATACACACAAGCAACATCACTGCCCTAATTTTATATTGGGGTTTCCTGTGTTCAATATATGACTCTTAATCATCTTTGCCTTATCTAGGATGGACAATTTGAAAATGTTCTCGGTTTCTACTATTGACAATATTTTACACCTATTTATGGAATATTTGATGTCCTTTTTTATGTAACTACTATAAAATTTACACACATTATGATATTTTTGAGGTTCTAATAGAAAATTCTCGAGTCGCTTTTGTTCAAAACATTATGAACTTACTACTGCTATAACAGGTTCTCAAGACTGCAATAAAGCATCAGCAATGTTGATTATAGCTGTTCATATTGACAAGATTTGTCCTATTAATAATTCCATGAACCTACTCTCATTTACTTTAACAAGTGAAAATACACAATTGTTTTTGTAGTGTTATACACAGACAAATGAGTACAATGTTTTGCACGTGAATTTATAAGACTGTGTACAGAAAAGAAAAAAAATAAAAAGCCCTCTTGATTTCAACAGAATTCTTATAGTGTAAAGAAAATGACAGAATTTTATAATAATTATTATGAATTGAGTATGTGTCACAGTAAATAAAAACAGTCATTCTCAGGAAAAAACATAACATGAGGTTGCTTCAATCAATAAAATCATATCAATCAATCAAGAAGAGATAATCTTTTTTGTTAATGTATTGACATCATCATAAAATTTACATTTTTTTGGTGTTTTTAATAACTCTCTAATTGAGAATGTAATCAACATGAACTTAGTGTGACAATAGGTAATATGGGCTGGTGTCCGCCAACTCCACTTCAATGCCCGTATTTGCATAAGAGACATGTGATAAATTTCCTATTTAAAAAATATGCCTTCTACTGTTAGAGAATACAATATAATAAGCCTGGCCCACTGCAGGGTAAATGCCTTTCTTTTGTACTTGTGTTAGTACAGTAATGTAACATAATATCACTCCTTGTTACCTGAAGAGTTATGCATATTAGGTACACCTACTATTTGCCAGTTATGTTAAAGTCCCATGTAATAGGGGAGGGGGAAGCCTGGTGGCAGGTGGTAAAACCTAATAATACTTTGCTTAACCTGGTAATCAAACCCAGGACCTCAGCAGTAGCACTTGCAACCACTGGACCAAAAATTAGTTAGTCAAGTACTTAAAGGAAAGAACATTTTGCCAGACGGCTGACCACCATTTGCTAGAGTTTATGAAGCTGTCTATAAAATGACTGTTTTTATAAACAATATTTAATATTATTGTATTTTGAAACATGGGAACAATATGAAATGAACTGATGGAATTGCATTGTGGTATGAGAAAATAAGTGCACTCACTAACAGATTATCAAAATAGTAGTAACAAGATTCAGGGGAATATAATTATGCAAAAATGGAATTATAATATAATAGCCTTTTGAGCGCCGCGGTCGGATATAGCTGACGAATGGAAACGCCTTTTGAGCGCCGCGGTCGGATATAGCTGACGAATGGAAATGTGCACAACACGCCGCCGTCGTTGGCTTTAGCCAACAAGAAAATGATGCTGGTGCCACGAAAATCGGGCTTTTTAAGTGCTCGGCCACAAACAAATTGTTTAAAATCTTCTATCTGCAAACATGATCTGGTGGTTCCAGGAAATGTGACAAACTGCCTGTTTCCTGGCAAGCAACAGTTCCCAACACTAGAAGGTGCCAGACTTAGCCAGATTGGACTTATCACCTATAAAAAAAACAACTGTGGCGACATCTATCCAGCCACATAGGAACTACGCCGATAGCGAGCGAAGTGTCAAAAAGCTGATATGTGACGACACTATACGTCACACAAATCCTACATCGCGCAAACAGAGTTTACCGCACGATTTAATCACTACATAGTATAAAACAAAGTCGCTATTTTTGTCTGTTTGTTTGTCTGTATGCTTAAATCTTTAAAACTACGCAACGGATTTTGATGCGGTTTTTTTTAATAGATAGAGTGATTCAAGAGGAAGGTTTATGTGTATAATTTTTCAACATATATTGCGGGCGAAGCCGCGGGCGGAATCTAGTATATTATATACTCAACCCCGACTAAGAGTTGTCGGGCAGTAGCCCGCCAGACGCAACACCTGTCTGGTTGGAGGATCTTTCCTTTTCAATGGAGGGACTTTCCACCCTGTTCCTCCATTCCCACCAAACCATATCCCAAAAAACACTATAAAGTGAAAAATAAGTTAAATTTCAGAAATGGATTTATAGTTATGGTACCATAAAAATTCGAACACTACTATGTACAATGTAAATAATATTGATTGACAGTGACAGGGCTCAATTATTGTAACATCATCCACAACCACATTGACTAAGTAGGAAAATACGTATTATTGAAGGTTAGTCAAAAACTGCGCAAGGAAATTTAATGCAATTTATAAGGGCAAGCTTCCTTCCTCTAACCAAGGGAAAAAACAACTATCAAATTTAGTCCACAATTGGTGAAAAAATTTAAGAACATACCTACACAAAAAAAAATACATACATATGAACATAAAAACTCCTCCTTCTTTGAAATTAGTTAAAAGATGAGATTTAGATGGCATGGCATTCAAAACACTGCAATCACCAATGTATTTATTTTATAGATAGCTAGCTTCTGCCAGTGGCTTCGCCCGCTTAGAAGTCGGAAATTATCCCTTGGAAAAATAACTACCGGGATAAAAGTATCTGTTGTGTTAATCTAGAGGCACTATTCCACACTGTACTACACAATGTACAGCACAAATGTTTCTTTCGGTGGACCCACTCAAGTAAACATTTCAAATGTGCTGCACCAGAAATTATGTACAATTTTGATGGTGGAGAAGGATCTGTATGTAGTAGTATGTGTATGTAGTAGTATGTGCACTGTTGGAGTTCAGCACAGAATGTTTGTGAGCAGATGTGCTGGACACAATTGTGGAATTGGACCTTAGTATGTAAATTATCTGTGTGACAATTTTCATCCCAATCTGTTTAACAGTTTAGGCATGATTGAGTAACAAACATCCAAGTATCTACACAAACTTTCACATTTATAATTTTAGTAGGCAAGATAACTGGCAGCATCCTTATGGTAACCATAAAGGTTGTGTAGCTGAGCTATATGTACTGTGGGTATGTGTTCTATTATTTCCAATATGCTCCTAATGCATGAGCATAAACCCATCAGTAATAATGATTAGTTTAATTTCTCATGACTGAAGCATCTGGATCATTGTTGCAGGCTTTAATTGTTCAGTCACTCTGCAGTCTGGTTCTTCTTAATTCTCCAAATCCAATCGATTTATCAGGCAACATGGATGCATCTATGGAGTAAATTCTGCTTGTCTCAGCTAGAAGTGGTCAGGTGGTTTGAATCTGGGTGTGGTCCAAATCGAATGGGTCCAGAAGACCATTAAAAATATCTTGCTTCCTTTTTTGGGAATGATAGTTTCTGGTAACATTTAAATTACGGATTGGGTACTTATGAAATATCAGAAGTGCACTGTTCCAATTAGTAGTTTCCTATCAAGAAGAGCTTGTTTTGCTAGTTTGTAACTTTGATTAGTCTTTTTAAAATAATTGACTTTTACATTGTTGTCAAATGAAAATGTCATTAACGCTTTTAACTGAAAAACATTGTAGTATTATGAAAGGACAGTGTAGGCCTGTCAACAATAATATATGTAACTTAACAATCAGGAAAACGCTAGCAAATCGAAAGATGTCTGAGTTCAGAAGGCCTGCAACATTCTCACATTTCCAAAATAAAAAGGATAAAAAAAATGATAATCATAAAACCTAGCACCTAGCACCATCATAGCTTTAACCTGTATCTGGCGAAATGTGTGGTACTTTTACACCTCTGCCTAACCCTTAGAGAATTATAGTCGTGATGCCATGTTATGTTTTGTTTTAGGAAACCTGTACCTAATGACATGATTGTCATTACAAATGTAAGAAATCGTGGGTGGATATCATGGCTACCAAACCCACTTATGAAGAGTTGAAATTAGAATACCTTAAAACATTATCATTCTTTAATTATGTCATAGAAGTAGGCGTGTGTAGAAGAATAACATTAAAAACTCATTGTTATACTGCATCATAACGGTTTATAAACATACTATTAACCGGGGTACCTGGGCAGCGCTATATGCAGGAGGGAGTTATTGGCCAAACATCCTTGTCATCGCCACAGTCTATAATTTGTGTGTTGTATTAAGTCTGTGTTGTACTTGATAGGATAATTTAATGAAACACCTGTACTCTATCTATGGTGCATCAAAGAGCTTTGTATCATTTATAGTTGATGGAACAGCCTTATGCAGGTGAAGAGCTGAGTTTAGCTCACAATTGGCAGTCATTATTTACAGGGTATTTTGGAACCTATTATATAATACCTACGGTATTGCATATGGTGGAGTTCAGTACTTAATAATTGTAAGATTGCATGTATAACTCTTAAAACCGTGGTTGTAGGTACATCTTAAACATTTATGCTCATTTCTCGCATACGACTTATATGTGGATAGATCTGTGGCTACTAGCTACAGCAGTTTAGGGATTATCACCCCGTCTCAAATGGCAGTAATCGACTTTACCCTTATCTTTGATTCCTTGTAATTGACCGTGTAAGAAATGTTGATGGTTAAATTAGTATAATGGCGAAGTGTGTGTTGTGTGACAGGTCTTCTCCTAGCAGGGTGGTGGGCGGTCGGTGGTTGCGTCAGGTGCGTCGAGCGAGCCACAGCCGTCGGAGTAGACGCAACGTGACGTCGCCGCTGCCGCGCTCCACCAGCCGACACTCCAGCAGCCGCGTGTCCGACGCCGAGCCCTACGCGCACGTCGAGCTGCGCCGGAGTTCGCGCCTCGTCAATACTCTGCCCAGGTCCGACTACTCCATCACTGAGCGCTGGTCCTACGGCACAGACGTATACGAAACACGCTGTGATACCACTGAATTCAAGGGCGGTGACGCCCACAAATCCAGCGTTCACCCGAAACGCGGACGGACTTCCTCGCATGACAGGAAAAAACACAAGACTATATCGAACAACAGTGCAGAGGAGTGCGTCGCATACTGCACACGCTCACGGACTGCTCTTAAATCCAGCGAGAGTGCCTGTGAGCAAATACCGAATAATTTGAAACCACAGACACTAACACAGTTGCCCCTGAATCAGACCGCCACAGCTACTTCCGCCCAAGCTACTCAGCCAGAGGGAGGGCTACTGCCGCTTGACGAGAGAGACTTTGCTTATTCGCCGTACAGCTCGTCCACTGTCACAGAGCTACTGGACTCGGATTATTCCGTATACAGTCCAACAGCTAGGCGACGAAAAGGCAAGAAGAGAAAGCGATCAACACACCGCTCTCTATCGAATAGAAAGAGCAGTTGTCTGCTCAACGTAGACGAGTGCCGAAAGAAATTTAAAATAGATTCTCACAGTAAAGACGAGACAGATACTAGCAGCACCGGAAGGTCATCCAAACACGAACTCGACAAAGTCGAACTTCAGTCGTCCACTCTCACTTCGTGCACATACCTGTTGCGGAACAGGCACAGCCACCTTGGACCCCCAACCGCTACGGTCATTAGCGATCAATCAGGTAATTTTTAAATCTTCTTTTTTGATAAATTGCAGCCTTGGATACTTTGTTTATGTGTAATTCCATTAGCGAATTTGAGGTTTGCTTATATTTTGGAATGAGAGCGATGAATTAATTACGTACTAGTCTACTCAAACGTATTAGAGCATAATGTAGGTCTCGAGCCGTAGCTTATCATATGGTGTTATCACGTGTATCAAGCGCAGTCATTCATCGCAGATAATGCATATTGATATTGCAGCCAACCCGCCCGGCGACGCGGTACACAGTCAAGCAGTAGCGGGCCGCATCAGTAGTGCCTCCGAGAGCCTCGGCAGTTTCCCAAGTACTCCGAGTACACCCCCTCTAGCTGACAAAGATATTCAAGGTGATTATCTTATCGATCGTTACTTATCACGATTATTATTCACTGGTAATAATCATTTCATGTAATGCGTGCTCGTTTTTTTGTTTACAGAGGCAAGCTCGTCCAAAGCCCACAGCTCGGCGAGCAAATTATTAATAGTTCCGCGAGATCTTCCTTATTTGCGTCAAACTAACGCGCGAAGGGTAAATTTCTTTATTCTTACTTATAATTTAGCTAATTAACCAATTCTTTATACTACTGATAATGGTCCTAATTATGTCGTATTTAATGATTGTAAGTACGTATGTGGATCGTTTTTAATTACCTAAAATTCCACGACTGTTTTTAACCGGAAACATAGAAATGTCGTTCAACCAATCTCAATAGTAATAAATACATTGTATCGAATATCATTATCAGTGTTAGTCGTGCGATCGCTCGGTCTCGACGTAGACGTCAGAGCTGATATCTTCGCGAAAATAAAATATACCTATTCATGATAGATTACATTATGAATAATTCATATGTGCATTACTTGGTGGTAAATATGTGCGACGTGTGGTGTGCGTGTAAGTGAGAGTTGTGTTGTGTGCAGAGCATCGCAGCTGCGACGGGGGCGACCCTGGGTGCTTGCTTGACGAGGGGAGCCAGCACCTCGCAGCGTCAGCGACAAGACACTGCGTCCAAAAGACAGGTATCTACGCATATCCATATCGGTAATGTTTCTTACTGCTCTTCAAAGGTGTAACCTCGCTGATATTTAGGCCCACGCGCACGATACTAGGTAATAATGTAAATAAATTAAATTGCGTTTAGTATATAACTAGTGTATATCGTTGACCTATTACAATTCTACTGTCATAATGTATTTTATTTTTCCTTGCATATTTAAATGTTTCCTTAAGTTGAATTTGATAGTAAGCAAATTGTTTTCCTGCAACAATACTTGACCCATTTTCTGTCGTTGCTACATTTGTCCGAATTATTTGTAAATTAACATACAAACACTATCAAATAGTGTTAAATATAGTGATAAGTTCAAAATATAAATGCTAAGGTTACGCTTCTTAGATAAGAAAGTACTTCAATACACTGGCTTTGCAGTTTGTTGTTTATGAAGACAAATAATATTCTATGTGCACGCCAAGTGCACATTCGTATCTTTTTAAATATGTCGCTGTGATGTGCGGCAGCAGTGGTTAGGTTGAATAAAACAGAATAGTATTGGGTGTTATAAGACCAGAGAAAAGAAGGATGGATTGTGTGGTTGATAGAAATGCATAGAAGAAGGATAGATCAGAATCTATCCTTCACCAATTTATTTTAGGTTGACACAGATGTCAACCTAAAATAAATTGGTTTGAGGGCATAATATTATAACGGTAGGCCATGTGGAGTATCTTTGCAGCTGTATGATGAAATTTAAAAATATTTATTCCTTACACTTAAAGCGCGATTTTTTTTTAATAAAGCTTATGACACTCAGGGCTACTGTAGCTTCTCATTAGTGAAAGAATTTTCGAAATAGGATCAGTTGTTCTGGTAATTGCCCCCTACCTACACACTTTACCTCTTAGTATTGATGTAACATCGGTAGCAAATAACTTTAACACATATTTTCTGGTGTGTGCATTACTTAACAGAATACACCTCCCCGCGTCCTAACCGAAAGGGACAGTCGCGCGATCAATGCTACCATTTGTCATCAGTTATGACTGTACATTGCACGAACATACTCATATAAAAGGGCGGAACGATCTCTTATGGTTGGGACGGGGTCTGGGTAGATATGTCAAAACAAAGTTTGTCAATGTCCAGCAGTGGACTGGGGAAGGATGAATGTAAAGCCAGTGTTTACAGTAATGTTGTGTCGCCAGGTATCGGGCAACGAGAGCGCAGGCAGCAGCGCGGCAGGCGGGCGGCGGGCGAGAGCTCGCGACATGCCGCAGCCGCAGCCAGCGTCCACGCGTCGAGACAAACGAGGTACCTATCACCTGAGGTGGAAACGCGGACGGCGTTTAGACCATACAAATGTATTTCTCATTTTCCCTCCTAGATGATGTCACTCAAGCAAATAATTATACTGGGTGTAACCGAAAGGGTATATACATACATACAAAAGGATATGCTACAGACCAGCTGATTTCGGTTCGATTTCGGAGTTGGTCCCATAGTAAAAGTTGATCAGTTTGGTAGTCATGCTTTTGTATGTATATACCCTTTCGGTTACATCCTGTATATTTTACAATGTAATTAATATCTACCACTGCCAAGGTCCTATATTTTGTTTTTGTCCATAAATTAATTATTATAAGGACTATTACAATTTTCCAGATATACCGCCGTAAACATAGATATCTGGCGATCTTATAGTCTTTTTGCATAGGCATTAACTCAGGCCGAGCTACAGTTGTCTCTTTCGTGCTCATTACGAGGAGGTTTGCAGTAGACAGTTTTTTAACCTGCAGTGTTCATTTCAAAGAGACTACACTAGATCTTGACGCAGGGTACGGCAAGGTCAGCCGGGGGTCGCGTGAATCCTACGTTCACGCGACCCCCGGCGCAGGTGTGAGAGGGGAACACCGGAGTGGTTTTTAGCCAGTAAGAGTCTGAGGCCTCCGCCCCCACCAGGGCGGAAGACATTCATGAGGATTTTCCACCCAGGATAAAAAAAAACAACTAAGGAGTTAGGCAACCGATTGCGTTTGTACGAAATAGCACATAAAATTAGTTAGGTACTTATCAATTGATTTATTCGATAATTAATTTATGTTGCTGTCTTGATCACTTGTTATTACGTCGTTGAAACGTCATTTTTGACGGCGCCATTTGCATTGTATGATACGACAAGGTTTGCATAAGTCGGTACACGCAATAACACCAAACAAAACATCCTTTTCGTATTTGCTTCCGATGTAATAGTGTTTGTAATGTGTACCAGTGAAAAATATGCCTTTCTATAAAGGACCGGCTATTGCCAAGTACCTGTTCCTCGACTGAATTGCAAATATTTTGTTAATTAAATTAACCAGTCATTTACGACCAGACCTGGATAGATGAAGTTTTTGTAATATTTAATGTTTTTTAAATTGTGTTGTTTTTATAGGTAAAAGCAGCCTGGGTTCGTGTGCCAGTACTGGAGGTGCGTCCAGCCGGTCTCACCCCCAGCCACTAACAACGGTAAATACATTTAGCATAGACAATTTTACAAAAAGAACAAGTCAAATAAAAAATCCTCTTTACTTACTTATACTTTTTATCTGTAGTGTTTTTCCCTTAACTTATCTTATTTGGTAAACAAATACGGCGAACTGAGATTCCGATTTTAATTGTATTGTGTACAAGTTTAATACAAAGCATAGATTAAAGTAATTCATACGTTTACTTTAAGTAATGTCATTGCATCTAGACGTTCATACCTAGCTTAACAACTATGATTAATGTATAAAAGTAATTTTCGTAAACAGATCAGTAAGGTGCAATGTTTTCTTAAGTAGTACACAATAAAGAGCAGGGTATTAAAAGTAAATGTGGTTTGGTAGGGTGCCGTGGCATCCACGTCGTCCACACCGCCGGCCTCAGCGTCCGCTTCAATGCCTGACAACGCAGCCAGCGATGCTAAGCCCAAGGGCAAAGGTAAGTGTTGAAAAACTTCATTAGTATAATTTCTAAAATTAAAATTTTGTAACAAAGATTTGTGTATTTCTGACTGTTCATTTACCCAATTAATTCAAACTTCTATGATAACCTCTTGTTAAAGTCTCCAATAGTCTTGTCATTTTACATTAAAATTTGTTTGTTGGGAATGATAATTCCGTATGGATATTCAATTCAATTTTACAAGGATTTTTTCAAGGAACTAAGAATATCCCTTATACTGTTACTGATCATCTGCAGAAGTTAGGACGAACAGCCCAGAAAAGCGGACTCATTCAAAAATATTCGTTTACAGCGTCGTCATCGTCAGAAGAATGCGCGGGCGGCGGCGGCAGCGGCGTGGGCGGCAGCGGCTCCACGGGCGCCGGCGCCGAGGAGTCCTCCTCCGAGGAGGGCGAGGTGGGCCGTCTGCAGGCGCTGCTGGAGGCGCGCGGCCTGCCGCCGCACCTGCTGGGCGCGCTGGGCCCGCGCATGCAGCACCTGCTGCACAGGACTGTCACTGCCAACTCGGGTGCGTTGAAATATTCTTAAGATTTATTCGCAGTTTTACAACATTGATATCTAGGCACCACAAATCACTAAATGCATACGTTAAACGTATTTAAAACCTCATTTTGTCTCTGTGATCTTCAAATGATTAATGCTCTTTAACTGACAGGCCGCGCAAGGCGTTGTTATTACTAACGTTGCATCCGATTAGGCCAGAGGTGGTCTCTCTCTCGATCCTTGCCGAGCATTCCTACGATAGGCCTACCCATCGGATGAGAGTTCCCACGGCCTATTAGCCTGGCTTGGCGCGATCTGACCTATGAGAAAACGGGCCGTGACCCGCAGTTTTATTAAAACTACAAATTCCGGCAATAATAACGTCCTCGTCCACAGCTGCATCAAAGGCCGCCCAACTGCTGGCCGGTCTGCAGGCCACCGGCGACGAAGGGCAGCAACTGCAGGCCGTCATCGAGATGTGCCAGCTGCTGGTGATGGGCAACGAGGACACGCTGGCCGGCTTCCCCGTGCGCCAGGTCGTGCCCGCGCTCGTCAACCTGCTCGCGGCCGAGCACAACTTTGATATGGTCAGTATGCAAGCATGGCAAACATTTTAAAATCGCCATCTTGTTTTTCAAATTCAAAGTCATTTATTTCAAATAGACACAAGCAAGGCAAAATGAACAAGAAATAGAATTGATTCTAGTCGCTCCTTCCAAAAGGTAGTTTCGTAAGAAGAGAAATGGGCAGGCAACTCCACCCATTCTTTTTTTTTAATGTTATACAATGTTGTTGTTGTTGTATTTAACCAAACAAAAGATGGCGGCGTTAGTTTCGATTTTGGCCACGTGCCAAATGATTGTTGTCCCAAGTGCTATGATAAAGAGCAGAAATCTTTTTTTATTTTGGGTGGGAATCATCAAATGTCTCCTCCCGTTCTGTGTGGAGCGGAAGGGAGTGTCAGCCTTATACTGACTAAAACCCATCCATGTTCCTTCCTTAGCCCTTTATGTTCCGGGGTAGCGGTAACCCTTTCGGAAAATCCCGCTTAAAATGCAGATGTAGCCTATCTGACTACAGTACCTGAGCGTTAATATGGAATATTGTGCATAACCTATTTCTTCTCCGCCAGATGAACCACGCATGTCGTGCGCTGACATACATGCTGGAAGCGCTCCCTCGCAGCAGTGGCGCCGTGGCCCTGGCCGTGCCCGCCTTCCTGGACAAGCTGCAGGCCATCACGTGCATGGACGTGGCTGAGCAGAGCCTCACCGCGCTCGACATGCTCTCGCGACGACACTCCAAGGCTATACTGCAGGCGGTAAGCACTAATATGTCAACATAGCAACACAAAAATACATACAAAAATTACTCTTTATTTAGTTTTTCTGTGGAGTATGTTGTAGCATATTTTTAACTTTACGTTGTTTCTTGTTTGCCCTTTTTTATAAAATTGTTAATCTCGTGTTTTGAGAGCAGTGGTGATGAAATTAAATACATAAAGTAAAGTCCCTGCCTGGGCTTACGACTGTAACTCGGGGCCGATGCCACTGGCTACACTTTTCACAGATTTTCTGGACGGCGCGGCCGTTATAATTTGACGGAACCTTACCCTTTCAGGCAAGGTTTACCTTCACAATACAAATACAACCCTTGGGGGTAAAATCTTCTAATTTTTTTTTCTATCTTTTCCTACCACCTCGTCACGCTTTATATGACGTCACATATCCTTACAGCGCGGTGTATCAGCGTGCCTGACGTACCTGGACTTCTTCTCCATCAACGCACAGCGCGCCGCGTTATCCATCACGGCCAACTGCTGCCAGAACCTCACCCCAGACGAGTTCCATCTAGTGAGGGACTCGCTACAACTACTGGCTAATAGGTAACTAACATACCTTTTATTATTACGTTTTTATTAAGGTTTTATTTGCGTTTTTCTTTGGGGTTTACCCAATTAGTTTTGACAACTAGCAGAAATCTTAGTCATGAGTTTATCTCGTCGCGCACACTTCACACAGTCATATTGTCACTTGTCGATTATGATAAGCAATGCAAGTGGTGTTTGAACTAAGTTTTACGCCCGCCAGAGGTTCCAAATTTTTTTTGACGTTCAAAAAATTGCGCCGTTTGCGTAGTAACATCTAAGAACTAACTCAATACACCCCAACGGCAAGAAAGGAGCAGGCAATAAATAAAAACAACGCAAAATTATAAAATTACGATAGCAAATTAAAAAAAAAAACAATCTGCCTAGCCTTTTCCCAACTGTGTTGATGTAAAATATTGATTTTACATGAAGCGACCGCCTATCCGACCATCACAACCTAGTAACTGGGTAAACGATACCCCTTGGCCCTTGGACTGCCAGTCAGAATTTTGGGGCTACACGTAATGACTACCAAAGATCCACGAATGACAGCCGGGCTTCAACATGCTTTCCGAGACACGGAGGAGTGTCGTTAAGTAAAGATCACCCATCCACGGATAAACCGCGGCAAGTGCAGCTTAACCTGATGGATCGAACCGTGCTGCTTTTATTACTTAGCCAAAAGCTCTTCCTATTCGCGTAACATAGACCAACAAAAAAATGTGATGGAACGTCCGTGTCCATTCATCTCCGACATGTTTCACAGATTTAATGATTTGTTTTAGACTTACCCAACAAGACAAGAAATCAGTGGAGTGCGTGTGTTTGGCGTTCTCACGGCTCGTGGACAGCTTCCAACACGACCCGGCACGCCTTCAGGAGATCGCAACACCGGAACTACTTACTAATCTGCAACAATTGGTGAGTGTTTATCATGTGTTGTGTATTTGTTACATGTTCTAATAACTTGTTGCCAAGTTTTGAGTATCGACCAGTGTTAAGAGTATGACGCTGGATATGTATGTCACCGATATCAGGTGTTGACATTCTTAATCACCTCCAAGCCACGCAGCTTGCTCCGTACGTTGTTTCGGCGAGTCAAAGTCAAAGAAATGGTGACAGCCTTGTCAATGGCCATCTTTTCTGTCGTTTTTTAGCCTTTGGTGCTCACGTCCCTCTCGCGCGTTGCGTCTGCGCAGCCTATACATATATTGCACTTTATAATTTATGTTTTAGTACACTATCGTGTGATATTTTATTAACAAATTAATGAAAACGGGTAAATATTAGACAGCCATTAGCGACGTTTCCAAATCTTAGAACGAACCTCATTGAATGTTATATCCAACAGCTGGTAGTCCAGCCGCCGCTGATCTCTGGCGCCACGTTCATCACGGTGCTGCGCCTGCTGTGGGTCATGTGCGCGGCCTGCCCGCAGCTGGCGCTGGCGCTGCACCAGCGGTCCATCGCCGACACGCTGCTGTGTCTGCTGACCGGCTCCAGCCTGCACCAGGAGGTACCACTCACACCAACACATTACTTGACAAATGACATCATTCATTACCTTCGAACAACTTTTAACCACGGCGACCATCGCGTATACATAACATAATACATAATCAGGCTATAATATTTCCACTGTTGGGACACAGGCCTCGTCTCTAAGAGAGGGACCATTGCGTATATCTCGGTTAAAAATTATGTAGTTCAACAACCTAGCAAGATTGCATATGCGTAATGCGAACCTATTTCTAAAGCACTTTTGGTAAATAAAATGACATGATATCTAAACAAATTTACTATCATTTCATCAGCATTATATTGCACAGAGTAAGATGGACCCCAAATTGAAATATAACAAGCATTTTTTATTCGGCGACCATACTTTCTATAATATTATCCTTGGACATTTCACACAACGCCATATAGTCCCAAGCCAGGCAACCTAATGCTTGTGTTATGGCAACGATATGGCTGATAAACTACTTTTCACTTTTTGTTTTGTAAATGCATACATATTATAGATAGAAAAACACCCAGACCCGGAACAAATACTTGCAGGTCGTACAAATATTTATTTCGTGCGGGAATCGCACCATTTCTAATGCAAGCCATCTTTTACAGCAAGTGGAGTTGATCCCTCGTCTCCCTCAAGAGTTATACGAGATTACTTGCCTGATCGGCGAGTTGATGCCGCGCCTGCCGACTGACGGTATCTTCGCGGTGGACTCGCATCTCGACAGACCCTGGTCCGCCACCACAGAACGCCATGCGCATTGGCAGTGGCGGGATGATAGAGGTAAGTTAGACCTTACGACTTGTAGAATATGAGTCAAATTACTCAAGCACGTTCACACTGTGTATGCGCCCAATCTTCATTGCACTAATCACTAAATATGTTGATAATTAATTTGTATGTTGAACTTTTGTATTTTATGTTTCTCTCGAATGTTCTTTTTTTGTTTTGGAATTATTTATTTTAAGTTAAAATTTCTCATGAAAGTGTATTTTAGACTATAAAGATCAAAAACGTCAGTTGACAAGTTTCATAAATCAAAACTTTTCAATGATCATCTATTTTTGATGATTATGATATGTTGATGTCTTATGTTTGGTATAACTGTAAAAGTACATTTTTTATTTACGTAGGCGTATGGCGTTCATATTCGTGGACCGAAAGCCGCGCTCTCGAAGTCGCCGCATCAGCCGGAGAGGAAGAGGTGTGCCTAACGACGTTAGGGCGGTCGTACACAGTGGACCTGACGGCCATGCAGCAGCTGAACGACCACACGGGCACCGCGCGGCCCGTGCAGCGCGTCGCGCCCGCGCCCGCGCCCTCCGACCAGCCCGCCTCGTCGCACGCGCCCGCTGTCGGTCAGTACACCATGCCTATACTGGGTGTAACCAAAAGGGTATATACATACAAAAGTTTATGCTACAGACCACCAAACTGAACAACTTTTACTATGGGACCAACTCCGAAATCGTGAAAAAAAATCGCAGTTCCCTACATTTCGACGACGACGTGACCAAAAATTTATAGAACAGCTGACTTTTTTTTCGATGTGTGAGATACCCTTTTGGTTACACCCTGTAAACGCAGACTACATGGAGGACTCTACTTTAAAGTGTCTGGTGTGGAAATAGCTTACGCGGTCTACGCGCGTGATATTTCTCTTCCCAGCTAAAGCACTAGGAAGTGGTGAAGGGTGGGCGTTTTAGGGGGGACTGTCTTATGTAACTTTGACCTTCAAAAAGTGCTGATTTTCAGCGTAATTTGAATAAATGACTTTTGATTTTGATATAAACGCGGGCCCAAACACTGTGCAGCATTTTACGCGCCATTTGCGCGTTAAGTCATTGACTGCCACGCAGCAGACACAATAGAAAAACTATTGTTCGCGGCTCACCAGTGACGGCGTTGGCGCTCAACGTGTTAAGTAAATTAGGGGTCTATTAAAAATTGGGTGGATTAAAATCAAAAGTCGTTATATCGCATAGTAACCAGTAGTCTGTTTGTCCAGACCCCCGCATCGCCATGGTCCGCTCGCAGCCGGGCCTGGCGCGCGCGCTGCTGGCCGTGCTGCACGAGGTGTACTGGAGCTCGGCCGGGCCCGCCGTGCGCTCGCAGGCGCTCAAGGCCATACTGCGCGCCGTCTACTATGCTGACGCGCCTCTGCTCAGACAAGTGCTCAAGATGCAGGTAACAAACATTACTTTTCTTACCAGGAGTAAGTGAAACGTGATTTATACAAATAATATTTATTTATTGAATGTATCTAGAATTTAGTGCATTTATCCGAACGTTGTATACTACCTGTCGAAATGTGGGTGTCGTGGCTTAGTAATAACATCCGCACGGATTGATCCATCAGGATAAGCTACGCTTTTGGGGTTAGTCTGTGGATGGGTGACCATCTTCAGATATCGAGACTCCTCCATGTCTCGGAAAGCACGTTAAGCCATTGGTCCCGGCTGTCGTTCGTGGATCTTTGGCAGTCATTACGGGTAGTCAGAAGCCCGAAAGTCTGACAGCCAATCTTACCAAGGGTAATACCCAGTTAGTGACTGGGTTGTGAATGTCAGATAGGCAGTCGCTCCATGTAAAATACTGGTATTCAGCTGCATCTGGTTAGACTGGAAGCCGACCCCAACATAGTTGGGAAAAGGCTCGGCAGATTGATTGATTGATTGATGTGGGTGTACTATAGTGACCACGGAGCACAAAACCAGTGGAGAGAGCATCGGTACGTTTTTGTTCTAAATCAAAGTCACCAAACAACGGCGGGGGGAGAGGTAAGCTTCGCCCGCTGTGATTGGGTGACGAATTGACATCCAAATGAGAGCCTATTCTCTAGGGATTCCAAAAAAGTAATTTCAAAAATATCGATATCGATTATTTTTCGTTTGATTAAGTATAAGGATTTGTTTGTGATACAGAGATTGCGGGTTCGATTTTGAAATAAAACAGGTGTTTATTAAATGGAAAAGGCTTAATTAAAATATTTATTCACTGGTTTTTAAAATGAATTAGTTTTGAATAAGTTTTTCTTATATAATCTTTTGGATTTGTATTATTTTTCGTAATAAATGTCAGTGGAGTATCAATATATTTTTTTGCTACACACGAAGCTAAATCAATTAAGTGATTAGTAGATTCTACGTCAAATTGGTGAAAGTTTATATCGGGAAATAAATCATATCCCACAAAAGATTTAAGAACAACTATTGCGAAGTAATCTGGATTGTATTTAGATGTAAAAGTTTTTCCGCCGCATTCTGCCAAGGCTCTTTTGATGTAAATTTCACTTCGGCGACATATTGAAATCAAACTCTTCTTGCAATTCAACATCAAAATCGTCACCGGTTTCCGATGGATCCTTGCGCCGTGTAGTAATATTAATACGATCTAAAGCAGATGTACATTGCAAAATCGAAGTGAATATTATCGTTCTTTTAGAAGATTCATTCTTATCTGTTAATAGAGACGATTGATCTTGAGTGTTATTTGAATCATCTGTAAGTGTCTGTAAAAAATAAATATTTTAACAAAAAGTGAATGGCCAGCCCATGTAAAGCACTATCTATAAAAAAATACCCACCAGAGTAGGTAAACATAAAGTAGGCACTGACGACCTATATAATCGGCGTCTATTATTTTTTTAAACTTTCAAAGCAATCTGTCGTGAAATGTTTAGAACATACGACACTACACTTTGTTGGAAAAAAATTGTCTCTATGTGTAGCTTTGATCCCAATTTCTTTCTTCTCGATGTCATCGTTGGGAAATCTGCAAATTTTGCGAGCAAAGCCAAAAGCATAAGCATGTTTTAGATAAAGCAATATTAATACAATAAAAATATAAGATAAGTACCTATATTTTAAATTTTATCGATATAATCGTCGCGATGCTGCGAACAGGGCTATCGAGAAAAAAAGAGACAACTGCTAATGTGCAAATCAGTGTACCAGAAAGAGACAGCAATGCGAACATTCCAGAACTTAAAATATTTGATTTTATTTTTCATTTTTAATCAAACTGAATACATTGAATAGAAAACCACTTACCTGTGAAATGTTATCCCATCTTTTGTGTAACTTGAAGTAGTAGTACATTTCCCACACCATTTAATTGCACAACTAGGCATTACTTTTCGTTTTATTTGCTGTATAAACGGGAGCGCGTGACGTTCGTACGTAAGCCTACAATTGCTGCGACTGACCAAAATTCCGCCGTATACACTTGATATAGCGTATGTTTAGTGACTGCGGTAGCCTCCGCACGCGCTCTCCACTGGTTTTGTGCTCCGTGATAGTGACACTTCTGCTTTGCCCTACCCTTCGGGGGTTACAGGCATGATGTTATATAGTATGTTTTGTGTAATAGGTCGTTAACTTACAAAATACAGATTAGCTATATGGTGGCTGATTCAAATGCCTGAATAAAACAGCAAGAATTATATGCTTACTCCTTATTCTAAAAGCTTATTACTTACGTGACCAACTGTTATTTTCATCACGAACACGCAATTTCACAACTACGCCGTTTGTTTCTTTCATAATGATCAAAAATAAATGATACATTATCTACAGGTGATATCCTCCCACATCGCCGGCATGATGGCGTCAAGTGACTTACGCATCGTGGTAGGATCTCTGCAACTTGCCGAGATCCTGATGCAGCGACTGCCTGATGAGATGGGCGTGCAGTTCAGACGTGAGGGAGTGCTACATCAGGTGGCGCAGCTTGCTGAAAGAGTGCCGCCCGCGCAGCCGCCTAGGCATCATCCGCTCAAGGTAAGTTTATGAAGAAAGTCACAGAATAGTAGAGACAGACTTCAAAATGATCTTAACAACAAAGAAGATAGAACTAGGGTTGGTTGGACTAAACGACTTATTAAAACGTACAGATAGTAGTTTCAAAACAGACCGTCTTTTATTTGAACAAATGGTAAGTACACATAGCTTAACCCTTAACCACCTAGCGTCGGTCACAGTGACTCCATTCGATATATTTTTTCAAATATTTCCGTTACTACGCGTGCCACAAGCCTGTGACTCTGTGTACTTTTTCCCCTCCCTCTCCAGTTTGCGCTTCGCGCCCGACCAAGCAACACGTGCACGCAGTGAAAAGATTCAGGTAAATATATTTCGTTTGCGGTCATGGTGACCGACGCTAGGTTGTTACGTTACTTTTAGTGTTAACATTTTAGTACTTGAACAGCCAAGAACATCTTCGGCAGGCAGTTCTGACAAATTAGAATCACGAAAAACTTGCTCAACGTGTGACCCAAAAAAGAAACGTAAAACATTCCATTTGTGTTTTCAGTGCAAAAATCCAATTTGCGTTGAGTGTTCTCAAAAAATGTGTGTAGACTGCCGCGAAAAATTGTAAATGTTAGGGAGTTGTAATTTTGTCATTATTGTGATTTTATTGTGCCAATGATAGTTTCATATAAGAGGTTATATGTTTAAGTTACTAAAAAAAATAAAAATTAAGAAGTCTCATTGATTGTAATTGCTTAGATCTCAGCTTAATTAAAAAACTTAAAATTTGTTAAAATATTTGTAAGTCAACTTTTAATAACGATAGTAAAAAGTAAAAGTGTTAATTTGAAGAGTTTATTAAAACAATTTGAATAAAAACAATTGAAAAATATAATGTAGTTTTGATTTACAGCAGTTTTTGAGCTTTTTACCTTCCTATTAGTACTTATAGGCAAGCGGTCACCATGACCGACGTTAGGTGGATGTGTTACTAGAATACACGTTAGGTGGCTAAGGGTTAAACTAGATGGCGCCACTCGTAGCATTTTTAATATTTAGTTACAACTAGCTGACCCGACAGACGTTGTCCTGTCTTAACTATGATACCTACCTTACCTATCCTACCTACCTACCCTACCTGCCCTACCTATCCTACCTACCTACCTACCTACCCAACCTACCTACCTACCCAACCTACCTACCCTACCTACCCAACCTACCTACCCTACCTACCCAACCTACCTACCCTACCTACCCACCCTACCTACCTACCCTACCTACCTACCCTACCTTACCTACCTACCCTACCTACCTATCCTACCTACCCTACCTACCTACCCAACCTACCCTACCTACCTACCCTACCTACCCTTCCTACCCCACCTACCTACCTACCTTACCTACCTACCCTACCTACCTACCCTACCTACCTACCCTACCTACCCTACCTACCCTACCTACCCTACCTACCCTACCTACCTTACCTTACCTACCTACCTACCCTACCTACCTACCCTACCTACCTACCCTACCTACCCTACCCTACCTACCTACCTTACCTACAAACATTGTTCCAACAGTGACTGCTTGTAATTCAATATGAACTTTATACAATAGCAATAAAGCTCGTTTTAGTTAGAAAACGTTGGCATGGGAAAAAGAAAAGGGCTGTTTTTAGGGTTTTTCCGGCAATTATTCGAATTTTTCTCGCCGTAAAAACCATCTTTGAACTTCAACGGACATTTAAAAAAAAGAATTAGTGAAATCGGTCCAGCCATTCACGCGTGATGCCGTGACCAAGGAAAACGGGTTTCATTTTTATATATATAGATAATAGATAAAAACAATACGACTATATAATAGAGCTAGGATAAGAGCAATGGTCTATTCCTTTCTCGATATTTTTGACATTTTAGTATGGATAACATCAACGAAAGAATGCTCTATCTATGTTATCATGAAAAGAAATTTGGTTGAGTGTAAGTCAAACGTAATAGTTTTATCACTGTATTTTGGCGTCGCCTTGGCACATTTTTTTGTCAACGCTGTTTGGATTACATTATGCGACGAGACGTCAATGCCATTCTACCGACGTCGTTCGTACGGATTTTGTTTAATTAACATACGGAACCACCGAGTTTGGGCGCGGGGGCAAACGATCACCGTCACCGGGACGTCACGTTCCATTCCAAAAGGTTTCTTATTGAAGTCCCGGCTGCTGTTTACAAAGGCAGTAAGACAAACTGACAAAGCACTCGTTGTTCGTTCATGATCGACGACCTTCAAGGTATCATCTATCATTGACTAAAAATGGTAATTGACGAAATCTCTTCACGTTCTTTCACAGTCGCCAGGCGGTGGCAGCGTCCGCTCTTCCGGCGGGTCGTCTCCGCCAGCCTCCACATCGGCTACATCACTGGAACATCAGAACAACCTGTCCCTTGCATTCTCCGCTTCGGGATCATTCGTTGCCAGTAGTATGCGTAAGTAGTTATTTTATCAAGGTATTAAATGTGATGGGAGGAAGTTGGTTGTAGCGACGACTTATTGATATTTTATTTTTAAGCAGTGTAAAGAGTGATCAAACCTGTTTTTTTTTTAATCAACATTTCTTTTTTGAAATGACACTTACCAAAGACAGTACGCTTGTAGCGCGTGGCCAACTTCAGAATTAACGCCGCCATTTTGATGTTTTCATTACAATTTCAAAAAATGTCGAGCCTGTTCTGTTCTGTCAACGTCATTCAAACTCTGGATTGTATACTATTTTAGTATTATACACGTATTTTTTTCAGTAGCTACTGGCAGTGATGGAAGTGGCTCTGAGCCTGGACAAGCATCAGCGTCTACACACGCGCAGATGTCTGCTACTTCAGTGCACAGGTGAGACTAAATGTCATGACATTAATCGGTTCGCCTGTCCCTTGCTGCCATCCCCCAGCGACGCCCTAAGCCGAGGGCCGTACCCCACAGCATCCTTAGCTTTAGTTTTTAAGTTAATTTATTGAGGCATCCATTCCATTCACAAAAAAAGTAATGTTATGACGTATAATACAGCCTTGGCCAAAAGTATTGAGCACCCATGACATCTTTCAGTTTTATGCAGAGTTTCAAATAGAAATAAAACAAAACGTTTTATATAGGTTTATTTTACTATTCATTAACCCTTAACTTGACGGTGTACATCGTACTGTACATAGATTAAAAAAAAATATTTCTCAGTACTACTGGGAAAAAAAAGGTTCTGTTTTTTACCAATATATTGTCAATTATAGTAGAATTGGTAGAAAATTATTTCACTGTGACAGCACAATAAAACACATGTGAAAATCAAAATGTCCGCAAAGCAACAAGCTGTTCGTGTGACACGAGTAAGTGTTTTATTTTTTATTAAATTTTTTGTCTCGAAACTTGGCAATATTTTGTGTGTGTTTTGATGTAAAGTATATTCAGAATTCAATAAATGCATTTTTACGTAGTTGCCTAAATACTAACGTACGCTTTTGATTGAAATAAATGAATGTACATCGCACTGCACGCTGCCAATGACACGCTAAAGTACTGACCGTAAACTATGGTAACCACACTGTACATTGCCAGGTTTACGAAGTATGGATTTTCGATTGTTTTGGCGGTATTTGCTCGATTGTTTTTTGTAACGCTTTGATAGAAGGTGTTTGGTTTGACTTTTGTTTTCTGTTTTGCCTGCAGAATTTAAAACTAACTCGCTAGCACAAAATCTTGGCTTTGGTTCCTGCAAAAATGCTTGTTATGAGGGTAGTTTTTCGTCCGATGATGAAACCAATGTTTATATACCACCTTCTCCAGATTCCTCTGATCCACCTTCGCTAGCATCTCCGCTTGAAGCTCTTAATTTACTAGATAGTTCGACTGACTCCAATAAAGAACAGAATGAAGTCTCTATAAGTGTACCACTAACGCCAATATTCGATGAAGTTTTTCCATCACCGACTACAAGCAACTACAACATTTTACTTACACTGAACTCCATACAATCTTACCATCACCTACCGTTGAACGACGTCTCCTCAGCCCTACTACCTACTAGCCCTCGTACCTACTAGCCGACAGCAGCAGCTAATCACGCTTGGCTTTAGCATAGACGGGATGGAAAAAATATGTTGATTGATTTTAGATTTTAATTGTTCGAAGGATTGACTAAATCAAATAGAACAGTAAACAATATAAACATCACAGACGACATAGGCGAGGATCTAAAAATCCATAAACCAGTCTCTTTTCGGTCATCTCCCAGAAGCAGGGGATGAAACGATGCGTTGCAAGTATTGCAAAACTGGTAGGACAACTTTCTTCTGTATAAAATGTGATGTACATTTGTTTGTTGTGGGAAAACAAAAGCGTAATTGCTTCCGTAATTTTCACACAAAATAATTAAGTTTTTTCTTGTATTTTCTCGTTTTCGTTCAAATAAATAGATAATAAATATTAAAAATGTATTTCATTATCAACCTGGCAATGTGCATCACAATGTACAAACAATACATTGACAACATTTCGGCATAATTGGCAGTGTGCATTGTGATGTACATAGGTTTTCTCGGAACCTAGGATATCTAGATTTTTATTTTTATTTTTTTCGTGTCTTTTAATCATAATTAAGGCCAAATATATCAATAAAGTACATTTTTTCAAGTTTTTTACTTCCTGCCAAGTTAAGGGTTAAATGAAAATTAATATTTTGTGGGTCTACCCTTTGCCTTAATTACGGCAGAAATTATTTTTGGTAAAGAGCTAACAAGATTTTTACAGTCTTCAGCAGTAATCGCGTTCCATTCTAGGCGCAGGTAGCGTTTCAAATCTTTTCTGTTGTTAATTGTGTGGCGCCTAACTCTACGCTTTAATAAACCATTAATGTTCTATGGGGTTCAAATCTGGTGACTCGGCAGGCCAGTCAAGAAGCTCTGTGTTATTTTCCCGAAACCATGTCATAGTGCGGGCAGATTTGTGGCATGGCGCGTTATCCTGCTGGAATTTAACACCATCCATGTTTGTGTCGACGAAAAGTTTCGTGAATGAAGGCAGAAATGCAGTTTCTAGTACATTTATATACTTAGTAGAGTCCATGCGGCCCTCACACACGAACAATTAGCCAACTCCATAATCGGTCATGCAACCCCAGACCATTATGCCGCCGCCACCATGTTTTACGGTTGGGATCAGACACTCTGACTTAAATTCTTCGCCCACCCGGCGACGCACAAAGGTCACACCAGGTGTACCAAAAATCGGCAATAAAGAGAAAAATATAGAGTACCGGAAAAAAAAAACGGAAACTTCATCTATGTGTTTGGTTTATAAACCATTTTGTATAATTTTATTAGGGCATTAAATTGACTTCCTCACCGCAAAGTTTGATTCGCCTCACCACACGACATTTGACCATTCTTCACCGGTGCAAGTTCGGTGTTATAAGGCCCATTTATACCGAGCTTTTTTGTTGTTGTCGGAGAGCCATGGCTTTTCCCTAGCTGTACAGCCTTTCAGATCAGCTTCCTGAAGTCTTCTACGAGTAGTTCGAGCTGAAATTGATTTCTTAATTTGTTCTGACAACTCAGCAGCAATATCTGAAGATGTTTTTTCCCTATTTCCTAACGACTCTCAATAACTGACGATCCTGACGGTCTGTGGTGATGCGTTTGCGCCCGGTTCTCGGTCTATTTTAATGTGATCCAGTAGCAGAGAATCGCTGAATAGCATATTGCACGGATCGGCGCGAACATTTCACAGTTTTGGAAATCTCTACTTGTGCTTTCCCTTGCTCATGCAGAAGCTGTATCTGCATGAGCAAGGGAAAGCACAAGCTGTATCTGTTTTTTCTAAAGCAAGTTCGTTTCGTTTTGGCATATTGCAACGATCACACTTAAAACTCTGAAATAAAATACCAAAGGCGCACTAGATCACTGGATGTGTTCACAACGAGCTATGGTAGCGAACTGATAAATAAATACGAAAATTGTAAAAGACACATTTTATGGCACCCAGGTGTTTTATTGCTAGCTGCGGCGTGGGCCATTGTTTTTAAATCTTTGTAGATGACCCATAAAATAAAACTTCAAGAGTAGATTTGGTTTTCTCCCATACTTACCGTGAACGAGCGAAATTTGTAAGGTGCTCAATACTTTTGGCCAAGGCTGTAGATACCTACTACTTCGTCACACGAAAGAACTGGCTGTCAGATAATACGGAAGTACCATACCCATGACAAAGCACGTTGAGTGGTTGCTCTCGGCTGTCATTAGTAGAAGTTCAAGTCTTACCAAAGGGTATTGTTACCCAGTCACGTGTGCATATAGGCAGTCGCTTCATGTAAAATTATACAATAATAATTACTAATTACACAGGAATGAGTGACAAAGACGTCACAAACAAATTTGAACTTTTGTTGAAAGTCGATGTGGCTGTATTTATCCATTTCTGTCACAGCAATGGCATGCAATGCTGTCAAAGATTCTGTTGTCACAATAACATCAATTACTCACCGTATCTATCAGGTCCGGCAGTCCCCTCCAGCTGGCAGAGATGTTGAAGCGCAAGCGCGCAGTAAAGCGGTCCGGCGGTGCGGGCACGCGGCACGCGCGGCGCCGCGACGAGCCCGCGCCCGCGCACGCGCCGCCGCACGCGCACCTGGCGCACCCCGCGCACGCCGCGCACGTGGCGCACGCGCAGGCACATGCGCAGCCGCACGGTACGTGCACCACACCTTGTTAGTTCAACTGACTGAGGCCAGTAGTGCTATTCTGTAAAAATCTCACCGTGACAACATAAGTGAAGTGAACACGAAGTGAGCTGTCAGTAGTGCCAACTCCTTTTATTTTTAAGGCTGGGAAATCATCCAATGACTGCTCCCGCTCTGGGTGGAGCGGAAGGGAGTGTCAGACTCTTACTGACTAAAACCCATCCATGTTCCTTCCGTAGCCCTGTATGTTCTGGGGTAGCGATAACCCTTTCGTACAATCCCGCTTAAGTGTCAACTCCTAACATCAGGTTGAATTACAGCTCACTTCACCTAAGTTATCACGGTGAGTTCTATACAGAATACAGCGGTTGTTCCATTGTAACAGTAAGATATAAGAATCACCCTTATAAAAGTTGATTATATCCGACCATGACAATTCGCAGGTTCCGGGGTGTCAGTAGGCGCCCGGTCGGCCACGCGCGTGGGCGGCGCGTCCAAGACGTCGTCGTTCTTATCGTCGCTGAACCCGTCGCGCTGGGGCCGGTCGCCGCACGCGCACAAAGAAAGCGGCCTGCTAGCCTCGCCACACGCCTCCACCAATCTCACCGTTCAGAACAAGTTAGTACACACATCATTTTTTATCAGCCTATATTGTGCTACTGGAGAAGGGCCTCGCCTCCCTTCTTGTAAACTTCTATTTCGTTCTATTTCTGGTCATGTTGAAACTACGACATTTTGGAACGAAGTTCCTTATCGCGCGTTGTGAAAGGGGGCTAGACGGAAAAAATTCTTACGAAAAAGTTGTCACGACACTTTTTGCTATAGTGGTAATGCTGGCGGCTTCTACAAAGGCAAGCAATTCGAACAGAAAAATGAATCGTTTCGTCGGTCGAATAGAGTTCATTATTATTTGGACGAGCTTTTCTCTATGAAAATATTGGACCGAATTAAGACCTTATTTTTATTAAGTTAACCGCGTAATTCGGTTGTGCATCTTTGTAAAGTCGGGTCCGACACGAGACAATAGGTTTCTCAGAATAATTTTAGTAAACTGCGTATTTAGGTACCTAGTTTGGTATTTCTAAATTTTACCGTTTACTGTTAATAAATAAAGTCTGAATTCGCTTTTCGTGTTTTTATTTGTGTAGTTGTGTACCTAACCTATTTATCTTTCGCGTAAAATCGCGTATGTATTTTTATATATTATTATAACTTAAAAAAAATAAAAGTTTTATTACAATTCCTTCACTAATTAATCGAAAGGAACTTCGTTCCATCCGGGTGTCCCTTGACACCTCTCAAGTTTTTTTTTTGCACGGAATCCTTCCTTCGAATGTACAAATAGTGTTTTATTAAATTTTAAGTAGGACTGATTGTCTGTTGTTTTAGACGCCGCACAAAATACGTTTTTTTTGACAGCTCAATACATTTTCACGTTTATTTTGATGTCAATCTTTTTACGCGCTGTATGAGATAGTTTATGTAATTTAGGCAGTCCGCTGAGTTAGGCCCACGTCCGCGAAGCACGTGCTTCACCTGTTTCCCGAAAATCAGAGCGCAAGACTCGTTCTCGTTGCTTTAATTGTCGTCCGTCATACACAGTGTATGGTTTTGTCATCCGTTTTCAATCGTGCAAATGAACGTCGTTGAGGCGCTTAGCAGACGGTGGACATTCTGTCAACGAATGATCGCGATAAAAGTATATTACTCATCATATCGTATAGATACTCACAAACTGTAAAGTGACATTGTCTTATTGTTTTTATTACTATTCTATAGCATGTATAATTAATAATTTGACATTACCTATTATTTTACTTATTTAATTTATATTGCATGACAATTTGATATTTATGGTTTTTTTTAAATTAGATTAATGTGCTGAACTTTGTATGCCTAAATGGCGCGACATAGCAGATTTACCTGTAACCAACTTAACATCCTATGAACCTATGAATTCAAATAATTTATTGTGGATCATCACAATAAATTATTTGAATTGAATTTGATTTTCAAGTCATCCTGCAAGCATCGGCGGCGTTTGCGTTACGTTCGTCGTGTTAGTGACGATGAAATGGTGCTGTTCTGCCAATAAACGTGCGTCTGTTATGTGTGCAGAGAGAAGGTGCGCGAGTGGATCCAGTGGACGGCCTCCCGCGTGGTGCGCGAGTGGGGCGCGCTGGGCGGCTGCGGAGGTGCGCTGGAGCAGCTGGCGGCGCTGGCGGCCGCGCTGCCGCACCTGCCGCACCGCCGCGCCGCGCTGCACACGCTGCGCGACACGCTGCTGCACCACGACGTGTCGCCCTTCGAGGTACGGACACCCTTGTTCCTTACCTAGACTGTAGTACAGAAGCCAGCACATCAAGTTACCACAATCTGTCAAATTTCTTTGATAGTATTTCAACTTTATTGCAAAGACATAAGGTTCATTTTTAATTGAGGAAATTTAGCAGTTAGGGATAGCTTGATGTGCTGGCGGCTGTACTTGGCAAGTGCGCGTGAGGTACTGTCGACTCGTGCTTAAAGCTATACGATGTCGTTTTAACTACGTAGCAAAACGACTACTACAGTTTGCAGATGACAATATGACGTGAAATAGTCCTGTACCGCGCCCTGAAAATTATTATCGCGCCATAATTGAGGTAAATTTTTCAGCGGTCTAGTATGCAATACCAAAAAGAAACATGACTAAACAATGTGACTACGAGAATATCTGCTCAATGAACCATAACATATTCACTTACAACACTCGCTTCTCAGGTGAACCATTCGGGCGTACTCAACGCTCTGCTACAGTTCCTGACGGGTGTAGAGCCCGAGGGTGAAGGGGCCGAAGCCCGAGACGGTGACGGTGAAGGCCGCGATGACTACGTGGCTGCCGCTGAGGACAGGCTGCGACTCTTCCTGCACGTCTTCGCTGACATGCCGCTCACTATCGAGTGAGTAATCTTCCCTAGTTTGTGTTAATGGTTACAAAGACTCAAACAAGTAAACTAACTGAATATTTTTTTATAAATTAAACATTTTAATTGTGCTTACCTTTATAACCTAAACACTACCTGTCAGCCAACTCTGCATTCGCAGATAGTTGCCACAGTTTATAGGACTTTATTCTCAGAGTAGTTGGAAGGAAAACACTGAACTCTAGATGAGTTCAGTGTTTAGTTCTATTACATGTAACAATATATAATATATATATAACAATAGCTCGTGGCTAAGGAGGAGCTCGTGGCTAAGTACTAACAGCCGCACAGGTCGATCCATCAGGTTAAGCTACGCTTGCCGGGGTTGGCCGTGGATGGGTGACCATCTTTACATAACGAGACTCCTCCTTGTCTCGGAAAGCACGTTAAGCCGTTGGTCCCGGCTGTCATATGTGCATCTTTGACAGTCGTTACGGGTCGTCAGAAGCCCGAAAATTTGACAGCCAGTCTTACCAAGGGGTATTGTATTGCCCAGTTTCTGGGTTGTGGAGGTCAGATAGGCAGTCGCTCCATGTAAAATACTGGTATTCAGCTGCATCCGGTTAGACTGGCGACAAAGGCTCGGCAGATGACATGTAACAATATTGGTCCAGTGCGGAGTGGAGCTCGGCGGTGGGCGCGCTGGGCGTGCTGGGCGCGGGCAGCAGCTCGGGCGGCGCGGGCGGCGCGGCGCTGGCGGCGCTGGTGAGCAAGGTCAACGCCTGCGTGTCGCACCTGGAGCAGTTCCCCGTGCGCGTGCACGACCTGCCCGCGCGCCCCGCCACCTCCGCGCTCAAGTTCTTCAACACGCATCAGCTTATGGTCAGTATACTTTTATTCCAAACATGAATCTTCACGACCGACTTTGTATCGTATTGCAAACTGTTAAAAGTTCTATATCGAAGGGTCATAGGTCTGATGTTAGCTCTGCGGTGTAAAATAGTCCGCGCAACTGGTTTGTGCATCCGAGTAAGTACGCACAGTGCGAGGTTATCTCTGGCTGCAGAAAAAAAATAAGTTTTTGTGTTTTCTGTATTGTCGATGCTAATATTTTCTTTTGTTACAGTGTGATCTCAAACGTCACCCAAATTGCTCAAATCTGAAGCAATGGAAGGGAGGCGTCGTGCGGATTGATCCGCTAGCTTTAGTTCAGGCCATTGAAAGGTAAGTTGTCCAGCTACTAGCGTTTAGAACATTCACAAAAATACACTCCGGAGCTTTAAGTGTGACAAGACTTAAAAGCATAAACATCCTTGGTGTCACCAACATCACATCAACATTTTATAACCCCTAATCAAAAGCCTTGTGTATTATGTGACGTTTGAAATTTTAATAAAGGGGTTTTAATTTTTCGTTTCTATTGAATTTGGCATCGTCACCCCAAAAGCATTTTTAAAGCGAGTGTTTTTTATAGCAGCTTGCTGTAAGAGTAACTGGTAGGCATCGTAACGTAACGAAAAAAAGCGTTATGCCCGAAAGTCAGTTTTTATTTTTATACAATATTCCGTCTAACAACAACGTTTCGAGTACACTAGAACCCCTTAACCCTGTAAGGTCCACTTGGATAAGAGTTACGAAGAAGTATGATACATGTGTAATGTTGATCGATTGTTCGGCAGGTATTTAGCACAACGCGGCTACGCGAGCGGGCGCGCGCGCTCTGCGTCGCTGGGCGGGCCCAACTCGGACGACGACGCCGCCTCCGACGATGACGTGGACGACTCGCTCGCCACGCCGCCGCACCATCCCACTGAGTACGTAACCTTTAACCTTTTGAACGCCCTTGTCACATATACGTGACCAGCAAGCGCATTCCCTGTACGCCAACAATACAAATTTGTGACAATGTGGGTACACTATAACACGAAATAAACAATAGAATCATTACTTTTGTGTGTTTATGTATGTTTTTGTGATTTGAAACAAATTAAAGACATTCATGATAACAAGAAGAAGTAAATTTGTAGCTTGTCATGGAGGTGACGCGCATGCGTTTATGCTCTGGCGTTCAAAAAGTAAACCGCCCCAGTCGGATTAATACGACAAATGTTTTCGTGCTCGTGTCGCGTGACTCGCGTTTATACGACTGAGAATTTGTAAATCTATATTCGGTTTCGTTTTTCATGTAATGTAAGACACTATTCGTCAGCATAAAGTTTTTTTTTTATGAGTTGGCCGCTGGGGGCACGGCAGTTGATATAAAACCAAGCGGTCAATAGGTTAAGCTGTACGAAATACGTTCACCTGGGTCTTTTCAAACCCATCGGTTATATGTTGGCCAAAAATGGGCGTACAGCAGTTGGCTATCTTACTTGTCCTGGAAATCTGTTTCCAAAGATTACTCTATGAGCAAAGCATCATTCTGCCGTTATGGCGTGTCGAATGGAAAGCCTCTTGATTCCAGTGGCCATCGTGATTTAGAAAAAGTGGGTGTCGGCTGCAACACATAAATTGGAAAGTCTTGACAGCACATCGGATAAGACTGGGGTGGTTTCCGAGAGGGCGCTCTCGCTCAGTTTCACTAAACCAATTACGGCATTGAGAACCGATATATTTTGGAACCCTTTTTTGATAATATTGCGGTTGTTTATTTTATTTTATCCAATTTATGTTTGATGCACGCTCATTGTTTTGCAGTCGCTTGCCCGCCATCCACGTCTCCCTTCATAGTCTTCGTGATTACATTTTGTAATTCACAAATCATTTATAGGTTCTTGAAAAGAACCGGGTTTTATATTTTGAACTGTTTTTTTTTTTGCCACTTTCAAAGCCGGGAGTACCCGCTTCAGATGCTCAAATACTAACTTCAACAACAAACATGAACTGTCAAAACCTAAACTTCAGCTATTATAGTGATAAGATATTCGGCTTTTTTATTGTCGACAAATATGCTATGCAAGCTGCTAATCAATTACGTAACCAATCAAACTTAAAAGCACAATGACCCCTACTTTACATGTCAGTACTTATTATTTCCAGTTCTGACCACAAACTGGAGTTCCTGATCGGCGACACCGTGCTGCCGTACAACATGACCGTGTACCAGGCGGTGCGCCAGTTCGGCGAGCAGACGGACGCCGACACCGACACTGAGACACCGCTCGGTAAGAAGCTATACAATGGGATGGATGACCTTTTTTGGTTAAATTTATACCTCTATAATACCTGCAAATTGAATTATCGAAAAAAAAACATACAAATTTAAAGAACTTTGCAATTTTTGGTTCGGGAAAGTTTTGTCGTATTCTTTTTCAGGATGCTAGGCCAGTGCCAAGTAGATGCTGAGTAAGATTTAAATATTTATTCTGTGAGCTAGTAAATAAAGCATGCGACTGTACTTCCAGCGAACGCGGGTATCTGGGTGCAGACGCACACGATCTACTACCGCGCCGTGGAGGCGGGCGAGCAGCCGCGCGCTGACACCACCGCCTCGCGCAAGGGCAAGGGCCAGCCCACCAAGCTGTCCTCGCGCCGGAAACCTGATCTCCTGTGGAACGGTGAGCTACTCGCGCATTTAGATATTGTAATATACATAGTATACTGGGTATAACCGAAAGGTATATACATACAAAAGCATATGCTACAGACCACCAAACTGAACAACTTTTACTATGGGACCAACTCCGAAATCGCTTCCCTACATTTCGACGAGTCACGTGACAAAAATGTATAGATCAGCTGATTTGTTTTTGCGATTTCGGAGTTGGTCCTTAGTAAAAGTTGTTATTATACTATAAAAAACTCTTAAACGAGTATCGGCCGGAATAATAAGTGTACGGTTCTAAAGTAAGCGTCATGAGAAGCTATAAATTTTGTAAACAAGTGTTCAGGAGTTCACAACATTTGGACCAACAAAAAAAATGAATTTGTTTAAGATTTAGTAAATTATTAAGTAACAAATATTAATTAACATATATTATTTAAGAATAATTATTCGTCAGATTCAGATGTTTCCATTTCTGTGTGAAACAAACTCGTACGCATTCGAAACTCGAATGACGCGTTTATTTCAAAATGGCGTCCCGATAGTTTACAATCCCTGCGACGGACGCGTTCCGGTACCAAGAAACACAAACGATAGCGCTTTGCGTCGTTAAAATATGATCCGACTAAATTAAATAGGTTGTTACTTTCATATAACCCGTCTATATTTCATGTCGATTGAAAATGGTCAATTTATTATTATCTCGCAGTATAAAATGTTTACTTAGTAAAAGATGTTTGTTTACATAATTTATAGCTTCTCGTGGCTCGTACTTTAGTGATGAATTTGTCTGGTATGTGTTGCAGAGGGCATGGTCCCGCTGCGCGCGTCCCCGCTGGTGGGCATGGTGCGCGCGGCCGGGCTGGGCGCGGCGGGCGAGGTGCGCGACGCGTCGCTGCCCGCGCTCAGCCTGCTGCGCGCGCTGCACGCGCTCAGCCGCCACTGGCACACGCTGTACCGCGCCGCCTGCCTGCCCGACCTGCGCCCGCTCGTGCCCAACCAGGACTTCATCAACGCCAAGGTATGCGCTGAGACGCTGTTGCAATGACAAAGATTTTTCGAAGATAAAAAAAAAATGTAATTTAATAATAATGATGCATTATGATTGACGCTATACGACCGACTACATTTTCCAGGAATCTGTTTTCTTTTTGCTAATGGTTGAAATTTGTTGCAGCTCGCTGCCAAAGCCAATCGCCAACTTCAAGATCCGCTAGTCATAATGACCGGAAATCTCCCACCGTGGCTGAAGAAGATAGCTTACGCATGGTAAGTAAAGAGAAATTTAGATATACAACATTTGACATAAAAGTGTATTGTCAGCGTTTGTATCCAACAATATGTGATGTTCCAGTCCGTTCGTGCTGCCGTTCGAGTGCCGGCACCTGCTGTTCTACGTGGTGTCGTTCGACCGCGACCGCGCGCTGCAGCGCCTGCTGGAGGCGGGCGGCGAGCGCGGCGGGGGCGGCGCGGGCGGCGGGCCCGACGAGCGCGTGGCGCCGCGCCTGGACCGCCGCAAGCGCACCGTGCAGCGCCACAACGTGCTGCGCCAGGCCGAGCACGTCATGCACGAGTTCGCGCACTCCAAGGCCCTCCTCGAAATACAGTACGAGAACGAGGTCGGCACCGGCCTCGGACCCACGCTCGAGTTCTACGCGCTGGTTTCACAAGAACTGCAGCGTGCTGACTTGGACCTGTGGCACGGTTCGGAGAACTTCAAGCAGAAGCCGACTTCCTTTGGTGGAGAGATCGTGAAGAGTCAACCACCGGTAGTGACTGACCGCTCATCGGACGCGGCGGCACGTCTCGCCTCCTCAGTCCGTGATGCTCTGAACCTCGACGAGGAACGCTCCCCAGAGCCGTCAGACCTCGAGAAAGAAACGTCGATCCCGTCACCGGCGCCCGACGCCACATACGTGTCGTGGCCGTGCGGCTTGTTCCCGCAGGCCGTGGGCCGCAACGCGCGCGCCTCGCACGTCTCAAGGGTCAAGGCCAAGTTCCGCTTCCTGGGCAAGTTTATGGCTAAAGCGGTTATGGATTCCAGAATGGTAAGTCGTAACACATTTCACCTTCAGCAACAGCTTTTACTGCTTTAAAAATCTTGTCAATCTTTACAATTCTCTTTAGTAACAATTTCAAAGGTTTAATATTATATTGCATTAATAAAATTGGAGGAATCATCCATCATTAAAGCCGCTTTATACTAAAGTCATGGTCGTGCTTCAGGTGGACATCCCGCTGTCGGTGTCGATGTACCGCTGGCTAGTGAGCGAGGACAAGTGGCTGTCGCTGAGCGACGTGCGGCACGTGGCGCCCGAGCTGTGGCGCTCGCTGTGCCGCCTGCGCCGCGTGGCCGAGCGCGCGCGCCTGCTGGCCGCCGACACGCGCCACTCGCCCGAGCAGAAGACGCAGCTGGTACGTCACACACACTAAGTGCTATAGGTTCTTGTGGCGCTCGCTGTGCCGCCTGCGCCGCGTGGCCGAGCGCGCGCGCCTGCTGGCCGCCGACACGCGCCACTCGCCCGAGCAGAAGACGCAGCTGGTACGTCACACACACTAAGTGCTATAGGTTCTTGTGGCGCTCGCTGTGCCGCCTGCGCCGCGTGGCCGAGCGCGCGCGCCTGCTGGCCGCCGACACGCGCCACTCGCCCGAGCAGAAGACGCAGCTGGTACGTCACACACACTAAGTGCTATAGGTTCTTGTGGCGCTCGCTGTGCCGCCTGCGCCGCGTGGCCGAGCGCGCGCGCCTGCTGGCCGCCGACACGCGCCACTCGCCCGAGCAGAAGACGCAGCTGGTACGTCACACACACTAAGTGCTATAGGTTCTTGTGGCGCTCGCTGTGCCGCCTGCGCCGCGTGGCCGAGCGCGCGCGCCTGCTGGCCGCCGACACGCGCCACTCGCCCGAGCAGAAGACGCAGCTGGTACGTCACACACACTAAGTGCTATAGGTTCTTGTGGCGCGTGGCCAAAATTGGAACTAATGCCGCCATCTTGTTTTATCAATACATTTCACAAAACAATTTGTACAAATGTTTCAAAAACCCTGTTAGTGTCATTCGAGCGCCAAAAGATCCTTATGGTAGGGAATACAGTGCTAAAAAAAGGACGCAGTAAAATAAAGAACTGAAGCCCATCCAAATCCTTGTTTCAAATTGATGTTATTTCCACTACTTACTATTTACACATAGCAAATATCAATTTGTAATTTATTTCAAAATGACTGTTTAGTTAGAAACATTTGAGAAGTGGGCATACTTAAACATATTTAATTAATCTCAGTATTTTTTAAATTTCTTTTTTCAAATACTTATTAATGCGTTTACAATGTTTGGAGACTAAATTATGAAAAATTGTATGCTACCAAATGGTAAAACAATAATCAGATGCATAAATATACAACAATACTGTTCTTGGTGCTAGCTCTATTTGTGTACAGACGCCAGAACGTCAAGCTATCCCTAACTGTCAAATTTTCGTAATTAAAAATGAACCTTATGTCTTTGCAATAAAGTTAAAATACTATCAAAGAAATTTGACAGATTGTGGTAACTTGATGTGCTGGCCTCTGTACATGAATGTTTAATCTCTTCATGTGCATATTTTTAAGAGTGATATATGCAGCCACATACTACATCAGACGTAACTAGGCCTGTTAGATTCTAACAAGCTTAGTTAATCCAGAGTAAAAACTACATTTTACAAAGTATGTATGTGTATGTTATGTCTTATATCTTCACTACCCTTGGTTGACTGATAGAGAATGCCTAAGGCATTTATTCGGTGCGACAAGTTTAAATAAATAATAATGTGTATTTTTACTTAACATTATACTGTCTGATTTTCACAAAGTAATACCTGATTCCATAACTTAGCATAAAATTCTATGTATGTATCTATCAGATAAGCGCTCTGGAGCTGGACGGGTGCCCCATCGAGGAGTTGGGACTGGACTTCATTCTGCCGGGCGACGGCTGCACGGAGCTGCGGCGCGGCGGCCGCGACCTGCCCGTCACCGCGCACAACCTGCACAACTATATTGATCTCGTTACACACTGGCTGCTTTTCGAAGGTAATATTCTACCTTACCCCCAGCATGGCTATTACCTTTAAATAGCCTGCGTCTATCTTAATAGGATGTGTCTATTATGACACACTGTGTCAGTATGCCATGATTTGTTGGCAGAGCAAATAAAATGATCCAAAATGATATTTTATTTGCCTCGCCAGCAAATCAAATTTAAAATGACAAAATTCTCCTGATTCCCCTTGGCAAAATAATTTTGTGAACAGCCTGTGAACTTTGGCTGATGGTTGATTCAGCACGCAAGCGTATCGAGTGGTTATGAATAACAATATGCTGCATGTGAACCTAAACCTTCCTACCACTCAATTCAATTTTGAGGAACCTGCTCCAGATTGGTTTAACGACACATATGCACATAATCAATGATATTGTATCTTTAAGTAGTACTCTCATGCCGTCCTATCATCAATCTTGAGGCTGTTACAAAACAGCCCATAGTATGGATTTTAATGGATTGTCAGCTCAGGGCCTTATTTCTCGAAACTTATTAGACTGATAATATGCGTCCATATACGAATATTCTATTACAAGTTTGCTAGTGAGCGTTTAGTCAAACTAGGGTAGTAAAATATTAGTTACTAGCTGCCAACTAATAAATATTAGCTAAAATTATCTTAGTAATTATGTAATTTTTACACTAGTTTCTAATATACTACTAAACTAATAGTTTCGAGTAATACTCACGGCCACTGCAATAGCCCACGGGTCTATTCAATAAATCTAGTATTTTTTTTTAAGTTTGTGTTTTTGAAATACTACTCTGTCAAGAAAGTACCGGGAAAAGATCAATAATACACAAAATGTCTGTTATTCATCCAAATTTATTTTATCACCTTCAAAGTATGCTCCTTTAGAAACGATACACTTGCGCCAACGAATAATCCATTCATCAAAACATTTTTTAAACGCTGCTTCCGGAATTGAGTTCAGTTCTCGCCGCGAATTCTCCTTTATGTCTTCTATCGATTGCAAACGGGTGCCACGAAGTGGTAATTTGAGTTTAGGAAAAAGAAAAAAGTCAGCAGGAGCCATATCTGGTGAATATGGTGGTTGCTGGATGGTATTTGTTGAGTGTTTGGTCAAAAATTCGTTCACAATGATAGCCTTGTGCGAAGGCGCATTGTCGTGGTGCAAAATCCAAGAATTTTCTTTCCACAAATCTGGCCTTTTTCGTCGAATTTGCTCTCTTAAACGCCGCATAACGCTCAAATAATATTCTTTATTTACCGTTAGACCTTCCGGTAAGAATTCAGAGTGCACAACACCGCGATAGTCAAAGAAAACAGTCAACATGACTTTGACTTTTGATCGACTTTGGCGTGGTTTTTTCGGTTTCGGTTCAGTTGGAAGGGGCCACTCCGAAGCTTGTTGACTAGTTTGCATGTCAAACTCGTAAACCCACGTCTCGTCACCAGTAACAATGCGTTTCATGAATGTTGGGTCCGAACTGACTCGTTCTAGCATGTCCTCAGCGACTTTCATGCGATTGAGTTTTTGGAGAAAATTCAGATCTTTTGGGACTAGCCGAGCAGCAACATGTTTCATACCCAAATGATTAGTTAAAATGGTACGGATCGACTCGTGAGATACAGAAACTTCGGCGGCTATCTCTCTCAGAGTTGAATGGGGATTTTCAGTCACTATTTTCTTCACTTTTGCGATGTTAACTTCAGTTGCAGACGTTGACGGCCTACCAGAGCGAGGCAAATCTTCCATCACATCTCGACCGCTTTTGAACGCTTTGAACCACTCATAAGCACGAGTTTTTGATAAAGTCGATTCACCGTAAGCCTTCTGTAACATTTTCAGTGACTCCGAACACGAAATTCTATTGGCGATGCAAAATTTAAGACAAACTCTTTGTTCGATATTTTTGTCCATTATGAAATTCGCAATACACACTATATATGATATTACTAAAACCAGCACTGTATTTAATATAAATAACAGATGCAACTCAAACTCCGCGCCAAAATGGAAAACAGTTGTGCCAATCTAACAACTACAAAAAAACAAAAATTTGAATTTGGAACCATAAACAAATCATCCATTCCCGATACTTTTTTGACTGAATGTATGCCGCATTGTCAAGTACATTATATAAGGCCCTTGTGGTAACTGAAATAATAAAAACAAGTGTACTATATTATGATCGACATGAGGTTGACAATTTGATTATGGATTGTTGAAAGGAATTGCCATAAATACCTTCATTGGCAAACAAAAGGTGCTATTTGGTTACATGCCAGACTATAATACATTGTAAAAGTAGATCTCATGACGTAATTTTACAATTGTACATTGCATTAAAAATGTTATAATAAGGAACAGGGCACAAATACTTATGATGGGTTCTATTTTCCCACAGGTGTTACCAAACAAATGGAAGCATTCCGAGAAGGCTTTGAGTCAGTATTCCCACTAGCCAACCTCAAGATATTTTATCCAGAAGAATTGGAGCAAGTATTCTGTGGCAGTCCATCAGGTAAGATATTTATTGCTAATATTTATACATGACTCAATTCTAATCCAAAACAAATGCCATTTTAAACTTTTTAACGATATAAAAAAAGTCACATAACACGCGTTCTTGATACGCAATGAATAAAACAACAATATTAATAAGCTATTGTCTCTTCCAGGTGGTCGCGATCAGCGCTGGGAGCCGCGCATGCTGACGGATTGTATCCGCCCCGACCACGGCTACAACGCAGAGTCGCGCGCCATTCGCATGCTCATCGACATATTGGCTTCATACAACCGCGAGGAACAGCGTTTGTTCTTGCAGTTCGTGACTGGAAGCCCGAGGCTACCCACAGGAGGTAAATTGACAGAAAGAATAGCTCACAGGACAGAATACGCCTGTCTGCCTTCGCAAGCAGTTTCATAATGACGATATTTCCCATAGGTTTCAAAGCGCTCAACCCGCCGCTGACGGTGGTGCGCAAGTCGCTGGAGTCGTCCCTGGACCCGGACGACTACCTGCCGTCCGTGATGACGTGCGTCAACTACCTGAAGCTGCCGGACTACACCAGCGCGGACGTCATGCGCGCCAAGCTGCGCCTGGCCGCCTCCGAGGGCCAGCACTCGTTCCACTTGTCGTGAACGCCCCACGTGTCCTCTCCCCACTACTGTGATTACGTATCGAGCCCTGAGTTGTTTGTATACACGTGTGAATGCGGTTAGTGAAACCATTTATATGTGTTATATTGACGGTGCGCACGCTCCGGACGACTACTGTTTATGTGCAATCAAAGTGATTTTATTAACCTAAATGTGACAGACACTTAAAGTGCTGTGCGTTCTATAGTTTTGTTTTTCTTTGGATTCTTTTTAGATTACAGAAATATGTTTATATTATATTTTGTGTTAATTTAATGTGATAACTTTGTATATTACTTTCTCTGTACATCAGAGATCTGCTGACTCTCAATATAAAGCTTATGGTAAATATGCAACATGGATGGATTTTGTTGGCTTCACTGTATGGAGACGAGACTGTACGAGTCGGTGTCGTGCCGCTAGCCACGGGACTGACCATCCATGCTGCCAAGTCTGCCGAACCTATACATAATAATAATAGAGTGCCTGTTCACTTTCACTTCGCAAGTTATTCCTCGAATACCACCTGCAGTTAGATTGGCACGTTTATATTTAAGCTATTTGAAGGACCACTAAAACTTGTTTGAGAGTCCTATGAATTATAATAGCATTTATTACCAAACGGTGTATGTTTTAAGTATCATAAATGAGTAAAGAAAAAGTGCAAAATTTAATATGTAACAATTTCAATAAAACCATGTAAACAATATTGATCAACACTGGGTTTCATTTTCACCTTTCTACTTTTATATCCAACAGCTTATATCTCATAAAGGCAATAGTGATAAGGATGCTAGAATTATGTCCTGCCAACCTTCACTCTCCACCTGTTGAAGATATTGAAATTCATAATGTAAACAAAAATTAAACAAATTGCATCATCTCATAATATTTTTCATCATGGTATTTTTACTTTATGAGATGATGAACGAGTGAAATGTGGGGTTACTCAGCGTATACCTCTGCTGAACCCATCAAAGATGACGGGCGTGATGTCACGTTGTTGTTACTAACGTATTAATGTGGGAACTCCATAAATAAAACACAACATAGATTTTGAACAGTAATTAACCTTTATATCACTTAACACACTTCCACCAAACTCCACTAAAATTGATAAATCCATAAACATTTAATATCATGTTACTTTACATTGAACCCAATAAAATATATTCATTTAAAATAAAAAATTTTTTACCTGCGATTTCGTTCGCGTGAAAGTCAAATATTAAAATAAATCACATTTCCCACCCGCGCTATTACTTCTTACGCTTAACGTATTTTCTTTTTTTTTTATTATTTTTGTATGGCTTGTAGTAGCCAAAAACTTATCCTCAAGAATTGCGGTTATTCCCGTTCGCCACCGCCAGTATTGCCCCCTCCGGTGGCGACTGGGAATTATTCTAAAAAAATATCCCAGTCGCCACCTCCGGGTGGCAAACGGGAATGTTGGTCAGTAAAAATCCCAGTGGCCACCCCTAATAATAGTTAAAATAAATGCTATATCTTTATATTTTTTTGGAATGATTTTAAAATAATTACCGACGTCACAGAATGTTTAAAGTAAATGAATTGTTTAGTTAGGTACCTTTATGTATCTAGATATATATATGCATTGAAATTTAGGCAATAGGTACGGTTCACTATAATATTTTTCCTGAAATGGCCGTAAAATATAATTTTGTATGAAATCAATTGGCATACTAATTACTCAGGCTGGTCGTCATTTTATTTTTTGGGATAACGTAACAAAATATGTACTAATAATCTATTGTGCTTTATCTTCATGCCATATATTTTATATTCTATTGAAAGTACCTAATTATCTGTGATTTTGGATTTGTGTTTAAAATAGTTGATTTTGAAAATAAAAATAGTAAAAAATAATGTTTGTTTAATTTTCTACCAATTTATAAATATTGTAACTCTCTCGTTTGATTAACCCTACGTACTTCTATTTTTTAATCAGAAATTTAATAAAATTAACATTCTTTGTCATTCCAAAAAAAAAAATTAAGATAATAGGTAGCATACCTAGTTTTTATGTTAACTATATTTAGGGGTGGCCACTGGGATTTTTACTACCAACAATCCCGCTTGCCCCCGGAGGTGGCGACTGGGATATTTTTTTAGAATAATTCCCAGTCGCCACCGGAGGGGGCAATACTGGCGGTGGCGAACGGGAATAACCGAAGAATTCGGCTACCCACAGCAAAAACAAAAATCTAATTCAACTGGTACTTCCAGAGAGTAGTGTGTTCAAACAAGCAAACTCTTGAGCTTTATTTAATACATATAATATATAGATATCTAATTACTCGAGACATAGTTAAACATGAATAAGTGTAACGGTTGGCACTAATAATAATATTATCTATTAATAATAACGGCATACTATCTTCACTATATATTGTGCCTAAACGGGTCAAACTCAGCACTGGATTTATAAGCATAATCAGCTGATAATGTTGGGACACGGGCCTCTTTTCGAGAAGTGAACTGTTATCTACAACACATGACTAGTGCAGGTTGGTAGATATCACATGTCTTCGAATTTTTGGTTCTGGGATATGCCGGTTTCCTCAAGATATTTTTCCTTCACTGTTTTCAGAGCAGTAGTGATAATTATTTAAAAAAGGGGCCTGCCTGGGTTGAGCCCACAACCTACAACTCTACCTACCTGCTCCTCTAATGGGATTACACATCAGAAGAAGTCAAAATTGTATTTCTAAACTAGTAACACTTTCACTGCCAAGCCGAACGTCTAATTTTTATTGAAAGAAATAAACTATACGGTTCTTTTGTACATTTTTATTTGTTTTTCTAGGTACATATTTAAAAAGCATAACACTTACGCCAAGAGAACCTTACATAATTTGTCTAATCCGCAGTTGTAGCTCGCTAAATTCAATTTTTCTTGCAAAAAAACGTAAGAAAATTTGTATTTTGCGGGCTAAACTGCGGATCCGCCCTAGTCATTTCTTAAAAATATGTAGGCATATTAAACGATACACGTAAGTAAAATTCAGTTTAGAAATAAAACACAATATTGATTATCTAGGCGGCTCATGCGGGATCTAAAATAGTTACCTAATAATAAGAAATCTCATTAAAATTGCGTGGCGCCATAGGCTTGTATACCTATGATGAAAAGGCAATTAATAATAAATCCACTTTAAGTACTATTTAGTATGTTTCTTAGAAATTTGTCAGCATAATATCAATTAGAGTACAACATTTAAAGTAAATAAATAATTGATGAAAGACTTACTCAAAAGTACATACTATTCTCACCTAGCTTATTTTTGGCAACCCTAGTAGCACGTTTTGATTTGCACTCAGTAGGCGGGTGCTGGGCATAGTCACAAGCCACATATAACTATTTATATGTAGGACCCGGGAGCCGCGTTGTGGGCACCTGAACGAATTATCGTTCGACCCGGGAGCCGGGTGCTTGGCAGTGAAAGTGTTAATAATAAAAGTAACTGTGCAATAGTCTAAAAAATAACCCTACACTAGAATGTACACTTGACCAACTATCAACCTAAGAACATCTAGGAAATAATCACAAGGATTTACAGCACCATTGCAACCCAACCGAGGATGAGACATGAGCCACCAATTGGAGTGAGCCTGCGGAAACAACGGTCACCGGTAAAGGCGTGGTAGTAGCATGTGCCGCAAAATAGGCTCATCCCAGCAATGAAGAATGCACCAGCCTGAAAATAAATTTAATCGAAATCACTTATTGTGCATTACACATAAAACATTAAAAAAAATTTTTTATTGTGCAACATTTCCAAAACATAAATATATTGTAATTTTAATTCCTACTCATCTTACATTTCAATCAGAATTAGGCTAAAGGATACCAATGATGAAATTCATTGTGATAACAATATCAGTGTAATCTTTTTAAATCATAATGTTATGATAATCAAATTCATTACTTGCCCTCTGTAATGGCTTCAACAAATTTCAATGTCATAATGAGCAAATTGTTTAAATCTAGAGGAATTATGATCTATTTAACTTACAATAAACGGTCTCCGACAAAGAGGAACCGTGACAAGTGCAAGGGTGTGCAGGAAATGGAATCTGTTGGCTGTGTCAAATATTTTTCTCAAGTCTTCTTTAGTATCGGGTTCAGGAAAATTGCGGTGAGCGCCCATTGCACCGAGCACTACAGCAGCAGCACCGCTCAGCCCGGCGAGGCGCACATAGGGCCCCGCCTCTTGGGCTAGTTGCCATAGCGGCATCCTTACCATAACTTGAACAGGTGGTGGAGTACTTTGTTGAGGCTTGAAAATACCCTGTGATACGAAACAAAGTGATTAATTTTGACAGCAAACAAAGAGACCTTGCATCGGATAGGTAGGACTTTGCCTAGTACAAAGCTAAAGTGGGAACTTACAATTTGACGTAACAAATTCATAGCTCCGTCCGTCACCGTATTTATCATAAGTGCGTCGACCAAATTTACCATACCTTTACAGTTATTTTCTACTGTACAAAAAACGTTCCCTGGAGAAATCCGCAAAACGATGAGTTCGACCAATATTGTTAAAAAGCTGTCAAAGTTGTCAAACATTAACAAAGTTACTACCAACGTCAATAATAGAGATGTGAAATATCGTAAATAGTAGTCGATGTTTGTGATAAATCGACTTTTAAAGTTTCTTTTCTAATGCGCTGTTCACACAGTAGAGAGTAGTGACAGCTTAGAGCATTTGGTTAAATGCTCTAAGAGTGACAGTCGTACTAGTATGTTGTAAATAAATAGCTATTCAAACATACGTGGTATCTACCCACCATTTCGCGTGGGCAATACTCGTAACTCCGCGATATTATGCTTCTAGGTTATTCTTATTAGGTTACTAGGTTATTCTTATTCCGTGTGGTGCCGGATAAAGAATAGCACCATCCCATTTCTTCCCGTGGGTGTCGTAAAAGGCGACTAAGGGAGTTTGAGACCTAGTGCATACAATTTAGCACCTTGGGTCACCCGCGCGGTGGCGGGTAAACCACCAACGAAAGCATTCCCAAGGAGGGTTGGTGTCAGGCAGGCGGCCGACTGTAAAACTATGCCAAAACCTATTGCAACATGGATAGTAAAATTGGAATGCACGATAGGGCTCGGGCGTACCCCACAGGCGACGCGCAGGGGCAGCACCCGGCTCCTGTGGGAAATGGACAAGGGTTGTCGCACCAGAACGGGCGGGTGCGACGTAAGACGCAAGCTCAGAGTGTGAGAGAAGTAAGATTAAGGTGCGCGAGCTGGAATGTAGGTACGATGACTGGAAGAGGAAGAGAATTAGCAGATGTTTTAAAAAGGCGACGACTGAATATTGCGTGTCTGCAAGAGACAAAATGGAAGGGTGCAAAGGCTAGAGAGATAGGGGAAGGATATAAGTTTTATTACTGTGGATCTGATGGCAAGCGAAATGGTGTGGGTATAGTTTTGGATAGTGAGTTGAAAGAATGTGTGGTAGATGTTAAAAGAGTGAGTGATAGAGTGATAGCTGTTAAAGTTATTGTGAAGAGTTTTGTGTTAAATATAGTTAGTGTGTATGCACCCCAGTCAGGATGTGAGGATAGTGTAAAAGAGGAATTTTGGGAGGACTTCGACCGTGTGATGATGGATGTACCAGAGAGTGAAAAAGTGTATGTGGGGGGTGATTTTAACGGGCATGTAGGAAGACAGAAGGATGGATATGAGAGAGTGCATGGCGGGTGGGGATACGGCGACCGTAACACTGATGGCGAGACACTGCTGCAAGCTGCTTCTGCCTTCGACCTGGCAATAACAAATACGTGGTTTCAAAAGGAAAATGAACACCTTATTACCTATAAAAGTGGCCGCCACGCGACACAAATTGACTACTTACTGGTTAGAAGGAACAACCTAAAATGTGTCAAAAACTGTAAAGTGCTGCCAGGCGAAGACTTAGTCTCACAACACAGACTTTTGATAATGGAGGTAAAAGTCAGTGTCTCGTCCAGTAGGAACAAAGAACGGCCCCCACCCAAAACCAAATGGCGTATGATAGAACAAGAGGAATGTGCAAGTATGTTTAAGAGTCAAGTGGTAGAGAAAATGATTGAAATGAAGGATATGGAAAAGAAAACTGTGAACGAATGTTGGGAAGAGATAGCGGATTGTATAAGAAGAGTAGCAAAAGATGTGTTTGGAGAGTCGAAAGGGAAAGGTGTGATAGAAAAAGATACATGGTGGTGGAATGAAGACGTGCAAATGATGCTAAAAGAAAAGAAAGCTGCGTTTAAAGAATGGCAGGGTGTAGAAATCGGAAATAATGATTTGAAAGAAAATAAGAAGCGAATCTATAAATAATGGAAGAGAAAGGCAAGAAAGGCGGTAGCAGTTTCCAGGGCTAAGGCGCAGGAGGAGTTGTATAACTCAATGGACAGCCCAAGAGGCCAGAAGGAGCTATACCGGATTACAAAAGCAAGAGAAAGAAGAACGAGAGATATTGTGCAGATTCCGGTCAGATTCTGTCCAAAGATAGCGAAATAAAAGAACGATGGAAGGTGTATTTTGAAAAGCTAATGAACGAAGAGAATGAATGGAATGGTGTGCTCAATGAGGTACAAGCAAATATGGGTTTGGTAAGGGAAATTAGCATGGATGAAGTAAGAAAGGCAGTTCAAAGTATGAAGAATGGAAAGGCCATGGGCCCAGATGATATACCAGTAGAAGTATGGAAGTGTTTAAAAGAAGATGGATGTATGTGGCTGACTTTATTCTTCAATAAGTTGTTGCAAGAAGGAGTGATCCCACAAGAATGGTGCAAGAGTTCGCTAGTGCCCATCTTCAAAAATGAAGGTGATGTACAGGACTGCAACAACTATCGAGGGATAAAGCTCATGTCCCATAGTATGAAGGTATGGGAGAAAATAATAGAGAAAAGACTGCGAGAGGAGAGCGAGATTACCCCAAACCAGTTTGGGTTTATGCCAGGTCGAGGAACAATGGACGCCACCTTCGCACTCCGCTAATTGTGCGAGAAGTACAGACGTGCACACAAAAACTTGCACATGGTGTTCATTGATCTAGAGAAAGCGTATGATAGGGTACCTCGGGATGTCGTGTGGTGGGCCTTGAAAGAGAAAGGTGTGCCCGGGAAGTATGTAGAGTTAATTCGTGCTATGTACGAATCTCGTACATACGTTCGGTCGGCTGCTGGCAACACCGACAAGTTCAATGTGGCGGTAGGCTTGCACCCTGGTGCAAGCCGACCCAGCTGGGTCGGCTTTAAGCCCTTACCTCTTCCTTTTGATTATGGATGCTCTTACGGCGGACATACAGGAAGAGGCACCATGGTGCATGCTATTTGCCGACGACATCGTTCTTGTCGGTGAAGATGGACCTGAGATCCAGAGCAGACTGGAGAAATGGCAACGGAAACTGGAGACTGTTGGCCTGAAAATCAGCAGAACCAAAACGGAGCACATGTTCTGCGATTTCGGCGGTCTCTCCAGTTCTGGGGTCATATATAGCGCTTGATGGCGCGCTTCTCCCAGTTTGCTCCGACTTACGGTATCTCGGTTCACTTGTGCAAAGCGATGGCGAAATAGATCGGACTGTTAAGCATAGAATTAACAGTGGGTGGATGAAATGGCGGCAGGTCACGGGAACAATTTGTGACTTCCGCATTCCCCTTAAACTCAAGCTGAAGATTTATAAAAGCATGGTTAGACCAGCCGTCTTGTATGGATCAGAGTGTTGGGCCACAAAAGAAATGAATGAAAGACAATTGCATGCAGCTGAGATGAGAATGCTAAGAGGGATGTGTGGTGTTGCCCGAATGGATAGAACACGGAATGAATATATCGGAAGTCTGAAAGTGACGCCGGTGACTGAAAAGTTGTGTGGAAATCGGCTGTCATGGTATGGGCATGTTATGCGGAGGAATGAGGAAAATGTTGTCAGGAAAGTGATGAGCATGAATGTGGATGGCTATACAAGTAGAGGGAGACCAAAGAAACGATGGATGGATTGTGTGAAAGATGATATGGCTAGGAAGGGAGTAACTACCGAGATGACGACTAATAGAGAAGTACGGAAGAAAGAGACATGTTGCGCCGACCCCAAATAAATTGGGATAAGGGCAGGAGAATGATGAGGTTATTCTTATTAAGTAAATAAACTAAGAAAATTCAACACTTCAAAATAAAACTTGTGAGTTTTTTCAATAGTTCCATAACTTTTTCTTGAAAAGTTAACGATTTCACAAATTTTGGATCATAGAGTGGTAAATGAGTTACATTAGTATGTTATCACCAAGTGTTTTTCAATATTAACGGCTACTAAATATTTCAGTAATGTTTCAAAGAACTGAAATAATTATTACGTGAAAAAAAAAACGTAAATATCTGAACGTAGTTATTTACTGTTTGCACCTACTCAGATGATATTAGTTCTTTTACAATATTTAGACTAGGTTCGAACTAAATAAAGGGGTCGGGTGCTCAAAGTGGCGTCTCTTCCCGCCCACTGACTTCTGGGGGATGGTGCAATCGTGACTTACTGTCTTGCACACTTGCATAGTTCTTCTTTTAAGCGTGTCAATTAAAAAAAAAAATGATTTGTTTGGCTCAAAATTCAGCAACTCATCTGGGTGGTTTTAGTAAGGTAAAAATTCCACAATCCCCGGTATTATTCCCAAAGCGCGGGTGCATTTTGAACGTCGCCCCAAAAACAAAAATAGAAAGGTACTAATTGAAATGCCTTTTTTTTCAGGCTAGGAAATCATCTAACCATCCATGACGTCTCCCGCTCTGGGTGGAGCGGAAGGGACTGTCAGACTCTTACTGACTAAAACCGGGGTAGCGGTAACCCTTTCGGCCAATCCCGTTTACCAAAATCAAAAGTCATTTATTCAAATTAGGCTGAAGATCAGCACTTTTTGAAGGTCAAGGTTACATAAGACAGTCCCCCAAAAACGCCCACCCTTCACCACTTCCTCGTGCTTTAGCTGGGAAGAAGAAGTGGCGCAACAAACTCCCCAGCAGCACAGCTGTCTGTTTAGTTGGAAGAACTTGACTCTACACATTTATCGTATGAGAAGTAATTAACATTACGAAACACATCACACTAAAATCAAGCTAGCACACGTCAATATACCAATTAAAACATTAAAACTGACTGTACTCATGCGTAAATTAAAAAAAAAAAAGAGCGAGCCTCCAGGTAAAAGTGCGTGCCCGCTTACATGTGCAATGCTGTATTAGGTCCATACAGCCGTAACTCGAAGTTACAAATGATAAACTAGGACCATCGAAGTAAAATTAATCAATTCAACCCGGCAGGCTTGGCCCTTCATATGCTGACATCTCTTTGAGGCGCGCTTGGAACATATACGCACCGTCCGACACGGGCCTGGTGCTGATCGGACGGTGAGTCACCCATTACTCACCGTCCGCAGGCCCGAATTGAAATGACTAGCCTACTAATTATTAAGTAGTTACATACAAAAACAAATTCGTCCGCATCGCTGCCACCCGGAAACGTGCCCAGAAAACTAGCAGCACTAATGTAGTAATCTATTTATTTATTTATTTATTGAAAATAGGTACACCAACAGCATATATATAGTACATTGAATATAATATTCTACAGGTATGGTTCTTATATATTATATACCAATTACAGGTGTACACGACATTCTCTTAAAACAGCAACTATCATAAACTATGAAAAAATTAAATATGAATAATCTATTCATCGTAAGTAGTTATATAAATACAGATACTGTAATTAAGGGCAAATCGAACTGAGCGTGAGCCTCATGAAAGTGACCACAGTCTAGAAAGAGACAAATCGACTGTGCGGTTAATTATTGAATGACTATATTTCATTAAATCGTGTAAATGTAAATTTTTTTGGGTCGATTCTTACTACATGCTAATACAATAAGTACCTACTTAATATATACAACCTAAAACTAAAAAATATATCCATTATGTACAAGTGGTAAAAAAGGGAAAGAGCTCATAGGGCGTCAAAAAATTCATCCCCATCGCTGTCAGTGGGAAATGTGCCCAAAAGGCTGGCAGCGTTGCCACGTTGGATTAAAAATGTAAATGTTCGAAATGTAGGTATATTATATACCTATGAAATTGCCGTTCTGCAGTACTGGCCATTTCAAATCAAAATAATTTTTGTTTGGCTAAGAATTCTAATTTCAAATTAATTTTATTTTAAAAACATGTTTTTTTTTACCAAAAGTAGTCATTTAGTTTTTATTTTATTTTATTAGTGTTACATTTTCATCGCATTTCAATCTTTTTCGTCATCATGGCTACGTTAAAAATTCGAGTAATTATGGAATATGAGTACCGTCGTGGCAGCAACGGGGCACAACATCAACGACGTTTACGGAGCTAACACTACAAACCAACGCACCACCTGTTATTGGTTTGCTGGCTTTCGTTCTGGAAATTCGACCTGAAAAATGAACCTCGCGGTCGTCCGAAGACTTTGGTCGACAATGACGAATTAAAGGCGATTGTGGAAGCTGATGATACACAATCTACGGCTGAATTAGCAGCAGCTTTCGAAGTTTCGACGTTAGCGTCAAAACAATATTGGTCCATTTGCGTCAAATTGGCAATTACCTTGCCAAAAAAGCTTGACAAATGGGTGCCCCACGAACTCAATGATCGCCAGCGCGAAGTACGCGTCGAGACGTGCCTTGCACTGCTCAACAGACACACAAATGAAGGAATTTTGAACCGCATTGTTACCTGCGATGAAAAATGGATTCTGTTTGATAACCGCAAGCGCTCAGCAAGTTGGTTGGATCCTGGTTCAGCACCTAAACAATGCCCTAAACGAAAACTTACCCCTAGAAAAGTGATGGTCACTGTTTGGTGATCTAGCGCCGGTGTGATTCACCACAGCTTCTTACCAAACGGGGTGAGCATTACTGCAGATGTCGTACTGTGAAGAACTGAACACAATGATGGAGAAGCTGGCACATCTCCAACCAATCGCTCGTCTCCGCTGCTCCTGCACGACAACGCGCGACCTCATAATGCACAGCAGACGGTCTCCAAGTTGCAAGAACTGGGGTTGGAAGCTCTCCGTCATCCGCCCTACTCACCAGACCTTGCGCCTACAGACTACTACTTTTTCCAGAATTTGGATAACTTCTTGGCGGGAAAAAAATTCAATACCCGAGAGGCAGTACAAAATGCCTTTGAAGAATTTGTTGCCTCCCGTCCAGCTGATTTCTTTAAGAAGGGCATCAATAAACTGCCACTGCGTTGGCAAAGATGCATTGATTGCATGGGTGATTACTTCGATTAATACAAATAAAAAATACATGAAAAAAAATCGTTTAAATTTTTTCATACAAAACGGCAATTTCATAGGTAAAGACCTATTATTTGATATATTCTTACTTAGAAAGCTGTATCCTTGAGTTTATTCTGATTCTAAAAATTCACATTATCAATAACGGCTGCAAATCGCAACATACCATCTGCCACTGACATACAAATAGCAAAAATCGTAAGATAATTGGAATTTTTCTTGCTGTCTCGGCGTTTCCAGGGATACTAAGGGACCCAGAGGCCCTTAGTATCCCTTAGTGCGCGAGTCCGACTCCCACTTGCCCGGTATTTACCCTTCACATATCACATTGACCCACTGCTGCACTGCTACAGGAATCGAAAATGTTTCTTGGTACTATGTACCTAATATAAAGCGACCATTTACCTACTGGGTACGTCTTTCATTGACTTGAATGTGCTTTGGCGGCTGAGAGTATGTCATGCTCACTTTAATGTCTCGCTGATGGTGGCGTGTGTGTTGGATCATTTAGCTCCCTTCAAAATGGTTGAGCTGAATGGTGCTAATCCATGCGTCATGTTCGTGAACGGGCGCTGTCATATCAGTAGAGACTGGTCATCTCTTAGCGGCCATGGCTTATTTAATTTAATTTTTGAACTTTTTTTTTACATATTTTATATCGGATGCTTTCACCGTTCTGCATCGTTCTCACATGTATAATAATAATATGAATTATGTAACCAATATTTTGTAACCATATTTTGTTTAAAAGAGTGTCCATGGAGTTTCTTGCCCGTTCTTCTCCATAGGTACCAACTGCTTTGGAATGGGCAACTAGCTTCATCTTTCTGACTGACCGACCCCCTTGACAATTCAAAAGTGCCTGTAATTGGTTTATTTGAAATAAATACTTTGAGTTTGAGTTTGAGGTAACAGTGTTAGGAATGTGGGGATATTTGGCAGGATAATAAAACTTTCCAATGAAAAATAATCTTATCTTTATTTAAGATTCAATTGTATAAAAAAGAAAACTAGGTACATCTCACAACAGTAGGTCATGTTTAATTCTAATAATGGCACTATTGTAATCATCTAGCACCTTAAGTTTTCGGCAATTATCTTTTTGCTCAAAACTAGTTTAAAACAAGTTTATTTAATTACATAGTACCTAATCATTCCTTCTCATTAGTTAAAAATAAGCTTTAAAAACTTGATACGTTTGTCTCTGATATAATACAGTATAGTAGGTACTCTTTCTTTTGTTTCTTAAAAATCAGTTTTTTTGTGACAACTAATTACTTTATAGTTGCTCCCAGTAGGTACATCTGAATTCGATATATACAATAGGTATACGAAAACAATACATTTAACTGTATGCTTGTCATGTCTGTAATCACAAAATATCAAAACAACACTTATTGTCATGTTTCATCCTATCTATCATTAATGTATAACATCGTAGGTACGTATTAATGTGTTAAGTCGACTTTCTTCTGCGGGCAGCAGACTCCCGCATACCTGAAAGTTGAAAATAAGTTTATTGATAAAAGTTTTGTAGACACCGCTCACATGACTTACCATCCCTGATAAAGAACATCAAATAAAAAAATAATGGTTTTACATTGAATTTCAAGACTTTCTACACCATTCAACCGCACGAGTGCACCTCTTCGAGACACCGCTGTGCAAAGAGATTCAAAGGGGCAGCGATAATTTATCGGCCCAGTAGCGAACTAAGCCTGTCGGAGCCCGGAGCGGCTAAACAACCGAAGCCCGAGGTCTTCTCAGCTTATGTATGGCTATTCTCTGGGCTATGTTGGTTGCCATTCCCATTTATAATTGAAACCCATCGATTCGTTCTAATGTGTTTTCTGATAGCAGTATATAATAACGTACCCCTGACTGACGGTGCAGTACGTCGTTCTGTAGACGTCCACAGTAATGTCGCGCGCGGCGTCGCACCGCGACAGGTACACGCATACGCCTGCGCCGCCTTCCACTGCGCTTGCACACTCCGCGTCACCGCTTGCCTCTTTCGGGGCCTGCACAGTAAAAGATATCTTTGTAATACAAAAATAAAAAGAACAATAAGCAATAAATAAGCCGAGCTTTCTTGCGGCCCAGAATACCTATACCTTTGTACGTTGGAGTGGGACTATACTGTACATAGGGTTCAACTATTTTATATTAGAAACACAAAAATGGCGCCAAGACTGATGCTTCGCCACCTTAATAAATTTTAAATATGTATTCACATAAATAAGACATTATCACTCTCAAAGTCTCAAGTTAAAATTGGTCTCAATGCAAATGATTCGCGGGCTACCTTTGCGCATTCACCGCTGATTGAAGCGATGAACGAGCAGGCCGCTTCTGCTCGTTCATCCCTTCAATAACAAATCTGGTTCATTAATACTTACAACAGAGTCTTTGGCAAGTTTTAAGGTAACAGTCGTGTCATTAGTGGGCAGCACGATGTTGTCCGCACTGGGGTCCAGCAGGGACTCCACCCAGTTGAAGCCTTGCAGGTGAAGCGAGGTCAAACTGGGGCGAGTTGAGGTCTCTACAGGAAGTAACGATGTCGCGGTCGTTTCGTGGGTCCCGAGGTGGAAGAGCGGTGTCGTCAAGTATGAATCTATTGAACATACAGAATAATGTGTCAGCATCTCGGTATATTTAGGTATATTGCTAAGGTAATGGTAAAAGCGCCATTTACATGATGTAATTTAATAATTATTTTATAGATAAAATTCAACCAACTATTAACGCGGGAACAAACTCTACGTCATTAATTATTGGCAGAGCACAGTCTATGTTTATGGCTCCGTCTACGCCCTATGACATACTAAATATTATTATGAAGCTTAAAAACACCAACAGCGTTGGCTACGATGGTATTGCCACTAAAATATTGAAAGCAGTTGCATCTGAAATATGTGCTCATTTGTGTTTCATTATTAATCTTTGTATAAGTGCAGGTGTATTTCCTGATGCATTAAAGAAGTCTATAGTGAAACCGCTATATAAGAAAGATAATCACGAATTAATGGTGAACTACAGACCGATCGCGCTTATACCAGTTATGTCTAAGGTGTTCGAAAAATACATATATGGTGAATTGAATACCTATTTAGAAAAATATAATATATTAAGTGACGAACAAAAGGGATTTCGCAAAAATAAAAGTATAAGTTTGGCTATTTATGAGTTCTTACATAATGTCATGCTAAATGTTGATAAGAGAACACCAGTCTGTGCTATACTGTGCGACATGACACAGGCCTTTGACTGCGTCCATTATAATTCCCTGGCTGAGAAACTTGAAGCCTATGGTGTTAGAGGCAACGTTTTAGAATTAATTAAATCGTATCTTCACAACCGTAAACAAGTTACAGAAATTCGTAAAATAAATAAAAAAAGTAAACGTGAAGAAACTTTTAAATCAGAAGAACGCGAAGTTATATACGGAGTACCTCAAGGCAGTGTATTGGGGCCTCCGTTGTTCACTTTGTATATAAATGACTTGCCTAAAATAACTGAACATCCGATGACACTTTTTGCTGACGATTGCACTTTGACAATAGCTTGTAATGACATAAACACATATGAAAATGACATTAATAATTCACTAATATCTATTATAAATTGGTTAAATGATAATAATTTAATAATTAATTTAAAAAAGACTAACGTAATGCACTTTAGACAAGGTACACAAACAATCAATAATCTTAATATTCAATTTAATAATATAAATATTAATGAAGCTGACACAACAAAATTTCTGGGACTAATAATAGATTCTAAATTGAATTGGAAACCTCAAATAGAGGCACTTAGTAAAAAATTGAGTAGTGCAGCCTACGCTCTGAAACAGCTTGCTGTGGTTCTCAACACAGATGCGCTAATTACTGCTTATTATGGACTAGCTTCTGCCCGCGACTTCGTACGCGGACCCTGTTGCTTATGCCAGCGACAACGGGGTCGCCATTTATGTTATTTTTTATCATTTTTCCCATTTAAATCTTTTATCACACTGAACTTTAGTTTTATTTCATTCCAACAACCACCAAAACATACAGTCCATTTGTCATCGTTTTCATTTTGGCAACCGCATTATTATATTCCCCACTTGTCTCTAGAGACCTAGAAGTCAATGCGTAGATACGGTTGGAACTCAAGCACAATTCTCTATCCGTGAACGTCTCCAACTCGCGAGACAATACATGACGTTCACGATCAGCGGTCAGTCGCACATCACGTGCCCCACTTGTGTCTAGAGACCTAGAAGTCGATGCGTAGATACGCTTGGAACTCAAGCGTAATTCTCTTTCCGTGAACGTCTCTGACTCGCGAGACAATACATGACGTTCACGATCAGCGGTCAGTCGCGCATCATATTCTTCACTGGTCTCTAGAGACCTAATGAATACGCTGAGAACGCAGGCGTGCTTCGCGACCCGAAGAGGTTTCCACGGAGCGAGTAGCAGCTTAATGTTCTCGAACAGCATCAAGTCTCTCCTGACGCTCTTCGGTAGATTCTTGGGATCTTATGATCCTCAATCTTTTAGTTCTCTTGGAACATTGGGAAAGATTTGACCTCTTTCTAGGCATGGTCATAGTTTCATTGTGAAGATACCTGATCAATAAAAATCTAAATTAAAATGACTGCTCCCCTGCGTTACCGGGTAGGCTACCGTGTCACGAAGACAAATGGAAAAGGAAATTAAACACTCAAACAACATAAGCCCGAAGGCATATTCATACGATAAAATAAAAAAATAAATAGGAGTTTTGGCCAGTACAGTCAAATTTTCAATGATATACCATCGTCATCGAAAATCAGTCCTAAACTGTTAACGCCTTCACCGCGTGCAGGTACTCCCAGTTTATGTTATTTTATAGTTAAACAGTAAAATTAGTGATAGCTTTGATTTCCACATCAGATGTTCCTGATCTTCGATTTTTATAAGTCAACAGGAAATGCCTATCATATTGAACAACAAAGACGTCAAAGACGTCATTCCTATATGTGTTATGTTGTAGCTAGGCTCTTGGAGTTCCACAACAGGTGTTCCAGATCTTCGATTTTTATAAGTCAACAGGAAATGCCCATCAGACCGAACAACTTTTGCTAAGACGTCATTCCTATATATGTTATAGTGTAGCTAGGCTCTTGGAGTTCCACAACAGGTGTTCCAGATCTTCGATTTTTATAAGTCAACACAGAGTGCTCATCAGATTAAACAACTTGTGCTAAGACGTTATTCCTATATGTGTTATGCTGTAGCTAGGCTCTTGGAGTTCCACAACAGGTGTTCCAGATCTTCAATTTTTATAAGTCAACAGAGAGTGCTCATCATATTGAACAACTTATGCTAAGACGTTATTCCTATATGTGTTATGGTGTAGCTAGGCTCTTGGAGTTCCACAACAGGTGTTCCAGATCTTCAATTTTTATACGTCAACAGAGAGTGCTCATCAGGCTGAACAACTTTCGCTAAGACGTCATTCTTATATGTGTTATGGTGTAGCTAGGCTCTTGGAGTTCCACAACAGGTGTTCCAGATATTCGATTTTTATAAGTCAAAAGGAAATGCCTATCAGACCGAACAACTTTTGCTAAGACGTCATTCCTATATATGTTACAGTGTAGCTGGGCTCTTGGAGTTCCACATCAGGTGTTCCAGATCTTGAAATGTATTCTCTCAGCAGAAAATGCTAATCACGTGGAACAATTTTTGCTAAGGTATCATTTTTGTATCTATTATAGTTTAGCTGGTCTGTTGCGGTTCTGCATCAGGTGTTCAAGTTTCCAAGATAAATTATAGCCTATATGTTGCCCAGACTTAATACCTATACAACAAAAAAAAAATCATTCCAATCCGTCCAGTAGTTCCGAAGATTAGCGTGTACAAACAAACAGACAAACAGACAAACAGACAAACAGACATACAGACAAACAGACATACAGACAAACAGACAAATTTTTTTTTTTGGATTCGTGCTCTATTACTGTTTCTAAACCCCCCTCAATTATTATTTTTTTAATATATTCAATGTACAGACACAGTTTTTTTACTGTTTTATTATATGTATAGATTAGCCGAATCAATTATTAGATATGGGGTCATCTTCTGGGGGAATAGCACGGACAATCAAATAGCGTTTCGTGCACAGAAAAGGTGCATTAGATCGATGTTTAGACTGCAAACAACGGACAGCTGTAAATCTTATTTTATAGAACGTAAGATATTGACATTGCCCTCATTATACATCCTGGAAACAGTAATGTTCATTAAATCCAACCCTCATTTATTTCAGCGTTTGTCTGATGCTGTCCCTAGGAATAGACGTGATAATTTCAAACTATGTGTTCATGCCGCTAAAACAACTCTTATGCGTAAGAGCATCTTTTGCATGGCTCCGACCATTTTTAATAAATTGCCCAAATCATGGAAAACATTAAATACATCTGCTCTTAAAAGTAAATTGAAGAGTTTACTAACTGAAAGAGCATATTACAGTATAGCAGAGTTTATGAAAGAGGACAATTTTCCTCGTGTTTGAGATGACAATGTTGTATTTTTTGACATTATGTTATTGATCTATTGTACCTATTTTTTGGAATAATTGTAATTTGGAATTGAAATTTTTAATGACAGTAATTGATATCTAATTGACCAATTTATTTAATGACTACTTTGACATTTAATTGTAACTAAAAATGTACTTTTTGAATTTGAATACCTAATCTTTAATGAATAATGAAATGTAATTTTGATGAATATTATCACGGTTTATGCACCATCTCTTCCTACCAATTTGTACGCTACAATACCTACGTGGCTGAACATGTTAGAACTTTTCTGTATCTCATTACTATCCTGCATGCAAATGTACACCATGTTTAAACAAATAAAAATTTACTTACTTACTTACTAAGTTACAGTAATATTTAAGCAGCAGATGACTATAAACGTCTAATCAATGTGAAGACGGTGAAACTTTTGTTGCAATTATAGGCTTTCAAATGATAAGAAAAGTGAAGAAAATAAGGTGTCAGCCTATAGTCAACTGGAATAAGTTCATAATTAAATATTAATTAAAAAATATCTGGAATCTGAAGAATCTGGGCTGTTACTGAGATATTACTAATGGAAAACATCAATAACACTTTACACTTTACAGTGGCACCCAAGACATGGCACGTGGGACTTGTAATACACTTTTGCTTACCAGGGAATACAGGCGTCGTTAAATTAAATTGTGCACTACAACATTCATCACAAGATAATAAATAAATGACATATTATTTTATACGGGAGAAAAAACATCCAAGCTTTAAAAAAATCGACAATTATATTTTTCGGTTTAATAAATACGGTCAAGTGGCAATGATGAAAAGGACTATAAGAACTTGTACGGTTAACCGCACGTCAACAGAAGTAACAATTTCAATTACGAAACGAGCTTACAGCTACGTCATAAAAGCGCTGTCAAACTGTTACCATGGACGTGTGGTTTGTTGTACTTGTTAAAAACTTACCAGCACGGAATGACATCGCATCATCGTCGTAATCTGCTACGTACGGACCCTTGCGCGATGAGAGCGCATTCTTAATTCCCCCAAAACTAGCGGGGTATGGCCTAGCAACAGGCATACTGGCAAAGAATCTCACCCCCGATAAACCGCCGGAACCTAGCACACATTGATAAAACTTGTTAGACTTTCAGGTGGAATATACATAACTACAGTATCTTTATTTTTTTTTCATTTATCATTTCGACAATTTCAACACAAAAGATTTATAGCAAGGTTTGGCTATATTTTTATTTTGTAACAGAACAATCTCGAGCATAAATATTTTACTTTTTTTTTTTTATTATTTGACTGCCGCGCAGCAAACACAATAGAAAAACTATTGTTTGTCGGACACACGGTGACCGCGTTGGCGTTCAACGTGTTAAAGGCACCTAATATGGACAGCTCGACAATGGTAAGAGATTTCATGATTCATCCATAAACATCTGCAGTCAAGATGACGGCAAATATATAGGTGTATGCATACACAAGGGTGCAATGGAGCTAAGTAATAACAGCCGCATGGGTCGGTCTATCAGGTTAAGCTACGCTTTCGGTTGGTCCGTTGATGAGTGATCTTTACATATCGAGACTCCTCCGTGCATCGGGAAGCACGCTAAGCCGCTGGTCCCGGCTGTCGTAACGGGTCGTCAGGAGCCCGAAAGTCTGACAATCAGTCTTACCAAGGGATATCTTATTATCCAGTTACTGGGTCATGGATGTCAGATAGGCAGTCGCTCCACGTAAATCACTGGTATTTAGCTGCATCTGGTTAGACCTTGGCAACCAACCCAAACCCCGACAAAGTGGGGAAATGGCTAGGCAGATTGATTGTGGCATAAACAAGGGGCAGCATAAATATATGATATCGACGAAACACAAAACGGAATGAATCATGAGATCAGATAGATACCTATTATCGAACTGTCCATAGTAATATGCTCGTGACTGTATCTAGGCTTTTATATTTAGGTTATCTTTAGGTTTTTTACCTATAGGTACATCACTACTGCAAGATGTATCCTCAGGTCCCGCATGCATAGTTAGTGATCAGGGCCATCGTGAAATTAAACCCAATGTAAAAACCTACTTAAATAGAGTTAAGTAAGGAATCCATCCATACTCATATACCATGCGAAAGTAACCATCTCTATGTTGATTTCAATGTAATTTCGCACACAAGGAGGTACACCCATGAACTATGTTGGGACTTGGGATGTAGGACACCTTATCGCGAGCGAGTCGGGCAAAGCCAATAATATGGCCAATCACAGATAGGTAAGCCGCGCCGCCGCCGCCGTAACAAAGTTTTAGTTTACCATACAGTGGTATGAAATGGGATGGATACTAGCAATGACCCGGTAACCCCATACAGGCTTAAAGCGATGATCACAACGGCATCTCTCATATCTGGGTAGTGGTATGAGGGGAACACCGCCACGGAACAACACCCGATAGAGTTATGCGTGATAATGTTTTGGATGATCACCAATGTCGTAAGATTTTATTTGGAATGTTCATCTTCTATGTAAGGGTATGAGGATGATGAGTAAACCATTTTGTCCAAACATATTGGACACCTATTTTTCCCTCATTTTAGTAATCAAAAGATTATGTCGGCACATGGAGTTAAAATGTGGCATGACGTTATGCCAAATCTTATAATTGTTTATGACGCAGCGAGCTCCACTCCCCAACTTTAATGCGTTTCATTGATGTTATAAAGTAAAAAAATATGTGTCTAATTCTTTTTAACTATCCCTCATCCCTATTGTATTTTCAGTCCTGTAAGACATGGTATGAGTCAGCAGTGTAGTTCTACACACTGCCCACTCATACCATGCTGACGAATATAACAGTTCATTGGGTAAAACGAGACCCTATTACTACGTCTCCGCTGTCCGTCCGTCTGTTTGTCACCAGGCTGTATCTCATGAACCGTGATAGTTAGACTGTTGAAATTTTTATAGATGATGAATTTCTGTTGCCCCTATAACAAGAAATACTGAAATACATAATAAAATAAATATTTACGGGGGCTCCGATACAACAAACGTGATTTTTATGCCGTTTTATAGATAATATTACGAAATCCCGAGTCCGACTAGCACTTGGCCGGTTTTTATGAATGATTTACCTTACATCTCTAAGCACACATTTTATAAACTTAAACCAACCCTAAAAGTATGCCGTATTTACTGAACCGAAAAAAATGTCTGAACGTTGATTTATTCTAAAGCATGTCTTGGTCAACGGGACAACTGTTTTAAGAGCACAAAATTAAGCAAAAAGGTTTTATGCTAAATATCATAAAACTTTTTTTTCTATTTTATGGCCACAGATGATGGATGTCTCACCTTCGAGAGCATAATCCTCTCCCTCCACTTCCGATTCCTCCATTACGTCTAGAAGCAGCGACAACCTATCCGGGCCTGGTGTATGACAGAACTTTTATTAAAAATACTCGTTTCAGTTGCTTGCCTCCTGAGACCAGAAAGCAAAGGTAACTAACTACATGCCTCCACCTTTTGCCCGTAACTAGTAATAGACTGTCTCGACCTAACAGAAATAGTGGGAAATTCATGTTTTATGAAAATAATATAGAAAGATAGTTGAAGAATGCTAAAAAAACTACAGGAAGAGGTGTGAAAGGAAGTGAGTAGCTAGATTAAATGAGTTCAGAGGATTTAATGTGTAACACCCGTAACCATAGACAATGTAGATACCAAGGTGAAAGATAGATTAATGTTCTATAGTACGGTCAGCACAGACAGACAGTGTTCAGAGCAGTCACTCTTACATAAAATCTAAGTTGACACAAAATTATTCGAAACACCTGTTTTCAGAATTTAATGAAACGGTCAACAAATTGTGTTCCCTTTTAATTAAAAAAAAAACTTGACATGTTCAACGACTTTCGGTGCTGACCATACCAAATTAAACCAAAATCGATGATACCAAAATAACGTTATTTTTAACCTTGTGACATAAATAAAATCGCGGTCTGAAGTTTTCTTCATCACACTTTTTGCAGTCAAAACTAAAATGCTATATCCGGCTTCCCAAATAAATGTTCTCCATACGAAACTTTTGGAAGGGGCGACTAGAATCAATTCTATTTCTTGCTCATTTTGACATTCAAAAGTGTCTCCTTGTGCCTATTTGAAATAAATTATTTGACTTTGACGTATATCTAAGTAACTACTAATTAATTTTGAAAATGTTTCTAACAAAAATAATGGTTCTACGCTGGGGTTTCAGAACAAAAGAAACCCTGAAGCTCTTGAGCACATTGTATCATAGCTGCTGATGGCGGCTAAACAATAAAGATGTTTTGAATTTCCATCTGATTGTTTCTTCCTATTTTTAGTAATTAGTACGATCTCGCTTTGGTATTACTGGGCATAAACGGGATATGCCCAGTTAATATTTTATACTTCCTTTTTTTTTACAAAAAATGTTTTCTATGTATATCCATCCGACGACAATGACATGTAAATACAAGAAATCTATGCTCTTTTCCTAAACAAACCACTTACATCATCAACCTGGTGAGTGGTGACATAGATGTGTGCATGCAATTATAAACCTTAAAGTGGTAAGCATTTCAGACCGCGACTGTACAGCCATAAGCTATAAAAGAGGCGCATGCTTGTTACTTAAAGCACTTACTGGCAAAGCCGCCTCCAAAGCCACCAGGGGGGCCGGGAATGCTAGCGAACGCAGGAGCCGCCTGGGGGTACACGCCGCCTGAGATGCTGAACGCTTGACTAGCGTGGCTCGCCATCGGACGACCCGCTAGGCTCACTGATAGAGCTGCATAAAACATACACTGCTGTGTACTGAGTGCGTAATAACTTGTGATGTGTCGGGTATTTTGCGAATACGGATCAAAAGAAAAAAAAAATCTTAGATCGCGGATACAGATACGGATATCCAGTACATCACTGAAATAAGAAGTTAATCAGAAAAGAAATGCGCTTCGGTAATCTTCGTATTTACGAAATAGCACGAACGGTGCGCCATAGAGTAACCGCCCGCGGAGCAATAAAAGCTTTGTAGTAGGTACATAGTTAAGCAAGGTTGTAAATATCTGCAGTGATCAAATCAATTAGCACTTTGAAAGTTTGGGCAAATTAAAAGCCAAGTTTTATAAGTGTCTTCATAAAAATATCAACCTTTCATTATTTCGCGTGAAAGGAAATGTGTTTACATATAATTAGGTACCTGTAATATATTGTAAGATTATTTTTTTAAACTATTAATTAAATTATTTAAAACTAGATTAATTATTATAAATTTTTGTACAACTTCTTTTTGCATACGGAGTTTACCTATAAGTGATTGTTTTTGCATATCTTTTGCATGTTGCCCATAAGCATTAAACCAGTGTTAACAAATGTTGGTGGACCAAAAAAAAATAGTTAACAATAGTGGCGCGTTTAAACGAAGTTCGAAAGTTTTGCGAAGCTTTTTGGAATTGTATACGCCATAATTTTGTAATCTTGGTATTGCAAAATAGGCGAGTTCCTCCATGGTTATAACAGCTCTATGTTAGATATCAACGCACGTTCCTATTTCCGAAGATTGACGATGAGTCCCGAAGCGCATACTTTTCTTGGGATTTCAGTACTTGAATAGACAATCTTAGATTGCAGTATAAGTTCGATTATTAATTTTCCCAAAACTTGACAATCTAAGATTCTGAATTCGAATATAATAAATAATAGTCTCGGTGAGTGCGGCGGCGGTGCGGAGTGGTCTTGACTCTCATTATAAAGTGACGTTGATGTTAAAACTTTTCGCAGATTTATTTAGAATAATAAAAATGTGTAGATAACGTCTTGTTAAATAAATGTACTTACGAATACTGCTGGGGTATCCACCGGGGCCAGCTGGAAAATTAAAACGTTATTGTTAGGAAAATTACTCAATATTACTTACGTCCCACCAAGCCGCACTGGACCCGCGTGGTGGTTTATGGCCCACCCCTCTCACAGAGTAGAGGTGTCTGAGGCACAGATGTCAATCAATCTGCCTAGTCTTATTCCAACTATGTTGGGGTTGGCTTCCAATCTAATCGGATGCAGCTGAATACCAGTGTTTTATAAGACTGCCTATCTGATATCCACAACCCAGTAACTGGGTAATAAGATATCCCTTGGTAGGACTGATTGTCAGACTTTCGGGCTCCTGACGACCCGTAACAACTGTCAAAGATCCACAAATGACAGACTTGTGATATTAAAGAGAATACTTTGTATTATATACTCCATGTAGATTACTGATACAAATACAGATATTTTACATAGGCTGATACAATGGGCGGTTTTACCAGTCTTTTTTCCATTTGGGTAGGAAGACATAACAATAATATTTAAATTTTAGGTAATCACCTGCTTTGTCTACTGACTCGGCGTTTACTGCGTTGGTAGCGTTGGGTTTCACCACCACCAGCGATGTCAGTGGCGTCACGAACTCGTACTGGAAGTGTTCACATACTCATTTGAGATTCATATTTTGATCAACATAACACTTTATGTAAAAATACTAAACTGCAAGTTGCAAAATACGTATGAAAATTTGAATTTCGCGGGCTACCGTGGCGCTTTTATCTTAAAGAGTTTTCGGAATTGTTTCGCGAAATTATATTAAAAAATCACGTTTGTTGTATATGAGTCCCCTTAAAGATTGATTTTATTCTGTTTTTTTTTGTATTTATTGTTATATCGGCAACAGAAATACATCATCACGGATAAAACAGTCTAACTTTCACTGTTCATGAGATACAGCCTGGTGACAGATGGACAGACGGGCAAACGGATAGCGGAGTTTTAGTAACAAGGTCCCGTTTTACCCTTAGGGTTAGTTTTTGCTTCCGTTCAAGAGATCCCTGTATAATTATAATATGGTCTCCATACCTTCAGTGCAAGGGCAAGAGCCTTCTTCTCTGGCGAGTTCTCCTTGTCGTCAGCGTCGCTGCCGTCTGAGGCGTCGCGCTGGTCCAGCAGCTGTTTGATGGTGAGGTACGACCACAGGCGCTCTAGGGGCAAGTAGCCCGCCTTCTTCTTCTCTACGGGAACTTTCGGGACTATCTCGTAGCGTTTCTGTAATTTGTTTTTAGTTGGAAGTTAGTTTATGATTTTGTAACCGGATAACGATGTTCCATATTGTATGATTACGAGTCGAATTGATTACAAACTGAAAAATACAAAAGATTTAGATATCTATCAAAACACCATAGTAGTCACCATAGACCATAGACTTCAAATATTTGGTGAAGTTCACGCTAAAAAGTATTTTTTTATGTGATACCTAGATGATCTGGCTAGTAAGGGGTATCATATCGATGAAAGCTAATTAGAGAGATTGAAGAAGAGATGTTCCATCGACCCCTACTCAAAAGTTTAAGGGTAGGATTCAGCGGGATTGTCCGAAAGGGTTACCGCTACCCCGGAACATAAAGGGCTAAGGAAGGAATATGGATGGGTTTTAGTCAGTAAGAGTCTGACACTCCATTTCGCTCCACACAGAGCGGGAAAAGTCTGTTGATGATTTCCCATCGTCAAAAAAAAACGGCAGGAGGATGATGATGATTTTACTTCAGAAAAAAAAAACTAGTCTACTCACTCTGCCATATCCATCTCTTACTCCACAGAAGGCGTTCACGGTAGGCTCGAGCTCAGGCACGTCGTCCAGCACCTGTCCGGCCACCACCAGCTCGGAGCCAGCGTAGTACGTGGGGAACGAGTGTTTCGTCAGCGAGTCTGGTCGCACCTGGGGTAAGACACAATGTTTATCAATGTTGAGCATTCAACATTTTTGTAAATTACAACTTTACTTTTGTCGAAAGAAATTATGGATCTCAATTCAATTCAATTTATTTATTTTGTGAACATAGGTGATTACAGGTGTTTTTCACTATAAGTATTTCACTCAAGAATAGTTTCTACACATGGGTCTAAACATGAACCTTTTTTTTTAATAAGGCGAAAAGCATTTATTTCAATCAGGGCCAAACTTTGAATCGTCATTATTCATCTTACATCAAAGAAAGAAAGAAAGATGGTTATATTAAATGTGTTTTAACATTAAATTACAGTACTCCCAAATTAATAATGCACATGCAGATCTTCGCCAATTGTCGTATTCCCGGAAACACCCGAATCATTGAATCGTTCGAGTCCCTTGCATTTTGCACCTTGTTCGAAAGAAATAGGAGTCAATTTCATGTGTACACAATCGAAAACAATTCGGGCGGTCGGCGGTCAGTCAAAGGTCCGTCAGTCGTCTTGTCATATTGGTGGTGACTGCACGTGTTCTCTTTGTCTGGAATTATATAGAGCTACTATTACACACCTTTCTTGGTTTTGTTTTAAAGGTGAATTTAATTTCAACTTTAATTATCTTATTCAAATTGAAATAGTTAATTTTGTAAAATATATAAATATACTAACATTTTTCACGTTTTTTCAATACTAAAAAATTAAAAATACCAACGTAAAATACATATTAAGTACTAGAAAAAGCATATTAAAAATCAGATTTAGGCTTATATGAATTATAGCTCGCTATTTACTTACATGGAAATATTGAATCAAATTTCGTTACTGATAAATCAATATTTATCTCTTTTAGGACAAAACACATAATCACACTAAATTATGCATGAAGAAAATGCACTTAACCACTCTATATACATATCGTCTTCCGACGCTCGGGAAATACGACCGTTGCCGAACAGTGGCGAAGATTTCTATGCGCATTATCACTTTTGGAGACCTGTAAGTACGTTACGTACATTCCTACCTAAAATAAATTCAAAGACATCTATATTTTCAACCAATAAATTATTCTCATTCTTACCTGTCCCGCCGGGTATGTGAATTTAAGATCAGCGAGCAGCGGTGACGAGATCTGCCGGTAGAAGTCGCGCAGTTGCAGCGCAGCATCCGCAGCCTCGTAGATGTGTCGCATGAAGCCGCCGTTACGCAGAGAGACTTTGCGCAAGAACTTGCGGTCTGCGTCCTCGCCTGCAAGTAACAAGTTTACAATCATTTGTGGTACTTATTTAATGTCCCAATCGTCAAAGTAACAACTAAAATTTTTTTTTTCCAAAAAATCAATTACAGCCACTTTTAAATTGTCAAAGGGTGGGTCAGTCAGAAAGATGAAGCTAGTTGCCCGTTCCAAAGTACCTACTACTCTGTCAAGAAAGTACCGGGAAAAGATCAATAATACACAAAATGTCTGTTATTTATCCAAATTTATTTTATCACCTTCAAAGTATGCTCCTTTAGAAATGATACACTTGCGCCAACGAATAATCCATTCATCAAAACATTTTTTAAACGCTGCTTCCGGAATTGAGTTCAGTTCTCGCCGCGAATTCTCCTTTTTCGGTTTCGGTTCAGTTGGAAGGCGCCACTCCGAAGCTTGTTGACTAGTTTGCATGTCAAACTCGTAAACCCACGTCTCGTCACCAGTAACAATGCGTTTCATGAATGTTGGGTCCGAACTGACTCGTTCTAGCATGTCCTCAGCGACTTTCATGCGATTGAGTTTTTGGAGAAAATTCAGATCTTTTGGGACTAGCCGAGCAGCAACATGTTTCATACCCAAATGATTAGTTAAAATGGTACGGATCGACTCGTGAGATACCGAAAGTTCGGCGGCTATCTCTCTCAGAGTTGAATGGGGATTTTCAGTCACTATTTTCTTCACTTTTGCGATGTTAACTTCAGTTGCAGATGTTGACGGCCTACCAGAGCGAGGCAAATCTTCCATCACATCTCGACCGCTTTTGAACGCTTTGAACCACTCATAAGCACGAGTTTTTGATAAAGTCGATTCACCGTAAGCCTTCTGTAACATTTTCACTGACTCCAAACACGAAATTCCATTGGCGATGCAAAATATAAGACAAACTCTTTGTTCGATATTTTTGTCCATTATGAAATTCGCAATACACACTATATATGATATTACTAAAACCAGCACTGTATTTAATATAAATAACAGATGCAACTCAAACTCCGCGCCAAAATGGAAAACAGTTGTGCCAATCTAACAACTACAAAAAAACCAAAAATTTGAATTTGGAACCATAAACAAATCATCCATTCCCGATACTTTTTTGACTGAATGTATATATATATACAGGTACCCAGGTAGGAGAAGAAAAGGCAAGTAACTCGCAAACATCGCGTTTGCAATTTGCAGGGAAGTGTCAGGTTGTCTGTTGTACCTAATAAATAATGTATGACTACCGGACGCAGTATATTAATTGACATAAAATCATTAGAATTGGGTATTTGAAAGGGTAGTCAATAACGTTATACTTTTTATGAATTGTCAAAACGTGGAATTAGTACGTGATTTGTATAAAATATAACAATGTGACGTCACAGATTTTTAGAATCAAATGGAATACTTAATAGAATTAAATGCGATTTTACAAAATATCTTCACTTAATATTTAATTTCTGTAAGTACGGTGATTTGAGTTTTTAAGACGAGCGGTCTTTTTTCTATGTAATTTCATATTTTATTTTTGACCGTTTCAAATAGTCAATTATCAAATAATGGGTAGTTCTTCAGAGACAAAATTTTCGATTTCTATGGGTATATTTCTCTAACCAACTAACAAAACAGCATGTAATTTTTTTTTTGTACAGTTTAGCTTTTCCTCTAACTGGGACAAATGATATTTTTTAAATAATTGCTGTCTAGGTACAAAATAAAAATATTTGAAGTCTGTTCTTCTGATTCATATAGCGCGTCCGTTTGCCATTTTCCGGAACAAAATGGTCGATGTCGCATTTTCCCTTTGATACATCAATATAAATAATAATTATATCGAAAGGAAAAGAATTGTTCCCTTACAAAAAAAACGTGTATTAGTTATAACTACGTTAGTGTGTTTATAAATAAGTAAATAAGAAGTGTCCGGCGTATAATACTGATTTATGTGGCATGAGCTGCGCTTGACCATACTTGGTCTGGTAATGGTAATGAGAGTCTGCATCCCCGCGCGGGGGGAAGCCAGTCGTGCAACAAACGAGCGTGAAGGTGGATGAGGGGCTGGTTGGCTTAAATCCCGGTGATACGAAGGTAAACATCTGATTCATCTGTGCTTGGTTTAAGGGTAATATTTTGTGCCCAGATGAATCAGAATTTGTTACATCATCTGTACATCATCTGTAACAAATTCTGATTCATCTGGGCACAAAATATTTGAACGTCGATATCTAGAAAATCACTTTATAAAAACGAGTCCCTCATTCAAATATATGTTATTTGGTATACCTATTTTCATATGAACATGTGTTACAGAGCTGAAAGTGAAATTAAATTTTGACCATATGAATCAGTCGAAGAATCAAATTTCGAAGAACTACCCTACATTACTAGAACTTACCAAAAGCTAGTGAAAAGATGGTAGCCTTGTTGGGTCCGGAGTTCCTCTCCTGCACGCGTGTGATGATGCGCTTGGGGTCCGTCTCGCCGACGGTCGGGTCGCCGTCAGTCAGGAAGATGATGATCGGTTCCAGGTTTTTGGGTTCTGCAAGTGAAAGTTGAATGGCGAATGAGAATCGAGCTGAATGGCGTGTAACTAAAGAGGTCTATGACCAGCCTGCAGTGGACGGTTGTAGGCTGATGATACAGTACAAGTTGGTAAGTTTTTATATCATGTGATATTCTGGATACGTACTTTTATGCCACGTCTAGATAATTACGGTACGCCAATACAAATAAGATTGGTTGAGTAATATCATTATATAATCTAGAACTAAATTAGAGCGTTCTTCTTCTTAGAGTGTCGATGGCAATCTAAATGGACTCGGTCCAGAACTCGGCGACGTGTTTCGCGCCATCGCTACTACTAATAGAGCGTTTACACAAAAAAAAAAAACCACCACACTTAACAGCATCATTAGTAAGGTTACGTAGGATTGCACCTTCAGGATTTAAATAAGGTATAAACGATAGGGCCATCCAAGGCCCCAGTCCAATCCGACGATCTATTGACGCTAAAAGGAAAAAAAAAATTGATTTGATCAGCATAATCAGCCTATAATGTCCCAATGACACAGGCATGTAATCCACCAGGCAGGCCCAGTGCTGGCTAGATGTCACACGTCTACGAATTTTTGGCTCTAGGTAGTATCGGTTTCCTCAAGATGTTTTCCATCACCGTATTGAGAGCAGTGGTGATGAAAAATTATTTGCACAAAGTAAATCACGTCTTCCGAGGTTTGAACCCACGACTCCAAAGTCAGGGAAGTCAATCACTGCCCTGGAACATAAAGGGCTATAAAAGGAACATGGATGGGTTTTAGTCAGTGTCTGACACTTCCTCCCGCTACACCCAGAGCGGGAGGAGTCATTTGAACCTCAAAAAAAAAAGGGTCAAGTAATGGTTTACCTTTCTTGTCAGCAACTTCGGTCTTTACAGCAGCTTCATCAGTCTTTACAGCGGCTTCAGTAGTTGCAGCAGTAGTTACTTCAGTGGCAGCAACAGTGGCGGCAGTGCCGTTAGCGGTCACAGCCGCTGGTGGGGCGACGGTCCAGTCCACTCCCTTGTTGATCAGTTCCACAGCTACGTCCAAAGCTTTGCCGATGTTCGTGCCTGTAATGTAGGAACAGTATGTTTGCAACGGTTAGGTTCTCTTACTGAGACGTGTCCATATTTCGTGCTGTGGAGAATAGTTGACCCTGTTAGCAAGATTGGTAGCGTTAAAATCAAAATCTAAAGTCATTTATTTAAATTAGGCTGTATATATATAAATATAAATCGTTGAGCTCTTATAAGCAAACGGCTTCTAATAGGCGAACATCTAATGAGTTAATTGAATTTTGTTCGCTTTATTATATCATTTGGACCATGAGGTCCTGTGTTCGATTCCCGGGTTGGGAAAAGTCTTATTGGGTTTTTCCATATGGAATTTCACAGTAGCAGCTCTGAGTCTGGTTAATTGTATAGGCTCGCCCCCTATTACATGGGACTCGAATATAACTGGCGAATTGTAGATGTATCTACTACTAGGTACAGTCACGAGCGAAACTACGTATACCTACACTTAGCTAATTTTATAAGCGGTTTTCTGCTTAGTTATTGAATGCATTTGTATGTTGTCACACACATTGCATTTTCGAATCCATAGGCTTACCTTACATGTCGTATCTCGAAGTTGAAATAGTTATTTTACGAGAAAATCGGTTCTGAAAATTATTAGGTGTATACATATTGGTGCTCGTGATTGTACACCCCTGTTTAACCCTACGGGCATTACAGGCGTGATGTTGTATTATGTTTATTATTTCCTTCTTCCCTATTCCTATTATGAATAACATTATGGAAATCCCAAATCGTGTAAAATTATTAGAAATCATCGTCTTTATCAAGTTCACGGGTCACAATAACGCACCTCCATAAATTATTTGTTAAACAAACTCCAGAATGTTCATTTTATATTATCTCACTTTCTTCAGATTATAAGGTCAAAGATTAATAAGTATAAACTGATTACAAGCATAGTTGGGACCGACACACAATTATGTACCTACCTGTGAAATTAAAATACTTATAATTTAATTATGTAACATAATATCACGCTTATGTTCTACCGTGAGATAGACAGAGGTATACATAGTAGGTACACGCAAAAAATATTGCGTGTACCTACTATGTATCCCTTCCTACCGTCCCTACCGTCCTATTACAAAACGAGTTCTAATTTTTGTCCAAATTTCAACCTTCGAACCAATTATTGTATTGTGAGTTTTATTTTAAGCACGGTAAAGTTCTTAATAGAAAATTGCAAATTCAAATTTGGGTTAGACAGCAGTTATTGTTATTAGAATTTTATTATAGTCGAAATACAATTCTAAATTAAAAAATGGTTTGATGGTTTAAACATGGGACTAAAGATACACCTTGTTTTGTTTTATAAGGCTGTAGACGTTTATTATTTTAGCTTAGTTTCAATGAGCCATTTGCGAAGCGCGTAAACCATTTTTTACTTATAAAACCATCAATTGGCTGTACAGAGGCCAGCACATTAAGTTACCACAATCTGTCAAATTTCTTTTGATAGTATTTCAACTTTATTGCAAAGACATAAGTTTTATTTTTAATTAAGAAAATTTGACAGTTAGGAATAGTTTGATGTGCTGGCGTCTGTACCTAAAAGTATCTTTTAAACCGTAATAATTAGCGGGATTGTCCGAATTCAGTAGGAATCTCCGAAAGGGTAACCGCTACCCCGGAACATACAGGGCTAAGGGAGGAAAATGGATGGGATTTAGTCAGTAAGAGTCTGACACTCTCTACTGCTTCACCCAGAGCGGGAGGGGTTACTTGATGATTTCTCACACTAAAAAAGAAACCGTTATAAAGTTTCTGACTTACCTCCGGCAGCTTGAAGCCAGCTAACGATAACTTTAGCCTTGGCGATGTTTTCTTTGGTGGCCTTGGACGGCGGTATCAGGGTCGCCCCCTTGTCGTGGTAGTCGAAGAATGAGTACGAGTACGTGTTCTTAGGAGGCTCGCCCTCCGCTTCTTTGAGGTCGTGCACCTACATTAAAAGAGGTTTTTTTAAGTAAAGAGGCCATCAAATCAAGTTACCCCAATCTATAAGATTTTTTTGATAGTTTGTCAACTTTATGATAAAAGCATAAGGTTCATTTTCAATTGAGAAAGATTGACAGTTAGGAATAGCTTTATGTGCTGACGTCTGTACAAGTAAGAGAGTCTGTTATTACTGTGTTTACAATTTTGGAGATACAGTCGGAATATATGTCGGTGAAAGACGCAGCGAGTGTAATTTTGCACCGACAAAAATGTTTCGGCATTATACACCTCGAAACTAATTCTTTAAACCGCGTGTCTCTCTGTTTTGATGCTCACGTGGACGTGAAAAGTTCTCCAACAACTCAAATTCTACTTCACGGTGAGAAAGAGATGCAATTATACGTCCTGTATAGCTGTCTCATTCTCACACTACATTCATATTAAAATAATACTACTATATTAGACGATGGTTGAGGTTTTGAAGTGATCTCTCACTGAGCCAACCCTTTTTACTCTTAAATAGCGAGATTCTTCAAGATAGGTACTTGGCAAGTATCTTCGCCGCGGTGTGCAAAAACAATTTCTCGAGCTACATACCGTAACCACAGACGCAAACTCAACGATGCTGAAGTAGTCCCCTTCGTTGAGTTCTCCGAGGATGGTCTGCATGGCATCACGCAGCTGGATGATCTTGCGGTCCATCATGGAGCCGGAGGTGTCCAGCACGAACACCACGAACTTATTCAGAGGCGGCAGTTCCGTCGGCGCGAAGAAATGCACGAAGTAGCCGTCGTTTACCTGTCAAATTTCAATAAAGCTTTTAGATAACTATTATGGCTGTACTTAACCGATAATCTTTTAGTCTGGTTTTAGCCTGGGAGTCAGGCATGTCATAAATGCAGAAATTTTACTTCTGCTGTTTAGCTTCAAAAAATATGTCGGATTGAGTGGAAGATAATATGGAAGACTATACCTTCTAATGATGTTTGAAAGAAAACATACTTTTTCGACCCTAAATAGGTAAATAAGGGCAGGGGAGATGGTGATGATAATGAGAAGAGGACTCACCAGGATCTCGCCGTCTTTAGGGCGCGCGACATCGTACTGCACCACGAACTGTCCCAGCACTCCCTCTGTAGACACCGCCTCGGGCTCATTGTAAGACCACGACGAGTAGGAGTGGGTGCTGGCGGCTGACTCTTTGGACTTTTGCTGTAAATACGTCATAAAGTTTAACATATCATCACGGCTGAATGGTCATGCAGTTGTGTATACACGGTGCTAAATAAAAAGCTTGGGTAAGAAAGCTTTTGGGACAAATACAAAATTTAAAAAAAAACTGTTGTTTCCTACAAACTGCAATCTTTACATTGTTGTGTAAATTTTTGATATTTCAGAGTTGATGCCATTTAAAAAATTGTTAATTAGTAAGCTTACATTTCTCCACATCATAATGTAAAGGCTTGCCCCCAACATCTTTCGAGATCAGGATTTAATCGAAATGGGTACCAATTCCAATTCAGAAATCAAGCCCTAATTTAGAAAAGTGACCGTAAAATAAATTTATATTATAAAGCATGTGTTCATAATAGTTGCATAAATTGAAGAATTGACTTCTCGAATCAGAAACTTATTCCGCCGACGACGGACCAATTATTTTCTTCTAATTAAATTATATTTATAACATGAAGATATTGGTACAAGTTAGATTAATAAGCTTGCAAACATTTGTAGGTGTACTTGGTATTCTAATATTTTGACCTAGTTATCTACTTATTTTCGAAATTCCAAATAGGACACTTACCGCGTAGATTTGGATGAGCCTCTCCTGTTCCTGCAGGTCTGGCGTGAAAGTGATGGTCGCCTCGCGGTCATCGTGGGCTCGCACGATTGTAGCCTTCAAATTCTCTGGAAATTACAATTTTTCTTATGAGTTTTTAATACAAAAAATATGCAACAGCGATTTTTATTGCTAGCTCGGTCAATTGACGCCGACGGGGCCAAATACCATCTCTTATAGCACGTATTCTTTTAATATCGTTTCACATTGAGGAAGAGATTGGGGTATAGCTCCATCTTTTTCTCACACTAAAGTAATATTAAAATAATAACTATTGCTCTTTGCGGTGGTGGTACAGTCGCCTGTATAATTGCGTAACAGTCTTTCAAACACAATCTGAAAGTATTTTCAAAAATTACAACAATTAGATGGACAAAATGAGACGATTGACGGATAAATGTAATCCGCGGTCTGCCATGAAGCATACTAGATAGTTCTAAATGGTTGACGTCATCGCTCCACCTGTAAGCTGCTTCCCAAAAAAAGGTAAGTAGGTAGGTACTCACGGGCATCATCCTTAGTAGCGTCGATTTCGTTTCCAGTCCTGATCTCAGGCACTCTCAGCTCCACAAGTTTCTCAGTCTCCTTGATATTGACGGTGACGGTCAGCTTGGGCACCAGCGCGCCCGGGTGCAAGTTGATGGCGTGGTTGTACACGCCGTTGCGACGCACTAACAACTCTTCATACGTCAGATTGAAGATCGCGTTGGAGGAAGCTTCCACGTTAACTGATACTGTGAAGTGGTTGGAGTCGCGAGCTCTGAAAGTTAAAGAAATTACAGTACCCGGTCGTAACTGACACAGACGAGGGTTGTCTGTATGATAAGTAATCTATACTAATATTATAAAGCTAAAGAGTTTGTTTGTTTGAACGCGCTAATCTCTGGAACTACTTACTGGTCCGAATTGAAAAAATATTTTTGTGTTGTATAGACCATTTATTGAGAAAGACTATAGGCTATGTAACATCGCACTACGACCAATAGGAGCCCAACAGCGGGTAAAACCGCGCGGGAGCAGATAGTGACTCATAATGTTGTGACAGTATGCGCCACGGTAACCCGCCAAGTTCTTACGTTTTTGAAATTTCCTGGTCAATATTTAGTTTTATATTGACCAAAATATGATTCGTAGCCATAGCAAGTACGTATTTCGATTTTAGAACCGTAATCATTAATAACGTCAATACAATCCTCTAATTTGGGGATGGAATGAATATTTCATGAAATATTCATATTTGGAAGAATTCTAACTAAGAGAGTTGAATGATAATCCTAATGATTCTAATTCTGTAAATACTAACCTAAGTGTTACAGCCGTGATTTGTGAATCATGTTTAGATCAAGATATTACATGACACCGAACTGCAAAGTACCTACTAAAAATCCTTTACGGCCCCGCATCATTTACACGCTGCGTGTTTGTCAGGTTGTCAGAACAATAGTAGCGCATTGTACCTACGAAGCTCTTCAGTTTTGTTTCTCGCAACACAAAAACATGAAACTGAAACAATATTGGTCATCCTTGTTTCCCTGATGAATAAGGGGATTTAGAAAGAGACCGTCTCACAAGTATGACTGACAAGGACGACGCTCTACAAAGCTTGTTCCTCCAAGCTACCTATAGATCTCCTGCTTGCAGTATATTGAAGCAAAATAGGATTTATTTAGTCAGTTTTCAAGTCACGTTTAGAAGTTCAATAGGAAAGTCTGTTGTTCAAAGTTACAATCAAATACACAGCAAAAACTTTTCCACACGAGAACCTAAGCTGTTGACAAAAGCTAATTGTCTCTAAACAATGGCTTCTTATACATAGCACATAGCGGCTCAGCTGTACACTCATGTACCACTTTACATATAATAATAGGACGCACGCCACTTTCAATTTTGTGACCGTCAACGTCTCGTGCCATTTTCGGCAAACACGTTTGTCGTGATGACTTTCGTGTGTGCATCAAGCAGTGTTCTTTTGATACGCTATTTATTAGCTTCACTTGTTTGGTTGTTTGTTTTTTCAATACCTCTACGCGACTTACTGGATGAACAAATAAGATGACGTAATGCGACCTCGGTTTTGAGGAAAAGTGTGTTTAAAAATTTTAAGGATAAAAAAAATATGGTATCACGTTTAACATCTAAGGAAACTGCATTGCATAAGTAGATAGCCAGGTACTTACTTGGCAGAAATATGAGCAGCACCAATTCCTTGGTTGACGGCATTCTGATAAATTTGCTTAGCTTCTTCCTTTTCTTTTACGTAAGCTTTGTATGATTTTCCATCAAGCGTCCTGCAAAAATACAATATTTACGTAAATATTGGAATGGAGTATAGTCACCTACTTTTTTTTTGAGGGAAATGATCCAATGACTTCATCCGCTCTGGGTGGAGCGGAAGGGAGTGTCAGACTCTTACTGACTAAAACCCATCCATGTTCCTTCCTTAGCCCTTTATGTTCCGGGGTAGCGGTAACCCTCTCGGACAATCCCGCTTATCCGAAAGGTAACTTAAGGTTTTAAAATCAGAGTCGGAGAACTCAGTCATATTTTGTTCAGAAACAATTCAAACCAAAAGAAGTGCTTCGCTGTTATCTTATACTGTAGCTTTATACCTGTGACAATAAATTTCTAATTCTATCTCATTCTTACATGACAAATCCGCTGATGAAGGCAGTCTCAGGCAGCAGCACCCTGAAGTTAGCTTCCTGCGCTTTCTTGGCGGGGTTGCGCACCTTCGCCACCACCGTCGTATGCGCATATCGGAGCGACACATCAGACACCACATCCATTTCTGTCAGTTTTATTGGTGGACTCGACTCTTCTGTCGTTATGTCTGCTACGGACGGTGTAGAAGTAGCAATCTGTATTAAAGAAAAGAATAATTAGGAGAAATTTTAGTACCTAGGCAACTATAACTGTGTGTACACACACTGTGTTGTCGTCATTTATCGAAAGTGATCTCAGGAAAGAGTATCGACGTGAATACGCAATATTTTTATCACCGCCACCGTAGAGAATTAAATTTATTTCAATCTTATCCAGTTTGCTTCAATCTTTAACGTGAGTAAAGTAAGTAGCCGTACGTAACCTAAGTACTCTTTAATGTTTGAAAAGGCTGGTTTCCCACCTGGTATGCCTGGCCTTAAGCAACCCTTATTGAAAAGATACAAAGCATGAGTGTACTGTGTACCAAGTAGGAATGCCAGATGGCCTTCTCCAAAATTCTTCTTCGCCACTGTCAGAGAGCTGTCAGTACTCAGTAGTGACAAGCCCTAGCATTAGTTGATACGACAGCCCACGTCACGTTCACTTCACCTTAGTTTTCACAGTGGTGAGATTTTTACAGAATCGACCGACAGGTACTTTACACTAAGAAAAAGTCCTTAAAAACTCACAGTATCGTCAGACTTAGCGACGACTATGGTGTCCTGTGTGGGCACTGCGGCCGAGTGCGCGAGCGCAGCCACTGCGCACAGGCACCCCAACACCGCTATCAAGCGGCTCATTTTGCTTCCCTGCGGAACAAATGTACAACGTTATAAGAGTATCGCAGCATCAACCTGAAAAAAAATCAGATTAAATGTTAAAAGGTAGGTAGTTTATGCTTCTAGAGACATACTTTATTTCCATTTATTATACGTAGGTATTGTTGAAATTACTGGACGGGCTCGTGGCTAAGTAACAATTGCCAAACGAGTCGATCCATCTGGATAAAGATGGTCACCCATCTACGGACCAGCTTAATGGTCTGTAGATGGGTGACCATCTTTACATACCGAATTTTCATGGTTTTTGTTTCGTTGGATTTGTCTCCGCCCTGAATAGCAGAATACATTTTTTTTTTTTTTTTTTTGGTAGGTAGTGTAGGTAGGTAGGTAGGTAGGTAGGGTAGGTAGGTAGGTAGGGTAGGTAGGTAGGTAGGGTAGGTAGGTAGGTAGGGTAGGTAGGTAGGTAGGGTAGGTAGGGTGGGTAGGTAGGGTAGGTAGGTAGGTAGGGTAGGTAGGTAGGGTAGGTAGCTAGGTAGGTAGGGTAGGTAGGCAGCCTAGGTACGTAGGTAGGGTAGGTAGGCAGCCTAGGTACGTAGGTAGGGTAGGTAGGCAGCCTAGGTAGGTAGGTAGGGTAGGTAGGCAGCCTAGGTAGGTAGGTAGGGTAGGTATCACAGTTAAGACAGGACAACGTCTGTCGGGTCAGCTAGTTCCGATATAAATGAAATGAATATAAATCGTCACTTATCTAATGTTATAATTTATGGAGAAACTTTTATTTTTATTACAATCTAGAAAGATCCTTTAGTGTATCTAACTCGAAAAACATCATGAATCATGCATGTTTATGTATTTCTACCTACTAAGAATAGGTCTATCCCTAAAGCATTGAAATAGGTACTTACGTATGATAAGTAATTAGGTATGTAGGCACATTAACGTTAATCTAATTAGTTCGCTTCCAGTAAACCTCAAACAAACAATAACAGTTTATTTCTAAGTAAATGAGCAGTAATGAACTTATGAGATAAGTAGATACCTATAGATAAATCGTAATACATAGTAGGTTATTTTGAAAGTTTTGCTACACGTAATCAGAATGGACAGAAAAACCAACTTTGTTATTTGCTTTCAGTTCTTGGTATTAAGTATTACAAATAGGTATCATAATGTATATTTACGTCAAAATAACATTTAAAACAACACTTCTTCGAAAGACAGTGTTATTTGTGTACGATAGATAAAACTGATGTCCATTATACGAACTCCATACCTACCTATTGATAATAGCCAGTCGTGTGTGAAGGTCAAGTAAATATGGAATTCTATACAAAATTCGTTATAGAGTTGTATCCAGTTGAAACAAACACTGTAAAGTTTTGTCAGCTGTTGTTAATAAGAAGGGGAGTAAAAAAATAAGGAAAATGGATGACAGTAACTGATGCTGACGTCTTAAAATGAAATCAAGGTTTTCCCAAACCCCGCTGTAAGAAATAGCGAATCGTGCGCAATTGCGCATCAATATTTACGATGCCTGAGCTTAACTAATTTGAACAGGTTCCAAGAATCGAAATGTGTCTATTCTTTTCCTGTTAACGTAAAAAGTCAGAAATGATACCGAGTTATAGACTTCCTTTAGTCTTAACTAGCTTCCTGCCTTGCGGACGAAGTCGCCTTAATAAATTATACACCTGAACCTTCCTCTTGAATCACTGTTTCAATAAAAAAAAACTGCATCAAAATCCGTTGTGTAGTTTTAAAGATCTAAGCATACATACATACAGACATTAGGACAGACGCGGGAAGCGACTTTGCTTTATACTATGTAGTGATGATGTGGATAGCCAGTGACGCTATACCATCTGAGGCCCTTGGCATATCCATTGCATGAGGCCCCAAATTTATATTTTTTTCAAAATTTTGTTAAAAATGTTAGGTCACTTTTGAGCTTGCAGCCTCTCGGGCCGGAGGCCCTGCCAGGCCCGGACTGGCAAAACGCCACGGGACCCCCGTGCGGGACCGCGCATTTGTTTGTGTGTACAAAATAAAAAGCTTATTAAATTTGGAATGTTTCTCGCCAAATACATGGCCAAGACAAGATACAACAATAAGCTTAAGATTATAGAAATCGGCGTCAGCTAGCAATAAGGCTCCTTGCTGTAGGTAATAAATAGTCAAGTCACATTAGACGCAGTCGTTAACCGTAACGGTACCTACCTACTCCGGTTTTGAACATAAAATGTTATACGTATTATGTAATATTAATAATCTCCGATCGACCGAATAATATCCAAAAAAATAGGTAATATTAATAATATCCGATGTTGTCAACTCTAGAAATCAAAGCTAATAACGACGATGAAAACAATCTGCAGGCTGGTTTGGGTAAGGCACTTAGCAACACGTGAAAAAACAAAAAATATCGCTATTATCCTCTCGCTATAAACAACTTGTAAGGCGGTAAAGCAAGGAGGTCAAACATGGAACAGGTTCTATAGACGATCTTCTGGCGGGAAGGTGAGCTAATCAACTCTAGGACATCATTTTGCTAGTCTATGAACAAAATTACTATTGTGTTGATGTTGTTGCGGTTAGGGAAAATGGACAATCCAGTAGATCGAGAGAGTCGAAACGTAGATAGTAAATAGAGATTAATGAACAGACGTATTGTAGGCTCCCGATTCCCCACAGACATTTGCCTACAATCGCAGGTCAATACGAGTTGCCTACAGGCTACAAATACAAAAGGCAGCGATACATGATTACATCACATGACAAAGCGTCATCTAGAGACCTCGACCTTGCATCTCCATTTGTTATTTTATCTCGAAACACAAATAAATAATTTAAAATATGTAGGTAAATAAAATCACTATCCGCGAACTACCTCCTGACGAAGCAAGCGATTTATTTAGCTCAGGCCACAGTTGTACAAAGTTCTTTGACTCGAATTGTCTGAATTCGGCAACTTGGGTGTTTGTTACGATGCGCGGTACAAACATGGCTTAAATTCGTTATAGCTGTTGGATTAATGACGTTGCAATATGCATAGCACATCGTAGGTACTATCCATCCATATTTTTGTACTAAAAATTTAAAATTAACTCTGTCTGCCGCCCTTTCACGCTAAACCACTGACCCAATCGTAATGAAATTAGATAGATATGTAGCCTGGGGCCTGGAGAAGTACACGGAGGTAACGTTTACACTGAAAGTTTGTATAAAAAAACACGAGGACGAAGTAGGGAGCAACGGCGAGTGTTTGCATGTATAATGACATAAACGTCAGCTCTGCTAAAGGAAACGACTTCGACTAGATCAGTTGATACAATGTTAGCGGTTGAAGAAAAATTTTGTTCCTAATGTTGGAAAAGATCCACAACAACATGTGACATAGTAACAATTAACTAAAGACATAATATACTTAGGTATACTTATTATAGAAAAACGTTTTTACCGGCGCGAATCCCGTCCGGTATGCTCCTGGCTGTGATGGAATCTCGACACAAAACCAGTCAAAAGCTGGCAATAACGAAGAACGGTAGAATGTTAAGGTGGATATGGAGCTATCAATCGTTCAATCGTATTCGTGACAATAACAATTTACAAAACTAGCACCCATTCCAAGTTAAGAAATCAATTGCAACGCTTAAGGATAATTACAATGTGAAACTAAAGCGTTTCGTGCACATTACGAGATCAATAAAAAGAAACCGTTAGAAATTAATTTATGTTTGACATCCACTGGCTCCATCAGAAACGAGTTAAGAGCTTCCGAACACCTATATCTATATCTAATAAACATAGATACTTATATATATCTAATACCTTACATACTTACCAGTAAATAGGTATATGAAGAGGTAACACCTACTGCAGTGGCCATATAAGTTTTATACAAGATAGGTAAAGAATTAGCCGTTGGCAGAAAGCAATTAAGGATAGGGAGTTTCTACAAAAATTCCGTCCAAAGTTGCGCATCAATTAGATTTATTAGATTCGGTAATTCCATAACATAACACCTCAGTTAAAATGTAAGAAGACGTTAAAGTGGATTGTTAGAAAAAAAATCATATAACTATAAATCGTGCTATGCACATTAAACCCGAAATGATTATGCGTAGTCCATGTCGAGGACCGGTCCCCACACAGTTATAAAACTGTTAATCGCGGAATGAATCGCTTACCGATACAAACTCACAAACAACACCAAAACAATGATATTTCCAAACACCGGCAGCTACTGAGCCGCTACGTTGTTACATAAAGGCAGACCATACTTACTCGTTTGTTTACGCTCAACGAGATGATTGCACCAATTGTCCCTCAGGCTCTGGCACGTTCCACGTTCACCCTCAGCAATGGGTCTATCGTCACTGGAGCGCGTGTGGCGTGCGTGCTCGTCGTCGTCCGCCGCGAAACTCGAGAGGACGCCACTCGCGAACGGCTTAAGTACACAACATATTGTGCACATATCTGTGTTGACCGGCGAGTCGCGGGCTTCCCGCGAGCCGCTACGTATTTGTGGATCTTCGGGTCAATGGGACAACTATTCTCAAACTGTTTGTTTCAATTTCGATCCCGGATGTCAGGTTTTTGATCCCAAGTAATCGACAAAAAAACGGACACTTCCTTTAATGTTATTCTTAAGAAACTCAACTTCATTCATATTACGATGATACAAAAACTGCAATGGAAAATAAAGTTGAATCATTTATTATTCCTGCCTGGCCTTGACTGAGAATAGTCAACCGCATCACTTCCTGAGAACTGTGGATGTCATTTTAGAAGCGATTAAGGCAATCTCATGTAGTGGATTAGCAGTAACAGTTGGGACACATTAGAATGTAAACGAGAACTGTATGTAAACGCTAACACTGAATAATGTGATGTTCTTACAATGCGTGAATTTTTCGAAAGCGTTTGGTTTTGTTTCTACACATTTAATCAAACCAAGAATTACCTATCAGAAAGTAGGGCAGGCCCCACGTTCTTGAAATGATTATCTCACAGACAAAACATTGACTGCCAAGTTCAAAGTAACCGCGAGCTGACCCTTCGGGCACCCCCAGGACTCCGTGGGGTTACCGTAGAGGGATAATTGGCTGTATAAAACCTTTTAAAAACATTTTAGAAATGTCGTTAACACTGTATCCATTTTTGTGAAATGAGGTCGATCTGACATACGGAGGGCTGTCGAGCTTAGCCTTAGAGCAAAAAAACCGCTCCAATCTTGGGCTACCACTGCGCCTCACCAGGTGGGACTCAGTGGACCGCTGTCCAGCTATGGACAGCTGTCCGTCGTAGCTGCAATACCAGTAAGTGATAAATCGGGTAAGAAAGCACTTCATATGTGCACTTACATCGTTGAACTACACACTAGCATAACAAAATTATCATATAAATTAAAGCCGAAGTTTCCATCATGAACATCATGTCTTGTGAGAGACATGACGATTTCACCACGGTCACCAGGTGGTCCAATTGCCAGCAGTTCGGATATGCAGCCAAATTTTTCCTGGAAGCTGTAGAGAGAGTGGACACTTCTTCAAGGAATACAGCATCCTAACTTTTCCTCCTCAATATGCAACGTGCAAATGCTTCGAGAGGAACTTAATGGTATCATCCATCTGGTGATGAAAGTTGCCCGGCGCGCAAATATATCGTAAGAATATTACCCTAAAAGTACTGACATACCTACTTGCCCCTCCGCTAACACATTTTTCAGCTATGTTTATCTGAAGAAATATTCCCTCAAATGCTTAAAAAGCTGTGGTCACGTCAAAGTACTGTATTCAAAAAGCTTGGACACAAAAACTGTGTGAATAACTACAGACCCATTTCAGTGTTAACAGGCCACATTTTTTTTAGAAAAAAACAATAACCGTTGATTGATAAAATATCTGGGAGATAATAAGCTACTTTCACGAAGTAAGTTCACTCAACTAGCCAAGCAGTAGACAAATTGGCTAGATATTGGTATGCACACATGTTTCTAGACCTTGCCAAGGACTTTAACACTACTGCTTGTACTTTACGCGACAGCTTAAAATTGAAACACTGCGGATAAGAGGAGCAACTTCTACCATACCTATTTTAGATTATCTCAGCGATCGTCATCAAAGTGTAAAAATTGGTCAGCATACAAGCTCTGAACTTAAAATAGTGGTTTTGGAATTTCACAAGGCAGTATTTTGGGCCCTACGTTATTTTTTAATTTATATAAATGAACTATGCAGTGTGCAGCCTATCAGTCCAAAATGGTCATTTATCTTAAATAACAGGGATGGCATCGCTCTATTGTTCTCAGCTAAATCAAGAGTTGAGGTCTATGAACATGCGCAGAGTGGTTTTAACATTGTGTCTAATTGACTTCATGATCTTCACCAAACATTCGATGCACATTCTAACTCAAAGCATGTTTCAAATAAACCAATTACACGCACTTTTGATTTGTTTAAGGGGTACGTTGGTCAGTCGGAAAGATGAAGCTAGTTGTCCATTCTAAAGCTTAGTAAACTTAGTAAAGCGTAGTACCTTAGTAGCTTAGTAGTTAGCCTATGGAGAAGAACGGGCAAGAAACGCCACGGACACTCTTTTAAATTAAAATATGGTTACAAAATATTGGTTATAGGCATCTTTCATTTGAGAGAATTATTGCGGGCCGCCTCGTCGGGCACCTTGGAAGGACGGGGCCGGACCTTGCGGACTGCCAGTTTGGCTTCCGCAAGGGGCGCTCGACGGTGGACGCCATCATGCGCGTTAGAGCCCTCACGACGGGGGACGCGGTGTCCCGGGGTAGGGTCGTCGTGGCGGTGTCACTCGACATCGCCAACGCTTTCAACACCCTGCCCTGGAGTTGCATTGGGGAAGCACTCCGGTATCACCGGGTGCCGACCTACCTCCGTCGAATAGTCGGGGCGTACCTGACGGACAGAGCCGTCATCTACCCCGGTCGCGATGGGGAATGGAACCGGCGAGAGATGTCGTGCGGTGTCCCACAGGGATCGGTTCTGGGGCCGCACCTGTGGGACATCGGCTACGACTGGGTGCTGCGGGCCGACCTCCCTGACGGCGTCAGCGTAATTTGTTACGCTGACGACACGCTGGTTCTGGCGCAGGGAAGGTCGCATCAGGCGGCGGCCGACGCGATGACACGCGGGGTTGCGATAGTCGTTGAGAGGATCCGGCAGTTGGGTCTCGAGGTGGCATTGCACAAATCCGAGGCCATGTCCTTTCATGGGCCTCGGAACAGGCCACCATCGGGATCCCAACTTACGGTAGGAGGGGTTCACATCGGCGTCGAGACCACGATGAAATACCTGGGTCTGGTCCTCGACAGCCGATGGAATTTCGTGGAGCATTTCCGACGTTTGGCCCCCAAGCTGGAACGGACTGGGGCCGCCTTAAAGCGGCTCTTGCCCAATTTGAGGGGGCCAAACGCCTCCTGCCGGAGGCTTTACGCGGGAGTCGTGCGGTCCATGGCCCTTTACGGGGCCCCGGTGTGGGCGCGTTCATTGCGGCGGCGAGCCGCCCACTACCTGAACGCGCCCCAAAAGGTGGTAGCCATTCGGCTAATCCGGGGGTACCGCACGATCTCGGGCGAGGCGGCGAGCCTCCTTGCCGGACTGCCGCCGTGGGATCTGGAGGCGATAGTCCTCGCGCGCCTGTACGAGTGGCGCGCGGAGGTACTAAGCCGGGGGGAAACTCCGTTTCCGCAGCAAATTGCGGCGGAGCGGACGGACCTCCGGCGCGATCTCATGGTGGCCTGGAATCAGCGACTGTCGCAACCCAGCGCAGGGCACGCCACGATAGTGGCGGTAAGGCCCCTCTTTGAGGAGTGGCTAGAGAGGCGTCACGGCGCCCTCACCTTCCGCCTGACGCAGGTCCTCACCGGACATGGATGTTTCGGGAGGTTCCTGCACATCATCAGGCGGGAGGAAACGCCCGGGTGTCACCACTGCGAGGATCGCCCAGAGGACACGGTAGAGCACACGGTGCAAACCTGCCCCGCTTGGGCGGAGCACCGCCGTGTCCTCGTAGAGGCGATCGGCGGCGGCGACCTCTCGCGCCCGGCCCTGGTGCAAGCCATGGTCCGGGGCGAGAGGGAGTGGGAGGCAGTCACCTCCTTCTGCGAAAAAGTTATGCTCGCGAAGGAGGTGGCGGGATGGGAGAGAGAAAGGTCCTCCCGTCCCAGCCGCCGCGGGAGACGCTCCGGGCGTCGGGAGCCACGTGACGACTCCCGGCCACCGTAGGCGCGGGCCTGCGGACGGTGAGTAATGGGTGACTCACCGTCCGATCAGCACCAGACCCGTGCCGTACGGCGCGTATATGTTCCACGCGCGCCTCAAAGAGATGTCAGCATATGAAGGGGCCCCTCAGGGCCAAGCCTGCCGGGTAAGCGGGATTGTCCGAAAGGGTTACCGCTACCCCGGAACATAAAGGGCTACGGAAGGAACATGGATGGGTTTTAGTCAGTAAGAGTCTGACACTCCCTTCCGCTCCACCCAGAGCGGGAGCAGTCATTGGATGATTTCCCAGCCTTAAAAAAAAAAAAAAAAAAGGCATCTTTCATTTGAAACAATACACGTGAGAACGATGCAGAGCATCCGTAATAAAAATATTTTAATAAAATAATTCAAAGCTGTGGCAGCTACGTGATGACCAGCCCCTACTGTCATCGACGGTACACTAACATGACGCATGGATTAGTGTGCTAATCCAGATGTCGTCGATTTCGTATTGAATGAATCGCTTCGAAACGTGTACTGTTCTTATATTAGTGTGACTGTACTGGGGACTTGTAACACAGGCTTTTTCAAAAAACCTATTTCGGGCACCAGTCTCTTACAATGGTGAAATTTATATCATTTCTCAAAACCTTAGTTATTTTTAAGGCAACCTATATTGTGAAGAGATAATAAACAAATGAATTGAAATTACTTTTACTTTATAAAATTTAATCAATGCTCAAATATCTAGAATGGGGACATTTACTTCAATATGTCGTCCTGTCAGTCCCATACAAACTTCTTAAACAGCCTATTTCCAGACATTTTGAAGTATCCACATGTAGAAATAGCTTTGAGAGACACTCGCCAATATCTCGGATGTCTTCAATAAAACCAAAACTCTTTTGCGCGGTCATTTAAACAAACAGATAATGGCCAATTTCATATTTAGTTAAGTTTATTTTGTGTCTTTATTGATATTTCTGTAAGTCTAGTTTTTTGTTACATTTTGATTTAGGTAATTATCTTTTATTTTTATTTTAAACATTGCCAAGGTTAATTTAGCTTCGTGTCAATCCATTCTTACCTGTTGTATAACTTCTTGGGTAGTGCTGCGAAAACTATTTTACTCCCTCTTGATTATGCTCAAACAGCAAATCACCACACCACATATTACTCACATATCGATAGTTTTTTTTTTTTTGTTTCTTACCCAAAGGGTGACGACGGGCGGACAGATATAGAAGCCCCAGTAATGGGGTCCGTATTACTGGGGCTCCGGTACCTGTCTGTCTGTCCATCAGTCACAGGGTCATCTTTTGCGCCTTATTAGTTAGACACTCGACATCAATAGTGGTCTGGTCTACGGTTGCTATATTGCTATAACCACGACTAATAAAAATATGTAGTCATAGATATTGTACGCCTTTTTTTTTTTTTTTTAAGGCTGGGAAATCATCCAATGACTGCTCCCGCTCTGGGTGGAGCGGAAGGGAGTGTCAGACTCTTACTGACTAAAACCCATCCATGTTCCTTCCGTAGCCCTTTATGTTCCGGGGTAGCGGTAACCCTTTCGGACAATCCCGCTTACCAGATATTGTACGCCTGCGAGTCAGACTTGCACTTGGCCGCTTTTTTAAGTCTTAAGCTGGCGAACCTTCTGGCATTAACCTTGTATACAAAGATTCAGAACTGCTACTAGTGTTGCTGAGATATTGCTAAAGGAATTATGGAAAACCCTATACTTGCCTGACCTGGGGAATGCGGATCAAATCCTCACCTCATGCTCAGCAGCCGCGCAGGCAACCCTTACACCAACGAGGCAGAACTTAATCAATCAATCTGCCTAGCCTTTTCCCAGCTATGTTCAGGTCGGCTTACAATCTGAATAACAGTATTTTACATGACGCGACTGTAAAAAAAAACAATTTTGTTATTTACTGCAAGGCAGTACATAATTCAATTACAATCTGCCTAGCCTTTTCCCGACTATGTTGGGGTCGGCTTCCAGTCTAACCAGATGCAGCTGAATACCAGTATAGGCAGTCGCTCTATGTAAAGAGCGACTGCCTATCTGACCTCCACAACCCAGTAACTGGGCAATACGATACCCCATGGTAAGATTCGCTGTCAGACTTTCGGGCTTCTGACTACCCGTAACGACTGTCAAAGATCCATGATTGACAGCCAGGACCAACGGCTTAACGTGCTCTTTGAGCCACGGAGGAGTCTCGATATGGTGAGATGGTCACCCATCCAACGACCAACCCCGGCAAGCGTAGCTTAACCTGATGGATCAATCCGCACGAATTGATTCTTATAAGAATTAAGACTTATTAATTAGCCACGAGCTCCTCAGTACATAATAGCAAACTAAATAAAATATAATGTTTATTTCTAACTTCTGGGTAGGCTATCTATATAAAAATGCTTTAACGTAATTCCCAGCATGAGGAAAAGTATAAACGGAATCGAAATTAATAAAAAAATATAATTACTTATGAATCCAAATCACCTGAGCATAAACAAAAAACCTGTTTGTTTACAAACGTAAATAAACAGCCGTCCAACAAGCAGCCCATCACCACGGTAATGGTATCACACCGTGCCATCACTGATTTTGCAGCCTACTAATCGATTTTTAACAGATTTCAAATGAGGAAGTTCTATGTTCGTCTGTATGTCTATTTTATGTATGTTCATCGATATCTATATCATCATCTGCCTAGCCTTTTCCCAACTATGTTGGGGTCGGCTTAAAGTCTAACCGGATGCAGCGATATCTATATACTTACATAAAATAATCTTTATAATAAAACAGTAAAAAAACTGTGTCTGTACATTGAATATCTTAAAAAAGATAATAATTGAGGGGGGTTTAGAAACAGTAGTAGAGCACAAATCAAAAAAAAAAATGCAGTCTGTTTGTTTGTACACGCTAATCTTCGGAACTACTAGACGGATTTGATTTTTTTTTTGTTGTGTAGGTATTAAGTCTGGGCAACATATAGGCTATAATTTATCTTGGAAACTTGAACACCTGATGCAGAACCGCAACAGACCAGCTAAACTATTAGTGATACAAACATGGTACCTTAGCAAAAATGTATCCGCGTGATGAGCATTTTCTGCTGATATCATAAATTTGAAGATCTGGAACACCTGATGTGGAACTCCAAGAGCCCAGCTACACTAAAACATAAAGAAATGACGTCTTAGAAAAGTTGTTCAGCCGGATGAGCACTCTCTGTTGACGTATAAAAAATGAAGATCTGGAACACCTGTTGTGGAACTCCAAGAGCCCAGCTACACCATAACACATATAGGAATGACTTCTTAGCAAAAGTTGTTCGGTCTGATGGTCATTTCCTATTGACTTATAAAAATCGAAGATCAGAAACATCTGACTTGGAAATCAAAGCTATCACTAATTTCACTGTATAATTATAAAATAACATAAGCTGGGAGTACTTCCACGCGGTAAAGGCGGTAACAGTTTAGGACTGATTTTCGATGACGATGGTATATCATTGAAAATTTGACTCTACTGGCCAAAATTCTCCCATTCATTTTTTTATTTTATCGAATGAGTTGATGAGTGTTTAATTTCCTTATCTTCGTGACACGGTAGCCTACCCGATAACGCAGGACAGCAGTCACTTAGATTTTAATTGATCAGGTATCTTCACAATAAAACTATAACCATGCCTAGAAAGAGGTAAATTCTTTCCCAATGTTCCGTACCATAGGAGCTAAAAGACTGAAGATCATTAGATCCCAAGAATCTACCAAAGAGCGCCAGGAGAGACTTGATACTGTTCGAAAACATCCGGCTGCAACTCACTCCGTGGAAACCTGTTCGGATCACGAAGCACGCCTGCGTTCTCAGCGTATTTACACATCTACATCCAGGTCTCTAGAGACCAGTGAAGAATATGTTGCGCGACTGACCGCTGATCGTGAACGTCATGCATGTTCTCGCGAGTCGGAGGCGTTCACGGAAAGAGAATTACGCTTGAGTTCTCAGCGTATATACACATCGACTTCGAGGTCTCTAGAGACAAGTGCGGAACGTGATGCGCGACTGACCACTGAGAGTGCAAGTCATGCATTGTCTCGCGAATCGGAGACGTTCATAGATAGAGAATTACGCTTGAGTTCCAAGCGTATCTACGCATCGACTTCTAGGTCTCTAGAGACAAGTGGGGAACGTGATGCGCGACTGACCGCTGATCGTGATTCAGATTTTCGATTTTGACGACCCGTTGTCGCTGGCATAAGCCCATAAGCAACAGGATCCGCGTACGAAGTCGCGGGCAGAAGCTAGTTTTCAATATGTGAACCGATTTTGAAAATTCTTTTTCCTTTGTAATTTTTAACTTTTTGTACTATGCTTGGGTAGATTTTAATCCCTAGTTTTATACAAACTATATCCTTTTCCCAACAATTGTACGGGGTTGCGGTATAGCTTTCGGTGTAGACAAATTTTATATATCTATCTATCCTGTGCTGTCTATCTATAGACAACACAGGAGTTGTTCTACCTGTGTGTTCAGATTGTACGTTACTTGCTTCCAAACCTTTCTTTTTGAGTGGACAATAACAGCTGATAGGAAGTTGTCGACTATACTATTAGAGGTAATTTGCGCGTTTGTGAGGTTGTAGGTAGGTGGGAATCTCTGAATCTACTGAACCGATTTTAAAGCTACATTACCCCTTTTTTTTTTTTTTTAAGGCTGGGAAATCATCCAATGACTGCTCCCGCTCTGGGTGGAGCGGAAGGGAGTGTCAGACTCTTACTGACTAAAACCCATCCATGTTCCTTTCTTAGCCCTTTATGTTCCGGGGTAGCGGTATCCCTTTCGGACAATCCCGCTTAGAGTGTTTTAAGCTATATTTAAAAAAATCCACGCGGACGAAGTGCTAGCAATAAATCAAAGCGCAAAGAGGCGGTGCTTGTATTGCGGTACCTAAAACTTCCTCATGAATCAGTTCATCCATTGGTGAAAACTGTATGAAAATCCGTTCGTTACTTTTCGAGTTTATCGCGTTCAGACAGACAGACGCGATGGGGGACTTTGTTGTAATATAATATATTATGCAATAGTGATCTTTGTTTCATTAAAACTATTTTATGTATGTGAGAAATCATGGACTTTTTGATAAATACGTACCGTGTCTTTATATTGCGGCAGCGGGTGTATTCCTTGACCAAAGTGCTAATAATATTTACTCTCAACTCTGGGTTGCTATTAAGAAATCCCTATTAAATAAAACCTAGTAATACATTGCTCGACCTCGAAATCACACCCAGGACCTAACACACTCAGCAGTCTTGCTATTACGAGCCCAACAGGGCAGCACTGATAGATTAGATAACGTGCTTAAGATCCAAATTCCACCGCGATTTTTCGTTTCTATTCTATTCTTTATGGATTCATTTTGAAAATTTTCTATTAAAAAAAAAAATATTTCCTCAGGGAATAATAAATCAAATGAAATTTCATCAAAATTACTTTTATTGTAGTTAACTATTTTTATACTATATTGTACATTATATTAGTTTAGGTAATCATTTCTCTGTCTTTGACATAATTTGTTAACATCAGTTTTCATGAAATAGATATAATTTATGTGCTTATTTATAGCTTAACTTAGTTATGATATCATTTATTAGCAGCCACAACCTAATACATATTACTTTACAGCATGCAATATTTTTAAACAATAGAATTTTTATAAATAGATTGAATGTTAAGTAACAATATTATAACTCTTTTCCAATTTGGTATATAATCTAAACAGGAGGTATTTGAATCCACACATAAAAAATAATATAATTTGAACCTGTGGTACTAACAAAATAAATAAAATACATTACCCTTATATATTATTGTCTAGTAAGGATGTGTCATGCATTATGGTAAATAAGTGTTTGATCTATCAAATAAATTTAATCCTGATTTGTACAAATATTGTAATGTTAAAATTTTTAGGGATTTAAATACTGGTTGATCGCTTCTTGTAGTCTTAAGAACATTATTTTTGGGCACTAAATAATATTTTCCTCTGACTGCAGTTGCCCCAAAATATGTTTTTTTTTTTTGAAGATTTGAGTATGCAATCAGTTTTATATAGTTTTTGGCACACATGCTCAGCATGAGGCATCCAATTTTCCTGTTTTGGTTCTTTTTTACCCAACTACTCCAGAAGGAGGGCAAAGTTTTTACTGAATTGATCATTCAAATAACAAGGTGTAACAGAGCAATTATAAATCTAAGAAACCACTAGAACCAGTTATCCAATAAAAAAAATATCCTCAAAAGCAACCAACACCAAAGTTTATTTTAAACCTCTGACTAAATAACTGATAATGTTAATACTTCTGAAAAGGCATGAAACCACTGCAAGTCTTAGCTTTACACAAACACTTAGTCAATTCAGTGCCAGTTACAGGATTACTGTCATCGCTTGTACCATAGTGAAATGTCACCTCCTCATTAGGTAAAATGTCTTTACAGGCAAATATTGCCAACTTTGGGATAGGACTCCCACACCTGACTGGCAAAATATGGCAATTAGGCTCACAACTATGATTTATATATCTCCCAATATTACCGAACACACTTGGATCAATAATAGTCACTATAGGATAGCCGCCAGACAATTCTCTTAGATAAAATATATAATTGTTTTTTCCCTGCATCATATTATTTTGATGTCTGATAGAAGCTTGGTTTGAAGTTATTATTTCTCCTGCATATTCACATAAAAATGTCCCAGAGGGAATGGAATTTGTTGCAAAAACACCAAATCCTTTATCACAATGCCTGATCTCTAGGCCTTCTACAGGTCCTTTCTGCACTACTCTATTTCCACAGTCAATTGAACAGGAACAACTATCATTGCATTCCAAAATTGGATGTGATTTAGGTTTAAGTTTGTACTTCAATTGACCATCTATCTGGTAGGGAAGATAGTTATCACCACAAGATTTTTGAAGGCACTTACATGTTGCTTGGGAACAAATTTCTTTACAACTGCAGTTTTCATCGTAGATAGAATTAAAATCATTCAGCAATTGCTCATATTCAGCACTATGATCGCAAGGACCCATTATATTTTCAGTAACGTAAAATACTTTGATGTCTACATGCGTGTAATTATCATTCATTTTTATGGAATATTTGTAATTATAACATACTTTACAATAACGGCAACCGCAGTGCTATTTTTTAGTCTAATCTTACAATATATTGTCCAAAATAATTCGAATGTAAATAAATTTGTATATACTACCTGACTGCTGACTGACAGTGACAGTGACACTTTTAGATTTGACAGCAAACTAAAAGTGACAAATTGACACTGACAAATTTACAATACTCACTCGATAGAGTCACTCAACCTTCCTTTGAATTCTCTAATAAGTTCTCCTGAGTTAGAAAACAATACAACATAAACTTGATACATAATTATATCATATATCTATAGTAAACAAATGTACTCGTATGTAAATGTACTACTGTGTCTTTTAGACCTGAAGACTTTTATGGGAGAAATTCCAAGAGAACTACGTCTGTGTTCATTTTTAAATGTGATTGTGATGTTATTTGACTACAAGCGCTTATATTTTCTTTACTGACTGAATGAAGAACGTCACAAATTATAAATAATCATTGTCGAAATATAAGACATCTTGTCAAAGTAGTGCCAACTGGTGGCGTGAATTTTGAAGAAAATACTAATTTACTTTAAACTCTTACTAGCAGGTAGGCTATACAAACAGGAAACATAATAATTTATGATGAGCAAATTATATTGGTAAATTTCGTCTTCAATGATACAATATGACAGCCGAGTGCCGTTAATGAATGGCAGAAATCGCTAGCGATAAATCTATGTGTGGACGTGTCATTATCTTTACAACTGACTGACTGTTGACGACACGGTTGGCGCAGTTGTTGAGCGATTGACTGCTGCGCAGCATGTCACGGGTTCGATTCCCGCACGGAACAAATATTTGTACGACCTGCAAGTATTTGTTTCGTTTTTCTATGTATAATATGTTTGTATTTACAAAAAAAAAATATATTAAGTAGTTTATCAGCCATCTCGTTACCATTACACAGGCATTAAGTTGCTTAGCTTGGGACTATATGGCGTTGTGTGAAATGTCCAAGGATATTATTATTATTATCTCTTTTTAATCAACCATTTATGCCTACGAAATACCAATACCGCCAAGTAGACCACATTAATAGTTTGGATAACATGAACTTAAATTTTTTCCATCTTGAACATTTTAATTTCTACAATCTAATACAATAACAACTTATACAATATACTTAAATTAAAAGACTATCTAACTAACTATATATTATTATTATTATTTTAAGATTTAAACCGTCGAGTCTAATAGTGTTGCTGCGTGTGTATCTAGCTTATATTTGTATACTCTGTGTGTGTCTGGTTCTTGAAAGTTGCCATTTTATAAATTTTGTTGAAATATTTATAATCTATGTATCCCGCACATACAAGCGAAATACAGACATATATCTTCTATCTCTTTCTAGAAATTAGGGACGAGAGCAGCGAACGAGGCGATGGTGTTCGAAGTTGGAACGAATTCACCCGTGGCCGCGCAGGCGCAACGTTGAACGTCTTGACGTGACGTAATTGCCCATTCATAGTTTTTATTCATTGAGAAATGAAGTTTTCAAAACATTTTCATGATCATGTTGTGTTGTATAGAATCAATTATTCGAGATGTGAGAAGTGTATAGTAACAAAATTACATTGAAAACAAGAAAAGGACTATGAAGTTGGACTAAGTGCGTTCATTCATTGATAGAAGAGTGCTCAGTGCATGTATGTATTGAGCACATGCGCAATGCAAGCGTGAATTCATTCGGTTTACTGTGTTTATTAAATATATATTCAAAACATCGTCGAAAATGTGGATTCTTAGAGTGAACTTTGTGTATGGATTTCAATTACCCAGCTAATTCGAAAACAGGCTCAAGTAGACCATTACGACACTCCGGAAGTGGCGGGACAAGCCGGCCGAACGGGCTCGTTCCGAAAGAGATAACAGCGGATGAAAGAGATAAACAGTTATGGATTTAACATGGCGGACGATATGCGTAAAGTGCGAGTTGAAGAAAGATTGAAAATAAAGATCGGTACGTAATGTTTTATCAGCTTTCTTTACTGTTTCCATCTAGTAAGGTTCTAAAAACATTTTTTAATTAAATATTCTTTAATAAACCTACTGTGTTGTAATAAAAATATTGTTGTCATTGTGGTGAACAGGTGGTACCAAAGAACTCTTTAATTTTCTGAGCCAGATGTGAGAATATCACCATAGGAGTAAATTAGGTGATAGTTTCAAGTCCACATCATGCGACGGATGTAATCTCTTTCACGTTTATTCAGGAGTCTAGTTCTTTGTTATCGTCCTTTACTATTTTGACAGTTCACGCAAAGTTTATGAATGAATTTGATGAATTGCCGTGAATACAATGAATATCGTGCCTAGGTCATATAAGATTAGATATTGCTGTGTACTCTCATAATTTAATTCATTATGAGATGAACTTGATACTGGGACTCGTCACCTGTTTGCTTTCTTTGGCGAAAGATACTTGCACTTTCCATCATTGTGTTGTAGTCAAGATTTTAGTATGGAGATTGTTTTATTACTTTGTACAATGAGTGTTTCTACAATACACAAACTCATTCACATTATATACTCGTCCAATATGTATATCATGTTTTTATGTTTCTGTTTATTTTTCGTTTTGATAAGATTATATATCATTGACCAATAGCTACTCTAAAAAACTTGAATACGTATATTATTTTACAAAATCCTCAATTCATCTGATATAGTTTAGATAACTGATTTTGTTATATCAATTATATTATGCCCACTTATCAACACTCATTCTTAATTTATTATAGATCTGTCTGGAACTCTAGCACATTACATTAAGAATGGAATACTCTTTAATAAGTACACCATAAAAATGATTGATCTGAATGTAGAAAAGTTTACAATGGCGGTCTGGAATGGAAGGAACATAATGGTTATGTTAAATTTTAATGAAGAGTGCTGTCTAAATATAATTGGGGCATTAACCGGGTTAAATATTATGTATTTTAATGTAAAATAATTAGTAAAACTTACCATCTATTTTAATTAAATTTTTTCAGTTCAATAATTTTGCCCAAAGACATTACTTAAACTGCTCTAATTTATTTATCAAACATTCTTCATGTAAAAGTTTCTTTGTGCTAGCCCAGCTTATGTAGAGGGGGAAATTAACCTTAATAATAATATTAACAAAACTAGGAAAACAGAAATTTTATTAGCCGAGGGTAATTTTGGAGCAGTCACATTGTTATTTTTATGCAGTCAGAAGCTAGTGGAAATTCATGAATTAAGAAAATTGGATAAGTGGTTTCTGAGCCCACTAGCCGACAAAAACATTTCAATTGTATTATTAAATGCAAAACCAAAATGAGTCCCGCAAAAACCCTTAAAAATTGAACAAATTTTATTTATAAAGTTAATGACCATGAGCATAACTATTGTGATTCTGATACAGCGTGTATGTAGGTGCCTTATTTACACTGCACAATCAGATGACGTGAGCTAAGTAATGCATTTCCATATGTGGGTACAGAAATGTATGATATGATTGATTTGTGCCGGCGCGCGGTGCCGGCGCGGGCGCATAAATCTACGATAACACGAAGTGTGTCTGCCACGATAAGGGTGCAGTATGCCTTCCGGGGCGCGACCCGCCGACGCTTTCGCCTCTAACTATGTTGCTTTGTTATATTAATATTTTCATGTCTTGATTTACTTATTTAAGTTCTAGAATTAATTTGCTGGGTCTTGTAGCAAGTTACAAAACTTTCCTTTATTTTATTTGTATGTATTTGTGAAGCACATTTAAATAAGGGCAGGAGAATGATGATTTAACACTTGATGTTGAGTGCCTGGATCTGTTGAATATTACTTACCCAATTATGCCACAGATTAACTAATAGTACAAAAAACGTTAAATGAAAAGACCCTGAAACATTTTCTTTATAATACTAACTTAACTCTTTTATTTTAGATAAGTTTGTAGATCCAATATTCCAAGTCTGCAGCAAAAAAATCAAATACCTAAAAAGTTGTTCAAAAGGAGCAAGAAAATTTGATGTTGCTTGAAACAATTTCACATTGCTAATTATGTTTAAATGTACCAAGCATTTGAGACCCAACTAAAAGGATACCTTATTTTTCCATGAATATGTTAAAATATCGGCATTATGGAATGTCTTAATTGGTTCTGTACTTAGTAGATTGCCTTGTTTATGGCCGTGGGCGACGGAGTCTCGTCTCGGCCGTCTCAGGCGCTCTCGTCTCTTCAGTCCAGAATAAGCGATAATGTGACAACCTTAAACTATACTATACCTTATTTATGGCCACTTCCGTTGCGCCTTATCTACTCGTACACCATCGAACACCTTTGTTCATACCAACACTTAGCCGAACCTGAAAGGGCAACTGCTAATTGAATCCTATTATTTATTTTATGCGTGGTATGACTCAGGAATCGGTTACCTGCGCCTTTTGAGGCCTGTCGACATAAAGCATCGTTTTCACTCTCAGAAGATCGTCTCGGAGAATCAGCGGGGGCGGCTCGAATGTGTGTAATATAAATTTTGTTTTTGTACTACACTACATTAACATGTGAATGTGACTCACGCACGTACCTAAGAACATACGTATCGTGTCTTATTTCTTGGGTAAACAGAAGTTTCTGATTAGCAGTGTGTATTACACTGCGCTGCCTGTCGCCTGCCTGACGGACGAGTAGCAATTCTTCGGAGTTATGTTTATTTACAAGTGGCGATATCGTGTTGATACCTACTTGTGTAATAGAAGGCGTTAAATAATACAATTTGTTTGTATCAAACATGATAAGTACTGGCTGGTTGATGATACATACACTGATACACCTAAACATATTTGACTGATAGTGATTATGTTATTATTAGCTGCCCTATACAGCTAGCTCTCAAATAGGTGTGATTGATCGATTCGATGTAATAGGTAATTTTAGAAAGGAGAGTTTTACTAACTCTCCCTAGTCATAAATTACCCATTTCCGATTGAATTATTAACGAGAAATGACGTCGATTTACTTACAAATTTAAATATAAAGAAGAAACACCGCGGTCATAAATCATGATTGAATTGTTGATAATTTACTTATTGATAGGTATAATAGCTATCTTTAGAATTTAGATACGTACTTAAGTTTTTAATCATAAAAAGCAAAACTAGGTTGGTTCGTCTCGCCGAACATACTGTTTAGTGTGTAAACTTTAACCCAATTCTGCTTCCACCTACAGGAAGCAATTCAATATTTATGCTAGGCAGCAAAGGCGCAAACGATAGTATAGTATCTGCGGCACGAATGGAGATCGTTTCAGCGTCACATAAAAGTCGTAGCTAAGTTGTTTAGGTGAATAATGATTAGCAGGATTCTGACTAGAAACAAATGAGAGCGGCGCGACGCGATGGCGGTGGAGTGACGAGCGTCGCGCCTTGTACATCGTACATAGTTATCTCGTATTCAACAACGCTATGAGGGGCGGGCGGCGGCGCGGCGGCGCGCTGTGAATGGGGCAAACCAAGCGTTTTCCATTCAACGCACCCATTCATGGAAACTCGTCGATCCGATAATGAAAAACGCGCTCGTTTATCGTCACCGTTATCGCCGTCTACGGAGTACCTACCACATGTGAGCCGCGCCACTTGCCAATATCATATTTTCATTCAATCAAACACATTCGTGCATCATAAATACGAATTACCATTGATAAGATTGCTTGTTTAATGCGATAGTGAATGGTAATCGCTTTATTGTGTTGCAGATACCCGTAGTTTTAGCATGATTAAATATTGTACTTATTATCTATTCATTAATCAAGTAGTTTCAATGGAGATGGTTTCTGTATTGTGAAACGTGAATATTTAGTTGAGACTTATCAGGATAAGCTTCTAATGCCAAATTCTGATGTCATAACAAAGTTTCAACAATTTTAAATTCATTATGCAAGTAGGTACTTAGCAGCATTCTTGCCTTTACCATAATATTCGAAAAGTATACTGGAAACAAAGTTTTACAAACTACTAATGTAGTAGGCTAAATAAGCTTATCTAAGTTCATTGCTCTTTTAAAATTATTCATTAATAATCTGATTAGCCATTTTGGGTGTCGCTTGGTGGCTATGGAGTAATCCGAGAGTGATTATTCGGATGACTGACGGATTAGTTCAATGTCAGCTCGAGCTGAACTGAATTACTAGTCAGAAACCTATCAAATGTGCGAGGTGTACAGTATTAAGACCTAGAACAAAGAGAGGTGATTTTGTAAAGAGAGGTCAATGGGGCAACCACCACCTCAAAGACCAGTATTATTTTTATATTACTTCAGTATGAGAAAGAGATGAAGCTATACAGGAGCTCTATCTATTTCCCATTGTGAAGCAATATTAAAATATTACTGCTATAAGAGGTGGTGGTTGGCCCCCTGAACTTAAGGGGTTGCACCACCACACTTCTAGTAGTAACAGTGTAATGTACCTGTCATTAATAACAATAGGAAAGCCAGTATGAACGAACATAGGCACGCACCACCGAAGGTTGTGATCGTGTGCGATTTCACACACACGGAGGTGAGAAAGTATACCTACCGTTGTAATTACAATACCTACACATGCACAGACTGTGGTCGAGTACAATGTAGATATCGTCTTTCACTTTCATCTTTCAAGATAAAAGAAAATCTTATTTTCTCAAAGTTAAATCCTACTACTATTATAAAGGCGAAAGTTTGTAAGTATGGATGTATGGATGTTTGTTACTCTTTCACGTAAAAACTACTGTATAGATTTGGATGAAATTTGACACAGAGATGGTTTATATCCTGGATTAACACATAGGATATTTTTTATCCCGGTAGAACATTCCTGTGGGATAATTTCCGACCTCCACGCGAGCGAAGCCGCGGGCAGAAGCTAGTATAACATAAATTACTGTTATTTTCACAATGTGAAATAAATTCACTGTTGCGAAATTTGTGGCTTGAATTGGATTACGTTTTTGCGAAAAAGTGCGTTCTACTTCGCAACCCACCTGCACAGCGATTGTATCCTATGTGGCGTGGGTGAACGTCTTGGGCCGCTGGTTATTACACTACGAATCTTACGAACGTAGGTTTCCTCCCACGTCCTTAAGTACTTATTCGAGTTGATTAAAAAATTAACCTACGAATTAACACATTATGCACTATAGTGGGTAGTTTTAGACCTCTTGGTAACCTATTACTGCCACTACTATTCAGTAGAAGTTAAACAATCATCAAACAAAATTATCTTCTGAGAAAACACATCATCTCTAAAAAATTTACTTACATTATGAACAACGGGGCTGTCGACCTGCGCATACGCAGAATTAAATAATTGTATATGAGCTGTTTTTTCCCGGGAAACTTGAAAAATTAGTGTGAATTGAGACTTCGTATCTTGTATCAGTTATTGTTACCCTGAAAGTTAGAACGATTCTTGTTGAATTTGATTTTGAACCAAAACCCGTTATCATTGTAATGTAGCTAAAACTCTATTCAGAAAGCTGGTAAAAAGACCATCTTATTAAACCATCGTCTTCCTTTCCAACAACATGTAAATTTAAAATTAGGGGACAGAGACCAACATTATTAAGCAGTATAAATGGGCGACATTTTCGACATCCGTCTCAAGAGCACGTTGACATGGCTAAGTTTGATGCAGACATTACTAAAACCAACGCATTTACTATCAGTAGAAAAACGAGGGATACCTACGCTATAAACATGTAACCTTGTTATTTTCCGGTAATGCTTAAAACGAAATCGATCACTTTGTTACTGGAACGGTTCCCATACGCTCTGACAACGAGCTGAGGTAAAGTACTCTCGATTTCGAAACAATAGCACTACGCATACGAGCGTGTGGAAACATCTTAATGATCGCCATTGTGGCTGTGGCTAAATAGCTGGTGCGTATTCGTTTCCTCAGTCGCTGATGGCGCTATTCAAAGGATCCCGTTTCTCTCCCACGATCCAGTTTAGTGGCGTGTGTTACTGTCATGTTGATGATGATGACGGTTGTTTTTGCATCAGCAATTATGTACAGTTTGTTGTGAGTTTCTCTAGCACTACAATTACAAATTTGTGAGAGTCGCAGGAAGGTCTTTCCTTTGTTTAACGGTCCTAACTATCGCAGCGTGCCTCAATTTACAACAATTACGTGCAACGTTTTAATTGACCAATTTTTTTAAGAAAAAAATACATGAAAGTACTATGAAACTTGTTTGGCGTATCCATATTGTGTACCTAAAAACAATGATTATCAGAATTCTTATCGTTATAACGGGTGTTAAATAATAAGTGGTGTGCCTATCACTGCTGTACAGTATCAGTATCGGTCATGGCCATTACACCTATTGGTTATTTCCTCAAACCAGGAAATTGTTTTCAAAACATAATTCCCTATTATTATCATTGGCAGGCATTACGTCATCTTTGTAAGAAGAACCACAGAATGTTAGTGACACGTCACATGGGCATGGTTTACGTATAATGTATTTATTAGTAAATTAAACTTGAACAATATATAAAATTATAATATGCTTAGATGAGGTAGGTGCGGCGAGAGATAAGTTCAATTTAATTCGTCACGACTATTACGCCACTTGATCATTAATCATCTAAATCCCTTTAACCGTGTGAGCTCCGTGGAAATTACTTCAATTTTGACGTAATGTTTTGCTTTCCATGGCAAAAATAACAACAATTGTGGGTCTACGAGGAAGGTTAATGGACTAAGTGACTAATTGACTCGCTTTGAAGTTGATCGCTTGTCCTATTCGGTCATTGAGCCGGTCTTTAGTCGGTTCAATTGATTTATCTACCAACCCTGGATTCGTTCTTGGATAAAAGAATAGCGTCTAGCGCGCGAATACGTCTGCACAGAAATCTTATAGAACTGCTTATGCAATCCAATTCAGAAGCACTGTTGTAACTTGGAATCAGTTTAGAACAAAGCTTTGAAATTTCGGGGTTGATACGTGAAATACAATTTGATTCTAGATATTATCTACTAAGAAAGGACTGCAATGTTAATAGCGTCGCCTATCGTCACTTTCCACTTCGCTATTACGCAAATCGACATCCATTAACGAGACTCGAAGTTTTGGCCAGATAGTACCGACATCTTGTCATTATTATTCTATCACAGTTTCTAGTCTATCTATTACATCTGTGTTAATATAAGTAGCTACTTAGTATTACATTTCGTCATGTACCTCTTACAAACGGGCCATTCATGGCACTCTAATTGTATTGTCTACGCGGCTAAAGAAAACTGTGAGAATATGTTTCTTGTCAAGTATGCAATCGTGCAGCGCATATGAACGGAATTTTTATAAAGTATAGACATCAATACTATGTACCTACTTTAAATCGGTAACTATTATTGTAAAGGTCGTTTCATCTGTCATTAATTGGGACATAATATCACTATCACTACATAGTATAAAGCAAAGTCGCTTCCCGCGTCTGTCTTAATGTCTTTATGTATGTATGCTTAAATTTTTAAAACTACACAACGGATTTTGATGCAGTTTTATTTAATAGATAGAGTGATTCAAGAGGAAGGTTTATATGTATAATAACGAATTGTTTTACTACGAATTTAACGCGTCGCGCGTCGCGGGCAAAAGCTAGTGGTTGATAAGATAGGTATAGTAAGAATATAAAGTTAAGCAGAACATAAGAATGACAAACAGGTTATGTTTGCAGGTAAGCGTCAGGGCAGTAGTTACTTATGGGCCGATGGTCGCCTCACCTTGTGTCTCCGTATTTAGCGATAACTGACGAGGTCGCAACACGTTGCGCAACCTCGCCATCTTTAGTGTATCATTATTTCAGGCTTTAATCCAAAAAAGTTATGTCTAACGTGTGCTTTAATACTTTTATGCTTATGCTCAAATTAATAAATGTCTTGGATGAGTTTGGTAAACTGTCTAAAATAATAAAATACGCAAAATTTTTCTGAAGTCTTTTTTTTTTATAGAGACTTTAAGATTTGATCGATACTCGTCAACCGTCAACGTACTCGGATTTAAGTATAAGTATTAGAGAATGTGAAGCTAACTCTAAAAAAACCGACGGTGTCGTTTACTTCACACATTACATACTTCACGGGATTATAATTTTTGAAAAATGAACTTAAAAATAACACGCGTTTATTCCCCAAAGGTTTAGCAGAGGTGCACCTATAGAACACCCACATTTTACTAGTAGTGCTTGCGACCACTACATCAAGTCCTACTTTGGGAAACTTACCCTTTAAAATTGCAAATGCTTTTGTAACAAAAGTCTTCAACAGCAGTAACTAATGAGAACTGAGAAGTCAAGCACTCAGGATTCAGCGCAAGAAAAACGTACAGAATTCGACGTCTTTGTTGTTTGGGAAAAATGCTTGGGCCGAGCACGTTATGCAATAAGCCATCTCATTGCAGAACGTCTTAAAAAAAAAACTAGAAAGCCGCATTAAACGTCCATTGAAATTACAACCACTCAAGGTCTTACTTCGCAAGCTCTATAAAATTAGCAATAAGATGCAAACTATGGGAAACTTACAGTAATTAGTTAAGTTTAATGTCAACATTGATCATGTTAAACAAAGCAAGATAAGAACGCACAAAGAGGGAATAGTAATTTTATAGTAGTTAGTTAGCACTAATGAAGACATGTGCCGAAAATGTAATAATATTACAGCATTTTTCGTTTGTATCTCAGATCTTTGTTCTCCTTTATCGCCTAAGATTTAATGAGTATGAGTAAATAATATCGTGGCTAAATACTAACAGCCGCACGGATCAATCCATCAGGTTAAGCTACGCTTTCCGGGGTTGCAGTGGATGGGTGACTATCTTTACATACCGAGCCTCCTCCGTGCCTCGGAAAGCACGTATAGCCGCTGGTCCCGGCTGTCATTTGTGCATCTTTGACAGTCGTTACGGGTCGTCAGAAGCCCGAAAATCTGACAACCAGTCTTACCAAGGTGTAGGTATCGTATTGCCCAGTTACTGGGTTGTAGAGGTCAGATTGCTAGATCCGATTAGACTGGAAGCCGACCCCAACATAGTAAGGAAAAGGCTCGGCAGATGATGAGTAAATAATATAATTGAATCTCACTTGCAACAACTTGCAAATATAGGCATTATTTGTTTGTTCAATATAATTCTCTGATGATACTCTAATTATTTTTGCCTTTTTCTAATGCTTTACATTAGGAAGCGGTGAAGGGCGAGTGTTTTGGGAGGCTATCACTCGGCCTAATTGGAATAACTAAATTTTAATGTTGATTTATATTTTTTGTTGTTTCAGGTGAAGCAAAAAACTTGCCAGGTCGTAGCCATGGGGCGGCATGCCACCGCGATATATACTGCGTGCTGTCGCTCGATCAAGAGGAGATATTTCGCACATCCACCATGGAGAGAACTCTCAAGTGAGTAAAACCGTTCTCATATTATCGAATAGCTGCTCCCGCGCGGTTTCAACCGGTGCTTTTGGTCGTAGCGCGATGTTACATAGCCTATAGCCTTCCTCGACAAATGGACTATCCAACACAAAAATAATTTATCAATTCGGACCAGTAGTTCCAGAGATTAGCGCGTTCAAACAAACTCTTCAGCTTTATAATATTAGTATAGATTACACCAAGACTTAAGCAGCTCATTCATGATCAAAGTTGAATGACGCAAAACCATTATTAATCATTGCAATGTACTCTTATCTAATTGTTTTAAAGCTTAAATTAGAATGATTGCCGTGAGTTTGATAAAACTATCGATAATTCTATACCTTCCCGAGATACCAACCCGCACTCGACCTGCTTCGTAGATTACAGTCAACTCTCTCTCGAAGAGGCGTTTGTCCCAGCAGTGGGCAAATTATAGGTTAGTTATGCTTACTGAGATAAGAATAACATTGCAATAACTTACTAATGGTTTTACGTCGATCGTAAATGCCCTATCTTAACCATTTCTCCGAGACTCGTTGCATTTATTTCGGCAATTTTCTGGTAGTTGCCACTGTAGATTATGGGGTTAAAGGAATTGTAGTGGAATAGAGAGATCGAGTGTCTGGTTCGCAGCTGTGGTTGGTGGTCCGATATTAGCGGCTAGATCGTTTAGCTCGCGTACAGGTTATTTTATGCTATCTCACCTCATCTTATCGATCGATCGAGGTTCTTTAACGAGAAGTAAAAACCAATTCTGATTCTAGTCGCAGTTCCAATTTAATTATGTAATTAGAATGCTTTTATTGATACCGTAAGGGTCAATTTACATTGCCGCGGAATGAACTGCCATTGAATAGAAGCGAATTATTGTCACGATATTGTAACGAAGGGTAATGAATTTTATCTCAATTGTTTAATGTACAAACTAGGTATGAGCAGAAAACAGGTCGGGTGTCTCCCAGACAGATGTCGCCCATTTTCTAGAATTCCCGCAGGTAGCAGCTCGAATATAATTTGTAGTCTACAGCACATCAAGTTACCACAAACTGTCTAATTTTCTCAATAGATTTTGAACTTAACCCTCAACGTTTTAATGTTTAAAATCATTTGAATAAATTTGACAGTTTGGTATAACTCGATGCGCTGGCGACCGTACGTTAAACAATTGATATAAAGTCAATTATGCATTACACAATTAAAAATTGAGCCTAAGGGCTAGTCTCGATTATGAAGCACAATAATGTTAATAGGGTTTATCTGATGATAGAGGTAGTAACTTTATAGCATAGAAAGTATCAGCTAGAACTCATTTTATTATATGCCGTAATAACTTTATTCTTATCATTTAACTAGCTTTGTGACACATGCCCTTGATTTATCCGTTACTACTTTAAAGTTTCCTGTAGGGCCCTCCACGAATTCTACAAAACGGGAACGTTATATTCGCTCCAGAATTAACATAATAATAACGGATCCATTGTCCGGTGTCCGGTCTCGCTTCCGCCCGTTATCGTGTGGGAACCGTTTACCAACATTTGGGGAGAGCAAACAATTTAATAGGTCAAGGTTTCTCTACTTCATGAATGAAGCATTTTAAGTGGTAGATCATACGTTTAATTGAAGTAATTAATGTATGTTCAACGTTGTACTACGGGCGTACAAATATTTGTTTCCACATTGGTACCTCACTACCTGGAGTGCAAGGCGTGTTGTGAAATATTTTTTTGTTTCTACAGGATGTGTAGTTTTCTGCCTGTCTTTACAAGAATTTCCGTGTTACAATAACTTTGGTACTAATTTGGTTTTTGGTTATTTAAAGAAATATTACCCAACGAAATGTCGTAAACTTACCGTTCATCACACTATAATTTTGTTTAGAAACACTGTAGACTGTAGTCCAATGCAGTAGGTACGAATACGACGTGTAACTTTCTTTGAAACATTAATGTGTCGTCACGAAAGTGTGCAGGCGCACACTCCTAATCTCTTGCATATGATATGTATTACTTCCGGCGCTTTCACGAGCATGTGTCACTCAGGAATAAAATAATCCATGTTTCGAACTTTACCGTGCTCGTTTTATGTATGTGCTTACCAGAATTACCAAGAAATGAGTAGCTAGCTTTGTTAAATGTTCTGTTACTTAAAGTAGAAAGAATATTAAGCACACCGAGATAGTAGGTACAACATGTAAGGACTTACAATGATTTCTTTGAAAAAATACTATTCATCACGTTATAATAATACTATGCGCAACGTTAAAATGTTAACAAAGACAGATCACAGAACATTCATAACCTGTATAAAAACATTCAATTCAAAGCCACCTGCTCGGCCCTCGCCTCGCGTGTTGAATGATTTGTCATCAATTAAACATTAGTCACAATTAATTCATGGTTGCGGTGTGGCTTTTGATAGTGCGTACAATTCGGGGGAGGCGCTATTGTGCTGTAAGGGAGGGCGGCGCTGCGGCGCGCCGCGTCCCGGACGCGCTTCCGGTGCGCGTGCGTCGACGCGGAACGTCCCTTCCGCTTCACCCCCTTTGCCATTCAGTTTTTAGAATGAATAAAAGACAGCCGCACCGCAGCAATGATTTTAATTACCGCCGCCGGTTAAGCTTCCCCTGATAAGTTGTGGGAACAGCCCACGCCTCCAGCACATTATTTTCGTTACTAGGAAATTATACACAATAATCCGAATGATTGGAAACGGGCGCGCTATGAATTTATTTATCCTGTTGATAATTTTTGACGGTCCTCTTTGTTCAGTCAACGAATACCGCTACATATTTAGTTTTAAATAAAACTGGGATTTCCTGAAACTAATAAAGCGGTTAAAAATCTGTAGTTTCCGTTATGATTACACCTCCGATGAAGTAGAAAACGTCCATACGTTTCATTGTTTATCTGTAATGATAGTCTGTTTTGCTTGTTAATGAACGGAAGCGATAATGATTTAGTGACCCAAGAGGCGAGGCCACAGTGGACTGGCGGATATCGAAGGAAATGTCACGTCACTCGTCGAGTTCATTTAATGGGTTCTTTGTCTCGCGATACCTTATCACTGCACTTACTATGTGCCTCTGTCCAAACTATCTGTGCCTCGCTAACTATGTACTGATAATGTACCTACATATTAGTGGCTTGTGTATGCTTTGTGACTGTACTCCTTGGAAAAACGATTCTCTGCTGTTGACAAATGTGTTTAAGATAAAATTCTTTTAGGTGTGGCTAATTATTTAAAATTCCACAGGTAAAGTTTTGCTTTGCAAAAATATTTACCTTGTAGGAGGAAACTCCCTTTTTTAACAATCTTCTAAGAAATCGGACAGATTTTTAATTTTTCCCTTTTCCCATTCATCGCTATAATAAAAACCACAAATAAAACTGAGAACAACTAAAATATCACTATACGAACCGGCAATAATCGGCAACCAAAAAAATATGACGAGCGACTTCGTCGGGAGTCTCATAAAAATCGCTTCAGTAGCTCCACAACATTAAACGGAAGCTTTTAAGTGATAAATTGGTCCCGGAACTTCGTGGCACGTAAAATGATCATCGCCTGCGCCTGAACAGTCCCCGGCCGGAGTGGCGGCAGTCTTAAGTGCATTGCTCTGGTTTCTAACATGTGCTATTTTGTGCTCTCGACCCGACAACATGTATACGAATAAAGGTGTTCCGGAGTTCATTCAAAAATGCGTCATCGTGAGTCGACCTACTAAACACTCCGTGCAAATTCAATAAATTGATTAATTATAGGTTATATTGCGATAATGTAGTTTGCATAATACCAGGATGCATAGATAACAAAGTACTGTCAGCCGTGTCCTATATTTATGAGGATTAAGGCACATCACGAGGTGTAATAAATATAGCCAAGTCAATAGTACTATTGTTGGTTACGTATCCGGGTTATTGAATGAGTGGTCCCACCTAATCAATTCAACGTATTAAAATTAGAGGCGTGAAGTATGTGCAATAGCAAGTGAGCTTGGGCCGCCCCCGCTCAGCTGGTGCGGTTCCGCCTCCGGTTTATAAATACTGCGCCGGCGCCGGATGCGCCTGCGAGCCTGCCACCGAGGCACCGACTCGATACACTGCGAGCTTCTTATACCTACGTACACTCCAAACGAGTCAATAAACCCCTTTATTGAGTTATTATCGTGTTTTACAAATAGCTACACGTAATGTTCGGTATGGAAGTATAATTATTGTTTATATATTAGGGTTGCCAGAACTATATACAATTTTAGGGCACACAGCAACATTTTAATTACGGATTTTTTGACTTATCAAAATTATAATCTGGCACAAGAGCTTGGAGACTGGCACCAGCAAGGTGTGCTGTGTTAAGCCGTCGCTGTGGATAATGATACCGTAAATGAAATAAAACATACACATACCTACAAAATAATTACTCCATTTCTAAAAATATCTTTGCTTAAAAGTAGAGAAAAAACGTTTCACTAAATTCCATACTTTATTCTTCTGTTTTCATTTTTATAAATTAATTATAGCATTACAAATACAATAATCATTCCATTCTCATAAAGAATACACTTTCAAGTGTAGGCACGTGGTTTATTATTAGGCTGTGAGATGAGATTTCATCGGGAATGTCAAACTTTCTCCTTTGAAGGCAATCCCACGCACACGTCACTGTGCAACGGTCTTATATCATGAAACCAGCGTTGTTTACATACTAGAAAACTGAATAAGTAACTACGCTTTGCCTACTACTTTTAATACCCGCTTTTCCGGGATTGCATACACTACAAACCAGGAAATGCACTGCTGCCGTTCCAAATTTAATTTAATTCAGTTGTTACGTCCGTTTTGTTAGTCTGGCGATTGGTATTTATCTACCTCATAAGCAGTTGAAAACTATTGGCTGACGAAAGTCTTTGATTAGACTTGGAATGTTGTATCAATTTATAGCATTAATAAGATAGAGCTTCTCGAATACTAATTCTATTTAATTGAGCTATTTGTGTTGCGTTTAAGGGCCAAGAGCAATCATGTCCAACATTTGAATGGTTTTCCATTTAGATAAAATACAACATAATATAACGTTTTATAACCGTTTTCATGGAAGCGTCAGGCGCCGCAGTTCATTAAGTTGTTTTATTGCTTCGTCTGAACATTTTGTGTTACGCGGTTCTGCAAATCGACAAATTAAATCTACTGATTTAGCACCAAATCTGTTCCTATTTATCTTTAGTTTATTTTTCTTGATAAAAACATTTACCTACACGTGACCGGCATATCTCACCGGCTATTGGAAATATGGCATCACCATTACCAAAACAAAATATGAAAATACAATTATAAAATATATGTTTATAAAATTATTCAGTTAGCTGTGGGTGGCAATGCCGATACTCGTGTAAGACAGGCACCCCACGCGTCCACAACTAGGCTGCCACCCGGCTATAAATTATCGCTCAGTCGAAAACTTGATAACGATTGTCGGATTATTCAACAAATATTTACTTCGAATAACTTATCTCAACTCGAATCAGTATTACTTAAACCAATTATTACATTATTTTGTTTCAGTCCATTCTTCGGTGAGGAGTTCCAATTCGAGGTGCCGCGACGATTTCGATACCTTTCCATATACGTGTTCGATCGTGACAAACATCTCAAACAGGACAAAGTGCTCGGTAAAGTGGCCATCAAACGAGAAGATCTGCACCGGTACAACAATAAAGACCACTGGTTTGCGCTGCGACCGGTCGACGCAGACTCAGAGGTCCAGGGAAAGGCATACATCGAACTCACTCTCGAAGATTCCAGAAAGAGGTTACGAATGGAACCAAAGCCTCCCGACCCTGACCCTGCTACTGCAGCAGACAACTGCTCGACAAAAACAAAAGGAAATAACCTCGTAAGATTATCTGAATATTGTAAGGAGAGTATGAGGTTCGGTTCTTGTTCGAGTTCCACGAGCAAGAAGCTGCTGAGCGCGGTCGCGACGGAGCCTGCTCTGTCGCTGTCGCGCTCGGAGAGTTTGAAGGATCGGGCACAGTGGGCGGCGCGGACGAAGCCGCCCATGCATGCGATGCCTGAGTCAGACGCCTCGCCCACCCCCACCGCCGCTGACTACTGGTCAGACCCCGAGAGGCACTGCGCAGCGCGAGTAGGGCACGACACCCTACGCCTCAGAGTGCTGGAGTGCTCAGAGCTAACCACTAAGAATGGACAGTGTGACCCGTTTGCTCTCGTCACGTTATTGTATTCGAACGGACGAAGAGTTGAAAAACGTACGAAACCTAAAAAGAAGACTGTTAATCCACAATTTGATGAAATTTTTTGTTTTGATCTCGTTATGGACGCAGACCCGAAGGATAAAGATGGCTCACAAACGGTAAGTCAAGCTGGCCTTCAGTTTGTTTGAAAGAATCTTGATACTGATATTTGATATTTATTGAATTTTGTTTAATATTCCAGGCGGGGGTGGCTTGCGAAGCCAGAGTGTCGGTGTGGCATGACGGTGCGACGCCGATCTTTCTCGGCGAGGTGCGGCTCCAGCTGCGACAACCTTCGCCTACACCTCTACGTGCATGGTAAGAGACAAATCTATACATGGAACAATCGTAATGGGCGGGATTTCTAAGAACAGCTTTCACAACACTCTTCACAGCACTTGTACAGTACATATTTCGGGTGCTAGATATTATGACATCGTCCACCAGGATTACAATATTAATGCATCAAAATGTTATCTTGAGAGAATTCACAAATACTCTTTTGTATAAAAAAAAAATTACTAACCAGGTGTCTAAAATAAGATTTCCAAAAATTATTAGTAAGTGATGTGTTTCTAAAATAATGTTTGGTTACTAACGCGGAAAGTACTGTTTTTGAGCTTAACAGCGCACTGACGGCGTAAAAGCTCTTGGCCGTACTATGAGACAACATTGTGACGGTCATTAAACATCATTTTATTAAATTCAATCAATTCTTACTAAAACTGTATAGTTCTATACTATGTATAGCTTTTTGTTTGTATAAATATCTATATAACAAGAAACTATGATATCACCAGGTTCTTCCTAACGTCTCGCGCTGGTGGAGCCCTGTCCCGGGGCGCGACGCCGCCCGGCACGAGGCTGTCGGCCGCGGGAAGCGCCACGCTGGGCTCACTACGGTTACTGCTCCAGTACACAGTGGACCACGTATTCCCACTGCAGCACTATAGGACACTCGAGGAATTGTTTTTAAGGAGTGTTCATCAAAAGGTATGTTTATTATTTGAAACATTAGAATCTTTTGAATTCAAATAGTCAAGTTCTAAATGCGTGTATCTATAAGAATAATTAATGTCAATGTGGATGGAGAGGGCGAGGAAGATCAAAGAAATGATGAATGGGTTGTGTGAGGAATGATATAAAAGAAAAATGAGTGAATGATACAGTGCCGACTGATAGGAGAGAAATACCATATTTTGTTTAAAATAGTGTCCATGGAGTTTCTTGCCCGTTCTTCTCCATAGGTACCAACTGCTTTGGAATGGGCAACTAGCTTCATGTTTCTTACTGACCGACCCCTTGACACCTCAAAAGTGCCTGTAATTGGTTTATTTGAAATAAATACTTTAAGTTTGAAAATTGAAGAAAATAACGTGTTTCATGTATCCCAAGTAACATGAGACAAGGGCAGGAAGATTATGATTCTGGTTCGGTCTGCCAACAAGCTCTAAAATAATTATTATCTTACCCGAAAAGTGACATACAGAGTGTAGATTGATAGGGAGATGATATGTATTGTATGAACGACGGTAAAAATATGAAGGGAAGGGAAGAATTTTAAGGTAACAGCCCTAGATTGGAAAATAAAAAAACATTTTTTGCTGTTCACAAGTAAAAAACTAAAAATGGGACAAAGGCAGGCAGAAGAAGTTATCAACTAATAATAATAATAAACTAATTACATTTTCAGCCCATAACAGCATCGGCAGTGTACATACTGGGGGAGATAGTGTCGAGTAAGACGGACGCGGCACAACCCCTCGTAAGGCTATTCACACACCATGATCTCATTGTACCCATCGTCAAGGAGCTAGCAGATGCTGAGATTTCTGCGCTCACGTGAGTACCTGGCTTTATAGTGAGATATAACGCCTTTATTCTGTGTAGGGTTAGGCAGAGACGCTATACCTATACTTGCTGGATATATTTATTTTAGTGCAAGTGTTTGTTGTTTTTACTGTCGTTTAACAAAATGTATCTCCATGGGACCCCATGCTCTGACTTGAGTGTATTAAACGAAATTAATGAATGGATTAATTTTTATATATTTAAATAACATAGGCAACTTACAGCAAATACAAACAGATGAAGGATAGTACAGACGCCAGCACAAGCTATCCCTAACTGTCAAATTTTCTCAATTAAAAATGAACCTTATGTCTTTGCAATAAAGTTGAAATACTATCAAAGAAATTTGACAGATTGTATATTTATTCTAGTGCAAGTGTTTGTTGTTTTTACTGTCATTTATCAAAATGTATCTCCATGGGACCCCATGCTCTGACTTGAGTGTATTAAACGAAATTAATTAATGGATTAATTTGTATATATTTAAATAACATAGGCAACTTACAGCTAATACAAACAGATGAAGGATAGTACAGACGCCAGCACAAGCTATCCCTAACTGTCAAATTTTCTCAATTAAAAATGAACCTTATGTCTTTGCAATAAAGTTGAAATACTATCAAAGAAATTTGACAGATTGTGGTAACTTGATGTGCTGGCCTCTGTACATTAGTCTGAAAGTCAATTACAGGTCTCCACTTATAAAATGCAGAAAAAAAAGTACTTTCTAAGGCCATACGGCATACACCAAGTAACTATATACTACAGCATAATAACTATAATTATTAAGTTTTCATTTTACCAAATACTGCTAACTAGTTCTAAATTGTCGTCGTCAAATATAGTTATTGTTAATAAGACTGTGAAAATGAATAATTGCGTCTGAAATAAGCTATGATACAAATTAACTGGGTCCAAATACATTGTTACGATTGAGGGCACACGTGAATTATGTTGAATTACTATCATTCCGTGCAGTCCTAATCATAATAATTGATTGTAAACAGCGTCCGGCGCATGAGTAAGCCTCTACGTCATCTTCGCTCTTATCTCGCTATCATCTCAGCTGACTTACTCCCCAGTTTCCACTACCGGTCGATACCGTTGTTATTCTGTAATATATATGATACTAGCTGCTCCCGCTGCTCTGCTCCTATTGGTCTTAGCGTGATGTTACATAGCCTATAGCCTTCCTCGATAAATGGACTATCCAACAGAAAAAGAATTTTTCAGTTCCAACCAGTAGTTTCAGAGATTAGTGCGTTCAAACAAACAAACTCTTCAGTTTAATAATCTATATATATAAAAGAAAGTCGGGTTTGTTCCCTCCATTATAACTCGAGATCTGCTGGACCAATTTTCATGGTTTTTGTTTCGTTGGATTTGCCTCCGCCCTGAATAGCAGAATACATTTTTAATATTTTTTTTTTTTTTTGGTAGGTAGTGTAGGTAGGTAGGTAGGTAGGGTAGGTAGGTAGGTAGGGTAGGTAGGTAGGTAGGGTAGGTAGGTAGGTAGGTAGGGTAGGTAGGGTGGGTATGCTTTTATTTATAAATTTAAGAATAAGATGGGTAGGTAGGGAGGTAGGTAGGGTAGGTAGAGTAGGCAGGTAGGTTGGGTAGGTAGGGTGGGTAGGGTAGGTAGGGTGGGTAGGTAGGGTAGGTATCACAGTTAAGACAGGACAACGTCTGTCGGGTCAGCTAGTATTAGTATAGATTTTCTTTAATGTATTGGGTAAAACCTTTTCTTTTTCACTCTGGCGCCATCATATGCTATTAGGCCTTCCCAATGCTTAGACTGTCTGTTAGTATGTTCTGTGCTTATCCCAAAAAGATCTACATTTTGTTTATGTAGGATGTCTTCGTAAATTTGATTAAAAGTACTGCGTAAAAATTGATCTTGAAAGGCATACATTTATAAAAGCCTTAGTAATAGAAGTATTTTGTTCCAATTCTTTATTCGTAGTCTAGAGAAAATAAATTGACTTTTTCACCCAAAATAATAATAGATAAAGAAGAATATATATAAAAAATTTTTGAATTTCTTCCAGTGACGCAACAACAATATTTAGAGGCAACACCCTCGTTTCAAAGATGATGGACGAAGCGATGCGACTGAGCGGTGCATCCTACCTGCGGTCAGTGTTGCGGCCAACGTTGGCGGCAGTGTTGGCCGAGCGACGCCCATGCGAGATTGACCCCGCGAGGGTCAAGCCCACTGCTGCCGTGACTGCCAACCTCGCCAATTTAAAAGACTATGTTGAACGGGTAAGTCTAGTTCATAGTACCTTACAGACGTGTCCTGTCCACATTTCAATTATTCATACGGAATCCCAATATATTTATTTCCATTTTCCCGGCGTTTTTAATTTTTTTCTTTTAAGAACCGGACTACATATTACGAACATTTTAAAATACAGATTTGCGAGCCGTTCTGAAGTGATGCCCTTACCAGCGAACAGAATTTCATTGTTATTATATAGAAAACTAGACCTATTTATATATTTGTTATGATCATCATCAAAGAGCAGCCTTGCCCAATGCTGCCCTTTGTTACTTTACAAAATGCAATATTCCAAAGTCGTCATTTCCATGTTAGGAGAGTGAAACACTTAAATCCAACAAGTATATAGAGCTTCGTCACAAATAATAAAATTAATGTTGTAGGACTTTATTTATACCACAAACATTTGAACCTAAAAGTGCAGATATTAAGTTGCACCAAAACACTTGGTTCTTTACCTTCTGCATCTGGTTCAAGAGTAAATTTAAATTAAGATTAATGTATATGTGATTATTTAATCAATTCATGTTACCTGCAATCGCCTGAAACACAGGGTTACCTAGTTCAGGCCCAAAACAATGAATTTGACATTGATTTACGAACACTGTATTTAACGGTAGTCCTCGTTTTGAATAAACTTATTATTATTATTACTATCCCTTATATTCAATTGTTTATTTACCTATCAAATTAAAACTATGCAATTCTGAAAAACATTATCGTACTGTTACCAGGTATTCGCAGCAATAACCTCATCATACGCCACATGCCCTACCGCGATGTGTCGCCTCTTCGACGCATTGCGACAGTGTGCCGCGCGACACTTCCCACGCAACGCCGAGGTGCGGTACTCCGTCGTGTCAGGCTTCATCTTTCTGAGGTTCTTCGCGCCGGCCATCCTCGGGCCCAGGCTCTTTGATCTCACTACGGAACAAATTGTAAGTAATAGCATTGACTGTACCTATACTTGAATATATAATCTACTGACGGCAGAATTCACAAATAAAACTGAACGCGATCAGCGCGTAAAACCTGTTTAAGAGTTGTCAGTGTCATTATTTTATATAGAACCAGCTGCTCCCGCGTGGTTTCACCCGCTGCGCGGCTCCTATTGGTCGTAGCGTGATGTTACATAGCCTATAGCCTTCCTCGATAAATTAACTATCCAACACAAAAATATTTTTTCAATTCGGACCAGTAGTTCCAGAGATTAGCGCGTTCAAAGAAACAAATTCTTGAGCTTTATAATATTAGTATAGATATTGATACTGAAGGCTCTTGAACGCGGTTTAGATGCGTTCAGTTTGATTGGTGAAATTGGCACTTAATTTTTGATCCATTCACTGACCGACAACGCACAGCCAAAATAGCTGGACCTAGAAATAGGAAATGTTCTTAATAAAGATTCCTTATGCAAGGAAAGTGAACACTAAGAGAGGATTTAAAAAAAAACAGGTGGAGTTTGTATCATCATTATTCTCCTGCCCTTATCCCAATTTATTTGTATGGAAGTTCGAAATTTTATCCATATAAAATCGGATAATTTAGATGTATTGCCACTTAAATAAAACAAATATGTCAAACCCTTTTCTATTCTTCAGATAAAAGTTATCAGACGATTGAAAAATCGGCCCTTAACCAATTATCTACATTAGCATTACGAAGTATAGTAAATTTTTGCTCGACGGCTGCAACAGAAACTCCTTCCTAAACAATAATTAATTGTTTGCAATGGACGTTGAACTTAGTCATGTATGTCATTGACGTGACTCCAAAATTTCATTATTACCTAAGGTTCTGAATTTAATTATCATTGTTTTTATGCAAGCAGAAGAAGTATGATATGAAATCTGATGTTATTTTTTTTGCAACACATTATGGTTTTCATATCTCTATTACTTTACTGATAATGAATGTCGCTGATGCCATAAGATCGTCGCAGATATATCAGCTCGACACGGGATCGACTCCGCCTCAACTCGACCCGTCCATATATTCTATGAAAATCCATACTGCACAGGCTCAACACGGGATCGACTCCGCCTCAATTCGACCCGTCCATTCATTCTATGAAAATCCATCCTACACAGCATACTAATCAGTAAAGTAAGAGCTTCGGGCACTCCCTACTGAACCGCAGTGCCTTGGTCAACTACAATAATATTTGTTTTTCCCAGGACCCACAAACAAACCGGACGCTGACATTGATCTCGAAGACCATCCAGTCGCTGGGCAACCTCGTCAGTAGCCGGTCAGCGCAGCAGGTGTGCAAGGAAGAGTATATGGCTGAACTGTACCGCAGCTTCTGCACGCCAAGACATGTACGTAATACCATTGTGAACGTTGGCAACGTCGCAAATAGCTGTCAAATATTGCGCTGTGATTAACCCTTACCGTCCAGTCGGATTAATACGACAAATAAATAAATATTTCGGGCCCATGCCGCCTTTTTTTTTTAAGGCTGGGAAATCATCCAATGACTTCTCCCGCTCTGGGTGGAGCGGAAGGGAGTGTCAGACTCTTACTGACTAAAACCCATCCACGTTCCTTTCTTAGCCCTTTATGTTCCGGGGTAGCGGTAACCCTTTCGGACAATCCCGCTTAGGCCCTTGCCGCCTGAGACGTGTTTATACGACTGAGAATTTATGTTCGGTTTTTCGTTTTTACGTTATTGCAAGACCCTATTCCTCGACGGTATTTATTTGTCGATTTTTAAACTAGGCGCTGGCGGCACGGATGATATAAAACCAAGCGGTCAGTAGGTTAATTAATCAGTATTAATAAATTAGCAAATCGTTTTAAAAAATATGGCTTACAAAAGGATATCCCGCAAACTTCAACTAATTGAACATTACAGGTGCAAGCAATAAAGCAGTTTCTCGAAATAATCTCCACGAGTACCGACACACAAAACAACAACATACAAGAAACGCCCGTGCTGCTGAAAGAAGGGTGAGTTTTTATCGCTTTTGAATGTCCAACTTAACTTACTAAACTTGTATGGAGGCCAGCACATCAAGTTGCCCCAATCTGTCAAACTTATTTGATAGTTTTCAACCTTATTACAAAAGTATAAGGTTAATTTTCAATTGGGAAAATTTGACGGTTTGGGATAGATGAGCTGGCATCTTGAACTTCTTGAAACTAGTGCATATTCTGTTGAACTCCGTTTTAAGTGCCAAGAGAATCAACAGCAATGTAATTTCAATAAACATTTAACATTATTTTGATTTTTTGTGCATCTTTGGATTAGAGTGGGGTATGTATGCTTAGTTTATTTTTACTCTGTGCATCTGTCGTCAGTGTAACGTCGGCAGATTGCGCTCCTCCATCAATGTTGTCGGCTGATATTGTTTCATTGGGCGTTTTAATGAACTTTATGGCTAATTCTAACGTACGCCGTGTATAGACAATCCAATTGTTCGCTTGATGTGTAGTAAGCTTTCTTTATGCACCGCCAAAGCATAATTCCTTGAAGATGTGCTAGTAACAGATACTAATAATGATGATAATGTTTCAGAACGATGATCAAGCGTTCGGAAGGAGTGCGCGCGGGCGCTGGGTCGCCTCGCCGCCGCTGGACGCGCGCCGCGCAAGCTCATGCCAAGCGGAGACATTTTAGACTCACCAGGTAAACACTTCTTACCTTCACAGTCTCGTTCTGATATAGGTCTGATAACAGGGTCAAAAAATAGAAATTATATTTAGTCCGTCAGTCAGATAATACAAAAATATTAGACACATATTTTTTGCTTTATCATATTAACAAAAATTGACTGAGATAGAACGCATTAAAGTTGGGGAGGGGGCTCGCTACATCACAAGTAAGTATTAAAAGTACGTACTCGTGACGTCATGCCACATTTCTACTCGGAACTATCAGCGTAATCTTTGCATTACGTAAAAAAGAAAAAATACGTGTCCACTATTTTTTAATAATCTAGCTGACCGGACTAATAAATAAATTTCAGTCATCATAAACGAAGCCTGTTAAGATTAAATAATTACGCAATCATTTCTTTGAGGGAATTTTAGTACTTTAGATATGGTTTTTTTAAAGTTTAAAATGAACATTATATTGTTGTTACAGCGGCGAGTTGTCATGGTCGCGCACAGGAGCTCGTGCGAATGCCCAACGTCTGGCGCTGTCTGGCGTGTTGGCCGTGGCCGCCGTGGACGGGCCGCCCGCCGGCGCGCAGCTGGGGGCCAACAACATCTTCCAGATAGGTATGTGCACACCTCATTTACTGCATATACTCACCTCAATTACACAGACATTTTAAAGATGATCCAAATTAACCATATTTTGAACTCTTGACACATCGCAAAATAAGTTTTGGGTTTATAAAAGTTTACTTTTTCTTTACTATCGATTCGCTAAGAAGAAGAAATGGCCTGTAATTATCCAGTTGTATAATTTTAACATTATGTATTCCAGTGCACCGCGATCGCGTGCTGTTCGTGCAGGCATCGAACTGCGTGGAGCGCGCGGAGTGGATGCGTCTGCTGAGCGCGCTGTGCCGGCACTCGCCCGCCACGCCGCCGCACCGCGGCTACTACGCCGACTGCGAGTGGACCTGGTGAGACACACGATCAAAGTTCCACTAAAAGTGATGATAAAAGTAGACAGCTTATCGTGCAAATTATAACCCATATTTTTTGTATCCACAGTTGCGGTCGCACGGAAGCAGCGGCGGAAGGTTGCGGCGGCCCGGACGGAGCCTACGAGCTGACGGAGTCCGGCGCGCGCGAGGTCCGGCGCGGCGGGGCGGCGCTGGCGCTGCGCCTGGACCCGGCGCGCGACCTGCAGCGCCTGCACGCGCTGCTGGTCAGCCACGCGCACCGCCTGGACGACCGCCTGCACCGCCCGCAAGGTAACTGTACTAGAGCTCACGCAGTCCGGCGCGGCGGGGCGGCGCTGGCGCTGCGCCTGGACCCGGCGCGCGACCTGCAGCGCCTGCACGCGCTGCTGGTCAGCCACGCGCACCGCCTGGACGACCGCCTGCACCGCCCGCAAGGTAACTGTACTAGAGCTCACGCAGTCCGGCGCGGCGGGGCGGCGCTGGCGCTGCGCCTGGACCCGGCGCGCGACCTGCAGCGCCTGCACGCGCTGCTGGTCAGCCACGCGCACCGCCTGGACGACCGCCTGCACCGCCCGCAAGGTAACTGTACTAGAGCTCACGCAGTCCGGCGCGGCGGGGCGGCGCTGGCGCTGCGCCTGGACCCGGCGCGCGACCTGCAGCGCCTGCACGCGCTGCTGGTCAGCCACGCGCACCGCCTGGACGACCGCCTGCACCGCCCGCAAGGTAACTCGGCGCGCGACCTGCAGCGTCTGTGGACTTCTTTCCGTTATTTTATATGTAAAATATATTAAATTAAATTATTACAAAGAGTTTTATTTATTCTTATTTATATTTTTTTTCACAGAGGGTACCAGCGTAGAAGAGCGCGAGGCCGAAGCTGCGACTTTACGAGAACTCCAAGAGACTATGTTTGACCTCGAGCATCGGCACCGCATATACCGGCGGTCGCTCGCCCGAGAGACCAAGTACGGCAGTAAGCAGGCGCCCATCGGCGACGACAACTACCTGCACCTTGCTGGCGCTGTGGGCGACGGCGGGCCCTTCTTGTGGCGGGCCTGGCGCGGCGACGCCTCGCCCAGCGTCGACCTCGATGGCAAGACTCTACCGCTGCAGGCCTGCCTCGACATCGGCTCCAGCACCGAGTCGCTCAAACTGGCGCGACACGCCGACGAGCGCTCTTCCGGCAAGTCCACCAAGTCCACCGGCAGTGGCTACCTCACCATGTCCTGCATAAAGCACGAGCCCTCAGAGGACAGCGACGCGTCCGCAGAGCGCCCTGCGCGCCCTCCCAAACCTGCGCGGCTGTCACCTGCGCGTGCGCACGTGGCGGCCGGCGCGCCCGTCTGCGAGTACGTGCACGTGGAGCCGCGCCCGCCCGAGCGCCGGCCCCGGCCAGAGACGTCGCCGGCCGAGCACGACGTCGCGTACCGCTGCAAGGAGTACGAACTGATGGCGGACTTCATGAGCCACGCACGTGACGACAGCCCGCCCGCAGTGCCGCCGCGCGGGCACGCTGCGCGCGCGCGCCCTCCGCCGCGCCCCGCCGAGCACGACGCGCCGGCGTCGCGCCTCGCCGAGCTCGATGTGCAGCTGCCGCGCGCCGGCGAGCACGACGTGCCGCCCCCTCGCAGTGCGTCCTCAGCCAGCCTGCCGCCGCACGACGACTGCGCACGCACCGACACCATCTCCACAGACGACAGCCTGCTGGACGAGCTGCAACGCGACGCTTACTGCGTCCTTAAAGTGTGTGAGGACGAGTCGCCCGCACCGGACGCAAGCCTCGCCTCCCTAACGCCCGCACCGGACGCCGGACCGTTCTCCAGAGTCTGCGCTCAGCGGAAATCCAATCCGATCAAAAGCCAGACGACCTCGACGCGACCGCTGAAGACCTCCAGCTCGACTTCTAACGTCCACGATGCGGGCTCGTCGTCGTCGCGGCCGTTCGCCGAGCGCCTGACGCCCTTCTTTCTAAAGAGAAAGTCGAAACCGCCAGAAGAGGCGCAGACGGCGCCGCGATCCACACGAAAGGAGGAAAATCTCATAGGACGGCTGACGCCCCGCTTCGGTCAGTCCAGACTTTATGGGCGGGGACAGTCGCTCGAACTGGCGCCGCCGGAGGGCCGGACGAAACGGATCGAGCGGTCGGCGACGACCGTCAACATCCCGACGAGGCCCATTAACTCGTCGATCGTGGCCAACCTCAAGTTCCTGAGCCTGCACCGCTACGGCGCGCAGGCGGGCGCGGCGGGCGCGGAAGGCGCGGGCCCGGAGCCCGAGGCGGCCTGGCGCCGCACGTCGCTGCTGGCGGCCGCGTCCAGCGACATCAGGCTGTAGCGAGCGCCGCGACTGTGTCTCGGAACGCGCGGCGGGACTGTATATTTTTAGAATAAGGTTGTATTTATTTCTATATTTTTCGAGATCCTTTTCGTCGACCTGAAGTGTGTGCCTCCTCTAGATAGTAGTCTATTTCTGGAAGAAAGCCGGTACGTTTAAGTATATTATGATATGGTAGCGTTAATGCGTAAATACTCAAAAGGTGCCAAGTGTTGTGCGACTCCTACGTCGACGTCGAACGAACTCTCATTCCTGTAGCACGATAATATTGTAAAACTCTAAACATTGACATTACATTTTTTATTTGTTTAGTATGATTGGTGTCCTATCTAAACTTGAACCTAGCGATACGTTGTAGCGTATTTTTATATATTTTTTAAATCGTTTAGTATGGAACTAGTTGAAAAGTGCATGTATTTTCGCACAATTACATTTAATAAAAACTTACTTTAAAATAAAACATAATGTGTTCCGTTTGCCATCCGAGCGAGCGTGATTCTATGCATAAAGATTATTTCCAGATCCTTATACATTGTCCAAAAATATTAAAGTTTTTTGTGTTTCGCACATAGTTTCCGAACCATTTGCCCAACCATAAATAGTTTGTGTCTTCCTATTTACTTGCATGGTAGACACTTAGCGAAATGTAACTAGCACACAGTGAACTCTATAAAAATGGAGTCCAGATGTTAAACGGAACACATCATAACAATTTCAGGTTCTACGAGCAATTTTAATACTGTTACAAAGTAACTGTAAATATTTTTTAAATTAAAAAAAAAATCTGCACTGCTTCTTGACAAATTGTTACCTTTCCAATTTTAGCGTAAACGTGTACTTAAGTTTGATATTACCGATATCATAAACTTGTCAACTAATTACTCATAAACCTGTTATTGTATTAACGATTTTTTAAATATTACCCATTATGTCAAATTATGGCCTTAGTGTTATTACGCCTACAGTAACGGCCTTCAGGTTAAAACACCATTTACTTAAACTGTGATTCACTTTACAAACTGAGCTCATATGTTAAATTATCGTAATAATATTTTAGTCTGTACATATTATATAATTAGTCAATTATAAAACAAAACAGAAACTGTATCGAATATTCGCACAGGAAGTTACAATTAGTTTTTGATTATGTATGAATAAATTTTGTCAAATAATTTCGTTTGCCGTTGTACTGCCAAACAAGTTACTAATGTGATAGTTCTCGAGGCAAATATTGCGTGGGTTCAACAAGTGGGCGAGACCCTGAAGGCCACAGCACGCCGTAGAAAGTAGGGTACGGTGTATATTACGACTGCTGTTCTATTTTTAATTACATTTAATATTAATATATATAATGTAATGGGTTTGGGGACAGTACCATTCCTAAGAAAAACAATTCCAATGGTTTCATATTGTTGTGATTCATTTAAACTTATCTCGATTTGTTAATTTTCTTTAACTCACTTATAAGTACCTAACTAAATTATAAATAGTAACTTATAAATTAAGCTATGCTCTCCTGTTGGTGCTAAATACTTGTTGTAATTTAAATAAAACTAATTTACTTGTACTAAAATTATAAGTATATTTAAAATTAGAATATGTCAAGAGAAACAGTATTCCTTGGCAGTATAACGGCATGGCTACTCGTTTATAACTCAATTGGTATTTTACGTGCGTTATTGCCTTTTTTAGAAGAATAATTTACATTATAAGAAGAAATACATATTGTACAAATTAATACGACGTGAAAATATATAATGTTATTTATTTCCACCTAGGTATTTTCATTTTGTTAATAAACCACATAAGTTCAAATTATTTCAAGTGTTTTTGTCTTGTATCCGCAAAGGTAGCCCGCGGAATTAAATTTTTCTTGCGTTTTTTGCAACTTGCAGGTCAGTGTCGGGTTGTATCTTCATCAAAATATGATCCGCGACCATAAGGACACTTATCTTCATAGACTTTTCTTGGTTAATATTGGTAAAATAGTTAAAATTGCCTTTCTTCATCTCGTGTTTGGCATTTAGATTGCTTGTACAAGGAACGGCTCAGCTTCTGCTCGGTTTCTAAACCGCGCCTTTAAAAAAAACGTTTCCGTCTACATGCTTCCATAGTGATCCATACGGGAGTCACGACGTACTTATGGCGAATAAAGAGCAGTTCAAGGCAAGAAAAATTACTGTACAAAGGGCCTAAGGCGGCTTGCGATAGGAATTGACTGGTATAAAACATCATGTAAGAAAACGTGTGCATAACTCCAGCTTATATAGGTACATAATATGATGAACCTGGAGATATGCACATCTGGCAAACAGTGGCGTAGCGTGGACTAAAGATAACGTGAGCGATATTAAATACTGACCTTGTAACTTATTCGTTGCAAATAAACACTAGCAACTATATCGACTCAACCCCTCACCCTAAGTTATAAGTTTTAGACCCTTTAATTTTTAAAGGCATCCACAGTAAAATCCAACCACTCAGGATGATTTGCATGATTCAATTCCCAAAAAAAACCTGTATCAATTTCTTTCCAGAAGTTGTTCAGAACACGCCCCTAGGACCGTGACCATTGTTTTGACAAAACCATGGAAAATACGCCCGAAGAAACCGCTCAAGTTGTTACGCCCTTTCAACAGGGACTCTGGTAATTGCTACTCAGCTGCATTTAAGCCAATCTACTGTACCTAGGTGTAAGGAAGATTCTAAGAGACCGATGCTTTCAACTGGAGACCGAGATCCAGCTGTCACCGATTCACCTCTGAGGGAGACGGTCGTGTCCTTGTTCAGCGGCCCATAGGGTGGCAGGACTGGCAAAATGTCACGGGCCCCCGGCCCCCCCGGCCTGACGGGCCCCCCGGCCCGAGAGGCTGCGAACTCAATAGTGACCTAGAATTTTTGACAAAATTTAGTAAAAAGTATAAATTTGGGGCCCCTTGCAATGGCTTTGCCAAGGGCCTGAGATGGTATAGTTACGCTGTCCTTGTTTCTACTTCACTGTGGTGCAGGAACTTTCAGCAAATGGCCAGTACGGGGCAGTGGTCCAACTGCTCTGTTCAAAAAGTTGCACTATGGGTCCTTACAAGGGGCAGTTGTCCAACTTTAAAAATTGACTGGCGCTTTTCAAACAGCTGCGTATGGCAGCGGCTCAAATGATATGAGCTGGAATTTTTTAGAAGGGAAAACTGAGCTTTTTGTGCCTGGGGGAAGAAGGGCTGACAGTTATCACTACGTCATGGATATTCTCTTCTCCAAAGGGGGTAAAGATGACATCAGGTAGGTAACAAATCTATGCAAAGTTTCAACTAAAAATAAATTAGGCACTCATAGAATTTATTAAAATGTTTGTTTTCGTAAGTCCAAATTATAACAATCCTGTCACCGCACTACGAGGATCATTATCTAAATTGATAAGAAATTGATGGGATTAAAAGAGACGACAATGCGGAGAAGCACGAGTGGTTGGATTGAATTTGTGAATTTTCCCATAATTAAATTTCCAACATAGGTATATTATAGGATTTAAAAACCGTCACCACATAGTTTGTGCAATTATATTCCCATGGTTTGGTTTGTGTGTAGCCTTAGGGGCGCTATCGTGCGAGGACTTGGAAAACTTTGTGTTTTTTTTTGTTGCTCATAGTACCCCTAAGCGTATACTCTATAACTCCTAGAAGAAGAGCATGTTCGAATTCACAAGGGCATCGTTGAAGCGTTCGGACAACCAAACGTTAAGTGAAGAAAAGTTTTCTGTACTTACAACCCTGGTACTGAACTCTGCGTTCCACAGACTAAGTAGCTACGATCCTACGATCATCGGCATCGATGGTACATATTATATGATCGCTACATGATCGCTACGATCAAAACGATCATAGACAATTCGCATTGCTTTCTTTTGAAGTCTTATCTTGCTTGTCTTCGTTTTCGTTTTTCATGAATGCTAACCTACCATTGTGAAAATTATATTTTTACCTATTCAGAATACGAATACAAAACATCGAACCAAAATAAGAAAGTTTAACCATGGCGGATTCAGTTAATATGTCGTTAGGTAAGTAAATAACTACGTAATGTTCGAACATACTGAATTATCAGGTCTATTTTTGGATATTAGTAAGATTTCTGATGATTTGAATGCTATTATTTATTTGTATGTTATTATAAATAAATTAATTATTTATCTGTACATAATAAATGTCCTCATTTTGTTTAGATGAAAATGAATTTGTGCACCCGCCAACTCCATGTCTGTTTGTCATCAATAAATATTTAATTGAATGAAAATGTGTTTGACATAGAGATTACGTTTCAGATGAGATTATTAAACAAAACAGATCAAGTAGATCTCGTGGAAGAGGTGGCGGAAATTTCCGCGGTCGTGGTGGTGGCAGAGGTCGCGGTGGCAGAGGCCGTGGGCGCGGAGGCGTTGCTCGCAGTCGCTCACAGACGAGGCCAAACACGCCTAATGGAGCCAGACGTGGCCGTTCGCGTTCGCGAGGCCCCGGCGTAGGGCGAGGCAGCAGGTCTCAGTCAAGGGCTCGTTCCCAGTCCGGCAACCGCTCTCGCTCTAGACAGCGGCGCTCAAACTCTCGCGCTAGGTCGGCATCAAGATCTCGTTCTCAACTCAGAGGATTGACACCAAAAGGAAGAGCTGGATTGGAAGATCAGTTGGTTATGCCTCATCTAGTGAGAGGTGGCCGAACTAATAGAGGTACTTTTAGGTTTACTAACCCATAGCAAACCCATACTTTTGTGGGTTTATCACCATTTGATAAGAACTTACTCCTCATCAGTATTGCATTTTGTTACTTTGAAAGTTATGTATATGACATTTTGATGCATGTGAAGAACCTTTGCTACTTACATTTTATTGTTATACTCAAGCCAATGGGAGGGGGGAGGAGCTTTGTAGTTTCAATCCTCCCAAAAAATAAGGGAGATTTAACCCCCAAACCTCATTACAGAAGTTGTTCCTTATTGCCTCTGGATCGGAGCATTCAATCTGGGATACTCCATCCTCTATTATTGAGTAATGTATTCTATTTCGCACAGGCATATGTTATAAATCTGAAAAGCTATACTCTTATTTGTATTGACTCGGAATTTAATAAATTCCTGCAATTTCAGCGTTATCTGAGACTCTTTAACCTATTCCACAGAGAGGGTGTTAAAAGTGCTTGCTTTTCCTGCATTCTACTTTTTCTGACTTTACTGCATAGTTGCATACACCTATAAAGTTACTCCTATATCCGTATGAATGGCCATGAATAACCTAACTTATTTAAAGCGGAACAAAAAAAATCAAGCTTGCTATCCTCACTCTTGCATTCAATATTTTCATAGTGGCCCCATATATCATAATGGCTTTAAATGGACAACCCCTTTTTTTTGTCACAATAAAATTGCAAAGTGGCAGGAAGGAAGAAACAGGGTTTTATTAAAATTTATTATAACTAAACTCTTTATCAATGTGAACTATGTAAAAAATAATAATGTTCAGCAAAAAGATTGGCAACCCATGCATATCCACATGTTGTTGTATGATATAATTCAATATGCAGACATAGATACTGAATACTGTTTATGTATATGTAATGGTATGTGAGGAAATTGTACTTTATGTATTAATAATTCATAAAAGCAATAGAGGTGAAATTTATTCTAAGACAAGTATTTCTGTTTACAGGAGGCATGCGTGGCAGACTGCAACGTGGGAATTCAAACACAAATCTTCAAAGCGATGTTCATAGTAGACTTGGTGTTACAACACGAAGAGGAATGAACAACATCCGACGACCTCTGGCCGTAGCCAAGAGGGGAATCTCGAAAAGGGGACGAGGTTTGAGTACTGGCAATAGATATAGTGCAATAGGTTTGAGATCAGACCAGATTTTAAAAGAGCAACATGAGAATATGCTACTTCGGAACCATGTCATAAAATCTCAAACATTCACACGCTCCAGGAACAACTCTTTCAGTATGTCACCTTCTCAATTAACTGTCAGTATTGCCAACAATTTCGCAACAAGGCGTCGTAACAGTGTTGGTAGTGCAGGCTACTTGAATAGACAGAGTCTAGCAGAGTTGAATAATCAGTTTGATGGCTACAATACAAGAAAAGGCCCTGGCAGTGTTAAATCCATGGGTTCCAACAGATCCCGCAGGTCCAACAGATCTAACAGGTCCAATCGGTCGAATGCTAGTAGGGGATCTAATCGCTCGAGGGGCCGTGGCGGCAATCGTGCAGAGGGCCGGAAGTTTGTACTAACACTGAATACTAAACTGCAACAAGAGATCGCTCATCTTCAAGGTAAAACATATGGTGTCAGTGAGGCCCCCTCTGGTATAAATAATTTTTCGGTGACGCCTACAGCTACTGAACAGTCATTACATCTAAGATTTGCTGCTTCTTAAATTAGGGGATTGATACAATAAGTTGTGATTTGTTATCTTTAAGTACAGATTGAACTAAAAACTGTGTATGCTAATTAAAACTTTGGAAGATAGTGACAGTAAGTTGATACATAAGTGAAATCCACTGAGTGGGAGGAGCTGTATAAAATTTAATTCATCTTAGGTTTAAATCATGTTAGTTTTAAGATAATATCCAAGTTGCTAAATTGGGTACCTACCTGCTGAAATGTAACTAGGATTTTAGCAAGCCATTGAGATGGATGTATAATATTCTGTTTTCTTAATTTTTGCAATAAAAAATTTTATTGTGCTCTTCTGAAACTTGCATACTTTGTGGCAGTGTATTTGCGGCTTATTTGTTAAACATAAATTATCTAAAATAGAGAAGAATGTAACTTAATTTGAAGTTTGTGGCTTTACTAAATCTATTGTTTTTTTTTATCTCTCCTTAAATTTATATGGATTGCATGAATAATACATTAATGTAACATGTTTTACATCTCATGTCACCTTCAAGGTGTTTTCAGCCAATGTTGTATATTAAGTTAGGATACTTGTATTTTGCATTGTACACAGATCTAACAAAAATAGTGTAAAATATTCCAATTGGATGGAATATTGGAGTGGAGTGGTGTGGAGGTCGGAAGTTACCCACGGGAGCATACTGCCGGGATATGATCAACACCAGGTCATGGTATATCCGTGTGCCAATTTCAAAAACAGAGAGTTAAACGGGGTGAATCGGAACGAAACTTTAAAAGGGATTTTAACATTTAAATTATATAGTTTTTGGCACAATGTACTCTGTTTTTTATAATTAACAATTAAGTGCCCTTGTTGGCAACAAACTATATTATCTTAATGGTGAAATCCATTTTGAAGTTTCGCCCTGACTCACCCCTGCATCCCGATTCATCCATGGTACTGTCGCATTTATGATATTCCCAAACTGAACATCTTCCATATTCAGTTTTTAGTCGTCATTACAAATTCATGTACCACACCACTGTCTGAAGAATTTTCAATTAGGTGTGGTGGATTACAAGCTTGTTAAAGATGATAAAGTTTTTGTTTACCCTTAAAATATTTTATGCTATTTATGTTAGATATTTATGTTAGATATTTGCGGTTAGACAGGTACCTGTAAAATAACTTGAAGTGTTAGTCTCTTTTTAGACGCGGACCACCGTGTCCTAACCAAAAGCGATCCTCGTGCGACCAGCCGCGAATCGCGATTGTACGTCAAAATTCATAAAAGCATGGGGTAGAACGCGTGCTCGCGCGTTTATTGCTTTTGGTTAGGACGCGGGATGAAGTCGCATCCTCAGGCTGCCCGGCGCGCGACATTATTTTAGTGTACTGTGTGATTAGATAAGAGTATGAATAATTTCTCAGTTTACCCATACACATCAGCGCCGGCTGACTGAATGCTAGAACGTGGATTATAAGATCTTTTTGCCATTACGATTGATAGATATAAAATTTGTCATCAATCTACATTTTCAGATTTCTGTATGACATGCAAGAAAACTAATTTCAGTTTTTCATTTATACATAATTGACTTATTTCTTAATTTGACTTCGGTATTTTTCGGTATTCTTCTTTTCGTTTGGACGGCACATTTGTACTATACTGTTTGGGCGTAACTGCCGCGAACGTTCAGCGAGTACGTGAGCGTCGCGTTCATTTTGTTCGCAAAATCTGAATACGAGGTCGCGCCTTCCGGTTTTCCGAACAAATGACATTTGAATGGTGTTGTCGGCTTAGGACCCGGCCGTTGTGCCCAAACGGAATATTGATGTGTAAGTGGTCATGTTTATTCTGAGTAAGTGATTACAATAAAATAAATAATTCATAAATATGTCTTTAATATTTAGCCTTACAATGTTTTTAACTTCTAATAATGGAAATCCATAAATATTTAAAGATAACAGTCATTTACGATACTTACAGGCCAGCATTAATTCTCTCTTCAATAAAAATGTGACCTTACTAAATAATAATTACATCTTATACATGTTCGGCATCATTATAAGAGAGTCGGTAACTGAAAAGAAAACATTGATAAGTATTCGATCAAAGAGGACTAACAATGAATTCTCAAAATCTCAACATAACTTTTTTTCACTAAGTACTTACAATTTTCACCAAGTATGTTTTTCAAGATCAGTCCATGAAAAGTTTTAATTTTCTCACTAGTTTGCTTCTCTGCATTACCATCGGTCTTCTCAAATGTCCAACCAAGGTGTTGACCACAGTGTTTACAAGCGCAGATCCGCCAGCTGTACCCAGGAAACCATGAGTCCGCACCCTGGTTCTAAAATTATTGCATAGCCAAATTACCTTACATAAATATTTTTTTTGTATGTAAAAGCACTTGACCTTCTACTTACAGGTCCTATATTATCACATCTTGCTTTTTCTGCTGTGACCACTTCAAAATTGATGCCAAATGGGTTCACTAAAGTTTGCACAGTTACATTTTGTTGTCCAAATATATTTTGTTTTTCAGTTTTACGAGCTCCTGGGCTTGGTTTACTGAACAAGTAATAGGAGTCTGCCACGTCAGCGCCGCATTTACGACACAGAAGTAATTCTAGAATTAACAAAGCAATTAATAACATTCTCGGCTCCCTGTTGTTATGTAAACAAGTAAGATAAACTGTGAAACTCTGGAATCTGTACATACCTTGCCCATTTTTTTCTGATCTTGGGTATTTTTCAGCGAGAGTATAAATATTACGTGTGCAATATGAAAGTAATATAAAATGTAAGAGATAAAACATGCCTTTTTAGTACTTTTTCAACTGAAGGTCTATAATTGCTTACAGAAAATGGCTATTGTAAATAAAGTACTTTACTGTTGTTTTAACCAAAAAACTAAAAAAAAAACAAGGAATTAAAATAATCTGCTCCAATTTGAATGTAAGTGTATACACACAGTACACAGTGTATAGATACACTTTGAATTCTACGAATTATCTGCCTCAATAGAACAGATTCTGTCAATGCAGACGATTGACATTTATATTGACACGGCCAAGCCGGCTGCGGAGCGGACTGACACTGACGTGACGTTAGTTCTGTTTCTGTCACTGCTGTGACAACTAGAGTTGTACTGGAGCTGACTCCGTAGTTCCTTGGCATTAGGATTTTTCAGAGCGCTGCTGAACGTGAGCTCACAACAATGCACAACTCCTTTGCTCGCCGATTGGTCGATACTTTACGTGACCAGAGGGTTGGATTTTTCTTTGGTCAAAGAATTAGCATTGCCATTCAACGTGGCAATGCTGCCAGTCTTCTGGGCACCTTTCCGGACGACAGCGAGCGATGCGGATGAGTACTTTGACGCCTAAGTGTCCTTTCGGTTTTTGTATTTATTTGTATATAGTTAGTTAGATCGTCATTTAATTTAAGTATAGTTTAAGTTATTAGCTTTTAAATTTTATTATTATTTATTTATTTTTATTTATTAGGGACAACAAACTGCAGTATATTAAATATTACACATGATAGGAGTACTAAACTAATAGAATTAACAAATACACTACACACAACGTTATCCACATGTCACCATATACAGGAAGGAATTTTGTAATGCCACCTGGAGGGAAAGTACTCTTAATACTGTAGATAGAACATTTTACTCAAAGAAAACATTCCTTTATTTTTGAATAGAAAGAAAACTGCATTCAAAGATTTTCAAAAATTCGCTTGCCACACCCGAAAATAGAACCTGCTAAAATCTGTAAAAATTACACCCCGTACTTTTATTGCATCAATCGTTAGGATCAATTATAAGGAAGAAATCTTTCCAAGAAACTTGATAAATTAAATGAAAGGAAAACCATGATATTTGGACTTACATATAAATTCAATGAGTATATATTTATAAATGAATGATGTTTCCTTTGAGTAAAATGTTCTATTTACAGTATTAAGAGTACTTTCCCTCCATGTGGCATTACAAAATTCCACCCTGTATATTATTTAAATAATATTATTAGTGTAAATAAATCACTAACGTGACAGTACCGCCTTTAGCGGCCGCCGAGGGCTTGAGGCCAGGGCTAGATGATACAATAAAATAGCTAGCCGAAGCGTTTCCGTGCTCTGTGGCGCTAACAATAAAGAAAATTTCTAACGGAACGGGTTATTCTGATTATGGAAGTAATGGCATAAAACTTAGCAGAAAAGAAGGCGCTTCCATTGTCAATTTTTATTTCATTAAGTGTAGATTGACAGCCTCAAGAGTTTATATTTTGCTTTGCACTTGAAATACGGTGAAACCAGTGATCCAGAAAATTATAGATGCTGCCCCATCAGACACGCAGAGGTCTGAACAAAGTCTAAAGTAGCGAGTACATTACAAAAATTAAATCGACTAAACAATCTAGAGTAGCTGGGATTTTGCGTGATAATTTAAACTGTCATACGAGTCAGCAGTGACAAATTTTCTGAACGTGATTTCGTAGCAAAAATAGAGGCCGCAAGCAAGTTGATTGTGATGGTTTTTGTGCGATAAGATTACAAAAAAACATAGCTTAAATGTGCGTGACTCGCTCAAAAAGGAAAGGAATAACAAAATATTTGTGTTTACATTTACAGTGATAGTAGATAATGTAGTTATTAGTGACATACTGATTGAATGACGTTTACGATCAAAGCTACAAATTTTTGTTGACGATCTAAAAACATGTAAATTGAAGTTATTGTAATCGGGAACAAGTTAATATAGTTTTGTTCGAATATCAACACCATGTCACATTAAGGATACATCGTAATATCACAATCATGTCTTTTTTCAAGAACGTCGCCTCAGGATTTACAGTCCGAAGTCGGGATTCTATGTTAAAAGAAGCACTAATAAACAATCTTTCTGAAAGTGTAAAAGACATTCAATACTGCAATCAATTTGAAGAAAACTTCCACAGTGTGTTGGGTTCGACAGACTCGACAAACACTTTGTGTATGGCCCTAGAGGCAGTATTTCTTCATGGCTTGAAAGACACATTCTTAAGAAAGGCCAAAAATGCACTAACAGGAGAGTCTGACCAGCAGCCACAACCCAATTTTTGGCCCCTCGTGCTTGTGCTATCACATAGACAAAACATTGACCAAATATCATCCCTGCCACAGATCAATACGGAAATAGGTCAGTGTCGAGCATGGCTCCGTATTGCCTTGAATGAGTGCCTGTTGTCCTCCTACATGTCCACACTTCTCAAGAACATATCTGCTATAAAGCCTTTCTATAATAGGACAGCATTTGTTTGTGATTCTGAAATATTAGAGGTGGCTCAAAAACTTGTTGAAGGCATAGAAACATGCATTCAGTTTAATTTACCTATTAATTCAAGCTTGCTAAACTACTGGCCGGAGCAGGTCCTGATGCTGGCTGGTATATGGGTGCCTAAGATAAGACAAGCCCCAATCAGTGCTGCTCTGGACGTAGCTAGCACTATTACTGATGAGGAAGTGAAACCAAAACTAGCATCTACACCCACACATACCTCTAACATCACTGGATTGGGTCGAATGCTGGCTTTGAATGAAGACGAGGCTTTGGATTTCATTCTTTCAAAAGATATAAAAGATATCACCAGTCAAAACTTTGAACCAGAGGTAATGGAAGAGCAGAAATCACCAAAACACAAGGCAGAAAAGAAGGATGAGAGTTTTGACTCTAAAAATAAATTGGGTCCATTAGAAATAGATAAGCCATCCACCAGTCAGGAATCAAAAGATGTAGCTTCTATGTCACCCTCCTCTGTTAATTCAGAGGACTTTGTTGCTCCTACTGATGTCATTGTCACAGGGAACTCGTTGTGTGGAAAGGGGTGGTCCACTGACAACAATGATGATATGAATGCCTCTATTAACTCCAATTCATCTCACGGCAGCAGCATGATAAAAACACCTGAACTTAAGAGTTTGTCATCTTTAGTTGACAATTCAAATAACTTTGGGGAAACATATACTACCACTCCTAATTTAAGAGACATTATGAAGGATATTCATAAAGAGCTAAAGCTGAGTTCAGAAGATACTGACATTTGTGATTTGAAAGTGGAAACAGTAACCCCAGAAGACCCAATGTTACAAGGTCTAGATTTTGAGGTAGTCCCCACTACTATGTCGACTTCTTTTACAGTGCAAGAGTTACAGAAGATGATATCACAGTTGGGAACATTGTCAAGGGAACAGGGACTGGATCATCAGAATTATCAATGTAAGGGGTGCCAGGATTTACTGGGAAGCACCATCTCTAAAGCAAAAGTATGTGCTTACACAGGAGAGTACTACTGTTGTAACTGCATGGACCCCAATGTGTTTATCATTCCAGCTCGAGTCATACACAACTGGGACTTCAAACGATACCCAGTATCCAAAAAGTCTGCTCTCTTTTTGTTAGAATTTCAACATCATCCCTGGATAGACATGAAAAAACTTAACCCAAAGATTTACAGTGGTGTTTCAGATATGGCACACTTACAGGAATTAAGGGTACAACTAAATTTCTTGAGAGCTTACATATTTACGTGTAGAGAACCAGTCATTGAGGAGTTACAAAAACGTGTGTGGCCAAGAGAGTATCTGTATGAACATCTTCACTTGTATACAATATCAGACTTAGCTCTTATACCTAATGGTTCCTTAGCGTTGCAGCTAGAGAAAGTCGTAAACTTTGCTAAAACTCATGTTCTGGAATGTTGGCTATGCAGTCAGAAGGGCTTTATTTGCGAAGTATGTCGTGATCCTAAAATATTGTACCCTTTCGAAACAAGCACAACCTACCGCTGTGATGAGTGTTCAAGTGTGTTTCATGCTAAATGTCTCAATGCCAATGTCCCTTGTCCCAAATGTAAAAGAAGGCAAAATCGTACAAACGAGGCATCTTTAATCCAAGCTGTACACTCTCACCTCATCAAATAGGATGCTTTCTGTTTTCTGTTCTGTACAAAACTTGCATTTGATAATTTGGTCATTAAAAACTCAATAACTAACATTATATGTAACATAGCCATGTAATACAGGAATATTGATTATATCTGTTATAAATAAATAACTAATTGTTTAACAATGTACAAATAAAAATGTTGAAAATAGTAACTTCCCATTATAAATGATTTTTTTTAGTACTACACAAGTACATGCCTATATTTTAACCAAATATAATATTAAGATAAAATATATGTAACATATTTAGGAATGTTTTATACATAAAATATCATTATATTTATATAGAAGATTATGAATAGGTACTCCAATGAGTTTATGACACTGTATTTAAATTTTGGCTTCTTTATTAAACAAATGTTTAATAGAGTGTGATATGATATTGTAACTAGATGGACCTATTTTGTATTTATAAGTTGCATCACTGTAGATTATATTTTTATAAAATATTTATCATTCGCCCCTCGCACAAGTGCAAAGGCGATATGTTAAAACTTCGAGATTTCTGTGTTATACCTAAGTTAAATATAAAATTGTACTAAGTTAATACCACAGAACAGTTAAAGAGGTTAGAAGGGCCTTGTGGGCGGGACAGGCGCGCCACACATTTGCGCGGGCGCTCCAAACCCAACCGAAATTAGAATCACCGGTCAACAGTCACGCTCTTATTGTGAAAGCGTTCAATTCTCCGCGGAAAAAAAGAATTATGCCGTCATGCCCAATTATAACGTGTCGGAAAAGAAGTCAGGAGTGTAATGTGGCCCGAGGAGGGATTTCTTTTCACCGGTAACTCCAAAAACTTTAAAATACGAGTGATATTTGTAATTATTACAAAACTATTATGTAGTTTGTAGACAAAAACGATAAAATCGCATTCAGATGCAAAATTATACATTGCTTGCATTACATTGGTACGATCTTGCACGAGGTGAGCGGTCGCGCAATGTATTGCGTTCCCTGCGAACGTCGCGTGCGCGATCCAAAGCTTCAATTCTGGGAAATCTATGCGCGTCGATAGTGTTGTACCAAATTGTAAACAATGTCGATATTAAGATGTGTATACGAATGATTATTGTCAGTAATATAACAATGAAAATAACTTTGTTTATATTAACACCAATTATTGTATAATGTGGATTATTAATTTAGTTTCTTAGTTTGTTTTTCGTCTAAAATCTAATTTACGATGCAAACACTTTTTTTTAACTGTCCATAAGATCCTGTTACAAGAAAACTGTGGTTTGAAGCAACTGGTAGAATTGAATGGATAGGTACTAAATGTAGCACAATTTATGATCGCAACATTTTGCAGAAAATGATTATGTAACGCGGGTGAAACCGGCGGGCACAGATATTATTCATAAATTAACATGATAAAATTAATAAATACTTTTTCACGGAGTAGTTCACAATATATTAATTAGAATATATTATGTTAATTCGACTTAGCATTCGATATGGACGTGAAATTTAAAAATTTCTTTATAGTTTTTTTGCATATTGTAGCATTGTTTTACGTTTTATGTTATTAAAAATGCTATTTTTCTTTCTTTCTATTATTATGCCGTAAAACAGAGCTGCAACTAGCATAAAACTAAAGAAAATTTAAATTTCCCGGCAGTATCGGATGTTCCCCCTTAATTTGTCTTTGATTTAAGTTTATTTACATGTAATTAGGAAGTTATTCGTACCGTATCCGCAACTTGAAAAAATGCAAAACTTTAATTAACTAAACTACAGTAATTTTATCGATATGATTAATCGACCTTTTGGTGGCCGTAACATATATGAGAAATAAATTGCTTTTACACGTGTGTGAGTGTACGTCCAGAGCAGTATTTTGCGTTAGTGTGACAACCAATAGTAAACACGCGATGTAAGTGCGTGTGGTTTATTTGTGTGCGTAATGCGCGTACGTATTATCTCTTGCTTGTAGTGGAGAGACAAGAGTGGGAGACATGCGGCGACACGCGTTCTAATACAAATCAGGAACTACTTCCATTCTAACCTCTTTATCTGTTCTGTGGTTAATACACACATAAACCTTCCTTATGAATATTCTACGGCTCAGCAAAATGTGCCGCCGAATACAGCTATGGGTGGCTGTCGCCTCTTGGTGCGGTGTTTCGTAGTGTCGCGGCGGCCATAAGTATTCGAAAATTCTATACAGAATGTGTCAAAAGGTATCTGACTTTCTAATCACTGGGCAACCGGTAGCTGTGTGTCGGTGGCTCGTTTGTGGCGATCCTTGATGATGGTAAAAACTGCATGAAAATCCATTGTGTAGTTGAAAAGATCTCAGACACATGTAAAGCGATTTAGTTTGATTGTATTCATAGATAAAAATATTTGTCATGGATCAACCGTTTGGGCTGCTTGTGAATAAGCGAGGGTAGTATACAAAGTATATTATAATGTCCGTAAGATCATCACATACTTAAATTGCAAAGTACTAAAAGAAATTCGGGATTTCGTAAATCACCTTATTAAAAAGGTTGCGCTGTTCCAAACTTAAAGTTTTATTTGGGTCAGAGGGTCCTGGCACGAGGGCTATGCGTAAACATAATGTGTAAGCTACTTTATTGTAGAAGTAAATTGTGAATTATCTGGATAAATAGCCCAACAGGTTAAATTGAGATTTCCTCTCTATCCCTCTTTAGACTACAATAAAAACAATGACTTATGCTCGTATTACAGAACCTCACTCAACACTCAAGCATTGCTTGAGTGTCGATCAAAGCCATTTGATTGGTTGAAACTAGTTTTAAGTAATGCTTGGGTCTTGAGCGAGCTCCTGTAATACGGGCCTTAGAGCTGATTTTTTAATAGTCAGCTAACTTTTATCTAAAGAAGAAAAGCTGTCAAACTGCAATATATTTATTCTAGACAAATATAATTGACGAATCGCTACAACGGTCGGTTTTTGTGAAATAACGCTACAATTAAGTATGTTTATGTTATTAATAACGTTATATTAATAATACAAAAAAACATAAATATACATATTTTTATGATAGGCTTTTTGCAATTAATGTTAAATCTTCTTAGTTCGGTAGCTGATACTGCGATAGGTTCTTATGAATTGGACTATGTTGTGCTGCTACTATAATTATAATAGTTAAAAGGGTCTTCTTGGTATTAGAGTTGCTAACGAGTGTGCGAAAAACAGAAAATTTTAAATGTAATTAAAATATATTTATTTCCATTTTTACTAAAGTCTTGGTAACTATGATTTAACCTAATGTAATGTTAAATATTGATGCGTTATTAATCGTATATTGTAGGGGCCGGCCCACATCTAGCGAAGCGCAGCGCACCGCGTTTGACACTGCCAACCAAATATCGATCTTATTTTTAATAAAGTTGATAATAAATAAACTTCCACTTGGTCGAGACTGGGAAGAGTTGCGCGTCTTCGGTGATTTATTCTCAACTTTATATTTAGGTATACAACGATGATTTTTGTTTGGTAGTGCCAACTACCTGCTGCGCCTCGCCAGGTGTGCGCCGGCCCTAAGACGGCTATCTGATTGGCTTAATACGTCGCTGCCGTCCTGTAACAAAGATCTATGTTTGTTTTCCTTTGTAATAAAATTCTCATAATAATATTTGTTATCATATCATTATTGGTGATACGATAGAAGCGCACAGCTCGTCATTAAAGTAAATACAAAAACTTTACATATTTGTATTATTTACAAATTCCTCTCAAAAACTTTACATATTTGTATTATTTACAAATTCCTCTCCCTTCCGCTGAACAATAAAGGAGGTTGAACAATAAGACTAGAGGACAAAAGTTCAGATACCAACTATCAATGTAATTGCATTAGGTATTTTTGTTTTTTTTCTGATTTTCTAATGGAGGGTAGGTATGTTCGATCTTTGAAATGCGTTCCTGACACTTGACAGTTGAATAAGTTTTACGAATACCTACTCTAAAATCGAGTTCTTAGCGTGTCGATGGCAAAAAGAAACGTTTTTTTTTTTACAAATTTCGGTTCGCTGTGGCGAATTAGGTCCTCGCGTGTGCAGGTGACGGGGCATGCGGTGCAAGATGGAAGCCATTGTCTGTTTGTGCAACTGACAAGTGAGGAACGCATTCTCTCGGTGGCCGGAATATAGTTTAAGGTAGGTAGTTTTTAATCTTCTTCTTTTCGTGTGGTTAGTGACTTACCTGGTGTCAGAGTTTTTATGCTGCCCATGACTCTTACTACCCGATATATTACTTTCCTCTATGACTCTTGATGCTTTGTGAGAAATATCTCTCAGACATGCTGGTTTCCCCACGATGTTTTCCTTCACCGATTAATAAGTGATAATTATATAATACGCTCATACAGATGTACCTAACCCGCAAGGGCGGTATATTGAATAAACGATATAATACGCTAATGAATCCGTAAAATCAGAGGTGCGTGCCTTGGGTTCAAAGACCTATGACTTGGCAGTCCGACGGTCACATCACTAGGCTATCACTGCTACTTAATTAATTCATTAGTAAAATACCTCTATTTCTTAGAGGGGGCGGGCATTCATTAAAAGATTCTCATTCAGTAATCAGTTTATACTTAAATAAATATTTTATTTACAATTTGTAAAGGAATGAATGTTATCCTTAGAGACTATCTATTTAAATTCAAAACATCACTTAAATAACTACTAGGCTGGTCTTTGTGACGGGTACTTGTGTGTGGTTTCCTTGAAAATACTTCGCGTGGTTTTTTATCCCCGAAGTCGTCAATATAATTTGCGTCGTCTACTGTGTATTCTTTGAAGCACTGGTTCAATAGTTTATCAGGTTCGTCTGACTTGGTTTTGGTTTTCTTCTTGGCTTGGTAGCTGAGTGCATCTTTGTCGAAGTCGAGAGGTACAATACCTAGCTCGCCGCTGTAACGGTTTTTGGCCACTTGTAAATACTTTTTTCCGCGTACTGCTGTTAGGCGTTTGTCCTGTTTAAAAAATTAAAACTTTTATCATATTTCTACATTTTTGCAAAAGAATTGCTCAATATAATAGGTTTTTTTTTTGAGGGTGGGACATCATCAAATGACTCCTCCCGCTCTAGGTGGAGCGGAAGGGAGTGTCAGACTCTTACTGACTAAAACCCATCCATGTAGGAACATGGGCTAAGGAAGGATCCTTAGCCATTTATGGTGCGGAGTAGCGGTAACCCTTTCGGACAATACCACTGAATTATATTACGCTTAAGGCTGGGAAATCATCCAATGACTGCTCCCGCTCTGGGTGGAGCGGAAGGGAGTGTCAGACTCTTACTGACTAAAACCCATCCATGTTCCTTCCGTAGCCCTTTATGTTCCGGGGTAGCGGTAACCCTTTCGGACAATCCCGCTTAAAATTATATTACACTAAGGTTGATTTTTATTCAAAGTACCTACCTACATGTCTACATTTACAAAGTAGGTACGGTCCTAGCGCATCAAGTTATACCAAACTGCCAAATTTCTCCAAATGAGTTTAAACCTCAAACCCTTGATTATTAAGTTCAAAATCGATTGATTTTTTTTGTACAGTTTGTGGTAACTTTATGTGCTACGACTGTGCCTGATTTTACCTGTATTATTAGAACGTTATCCGCTTCCTGCGAAGCTTTCGCGCTGCCAAATATTGAGCTCGTTGATAGGTCTTCTGATTCACGTTCCTGTGAATAACCCGACTTAATTATTTAAAAAAAATGGGAGTTAGACACTTAGCTCTTAGACACATTCCTACGACGCACCGTTTCCGAATTATGGGCCTCCGAATTTTATTATATTTTATACTGGGTGTAACCGAAAGGGTATATAATTATATACATACAAAAGCATATGCTGGGAAATCATCCAAAGACTGCTCCCGCTCTGGGTGGAGCGGAAGGGAGTGTCAGACACTTACTGACTAAAATCCAGCATAAAAGCATATGCTACAGACCACCAAACTGAACTTTTTACTAAGGGACCAACTCCGAAATCGCAAAAAAAAATAAGTTGTTCCTTTCGGTTACACCCTGTATACAACGCTCTATACTTATTTCCTAAATGTTAGCTGGATGAAAATCTTTTCTGGAAAGAAATTGTTGCCCTAGTCGGAAACCATGAGATGACGTAAAAATCTGAAAATGTTCGCTATATAGAGGGCCCTAAAGCTACACTACAACCATTATTTCATGTAACGGATGGGCTTGTTCAGTAATATCCGTACTTTGAGGTTATCAACAAACCTCTGATATAAAGATCATAATTTTGACACAAAAATTAAACTCTTTCATTACCTACATGATGATGTCATTCAATAATAGACTTTATAATCATTATTGTATAGATAGTGCACAATCTAGCTCGCAGGTCCCTGAGAATTCTTTTGATGTCATGAACTTTATGTCAGTTAAAACAAAGTTTATTATTCAATGTCATTGTAAAATCCTCTGATTTACACTACTGACCTTTCTAGGATGCATGACGAGAGTGACGTGGCAGTGCCGCGCCGTCGCGAATGTCCGGAACGCAGCAATGACGGCGTCCTGTCGGTGGTAGCGGTCACCATCGCGGTCTTCGCCAAGTCCTAGCATGAACTGCACGTTATCCACTACAACGTGCGAGATGTCGTGCATGTACCGCGCGTGTTCTACTGCCTGCACAATACACAAAAGGTAATCAAGTTATTTCATAGATATTATCTATACTAATATTATAAAGCTGAAGAGTTTGCTTGTTTGAACGCTAATCTCTGGAACTAGTGGTCCGAATTGAAAAATTATCTTTGTGTTGGATAGTCCATTTATCGAGGAAGGCTAACATCACACTACGACCAATAGGAGCCGAGGAGCGGGTGAAACCGCGCGGAACCTAAATAGCACCTAGTTATTTATATTTATACAGTGTTAGGTTAAACGAGCGACATACTTTCAGGTTGTATAGTACTCATGGAAATCAACAACTTTGTCAATGTGACCAACTCTGAAATATGCAAAAACTGTTCCAAACATTTTGACGAACTATGCGAACATAAATTTACTGAACAGCTGATTTTTATTTCGTGATTTCAGGTATAGTTCCATAGTCAAAGTTGTTCATTTTCATGAGTATAGTAACCCCTGAAAGTATGTCCCTCGTTTAAAGTAACACACTGTATTATTTATGTTTATTCGCGAGCTTGCTTCATGTAGCTTTTATAAATGGTATTAGCTTCTGCCTACGGCTTTGTCCGCGTGTATGTCGGAAATTCCCACGGGAATGTACAGACGCCAGCACATCAAGCTATCCCTTACTGTCAAATTTTCTCAATTAAAAATGAACCTTATATTTTTGCAATAAAGTTGAAATACTATCAAAGAAATTTGACAGATTGTGGTAACTTGATGTGCTGGCCTCTGTACTAACAGGATATAAAGTATCCTATGAGTTAATCCAGGTTATAATCTATCTCTGTGGCTAATTTCATCAAGATCTGTTCAGTAGTTTTTGCGTTAAAAAGTAACAAATATACAAACACACACACTCACAAACCTTCGCCTTTATAATATTAGTGTGATATGGGTCGTATCATGCATACATGAGAGTCTTCTATTACTGTTTTGAGTTTTAAGTTATGATCGACCTTCACTTACAGTAATTAGGCAGGTAATTAATAATCTTAGACGCCTCACCTCCATAACAACTTTGATAGGCTGCTGCCCGTGAAAGGCTAGGTAGTAGATGGGCAGTTTCTGGAAGTCGTCGGCATACTTGTTGAAGTCTTGCAGGTTCTGCTCTAGAGGCACTCCGGCGTACTGCTGCAGCATCGTCCGCGCTAACCGGGAGTTACGGATCTCGAAGCTACCCCATAAGGTGTTCACCTGTATTTTGAAAAAAAAAGTGTGTAAAAAGACGTTCTTCCGCCAAATCGAATCACTCTTCGCCATTCTGGTACTCACTCTTCATCTTTTTTATACTGGACCATACCTGGGGGCCGTCAAAGTTCTGACGTTTTTTTTTTTTAAATTTCACCAAAATAAAATTCTAGTGTTAGTTAACTTTAAATGGACCCACAATTCTGTACCGTTGACTGCACTTTTTTTTTTGGCAATGGCCTCTCGCAGTTCAGCCAAAGGATTGTCTACTGCTTAACCGAACTTGCCTGTGGATGCCACAAAAGAATTGTAGCCTCCAGCCAGGGCGTTGCATGCACCGATAGGCACAATGTTTTATATATTGTGTGCGTAGATAAACAGCGATATATATTTAGTAGTAGGTATACTTCTGTTGGTTATTGATGGTGATGAGGTTTCACAAACAATCTGCATTGGAGAGAGGGAACTAGGAACTAGAGGGAGAACTAGGAAAGTTATCAATGAATATTTTAAAAAGAATGTAGTATTCTTACTCCTTGCTGTGCCAGATCCAAGGATATCTCCGCACATAGCGTGGTCTTTCCGCAGCCGGTGGGTCCGGTGAGCACAGTCAGCTCTCCGCGCCGGTGCCCGCCCAACAGACGAGTTAGTGCGGGAAAACGACGCCATTTTATACCACGTACCTGATAGAAACAATATTCCGATAGGAGTTCGGGTTTTCGCATTTGGAATCAGGTTTGTTGCAACTTCCGCTAGAAACTTGGTTTTAGAATGAGTCGGTACTACAGAAATTCATAAAAATGATTTTTGTCTATATATTTTTTCCCAAAAACACATTTGTTTAAGTACATGTTTGGATACTTAATCGTGAACACTGTATAGCGTTCTAAGGTCTGGGAACCTACATCAAGATTAGACGCCATATTTAGGTACGATGACAACGATTTCTTTCTGACATACCCTATCAACATTGGTGACTTCAAAGTAGACGTCGTCTCTTAGGGCTGCGAAGGTGGTGATGGAGCGATGTGCGGCGGGCTTCGCCTCGGAGACCAGCGTCTTCAGCGATAGGTTCGCATCCGCAGCCTCCGACGCGGTCACTAAGCCGTCTGTAGGTCTAGAGGAGGACACTAAATTTAGTTGTTTCATGATTAAGGAGACGTTATAATAGATCGTCAGTCAGCATCATCATTATTTAAATATTTAGCCAAAAGATGTTCTTTAAGCAACGCCAAAAATACTGATTATGCACTTTTCACACATTTTTTGGATCCCAACATTTATCAGGTCGTCGGTCTACCTTGTGGAAGGCCTAATCATGCAGCACCGTTCGGTACCGCGTCAGGCCGATTTTTCTTATCGTTGAATGTGTGTGCATAAATACAAACACTTTTCAAAATATCTTGATTTGTGTTTAGACATACTACATTCAATAACATAAATAGGGAATTTTATCAACCCAATCAATCTGCCTAGCCTTTTCCCAACTATTGGGGTCGGGTTCCAGTCTAACCGGATCCGGCAGCTGAATACCAGTATTTTACATGGATCGACTGCCTATCTGACCTCCACAACCCTGTTAATAACTGGGTAATAAGGCACGGAGGAGTCTCGTTATGCGAAGATTGTCACCCATCCACGAACCAACCCCACAAGTGTAGCTTAACCTGATGGAACGATCCATATACCTGACAAATCGACATCTATCTTCGCCTAGTTTCTCGGCGACAGCGCGCATGTTGTCCCAGTCGCCCCACAAGCATAGCTTTTGATACGCTTCGAGAGTTGGTAGTACTATGGGCGGTAAGCTGCAGTTGCTCAACCAGATCAATGTTCCTAAAATAATTTAATAATTAAGTACTCTAATGGAATTCTTTTTTTAAAAACGGTTAATCAATCTCCAATGTGAGTGAATGATATTTGATCATCTTTCTTGTTTTTTTTGTTTGAGAATACAATTTTAACACAATCATATAATAGGGATATTTAACTTTGAGTGAAGTGATGATCACACTAATATTCTGAAAGAGAAGAGATTAGTAAACTGTGCTAGGGCATAATTGCAGGTTTTATTGAGCTGTGTCAGTAGCAAAGTTGATTGAAAACAATGAATTAAATCCCTAAAATTTTGAAATCAAAAGTTTCCAAATAGATATTTACCAGGAATTTTCTGAGCAGCTAAATGCAAGACGTCTTGTATGGTTGGTACAAGTACAGCTTGATCACTACGGCTAACCTTCGGTACTCTACAAGAGAACAGGCCTGCGGTATGCAGCCCCTGGCTTTCAGCCTCTTCCTCCCTCCCAGCTTGTACTTTACGATAACCTACGACTTTGTCTAGTGAGTTTTTTAGAGGGAAGTATAATACTGTGTGGTCAGGTGACACTCTTACGTCTGATAATATTTTGTTGGCGTCTGAATGAAACTGTAAATTAAGAAAAAATATTTATTGTTTTGATCGGCTGAGGAATACATCTTTTTGTAAAGTTAAGGATGTTTATTTTCTTATCTGCTATTCTTTAGCATTTCATTATTTAAATTCTTTAAGATTAGATAGACTTGATAAATAGTATACAAGTAGGTGAGCAGATAATGAAGTGTATGTATGAATAATCTTTTGTCAAAATCTGCAATCAAAGATTAAAATATAGTTTACTAGCACAATAGATTATAATTATATTTAATGAATAAAAGATAAAATACTTACTGGAAATTCAAATAACCTAAATAAATCCAACAGTTGTGTCTCATTCAATTGTGTGAATGTTGTTGTGTCAATAACTATTTTATTCCACTCTTTCTGAAACTCTTCTGATTGCTTTTGGCATTTTTCAATGAAATCTTTAATGGTTGCCTCAACTTTAACTTTTTTCACTAGTCTTTCTAATATATTCCAATCTCCATGCACATTGCATTTAGGACATAAAAAGTATCCTGAAGTAAAAAAAGTGATGTTAAATGTTTTTTGTTTTTATAGATAAATGCCTAGAGATTAAGATGTTTTTGTTTCTTAATACTTTGCCTATACTGAAAGTTCAATTTACAGAGCAGCACAAAGCTATATGTAGGTTTATATTTTAACAAAAACAAAAATCTGATATCATCTGATTAAGAAGAAAGACTGCATCCAATAATCAGAACAACACTGCTCACTAACTTTCCGGCCAACCAGCTAGTTCGATAGCTGCACAGCTGTACTGAAATGAAGTCTCATACACTTCATTTAAATTAATAGTTATTTCGCAGTCGGGTAATGTTCGAGGTTATGTTTACAATATTTGTATGTTACAAACCTGTCGTTTTGTTCACATATACTTTACTTTCTGAACATTTCTGGTCTCCAGAGCATATGGAACACTTGGTGGTAAGTGCTGTGAACCCGTCCTGTACAGCTAGACCTTTTTGTCGTAATAACTTTCGAATATCAGTGGTTGTTATTTTCGGTATATCATTTAGGCCTACATTGTGTATTTTTCTATGATTACACCCACAACTGTGCCCGTTTATAAAAGATTTTATGGTACTGTATCTTGAAATTTTAATATAATTAAACATTTTATCAAAATGTTTGTAAAATTGCTGCGCTTATTCATAACATAACCCTAAATATAAAAACGAGTTTTATACAGCTGACAGATAAACAAAACAAACGATACGTTCTACGCATTCTACGAATCATTCACCATCTTCATCGTCTCTTATTTAGCAGCTACGAAGCAGGCTCAATTGCTTTCTATTATTTACAAAGTGGGTTCTTCTTTTCGTGTCGATGGTATTTTTTTTGTGTTATTACATTGAATGCGCCCCTTAGAGTAGGTTAAATGCTCTAAGATTGTCCTGGATGGCCTGTGTACATTATCTTTTTATCTACGACTAGCACTTTCCGTGCAACTACTTTCGTGTTCGTATTTTCTCCTACAAATTCCAACATCCTTTCCACCCCTATTACGATCAGTTTTAATAAGGATCGTGTTTTTATATGTCCAAATTCTAGTAAAAATAAAACAAGCAGCCCTAGAGTATGTGATCCAAGGAGTATACTATATCAATCATAATTAATTTATCTCGATGTGTGTAGGTATTTAAATTTCATTTATAAATACGAGTAATTTTTCATTCTAACCAATCATTTTTTAAAAGGTCAATTGATAATTGAAAAATAAGTCACTTAGTAGATTCTTTCATAATTATGGTCTCATTCATACCCTAATAGTGATCGATGCCTTAGTTATGGGATATAGCCTTAGAGCATTTAACCTAATGCTCTAAGGATATAACAGAAAACACCTTGTATACATATTTCACGCATCGCCCGCAACATAAAGCGCCGTGTGGATTGGCCCTTACTGTTTTCGGGTACGAGCGCTCGCTTTGCCATTTTTCCAATTTCTTTTAAATTTTCAAATCTGTCTGGCTGGTGGTTCCTGACAGCAGCGCGTTAAAATAAAGAAACATTTTATCTCTATTTGTTCTTTTAGTTTATCATACTATAATAATTTAAAGGCGAACGTTTGTGTGTGATTTCGTATGTTTGTCCGTCCTTCACGCTCAAACGGCTGAACGAATCTGGATGAAATTTGGCACAGGTAGTTTATGACCTGGATTAACACATAGGTCTAATATTTTCGTCCTGGTAGTACGTTCGCGGGCGAAGCCGGTGACAGCTGTTAGTTATTTATTAAGACACATAGCAGATAGTGTAATCTGCTATGTGTATAAAATCCTACTAATATTATAAACGTAAAAGTTTGTGAGGATGTATAAATGTGTGCAGTGCCGGTTTTAGCACTACCAGCGCCCTGGGCGAGATTTATACGGCGCCCGCTAACTGCAATTCAAACCCATATGAAAAAAGGAAAAAGATATAATGAAATTACCATTTATTAAAAGAAATAACCATTTATAAAAAAAAAAACACTAATAAAATGTGACTTTTCTAGCCTTTCTGTCGGCGTACTCTTTTATTATTTTATCAAAATTTCAGCAATTTCATTCTCGATTGACAAAGTTGCCAAGTTTGTCAATCGGGATTGCGATATTGTCGATCGCAGATAGGTTTTTATCAGCTTAAGCTTAGAAAAACTCCTCTCCCCACTAGCAACCGTTACAGGTATAGTTAATAATATGCGCATTGCTATCCATACATTTGGATACAGTTCTTGTAAGTTGCGATCTTTGATAAAATTTAAAACAAAAACAGGGGTAGCCACATTCTGATCAGGCAAAAAAGATTTCAGACTTATGAGTTCATCACACAACATACACCCATCTATATCTGATTTAGAGTCTGCAGTTAATTTCAATTGGAGATCACCACAGAGTTTGACAAGGTCAGATTTTTCCGGAATCTGTTTTATATAAGGTGTTAAAAAATTAACTCTAAGAATTTCGTGGGAGCATTGTACTCGTCGTTATGAACAACTTTTACTATGGGATGAACCCTGAAATCGCGAAAAAAATATGAGCTGTTCCATACATTTTATTGAGTTACGTGTGCCTAAATGTATGGAACAGCTCATATTTTTTTCGCGATTTCAGGGTTCATCCCATAGTAAAAGTTGTTCATAACGACGAGTACAATGCTCCCACGAAATTCTTAGAGTTAATTTTTTAACACCTTATATTGTACAAAAAAGACCAATATTCCGAGTACTCATTTAACTGTTCAAATCTTTCATTGACTGAAATTAATGTAGTGTCCAAAAGACAGTTGAAAAATTCAATCTCAAATATTTTTTTTGGAGAAGCTATAGTTTCATCGCGGGCAGTTTCACCAGCTTGACGCTTAACATATCGAATTCTTGTCGTGGCTCTAAACACAGGTTCAATTTCCAGTTCTTCAGCCAATTTGAACACTGCGTTCCATTCTAGTGTTGCCAACATAACGATTTTTTCGCTAAATTTAGGGAATGTACGAGTAAGTAGGCCTTGCTCAATGAGCGAGAGGAAATAAAGGGGCGCCTGTGGCGCCCCTTTATTTCCCTAGCCCCTACCCTAACGCCGCTACTGAATGTGTGTTACTCTTTCACGCAAAAACTACTCAACGGATCTGGATGAAATTTAGCACAGAGATATAGTCCGGAATAGTACATAAATAATACTTACTTTTTATCTCGGTCGCGGCCGAAGCCGCTGGCAAAAGCTAGTCAATCTATCTATCTTATATATAACATTCTCGTGTCACAATGTTCGTTCCCGTACTCCTCCGAAACGGCTTGACCGATTTTTATGAAATTTTATATGCATATTCAGTAGGTCTGAGAATCGGCTACTATCTATTTTTCATACCCCTAGGTAGGTAGGGTAGGTAGGGTGGGTAGGGTAGGTATTGTAGGTGGGGTAGGTAGGCAGGGTAGGGTAGGTAGGGTACGAAAAGTAGGTAGGGTACACAGAACAGTTAAAGAGGTTAGAAGGGCCTTGTGGGCGGAACAGGCGCGCCACACATTTGCGCGGGCGCTCCAAACCCAACCGAAATTAGAATCACCGGTCAACAGTCACGCTCTTATTGTGAAAGCGTTCAATTCTCCGCGGAAAAAAAGAATTATGCCGTCTTGCCCAATTATAACGTGTCGGAAAAGAAGTCAGGAGTGTAATGTGGCCCGAAGAGGGATTTCTTTTCACCGGTAACTCCAAAAACCTTAAAATACGAGTGATATTTGTAATTATTACAAAAGTATTATGTAGTTTGTAGACAAAAACGATAAAATCGCATTCAGATGCAAAATTATACATTGCTTGCTACATTGGTACGATCTTGCACGACGTGAGCGGTCGCGCAATGTATTGCGTTCACTGCGAACGTCGCGTGCGTCGATCCAAAGCTTCAATTCTGGGAAATCTATGCGCGTCGATAGTGTTGTACCAAATTGTAAACAATGTCGATATTAAGATGTGTATACGAATGATTATTGTCAGTAATATAACAATGAAAATAACGTTGTATAAATTAACAACAATTATTGTATAATGTGGATTATTAATTTAGTTTCTTAGTTGGTTTTTCGTCTAAAATCTAATTTACGATGCAAACACTTTTTTTTTTATTTTACAAAAGATCCAGCTACAAGAAAACTGGTTTGAAGCAACTGGTAGAATTGAATGGATACGTACTAAATGTAGCACAATTTATGTTTGCAACATTTTGCAGAAAATGATTACGTAACGCGGGTGAAACCGGCGGGCACAGCTATTATTAATAAATTAACATGCTACAATTAATACCTAAATACTTTTTCACGGAGTAGTTCACAATAAATTAATTAGATTATATTATGTTAATTCGACTTAGCATTCGATATGGACGTGAAATTTAAAATTTATTTATAGTTTTTTTGTATATTGTAGCGTTGTTTTACGTTTTATGTTATTCAAAATGCTATTTTTCTTTCTTTCATTACTATGACGTAAAACAGAGCTGCAACTAGCATGAAACTAAAGAAAATTTAAATTTCGCGGCAGTATCGGATGTTCCCCCTTAATTTGACTTTGATTTAAGTTTATTTATATGTAATTAGGAAGTTATTCGTACCGTATCTGCAACTTGAAAAAATGCAAAACTTTAATTAACTAAACTACAGTAATTTTATCGATATGATTAATGGACCTTTTGGTGGCCGTAACATATATGAGAAATAAATTGCTTTTACACGTGTGTGAGTGTACGTCCAGAGCAGTATTTGAGTTAGTGTGACAACCAATAGTAAACACGCGATCTAAGTGCGTGTGGTTTATTTGTGTGTGTAATGCGCGTACGTATTATCTCTTGCTTGTAGTTGAGAGACAAGAGTGGGAGACATGCGGCGACACGCGTTCTAATACAAATCAGGAACTATTTCCATTCTAACCTCTTAAACTGTTCTGTGGTAGGGTATGTAGCAAAGAGTAAAATAATAAGACTGTATGTAGGGTAGGTAGGAAAGGTAGGTAGGTATGATAGTTAAGGCAGGACGACGTCTGCCGGGTCAGCTAGTATTTTATATAAAAATCAATTGCTGTTGGTTTGTCTCGTTAAAACTCGAGAACGGCTAGGCCGATTTAGCTGATTTTGGTTTGGAAATGTTTGTCATAGTGCAGAGGTTTGAAGGGTGAGAAAAGTTAGGAAGGTAGGGAGGTAGAGTAGGGAGGTAGGGTAGGTAGGTAGGTGGGTAGGTAGGGTAGGTAGTTCGGGTAGGTAGGTAGGTAGGGTAGATAGGTAGGGTAGGTATCATAGTTAAACCAGGATAACGTCTGTCGGATCAGCTAGTATGTTATAATTATGTATTTATAAGCTCTGGACGACCTTTTTCGCCAAGTGTAATTAAATTATCGAAGATATTTTTGTAAATAAATAAAACCACAGTAATTTTCTACATTCTCCTTATAATAAACATAAATCACAAACTATTTACAATTAACTTAAAACCTAGTGGTTGTGAGTTCGTCTAATTGTACTGGAATATGATAAAATACATTCAACTTGTTTTGTTGCTTTTCAAACATTTTAAGATCACGGTATAATAGTTTAAAAGCCTCGTAACCTTGGTAAATAAAAGTTGCGCAATGGCAACATATTGCACACACACACTGTATAAACTGTATGCAGTGTTGCCATTAACTTGTTATACATTTATGGCAGTGGCAATATTGCGCAGCTTTCCTTTCCACATGTCCCAGGTCTAGAAATGCTAAATTAATATCAACGACAACAGTCACAAAATAAACTATAGAACTCACAAAATAAGATCTGTCTATTCATAAAAAAATAAATACAATTGTAATTTTTCTACGATTCGATAATTATAATGCGTGGATCAAACTACGTACTAAAATATGCAGTAAAATTAGGACTGCATTGATAAAATATCTTGTATTTGTCATCCATCACACTGAAGTGTTCGTCATTATGAAAATAGGTTTTTTTTTTGCTAGAACTACATTATAGAATTCTCAAAACAATGCTTTTACATACTGAATAATTTTAAAAATATATATTTTTGACAGCCTCACCTTATTTCATATTTATACATAATATGTTACATTTTTATAAAAAACATTTAAAAAAAATATTTAAAAATATGAAAAAAATGTAGCCCACTGGAATCGGACCATGGTCCAAGCTACAGACTACCTCACTTTTATCTTTATCAATATTGGATTTGGTATACCTTATTTCAAACATTCCGATGTAAGTACGCATGCTCGCTGCGAAAACTAGAATGTAGTTCTAGTATTATTAACACAACATATTTCTGAAAAACAATCAATCAATACAATCTAGAAAGCTAGCGAAATTAAAATTTCCATGCGTTATTTTGCAATTTGCACGCCATATTGTATATTGATCAAAATATACATTGCCATAATTACAATTGAATCATCAATATTATAATTCATCTCTCAAGTTAGAATTGGTCTCAAATACCATGATATCATAAAATACATGGTTGAAAAATAAAAATACATATCAACTCTTGAAAGGCAATATTTACCAAACGACATAATTATATCAATATAACATAATTATATCATATATCAACAACTTTAAATAGATTAGAAGAGAGCATTTTAAAGTATATATTTTTGGAAAAAATCGTAAAAAATCACCTATTTGTAACTGCTTAATTCTAACGAATTCTAATGCTGTTTAAAGGCTATATAAACTGGCATTTAAAGATTATGAGCTTGAAATAGTGTCGACTCAAACATGTCGCTTGGTAATGTTTGCCTTTCAAGCGTCGATATATTATATTTGGTACGCTCTTATATCTCACTAGGAAACCATAGTGGCGCAACCATGGTCGCGCTGTAATATCTACGCAGCTTTATGGTGGGTATGTCATCTGGAGTGCGATCAGTTGCGCAACTAACTATACCTTTATTGGCGGTGCGACCATGATTTCGCAGCTACTGGTGTCTTTGTCAGATAGGGCTATGGTCGCGAATATTTTAATCAAGGTACCCTACAAATTGCAAAAAACGTAAGAAAATATGAATTTCGCGGGCTTCCCCGCTTTCCCCTTAACTCATTGCCCGTTGTTTGATTGGTTAATGTTCTTCCAAACAGCCAATCATAGCAGCTTACTTAAAATTTTGTATCAATTATCTGATCATAGCCTTGACCTGCCTTTCAGAAATCTGGTGTTATCTTAACAATATTCTTATAAAGTAGCCGCTTGTTTTTTCGTGTTTGGACGGCATATCACATTTTAATGGTGTTATATCGGATTTAACAGTCGTGTCCGCATTGACTGAGGTTGTCCTACAAAGTAGGCCTCTTCTGAACGATAAGTAAGTCATGAGTTTCGAGAAGTGCTATGGCAAATATACGCCGCATTGAGACTCAAAAGAGAAGACAGAAATCAAAATAATCATTAGAAACGTTGAGGTTACTCGCTCAATGAAAACACGACATGAAAAGTATCTCTTAGTTTTTGGTCCATTATTGAGGCACTCTTCGCATCATGCGTAAGCGTTTATCGAACGTGTTATGAAAAAGCGACGGTGGTGACATCTTGCGCTTTTTTTCGTCACGTTGACGAAGCGTAGACGCTGCACTTGCGCAAGAGTCTCGTCTAAGTTCAATGAACGCCTTCGCTCAGTGCGAAGACTCTCTTAAACGTAATGTGACGATAGTGTCGGGAGAGAGCCGGCAGAATGTCGAAGACTTGTCAATTGTTGAACATTTTATGAAGGCTTTAGTTAAGTTTACTTCTAATATGGCGGCTGGTACTGTTGCCTCTGAAGGTGCTGTACAAGCGGTCCTTGTTGTTGCTGTTGTTGTTGCATGGCCAGCATCTGTTGTCGCATTCGTTGTTGGTTAATCTGTTGTTGGTATTGTGAGCTCTGCTGGTTTTGCATGCCGCGAGGGTACGGCGGTGCTGGGCCGCCCATGCCACCCATTGTCACGTTTGGTGCTTGCTGGAAGAAGGAAGATTTGGGATTGGAGTAATTGATTTGGATAAATTGATTTGGAGTAATTGATTTGGATAAAAATAAAGTTTTTTTTTAATTCATTGGAGTCACAGTTGAGTCGCAGTCTGGCGATAATATTATTTGAAAATAAAACCTTAATGCCTACTGCGTAAAGCCGATTTTCCTTTACCATTTTAAGTCAACTCGATGTCATTAACTAACCATATTATGATTATTTTCTGTACTAACCTGCATGTACGGTGGTCGAGCAGCGTTTTGTCTCTGCTGCGCTAGATACGCTTCTTGGCTTGCGCGACTACCCATCATGTTCTACAAAAAAAAGATCAAATAGATTCAAACCTTTGACAGTCACAGTAAAATAAATACATACCGATTTGTTTATGGTTACATCGATAGTACAACCGTAATCATTAATAAATATGGGTAGAAGAGAACCTTTGAGAGAAAGAGAACCAGACAGGTGCGACGCGACTCTTGCAGAACATTTTCTATGAACACTTCATGGAAATTGATCTACCAGAATTCGTCGTCGTTCAAGATCGCGCCTGTCTAAGGAAACCTTTGCACTAACAAAAGTAATGATATGATGAACGGTGAAGGATAACATCGCGAGGAAACCAGCATGCCTGAGAGATATTTCTCAACAGCATGTGAAGCTAAGCCTGAGGCCCATGAGCAGCATAAAAACTCTGACACCAGGTTAGTCACTAACCACACGACAATAAAGAAAGAGAATGATATAATAAATACCTGTTGGAATGTCTGTTGTCCAGGGAACCCTCCCATGGAGCTACCACCCTGGGGTCCCATAGAAGCGGCTTGGCTGTTCATGGCGGACATGCCGGCACTTTGCCCCATCTGACCCATCTGTCCCATGGGCTGGCCCATCTGTCCCATTCCCTGGCTCATCTGACCCATCGACTGCGGCATCTGCGACGGCTGCCCGACGCCCTGGCTCATCTGACCTACGTTCTGACCGATGGAGTTGACGCCTTGGCTCATGGGGTTCACTTGCTGGCCCATTTGGTTTACACTTTGGCCCATTCCCTGGAAGATGGACATGGATTATTTGTTAACTAGATGTGGTAATATAACATAGAGCTTGGAGTGTGACTGAAGAGAAGGAATGATTAATTCCCAGTGGGAAAGAGACGGAAAGTGTTAGAATGAGACAGAGCTATACAGGATGTATAGCTCTGTCTCATTCTTACACTTAAGTAATATTGAAATAATACTGCTATGGTGGTAGTTCAAGTACAGCTTAGTAAACGATATATTTCAGTGCTTTTTATTTTGTTTAGGTAAACATGTGAGACCTATGCGAGGCACACGACAATATTATCGAGATGCTTATATGGTAAATATTTGTTTGTCCAAGCACAAACGCGACACGTCGAAGAGGTGTGAGATGTATCAATAAGTATCTTTGAAAATGGCGATAAAGCTAAGGTCCTTATTATACCCTTTCACTTGCACAGTAGAATGTGGGAGTAAAAAAGATTGATAGAAAGACAATTATACCTGGTTCATCATCTGCTGCTGGCTGCCCTGCATCATCTGCTGCCCATAGCCTCCATACCCCTGCTGCATGCCAGCGTACTGTCCGCTGAACATCTGCCCACCCATGCCGCCCATTTGACCACCGGCCATCTGCCCTGCTCCCATCTGTCCAGCGCCCATCTGACTCGCGGCCATTTGACCGCCGCCCATCTGACCGGGCATTTGCACTCCGCCCATTTGGCTCATCGGACCCATACCGCCCATCCCACCCATTGGGTTCATTTGTCTGAACAATGAAAATTAGCTTTTGTTTATGATCGTAATGACATTGGAACCACTGTGGTGTATTGGGGCTTTTCAAGATGGATAGTACTGTCTTTCTCACAGGGAAACTACGACAGCTTCATAGGTCATATAGTAAGGCGTGAAAACTTATATATAGGGTGACTGGTAATTAGTGACCGATATTTAAACACGTGATTGTACTCATGATTCAACTTTCCCAAAGAAACTTTTTTGTATACTTAATAGCTGCTAACAGCTGATCGGCGCAAAGTTCATTGAACTTTGCGCGCACCAGTTGTATTGTTATTGTGATAAAAATAAGTATACAAAAAAAGCTTCTTTGGGAAACTGATTGTAATCATGAGTACAATCACGTGTTTAAATAATGGTTACTAATTACCAGTCACCTTATATAGTGAACTTCACTCCACCTGATGCTAGGGATTGATTCTATTGACAGCTAACTGTGTTTGTGATCAAATTTTCTTCATGTAAAATCTTTGTGATTATGAAGCTCTCTCTCAGATTTAGACAAAAGAAGAACTTAACTATTAATTATAGAGTTAGAGAAGTCAGAAGAAGTGCGAGCATTTAATAGTACAGCGAGCAATGCTCGCCTCTCATGGACAGTTTTTGCACATATTTAAACGTTATTTCATGACATAAGAAAGTACTAAGAAGAAACATATAGAAGATTGTGTTATGGCATTAGGTTCAGGGATTCTTATAATAAAGAGCTCGCTACTCACGCGGACTGCATGGCGCCCATCTGGTTGGGCTGCATCTGGCGCATGCTCTGCCGCGGGAAGGGCGCGCGGGCGTGCGGCGCGCCCGGGTAGCCGCCGGTTTGCTGGATTGTTGTAATAATAACTCACTAGGTTTTAATAATCCATTGTTTGCTGCTATAATAGGTGAAAAAGTGGGCTTGACGACAACGTTAGCATTAGCAGACTTGGGGGCCGTTGAAGTATTTACCCTCACCTTCCTACTATAGGGGGGCGAGGGGTCTTTGCTTTGCTTATTTTTGCTGACAAGGGGTATTGGGGAGTAAATAATCGTAATAAAACTGCTTACGTAATACTTGAACGGCCCCGTGTGATAAAAATATAGTTCACGAATATATAAAATCAATCTGCCTAGCCTTTTCCTAACTATGTTGGGGTCGGCTTCCAGTCTAAACGGATGCAGCTGAATAGCAGTATTTTACACGGAGCGACTGCCTATCTCGACTTCCACAACCCAGTCACTAACCGGGTAATACGATACCCCTTGGTAAGACTGGCTGTCAGACTTTCGGGCTTCTGACTACCCGAAACGACTGTCAAAGATCCAAAAATGACAGCCGGTACCAACGGTTTAACGTGCTTTCTGAGGCACGGAGGAGTCTCGATATCTGAAGATGGTCACCCATCCATAGACCAACCCCGGCACGATCCGTGCGGCTGTTAGTACTTAGCCACGAGCTCCTCGTAAACGTAAGAAAATAGTATATAACAATGAACAATACATACATTGACCTGCATCTGCGTCATCTGGTTGAAGGGCACTCGTTGCCGCAGCATGTTGCTGAGCGCCTGCTTGGACTGGTTGTTGGAGGGCGGCGCCGCGGCCACGCTGCGAGGGCTCACGCCGGCTGCGCGATCATCAACATCATTTATTTATAAATTAATATTTAAATTTCGCAGGCTGCTCGTATCATCAATAAAATATTTTAGACACGTAACTGCGTAGAAATTTTGCGTCGGTTATAAAATTAATATCTATGTAATGTCTCACACGGGAATGTGTTATTCTGACATTTTAGGTTTACTTACAATGCAAAATACAGTTTGTTAGGTTAAACGCGGGACATACTTTCAGATTGTATAGTACTCATGAAAATCAACAACTTTGTCCATGAGACCCAATTCTGCAAAAATGAAAAAAAAGAAAAAAAATGCTGTTCATACATTTTGACGAATTATGCGAACATAAATGTATTGAACAGCTGATTTTTTTTCTTTATTTCACGTATAGTTCCATAGTAAAAGTTGTTCATTTTCATGAGTCTATAACCCCTGCAAGTATGTACCTCGTTCAAAATAACATACTGTATACTCCACTACAACAAAACCACTTTTCATAAATTTGAGAGGCCGTCACCTAGGCCACATAACATTCTCGAGAGACAAAACCACCGCCTCATTGAAAAACGACCCCTAATATGTGTGCAATAGAGTACATTTTCGTCTCGACAGAGTGTACTCACCAGGCGGGTTGTAGTAGTTCTGCCCGGGCGGCGGGAACCACTGCTGCTGCTGCATGAACTGCGGCTGCTGCGCCGGCTGCGGCGCCAGCCCGCCCGCACCCACCGCGCCCGGCGTCGGCACGCCGTTCGTCTGACACAAAAGTTGTTATATGCACACATGTATAGTGTATTTTTCTTTAGTTGTCTCATTTGGTAAACAAATGTCGCGACTAATATTAAGATTTATAGGTAATTCATGTGTCTCTGAAGCATTTTTTTTTAATGATTCATGCCTTATGTGTATTATTCAAAGTTCAAGAAATTTATGCTTAACTCAAAGTGTTTGATTAATACGAAAAATCAGAATTTTCGTCTCGTGTTTGTTTACCAAATTGGACACTGTAAAAGAAATACACTATAGTTTGTCACACGTTAATTCACAAAACATTATAGTTAACCTACGATAGATAATTATTGTTTGCTAAGTTTTCTTGGACCTTGCTTCACTGTAATATTAATTTGTGGATAACGATAATGGTTGCGTGATCACTTAAGTGTTTCATAAAATACCAGGACATAAATATTAAGCATAATTGCGCAACTGTTTGTTATACGGAAGATATAAAATAATAGAATGGTACTGTAATTCGCTCATACCGAGTGTACAAGTACCATAAGAAAGTGTTTACTTCGAAAACTAAAAATTGCAACTTTCAACATAAGGCCTATTTCACAATAGTATGGATTCGATAGTAGGTACTTGGTAACACTTTAAAATATTTGTCAATAAAAGTATTACAGAAGAGAAAATCGCTTTTGATCATGCGTACGTATTTTCTTTTTATTTCTCGAGTAGTCATGAGCAGATCTTTATTGTTGAATTCTGGGACAAGTTGTATATACACTGTGCAATTTTAGTCATCTTACAAAGGTGGTCCACGTGATGTATCCGATATACAGTACCTACAGGCGTGATCAGAAAGTTGTTACCATTAGTTAAAATAATAGGTATTATAAAAAAAACGCATTACAATAAGAAACATCCTGTTAATAATGTTTATGTATCGAACGGTAGATCATACCTACCCGGTGCACGAGTCGAGTATCATTCCATCCCCGTATCTATGAGACAAAATTTGTTAAGCCAATCTAAAACAGTCCATGTAGACTATCATCCAATGAGATGCTCTTTTATTGTTCATAATATAATATTTTTTTAATTAATGATAGTAGTCAATGGATACATGAATTGGGCTGCCATTGTAAGACGACTAAAATTGCACGGTGTATATATACTTGGGACAAGAAGTATGACAGCTGTTTTTACCGGTGTGGTCGGCTTAGATTTCTTGATATTCTTGCACGGAGCGTTTCGTGATCTTGTTTTCCCGGCACCAGTAGGGCTTGAATCCAAGCTTCCAGTGTCCTGAACCAAAAATATTCACATTACATTTTCTATTCTGAAAGATATTCCTATTTTATAGACCTAAGACTGCTTGCGTTAAAATAAAACAATAAAGTAATGCATTTTTAATAGTTTTATCGCCTCACCTGTTTATTGTCGTTAGTTTCAAGATCCTCGGGGGGTAAAGGTAGCGGCTCTAGGTAGTAACTTAGCGGTTTTACTAGGCTGTGTGTATGGTATTTCAATAACCTGTAAAAAAACAAAAAATAATATAGTTTTTCATGTGATTTAAAGGACTGTTGTGGCAGAATCACGCAAGCAGACGCAAGCAGTTTTCCGCGCGACTAGCATAACACAAAACCCCGACACGAATTTTAATATCGAGACAGTCCGATCCTGGCCCTTGCTGCCTTCCTTCAGTGTCGTTTTAAGCTGAGGTTCGTTCCTCACAAGGGGTGCTTTTAGCATGAAATCGCCTAGTTTGTAATTTTTTTAAGCTCTGACTGGAGGCCTTTATTAAGGCAAGTCCAGTTAAGCAGCCTCTTAGGTTGACCTGCGATCTCGCAAAAAAAAAAAAGAATAAACGTCGGACAGTATCCCACAACACCCGTCCTGACGGAGGACCCTCCCTTTCACTTTACACCCTGTTCCTCATACATATTAGCTCTACAATATTATGGCACTTTTACTTGGTGGCAAAAGTAGGCTTGATGATTTACAGATAACACTTCTTCGCTTATTCGCCAATTGGGTATTTGAAAGGGTAGTCAATATCGTTACTTTTTATGAACTGTCAAAACGCGGCATTTGTATGTGATTTGTATGAAATATAACATTTTGACGTCACAGATTTTTAGACTCAAATAGAATACTTATTAGCATTAAATGCAATTTAACAATTATATCGTCGCATTGTATTTAATTTCTGCACGGTGATGGAAGTTTTTATGACGAGCGGGCTTTTTTCCATGTGATTTCATATTTTATTTTTGACCGATTCAAATACTCAATTGCTATACCATAGCAGCTATACTATCCGAACTTCACGTATAACATTGGGATCGTTGAGTGTTACCTGTGGGCATTTTCGTAAGTGAGCGGTTTCCTCTCGATCTTGGTGGCGGCGAACCAGGCCCAGGACAGCGGCGCGGGGTTGCGCCCCCCCTCCACCAGCTCCCAGCTCGACACGCGCTGCTTGTCCGTCAGGCGGAGGCCCTGTGGACAACGACATCAGCTTTGTCATATTATACTAGGCAAATGGAGATATCAAAATTACGGGTCAACTATGATGTTTTTTTATGCTGTAAAACTAATTAAAACCGGCCTAGTGCGAATCGGACTCACTCAAGAAGAGGTCTGTACCATTATCTACAAAAACGGCAAAAGAATATTTAGGCATATTAAATATTTATTTATCTTTTTTAGTATTTGTTATTATAGCGGCAACGGAAATACATCTGTGAAAATTTCAACTGTCTAACTATCACGGTTCATGAGATACAGCCTGGATTCTCTGCAAATAAATTATTCTTATTCTTAACAGACGGACAGACGAACAGCGTCGTTCGTCGTCGAAACAGTCCCGTTTTACCCTTTGGGTACGGAACCCTAATGAACAATTTTCTATTTATTTGCAAGTATTAAAATATATAACATATTATTTTATTGTTCTAGCTCTCAAAAAAATCATCTAGTTCAACAGATGAATTGTTTTACAGCTCCAAGGGGTTGTATTTTAATTAATTTTAACTTAATACATTGTCGCAACTTGATACTTCGTTCCTGAGATGATGCTACAAACGGCTCCGTTTTTGTTTGAGTCACGGAACAGGAAAAATGAGGTATTATAATGATGCCTTACCTGCTTCTTATCACTATCGAATCCAGTGATTTTGTTCCCTTTTTGGTCCACGAGACATCCGATAGGTTCGCAGGCGATGACCTGCAGAACATTGATATTTACAGCACGCTAATAATACTAACAGGTGAATATGTTTCATGTCAAGGGTCAGGATTAGTTCGGCAACAGTTTCGTCATTGATGAGATAGGTGAAAGTTTAGACACACTTTATTTTCTACAAAAAAAGGCATACTAATGTATTATGGTTAAGGTGAATCCTCCAACCAGCCCGCGAAATCATAAAGGTTCCGGAATGACTTTGACCTAGTAAAAAGTCATTTTTACACCTTTATGAGCTCGGAGGGTTGTATTAATGATTTTGATGATTATAATTCTGTAACTACATACGTCTTACAGCCGCGAATCAAATGTTCATCAACATACAACCTATCACTGGCCTGCAAATTGCAAAAAACTTAAGAAAATTTAAATTTCGCGGGCTACCCTGGAACATCAACCTTAAGGTAAATATAGATTATGGATGTTGAAAAGTACGTCTAAACGAACCCTCTATTACTCGTATATAATGTAGATATCTTGAGGCGTTTAACCTAATGACCGCTTGGGTTTATATCAATAGACGTGCCCCAGCGCCCAACACCCAAAAAAAAAACTTGCAATTACAAAACGAAAACCGAACACGGATTCTCAGTCGTATAAACACTCAGGTGGCACGAAAACATTTGACGTATTAATCAGACTGGGCGGTTAAAGGGTTAAGTTGCCAGCGCGCTAAAGCGACAGGGTAGCCCAGTTTCTTAATTTTTTTTGCAATTTGTAGGTCAGTCTATTGCAATGTATTTGCAAGTTCTATGTTGATCAAAATTGTATTCGCTCCCGTAGCAAGTACGTATTTACCCTGGCGCGTCCCCCTTAACGCGAGTATTACTAGACGCAAGGATCTGAAATTACATGCATGTGGACGAATGTAATCGATAAACGACATAGGTATCTATTTTAATGTTTGTGGTATACATTGTAAGTGACATGAGATCATGGACATAGTACCGTAACGTAAGCATTTTTTTAAAATATCACATATTCGTTACTTTATAATGTATAAGAAATAAAATGTCAGACAAAAATACACACATCAAAAGTGTCTAGGGATCAACATATATTTTTGCAATAACTTTTCTCTTGATTGATATTAATTTAAATTTTCTTTAAGGATTCATCAATTAAAGTGTTTTCGTTTGTCACAGTAACGATAAACCAAGTCACCTTTGCATTAATAAAGAAATTTGCCATTTTCCTAATAAAGGGATTTTTGACATTTGAACCACTAACATTAAAGTTCGAAAAAAAGACTGAAATAACAGTTTTCTTTAAAATTTTATTGGGTAACTTAAACAATTAATAATCCGTGTTTCTACCGCGAACACTAACAACACAAGAACATCGGTTTGGCATACTCAAAATGAGTTCATCCAAATCACGCTGTGGAATGGCCGCCCATGTTCGTTGCAACAACAAAAAAAGGTCTTCTTGCAACTGGATACCCTCCATATTCGGCAGAGCTCTTCTCTGTAGCATATCCCATGCATGCTCAATCGGGTTCAAGTCTGGCGACTGAGCAGGCCAGGGCAGGACATTGATGTTAGCTGCGGCGAGAGTCTGTCTTACAACTCTTGCGGTGTGCGGTCGTGCATTATCATGCATTAACTGAAATAAGGGACCGATTTGCACTTGTAGAGGAACGATGACGTCAGATACAATCGTCTCAGCATAAATTTGAGCGTTGAGGTTGCCTCTGATCCAAATCAACTCAGTTCTTCCGCCGATCCAAATACCCGCCCATACCATGATGGTTCCACCACTATAAGGATGGACTTCCTGGCAGGATTTTAATCGCTGTTGGCGTCCAGGGGTTCTCCAGTGTCGTATACGTCTTGTATCCGGTCTCATACCAAAACGAGACTCATCAGAAAAGCACACGAAACGCCATTGTTCTTCTGCCCAATTTCTGTGTTCAAGAGCCCATTGATATCGTATCCTACGATTGTGCATTGCTATAGGTGGTACCCGTAGCGGTCTTCGGGAATGAAGGTTCACTTCATGCAAGCGGTTTCTGACTGTTTGGTCGCTAATTAAGTTCCCTGAAGAGTGATGAAGCCTCACGGCTAACATCATGGCGGTTATTGTTGGAGCTCTTCGAGTTAAGATTTGAATGTATCGGTCTTGTCTCCGTGTGGTGCAGCGATACCGTCCTTCATGGCGCTCAGCCACGGTACCAGTACTTCGGTAACGTGTCCAAAGTCGACTGATAACACTCTGACTTGTATTCAGAGCAAAAAAATACCTTTTTTTGTTGTTGCAACGAACATGGGCGGCCATTCCACAGCGTGGTTTGGATGAACTCATTTTGAGTATGCCAAACCGATGTTCTTGTGTTGTTAGTGTTCGCGGTAGAAACACGGATTATTAATTGTTTAAGTTACCCAATAAAATTTTAAAGAAAACTGTTATTTCAGTCTTTTTTTCGAACTTTAATGTTAGTGGTTCAAATGTCAAAAATCCCTTTATTAGGAAAATGGCAAATTTCTTTATTAATGCAAAGGTGACTTGGTTTATCGTTACTGTGACAAACGAAAACACTTTATTTGATGAATCCTTAAAGAAAATTTAAATTAATATCAATCAAGAGAAAAGTTATTGCAAAAATATATGTTGATCCCTAGACACTTTTGATGTGTGTAATAGACAAACAACTTACTTCTATAATAGTATTTTTGGATAGCGGCAGTAGTTGCCTGACACACTGCACGGACGGGCCGTGTCTTTCTCCAATCTCCTTCTTCAGTTTCTTCATGAGGTTCTGGTAATGTTTCCGGTTGTTGTCGTCACCTCCATCAGCCAGGGTGGAGTGGATCAGAGTGGCAAGCATGTCGATCAGAGTGGAGAAGAGGTTGCTGCGACACAAACTATATTAATTTATTGTAGGTACACTGTCTGCCAGGCCATTTGTGTTGCCGACGAATCTGTTGGAGGAATTGCTGGAGAGAGTAATAGAGGAACTTAGGCTTGTTTCCATGAAATACCTCCAAACACGGGCAAATTAGATCTCTACACACAGGTGCAAAGCGCGCACAATGTTTCCAGGGAGGGAGAAAAAGACTGCGGTAAGTAGACTCGTAGAACACCCCCGAAGGGTAATGATAGCTCCACTCAAGAAATATCAAAATAGGACCTGGAAGGATTCCTTTACATGAGGACAAATTTATTGTTCATATTATTATGGGATTATATGAAAGATGCCCGTGACCACTTTCTTCAATACACGATATTTAAGGATCTTCGATTCATTAGCCAATAATGAGTGAATAGCTGCAGAGTTAGTAAGCTGAAGAATCAATTGGTCCGCCAATCTCTACGGAAGGACTGGTGTCCACAAAGACCGCATATCGGCTAGTGTGGCGTGGAACGACCTCGAGATGAATGGACCAATGACGTCAAAAAGGAGTAAAACGTCAAAAGGGATAGCTGGCATGTCCAGTTGGACACGGCGCGGCATACGCTGGCAGAGTGGGTCCCTTGGGAGTAGCCGCGCCGTGTCCTCATTTCAGAAGTAGGCAGTGTTTGATGGTCCGTAGCGAGGAGTCACTAGGTATCCTTCTGCGAAATAGTCATCTCGCAGAAGGAAGATGCGGATAGGAAGAGGTAGATCACAACCTTTCAACCGCCCCAACCAGTTGCACCGGGCGTCGACGCAGGGCGGGTAACGCCCTCTAAAAAACATTAGTCAGTAATGAGTGATACCAGTACTAACGTGACTAAAGGCTACCTGTTATTGTACGCGTCGATCAGCTGATGCGCAACGAGTTGCGTGAGCAAAACTGCCCAATCAGCGGTGAGTTGATAAGAGCGTCGGATGGCGTCGAACATGCCGCCAGCCAATGAGAAGCGCAGTAGTAACGCGTCGGGCGCAGCGTCGTCTTGCCAGCTGTCTGCGCACGCGGCGCGGTCGTGCTCCCGCGCGTGCGTGAGGTAGTGCTGGAGTTGTGCGTGGATCGAGCTAAGGAGACTCTCCTATTAGGTAAAAATGTTTGGTTAATATTACAGTCTAGTTCGGTTGACATTTAAGTTTTTACAACCCGTGTGCAATCATGACGAATTTTCATCCCCTATTTTTACCCTATGAGGTGCTCGTGCAACAGCCGCTCAGGTCGTTACACACCGAGACTCCTCCGTGCCTCGGAAAGCACGCTAAGCCGTTAATCCCGGCTGTCATTGACAGTCGTTACGGGTCGTCAGACGACAGTTCAGACGAAAATCTGACAGCCAGTCTTACCAAGGGGTAGGGTTGTGGAAGTCAGATAGGCAGTCACTCCCTGTAAAATACTGGTATTCAGCTGCATCCGGTAAGACTGGAAGCCGATCCGGACATAGTTAGGAAAAGGCTAGGCAGATGATAGGAGATGATTTTTGCAAAGTTCTTACTGACTGCTCACTTTTCGTTTATAAAAAGGAACTCTTGAGCAGTGCGTTGTAAGTCAGTGAATGAATTTAAGATGAGCGAAAAAAACATTCATAATATCTTAATAAACCGGTAGTGAGAAAACAAAACGCATTCGTTGTTATTTAACGCACAACTGTTGTCCCAACATACCTTCTGGTCGTCCTGATGCCTCAGACAGGTCAGCACTAGCGACAGTAGCGGCTCGTTGGCCAGACGCACCGAGTTCCCGCCGCCGCACGCGCAGCCTCCGCCGCAGCCGCCGCTACTGACGCCACGTTTGCCGCCACTGCCTCCACCAGAGGAACTAACAAATATGGATAAAATAGTTTAGTAATTCATTTTATACACATCGGTACAAGTAGTTTATATTTGTATGGATGGGGCATGAAAGGAACTGAAGCATTAATTACTAGAATAAAATCCCTCATTGGTCGCAAGCGCTACTGCTGAGTATGAGGTCCTGGGTTCAGTGCCCGTGTCGGGCCAACCAAATGAGTTGATGAGCCCGGAGCCTGGATTTGTGTCTGGTTGATGGCAATAGACTCGCTCCCTATTACATAGGACTTGAACATAACTGGCGAAATGTGGGTATAATATAGGTACAACTCCGCCTAACCCTTCGGGGAACAGGCGTGGTGCTATGTTATATTAAATCCGGGCCCAATTTTAAAAACCGAAGAGTACACAGGCCAGCTCATCAAGTTACCACTATCTGTCAAATATCTTTGATGGTATTTCAACTTTATTGCAAAGACATAAGGTTCATTTTTAATTGAGAAAATTTGACAGTTAGGCATAGCTTGATATGCTAGCGTCTGTACATCGACCTTTAAAAACAATAAAATGGAATGACAAAGAAAAATGGTTGCAAGAGTGGGTGATAAAAACACGGAAGTTTTCGGTGTAGCTGGGTTTCGTATGATAATTTTTCGTACTAATTGTGAGCAGACTCACCCTTTGTAACTAGGGCTCTGGTGACTCTTGCAGTCCCTGTGCGAACTGCCGCCCCCGCCGCCGCCACTAGAGCAGTTGCCGCTGCAGCCTGCGCCCCAACCGCTCTCTAATATCTGAGGGTAGGAAACAAATATCAACCTTACGTAAACTGTGTTTCTGTACTTGTATTATTTGGTAAATAACGGCGGAATTAAAAAAAAAATATATATATACAGGGTGTAACCGAAAGGGTATATACATACAAAAGCATTTGCTCCAGACCACCAAATTGAACAACTTTTACTACCGGACCACCTCCGAAATTGTGGAAAAAAAAATCAGCTGTTCTATACATTTTTGGTCACGTGACTCGTCGATGTAAGCAAGAGCTGATTTTTTTTGCTGATTCCAGTATATAATATGACCTTAAATAATTCACAGCAGTTTTTGATTGTCTTTTTTTTAATTATCGCCTTTTTTAAATCATAGACAAACAAAGATTTTCGTATCTGTATATAATGTAGTCTGGCTATGGAGTATGGAGAGTGATGGACCGACCTGTCCCGCCTGTTTCAGCACTCGTCCTTGCACGGCAGCAGGTAGCTTGGCGACGAGCGGCGCGACCAGCCACACTGACTCCGACCACTTGCTCGTGCTGACCACGCCACGGTCCGTTCCGGTTCTACAATAAACCACGTCACCATTATTTGGTCATACACACATCATCGTAATTAAAAAGCGACAGTTTACAATACGAACGTTAAAATCAGTGAAGACTTTTAGTTGACAAGATAGTTTACATTATTAGTGATCTAACACATCATCATCTGCCTAGCCTTTTCCCAACATAGTTGGGGTCGCCTTCCAGTCTATCCGGATGCAGCTGAATACCAGTATTTTACATGGAGCGACTGCCTATCTGACCGCCACAACCCAGTAACTGGGCAATACGTTACCCCTTAGTAAGACTGGCTGTCAGATTTTCGGTCTTCTGACGACCCGTAACGACTGTCAAAGATGCACAAATGAGGGCCGGGACCAACGGCTTAACGTGCTTTCCGAGGCACAGAGGAGTCTCGGTATGTAACGATGGTTACCCATCCACGGCCAACCCCGGCAAGCGAAGCTTAACCTGGTGGATAGACCTGTGCGGCTGTTAGGACTTAGCCACGAGCTCCTGAGTAATCTAACACAATTACATCGAAATTAAAGATATTAAGACAGGGTAGATTTTCACCAATGAAACTGAACGAGATCAGTGTATATACGCCGCGGTTTCAGACTTGTAAGTGTCATTATTTTCTATGTAGTATTGACTATGTAGTCTTAAATTAGTTCTTCGTATCGGGCTGTCAGTTTAGACAAGACTCGGTGAGCACTTTGTGGTATCATTGTTTACCTGTCTTTGTCAGGCGGCGGCGGCGCCGGCTGTTGGAACACGTTGATGACGGCGCGCGCGACGGTGTCAAGCCACGCGCTCAACTCTGATGACCCGCCAGGGTACTGCTTGAACATTAGCTGCAGGTCCAGCCAGGACATACGTAGGGACCATTGTTCTAGATTCTGTTAACAAAAGTATGGCTTCGTGACTTCTATCCACATTAACATAAGGTTTAAATTTGTGAAATTTATGTGTAAAGTTACCTCCAAAAGTCGTGTGATTATTGTCTTCTGATCGAGATCCGGATGAGTGTGACTTGCTGATTCGGGATAGCAGATCATATGGAGTAATCTGTGTGAGAATATTTTGTTAATGCAACCAAAAATGTGTACTAACAAAAAGGAATTTGATACAGCGGCATCAAGCTACCCCAATCTGTCAAATTTTTTTGATAGATTTTCAACTTTATTACAAAAGCGTAAGGTTCATTTTCAATTGGGAAAATTAGACAGTTTGTGGTAGCTTGATGTGCTGGCGTCTGTACTTATGTAAGTAACATTAAATAGTAACAAACTAAGTCTTGAAGATTATTGATACTATATTTTGTGTTACTTGCAGATCAAACAATAGTCTGTTGGGAAATAAGCCTACTAAACATACAATAGATTATCAACTCTATGAATACCCATTTTACTAACCTTTGAGCTTGCCTCGGTGTTAACATAGGATCCAAGAGCATATCCGGCTGATACAACTCATCAGGGTTCTGCAGGCATTTCTGAAGCACCCACTCCTCAGAGCAAATATCAGCAAGAACTCGTCGAGCCAATGAAGATAGCGACTGCGAAGAGTCCAGCAGAGTGGAACCCACGCCACCGCTACCCCTGCAACCATTGCCGGCTATCCATTGACGAAGGTATCAGGACCCGTAAGTAAAAGGCTAGCGCATGTTTGGGCAGGTCCCACAGCAACGCAACGAATTGCAAATTACTTTAACACCGACGTCATCACCTCCATAGTCGACCTCAAAATTTCTATATCACTTTTGACATAATCTCCTAGTAAATTGAAACTTCACGAAGGTTGAATTATGTAACTATCACATGGTTCTCAAAAGGAAAAAGACCTTGCAGTTCAACTTTGGTAAAGCAATAAGTGGTTACGGGGCCAACTATACAATTTATTTAAACCATTGCCCACGATAGGCATGTCGCTCAGTTTCTGTTGTTATGCAATGCGATGCGCTGCGGCCCGATGCGGTTGTTATATGCGCTAGCCTTAACAGACGTGTAACCCATGTATGCCAAAGTTAACCCATTCGTTATTTATGTTGTGCGTTTTAGTTTATTGACATGAAGAAGCTTGACACCAAATTTAAGGCGATTTTAATATAAGGACGTATTTATATTAAGGACATGTACTGACCAAACTTTTTGTCTGCCGGTAATTGGCGCATCTGTTTTCATACAATATTCTCTCAATGACAGAAAAGAAAATTATACTTAGATATAGCTTCGGCTGACATTATTGGGTTGGTGTGGACACATCTTTATTGATAGGTCATCTTTGAACTCATTCGTTGTTTGCCAGGGCGTGAAACTACTCATGAATTTGACCAACTGAGGCAACCGTGTACAACGGTTATGTACGAAAATGAATCATCTCTTATTGTATGAAACAGTCGCCCATAATAAAAAAAAACATCATGTTCTGTACCCATGAACGTGATATATTTTTTATGCACCCCTGAAATATAGCCAATGAGCTCAAAGTTATCCTGTAAGGGGAGGTTTTAAGCTAGATTTTTGACTACAAACTAAATACTAAGATAACAGATGAGGAATTAGTCAAAGAGTCGCTGTGAAGACCTGTAGAGTGTACACATTAAGGGGTGAAACACAGAGCCGATTGTTAACACATGACGTGAACCTGTGGACGACACAACCAAAGGGGATATGCACTCTTTACTGACAAATATACAGTTTATACGGTAAATATACTATAATAATGATGTATAAGACAACTAGAACTGATCCAAAAGAGATTAAATAACAAGCAGTGTCTTAATGTCTCGGGCGCCATTTTGGATCCCGAACGCCACTAAGGATTTTATCGATCCCGAGCGTAACGAGGGTGCTAAGACTTGTATCCTGAGTGCGGAGAGGGATTCAAGCCCGTCCAAAAGGCATACACTTTAATTTGCGAGGAATATACTCCACTTTTGCACCTACTGCGAGGTAATTATAAACAATTCGATACTCGAATTAGTAGTTTATAAAACTATTAAATCACCGGGGAATCCTTAGTCATGGGCAGTTTCATATACTATTCTATCTTCTTTTTGTTTGAACTTTTTAAACAAATTAAATTATTGTTACTTATTATTCCACTATGATATTCCTATTAAATTGCTTAATTAAATTACATTGTTTGGCAATGGCAACTAAAACTTTTAAAGTGAGAACTCTTTGTAGATAAAAAAAATATTTTTTATCGTTGAAGTTTTGACACGGTTTTTTTTGTTGCAGTTCCAAATTTAAATCACATTATGCACCAACGGGTCATTACGAAATTCAGTACAATATTATTGCCCAGCTAGGAGTCTTTAATGACTTACATTAGGTTAGGTTTGCATGACATATCATTTGACATTAGCGAATACGCACTGTGTCCTGGACGGGTGGGCAGGAGTATGTATGTGTATAGTAGTTGGACCAATTGTATTTTGCCAGTTACGTTTTCATACCATGTATACACTAGTGCAAGCATATTGCCATTGATGGTCACAAATCGTCTGAACTAGGACTCGACAGTAACAAATACAGTGAGGGTTTGAATTCATGAGCAATATTTAAAGGGGTCATTATATTCATCATTATGAACAACTTTTACTACGAGAACACACCTGTAATCGCAGAAAAAAAATGAGCTGTTCCCTACATTTTGACGAGTTATGCGAGCATAATGTTGCGAACAGCTGATTTTCGATTTCTTTCCATAGTAAAAGTAGTTCATAATGATGAGTAAAATGACCCTTTAAAACATTGCCCATGTATTCAATTTCACCCTGTATAAATGTTCTTAAGCATGGAAATCAGTATTACCGTAACATTATTTAAAATGTTTGATATTTGTAAGTAAAGAGTTGAATTAGTAAGGGCAACGTTACAACCATAGGGTATCCTCTATTCACAGACAAAGGGATGAAGCAACTACACATCGAGACGTCTCTTGTACAGAGAGCATGGTGGACAGGAGCAAACAATATGAAGAGAAGCGAAGCAAGTGCGCATTGGCGTAGCTACGTTTTATTAACTGAGAGGGAAACAGCTGTAAGAGCCTTTGGTCACAAATATATTTTCACACGCAGTTGTAGGGAGTAAGATGCATCTTTTTATCTACTCATCTTATTATTTTTTCAGTTCGGAATGAACTTTTGTTAGTAAGAGTTATATTTACTGCTTAAAGGCATTCATTGTTGTAAAAAAAGTGTAATTTAATCAGAATTTATTGAACAAAACTGGTAATACATTAGTTTGTTTCTCTCAGGTGTCATGTTAACCTCAAGACAGTAAGATGTTCGCGTGATCTTTAGAATGTTAATATTTGAATTGTAGTAAATAAATTATTTCAGCATATTTTTTTTTTGGAGTCTTTACGTAAGCCTTCAAACTTTTTTATAGGTACATAAAAAACCAGTGCCAATTGCCTATAATGCTTGGACTTTTTTTTTGCGGTTGCGAATCATCAAATAGCTTCTCCCGCTCTGGGTGGAGCGGAAGGGAGTGTCAGACTCTTACTGACTAAAATCCATCCATGTTCCTTTCTTAGCCCTTTATGTTCCGGCGGAGGAAACCCTTTCGGACAATCCCGCTTATGCTTGGTCATTTGCAACGCTTTTGATGCACGTCGACTGCGTGGGAAACAGTCACTGTGGGCAACACTTGAGCTTTCAAAGCACGATGCTTGTTAGTGAAAGCTTCAGAATTTTATAAAACACTATCCCCCTAACTAATAAACGTTGTATAGCGTCCGTATAGTTACACAACGCTGTCTTCTTCTTTCAAATGTCAAATTTCTGACGACTGAAAGAGAGAAACCGGTGTGTAACTGTTCACCTGATGTAATTTATTAATAAGGGGGTATATTTTCTATTAATAAATGTTGGGAGATGGGCCGGGAAAGGTCAACCAAAGAAAAGGATAGTGCGTGATGATATGAATGAAAAGTGAATGAATGATAAGATGACGACTGACTGGAGAAAATGGATGATTTATTGTTTTCGCCGGTCCCTAATAACATGGGATCAGGAAGGGCAGAAAATGCTTGTGTGTGCAGAAATTTCGTTCTTTATTTAAGTTTTCCCCTAGCTACGCCAATGATAAACATCATGTCAGAATGATACGAGTATATGTACAACAGTACACTGTGAAGCCAAGTCCGTGGTCGTAGGATGTGCAACCGTGTAACTCAATATCAAAAAAACAAACCTAGGAGTTCTATGGCCCCCACTCATCTCTGAATCTACCATCCTAAGGATAAAAAAAAACATCGCGAGTCAATAAATAATATTATGATTTTTATGTGGCATGATCCTCGACTGCTTCTAGAATTAACTTTATTCAATACTTATATGAAAAATTCCATCCCTTACAACATAGAAAACTGTAATTTTTACTTCAGAGATTAAAAAATCCCAGAGAGTAACAAAAGCAGAATCCCATTTTTTTTATTCTACTAATTTTCAAGGATCATGTCGAGATGTCTATAGTAACAAAACTACATACAGTGCCAAGTAAGTATTCTACGTAGTAAACAAACCATATTCTAGGCAAACATCTTTAGGAATACACAGGCTTACATCAGACTTTACTGACTAAAACCCTGTGGCTGGTGGAAACTCCTGACAAGCAATTATAAAACTTAATGCTTAAGACTTAAGTCGCCTTATTGCTTGGCAGCACTTACAGAGTTTGTTTATTAAACAGGACACATATCAAGGCATGGATTATAGTTGTATCGAAACTTATTAATAAAAGACGTTTACTCACGACATGAGATCCAGTTGTGCGTCAGTAGGCACTGTGTCACTGGTTCCTAGTATGTGTGACAATTCACAGGATTTCTTGCCGCCCGCCTTGCCACCGTCTCGGGCCGTTGAGTCACCCACCACTGGTAAGAAACATATTAGATTCTTTTGTAACTATTGAAGATATTTTGTCGCCAAACACGTTGACGCGGTGTTCTAATACTTTACGAAATTGAGATTATTAGATTATGTCAGAAGGATTGCGAAAACACAACCACATAATCAAAATTTTGGGGGGATGGAAATGAATATGCCTTTTGTTTACATTTTAAAGAGGTGTGACAGGGTCACATTTTTGGGCTGATCAAAAATATAGTTTCCGGTTTAATATTGGCAAAAGCTGAAGATTCAATCTTTATTATTCGGTTTATATGTTTATATTTTAAATTTATGTCTGTCTTTTGAAAAATATTTATATTTATGTCTATATTTTAATTAGTCTCGACTGTACAATGTTAAGCAAAGGTATCCCCAGAAATATTTCTATTTCTGTTTCATAATCCAAAGACGTTTTTCGTGTGGTTAGTGACTAACCTGGTGTCAGAGTTTTTATGCTGCCCATGGGCCTCTGACTTAGCTTCACATGCTGTTGAGAAATATCTCCCAGACATGCTGGTTTCCTCACGATGTTGTCCTTCACCGATTTTAAGCAAGTAATAATTATACAATACGCACATGAATCCGTAAAATCAGAGGTGCGTGCCTGGGTTGTAACTCGAGACCTATGACTAATCAGTCAGACGGTCACACCCCTAGGCTATCACTGCTGTCAATAATCCTACTACAATATTATAATGTGAATGTTTGTGACTCAACCTAAAAACATCTGAACGGATTGTAATGAAATTTGGAACGTGGTACTGGAACATGCACACGGTCCCTTGGGATAATTTCCGACATCAAATTGGCAAAAGCTATTAAAAATAATACACATACTCAGTATCGCCTTCAGAGTGGCCAGGACAGGTCCAACACCGATGTTCTTGTGCGCGGCCGCTAACAAGTGACGGTCGCACGACAGCCGGACGCCGGCCGCCGCGCCGCCCGGCCCGGGAGATGTTGATACTGAGTATAGACCTGGGTAGAGAGAAGGGTTGTAGACATCATTATACAGGGTGTAACCGAAAGAGTATATACATACAAAAGGATATGCTACAGACCACCAAACTGAACAACTTTTACTATGGGAGCAACTCCGAAATCGTGAAAAACAATCAGGTGTTCCCTAGATTTCGACGAGTCACGTGACCAAAAATGTATAGAACAGCTGATTTTTTTTTCGATTTGCGTAGCATATGCTTTTTTATGTACAGACGCCAGCACATGAGGCTATCCCTAACTGTCAAATTTTCACAATTAATGCAATCAAAGAAATTTGACAGATTGTGGTAACTTGATGTGCTGGCCTCTGTACATTCCCTTTCCGTTACACTGTATAAACGTCTCGCTAGTATTTTTCGAAGAGGAAGTCATAAAAGAAGTTTCTGCTATTTATCATTTCTATTTGCCTTTTTTATTCCTACTATCTGCGCCAACTTCTAGATGGCGTTGTAAAACTATAGTCTCTAAACTGGCTATTTGTGGGTCGCTGATGCTGACATCTGTTAAAAAAATGGAAGATGGAAAATAGTCAGTGCAATAGTCAGACTTAGGGAGGTTTCATTTTTTTGTATGGGATTGGGTAACTCTACTAGATGATTATCTGAGCCATAATAAAGGTAATATTAAAACAAAAAAAATCATTTCACTTACCTGGCTGAGGCGTATCCACGGTTTTAAAAAGCCTCAGTAACAGGTGACATGTCAGCCTAGCCCCGGTATCAGGTGAAGGTGCGTTGGGCGTATTCCCTAAAGTAGCGCCGCAAGCCTTTAGTAGGGACGGTAGAGCTGCGTGGCGCACAAAGTCTTCTAGGGAAAAGCAGTGGCGCGCTGGAACAAAAGAGTTTTGAAGAAACATCAATTTTACGGAACATGATGTCAGTCAAATCATTTATTTCAAATATGCACAAGAAAGGCACTTTTGAACGTCAAAATGAAAAAGAAATATAATAGATTCTTGTCGCCCCTTCCAAAAGGTAGTTGTGCTTCGTGTGGAGAAGAATGGGCAAAAAACTCCACCGTTACTCTTTTAAAATGTTTTGTATACATGAATTATAACATTATATGTGAAGATGATGCACCCAGAATGAAAGCACTACACCACAAAAGATGAAGTGAAAAACACATATAGCAGTGGCAGGTAAACTTAATTATGCCATAAGTACAGACGCCAGCACATCAAGCTATCCCTAACTGTCAAATTTTCTCAATTAAAAATGAACCTTATGCCTTTGTAATAAAGTTGAAATACTACCAAAGAAATTTGACAGATTGTGGTAACTTGATATGCTGGCCTCTGTACACGGTGCTCACATATTTACAAACGTATGATGTTCCATAAAATTGCAAAAGCTTTATTATAGCCGATCGTTTGTGTGTAACCGTTCTTGAGGTAGCTGCGGCGTGCGAGAGGGATATGATGACGCGATGGGAGAACTCACTGATTAGTCAACTTGTGACAACTGTCATCCATCCCGCACCGCGCTACCTCAAGAACGGTCTCAGTTAACTCGTCAAATGTTCGTCTAACAGAAGCCGTTTGTATGCAACAGTGTATTTTTCTATTGATCCTACGGGGTTTATACGACAGTGGCTGCTCCCACGCGGTTTCACCTGCTGCTCGGTTCCTATTGGACGTAGCGTGATGTTATATAGCCTTCCTGGATAAATGGACTATCCAACACAAAAATATTTTTTCAATTCGGACCAATAGGTCCAGAGATTAGCGCGTTCAAACAAACTTTCAGCTTTATAATATTAGTATGGATTTGAGAGCGGTCGCACTTTGGTATTGTTAAAGTAAGTTAAGTAGTCTGAATAAGGACTAAGCTTATGTCAGTGCGCAGCGCACAAATATGCGCAAGAATCTGTAGACCGGTCGTTGTGGCCAAGTGTATGTCCCGTTAGTCAACGCCATGCGCTCTTGTGGGCCTCACCGACGAGGATGCAGGTGAAGACGGCGAGCGCGTCGTGCGCGGCGGCGTCGTGCAGGTCGCGGTGCAGCAGCAGGTCGGCGTACAGCGGCGGCGGCGCGGCGTGCGGCGCGGCCGGCCAGTGCTGCGCGCCGCACAGCGCCACCAGCGCGCCCAGCCACTCGGCCGCCAGCCCGCTGCACCACGCCGTCATCTCCGCGCACACCACGCCCAGCTCGTTCACGCTGCACACATGCCATGGTAACCAACTCAGAAATCCTCCGAAAAAAAATGGACGCATAGAATCTCCTCAGCGGGCTGGAATTATATTATACTGAATCCAAAGTTTATGTCATGATGGTTCCATGTCACGCGCGCCTCATAGAGATGTCAGCATATGAAGAAGGCCTTTAGGGCCAAGCCTAAGGTAAGCGGGATTGTCCGAAAGGGTTACCGCTACCCCGGAACATAAAGGGCTAAGGAAGGAACATGGATGGGTTTTATTCAGTAAGAGTCTGACACTCCCTTCCGCTCAACCCAGAGCGGGAGAAGTCATTGGATTATTTCCCAGCCTCAAAAAAAAAAAGGCTGTTCATAGTCTTCAGTCGTTATGGGCAGTCAGAAGCCCGAAAGTGTGACAGCCAATCTTACCCTGGGGTATCGTATTACCCAGTTACTAGGTTGTAGAGGTCAGATAGGCAGTCACTTCATGTAAAATACTGGTATTCTACTGAATTCAGTTAGACTGAAAGCCGACCCCAACATAGGTCGGAAAAAGCTAAGCAAATAGATTGCAATGATTGTTTTTAAGTAAAAAAGCAATATCATTAAAACATTACAACATCTATCTATATATAAAATTCTCGTGTCAAAATATTAGTTACCATACTCCTTCGAAACGGCTGGACCGATTTTTATGAAATTTTATATGCATATTCAGTAGGTCTGAGAATCGGCTACTATCTATTTGTCGTACCCCTAAGTGATTAGGTAGGTAGGGCAGGTAGGTATGAAGGGTAGGTAGGTAAGGTAGGTATCATAGTTAAGGCAGGACAACGTCTGTCGGGTCAGCTAGTAGATTATATAATTATTGTTTCCCTTACCGATCATTGTCCACTTCCCGACATACGGCAAGCATTGCCGAGCAAACGAAACTGTATCTATTAGCCGGCGACTCAGCAACTTGACGGGCCCACGATATTTCTATTTTACCTACAATATAGTAATAATTATCATAAAACAGTCAGAATATGTGTTGACATGTATAATATTGCAGTAAAATGTAAGTACCTTTACGAGGATTTGTGAAGAACTCGCTCAAAAACTGAGGGCTGTAAGAATAGTTTGACGGTGTTGGCTGCAGTGGAGAATACAGAGCTTGCCTGAAAAATAAAATTAACTTTTACAACAGTATAATGGGTGTACTGTCTTATACTATAGCCATTTTGCTGACGCTGTAATGTCCACCAAATGTGGGCCATTTTATTACTATAAATATACATACATTACAATAAATCAGCAAGCATAAGCATGGAGATGGCATAACGCTTTTCCTTAAATGACGATTTCTACCAGTTGATAATCTACCAGATTTAAAAAATTCTTTCACCGTTGGAAAGCTTAGTTTTCTAGGAGTAACATAGGCTACTTTTTATCCCGGGAAAAATAACGGGTCCCACGGGAAAGACCACGGGAGCGAAGCCGCGGGCAAAGGGCTACTTTATAAATTACTAGCTTTTGCCAGCGGCTTCGCCCGCGTGTATGTAGGAAATTATCCCACGGGAACCGTACATTTTTCCGGGATAAAAAGCTTATATGCTATTCCAAACTATAATCTATCTTTCTGCCAAGTTTCATCCAGATCCGTTAAGTAGTTTTTGAGTTTATTCGTTACAAACATACATACCTACAAATCTTTCCTCTTTATAATATTAGTATAGATTAAAGGCACATCATCTGCCTAGCTTTTTCCCAACTATATTGGGGTCGGCTTCCAGTCTAACCGGATGCAGCATAATAGATTAAAGGCACATGACCAAAAAATAAATTACGCTAATTGACATCTAGTTGTTCTAGTTTTGTAAACCTCGTGGTATATTTGTTCATACTAACTTGATCTTCGGGTAGGCATTCGCGAAGGTATCGGCGTGCGGCGCGTGGCACAGGTGCGCGGCCGCCTTGTACAGGTCGTGCAGCTGCGCCAGCACGCAGCGCTCGGCCGAGCCGCAGTCGCCAGGGTTCACCACGCACTTCACCAGGCGGCACAGCTGCTCGAACACCGCCGATGTTTGTTCCACGCATACTAGGGACAAAGGACCTTATTAGGAACGATATTATTCGATTTATTTGTTTCGGGTTCGATTCCCGCATGGAACAAATATTTGTACGACCTACAAGTATTTGTTACGAGTATGGGTGTTTTTCTATCTATCTATATTATTTATGTATTTACAAAAAAAAATGTATACAAGTAGTTTATTAGCCATCTCGTTACCATAACACAAGCATTAGGTTGCTTAGCTTGGGACTATATGGCGTTGTGTGAAATGTCCATGGCTATATATTATATTATTATTATTATATTGACACTTGCATATTTATCTATACTAATATTATAAAGAGGATAGATTTGATTTTTTGTTTGTTTGTTTGAAATGAATAGGCTCCGAAACTACTGGACCGATTTAAAAAATTCTTTCACCGTTGGAAAGCTTAGTTTTCTAGGAGTAACATAGGCTACTTTTTATCCCGGGAAAAACGGGTCCCACGGGAAAGACCACGGGAGCGAAGCCGCAGGCATAGTGCTAGTACTTAAATAAACTCACGACTTATACTATGGGGGTGGGTAGTAACAATAGAATGTCACCTCGGCTTCTTTTGCTTTGTTTACGAAAACTTTGGTGAATTGAACTGTCGTGCCAACTAATGCTAGGGATTGACACTCTTGACATTACAATTTTCTGTTTTTTTTTGTATTTTGTTGTATACATATATTTTTTTTTTTTGTTTAAAAACGCAAAGAATGAGCGCAATATGGATGAAATTATGAAACAATTAATGTTTTGACGCTGCGTGACAATGTGAGCGTGGATAATTCGTCGCCGCCCGTTCAATGTCCAGCGCGCACAGGATGGATGGAAAGCAGCACATGAAGTAATTTTTATTCCATTGGTGTAATTGCTGTATGGCGTTCCAGTGGAAGGATAAATAAATAAATAAATTGACAGCTCACTTTAAACTCACTTCACATACGTTATCAGGGTGAGATATTTACCGAATAGCACTGCTGGTCTTATACGCATGTTAGTTGCGAGAATTACGCACCTGACCTTTCTGAAGAATATCACCAACAAGGACAATATAATGTCCTTCTAGGGCGTCTTCTCCCGGTGTTTCCACTCATATCTGCTCTTGTATTTCCTTGTCTCCATAATACAAATGTGTCATACAGGATGTCCTAGCACAGGGTTCCGGACCACATTGATGTACTTAACGTTCATTTCTATTACTATAATAGATTGTCATGGTTAAAAGTCACTGGAGTTATTTGAATATAAGAATCCTAACAGGATAAAGCAAATTGACTATGTTATGGGCTTACATTTTAAACCGTGAAGAAATTTTTCGATGTTGACGAAGGGCACCAAACTATCTATACATACGCTAGCATGTGATTATACATTAAAATCCTGATTATAAATACAAATGAATGACTTCTCTGTATGTCTGTAACTTACATAGCAAGGAGGAGTGGTATTTCCTTAGCGCTCCGACAGTATACAGCGCTAACGCAGAGGTGTACGCGCGCGGCGCGGCCAGCCCACTGCTCGGAGCGCCGCGAGAGATCAGGGCACTTTCCACCTCTGATAACTCCTTCAGTATCTGTCAAGATTTATTAAACAACAAATATTAGTTAAATTTTACCAATAATTAAAACCTATGAAAAATTTTATGTGAAATAGACAACTATGGCATTATTTCTTCCTTTATAATTTGCACTCTGACACCAGTCGGTCGATTCTGCAAAAATTCTCACCGTAAAAACTTGGGTGAAGTGAGCTGTCATTCCACTTAATGCTAAGGATTGATACTATTAATATCCCACTACACTTTCACTGCCCAGTTAAAACTATTTTCAACTTATTTCTGGCAACCCTAGTAGCACGTTTTGATTTGCACCCGGTAGGCGGGTGCTGGGCATGGTCACAAGCCACATACCTACATCTATTTACATTCAGTCAAAAAAGTATCGGGAATGGATGATTTGTTTATGGTTCCAAATTCAAATTTTTGTTTTTTTGTAGTTGTTAGATTGGCACAACTGTTTTCCATTTTGGCGCGGAGTTTGAGTTGCATCTGTTATTTATATTAAATACAGTGCTGGTTATATTAATATCATATATAGTGTGTATTGCGAATTTCATAATGGACAAAAATATCGAACAAAGAGTTTGTCTTAAATTTTGCATCGCCAATGGAATTTCGTGTTCGGAGTCACTGAAAATGTTACAGAAGGCTTACGGTGAATCGACTTTATCAAAAACTCGTGCTTATGAGTGGTTCAAAGCGTTCCAAAGCGGTCGAGATGTGATGGAAGATTTGCCTGGCTCTGGTAGGCCGTCAACGTCTGCAACTGAAGTTAACATCGCAAAAGTGAAGAAAATAGTGACTGAAAATCCCCATTCAACTCTGAGAGAGATAGCCGCCGAACTTTCTGTATCTCACGAGTCGATCCGTACCATTTTAACTAATCATTTGGGTATGAAACATGTTGCTGCTCGGCTAGTCCCAAAAGATCTGAATATTCTCCAAAAACTCAATCGCATGAAAGTCGCTGAGGACATGCTAGAACGAGTCAGTTCGGACCCAACATTCATGAAACGCATTGTTACTGGTGACGAGACGTGGGTTTACGAGTTTGACATGCAAACTAGTCAACAAGCTTCGGAGTGGCGCCTTCCAACTGAACCGAAACCGAAAAAACCGGCGATTCGCGGCGAGAACTGAACTCAATTCCGGAAGCAGTGTTTAAAAAATGTTTTGATGAATGGATTATGCGTTGGCGCAAGTGTATCGTTTCTAAAGGAGCATACTTTGAAGGTGATAAAATAAATTTGGATGAATAACAGACATTTTGTGTATTATTGATCTTTTCCCGGTACTTTCTTGACAGAGTAGTATATGTAGGACGCGGGAGCCGCGTTGTGGGCACGGAAGCAAATTATCGTTCAACCCGGGAGCCGGGTGCTGGGCACTAAAAGTGTTAAACTCGGTTCAACTACGTTATCCAGTGGGATTTTAACAGAATAACACTACTGGTTTGTCACTAACTACACGAAGAAAGAAAGAAGAATTTGAAACTTCATAACAGACTGTTAGCCCTGTGAGTTTGGTGTCTGAGAATTTCTGTCAGTTTACAGTTGCGTTAAAGTCACTGACACTCAGTTGTGGCTGCCTTCACAGCAGTCGGTGGTTTCCGTAAAAATCTGAAAACGTAACCTAGCATTAAGTAGAACAATAAGTTCACTTCACCAAAATTTTCCAGGTGATTTTTTTACAGAATTAATCGATAGGAGTTGGGTCATTCATCAAACAGTTACTTCTAACACAATCATGTCGTTACTAGCGAAGCTTGAACGCAACAACATCTTCACTAGACATTAACTGAGTTCAAAGACACGCTTTAGTTGCCTTATCTATACCTGTATACAAGTCTCAATAAGTCCGTGCACGTTGAGCGCGATCTCCATAAGATCTAGCGCGAAGGCTACGTGCTCGGCCTGCGGTAGGTACGTGGTGGCTCCGGCTGCGTATGCCGCTAGGGCTTCGCACACAGCGCTGCCGACTGCCCAGGAGACTGCACCTTGTTCGTACATGGACATTGCCTGTAAGAGGAATTTATTATACATTTTTCTAGGAGCTAAATTTAACTTACTTTTGGGGTTATCGTGAATGTTATATACAGTGATTTTTGATTCACTGTTAACTTTTCAGGGCGTGAAAGTACCCATGATTATGAGTAATGCTGACTTAGAGACTTAACTCCGAAATATCGAAAATAAAATCGGTTTTTTCATACAAAAATGCAATATTTAATCGATGATGTATGAAACAGATGTATATTTTTTTGTTATGTCGTAGTTAGCCCCATAGAGAAAGTTGTTTGTCATGAGTACTCTCATCTTCTTACAAGGTTAATAGTGAATTAAAAATCACCATGTATATCTAATGACGCATCTGTATGAACAAGTGGGCAACATGTCATCCAACTAACCTTGAATCTCTGAAACTTTAGTGTTTAATTTAGGAGATTTTATGGTTCATATTTTTCATGACGGCATAGTCTCAAAAACAAAATCATACAACATAGCCATTTTCTATGATAATAGAAGTGATAAAAGTTCTAGAAAATACCTGAAACTTTTGTGTAACTGCTTCAAAGTTGAATTCGCTACGTGAGTGCTTCTTTATCTTTCCACCTTCGGCTACGTCGATTGAGAACTTTTTGGAGAATAATTTACATATTTCTGTAACAAAGTAAACACCAATTAGTTTAAAAAAAAGTGTGTGACTATAGAGAGTAAATTTTTCAAGTGGGTGTGGATGGCCAATTCCGAAACTATGAGAAATAGCGCAAAGTACTGAAATGAGTAGCAGGCTCGATTTGATGAAAGCTAAATCTTCATTATTGGATTTCTGAAAAATCTATATTTCTATCCAGGAATCGACCCGTTCATTTTGAAAAAAAAAGAAATATTCGAGTGTCGCGAATCATTTTTGACTAAATACTTTTATTTTTCTTACGTGCCTATCAGTACTTTTCGCATTTCCTCATTCACCCTGTATAATGTCGGTTTAAAAAAAAAATCTGCTGTTTCATAGGCAAGTGCATTACCTATGCAGTGCAAATATATAGAACAGGAAATATATTTTATTTTAATTAACTGTCGAATATATTCAACACTCACGCGTCGATGTCCCTTCCAACCTGTATGCTATTTTAGGGACAGGTGAGGCTATGTTACTGAAAATAAGTCAAGGAATGAATATTTGACAATCCCTACCTTTGGTCATCTTCTTAACAGCATGCTTAGCCTCATCTCTCGCCCTCCCCACGCCATACAGCAGTATATGTCTTTGGTTGGCGTCGTGCGGGGTGTGCTCGGGCTCGGCGGGCGGCAGCGGGAAGTGCAGCGTGTAGTGGTAGTGGCGCGACACGGGCGACGAGCCGCCGCAGCCGCTCGAGGGGCCCGAGCTTGTTGTGCGGATGCCTAAAAGATAAAAAAAAACAAAAGTTGTTTTTGATTCATATTAGGTCCAGCGGCATCAGCAGAACACAACGCTTCTGAATTCAAATAGAATTTCACCTCGATTTAAATTTGGTATCTCAGATAATTATCAAGTTTTGGGAACATAAATGACGAAGTTCAAATTCAATTGTAATTTTTTTAAATTAAAAACGGCCAGTCATAAACCCCGTTAAACTGTAAAATGCTAAACATAGTTTTGATAATAGCTGGTGCCCCGTGTGTTTCTATTTGTAGGATAGAAATCCCTACAACACACTACACAAGCTCTACCACCTGAGAGCTCCCTAAGATACATGATTAATTGGCAACACATGTATATATATCAAAATTTTCAAATTTTACTGTTAAGAGTATTCAAGGGGTTAGCAGTTCGAGAAGCGTCTTACCCAACGTATACGGTGAACGAACGGCAGATGCGAATGCACCATTAACACACAAAACAAAACTGTTTTCAGTTTTGTCCTCGTTTGAGAGTTTACATACCTGGTACAGACATTGGACCCATGCTCATTGAAGGCATGCCCGGGATGCTCATGCCACCTGGGCCCATCATTGGAGAGTTGACACTGTAATAATACAAAACATAATAATACTCATAATTTTCTTTTAATGTTTTATAGAAAACCCTACAGTATAAGAGTTATAATCTCTCAATTGTGAGGATTTTAATCAGTGGTCAGAGTAAAATTTGTGTATGGGTCTTTATAGATCAACGTTGGGCCTAAGGGGGTTAAAGAAGTATACCTGGATCAGTAAGACTATGAATATTATAGTGAGTAACTGGGTATTGTAAAAGTATCATGCAAAAGACCTTCTATCGCAGCAGACAAGTAGGAAAATTAATCGGGCTGCAAGAAAAGGCGTATATTTATTTGCGACAAAAATGACACACAAAGAGAAACAAAAAACACAAAAGAACAAGCTAAGAGAAGACAAGAGTGACATCCACGCAAAACAGTAATTGCTTAGCATAATGCTGCAGCCCTATCTGTTTTGACGATGATACAATAAAGAGCCCCAGCGCTGGTTTTCAGGGATAGCCGGCATTGAAATGATAACATAAAACCGGCGCAGCATAAAATGAGAATATAAAAAATAAAATAAATACAATATTTGAATCTTTCAAGTTTTTAATAAGAATTATTAGGTCTTTGTTAGATGAAAAAACAGTGTTGCAATAAGTGCGTAGATGTGAGCATGTTTCTATGAGATACACATGATATGTGTGTATCTATCAATCTAAAATAAATATAATACTGATTTATCATCTTTTCCTCCAAGCCCCGTATTATACAGTGTGTTAGAACGAGGGATATACTTTAGAAGAGTGAAGTAATCATGAAAATGAACTACTTTTACAAAACGACCAACTCTGAAATATGAAAAAACAAAACTAGCTGCTCCGTACATTTCTGCTCGCATAGTTGGACAAAATGTAAAGAACGGTTTTTTTTTCAAATCTTGGGAGTAAGGCAGCGTTCCCACTACGCCGGACCGGCAGACCTGCCGGAAACCGGACACCGGACAGAGTGTTCACATTACATCGGATCCCGGAAGAAATTCAGACAGTCAAGTACTTACCTCAGTTGAATTTGGACCTGCGCGCAGAATGGACGACGAAATTGTTGTGTTGTGGTGGTATCTTAATAGAAGGCGAAATAAAAGAAAACATTGGGTACACCCTATTTTACGGGAAAGATTTTCACTTGGAACATTTGAAACATTAATGGGTGAACTTAGAAGAGACGAATCAAAGTTCTTCAATTATTTTCGAATGACAGCAACCACTTTTGACGATTTACTGGGACGACTAGACATAAGAGTACGAGATACAAGTTTCAGAGAATGTATTTGCCCAGAACAAAGATTAGCCATATGTCTAAGGTAAGATTATTTTATGCACTAGATTGCGTAATAATAGTTTTGACGTAGGTACCTACTTAAGACTGAATTAATGAATGAATGTTTGCTATGTATGTTTGTTTGATGAATGTGAATATATAATAATGTGTGTGTGTGGGAGGGTGTATGTATTTGATAATCATTATGAATTAAAAATGCAAATAACTTATTTATGTATTTATTTGTACTCAAACTTAAAACCCTTCAAAATCTAAGTAATCTGAGTCTTGGGAATGTATGGAATGATTACTAGATGCTGATGGCGAAGCTGGAATCGGATTCGATGACTGAGATGAAGTTGATGGTATAGATGTTGTTGCCTGTTGATTGCTACTATTATATTGCGTAGAGTATCCAGGGTGGTGTTGATCTTGCGTAGGTGTTGCCTGTTGATTGACGCTATTATGTGTGTAGTATCCAGAATACTGATCTGGTCCGGTCATCTGATTATATGAATCACGCTAATGTCCGTAATTTGGTCTCTCATTATTCCTACTTTTAATTTTTTGCAACATTGTCATGACGCTAGCTTGAAATTCTAAAGTCTCTTCGATAGTTAAAGTGTTCAAGATTGGTATAATGCCTTTGAAGAAAGACAGATGATGGTTTTCCTTTTCTGGGTTTATTCTGGAGTCCAAAAACTTTACCATCCTGTCATTTACCTCTTTATTATCAATTTTTCTTTTATCTTTAATTAAAGGTGAACGAAAATCTGATTCCATGCCTACTTCAGTCTCGGTTCTTGCTTTTTTTGAAACTGACTCATGTGGTGGTCGAGGTTCGGAGACTTTTTTCAAAAACATTAATTGCTCGTGATATAAATAATTTCGTGTCTTTTTGGCCGAAGATCCAGATTTAGACTCATCTTTTTGTTTCTTTACTGTCTTAAGCCACGAATCTCGTATATTATTCCATTTAGTTGAAACCTGTTTTCCTGAAATCAATAAAAAAATATCATAAAACAATACAATTTGTTTCTTGGTGACGTATAAAGTAATAATGTATTAACAAAAAATACTTTTTTTTTCAGATATTTAGCTTCAGGGTGTTCATTCAAAGAAATACATTACTCATACAGAGTAGGCGTTTCGACAATAAGTAAACTATTAAAAGAAATGACCCACGTCATTTGGGAAAACCTAAAGACAGATTTCCTTAAGCTGCCTGATACTGAGAGAGAATGGGAGGACATCGTTTCAGGATTCGAAAGAAAAGCCAACTCTCCTCACTGTCTTGGAGCAGTAGATGGCAAACATATCAGAATTTTGAAACCAGCCAAGAGTGGTTCTATGTTCTTTAATTACAAGGAGTATTATTCTTTTGTATTAATGGCAGTTGTCGATTCAGAGTACCGATTTATTTTTATTAGTGTGGGCTCATATGGCAAGGAATGCGATTCTACTATATTAAAGGATAGTACATTTTGGCAAAAGATCAATGATGGTACTTTAAATGTACCAAAGCCTAGACCGCTTCATGAAAACTTGCACGAAGAATTACCGTTTATACTTATTGGCGATGAAGGCTTTGCTTTAACACCTAATCTCCTACGTCCATATGGAGGTACACATTTGAATACTGATAAAAAGATTTTTAACTATAGACTAAGTCGAGCAAGAAGGTATGTTGAGTGCGCTTTTGGTATTCTGGCAAATAAGTGGCGAATAATCCATCGAGCTATAGATCTGAACGTAGACACAGCAATTCAAGTAATTAAAGCTTGTACAGTCTTACATAATTTTGTAAGAGAAAATGATGGTATAAATTTTGAAAGTTACCAAAATATAGAACATAGACAAGAACAAGAAACGACACCCATGAATCGGAATGTGTCAAGTCGAGGTGGCCCTAATGCCAACGCTATACGGACATCATTTACTAATTATTTTGTTTCGGATATTGGTTCCGTTCCGTGGCAGGCAGCAGCTATAAAATAAAATTTATCAATGCATTTACATTTTATCAATAAAACATTAAAAACTCACCATACTGTTTTCTTTCTTTTTCATCCAGTTCATCGAAGTTTGGTTTCAGTATTAAACATACTTCACGCCATGCTGCTAACTTTAAGTTTTTGTCTTTATAGACGTCTTCGGTCTTATCCCACAGAACAGGTCTCTCTTGGACAAGCGTAATTAAAGTTTCTGCTTGAATATCCATGCTAAACGTCTACTTTTACCAGAAAATGCGAGCCGAATGACGTGAGTGGAACACGGGCGGGGCGAGGGGAGCACGAGCGGGGCGAGCGGGGGACAGATACCGGCACAAACTCGTTCACATTACTCCGGGCCCGGTCGTTCTACCGGCAATTCGTAGTGACAAAACGCTCGGTAAAAATGCCGGGCTCGGCAAAAATGCCGGACCCGGGATAATGTGAATAGCTTCATATAAATTGTACAGCCACTACCCCTTCCGGCAGATTTACCGGCGCGGCAGATCTGCCGGTCCGGCGTAGTGGGAACGCTGCCGTAGCCTCATATTAATTTTCATGGGTATTTGACTCTCCTAAAGTATGTCCCTCGTTTACCCTAACACACTTTATAGGTGACGCTGCTCTAGAGCTACTACCCACCTGTGCGAAGGTTCGCCAGGGTCTTTCGGACTATCAGGCGCGTCCATTGAATTTTGTTGGTCTTCTTTGATATGCTGCAGCAACTTGTCAAGGTCATCGTCAATCTTTGAGTCATCTAAATCCATTCGAACGTTCTCCTATTAAAATAAACAAATAAGTGTTTTTTTTATTCTAGTTTTAAGGCACTCTGTAGCTTTGAACTGCAGAACCGAAGACATGACAAACATGAATTCTTTTACTACAGGTAGGTATTACTTGTATTAGCTTTTAATTTGAGTTTGTATGGGAATTCCAAAATCAATGTGGAAAAATATCTGGCAATTTTTTTTGTTTCTTTATCTATTTTTTTGTAACACATTCGCACAAAAAGTAAATTGTTATTGTTTAAATGAAATGAAATACAACATTTGTGTGAGTTCTCACCTCCATCTTAGGCTTGAGATCAATGCCAGCAAAAATATCGTCGTCCATGTTGTGGTTAGTTCCGGTGCTGTTGGCAGGTGGCGCCACAGTGTGTCCGTTGTTACCACCCGTCGACGTAGGCTCCGTTGGAGATATAAGATCACCTGCATTTGAAGCATCCGTAAAGTAATTTATTTCTTCTTTTGAAGAGTGTGTTCAATTCACGTTCTGATAGCTAGCAGTAAGGAATCATTCTCACATAATGGATTTTCTTGTGGGCGCTGCAGGCCTAAAGGGGCAGTAATAGACCCAGAAAAAAAATTGAGGCGTTATGTAGAGGTTTAGGGGACGATTTGTAATTTCATCTAGATAAAGGTTTTTAAGTAGGTGACAAAAGGGGTGCGCTAAAAAATAATTTATTCTCAGAGTGGGCAGTCGACAAAATAAGTTTGGATACCTCTGTTCTAGAACATGCTACGTCTAATAATTTTTGTGCGAGACAATTTATGACATAGAAAGCTTGCGTAAGCAACTTTAGACCTTAGAGCAATTATTTTTAGTCAGCGCCTATACCTCTTGAAATAAGCGTGCACATGTAAGCGTCGTGCGAGAACACGTCGCGCCGAATCAGTTCGCCAAACAGGTGCACCAGGTTGGCGAACTGCTGTCTGTTGCCCGGCGGGGAGTTGGGGCTCTCGTCTGAAAGAAAAAAAAATGAGTTCATTTCCTCTTGTGAGGAGGCCGGTGACCTTAAACATAACTGGAAAAATGTGGACGTACCTAACTCTTCAGGGAAGCAAGGCGGGTTGTTATGTCTAAAAAGTAACTTTTTTTTAAACTTTGAGACGGGTAATATATTTAGGCGCCGTTTCTAGTCAGTCTCCGGCGTATTTCTTTGTGACGGCAGGTAAGGTAGTTGAATTTCAATCACACATAACACTTATATCAAACTCAACGCATTTATTTCAATTAAAACATTTGCAGGCGCTCTAGAATATTATCGTTTATCAGGGAGGCGGTCAGTTTGAGTTAAAAGTGAAGCTCGTTGCATATTCCAAGATTCCGTCTCCATATTATTATAGGTTGTATATGGAGACGAAAGGCAAATATTATTACTAGAACACATTGCCGATGGTTCAAGGAAATAAAATGTGGGTCAAAATAGTCTTGTTGCTTTAGTTTGTCAAATATTATCGTAACTGATTTAGCTCTCGTCTATACTAATATTATAAAGAGGAAAACTTTGTTTGTTTGTTTGGTTGTAATAAATAGGCTCAAAAACTACTGGACCGATTTTAAGAATGCTTTCACCGTTGGAAAGCTTAGTTTTCTAGGAGTAACATAGGCTAAGTAGCCTATGTTACTCCTATTTTTATTATTATCCCGGGAAAAATAACGGGTCCCACGGGAAAGACCACGGGAGCGAAGCCGCGGGCAAAGTGCTAGTATTAAATAATAACATTGAGGTATTGACTTTTAAATCCCGCGCTATTTTCTGTGACGCTGGATCATAAACAAAACTTACACGGTCAAGTGTGGCATTGTTAACCCACAATCTTTAAATAAATGCTCCCATGACTGCAGTTTAAACGAGAGCATCTAATTAACCTTTAAACGATACTAGATGTTTGTAATTCACAAAGTGGTCAATAGATGGCCCAAATCTTTTACATAAATCGATATCATCATTATTATCTTACAACCCGTTTGAATTGATTGTAACAATATCCCGCCAGAGAGCGTAATTATCAAGATTATGATAAAATAATTAGTTCCATAATAATTATTTAGCATAATAGCCAAGAGCCTCGACCAATATCTGAAGAGGCTCTCGTTAGGCAGTTGCATCAAGGGCTTGATTCAGAAAGCGGTATAATCACGAGGTTCCTCTTTCAGGAACCCTGACCACCGGTAGCTTGGACGGTGGGCTACTACTATTTTTAATATTTTTAAATGTTTTTATAAAAATATTTAAATACGTACTTAAAAGATGTATTGAAATGAAATACATAAAAACATTATCTATCTATATTCTAAATAAATAAAAATCAATTGCTGTTCGTTAGTCTCGCTAAAACTCGAGAACGGCTGGGCCGATTTAGCTGTTTTTGGTGTTGAAATGTTTGTCGTAGTTCAGGGAAGGTTTAAAAGGTGAGAAAAGTTAGGTAGGTAGGGTAGGCAGGTATCATAGTTAAAACAAGACGTCTGTCGGGTCAACTAGTTTGTAATAATATTCGCTCTTGCGGCGGCATATACGATGATTATTTGAAAACTGCCAATGAAATAGACAGCAGATAACACTTACCTAAAATAGGGGCGTCATTATCAAGGAAGCGAAGTAGAAGGTTCTGAAATATGGGCGGTCCGTTGTACAAGCCAGTGCCGGAGCTCACAGATTCTTTATCATCTGATCCTGTAATCAAATCCCTTGCTAGTCAGTAGTACCAATATATGGGCATTAGTAAAATCGTTATAAGCCACTGTCGACACTTATCAACCTGATTAGCCTTTTCCCAACTATGGGTCGGCTTCAAGTCCAACCGGATGTAGTTGTATACCAGTATTTAACATGGAGCGATTGCCTATCTGACCTCCACAACCCAGTAACTCGGTAATACGATTACCTCTGCCTCTTCGATTCCTCTTGGTAAGACTGGGGTTTCTGACCAACGGGTTACTGTGCTTCCGTTAGGTCGTGGTATGTTAAGATGGTCACGCATCTACGGACCAACCCCGGCAAGCGTAGCTTATGCTAGGCTTAAATCAACCGGTGCGGCTGTTATTACTTAGCTACGAGCTCCTCTAGATTTTTTAAAATATTGTGTCAAAAATCGTGGATCTGAGAAAGTGGTGTCTATTTGCACAGTAGCCATAATAGATTTCAACCGTCTTTCATCTTGCGAATCAATTGAAATTTTCCAATGTAAACAATGTGTATGAATCACGTTCCCAGTGTACAAAGGACCAGCCAATGCGCACGCGCAGAAATGTTAACTAAAGAAAAAACAAAAGATAATTGTGTGCTACAAGGGAAGGTTCCTGCGAGCTTTAGGAGAATGGTTACATCGAGATTTATATCGGGTTTTTGTGACGTCATATCCAGTTACCTGTGGCGTGGTGGTCGTGGTGGTGGTGCGTGGTGTGGTGCTGGCGCCGGTCCAGCAGCGCCGCGGCGGCCTGCGCGCGGTGCTCGCCCCAGCGCGCGCCACATACCGCCCACTCGCAGATCACGCGGACCACTGAGTAAGGACACGCCCATTCCTGGACATGCACCATTGCTGATTAGGCTTTTTTTTTTGAGGGTCGGAAATTATCAAATGACGCTTCCCGCTCTGGGTGGACCGGAAGGGAGTGTCAGACTCTTACTGACTAAAACCCATCCATGTTCCGTCCTTAGCCCTTTGTGTTCCGGGGCAGCGTTAACCCTTTCGAACAATCCCGCTAACCGTGCTGATTAGGCTGGGAGAGTCTAAGTCTAAGCTGCACCATTACCCAAATTTCAACTTCAGTCTAGTTTTACAAGTTCAATTTAATAAAAGGAAGAATGATCGAGAAAGTCATAAAGTCAAATCAAATTGAATCATGTGTAGAAAGTCCCATATAAATTGGGAAACGAAGTTGAGAAACATTGTTTCAGCACCATTTTTTTTTTGTCGTGAGAAAAAAAAGCTACTGGCTTTATGAAATATTGCAGTTTGTTCAAGGTCACCAAAAGCAGCGCATCATTTTATGTCGCGTATATTGCGAAACTATTTCTCACCTTTGATTATAAGAAAAACAGTCAGTTGATTCTGTAAACCACCATGAAAACTTAGGTAAAGTGAATGTGAAGTGAAATGCCGTTCCACCTAATGGAACTAGCGATTGGCACTATTGAATACTTGACGGCTCACTTTAAACTCACTTCATCTACGTTTTCACTGTGAGAATTTTACAGAATACATGGCTTTAGAAACGAGTTTGTATATGTATCTATCACTCACCGGATCTTTGGTATCACTGTTGTCCTTAGAGGGTGGCGGGCAGTTGGCGAACACTTCCTTATACAGCGTGTCCAGATTATTGTTAGGGTCTACACGGTCAAAGCAGTGCCTGTCTAGAGCCTCTAGCACTGCTAGTACTCGTGCTGAAAAAAATATTTAAGCTTCATGATTTACATATTTTTAAATTCATCGGTTCCCTTTTCAGGTGCTGAGAAACTTTTATACAGTCCCAAGTCTGTTGAAAATACAAAAATGCATTAGGCAATCCATACTTAAGGGGAAGCGCCAGGGTAGCCCGCGAATTCTAACGATTATATTTCTATAAATACGTACTTGATGCAGCCGCGAATCATATTTTGGTAAGCATACAACCTGATACTTACCTTCAAATTGCAAACACGTAAGAAAATTTAAATTTTGCGGGCTGCCCTGTACCATTCACCTTAAATGAAAAGTTGAAACCTTTTGTTCGACGAATCCCAATGTGACCGATCTAAATGTGACGATCGCGTATTCGGACGACGATTCGTTGCTTTTAGGAGACCCGGTTAGACTTTTATCGCGAGTAAATTAAAATATTTTACGAACAACTGGTTTAAGTAATCAAATTACCTTGAGAGCTTGTCTGCCACTTATCCGTGCACCATTTACTTTCAGCCTTTTTACTTCTCGCCGAGATTTCTTGTTCGGCCTCATACACCTGTTACAATAATTAAAAAGATAAATTTTAAGATTTATCCCAAAGGAACGTACTACCAGGATAAAAAGTGTGTTAATCCAGGTCATAAACTACCGAATTTCATCCAGATCCGTTCAGCCGTTTGAGCGTGAAGGACGGACAAACATACAAACTCACACACAAACTTTCACCTTTATAATATTAGCGTGATTCGTTGGTATTTCACTTCTACTGTTGTTGATACCTACCAATTTCCTATGCTCTTCTGTAATGGCGGTGTCCATGTGAGGCATAGGCAAGGCGGACGGTGGTAACGGCAGCAGATCTAGTGGCGATCCTTGTAAAGATGAACCGCAGCCTGACCACACCATGGCTGTTGGGCACTCGATGGAAATTATCTGTTAAGAAATCCTTCTCTGATATGAACCATAAAAATAATGTGTTACTGAACTACCATGCAGGGTAAAAAAAGAAACTAAGCCATGCAGAGCTCAGCGCAGTAGCTTGATAGTTAAATTATACTAGTTCTTCGTACGGAACAGATAGCTGTGTTGCTGGGGAGTTTGTTGCACAACTTCTTTCCAGCTAAAGCACTAGGAAGTGGTGAAGGGCGGGCGTTTTGGGGGATCTGTCCTATGTAATTTTAACCTTCAAAAAAAGCTGATATGCAAACTAATTTGATTTTGACTTAGTTTTGATTTAACTTTGAATTCAATATTTAAAAATGCCCGTGTAGAAAATAAGGTTCTATATTTTATAATAATTATCTACAACTTAAACTCAACATGGTAAATCAATCAGTGTCAAGGACGATTTAAGTGCTAGCCCGTGTCGGGCTCGAGCCGTGCCATGTTCACGGTCGGCAGGGTCTAGCATAAATAATCTCATGATAGATTACAGGCAAATGAAACATTTTAATCCTTGTTTTCAAACAATGTTTCATAACAAACTCTATAATAATTAAAAACTCTCTTACCTGCAAAACCGTAGCTAGCTGTATAATAACATCTCTATGGTAGGAACAGTTCAGTATCTCTCCGAATCCTACTTGTACCGGATTCATGGCCGCAGCCACCACAGTAGCCAATGTAGCCTTCGTATCTCTGGCAGGGGAGGCCCTTTCCTCCTTCACTTGAACGTCCATCGGCTGTGGGGGATTTGGGGTCCCCAGAGAATGATTGGGGTTCGGAGTCCCCAAGGAATGGGTCGGATTTGGAGTGCCTAAGGAATGATTGGGGTTGGGAGTGCCCTGGCTTTCTACAGGAGTGGGTTCCCTTTTGATTTGAGATATGTTTGGCTTGACGTCTGCGTTTGTTTCGGGTGCTGGCGACATTGGGGCGCCGTTCGGTTCTGGATTAAAATTGTTTTTGTTTAGGTTTGAAAATAATTAAATGAGAGTTTTTTACACTTTTTTTTCACGTATTATATGTTGATATTATATTAACTTCTTGTCACTGACATAGCAACTTAGCAGGTAGTGGTATACGAATTTGTATAGGGTAGTTAACTTAAAAGTGGAAAAGAAGAACAATTTTATTTTAAAAAATAAAGACAAAATGAAAATTAACTTTAATTTTGGACAGTGACTATCAACATAGGATTAAATTTAGAATTTAATAAAGGTAAAAATTTCTTACGAATAATCTTACCTGCATTTCTATCAACAGCTTTATTAAACACGGCGGGCTGGTTGAGAGTTCTCAGCGTGGTATCTGACAGTACTGAACATATGGCCGCTGCCTTCTTAGCACAAGAGGTTGCTAACCTTCGGGACAGGCTCTCGCAACAGATGAACTCACACATGTGCTGCAACGCTAGCGGGAGGAATAACCTGGGAGAAGAATCTGGTATTAAAACAAATGCAAGGACTTGTGTCATTACGATAATGTTTCAATTCTAATTATTGAGTCGCACTCTTGAAATATAACAGTACTATAACTTGAACTTGAAATATAACTTCAACATAAGCATAGAATTTGCTCAAACAAAATTTAGTGAAATAGCTTTGATTTAAAATGATAATATTTCGAGAAATAGTTACTTATTTCTTACAAAAGTCCACTGTGCCTGACTGACATGTCAATGTCACTTGCTACTTTTCAACTTAGATGAGAAATAACACCAATAAAATCCCTTAAAACATGTACCTCAACAATCCATCATCAGGAGCCCTCTTATCGAGCAATTCTATGATCCATGTGAGGAAGTCATGCCTGTCTAGCAGACCTTCGTCCAACAGGTACTTAGCAAGGCGGGTGCAGTAGTTCCAGAGCTTTAGTGCTTGTCGCCAGTCTGTGCTTTCGCTTCCCCCAGGAGTTAGTGAGCCGAGAGCTGGAGTAAATATAACATGTGTCATTTCAGATCTATAAATTTTCAGAGATTACAGCCACACTCATCAGTTGTTCACAGGGTTATTGGCATTGCCTTTAAGGTGAATGCGTAGAGATAGCTCGCGAAACTCAAATTTTATTGAAATTTAATATAACTAAGAACAAATTTAAGTTAGCGTGATGTATTGACGATTTATAGGGTTATAATTATCTAAATACATAATTGTTATTGTCGCTAATCATATTTCGATCAAGATACAAGCTAACGCAAATGGATCTGAAAATTGAAAAAAAAACGCAAGAAAATTTTAATTTTGCAGGCTAACCTGTGGCTTTCATCTTAAACTACACCTTTTTGTTGTCAATAAGGGTGCTCTAATATACTTACTACTGGAATTGCCTGGAGAATGCATAGAATTAGGTATAGTAGAGTTGGGTGTGGAGCTCCCTGGTGGATTGCCAGATGAGTTGTGGCTCGGCGTTCCCTGGCCTGATTGTGACGGAGGTGTTTTATCAGACACATTGCCTGGTACTGCACTCTGGTAGTGTTCAGCCAACTTGGGTATTTGATCCTTGAGGAATTTGATCAATGTTGTGGTCCACTCTAAAAGAAAACAGACAAATTATAGCTACCGCCCACAGGTCTGACTGCCCACAGATCCAGACACGCTAACCAACTAAGGCCCTTATTAACTTCGCTTGTAAAATAGTCATTTCCTCTTGCAGGTCAAACTTAAGCTAAAGTTTTGGTTAGGCGTAGCTTAGGAGTCAGGGTGTTTATTTATAACATAAAACGGCCAAGGCCTATTACATTAGTTACATGTTATACAACAATAGTTTTTGCATTGTCTGCTGCTTGGCAATCAATAGTCTAAAAATATGAGCTGTTCCATAAATTTTTACTACAACTCAATAAAATGTATGGAACGACTCATATTTTTTTTGCGATTTCAGGGTTCATCACATAGTAAAAGATGTTTGAACGATAAGTACGCTCCCATGAAATTCTTAGAGTAAATTTTTGAATATATTCTTTTGACCAGTTGTTTCAAATAAATTATAACCCCATAATAAATAATTAACCCATTCTCACCAGTGGTAGGATCAGGTAACTGTCTCTTCTTGATCTTAGCCTCAGACACAGCCACAGTATAAGCAGAGCTAAGTTTGATGAACCAGGCAGCTCTGGGCATAGACACCTGATACTCTGTCAGTGTTATAAATATCTCTTCTTTTTTGTTAAAGTTTGGCGCTTTTTTTGCTAGTTGGGACAGTGGTTTGCTACCTGTGAATGATAGTAATGTGTAGTGTTAAATTTTAATAGGTGGCGTTTTAAACAATACAACGATGATCTAAACAATATGGAGAAAACAATACAACCATAAATGAAAACACTGACAGTACTAAAGAATATGACTATTTTGGAACTATCAAATAAATCCTAACACCGAAATTTAAAAAGCGATTTTTTCAAACATACTAATAATAGTGGTGGGCCGACTTTGGGTTTTGCCAATCTTTGACTAGCTCTAGTGACTAAACTATTGGACATATTTGATAAAAATTTTGTATGCAGGCTGGGGACAGCATTAGATATATGCAGTTTAATTTATGATTGTATTGCACTTGTAGTTTCCACTTAGTATAAGTTTGTATAATTAAGTATTTTTGTAGATTTACCAACAATAATAAATACAACCTCCTTGTTTAGAGTAAATGCAAAATTAACATTAATGTATTAAAAAAAAAACAATTTTCTTATTGGAGATTAATATAAACATTGAAAACGTAAATTTAAATACATTGAAACTAAGGTTATAGAACTTGTAATAAAAACAGTAAGTGATTACCTGCTAAATCTTTGAACCAAGCTTCAATCTGTGCTTTAGTGCGGGCAGTAGCTGGCCAGAAATTGTCTTTAGGATTCACTTGTTGTCTCTTTCTTCCACAATCAGGAAGAGTATTCAACTCTTCTTTCTTAGAAAGTATGCTAGAAAAGAACTGTCCTATCTGCAAAGAGAAATTCAATATGTTGTCAAACAATTCTGATGTTCAAATCTTCCTAGTGGTTAAAAAAGGTGTCAAAAAGATTGTTCATCTATAATTCATACAGGGCCCCTAAGGCTACCCACTGACCAGGAATGGAAACAACGGAAGTGTAAAATAATTAAATTGTAACAGCATTGTCAATGTGAAAGAGAGAATAGTACCTTCTCAGGTTGTTTTTATAATTTGATAAACATACAAGGCCTATTGACCTATTTACAAAGCTAACATATTGCATACTAATATGGGACCAAGAAGAAATATACTTGACCGTATTGTGCACTGCATTGTCTTACCTTGGATGCTGAATAATTAAAATTCCTTGCGGTACCGAACTCGTCGCTGGATTGTGGTGTTGTGGAAAAACCATGTTTTACATTCGTGGATGTTAGCTCATCCTCCTTCTGGCGGGGCTCTTGAGGGTAAACATCCGGAGGACCCAGCCGTGGCCTCTTTAGAGGACGTTTTTCGTACATAATCCCCATCGTTATTGGGTGTATTGTATCTATTTTGCACCACCACTAATAAATATACAAGGGTAATGTACACGACGGCAATCTCATATTTTTCGTACCAAGCCGATTTTATTGACTATTTATTTAAAATCTACACAAAAAACACATGGCTATAGTCTCACTAGAAACCAAATAGGTAAATCTAATGTGTTTGTAAATTCATGTAGAAAAGAAAACAAATTATTACTTTGAGCTAAACAAAAACCATTTCTTGAATGAGAAATTTTGGATCAGTCAGTTCAATGAATGATAAACGAATGATTTGAATGAGTGTAATATTTAGGGTGTTACAGATAAAAAAGACTTCATAAACAATTTATTTAGTCATTGTTTTTCGAGAGTTTACGGTTTTCTCCACTGCTGACACTACCTAGTACTTAGTTAGCTTACTATTGCTCAGTTGCTCACAAAAACTCCAACATTCTCATTTTACTGGTTTTGTTTTCCAGATACATCCAGGCTCTCTGATTTGGAAATTGATAACGAAACTTATTGTACCGTAAAACCAAACGTCATTCAACAATTTATTCAGTCTGGTAACATTCAGTTAGTTAAATAACCTCACTTTCTTCGAACAGCTGATAGTGTTTTACTGTTTACGTTTTCGTACGAAAAGATAAGAAACAACAGCTTATAGCTGAAGAAAAGAACATGCCACCTAAAAAGCAACCTGAAAAGGGTAAAGCCGGTGCAGGAGCTAAATCCGGTGCTGGAAAATCTAGCGGCGACGCAAAAGGTTTGTTTACATTTTGTATTGCGTGACTTTTCGTGAAGATTATTCCTAATAATATTGACAAACCTCTATACATTCTCTTTGTTTTAAATTTAGAATCTGCATCAAAAGAGAAAAAAGGCGGGTCAGCTGTCAAAGTACGTCATATATTATGTGAGAAACAGTCAAGATGTTTGGAGGCGTTGGAAAAATTGAAAGCCGGTCAAAAATTTCCGGATGTAGCGGCTGCGTACAGTGAAGACAAAGCGAGGCAAGGCGGGGACCTTGGCTGGCAGATCCGTGGTTCAATGGTGGGCCCTTTTCAGGATGCGGCATTCGCGTTGCCCATATCTACAGTCACGAGTCCCGTATACACAGACCCCCCTATAAAAACTAAGTTTGGTTATCATATAATAATGGTAGAAGGTAAAAAATGACAGACATGGTGTTTGAATTTGAATATTTCTGGGCGATACTTCTGCTATTTATTATGGAAAGGATATGCTGCCTTCAGGAGCAGTTTGACAAAGATTACTGCATACTACCAGACAATCAGAGGTCCAATGAGTCTATAGACCTCAATATGGAGGACTTTGCTAACAGAGAGTAAGTAAATATAAGTTTTATGTATTAAAACAGCCTATAAATCCAAAATATGGAATGTGCATTTAAGTGCCAACAAGTTGTTTGATCAAAATAACAGGTGTTTTGGTAATAGATTCCACACTTTTTATCTAGTTTGTTTTCTAAAAGGCATATTATTTCCTATTGGATTCTTAGGGTAATCAAATACACCACTTTTTATTAATTATATAAAACTATGAAAGTATGTTTACTACACTAAGGGCTGATTTTTCAATAGTCAGATAATGTTTATCTGAAGAATAAATATTCTAGTTTGTCAGTTTTAGTGTGGAAAGTACATCAAACTGTAATATTTTTAATCTTCAGATAAAAGTTATTGAAAATTATATATTGATTTTGTAATGTAACAGTAATCCTTCTGCATTATTTTCAGTTTTGGTTTAAAAATGAGCTTCCTCCGTCTGTGTCGTATAATGCATGTCACAATGCTCCTGACTCTTTTATATTTCTGCAATATCTGCCTCTGGTTTATAATGACCAAGAAACCATCGTCCAAGTCTTCTCTCAGATACAGGTTCAAAGTAGCAATGCCTGCTCTATGACAATTTATAGTAACTATTCAGTTTTTTTTAATAGAATTTTATATCTACCAAACTACGACTTATTAAGCAACTTAATTTGTCTAAATCTGTTAGTTATATTTAAAAATATAGCAATCTACAGTCAAAGAAAAAAACAATTTGTAAGTGCAGTGCTAAAAGAAATGCATTTATGTTGTGTTAATTTATGTGTTTTTCTAATTGGGTGTTGTAACATTTTACAAATGTATTCCACAATAATAAAATAATTAATAGTATTTTTTTGCCTTTTCTTTGACTTCGGATCTTAAGTTGTGAGATACCAAGGCATAATTTCATATTTATGTACCAAACAACTATTTTAGCCAAGAGTGACTTACCTCCAAACGTATTACGAAAGATACTTTATTTTACACCAGACATGCGGCACACTTAGCGCCTGATGCAGAAATAAAAATACGCCAATCGGCGCTTTCAGCTTTTCGGGTTAACACTACATACTTTGTCTACTTTATACTTTTCATGGATAGGCCTGCATCACAATACAATCGATAACCACCACTACCCGAACTGACTTCATATTATACAGATACACACAGTGGGACTCCAGTTCCTATCGACTCATTTTTAGTAGCGTGTACCTTTTTTTTTTTTGATGAAATCAAATGAATCCTTCATCTCTGGGTCGAGCGGAAGGGAGTGTATTGACTAAAACCCATCCATGTTCCTTCCTTAGGCCTTTATATTCCGGCTTGGCGGTAACCCTTTCGGACAATCCCGCTGATAGTAGCGTGTACTGTCTTGGAAACGAAAGTTGTAACATCTCCACCCATGGTTGATTTTAAGTACGAAGGAATTTCTAGGTTCAGTTGAAACATTAGTCATGGTTATTGTTTAAGGTTTTGTGTTCTGTTCATTCATTGCCTTTACTTCTTCATAAGGCGCGTTGTAGTCGTGCCAAGCGCATCGCAATTCCTGTTTTAGGAATCCACTATACTGGGTTATCGGCATTTAGGAGAAAGTAATGAAACAAATCATAAAAAATTAAAACAGTCTTTATTGACAGATCTTAAATATTTATTATTAAAGTCGACTGCTCAGTTACATGACTAAAGTAATGTACAATACTGCAATAAATATTTATGTAATGAGGTATTTAAAGCTAGAACCGGATCGTTCATTTTGTGTATCGAAAGTTATAGATCGTGATTGTAGCAGTTTTTGCAGCTTTTACGATAATATTTGGTTGTATGGTTACTACCTCATGATTTTAAATGTAAGCACGAACATTTAGAAAGAGAATTGTTTCGAGAAAATATAAATAATTTGAATTCGAATAGTCCATGCTTACTGCTTACAAATATTTTTTTACTTCTAATTTATTATTGTGGCAGCGTGAGGGAATCGGATCAAACTCTGAGGTTAGGGTTGGTGTATCGCACGTATTTCAGGAGGGCATCGTTTTCCTCACAGACGAAAGGCTTGCGGTGGTGGCAGGCCACGTCGTGCCAGTGAACGCCATCGTTGTAGAAGTTGTTCAGGATGGCCACGCAGTGCTCGGCAGCACCGCCTTGATGCAGCTCCTGTTAATAGAAATATACATGGTCAGATACTATCTTTTAGTAGATGTATCAGCCTAACAGCTTCACGCAATGAATCTTGGAAGGATAGGCGGAGGTGCATTTATCCAATTGTAAAATAACGGTCGTTCTTAGGAATTCTATTAATATGAAAGATAAAAAGGAGGGTTGAAACCGCAGATATGTAAACAAAACACTTGACTCTCTGAAAATACAATCTGCCTACGTACTTAAGCTACCTAAGTAAATAAATAAACTCCTGAAGGTCCCGCTAACTGTCTGGGAAGAATATGATTACGAATGAATTGTAAATGGCGAAGTTTTGTTTAAGATTAAAGCCATTACATCAATCGGTCGGTTGCTTACAGTAACCGCATAATGTGCGAGGCCTTGAACGCCAAGTAACAACGGATGCGGAGGATGCGCGTGCGACCGCAGAGGGTTACGTATTGTTTGTTCCGCAGCGCAGGCGCGAGCGCGAACCGCGGGTACGCGCGACCTGCGGGGAAAGTGACGCGTAAACAACGCGACGACGCACGCGCGCCGAATAACGATGAGCTTTTGTTGTATAGCTTGCGGTCGCTGTTTGTAGAAAGTGGCCGCGACATGCGGGTACGCCCTTCGGCGAATATTTCGCAGGCCCATAAATATTCACGTGTCGCTTTCGTTTTCATTGCGTTATATCCGCTGTACGGATGCATTAACGGGTTCGGCGGGTGCGTATGTCAAACGTTACTCAACTGTTCGCGGAATTGGCTCCTTATGTTGCATCATGAGTATGACCGATTTCGTAATGTCATGCTTTCTTACGCACCCATTGTACACCGCGGAACGATTCCTTAATTTGGTACTTAAGTTTTCTAGACTAGGAAATGTGTGCATAACTTACCCTGTTGTCAGGTTGAGGTTTTCCGATGCCGCCACCCTCGGACCAGTCGTTTTGCTGACGGTTTGTGGTGGGAGCCAACTTCTGCAGTTCAGCGGTCCAGAACCAGCCGTTGATCTCGTTGGGGATCAGGTCCGGGCGGTTGCATCCTTTGAAGTCGCAGAGACGACCAGATGTCCAGATGTATTTTTGCTGCAGGAAACACATTAGCATAAGAATGGTAATTCTCTACGTTAGATGAGTTTGTCGTTACATTATGGATGTAGGTACCTTGACACAAAACCTCTGGGTATTTGTATGAACACGTAACACGAACAATTACCTGTTGGGCCTGGCTACTTGATTCTATCTGTTAGGTACGAAGAAAAAAATAACAATGGCAAAACGGCCATTAAAAAGAAGTCTATTAGATAAGCGACTAACGCGAAACAATTTGATGATTCTTTACAATACCGTGGAGATACAACAGTGAATACGACAATTTGTCTCAATTAACGAGAGTCATTGTGCGTTAGATTATAAGAACATAATGAACGAGCTACTCCATTAGCATAAGAATACAATGTCGCCGGGGCAATGGCCAGTTTGGCAACGGGACAATCGGATTATTTGGCAGCAATATCTGTGCTGAACAAATTGTTATTCTGCAGTGTCAGTGAACAATGGCAACAGAAAGTTGCGAGCCTGGTTGAATCTAAGTAGGACCTATGACCTACCTAAGCTAGATAAGGTTCTACCATTACTAGTTTCACCGGTTGGTAATAGTTCAAGCCCAACGAGATAACATCTTTCGTCTATAAAAGTTTTATTAACTAGCTTAGCGATTTCTACGTGTAAAAAAACAAGTGCTAATTATTCCCGAGTGTCGATATTCTCGGGAGGAACAGACAATGCAACAAAACATTGTGTTTCCCACGTAATGCGAATCACATTCCGTAGCAATAGTGAAACTCGTTTAGGAAAAATCGACGCCGCCATTGTTGCGTTCCTGAAACGATTATTTTCTTTATTTCTAAAAGAAGTAAACTTTAGTCATAGTGACGCGGCCCATTAGTTAAATAACTCCTTTACGCCACAGATTGGGCCCGAAGAGTTAAACCATTACGAAAAGAGGTAACAATATGAATTCTTTTAAAGATTCCATGTTGAATACGAATACCACACACTTTCTATTTAGCTTTGAAAAAAGTGATATGTTTTCGCGTCACGGTCACGATCGTTTTCCTTGTGTTTTGAACTCGGAACACGTGTGAACATTTGCTACGTCTTTGGCAACCATCGTGAAGTCATTTGCTTTACATAAGCGTCCCAAAGCAAGGACTGTTCTAGAATCATCTCTCATTCAGACACCATTTTCCTTTGCACATAAATGCCACTGTATTTTTCGTCATTCAAAACTTGATCCGCATGTTGCATCAGAGTCGTTAATGAACTTCGAATAAAGGAAACGGGCGTTTGATTAAGTTTTACTGCCATCTTACATCACTGTTTAAGACTTCATCTAATCACAACATAGACATTAAATTGTGCAACGTTTTAACGATTTTGTAGAGAGTTAGTTAAAGTTTACTAACTTTGTTTTTAAAAAATGATTCTCAAAAGTAAGGATTGGATAATCCAAACGGTCTCGATGACAGAAATCATAGATTTTTTTTTGAAAACTTATAAATATTACCTATAGGAAAGTAATCGGTTTATTGGTAGCTGACGCTGCATTTTTTTTTGGGTTTGAAGTGCTGAACTAATTTGTTTATTTTATGTTTGGCCTGAGTCACTGCTGGGCAAAGGCTTCCTTTGTCGTTTCCACTTCCCTCTATCATGAGCTAGTGTGGACCGACCTGTCTATAGGCGTCAAGCCCGTCTCGCCATCTTCGCCATGGTCTGCTACGTTGTCGACAGACGTTTTCTGGGACCCATGAACACAGCTTCTAACGATTTATCCGCGTTATTTTATTACCTTGTCCTGCACGATGCGTGCTTTGACCCACTCGTTCTCGTCGCTGGTCTCCAAAGACACGAGGTCCATGCATCGCTGACGGCAGTAGTTCCTGGCACTCAGCCAGTCTTCTTCTACACCACGGAGCGCAGGGTCTCTCCATGAGAAGAAGTAGCCTTTGTCTGAAACGACAACATAATTTAGGATTTTGCTTTATGAACAAGAAATAATATTTAATTACGTGGGTACCATCGTATTGCCAAGGAGCTTAGATAAACTAAGCAATATTAATTAAGATCCTGAATATGATTAGGATAGTAGGTACCCTGCGAGCGTTCACTTATTGGTGTCTACCCATACCAAGGGTTATGCAACCTAACCCCTGAACTAAGTTTCGAAGTAGATAGGTATCTAACAGGTTGCCTTATTTACAACCTGGTTGATATATCAGTGTTTATATTATATAACGATATTAGGCTACCTACTGGCTGTTTTATTGAAATCCCTATCCAAAAATGGTCAACCTACTATATACTTCAAGACGATTTAGTAACAAAAGGGTTTGGAAGGTGACGAGTCGAAAGGAAATCGAAAGCATAGCAAAAAGTCACTAAAAACAAAGTTTCACGGGGTGTCAATCGTAAATTAATTCAAAGATAAGTTAACTTTTCCATCATTTCCAAGTTTTCTAGCCGCGTGTAATTTGATCTAAGTGAGACAAATATCCGGAAGACAACGAATAACCCTTACACCTCTTACGATTGTATATTTTGATGCCTTCCGCGAGTAATAACGTAGACTGCATGGGTACGTACTTCGTGATTTTACCAGGCGCAGACAATCTCGTGGGAACAAACTGCGGATAGAAAATCTTCGCTTTCGATGTTCCGATGAGGTAGGTAGATATTATGGTTTCTACCGTGTTTAGATAAAGAGTTACACGTGCATAGAGGTAGGTAAGTCATGAAAGTTGAAACAATAACTATATTTTTCAGTTTTCTTGAACAACATTACATAATATCACGCCTGAAGGGTAAGGCACGTCCTATAGTAGGTACAGTTCTAATCTAAACTAAGTACTTATGAAGGCTACTTACTAGGCTGAAGGCTATCGATATTAAATAAATAAATATCTACTACCCATAGAAAAAGTTTGTCATTGCAACGATTATGTCAAAAAAGAGCTGAATTATTTGTCCCAGCGTCCATGACTTCGTGCCAATTTAACCAATGAAACTGGACGCAATCAGCATATCTAAACCGCGTTCTAGACCTGTTAACTTGTTAATATTCCATAGAAAATAATGACACTGACAGCTTAATCTTAATCATGGTCTAAGACTTGTATAAGACCATATCACGATCAGTTTCATTAGTCCATTTTCCTTTAATATCTATAACATACCCTCGCTTTTCTACTGGTAGGACAAAATAGTACCTAGGACCACGAGAAAAGACCGTCTTAGATAGTATTAGACATCTACCATAGATTTAAGAAAGAAGGCATCTCCTTGGTTATGTATTAGAAAACTGAGGTGTTGGATCTAGGGGTCCCCTGCCCGGTAAGCGGGATTGTCCAAAAGGGTTACCACTACCCCGTTCCAGGGCTATAAAGGGCTAAGGTAGGAACATGGATGGGTTTTAGTCAGTAAAATTCTGACACTTCCTGCCGCCCCACCCAGAGCGGGAGGAGTCATTTGATGATTTCCCAGCCGCAAAAAAAAAGGGTCCCCGCGAATCATTGTCACTCGGTTCTAGAAATCAGTAGGTATAGATATAAACAAGAATCTTAACACTTACTAGCAGGTAAGCATATTATATATCTTCCGTGCCTGCCTACAAGATAACCAGACCTGTATTCAAAACAGAATTATCTATGCAAGTGCGCACCAACATTTGAAAAAGAATGGATTCCTAAAATCTGCATAAACCACAACCACAAATGCATAATAAATAGTGACAAAACTAGTCGTATGCTTGTGACATATACATCTGCTTATTTGCACGCGGAAGTCCCAGTGTTTACCGATATCTAAAGAATTTCATGTATTTCTGGTTGCGCGGGCGCATGCTGGCATGGCGAACCGGTTTCCCCTTATCTCACTGAGATAAGAGGACAACTTGTACCTTCTGATGAGATCCTGTGATAGTAGTCACAACGGCTTTCTAATGATAATCTTGAATCGTTGGTTACAGACAGGTACAGCCGTTTTCGCAAAAAAAAATCTAAAGCAACACCCTATTGCGTTTCAATCACTATCTGAAGGATATGGCTAATCCATTGCTTCCTAAAAAATTGTCTCTTCAAAAAAACCAACAAAATGAGCCATAGCTACTCTTAGTGTGTTACTCAATTACCCCGCTCATCATCATCATTCTCATTGCCATCTGTAAAAATCCCACCGTGAAAACTTAAGAAAAGTGAGAAAATTGAAAACGTAAAAAAACCTCACAATATCTGTAAATAAGTAGGCAAGTATACCTACTGAAAAAACGGGTCACTGTACGAACTCTTGTTGACATTACCTTTATGGTGACGACGAGTTCTTTTAAAACACAAAGGAATTTCGATAAAACATCCATCTTTAAAAAATTATTAACGTAGGTACATGACGGCTTCCGGAATCCTCTTGTGCGTTAATTACTAGCTCATTACTCATTACCTAAAGGTAGGTAATCTTTGCCGGAGTAAAATAGCGTCGGGCAACTTTACAATAAACAATAATATGGTTCATAAATTCCTCTTTCCAAATGTGGAGATAATAATCGGTTAACCAAGACCTTGTATCATACTGATATAGTAGGATGCGCTAAAATATTAAAAACCTGTTTTATCTGTTAGGTTAAGAAAGAGGTAAGGACTTAGAGAGGGCTTGGGTAGTTGAAAATAACTACTTATACAAACCTGTTCCATGTATCATTCTAGCATGGTTCTTCAGCCAAGCCAAACACCTTTGCCTGATGTTTAATTTTACTTGCTAGGAGAATCTTACAGTTCATTTAATCCAGATTTTTCACTCCATTTTTAACACCCCCTTCTACTTTTACTCTGGATATGGACATGATGAATTACAACTTCAAAATACTTACTGTCAGCATATCTCTCGTGGATGGATCTCTGGACACATAGCGAAGGTACAGGGGGCTCTAGAATCCGACCGTTCTGGAACTGCGCGTGCGCAACCACCGCGAAAAGGGCTAAAAACACCAACTGTTTCATTTTCTGCAACAAAATATGAATTCATCAATGAAATTAAATTGATATTTAATTTTCTCTACATAAAAAAGGAGCACGATAGTGGTACAAAATATCCTTTTTAAATAGAAGAAGACAAATGTTATCAAGTCGATATATATCGCTAACATCGGATGCCCCGATTTCTTGCAAAAATATTCATAGGCATTGGTATTTCCTTAAGTAATAATAAAGCTTTTGCTGTTTGTCAGTTATCTTAGAATATATATTTACACATAATAAGTAATACCACAGTTTAAATAGTCATAAAATATTTAACTATGTTCTGTAAGCGTAAACGCGTAAATTTGCTTATGAAACTTATGCAAAGTTAAAGTAAGGCGAAGATGGGTAGGTATAGTGTATGTTTTCTGTGATTTATCTATTCTACTATATATTATTTTCTACCGTTTGACCCCTACCTTTGCGGGTTACATTTTGAATTGGGTGTCAATAATATTAAGCCTTCCATCTCCGATACCTACTAATTTTAATTTTTCTAATGAGTCAGTAGTTCGCCAGATAGATAAAAAAAACAAAAGACGTACATTGTCATGTATAAACACAAAAATGTTGTCCTAACTGTATATTACCCAGTTTTTGCCGAAAAACTAGTTTTTTTTATTATGACGTCTAAAGCAAGCTATATTATCTAAATAAATAAGTATCACGATGCCGAGTATAGCCAGAAAAGGTCATGGAACTTCAGGTTTATGTAACGTGATTAGCGAAACAAAGAAAAACCCGGAACTTTCTTAAAATAAATCTTTGATTATTTATGGCGGTCAAGGTTCAATCACAAATTCAAATTATTTGAAATAGTAAGGACCACAGGTAAAATGCAGTGTAGGCAAAAATGCTCCTGTAGTCCTAGTTCTTTCTTTAATTTAGAAATAGCTCGTACCTAGTTCAATCTGAGACAATATTAAGTAGGTTCGATCCATTCATTCCTTTAAATTCATTCATATAAAAGTTGTACCTACCACGGACTATATTCTGTTTTGGTCCCGCTATTAAAGTCCTTGCTGACTGGCTTTTGTTTTTAAGCATGATCTAAGCTATTTTCATAAATTTTGCCTCGGTACGTGAGAAGACGTTTTTTACCGGAATCGTTGATTTTTAATGCTGTAATTGCTAATCAGCACATAAGTACACGTGGCAAGACAAACAAACATTTTTGGGACGTCTGGTCTTGTAACAGGATGATGACTGTCCTGTCCTAAGGCCGTTATTCCGCAAGAAAAAACAGGTACATCATCACCTCAGGAATTCAATTGTGTTCGTTTTTGTTGTGAATAGTCTGACAAGTTGGGAGGATCAATTCTAAGATATTTTGACAACAGTTAAAGCATAGAAACTTAAATTAATAAAAGGAGACTTTTAGATAATCGCCACTAACTACTAGGCAATACTACTACCTACTAACAAAATAACAAGCTCTAGATAGCTTAGGCGACGAATTCTGGTCAAAATTTAAAGGTCTAACTATCTTTCGTTTTTCATTCTCTAAAGTTAGTCCATTCTTTGATCTCTTAAAGTAGCTTGCTTAACTGCTGAACCTAACGGAGGAGTATAACTTCGCTCTTCCTAAAAAGAAGGAAAGAAAGGAAACCGATCATTTAAAAGCAAAACCATTTTTTTTTATTATGCTAAAATAACTATGTCAGACAAGACAATGTTCTGTTTTACTAAGCAATTATTTGTGACCAATTATTAGTACCTTGGTCACGTTCGAGTCGTCGAAAATTTTCTTTTTAACTTTTACATAGGAATAGACGTAACATTAACTTAAGTGCGTACTTAAGAACGTGCAATAAAACTAATTACGAAAGCCGCTTGCCTAATAATGTATTCGAAATATAAATAAACCTGAACTATTTAAGCACAGGGACGCACAAGTATAGACTTCTAAGCATAACTAACAAAGATAAGCACTTCGCCCGCGTCTTCGTCCGCGATGTATTTTTTTTAAATATAGCCTACTAGCTTCTGCCCGCGGCTTCGCCCGCGTGGATGACGGAAATTGCATGTTATTTATGATACTACATCTAAACCTTCCTCTTGAATTACTCAATCTATTAAAAAAAAACTAAATCAAAATCCGTTGTGTAGTTTTAAAGATCTAAGCATACATTATGACAGCGGAAGCGACTTAGAAGTGAAAGAATTTTCGGAATCGGTTCAGTAGATCCAGAAATTACTGACTACAACCTCACAAAGCTTACCTCTTTATAATATTAATATAGGTAGTGTTGATGAGGAATTGTTTACAAACACAGCCCGGGATGATTGCGCAAGATCCCGGAATTACAGACCGGTCTTATGTTAGAAAGCGACCTTGTCCGGGACAAAAAGAAGTTCATTCCACTCGACACTTCCCGAGGCCGTTTAGAGGCCGAGGCCTATCATTACAAAATTCCGATAAATTAATGATTCCTACTCGATTATAGTTTTATTGCGTTGATTTGTGTGAAGCTTGCGACTAGTTGCCACACAAATTATGATAATATTATGGCGAGTTTACTTAATCCCATTAATTTATGTTTAGCATCTATTTTAAACTAGATATTAAAAATTTTAATTTATAAAATGCGTCACGAATTCACATGTTTTTTTTAGGACATTTTCTTCGTATAGCACTTAATTTTACACTGTATTTTTCCAAATAAAAAATCGATATAACTAAATCGGCAAAGCACTGACTTATGAGGCGGAACATCGAACAACAGAAATAAGAAAATTCCACTCACCGTGTGTAGTGTGTGTCTGAGGGGGCCGTCACAAACTGATGCGTTTGCGCCGAGCGACCGTTTTATATGGAGGAAGTCAGCGTGCGGATGATCTGACGCACCCTTGCCACGGGGTTGTGTCAGCAATGTCAACTGGGTCACATGACTGAATTCTTCTGTTCTGCTACCAGCTACAATTGTACAGTTACCAGTTAAATATATGGCAACTTCATGACTTGATCGTATTGGGTCTTATTCAGCTTGACAATAATAAAATTTATGAGCTTACGGCTCACCGAAAATCGTGATTCCGGCTTTTAAAAATGCGCGTTCTGCATTTAACGAAGTAGATTTGTTTGTTTTTGATGGGTAATTTCTGGAAGTACTCATACGACTACAGATTTTTTCTCAACTTAAATAAAAAAGTAGTATTCCTGACTCAACTTAAACAAAAAAAAAAGGTTTCGAAGTCATACGTATCCTATTCTATGCTAAGTCATGTTTTTCCTCGGGATGAAGTCGAGGTTTGAAGCTAGTCAGCCATATTTTAAATTGATCGTGTTACTGTACAATGTTAATCTTTTGACTTCCGAGTGACCGTTAAAAAGTAAACCGTCCAAGTGATAAAACAGTATTAGGAATCAATCTGCCTAGGCTTTTCTTAACTATCTTGGTGTCGGCTTCCAGTCTAACCAGATGCAGCAGAATACCAGTATTTCATGGATTTACTGCCTATCAGACCTCCATAACCCAGTAACTGGGTTAAACGATATCCTGTGGTAAAAGTAGCTGTCATTCTTTCGAGCTTTGACGAACTGTAACGACTGTTAACCCCTCAAATGTCGTACGAACCCCATAGATTCATAAGAAAAATTGTCTTGAAATGACAATAAATATAACCGTATAAATCGTTGTGCTCTTATAAGCAAACGGCTTCTAATAGGCGAACATCCAATGGGTTCAAGAGCCATGACTGTCAGTCGGTATCAACGAAATTACCGAGCATTCCGAGACACGGAGGAGTCTCCACCCAATCACGGGCTAGCCTCGGCAAGAGTAGCTTAACCTGATGGATCGCCCCGTGCGGCTGTTATTACTTAGCTCGAGCTCTTCCAGTACATTAGGTACGTAATGAGTACTAATGACAGACAGATAGTCGCTGATCATTGTTATATCGGTACTGTTTTACATTTCTTTATCACTGTTTTTATAATTTATTGTAAGCTATTTGAATTATGCAATTCTCTAAACCCATAGCATTGAACTCTATCCTACATGTTGGAAAGACAAATTTTCTACGAATATTTTTAATATCAGTGTTTTTTTTTTGACGCCTGGAAATCATTAAATCCGCGCTCCTGGTGGAGTGGAAGAGAGTAACAGACTCTTACTGTCTAAAACCCATCCATGTTCCCTCCTTAGCCCTTTATGTACCGGGGTAGCGTTAACCCGTCCGGACAATCCCGCTGAATTATCACATACTAGTGGCCATAAGAAGTGTTTACTCATATTTACTATTTTACCGTTTGTTTGATGTTGGAAATGTTGATAGTTTACAAATAATTAACTGTAACACAATAGTTCATATTCATTTGTAGATATTCTATTGTGTCTTCCGAGTAATCGCGATTTTCCAAAGGTAAGGCTGCCCGGCGTACATAAATAGACAGTGTTTAGGAAAAATTTGTGAGGTCTAATTAACAATGACATTTTCAAATCCCAAACTACTTATATTTTATCTTGATAAGCTTCTTGGTACATGATCTAACAATTTAACCAAAGCAATCATCGTGCCGAAGATCTAAGTCGGTACTCCACGAGGCGCTTCACGACGTGCTACGCCAAGACAGCAAAAATGGCGCAATTTTGACCGTCAGGGAGAAAAAGGATACCGTGGGGAAATCACTACCCGTTGTATTTTCACCAAATAAAATATTCCTATCTGTAATGTTAAGAAACACGATGCGAAAGTAGAGCCAGACCCTTGGTTATAGGTATAAATTATAAACTAATGACAGTAAGTATCTTTCATGGTTTGTCTAGCCATCCTGGACGAAATTCTCCTAAGTTCAAATTTAAAACTAAATAAACCAAACCGTGGTACTGAGCCCGCGTCGTAGAGTACGGCCGATTCCTGTCCGAGGCCTGTGTCCCAGCAGTGAGATCATTATAGCCTGATTATGATGACGATAGGTACATAGACATTATAAGATAATGTAATGATAGATGTAAGTTGGAAATAAATAAATAAATAAATAAATAAGCCTCTCCCACGCTGCACCACTCGTCTTCCATATCCAGTCTGTCCCAGCCACCGTTTGAAGCCTAAGTCCAGGAGTAGACCGCGATAGGCCGAGTACTTTTATCAAATCCCAAACACGGTCAAAATATATTCAGTAAGAAGCAGTTTAGAGTTGAACTGGTACGTATACAAAACATAAATTTAGGGTGCTAAAATTTTCGAGCTCGCTCGGCTTGCTCTTGCAGTCTAGATACTCAGTCTTTCTGCACCTAAGTAACCTATACTTAAGCAAAGTAACTAACTCCTTTAACCGTAAGTATGTTTAATAGAAACTATTTATTAATACAATTTCTAGCTCGCATCGCTCGCTTTTGCATCACAAAAAAAAAGTATCCTGCCGAGTTTGTGCGAGACCCACGGTGTACTGTAGAGTATAAGCTTGTATATAAATAACTACGCTCGCACGTTAAACATTTACAGTCTAAATTATTCGTTTTTGCTAAATTATACTATATACATGTGTGGCCCGACGACCTCATTTTGTTTTGCCGTCCCGGCAAAGCTTAATCCGTCCCTGTATAAGGAAGAGATAGCCTTTGGTCATCATCATCTTTTCCCAACTATGTTGGGGTCGGCTTCCGTTCTAACCGGGTGCACCTGAATACCAGTATTTTTTTTACCAGGAATACGAAAATGATTTTTAATAGAAGTGGGTTGGCAATGGATTCTGATTCTGATTTTTGCTACGACCAGCAGTGTCGCGAAATAATAGCACAGTGACCATACATTAAATTACCTATACTATAGGTTAGTACATACATACAGGTTCTATACATTAACATAATGATAGCCTGACATTTACGTGGTGGTCGGCACGCGTGTCAAAAAGAAAGTATATGGCCCTGTTGTAGACATGAAACAGCTTGATGATTGAACACTGATTAATTGGTTGATAACAAATGTCAATATGAGTAAAATACGAGCAATTTTGAATAAGGATTTTGGAATAATTCAAGTTTTTTTTTAAGTAAACAACTTGTGACCTTACATATCAGCAATGCTTATTGGGAGTAATGAAAATATAAATTATAAATAGAAGGAGCAGTTAAGAAGTAGATATATGTGGAGTGGAGGTACCTAAGACTAGTTCTTGACGAGTTTTTGACGACACGGTTGGCGCAGTGGTTGAGCGATTGACTGGTGCGCACTATGTCGCGGGTTCGATTCCCGCACGGAACAAATATTTGTACGACCTGCAAGTATTTGTTACGAGTCTGGGTGTTTTTCTATCTATAATATGTATGTATTTACAAAAAAAAATGTATATAAGTAGTATATAAACCATCTCGTTACCATAACACAAGCATTAGGTTGCTTAGCTTGGGACGATATGGCGCTGTGTGAAATGTCCAAGGATATTATATTATAGTTCTAGACTGGCACATGAAAAGTTTCGTACCACCACATACTTTCACGCTAAAAATATTAAGTTTATTGTATTTTTAGCTTTATTTTCGTTGTTATCAATTAGTATAGTTCACACTCTGTCAACATTTTAACTGTCTACTTATTACGGTTCAAAAGATACAGCGTTGTGGCACAAGAAAGAGCGGAAGGCTTAGTCCCGTTGGCACCCTTTGGGCTCGGAACTCTAAAAAGAGCTGAACTCAGTTGACAGAAGCCACTACAATAGATGGGTGTTTCCCAGGAGCTCTAAATCTATTAATATGTAGGGATATGAAATTCCCAATGACTCCAAATTCTGTCATGCAAGAGCTCATAGCATTTTGTTTAAAAGACAAGAGAAAATCTCTGTCCAGTGACCAACTTCTGGACGGATCTGTGTTCACCCCTTAGCAGGAACTGGTGGAAAGGGTGATATGATACAATCACGTGTTCAGATGATGTGAATTTTTACAATAAACATGATTTAAATTCCGGTATTATGGGAAACGTAAACATTGGGTACGACACACATAAAATGACAATACAATGCTGTTACTTGTAATTCGCGACGTCTCAACCTGGAAAATACATTGTTTTTTGAGATTTCCGGGTACCATGTGACATTTGATGAGAGCATGTCTCCTCTGGTAAACAAGGGATTCCTCAGATCGCAGACGTTACCCGTTTAATGTAGTGTGTAATTATACTTATAATAATATATATTATGCGTTCGTTTTTATGTTACCATGTGGCCTTTGACTATGAGCATGATTCCTTTAGTAAACAAGGGATTTTTGTCAGATCGGAGACGTAACCGTTAAATGCGGTGTGGTACGTTTTTTAAATGGCCGGTGTCGTCAACTCCCATGGTATCAGGTTATATAAATGAAATACTCAATAGGTTTAATTTCTTGATTATTTTAAATTCATACGTTTTTACATTCAAGGATACTTATATTTTCGTTCATGCGTCTATTGTTATATTTAAATCAATGTTCGTCTCGAATCCGCCATTTAATAATATTTATAATAATTAAGTCGCGGAAGTCAAACGGGAGTCAGTAGTTTGAATTTTATAATATTTAAGCTATTTTTTAGAAATCACACTATTATTCTGAAATTTTACAAAATAGTAATAGATGGTGTGGGTCCTGGAGAAAAACATTGTCGATTTTTCCTCCAGGGTATTTCTATTAAAAATTGCTGTAATACAAAGAAACTAACCGGAGACGATGTCGCGGGGAAGAGCTCGTTATATTCATTATATTATATTTATTATAAAACTATAGCAAAGTCAAAACTACATTGAAGTATTCTTGATTCGAATGGCAAAAATACTATAGTTTAGGTACCGCAAATTGAAAAAGACAAGCCATAGGGTTCTCAAAGAGATGTCACCATCAATGAAGGGTCCGTTAGCGTAAGTGGGATTGCCTGAAAGGGTTACCGGAACATAAAGGGCTAAGGAAGGAACATGGATGGGTTTAGTCAGTAAGAATCTGACACTCTCTTCCGCTCCACTCACAGTAGGAGGAGTCATTTGATGATTTCCCACCCTAAAAAAAAAAACCATAAGGTTAGAATATTGCAGTACAGATTTAACCTTTTAAATGTTTTCATTTCATCATAATTTACAAATTTCTACAGGTCTAAATCGGAACGCGGAAAGCTGACAGTCTTTTTTCAGGAAAAATGTCTTCAAATTCCTAGACATGTCAAAAGCCTCAGGATGAACTACCTTCTCACACAGACTACTGTACCTACGCCGATTGCTCCTGCGTTACTAGTCCTGACTGTCTTCATATTATGGCCGTTGAGAGCAAAAGTACAAACATACTACGTTTGTACTTTGTACTATGTACTTGTACAGGAAAGTTTTTTTTAAATATGGCCTTTATTTTAGTACCTAAATATTGTGGTGTCTTATGACTTCCATAAGAACGATAGTCGAGATCAGAAGTTGAAAGCAGACGTTTTGTAATAAAGTGATGCCTTTTTACGACCAATTTTATAATGAGCGTGAGCGAGGAAACCGGCATGTCCAGAACAAAAGAATCGAATACATGTGACTTCCACCAACCCGCACTGGCTCCGCGTGGTGGATTATGGCCCACTCCCTCTCTTAGAGGCCTGTGTCCCAGCAGTGGGAACATTATAGGCTGATTATTTAGTGAGCGTATGTAAGTTGTCTAAAAATATGCGCGTACCTATGCGTAGGAGTACCTTGGCTTTCGACAGTTACCTCGTCGTTAACTCGCTTATAACTTGTAACAGGATCTATTTTCTCGTAACCGGTCTCGATTTGGAGATAGGTATTAAACAAATATTCATTGTATTAAAATTATAATCAGAACTTGTTCTTTTTGATGGAAGAATGTGCCCTGTTGAACGTGTTACGGAATTCCCGCATTATGTTAATAACTATCATACTTTAGAAAAGTCTTTAGGATTATCTTGATATTTGATTTGATGTTTGCTAAAAAACTAAAATTTTATAATATGTATAATTAAATAATGATACGTACTATAATTTTAGACCTTTGCTGCATAAAATTAACCTAAGTACACCATTGGAAGAAGTCACTGGGGCAGTTCTGGTTGTACACGATCCGATTCCGATTTCAATCCGAATTAGGAATGTTCTTAAGTTGGACGGACAGCGTTGGGATGAAGTGCGCAACTCCTCATACAAATAGTACTAAGGCTACTTCGGGCCGACATTTTTTTGATTCAGATCACCTAGGTAATGCAGAACCGCTCTAACCTACCTCCGAGACAGGGTTTAATTTTTTTCTGTAACCTGTGTTTATGCCAATAAAGATTTTTTATTGATTCCAACTAGGCGTTAGTTTTTATGGTATTCTTTATGGAAAAATGCTAAGAAATAGAAAACATAATCTACCTACAGTTAGGTTTGATGACCGCTGCGGAATTGCTAAAAATAAACACTAAGTTGTTAGGTTTTTAAAACTTGGGTCCAAAAATATAAAACTGGTATGGATAGTAACTACTAGAGAACCTAATATGTACATTTTAGGTTGCGTCATACCTATATGTTGAGCAATATTTTCTCGGACCACCATGCACAGTCTTAACTTTCATTAAGAGGCGACCTCTGAAATTCTAATTTATGAGACCATATAATGAGCAATGGACATTGAGTGTCGAGATGCTGATTATTTCATCATTATACAAGAAGTAGTTAGAAATACCTATGAATAATGCCAAGAGGTTCCATGGTTTTGTTTGTTAATCTATCAACGAAAAGTTCCGAACCTTGTAGGAATGTCCTTATCTTCTACTTTGTTCTAAGAAAGGGGAGCATTCAAGAATTCCCCATAACCTTATCTACGTAATAATCTCTTGGAATTTAAAATCTATGAGACTAAACAAATTGTCTTAACGAACGTTACCTACCTAATGATGGAAAAGTGGGCAAATATTACACAATGTTCAAATACCCAAAATATGTCGCCATTACTCGAAAGCATAGGTTGGTACTTAAGTAATGTTAATGATTTAATCTTTTTTTAGATGTTGACCACAACTTACTGGTACCGTTAGCCTGAATCATTCAACTTCAGGGCAAAGGCGTCTCCCCATGAATTCCACTTGTTGCGATTCAGGGTTAATGTGGACCACTGGTCGTTTCTTTAATACAGCTAGTGAAACTTGGCCACGTCTGCAGCATGGCTATAACGTATGTGGAGCCCAGACACAGCCAGAAGATAGCGAAACGAATTAGTTAAGACAATCGACCAGAACTTAGTTCTAAACTTTAATAAGCAATCCAAGACTTAAACCTTTTAATAGTCATGGTGTAAGAGCTTCCCTAGACGAACTCCTTAGTCATCTACGCCCACCCATCTAGTTTTAACAAACTGCAGAATTTGATCAGTGGACAACACGATGCCGTACCTAGTGAACCTGAAGATCTTAATACGATCCCCTTCTTATTATCACTTGACTAATGATGTTTATTTTGCGGATAACCTGCCTTGAGTTGCGTAATGCATGAAATCATTTTAACACCTTCTTGGCCTACTGCCAAAGGTCCGCTCAGCTATGGCTCTGACCGTGCTCTCAATATCAATAACCAGGTAGGCAGGTTCATCGTCTAAGGCTGCGTTTAGGAGAAGAACGACGCAGTAATCAGAATATCAAAAACCATATCGTACATGTTTGGCTTTCATATTGCTTTGGATATAATAGATACATAAGTACTAGGTTGGTAAATGGCATTCAAAGACTTTCTTTTGTCTGTATTTTTTCCGTCCTTCTATTCTGTATACCAGCCTTGTTCATGGCGATAGCCTCGCCATTATGTGATACTTCATTAAAATGGTGGAATGTGGGTGCAGGTAGATAGATAGGTAGGTAGGTACTATACGCCTCTATAAAATATCCAGGTGTTTAAGATATTAGCAATACAGTGATGAAGCTAGCTATTACTAAATACAATCAGTTTCACTTTAATTAAGCAGACATTTTTACATTGACGGTAGGGTTCGTAACTTAGGTGCCCGTATAAACTTTAGCTACTCAACAGAGTGCCAGGCTTATGCCAGTTATGGTGACGAGGAAACAGATTTGAGTTTGCTCCGTCATGGTATGACATCATCCCGTAATTTCCAGCTTTCTTGTGGCAGGCTCAGGTGTAAAACACGCCTCTAATGTGCCCCGAGGACTAACTTTCACAAATTCTTCTAAAAGAAGAAATTCTTAAAAATAAGGTTATAAACAAAGAGGGAACTATTTTCGATAGGGCGATAATGAAATAATTAAACTTATTATTATTTCCATAATGGATTAGGGCAGAATGTTCTTTAAAAAATCTAAGTACCTAATTATAATTCGATCAAAATCCATATTAAATTAATCCATGTAGGTATTGCGATAATCCGATTCCAATTTCAAGGTAAATTGATCTTGCATAATATCACAATTATATCGATCAATATTGAATGGATCAATACAAATATTACTTGTTTGAACTATTAGCGCGAATCAATATTTGCATGTAATTGGGAGAAAAATACTCATCTCTGATTGTTTTTTGGCCTAGATTGTGTGAGAACGCGTGACCGATTGACTCACGGTTATTTTTATTAAATTTATTAATTATAGATAAGTACATATTTAAAGTGACAAAGACCAGTGGTGGCCCAATGATATTGGTTACCCGTACCCGACTGACGAGCCGTGGTCGTATCCAAACAAGCACTTTATTTTGCGTTATTCATTATTTTTTATCACCACCGCTCTCAAAACGATGAAGGAAAACATCTTCAGAACCAAAAAATTCGAAGACGTGACCTCAGTCAACCCGCACTGGGCCAGCTCCCTCTCACAGCGAGCGAGAAAGGCTACATAATGAATGATAGAAGTTAGGTACAATATGCGCGTGAGATTGTACAGACTCCAGCACATCAAGCTATACCTAACTGTCAAATTTTCTCAATTAAAAATGAACCTTATGTCTTTGCAATAAAGTTAAAATACTATCAAAGAAATTTGACAGATTGTGGTAACTTGATGTGCTGGCCTCTGTACCTAATTTTAAAAAAGTACCCCGTGGCGGGGCTTGTCTCGTCATAGTTTTGGTATTATGCTTTCGGAATCACGCTATTTGCACACTGACACTGTAGAAGTGAAATCCATTCGATAACAGAAGTGTATGAAAAAGTGGAGCGTAGAGGTGAGAAAAACCGTATTTATATAAAAACCGAAAAAGTATCAAATGTGATTCGTGGAAAGGGGTCTTAAGCATGACAGCGTCATGCGTCATGGCAACAAGGAAAGACCGAAAGACTGTCAGCCAGATATATGTCAAAAGAAAATGACGTAAATTGTAGTACAACAAAAATAATTTTAATTTAATAAAATCGTGTATTGATTATTGTAAAAGGTTTTAGTGATTAAGTTAAACATGTTTTGTTGTCTGAAAAGTTGTATGAATGGCTTCACGCTTACACCCAGCGTACCGATACGAATTAAAGAAAATCCAGTTCAACTGGATACATTACACATGGGTTTGTATACTTAGTTTTTAATTACATCCTGTTGAACAGAATAATACAAACAATAAAGATTTGTAAATAGGTAATTGTACTTGGCTGACTTTGCTAGAAACTTCGCAGTAGCTAACATTGTTGCGCGTATCGATTTTGCGTGGGATGTTCGTAGGTCCCTGATTAATGATACGAACAGAGAGCATAATATGTTGACCTATCTCTATAGCAGATTGTTTTCACACTATAAATTTAATTACCCATCATATTAGGATTCAAAAGCAATCTCATTCTTAATCATATTGTGTTTTAAGAAAGGTTCATGCCTTAAACTCCTAACAATTCATATAATCAACCCACATATTTTATAATTAATCATAAATTGTATTTCGTAGGGTTTTCTAAATCCTTGAGACATTAAAACTCTTTTCACACTTATCTCAAGGCTAAGCTAGTAAGTGTGCAATAATAAATTTATGCCTTTGCTACATTAAGTATGTCTTCTGATAACCAAGATAAAAAAGCAATAAAAATACATGCTATAGGGTTTATTACTGATTAACAGATCATAACGAATTTTGTGCTAAGCTGAGGATTATCAGTTTCAATCAATAATTTGGTGTCTCAGTAAACAAATTCCTTTCATCAAATAACAAGAAATAAAAAAAATTGAGGATTTTGTCTTAAACACTAGTTTATTGCCACAAAACTACAGAATAGCTATGCCATGTTCAAATATTAGTTAGACAGCAATTTTAGAAGCAATGTTGACTGCCCTAAATGAGCCTGACACAAATATCTTGAGGCTATAGCACCCCCAAAAAAAGGATCCTAAGCATTTCTTAACACGTTGAGCGCCAACGCGGTCACCGGTGAGCCGCGAACAATAGTTTTTCTATTGTGTCTGCTGCGCGGCAGTCAATGACTTAAGAACAACACTTAGTAACAAAAAATGTTTATTTCATTTTAGACAAGTGTTTTTCTTTATATGTTGGATTGATAATGATAATTCTGAATGTATACTGTATAGCCCGTCTCGCCAAGGGCTATCATTATACCCAGTTACTGTGCTATGGAAGTCAGATAGGCAGTCGCTCCATGTAAAGTACTGGTAATTATATCTAGTTACACTGGAACCCGACCCCAACATAGAAAAAGGCTAGGATTTTTATTTTTTAATTGTTAAATTATGCCACTGACGACTTTTATGCCATTATGAGGAAAAATACTGTATCCTTAAAAGGCAGAATGAGGGCTAGCCACAACAGTATAATAATTATAAACTAAATGTTTTATTGCAGGCCATGAAATGGTGATAATAAAAGGTGGACAGCGAGTGTGTGGCTCCGGCTGTGCGCTGGGGAATGCTCCTCTTGTGCAGAACAAATCATACTTTGAAGTAAAGTTGCAGCAGGGAGGCGTGTGGGCTGTGGGAGTGGCTACCAGAGAGACAGATCTCAACAGAGTTCATGGTAAAATAATATTTTATAATTTTTTATACATATGTCATAATGAAAATTGTGTCAGCCCTATTACTTAACCCGTTGCACATCCAAATAGCAGACACAGTAGATTTTTTATTGTTATCTGCAGACTTAGAGTGCAATTGACATTTGAAATGGTTAATTGTAATGAAAAACAAGTGGTATTTACAAACAGGATATGAATAGTATTACTGAGTTACAAAGATACTGTGGCATACAAATTAATATGAGCAAATATGTGTACTTCTCTTTAAAATTAATTTTGCACAAGTGTCGAAACATGTACTTACAGTTAAAAGCAACATTATCAAGAAACTCACTTTGCATATTGTTGCATAATGTTAACACTTACTAATTTCACACCTTTTAAATGATAAAGAAAGTGAAAATCATATTTTCAAACAATTGTTTAGGCTATTACATTCAACAAAAAAAAAATAGGTTACACAGAAAGTAACATTAAATTCTACTTTGTTAAGTAATTGACAGTGTTTTGTCAAAAAATATATTTTAAAATTTTCTACGGAAAACTATTCTTCAGCAAATGTTGAAATAAGCTTAAGTATGTTATTTAAAATGTCTCGTAATATTCTTATTCATGCAAAAACTTGGTATTCAGAGCAGAGGTTCCGAGTCCAAGTTTGGTCAACAGTTTACTATTGGTGCAATATGTCCTTCACTATATTGCTATGCACACTTTGTATTTCTGTTGCCAAAATTAATATTTAGGTCATTGTAACTTGTTATTTATGGTGCTGAAATTAAGGTGCTCTTCATTAACTAATAGAGTTAATTTTCGCCCATAAAACCTGTACGGTTCTATCAGGTAATTTAGTTTATTTTTTTGAGACAGAAATCATCAAATTAATGTCTCCACAATGTGTCAGTCTCTTACAGACTAAAACCCATCCATGATCCTTCCTTAGCCCTTAATGTTCTGGGGTAGCGGTAAACCTTTCGGACAATCCCGCTTAGGTTATTTAGCTTGAACTTACAAAATCCATTCTCATCACAAAATATGTTTATATGCGCCAGTGTAGTTGTATAATTAGTGGCAATGGTAGTAGGCATGTTATCAAACTAGAGTAATAAAATAATTAATGTACATCAAATCGTTAAAATTTCTACCAATTCCATTACAGGTGGTATGGATAAAGAATCATGGTGTCTCAACAGTGACGGTACAGTGCGCCATTCGAATATCGAACTATACCATCTTGCGCACGCGCCTAGAGAATCACCCACTGCTGATCTACTGGTGTCAACGGATTCACCAACCCACACAGAGAATGAGAAACCAGAGAGCGACAAAGAAGCTAACACGGCGGCCATAATGCCGGTAGAGGGCGACACCATCGGCGTGGCTTATGACCATGTACACCTGAACTTCTTCTTGAATGGAAAGAATATGGAGATTCCTGTTAGTAATATTAGGGGGACAGTGTATCCTGCGCTTTATGGTGAGTTTTGAAATCAATTTATTCTGCACTAGCTTCCGCCCGCGGCTTCGCCCGCATAATATGTCGACAAATTATACACATAAACCATCCTCTTGAATCACTCTATCTATTAAAAAAAACCGCATCAAAATCCGTTGCGTAGTTTTAAAAATTTAAGCATACATAGGGATATAGGGAATTAGGGACAGAGAAAGTAACTTTGTTTTATACTATGTACTGATATGAAATTTGTTAACTTGCTTAAATGTTTTGGCCTGCTCTTTTATCTCTTGCGGTGGCTTCGTCCGCAATGAAAATAATACTGGGATAAAAAGTATCTTATGTCCTCCTAACCCAGGTTATGTCAATCTGTCTGCCAATTTTCATCGAAATCCATTCAGCCGTTAAGGTGTTATAAGGTACAGTTACAAGGACAGAAAGATATACAGTAACATTAAAATTTAAATTTTAATATCCATGACAATTAGCTCTTGAATGTCCTTTAATCAGATAAATCATAAGCTTGGCAAAAAATGAAAATACAAAACCGAAGACACCGACTTCCGAAATCAAAATTATTTTTCACTTTGTAGTGTTTTTTTTTGGAAGTCGGTTTTATTTTTTGTAAAAAAGTTTTTATTTTTTTATAAAGGAGGTTATATTACCTTTATTACTTGCATGACGTGTTAACCAAGATTCCTTTTGTTTAAGCTTATGATTTATCTGATTAAAGGACATTCAAGTCGGTTTTATTTTTTGTAAAAAAGTTTTTATTTTTCACTTTTTAGTTGTGGTACCTACACAACCCACCCCCCAAAATTTTAATACCACTACCTGGTATGTAAATTACAGTGACACGAACTTATTAGGACATCGTCCACATACATTAAGTAGGATTTTTTTTAGATTTTTGTTGATTTTTCAAAAACCGCTTATCCGATTTCGATAAAAATTTTATGGGACCATTTGGGAAGTATACCCTTTCCAACAAAAAAAGAATTTTTCAAATCGGTTGGCAAGCAACGGAGTTATGCGCGAACAAACATTAAAAAAAATATATATATATACTGTCGAATTGAGAAAAACCGGACAAGTGCGTGTGGGACTCGCCCACCGACGGCTCCCTACAAAGCTGTTTGTATTGATTACGTACAGAGGCCAGCACATCAAGTTACCATAATCTGTCAAATTTCTTTGATAGTATTTCAACTTTATTGCAAAGATATAAGGTTCATTTTTGATTGACAAAATTTGACAGTTAGGGATAGCTTGATGTGCTGGCGTCTGTACTTTAAATAAAGACTACATTTTATGTTTATTTAGAAGATTCATTTTTCACAGCTTTAGGGGCTGTAGACCTGAGTATATGGTTTTAATTTCAGTCGATACCTTTACGCGTTCTCGAGATAAAGGGTCTTGACAGACACAGACGGACAACAAATTGAAAAGGGTTCCATTTTTTTTAAGTACGGCGGAATCCTAAAAATATCGCATGTCAAGGTCTCGACTCAAACACTTGTCAGAAACATGCAAACTGAATTGATTTATAATCAATTCCGTTCTACTAAATAATAGATGTGCATTTTTTAACTGGCAACTGAACTAACTAATATTTTTCCTTGCAGTTGACGACGGCGCCATCTTGGACGTTATTTTCGAAAATTTCCTCTACCCACTACCACCAGGATTTGAAAAGATTATGGTGGAACAGTCTCTACTTTAACAAAGGAATTGGAATCGTCGGCTGTATTTGAGAACCTGGATGGATGGGCAGTATGGTCAGTGTGCTACGTGAATATTGCTTAAGACTTATATCTGAGACTGTCTAGTGTGGATGAGAACTATATTTTTAAATACTGAATCTTATATCTTGGTGTCTGTTAAGACTCGCAGGCTTCCGTAGAACTTTTTTTTAAACATCAGAATTATGAAACTGTTTAGCTTGTGCGTCTGTATAGTCTGTTCCAAAATTTTCTGATGAAAATAAAAACAATTGAATCAGACAACGTATTTGTGGATGCTTATTTATAGTGCCACTTACAAGTTGTGCTTTGATTTGATTATTTGAATGCTTTAAGTATACACATCAGAGCACTTGAATTTCTTAAATGACCTTAAAGATGTTTTTCGTTTAAGATTAACTTTATAATCTTCATTATTCAATTAAATTTTAATAATGTCCATATCCATCAGTTCTTGGATCATTGGTGTGATATAAAATTGAAACCTTCTAAATACAAATAAATGTGTCATTTTCCTTCAATGAATGATTGCGTAAGAATTTTACTTGAACTTTGTTTACATTTTCATCAGATATTTTTGAAACAGCCATTAGATCACACAGACTGACGGCGACATATTTTTAATAAGGGTTTTTGACTCCTAGGAAACTAAACTTAAGTCACAGGGGCACAAATACTGATTAAGGTAAACTAGCTGGCTTAGATAGTCAACAAATAGTTTTTCATTACACAATCTTTGTTCTAGTTCATGGCCAAACATCGAACTCTTTTTATTTTTGTCCTGTGTAATGTTCTAATCTCTTCACCACCCTTGGTTGACTCGTAGAGAATACCTAAGGCATTAAGCCCGCCTTTGTACCTTTATTGAGTGCGAAAAGTTTAAATAAATAAATAATGTTAACAGAACTCAGATAGTAGCGGCTTCATTTAATACATTTTAACATGCTTGCTTCTCGTTCGACTGCTAATCGTCAAATTGTGAACGACTGGTTTTATATTGATATTCAAATTGAAGGCTGTGCTAATTAAGCAGAGAAGAGACTTGCAAGCAGGGTTGGCATTTCGAAATTGGAAAAGATCTGATAAAAAGCCGGCCATTTGTGAAAAAGTCGGGATATTTTACTTTTTCATCTTTATTTTTTCATCAATAAACGCGTGGGTGGACCCTAATTATTTTTGTAAAGTAAAAGTAGTCTAGGTTACTTTTTGTAACAGACAAACAACATTTTTTTAAGTAAGTACTTTTCTGTTATAAGTGCCGTAGGTATATATTTTCATATGCGTATATTATAAAGTTTTAATTTTGACAATTTTATAAATTAAAATCCCTTTAAATCGAAAGCCCACACAAATAATAAGACCTGACAAAGTCATTTGGATTTCAAAAAAATTATTGGCAACACAGCTTTAGTTCGGCCTGTGAGTCTTAACCACAGAACAGAAAAAAAAACAGTTGTATTTTTGTGTTGTGTGTCAACTGTTTTTTTTATATTCTGTGGTCGTTACAGTGCGAATATCTACGAATATCTATCTATATCATGACTTACTTATATCACCGTATAGTATTACATTGTGATCGATGGAAACTCCATAATTATATTATGTAGTGTTAAGTAGATTTGCTTTTGTGGTCTATGTGAAGCGCATAGATATATGTAAGTAATATTTTAACTGTTTTTTAGACGCCATCTGCAAGCAATGTATGCACAGAAGTTTTTGCATATTGTGTGTAATTACGTATATTTCATGCAGTACAAATATTTTTGATGCACTGATGACAAGTTATATTAAGTTACAAGCCACGTATTATATACCATAGCCCGTAAAATTAACTAAAAACAAACACATTAAAAATGGAATTCCATTTTCTTCTAGCTTACTTATTTTTGTCAAAAATTCCTAGACACCTTCATAATTCTTCAGATGTTGTTAAGAAAAATTCAGTGTACGTTATATTTAAAAATGTAAACGAAATCAAGGTTTCTGAGACAATGTTAACAATGCTAACATTTCAAGTTTCAGGTGTGTTGCCATACACTTGAAATGAAATTTAGGTGTTGCCATACACATGATTAACACATTCCAAGTTCAAAAATGTATAAATACCATGTATCTAAGGCAAAATAATGATCTCCATGTGAAAATTGTGTTATGTTATTTCTAATGGTTCTAATATTAATTGGATAGTGATAAATGAAAAATGTCGCTTAATGTCTTCGTCAAATATTGGTATGACTTTAAAGTACCTAAATATTAAACATGTAAACGCTGATTTGGTGTTCCTTCGATGCTTGAGCTACAGCAGCGGGAATTTTTCTAAGACTTTCCTTCCAAATATAAATACGATTGTTGCCTAAATGTGGAATATCTTCCCTAAGCATCAAAGGTGCGCGTGCGACTGCGGTACGTTTAAATAGGAGAATGCTCACGCGCCTTTCCAAGCGTTCATAAATATGCTTTTTGTGGTTGTCTCATAAACTTTATAGAGACAAAAATACTGCCGTCCAATAAAATGGCAGTCCCCAAATAAAAAAAAAGGATATCGCTCAAAATTGTCTATTTGGTGACTATTCAGATGAAACGATTCAGCGAAGAAATTGATGATTTATGCTTGACCGTCCGTGTCTGCTCAATTTGTAGGGACCAAGACTCGGACGGGACCAGGACACTGTACGGTGTAGCATGAACTGCGTCATAATATGAAATCGTTTGTTTTGGATCCATAGCTCGCCCGCGCCTCGTACATGGCACGGCTCGGGCTTAGCACGGTCGAGCATAAATCATCCTTTAATCTTTTTTTTTATACTGTACACTTACTGCAGATTTCACTTTTTAGTTGTCCTGCAAAATAAATGTTGTTGTATATAAAAATGCAAATAAACTTTAGCAAAGTAGATTTTCAATAATTCGCCAGCGCAACAAGTTATATCGAACTGTCAAATTTATCCACATAATTTTAAACCTTAAAATGTTGATGGTTAAGGTCAAAATCGTTTGAGACAATTTTACAGTTTTTGGTAACTTGATGTGCTGGCGACTGTACTTTTGATTGAAGATTGTCTGAATAAATGAACTGCGAACTTATTTACTCATATCATATCTGCGTTGATTGATATTTATTGTGTAAGTGGCAACTTTGTAAACAAAAGCAGTTTTCAGCGCAGTGGCGGGGATGACCCCAAACGAAGATAATATATATTTTTGGGTCATCCCCTTTTTTAAACGAGTCCTAGGAATATTTGGTTTTCCAGTTTCAGATAATAAAATAAATGTCACTACCGAATAATACTTTATCTACTAGCTGATTTTTTATGAAATAATACATATATCGATAGTGCTGATTCTGAGGAGCATCGAAAAACAAGAAAAAGACGGAAAATGTTAAGAACTACATGTTTTACAATTCACGCGCGACTGCCACTCCAATTTATACCTTATAACTATGACGTAAGAGTCCTGACACGCGCTCGTGAATTGCACTATGTACCTATACCAAGTTAATTGGCATGTTAGACAGTGTTAACTTTCAATTGCACTTTTCTAAGATTTTCCCCGACTACTAAGGGCGAATTCCACCAATGTAACTGAGCGCGTTCAGCACTTCTAAACTGCGTTCAAGAGCTGTTAGTATCGAACTTCGACACTGACATCTCCTAGGGTGAATTTCACCAATAAAACTGAACGTGATCAAAACTTCTAAAATGCGTTCAACAGCTGTCGGCGTCAATATAACCTCAGAGGACAGAATGACAGTGACAGTTTCATTGATGAAATCGGCCCTTAATTCTTTGAAAAGCTGTTTTATTATAGCATTATTATAGCTCTTGTAAATCGGTGCTCTGCAGAATCGATAACAATGTGGGATCTGTTATCATAATACAACTTAAGTCTACAATTATTAATATATATACTAAAATGTATGGTCAAGGTGACGACAGTTTTCGAATGAATTACACAATTGTATAATTACACTAAGATACCGGTCGATATACACCCAGTATCGCATAGGCTTGGCCTATTGTACAATGAGCTTTAGTTGTAAGACGCATTACCTGAGCAGAAAAGGGTGCGCAACTTGAATACCGACCTTATCGCTGCACTTATATAATGAATCATAAACTCTGCGGTTCAATCACTAAGCGGGATTGTCCGAAAGGGTTACCGCTACCCCGTAACATAAAGGGCTAAGGAAGGAACATGGGTTTGAATATGGGTTTTAGTCAGTAAAAGTCTGACACTCCCTTCCGCTCCACCCAGAGCTGGAGAAGTCTTTTGATGATTTCCCACCCTCAAAGAAAAAAAAAACTATCAGCCGATAAAGTTCCCAAAGCTGGGAACTCAGGCTCTCTGTGAGAGGAAGTGGGCCATAATCCACGCGGGCCCAGAGTTGGTTTAATAATGTTTCACATTGGGAAAGTTATCGAGTTATACCTCCTCTATAGCTTCGTGTCTTTCTCTTACTGAAGTAATATTAAAATAACACTGACCGTTGCGGTGGAGGTTGGCCCCCTGTCCATGTCCTACCCGAAAGCGACTGCCGCGCGTATTTTTTTTTTGGTAATGGTATCTCGCAGTTCAACCATAGGGTTGTCTACTGCTGAACCAGACTTGCCTGTGGATGACACAAAAGAATTGTAGCCTGGAGGCTTTTATAAAAACTTACGAACTAAACGACTACACGCTAAGGGCACCCCCTGTGGGGTACGGACCTCGGCTTAGGGCGTCCCTGGGGGAGGACAGCAAGGAGCAAGCTGGATCGGGGGTAGCCGCGCGTATACGATCGTGGACCTCTTTTATATGAATATAAGTCTCCGCCCATGAAATTTAACACCCCTTTCAACCCCATAAAAGTCACTATTTAGAAAATTATTAAGAACGGTCTTTCGATAACCGCTTTTGATTAGGACACGGGGTCAGGGTATGTTTTCGTTGGAATATTTCATATTTCCGATTTGCCATCGGAAATGTGAAGAATATAATTTACTTATTGTGAGTGATTGCACCCTTTAAGATTATGGTTCATTATCAGTTCTTTGTGTAGCCCTTGTACAACTATAATAATTATTTTCTAATCCGTAATAATTGGATTAATTATGATGTATGTATAATATACAAATTATAAGAACAAGTGTGTATGTTTATTTATTATAACATTGTGATAAGAGAGTAAGAATAAATATGGATGCCAACTTTTGATGTTTTATTCTCGTACAGTCGAACAAGCTATCTTGCAATTACTTATTTATACCTACAATGTTGTGAGTGTGTTGAGTAGTCAATTCTTTTACCATCACTTTCTTTAGTATGCCATAATGTTAAAAAGATATACCTCACTCAGTAAAAATAGTGGCAGTGTACAGGAAAGATAAATACTTTTGCCACCATAGCAAATAGCTTGCTCGACTGTACTGTACCTACCATTTAACCCACTGGATGTTCGCCTATTAGAAGCCGTTTGCTTATAAGAGCTCAACGATTTAAACCGTTATATTTATTGTCGTTTCTAGAGATTTTTTTTTATAAACCTATGTGGTTCATACGACATTTGAATACAATCATACGCGCCGTCCGGAACGGGCTTGGTCCTGATCGGACGGTGAGCTACCTAACTGAATACCCAAATGAATAATAGAACCAACCAACTTTTAATAGAAATCTTAGGAGATCCAACAAAGATTTCTCCTACTGTAAAATTACTAAAAGTGTAATTACGTCATTATTGCACCAAATGAGCGATATGTAAAATTGGTTTTGTGAACTAGGTAACTATACTGAAAAAGATAAAATGCAATATGGAAACGTCGTGAAAGTCGCATTCGACGAACTACATTTATGCAAACTCATATAACACATCTAGCTCAGAGACACTCGTCGACTTTTACGAGTGCTGGTAACGCGCTATGAACATATGTTACGAGCCAAGACAAAGAATTTTTAACCCCGTAAAGAGCCTTTATTACGAACATATTATGCGAACGGCCTTTATCCAACAATACTGCTCATATTTCCTGCAGAAAACCCACTTCCACGATCAGCATCGCTGAGCTTTTGTTGGAAAGTCGATTTAAAGTAAACAATGACATGGGATATCGCGATAATGCCTGGAAATTTTACTAGCGAGAGGGTCACCATTGTTCCTCGGGGTAATAAACGTAGCATGTAAAATAAGGTGTACGTACGGTATTTATGGAACGATATCATTATGGAGTAATCTTCGAGGAAAGTATGAAGCTTTCCGATAAAACTTTGCCTATGGAAGTACCTAGGGACAAGTATGTATGACAAAATGTGTTTGCATGTTTCTTTTTTAAGCAGGGGCGCCGACTCTGTGGTTGCTCGAGGTCTCCAGCACCCGTGAGACGTAGCATAGTGGTTAGCATTCCACTGTGAAGGTCGTCAGCGGTCAGTTCAATCCACTCATAGGATCCTAAGTCTCAATCTACCATTATCAGTGACGTCAAAATTGGTCAATCAATCGATTTCGACCAATATCTCTTTATCATCACTTGCCGCGTGGCAAGGCGTTTAAATAACTACCTATTAATTAGGTACTTAGCTATTACATTGTTTGCCTATTTTTTAAGAATGGAAAAACATCAAATGACTCTTCTCGTTCTTCGTTCAACGGAAGGGAGTGCCAGACTCTTATTGACCAAAACCCCTCCCTGTTCCTTCCCTCTGACGGTTACCCATTGGATAATCCCACTGAACACTGGTTGCCTAACCTTTAAAGCGGAGTGCTAAACAGAAGTTTGAATTAATTCCCGGATTATTGACCCACCCATCAAATCTGCTTGGAGTTTTCTGTGGCTGAGGTAAGATTACTTAGTAGTTTCGCTATATTCAGATAATATACATATCATAATATCGCGCCTTATTCCCTGAAGGAATAGGCAGAGGGGTACTTACAGTAGGTACACATACATTTATTTTTAAGTGTCATGTAATAGGGAGCTAGCCTATTGCCATAAACCGGGGACAAATCCAGGCTCAGCTACTACGGACGAATTCCAGACAGAAAAACACAATAACATTTTACCCGACCCAGGAATGGAACACAGGACCTCATGGACCACGAGAGCAGTGATACCCTAGTGGTGTGACCGTCGGTCGGACTGCCAAGTCATAGATCTCGGGTTCGAACCCAACCTCTGATTTTACGGATTCGTGTGCGTATTGTATCATAATCATTTGCTTAGAAATCGGTGAAGGAAAACAGCGTGCAGAGGAAACGAGCATGTCTGGGAGATATTTCTCAACAGCATCTGAAGCTAAGTAGAGGCCCATGGGCAGCATAAAAACATTGAAACCAGGTTAGTCGCTAACCACACGAAAAGATGAACATGGACCACGAGACCAACGAAGCAGTCAGTTAATTATATCTATTACTTAATAATGTAAGTTTACGGTAAAATAGATTACTACTGAGCAATCCATATATTCTAGAACCTACGTGGTCCGAATGTGTATTTAAAAGTTATTCGGCAGTTAAAGCGATAGAAAAACCGTCTAGTAACGCCGACATTGCAATATCGGACATATGGTGGTATCAGGGAATTGGTGCGCTTTTTACGCTGGCTCGCCGAAGCTATTCACACGGAATATGCTTAGCTCTTGTTCCAACGTACAGGCGCGTACAGCTGACACAAGCAAATAAATGGAAAACGGAAAACTAAAATGTAAACCGCTCTACAGTCTTTTTTTTTATCGCGCCTACAGCGTGCATTCGCTTTATTAGCATTTATGTTAATATCTGTGCGGCTGCCTCATAGCGAAACCAAGTACGTGACAACTGTACCTACACAGACACTGCAGGAGAGAGGTCTTCATAAAGTTTTTTTTTTCTATTTATTTAAAGGTGCTTGTTCAATTTGAAGATGTCGCCTCTGTAATATAAATTACAAAATCCAAAACATATTTCAAAACAATCGTACAGTAGATTTACTTATTCTTGTTAAAGTTATGCACATAAACAAGGAAATTATAAAGCATTAAAAAACGTTAGTCAAATTTTAAGTAAGCTGTTTTTCCGCCGGCCTAGAAAATTTAGTTCAATCACTAATTTACTAGGTTTTGATATGGGGCAGCAGTGTACTTAAGTAGGTACCATGTATCAAGTAGGCGCTGAAACAATATTTTCGTGACGGGAACTACTTTGTAACATTTTGAAAGTTTTTGTATAAGTAATTAGTAAATATTAGCATTTTCATAAATTGTTTCTCATTCTAGCACGGATAGTAGACATGAAACTGAAATAAATGGGGTTTTGACTTAGAAAAGTAATAACAGCCGCACGGATCGATTCATCAGGTTATGCTACGCTTGTGTCGGCCCGTGGATGGGTGACCATCTTTAAATACCGAGACTCTCCGTGCCTCGGAAAGCACGTTAAGCTGTGATCTTTGACAGTTGTTACGGGTCGTCAGAAGCCCAAAAGTCCCTTTGCCAGTGTTACCAAGGGGTAAGTATCGTATTTCCCAGTTACTGGGTTGTGAAGGTTAGATAGGCAGTGGCTCTATATAAAATCTGCGTGCGGCTCTGGTATTGAGCTGCATCCGGATAGACTGGCAGCCGCCCCTAACATAGTTGGGCTACGCAGATTGATTGATTGACTTGGAGCGCGTAGGTAATATACGAGTATTGCTATTTTCTAATTTAAATTGTGTAGGGGAGCGAGGGGATAGTTGTAACAGGGGCAAGTAGTAACAAGCATTTTTTACCTACATAATAGAAGAATATTTGTTTAATTTTCAACCAAACCTACTACGTAATATCCATTCTATCATATAAGCGCGATTAGTACCCCGCCGGTCCGTGCAGGAAGCGGTGCTGTGCAGGCGTTCCGATTAAGCCAGGTAATAGACTTTTTTTTGTTTATACAAAATCGATTATCGTAGATTTCAAATTGCTTAGCAGTTGTTGATTGATACAAATACACTTAGCATTTGTTTAGTTTGATTATATTAAAAGTAATTTCACACCAAGTAAGCGGTTTTTTTTTAATATAGATTGTTTCAAAAAACCTTGCAGTGGGGTATGTTGTAACACTTTTACGGGGCAAGTTGTAACATGTTATTTATAAGTTCTTAGTTATTTAAATGTATTTAAATTGCTTCTTTTCAGGTTTTGAATACTTTTTTGTTGAACTTAATTGATTTTATCTATTTCAAATGAAACACTACAAAAAAAACTGAACGTGCTTCCCAAAGCTAAGATGTTTACGAAATGGCCTCTGCTGAAGTCTTGGAAAATACTGGATGAAGACTGATTTCATATTTTACCTAGGTCAATAAAAAGGCTGATTACTGAAGAAATTGAGATTTTGATATTATAAATGACTGTGAGCTGAAAGTTTATTTATAGTTTAAGAAAGACCATGTTTTTGTTAATTTTTGATTATTATTATATTAGATTAAGAATAAAACTTACAACTACTTACAAAAGTCAGACTACTGAAGTAGTTAAGATTATAAATGGCTGTAAACCTAAAATACTTTAATAGTTTATAGTATTAAAGAAAGAACATGTTATTTGTTTATTTTTGAATATTTTCTGTAAAATGAAAAATTTAATTTAAAAGTTTATACCTTTTTTAGCGATTCCTATACTAAATATGCCAAATAAATCTTTATAAAATATAAAATTGGTTTTAAATTCTTAATGTTACAATTTGCCCCAAGCCTGTTACAACTAGCCCCAATCACGGGGTAAGTTGTAACACTCGTTAGTTTTTTTTCAAATCCGTTTCTACAAAAAACCATTATAGGTTTAAACAAAAGTTTATTTGGAATCGATAGTTGAATAGTTGTTAATTGGAATAGTACTGCTAAATTTCATGAATACCAAACAAGTAAGCTTTCATAGCCAAGAAGCGATAAATTGTTACAACTAGCCCCTCGCTCCCCTACCTAAGTGCAGGGTTCATGTTGTGGTTCCAGGGAGAACCTACTTCCCACTCAAGTGATACCCAATAAATGTATAAATGTCTTTATCGAGCCCTTTTATATGCACTGACATACCTAGGTATACAAATGCCAGGGCATCAAGTTATACCAAACTGTCAAATCTCTCAAATGATACTAAACCTTAAAACGTCCTTGTTCAAGTTTAAAACCGAGAAAATTTGATACTTTGTGGAAACTTGATGTGCTGGCGATTGTACATAAGTAGGTTGTGGGCGTATAATTTACGATATTATTGTGATATTGATGAAATTGGATGAGATTAGATAATATAGTGTATGAAACTGCACTTGGTTAGGCGTTTCTGGTTATTTATAGTTTCATTCGTTAGTAATTAAAATGGAATTCGTCTTTATTACCTCGCAGTAAGTGCGAAAAGAAGAGTTCCTCAAGGAAAAGGGCGCCATCGTCTTGGGCGAGGTTGAATCCGTCACTGTATTCAGGATTCTTGTCTAACTCCCTCGCTTCACTTAGGAGTACTTGATACCCCGTAAACTAAACTTCAATTATCCGTGACATAAGAGACACTGCTTTATCCCGTTAGTGAAATTCTCAACAGCATGTGAACTCTTCAACTGGGTTAGTCACTAACCACACGAAAATGAAAGAACGAAAGGATCCCCTTAGTAAATAATCTACCAAGTATGTATTGAATGAATGAAACAGATATTTTACATGACTCAGACGTGATGGTATCGATATTCATTGTTTTTTTTTGTCTAACGTCTCGCCTGTGAAGCTTTGCTAGGTAATTTAATTAGGTATTGGGCTAAACTTTCCATTACTGGACTGGGATTTGAAAGTTCATATGTTTTTTGTAGACAGTACTCATAAATAGAAAGCAAGCACACAGTTTGTCTTGATGCGAAAATTCACGGTTTACGAGATATAATGTTTCAAAGTTTCCATACAAATTCAATTTTTAGGTTAGATAAATTACGATGGTAGACGTCAATTTGACATTTCACGTTCCGTTTACAGTAAAGGTGTGTTTTATTTGACCAAATGTCATTTTTTTTACTTAATATTATGCAATTATATAGACTTTTTTACACAAAAAATAACGAATTTTTGTTTACACTTGGAACGGAACGCAAAGTTGCCTCTTGTTTACCGCGTTTTTTTTGTGTTGCTGTCAGTGTTAGTCATCGTTTGTTGCCCTTGCAGTTGAGATGGCGTCTCCGAAGCCCTATGCTTCTGTGTCTGAAGAGTGTAGTGAAGTGCAAGTGTTGTGAATATCCGAGAAATACCCAAAACCGCCTTGCCCTACCCCGACTCGGACAGGTTAGGTTAGAAGGGGATATTTTTTTTTAAACCATTGAGCCTCATACTAAGGCTCATACTACGCTTTTTGAGCAACTTTTGAGTGTTTTGAGGTTAAGTTAGGAAAAGTCATTTTTCTCGGAAATGGTGAGTTACCTTATCATGGGAGTGGTGCCAGATTGGAGGGGGGCACCCCCCGCAGGTACAAGGCGGCCCCGGACATCCCCGCACCATAAATCGATGGAAATTTATGGATTTTGTCTTTCTAACCTCAAAAACTTTAACCAGGGATATCTCCATAACCATGGGGTTTCGCGGTGTGGGGATGGTACAGGGGGGTAGCCCCCCTCTCCCCCCCTACCCTCCTCCCCCTCCCACCCCATAAATGCCAGTCCAGAAAAGGAAAGTTTAACCACGACACTCCCGCGCCGACGTCTTAGAGTTGCGCGTGTGGAACACTACGCGCCGCCACCTCAGGTCCTGATTTCGCCTGCTGCGGCCTCCGTCTGCGAAATGACTTCCTCGCAGAAGAAGACCGCATACCACCGCGTCTCAGGGTTGCTCGCTGCCGACCATAGAGCTCACAATATTGGTAACATAAGTTAAGCTTTTGTTTCTTCACACAACAATGTGGAAATGACCGATTTTCATGACAGCCGATTCAAAAAGAGAAGGTTGTGGTTAGGGAACTGCACACGAGGACACTTTACTTCTCGTGTGCAAATTGTTATCTGATCTAACTGTCGATTCATGATGTTGTTGAAGTTTCTTATCGTTCTTGACTGTTTGGCACGCGAATTTTGGCTTCTGTAAATTCTTTTATTAGGTACCTATCTCAGTTATTCATATTAAGATTAATTTGTAACAGCTTATCTGTCACTTTTATTTATTGATTTGTTGATAGCTTATTTAATTACCTACCTACTTTGATTGCGTAAAGTGGGTATGTACCCTATATTGGTTGGAATTAGGGAAAGTAAGGCAAAGAAAATACGCTTATTTAGTGTACCTAAGTACATTTTCTGTCAAGGAATGTTAGCGTAGTTCTTAGTAATTCAGCCTGTTTCGTTGGCTTAGTGGTCGAAAAAAAAAAAAAAAAAAAAAAAAAAAAAAAAAAAAAAAAAAAATGTGAAAATGCTACTGATGAACATGAGCTCCTGGGTTCGACTCCTAGGTCGGACAAAGTGTTATTGGGTTTTTCGTTTGCTGTTCCTCAGTAGCAACCCGGCGTCTGGATTTTTGCACGGTTGACGACATTATGCTGCCCTCTATTACATAGGACTTAAACCTAACGGATGAAATGCAGGTAAGTGTACTAAAGATATTCTACACTACCCTTTAGGAATACAAGGCTTGATGTTCTTTCTTAGTGATTTAAGTATAGGTACTTATATTCTTTCGGTAGGTAACTAAGTGAAAACTTCAACAATTAAACTGAACGCGATCAACACATAAACCCCGTTTAAGAGCTGTCAGTATTATTATTTGCTATAACATGTTGACATTAACAGCTCTTGAACGCGGTTTAGATGTGCTGATCGCGTTTAGTTTCATTAGTGAAATCAGCCTTTACTATTTTTTACGTCCTTTACTTATCTGACTTTAATCCTTTAAATCCAATAGGTAATGTAATCAAACACTTATAATTATACAAAACAACAAAAGATTCATATCAATGAATCTTTTGTTTTGTTTGACTCCATACTTAATTCAATATTGTGTACAAAATTTAAATTTAAAATTTAATGCTCGAAAGAGCTACCGCTGCCCCGGTACACATAGGGCTTTTTTTTAGGGTAGGAAATCATCAAATGACTCGTCAGAAGAACCGCTCGCAAGAAAGGAACATGCATTGGTTTTTGTCAGAAAGAGTCTGACACTCCCTTCCGCTCCACCCACAGCGGGATAAGAAAAAAAAGGTGGTAAACATTTGCCCAAAGACCAATCGTGGACCGTCGGGCACAGCAAAAGAAAGATATGTAGAGGAGACTTACAGTTTATCTTATAACTGGCATCTGCCCGCGGCTTTGCCCGGAAATTGCATGTTATTATACATATAAATCTTCCTCTTGAATCACTCTATCTATTAAAAAAAACTGCATCAAAATCCGTTGTGTAGTTTTAGAGATCTAAGCATACATACAGACATTAGGACGCGGGAAGCGACTTTGCTTTATACTATGCAGTGATAATATAACTTAAGTATTCTAAAAACATTTTTAAAAACAAATCTTAATACGGTAGGTAATTGCAAAATAATTTTGGATTCTGTTGAAATTATACCTACCACCTATTTCTTGACAGCTATCTTCTACTAATCTGTATATTTCCTAATTAGTTTTATCAATCGATTGTTTATATATTTTATTAAGATAGTCTACGTAATATTTTATATCAGAAGTCTTTAAATGATATACTTTGTTATAACGGGTTTTCCAATAAGAGGTGTTATTTTGATATTCAAAGAAAAATGCCATTTTTTAATATAAATGATCGGATGTTTATCACTACATAGTTAGCAAGGTCGCTGCCCGCGTCTGTCCTAATGTCTGTATGTATAATATGCTTAGATCTTTAAAACTACACAACGGATTTTGATGTAGTTTTTTTTAATAGATAGAGTGGTTCAAGAGGAAGGTTTATATGTATAATAACATGCTTAGTATATTAGACAACCACTGATAAGTTCAAGGTTTCTAAGGCAGAAAAAAGAAGTCGTAAAATGTAGTATATGAATTTAGATATTCCAAAGATAGCAGGAAATCTTCACAATATAGGAAAAGGGGATGGTATGCCGTTAATAATGGAAAATAACATCAGGCAAATGACCACCACGAACACGCTTACAGGACCATATCCTTTTCATGAAACGACTGAACAAACCTGGAGCAATGGACAAACCTGGGTTTTCTTCCTCGTCGTTCTTCGGAATTAGGCATTCCACAAACGTCATTACACCGTATTTTGCATAAAGATTAATTAAAAGGTCATTCACAGCATAGCCAGTCACAACACACAGTAACATGCATGAGATTTAAAAAAAAACGAACCTAGGAGTTTATAAATGTAGACTTCTGTGCTCAACTGAACACACTTCAACGGAGTTTTAAAAAACCGTTTCTCTGAATCTTTTCATTCATATAGTATATATCCCCATACCATTCGTATAATTACCTACCTAAAATTATTTGTTAAGAAAGAAAAGAAATAGAAAGAAAGAATTTATGTTAATTAATGATATTGGTATTGCGCCTGAGCGTAGCGAAGGTTTCAAAGGTACGAGACGCAGAAAAGCTTTGCTGCCGAGCGCAACACACAACTTTTTACCTCACTACAGCGAGCAAATTGCTAGGTGCAAGAAAACAGGTGTTATATGTTGAGTTTTATTTTGTTCGAGCGTCTTAGATACTTTGATTCATGTGAAGAAAATAACAGATACTTGGCAATGTATCTTATGAGATACATAGAATATCTCCAAAATTCGATACCCTGTATTTCTTTCTTCCCGAAAAAAAAATGGCCAAGTGCGTGTCGGACCACGCACAATGATGGGTGGGATGAATTTATCCCAAGAACAAACTTAACATTGTAGTTGAAAAAGAAAGTTCTCTCATAAATTCCAACTGCAAACGTAGTCTGAAGGCGCAATATTGGGAGATTTTATATTTTATTTGAATACCTTTAAATAGACCTAACAGATGAACAGATCTATTTTCTGTTTTCTTTTTATTAATTTTGGATCCATAGATTCGGAGATAAAGCGAGTGAAATGGTAAATTTTCATCTATTTTGTTATACAACTTAAACAATATACTATACTAGACACGCGAGTGATCCTATAAGGGTTCCGCTTTTCTCGAGTCATCTGCCTAGACTTTTCCCAACAGGTCGGCTTCCAGTCTAACCTTATGCTGCTGAATACCAGTATTTTACATGGAGCGACTGCCTATCTGACCTTCGGATATCAGATTTCGGACTTCTGACGACCCGTAACGACTGTCAAAAATGCACAAATGACAGCCAGGGACCGACGGCTTAACACGTTAGCTGCGGCACCAATTTTTGCAAACTTTCCGTTCCTGCGGCACGAGGTTTTATCGGCCCGCACCGTGACCAGACGTTAGGGCGATACGCGGTCTATTAGACCCCACCTCCTTTAACAGACTAAAAACCATTTTCTGGCGCGAAATCAAAGAAAATTGAAAAATTTGGTCCTTATCGATATAGACAGTGAATTGATGAACCCTAATCTACCGTCGCCCCGGGATCTGATAACTAGTTTAGGAATTATTGGCAAAACAAAATATGGGATCTTATACACCTCGTAACGCACTGAAATAGGGTAAATTTTCGCTAAGATTAGTGATGGGAAAAATAATATCGACGCAACGACGTTTATCTATTTTTGTGTGAAAATCTTAATGCGGTTCACAGAATAGAAAAAAAAGAAAACCAGAAGTAGAAAAGAAACTATCATATGTATTCTGCCTCGGGCTTTAAAAATTAACATACAATAACAATATTAGAACTAGAATTAACATAAAAAAATCAGTACTTAACAATATAGTAATCAGTAGCACTCATAAACTTTTTTAAAACTTACCTGTTTTGGTTCTGTTTCTGGGTTTTTTAAAATTAACTTCTTCCGACATCGTTTAGACATGTTCGGCGATGTAAAAGGACGTGCTCTCCTATCGACGTGATGCACAACACTAGTCGCGGGAAGCTCGCGTTGGGTGCGGTACGAGGTCCGGGTGTATATGGGACGTTTTAGCCTCGTCCCGCACTGCATTAAAATTATATTAATTCAGTGCGGTACGAGGCCTAAAACATCCGGTACCAAGGTAGGTACCGTGAAACCGGCCATCATTGCCCGCATTTCTACGTATTTTTGAGATTTTGCAAAAAATATTCACCAGAACTCGTAATAAAGTCGACCATGGTAGCAATTACTGTTAAAGGTCTAAAATCACAAAATAAAGTGTTTCTAACTTTAACAGAATCCAAGAAAAAGGCGCCTAAATAGCCGGGCAAAATTATACGCACAACCGTCCAACATTGCTCAACCTTAATTTCTCTAAAATTATCAGTTCTAAAGCTTGGGTAATAGGGTATGTTTTAGGGAATTATGCAAAGTTGCCATCCTTCGTGTTCAATATGTCAAAAACATATTACTTTTTATTTTACTGAGGTGGGCAATGTTACACTACACACCAGGGACTTTTTCATACATAGTAAAACAGTGGATTAGGGTTGATACATATTAATGTGATAAATAATAATCTGTTCAAATATAAACTCTTTTATTATCAATAATCAGTCAAGTTTTTTCTGCTGATCTCGAGGACATCCTATTTTTTTTTACATTTTCAACCGCGAGCTGTAACATCTCTTCTGAATAATTTTTATAGGGCCGAGACCCGAGGACTCGGCGACTTCTTTTCGTAGGCTTTCCCATACTGCAACCAAACAAACTAAATGTAGGTACCTAGTTTATATTTGTCAACTGAGTGCTGATGGGTGCCAACCCTAACATTATTTTTGTAGTGGGCAATGTTGTCACTCTTATGTTCGCGCAAATTCGGGAATCATTGCCCACTCCATTATCTTCAAGATTTTATGTTGTAAAGGTCTCAAAGTAGCATTAAAATGAAGCGCGATATTTATAATTACTCTGATATTAAAATAACTTACCTGAGAGATGTAGTACGCTGACAGTAAGTAAAAACATAACACAAGATTTTGGCACCACCTCACACTAGTCCTCCTTTCAACATGTCTCGCTGAAAACTGAGTGAAGTTAGCACCGTTGCTAATATTTAATTTTGCCAGAAAAATGTTTAAATTTACCCTAAAAATTTGATAATGTTGTCAGCTAAATACACTTATTTACAAATCATTATTTTAGTTATTTTTCGTGTTCGGGCAAACATATCCGCTAAGGGCAATGATGGCCGGTTTTACCGGTATACCACCGAGTCCGGGACCATTAGCACGTCTCAAATATACATTTATCTCTTTTCTATACTGGACCAAACTAAAGCTATGCCCTTCGCACGACAGAGATGTTCACGTTTTTCCTTGCCGCACCACAAGGAAGTTGCATGCGGGGTGATTTAGGCCTCGTTTCGCACTTAACGTGTTAACGTGATTTCCAAGGCACGGAGGAGTCTCGTTATGTAAAGATGGTCACCCATCCACCGCCAACCCCAGCAAGCGTAGATTTACTTGGTGGATCGACCTGTGCGGCTGTTAGTACTTAGCCGTGAGCTCCTCCGGACATAATATGGAGTCTTAAACAGAAAAGCGAAAAAAAAGCGGGTTTTTTAAAACATAAAGAAAGCTCACAGACTGAAATAAATATTTTCTATTGCGAAAACAAAACGAATAGCGACAGGAATAGCAGTTTTCTGTGTTAAAAACAACGGGCATTGTTTCAAAGGTCGTTTATAACGCCAATCCCTTATTGGTCCAGCGATGAAACTCGTGATGAATGCACCGGACACGCGGAAAATTGGAAAATGCTACGGTCACTTGCACAGAGGGCGCTGCGGGCGGGTGTGGTCATGTAATGGAGTCGGCGAATACGGTTTTGAATCACAATATTGTTTAACAAATATAGGTCTTGTAAAAATTTGTTAATCTAAGAGAATTTTGTTGAAACAATGCTAATAAAAAAGAAGAAATTATATAGGAAATTTGTCCGGAACATACCTTAAAGGAATGTAGGTGCCTAAATTCAGAGCATATGTAAGTATAACAGTTAACTTATTGACGTTAATAGAAAAATAATAAAATATACAAAGTGGAGATGACAATTCGATTAAAAATCAAACTGCGTAGATCTAATGCCGTCCTCAGCCTGCATACGAACATTCAATCAAATGTATACAAGTTTAATCACTATAGCTAGTCAAAGATTGGCAAAACTCATAGTCGGCCCAACACTATTATTTAGTTTGTTTGAAAAATCACTTTTTAAATTTCGATGTTATTTATTTGATAGTTGCAAAATACTCCTATTCATTAGTATTGTCAACGTTTTCATTTATGGTCGTATTGGTTCCTCCACATTGTATATACCTATACCTACCCATATATAAAATAATAGGTACTGCTCTGCGAGGAATTTGGGGTCGTGGTTGGCCCCTTTATAAATCTCTAATTACGATCACTAATCCCCTTATGACTATCATGTGCACTCATCAATTAAGTGTCTACTCAATGAAATCAATCATTGCGAAATCAAGATCTAGATATCAAACCGCGCGTCTTCATCCTAATCGCGTATCTAACACGTTCCTTATGACAATCTGTTTTTACTTCATTATCAATAGCGCCGTAGGTACCCTTTATTACCCGACTGCGTGCAAGCCCAAAAGGAGGGTTATGTGTTTGACCTGCACGTATGCGCGCTCGTATTTACCCGATTTTGAAAAATTTATACGTCATTCGATTCGTCTTGATGGTAAGTGTCACGGGTTCCTACTTAAAATTTTAAAAATAAATAGTACGGCTGAATATTAAAAAAAATGCTACAATATGGGGATAAAAAGCTAGTAATGAGTAAAACGATAAAACGAAACCTCTTGAGATTAATTTAATTATTTAAAGAAACAAAAACCTGACTGCACATAAACGTAACTGAAAAAAGGAAATGCAGGCATTATAATCATTTATTTTAATATCTGCGTTCAAGATCACAAATGTTGTTTTTCAACTGTCTAAATAAAATCGATTGTCCTAGATAAGTTACGCAATTATAGTGCAATAGGTACTAGAACAGGCATGCTATTTATTTAAACCGTATCCTTCAATCCATCGGCCCATACCTATATTACAGGAACTGATCTAACTTTCTCTGTTCCAGTAATCTTCGAGACGCTTTCGGATTCAAACACTAAGTTCTACGCTCGAAGTGGTTTACGGGTAAACGAACTCTCCTCGTTCCGGAGAGCTATCGGCGCCCCTACCTTTTAGCTCTAAACTAGCGGTAGCATTCGGAAAACTTTGTCATAACTCTAAGCTTTGTTCGTTCAGCAATTTGCTAGTCTTTCTTTTTGATATGTGATTTCTTTCAGTACAACATAAATGATTGAAATATAATTTAATCCGATCAAAAATATATTATTATGGTGGTGCCTTTTTTTGTAGGGATAGGAAATCATCAAGTTCCTCCTACCGCTGTGAGTGGAAGGAATGTCGAAGTCTTTCTGAGTAAAACCCATCCAGTTTCCTGCCTAAACCCTATGCGTTCCGGGGCAGCGGTAACCCATTCGGACAATCTCGCTGACCTGGCAATGGTGGCGCTTAACACCACTATTTGGGCAGAAATATTAAATGCAAATGCGATGCGAATTAGGACGACGAAAGTATGATACCAGGAAAAGGGAAATAGGTGGGAAACATGCAGCACTTACCTTAAATTCACCGTCACTGATGTCTTCCAGGTTATCTATACTTAATATTATAAAGAGGAGAGATTTGTATGTATGTTTGTAACGAATAAACTCAAAAACGACTTAACGGATCTGGATGAAACTTGACACAAAGATAGATTATAGTCTGGAATAGCATATAAGTTACCTTTTATCCTGGAAAAATTACGGTTCCCGTGATCCCACGGGAACTGTAAATTTTATTTAGGAAATTATCCAATTTCCTAAATACACACGGGGGAAGCCGCTGGCAAAAGCTAGTAAAATCTATTTTAAGTACATTTTAATCGCATTTTCATTTGCATCAGTTGTATTCCAGGAATAACAAAGAACTTATTACCTAGGTATAGAACGTGATATCTGCGCGTCACTGATTTTTATACGACTACACACAATTACCTACCACAATCACTTTTTCATGTTGTAGATCGATAGAAAACTATTATATAAGAAGTAAACACATTAAACGTTGTATCGGAAAAGCATGGTAGTATAGAACCCCTTGATTCGGCAATAAGTCCCATCCTAGCACGGGGTAGCTCTGTATACACAATTAACTTTGCGCCTCAAGTTGAAAGGGATGTTTATCGACGCACGCAACAATGAGCGAGCCATGGATACGGTTTACGATTCACTAAAGCAGCACAAATCTGCAGCGAATGCGTAACGAGATTAGTTTCAGGATAATGTCTTGTGGTAGGTACAGACGCCAGCACATCAAGCTATCCCTAACTGTCAAATTTTCTCAATTAAAATTGAACCTTATGTCTTTGCAATAAAGTTGAAATACTATCAAAGAAATTTGACAGATTGTGGTAACTTGATGTGCTGGCCTGTGTGCTTAAGACTAAGAATATTGATCATAGTTATTAATACTATTTATAGTATAAATAAATAGGTTAAATTTAAGTCGTTTTAATCCCCTTAAGGGGTCATTGTACTCATTATAACGAGCAACTTTTACTATGGGACCGAACCTGAAATCGCGAAAAATAAATTAGCTGTGCAGTACATTTTGACGAGTTAGGCGAACATAAATATACTGAACAGCTGATTTTTTTAAAATTTAACCGTGTTCAGAAGTAAGTAATTCTTTAAAACATAACGTTTAATTGATCCATCCATACTTTTAATACCTACATATTTCATTCATTATTCAGCATTGATGTTCGGGAACCACTTAATATCTGTAAAACTTTAGATCAACACGCCATTTTAATAATAATTTAATTTTAACCTTGATGTGGTGTATACTTATTTAAGATATCTAGGTAAGCAATATTCTCGTTGCAAGTCACAATAAAAACAAGTTACATACTTAAATAATTGTTCAATCGACTCTAAAAGCAGTTCAAGCTTTCGGATGCCGAATCTAAGATGGCAAAGTATTTGAAAGTAATTTCTCAGATCATTGCACAATTCATGTAGTTAAAGCCTTAAGCCTTTCAAGATTTTATCACTGAATAAACTTCGGAAGAATTTCCTCGGTTGGTTTATTGCAGAATTTCTCACCGGGCGAAGTGCCATCAGGAGTGGTAGCGTTCGCTTTCCATGCCATTTCTCGCCATAAATCTGAATTTTGCGCTAAAAACTGCAGCGTTGAGACTTCACTTCACCAGGGAAGATGTTGCGGCTGTTAGAATTTATGATTTCTATTTAACAATGGTGGAGGTACCTTGTCGGCGCGACGTTTATAATATTTAAACGATTTATGTAGGTAGAGTGGATAAAGAGAGAAATTTTGCTTCGCATCCTACAACTTAATTTAACTTGCGTGAAACTTGCCGCTCTATTTGATCTACGACAAGTACAAGGTGTCCAAAAAGAGCATCGGGTATTTGTTTGTTCAATAAAACAAAAACTACTAGTAATCAAGTTTTTTTTTATTGTTCATTATTAGAATACAAAATGGAAAATTATTTCGAAAAGATAATGTTATCCAAATGGTGACCGTTACGCTGCTGGCACTCTTTTAATCTGAATCGCCCTCGATTCTGTTGCCATTTCTGACCTGATGTTTTGTTTCAATTGCGTTAGGTTCGTCGGATTATTCTCATAAACCTTACTTTTAAGGTATCCCCATACGAAATAGTCTAATGGGCTAAGGTCGGGGCTTCTGGGAGGCCAGTTGATGTTACCTCTACGCGAAATGACCTTATTAGGGAATAACTCATTAACAGCTTCAATTAATTGATTTGATGTATGGCAAGTGGTCCCGTCTTGTTGGAACCACGTTCTTGAGTTGAAACCTTAAAACTCCTGCAACTCTGGGCCCAAAAAGTTTCGCAGCATATCGCAATAATGGTCACTATTCACATTAAGCGCTCGGCCTCGTCGATCTTCATGAAAATAAGGACCAATTATGCCTTTGAGCTGTGCAGGGGTCGTTCATGCTTTCGTCTCGGATTCTCTTCTGCCCAGTATCGACAATTCTGCTTATTAACATGACCATTCAGGTGAAAGTTGGCGTGTACGGTACTCCGCACGATACAAACGTTGAGCAGTCACAATTGAATCACCATTACGATAATAAGCTCGTATGCAAAATGCGCGATGCGTCCCCGCGTACTGCTCCATTGCAACTAAAATGGCGGATTTGACAATGCCCTCCGAGGGCTGGCCCGCCGCTTCGAGTCAACTCCAGCGCTAAAACAAAATACCCGATACTCTTTTTGGACACCTTGTATATTAGGCTTATTGGCGACAATCCTTATTGTCCTGTCAGTGATGATGGCACAATCCCAGTACAATGTGATATTTATATTTCCTAGTACTGTGTTGGGCTCATATCTGTAGAATGGCATCTTACAAGTCTGTATTTCAGAGCCAGTTGCTGATGGATAATCCTGATTACATGTTTGTGTCAATGGGTAAGCGGGATCGTCCGAAAGGGTTACCACTACCCCAGAACGTAAAAGGCTAAGGATGAAACATGGATGGGTATTAGTCTGTAAGAGTCAGACACTCCCTTCCGCTTCACCCAGAGCGGGAAGAGCCATTTGATGATTTCCCACCCTCAAAAAAACAAAGTTTGTGTCTATGCAAGCACTCTTCGCTAGCTAGAAGAGGACACCAGGTGATAATGTGTCGGATCGGTTCTCCCGGACGGTGGCATGCCCGACAGGTAATGTTCCCGTCCGTCCCGTCCTTCACAATAAATATATTATGTAAATTATTGTTTTTATTTATTATTCCATAAATGCAATTATTAAATTTTTAATTTCGTATTCTAGTGTCTCCTAGAACCTAGTTTTTTTTTCATTATCCTCTTTGATAACTGTATTTTCGCAATCGCATTCGGCGTCACGCGTCATACGTTCTTTGTCGGCCGAAAACAACAACACTAGTGGTGGATTGTTTTAAGAATTAAAAGTAGTGACGGAATACCGATTAGGTATCTTTACGGCAACGATTAGGGTGTAATAGACGGCTATAAATACCAGGCTTGTAAATTATTAAATACCCCCAGCAAAAATAAACATTATTAGCCATTGTGATAATGCTTCTTTTTGTGTTCTGTATGTTAATTATAGAACGTACACCTATAACTTTGATCTATATGTATAAAATGGAAAACTTACTCACTGATTGATTGACTGACTGGGTGATATATCAACGCACAGATCAAACCGCTGGACCTAGAGACTTGACATTTTCCACATAGATACCTTAGATAATGTAGGCGCCCACTATGTAATAATTTTTGAAAATTTGACTCCTAATAGGGTAATATAGAGGATGAGAGTTTGTATGAATCTTATTAGTTGAGTTAATAAACTTGAAACTTAGTATAAATATTTATCTAAGTAAATTATAAAGTTTGTAATTTTTTGTTTATCTAAACAACCCACTGAACGGGGGGTGTCAAAGTTTGTATGGAAGAATTTTAACGCGCGGTCCGATTAACTCAAAACTCAGTATCAATACTTAAAATAAAAAAATCACAATCACGGTTTATTGGAAATTGACCCATGGGTGAAAAGGGGTGGTCAATTTTAAAGGGGATTTCACTGCATGTCTTGGTTACGAATTGATACCTAAAACACTTCTTTTTATGGCGATATTGCGATATACTCGAACTCCACGCAGTTGAAGGCGCGGCCAAAAGCTAGTACAACTATAAATTACATGACGACGTAGGGCAAAACAATTAGGATAGATGTGATGGAAGGTAAAATACAGGAAGATTATGTGAACTACGGGTACTTTGCGTAAAAATGGCTGAAAAGAGAGTGAATCTCAAATGACGCCTGATAGGGGAAGAATAAGAAATACATGTACCAACCCAAAATAAATTCGGCTGGAGAGTGCGAATAAAGTGCAAATAGATAATTAACACACTTCATCGAAAATTTTACGCGAAAGCCCTCGTGAGAGACAAATACCTGCGTTTTTTTTTGGAGAGATCTCTAAACTGAAAGTTATTTATGCATTTTATCTTTTTAAGCTTCTTGTATTGCTATCTTACTTAGATTAGTGATAGGTTATGCAATATAAATATAAAATACAATGAATTCCATTAATAACATTTAGATGAACCTAAAATGTGGAAGTGTGTAGCTTTGATACTTTATTCTTTTGCGATACTGGTGCAGGGCCAAGAGGAGTGGCGGCTCGTGAATTTAACTCAAGGTCCTGTGCGCGGGCGCATGGACCCTGATGGCGGGCTCTACGTGTTCTACAATATTCCGTATGCCACTGCTCCTACTGGTACTGACAGATTTAAGGTAAAAATATTGGAAACAAATAATAAGCTATTTTTTTTCTGATCGAAGCCTTTTCCCAATTTTTTTTCAAAATACTATGTGGCGGTTATTCCTCGACAGTCTTAATTGTAATTGCGCCGCTTCTTGTGCATCCCTTGATACCATATATTTTGAGGGTCAAATAGAAATGACCGAACCTAACCTATCCAACCCGAGGTACCCCAATTCACACATTATATTCTAGGGTACCTCATCTTGTTGATATTAAAAATAACTTGACTATTTTATATTCAGGCTCCTCTTCCGCCACCAGTGTGGATGACAACGTTAGATGCTGTGAATAGAGACATCCGATGTCCCCAGCGTCTTATACAATCAAACATTCAAGAAGACTGTCTGGTAGCCAACGTGTTCGTCCCTGACACCACAGCGACCAATCTTCCAGTTCTGGTATTCGTTCACGGCGGAGCCTTCCAGTATGGCCACGGATTATCTGTACAATACAGGAATCTAGTACGAACAAATAAATTAATAGCTGTGTCCTTTAACTACAGACTAGGTGTGCATGGTTTTCTTTGCCTTGGGACTGAAGGGGCTCCTGGGAATGCGGGAATGAAAGATCAGGTAGCATTCCTGCGTTGGGTAAAGAACAATATTGCCAGTTTCGGAGGTAATCCTGAAGATGTGACACTTGTAGCCTGTAGTGCCGGGTCAGGTTCCGTAGATGTGCTAACGTTATCTAGTGCCACAACAGGTCTGTTCAACAAGGCTATAATGGAGAGTGGAATCAGCACAGGGGCAACCGGGGTGCAGATCGATCCGATTCAAAATGCCAAGGATTTTGCAAGGGAACTTAATTTTAATGATGTCGATGATTTGGACAAATTAGAAGAATTTTACAAAACCGCTACATTTGAACTAATAACCTCACGCCTTGATGCAATTGTCGATCAAAAAGATGTGATGGTTCGATTTACCCCATGCGTGGAAAAAGATATTGGTCAAGAAAGAATCATTATGGATACTCCTTTGAATATTATGAAACAAGGTAATTATACAAAGGTACCTTTGTTGTATGGATTCACGAATATGGAAGGTGCAATGCGACTACCCTATTTCGATACCTGGAAAGTCAAGATGAATGAGAAGTTTTCAGACTTTTTACCGGCTGAGTTGCATTTTGAAAGCGAGACTATCAAAGAAGAGGTGGCACGGAAGGTCAAACAGTTTTACTTTGGCAATGATCCTGTGAGTGAAGCCACTATGGTATCATACTTACTATATTTTACTGATGTATTATTTGCATATCCAATGCTGAGATCTCTGTCAACTCGTGTGGAGGCTCTTGGTGACACCATCTATCTTTATGATTATTCATTTGTGGATGAAGATACGCAAAGTTTTCCGCATACTGATGTGCGTGGAGCCCAACATTGCTTTCAATCTAGAGCAGTGGGAGATCAAGATCTTTCTGATCGAACTGAAGAGTACAAACAAATGGTACAACTCTTGAGAGAGTATACGCTCAATTTCATTTTTACTGGGTAAGGTAGTTTCCAATTTATATATTTTTTATTTAGAACACAGCTCCTGTTTTATATTAATGACATCACTTCTGTTTTAGCTCTCCTACGCCAAGCGGCTCAAATTTGCTGCAATGGCCGCCTGCAAACGCACAAAGGTCTCCTCACATGTCGTTGGGTACAGTTGTAGAGCTGAAGGATGATATTCTGGAGAACAGGGCGGCTTTCTGGGACACTATTTACGAGGAATACTACGGGGGTCCTGTGATACCTATTACTACGACTACTCCTGCTCCAACTACTATTGATCTAACTACTCCCACTCCTGAACCAGGAACCGATGGCGCTGTATCAATAACCGTGTCAAATGTTTTGTTCATGGGTGTTCTATCGTCGTTTTATTTACTTTTGTTATAACTAGTCTAGTGCGGTAACTACGCTAAATAAGTTTCGCACATCATTGTTCATAAGCTCGTGATATGTATTGTAATTTGGTTGCACCAGAAATGGATGTCTACATATTATGTCTATCTATGTTATGTGATAATTTCTCAATTTTTATGAATCATACTAGGTTTTACAATTACTGTGAATATAAAAAACATATATTTAACTTTTAGGTTATTAAAGATGTTGTTAACTGTTATGTAATTGTGTCTAACTTATAATCTAGCTTGAACTTAAAAAAAACAACAGTAACGAAAACGCCTATCGTAATGATCATGAAACAACTTTTGTTTAATACGAATTTAGTAAATAATAATATAATATGCTTGGACATTTCACACAACGCCATATGGTCCCAAGCTAAGCAACCTAATGCTTGTGTTATGGTAACGAGGCGGCTGATAAACTACTTATATACATTTTTTTTTGTAAATATATACATATTATAGATGGAAAAACACCCAAACCCGTAACAAATACTTGCAGGTCGTACAAATATTTGTTCCGTGCGGGAATCGAACCCGCGACATACTGCGCAGCAGTCAATCGCTCAACCACTGCTTCAACCGTGTCGTCAAAAATGATGGCAAGCAATGAAAATATTTTGCTGATTGCAAGAAATTTCCAAATATATCTACGGATGCCTGCACAATTGGCCTTGTTTGATATCACGCAGACGATGTGGAATGTAATGAACGCTCACACTGGATGCGAAGAGTGCCCAAAACAACAACGATCGATACCTTTTGACTTTATCCGTTTTGATTAGCGATAGGCGTAATGGATGTATAGTATATATACAGAATCATGGCATTCATTATACTTAGCTGCATTTCAGTCGAGATGTGGAAGTGTGTGTTGTTGATATTGTGTACTTGTGCGATAATGGTGCAGGGCCAAGATGAACGGCTTGCTGTGACTATAGCTCAGGGTGTCGTGGTTGGCCAAATGGACCCTGGAGGCGGACTCTACATATTCTATAACATTCCGTATGCAACTGCACCTACAGGGACTGACAGGTTTAAGGTACCTCATTAACTCTTTTCGGTCCTTTAATTTAATTTTCAGTATTTTGGCAAAATATTCCAAATCTCTTCTGGGGCGACTTGGCAGGGTCCACCGTTATGAAAAAGTTGTCAGTTAGTAGCCTATCTAGTGACGCAATGTTACTTTTTAAGTAATTCAATAAGCGAGCACAGATTTTTATACTTTTATTTTTCGAGTTTTATCAATCCTATCTCCAACGAGATAGTCAAACGTAAAAAGGAAGTATTAATATTAATACTTCCTTTTTACGTTTGACTATCTCGTTGGTGTAGTGGTCGCAAATGCTACTGCTGAGCATGAGGTCTTGGGTTCAATCCTAGGTCGGGCAAAGCGTTATTGGGTTTTTCTATATTAAATTGCAATTGTAGTCCGGACTCTCGATTTGTCCGCGGTTAATGGCAATAGGTTATTTCCCTTTTACATGAGACTTATACGTACCTGGCATGTGGGTAAATGTAGGTGTTCTAGAAGTAGGTACTCCGCCCTAACCTCGGGGAAGCAAGGCAGGTGATATAATAATGTTAATACTTAAACATACTAACCAGGGCTTGAAAATAACTGCATCATTGCTGCATTAACCGATGCGAGGGTTCCTATTTTACCTACACCATGTATTAAACAGTTCATTAAGTTTTTATTTTTTATTTTCTCCCAGGCTCCTCTCCCGCCACCAGTATTTCTGTCACAGTTTGTTGCTGTGGACAGAGGTATCATATGCCCGCAGCCTAGTGGTGCGAGCAATGAGTTGAATATGCAAGAAGACTGTCTGGTAGCCAACGTGTTTGTGCCCGAAGCAGTTGCGACCAATCTACCTGTATTAGTGGTCATCCACGGAGGAGCGTACCAGTTCGGATATGGAGAACAAGAAAAGTTTAGAGAATTAGCAAAGACCAAGGGACTCATTGTAGTTACATTTAACTACAGACTTGGTGTACATGGTTTTCTATGTCTCGGTACTGAAGGTGCTCCAGGAAATGCAGGACTTAAAGATCAAGTGGCATTACTTCGTTGGGTAAACACCAACATTGCTAGTTTCGGAGGTAACCCTGATGATGTAACATTAGCAGCCTGTAGTGCCGGGTCTGGTTCAGTCGATTTTCTAACAATTTCTACTATTACAAAAGGACTGTTTAAAAAAGCAATAATGGAGAGCGGTGTTAGTACTGGCGCTGTTGGTCCACAAATTGATCCAATTGAAAATGCTATAAACTATGCTAAGCTACTTGGTTGGCATGATGCAGAGGATTTGAGCTCTTTGGAAGACTTTTACAAAACTTCTACATTTCAAGAATTACTCTCACGTCCTGACGCAATAGCAAATCAACCAGACGTTTCTATTCGATTCAGTCCATGTGTGGAAAATGATATCGGACAAGAAAGAGTAGTTTTTAATTCTCCCTTCACTATTCTAAAAGAAGGTAACTATACCGAGATTCCTTTATTGTATGGATTTACTAACATGGATGGTGCTATGAGACTCTCTTTCTTTGACACCTGGAAAGATAAGATGAATGAGAAATTCTCAGACTTTCTACCCGCTGAATTGCATTTTGAAACCGAGGATATTAAAGAAGAGGTTGCAGAAAGGGTAAAAGATTTTTATTTCGGAGGCTCAGCCGTGGGTCAAGATAATATTCGAGCATATATAAAGTACTTTACCGATGTTTTATTTGCATATCCTATGTTGAGGTCTTTATCAACTCGGGTGGAAGCTCGCGGTGATAAAATACACCTATTTGAATACTCATTTGTGGATGAAAATTCATCACCTTTTCTAAACACCGACATAGTAGGGGCGAGTCATTGTCACCAATTTTTTGCTGTCATGGATGAAGGAGATTTAACTGGAAAAACGGATGAATACAAGAAAATGAAAGAAACCCTGAGAGAATATTGGCACAGCTTTATTTTGACTGGGTAAGTGGATATTATCGTTATTAAATGTTGCGGCTCTCTTTGGCAAGAGAATTGTACTAATATGGAACCGTTCAATAATTCTACTAATGCTTATTTGTGTTGTTCTTATCATGATTAGCAAAAAGATTTGTTATAGTAATATGTTGCTTATGGTCATCTTGTAACATATAGGAGAATAATAACTAAAAAAAAATATGAATTCAATTTATCGCTGTTCGTGATTTATTATTTATTTCAATTTCCATCTTAATACACGACTCTATGTGCTAGCGACCGTTTTCGGGGGCCCATTAATGAGTGTGCAGGTCACCCTGCCATTATATCTGTGTATTGAACGTATTAATCATTGGTCAGGCAGGGGCCATAGTTTTTCCATAGATCTCGGTAACCAGTACACTTTAGCCATCCAAATACAGCCGATTTTTTTTCCTTGTTCTTAGTCTTGCACCAACCGCGGGTCCTCCTTGGGTGCACTTGCATAGTGCATACAGGGATAATCGTAGGTTGGTGCCCCCTCAACATTTAGAAAGATCTAAGGGGCCTCTGCGAGTGGGTTTCGGCTCCTCGTACGCGTTCCAAAGGTCCGGGACCCTGGGGTCCGTCCTGTCCGGGTCTCGTGAAATGTCAAGAGATCAAATAAATAAATAATATGTACAATTATTATTGGAACGAAGTTCCTTATCGCGCGTTGCAAAAGGGGGCTAGACGAAATTAAGACCAAATGTTGTAACGACACTTTTTTGGGAGTAAAATATGATGTGTTTTTACTCAATATTTTTTGATTGGTTAATTTTAGATCAGATTTTTTTTTATTATTATAACTAAAAAAGAAATAAAATTTTATTACAATTCCTTCACTAATTAATCGAAAGGAACTTCGTTCCATCCGGGTGTCCCTTGACACCTCTCAAGTTTTTTATTTGGGGTAGATGGTAAATTATCATCTCTTGTTGCAGTTCTCCGTCATCTAATGACCCAGAAATTCCGGAGTGGCTACCTGCTAAGGCTAACAGAGCTCCTCACATGTCATTGGGTCCAACCAAAGTACTGAAAGATGACATTTTGGATGATAGAGCGGCTTTCTGGGATGCCATCTACGAGGAACACTACCGGGGTCCTAAAATGGCAGATGCCACTACACCTGCCAGTACACCTACCACAACTGAAACTACTTCTTATCAGTCTACAGCTGACACTACTACGACTACTTCCGAGCCGACTGTGGCTACTTCTGAACAGCCTGCTACCGATTCCACTACTACCGAAACCCCTACTACTCCTGCACCTGGATCTGGCAGCGTCATCTCAATCTCAAATGTTATGTTTGCGGTCGTTTCACTGTCATTTTACTTTTATTCATATTAACTGATTATTGCTACATTTTTGAGTAAAGTAGATAATATAATTTATCCACTGTAATGCAATATCCCACCATAGCTTTTAATATCGTATTCGTCTCTAATCAATGCAAATTAATTACATTAAAGTAATTAATTGATAATACTACTTATCTACATGTTTGTACGTTCAGTCTTTATAATATTTATTTTTTTGTCAAGTTTTGTTCAAAGTCATAAATTAATTGATTAACATTGTATCTGATCTAGTATTTATTCTTTTATAAAAAAAATTATAAAAATGGTTTGGTTGTTTTTGGCTTTGTTAGTACCTAATATATTGTTACTTCAATAGGGATTATCACTAAAATGTTTATTGAGATAACCACGCAGGAATATCAGATATGAAAAATATATTAAAGAGATAATTTTTGTGAAAGCCACAGCCTTATCAAAATCGATCGTTAGGTAGTTACGCTCCTATAGATTTTGGTGAGTGTCACGTACTGAATAATAAAGCACATTTCTACTTAGGACCTACAGAAAAGCAAATATGTATTATCTATTATCTTCTATACTTATAACTAGCTTCTGCCCGCGACTTCGTACGCGGACCCTGTTGCTTATGCCAGCGACAACGGGGTCGCCATTTATGTTATTTTTTATCATTTTTCACATTTAAATCTTTTATCACACTGAGCTTTAGTTTTATATCATTCCAACAACCACCAAAACATACAGTCCATTTGTCATCGTTTACATTTTGGTAACCGCATTATTATATTCCCCACTTGTCTCTAGAGACCTAGAAGTCGATGCGTAGATACGCTTGGAACTCAAGCGTAATTCTCTTTCCGTGAACGTCTCTGACTCGCGAGACAATTCATGACGTTCACGATCAGTCAGTCGCGCATCATATTCTTCACTGATCTCTTGAGACCTAATGAATACGCTGAGAACGCAGGCGTCCTTCGCGACCCGAAGAGGTTTCCACGGAGCGAGTTGCATCCTAATGTTCTCAAACAGCATCAAGTCTCTTCTGACGCTCTTTGGTAATTCTTGGGATCTTATGATCCTCAATCTTTTAGCTCTTTTGGAACATTGAGAAAGATTTGACCTCTTTTTAGGCATGGTCATAGTTTTATTGTGAAGATACCTGATCAATAAAAATCTAAATTAAAATGACTGCTCCCCTGCGTTACCGGTAGAAGATAAATGGAAAAGGAAATTAAACACTCAAACAACAAAAGCCCGAAGGCATATTCATACGATAAAATAAAAAAATAAATAGGACTTTTGGCCAGTAGAGTCAAATTTTCAATGATATACTATCGTCATCGAAAATCGGTCCTAAACTGTTACCGCCTTCACCGCGTGCAGGTACTCCCAGTTTATGTTATTTTTTAATTACACAGTAAAATTAGTGATAGCTTTGATTTCCACAGCAGGTGTTCCAGATCTTTGATTTTTATAAGTCAACAGGAAATGCCCATCAGACCGAACAACTTTTGCAAAGACGTCATTCCTATATGTGTTATGGTGTAGCTAGGCTCTTGGAGTTCCACAACAGGTGTTCCAGATCTTCGATTTTTATAAGTCAACAGGAAATGCCCATCAGACCGAACAACTTTTGCAAAGACGTCATTCCTGTATGTGTTATGGTGTAGCTAGGCTCTTGGAGTTCCACAACAGGTGTTCCAGATCTTCGATTTTTATAAGTCAACAGGAAATGCCCATCAGACCGAACAACTTTTGCAAAGACGTCATTCCTGTATGTGTTATGGTGTAGCTAGGCTCTTGGAGTTCCACAACAGGTGTTCCAGATCTTCGATTTTTATAAGTCAACAGGAAATACCCATCAGACCGCACAACTTTTGCTAAGACGTCATTCGTATATGTGTTATGGTGTAGCTAGGCTCTTGGAGTTCCACAACAGGTGTTCCAGATCTTCGATTTTTATAAGTCAACAGGAAATGCCCATCAGACCGAGCAACTTTTGCTAAGACGTCATTCCTATATGTGTTATGGTGTAGCTAGGCTCTTGGAGTTCCACAACAGGTGTTCCAGATCTTCGATTTTTATAAGTCAACAGGAAATGCCCATCAGACCGAACAACTTTTGCAAAGACGTCATTCCTATATGTGTTATGGTGTAGCTAGGCTCTTGGAGTTCCACAACGGGTGTTCCAGATCTTCGATTTTTATAAGTCAACAGGAAATGCCCATCAGACCGAACAACTTTTGCAAAGACGTCATTCCTATATGTGTTATGGTGTAGCTAGGCTCTTGGAGTTCCACAACAGGTGTTCCAGATCTTCGATTTTTATAAGTCAACAGGAAATGCCCATCAGACCAAACAACTTTTGCAAAGACGTCATTCCTGTATGTGTTATGGTGTAGCTAGGCTCTTGGAGTTCCACAACAGGTGTTCCAGATCTTCGATTTTTATAAGTCAACAGGAAATACCCATCAGACCGCACACTTTGTCTAAGACGTCATTCCTATATATGTTATGGTGAAGCTAGGCTCTTGGAGTTCCACAACAGGTGTTCCAGATCTTCGATTTTTATAAGTCAACAGGAAATGCCCATCAGACCGAACAACTTTTGCAAAGACGTCATTCCTGTATGTGTTATGGTGTAGCTAGGCTCTTGGAGTTCCACAACAGGTGTTCCAGATCTTCGATTTTTATAAGTCAACAGGAAATGCCCATCAGACCGAACAACTTTTGCAAAGACGTCATTCCTGTATGTGTTATGGTGTAGCTAGGCTCTTGGAGTTCCACAACAGGTGTTCCAGATCTTCGATTTTTATAAGTCAACAGGAAATGCCCATCAGACCGAACAACTTTTGCAAAGACGTCATTCCTGTATGTGTTATGGTGTAGCTAGGCTCTTGGAGTTCCACAACAGGTGTTCCAGATCTTCGATTTTTATAAGTCAACAGGAAATACCCATCAGACCGCACAACTTTTGCTAAGACGTCATTCGTATATGTGTTATGGTGTAGCTAGGCTCTTGGAGTTCCACAACACGTGTTCCAGATCTTCGATTTTTATAAGTCAACAGGAAATACTCATCAGACCGCACAACTTTCTCTAAGACGTCATTCCTATATATGTTATAGTGTAGCCGGGCTCTTGGAGTTCCACATCAGGTGTTCCAGATCTTCAAATTTATTCTCTCAGCAAAAAATGCTCATCACGTGGAACAATTTTAAACCCCCCTCAATTATTTTTTTTTTAATAAATTCAATGTACAGACAGTTTTTTTACTGTTTTATTATATGTATAGAATAGATAAAACAGTAAAAAAACTGTGTCTGTACATTGAATATATAAAAAAAAAATAATTGAGGGGGGTTTAGAAACAGTAATAGAGCACGAATCCAAAAATAAATTTTTGTCTGTTTGTCTGTATGTCTGTTTGTTTGTACACGCTAATCTTAGTAACTACTGGACGGATTGGAATGTTTTTTTTTTGTTGTATAGGTATTAAGTCTGGGCAACATATAGGCTATAATTTATCTTGGAAACTTGAACACCTGATGCAGAACCGCAACAGACCAGCTAAACTATAAGAGATGCAAAAATGATACCTTAGCAAAAATTGTTCCACGTGATTAGCATTTTCTGCTGAGAGAATAAATTTGAAGATCTGGAACACCTGATGTGGAACTCCAAGAGCCCAGCTACACTGTAACATATATAGGAATGACGTCTTAGCAAAAGTTGTTCGGTCTGATGAGCATTTCCTGTTGACTTATAAAAATCGAAGATCTGGAACACCTGTTGTGGAACTCCAAGAGCCTAGCTACACCATAACACATATAGGAATAACGTCTTAGCACAAGTTGTTCAATCTGATGAGCACTCTCTGTTGACGTATAAAAATCTAAGATCTGGAACACCTGTTGTGGAACTCCAAGAGCCTAGCTACACTATAACATATATAGGAATGACGTCTTAGCAAAAGTTGTTCGGTCTGATGGGCATTTCCTGTTGACTTATAAAAATCGAAGATCTGGAACACCTGTTGTGGAACTCCAAGAGCCTAGCTACACCATAACACATATAGGAATGACGTCTTCGCGAAAGTTGTTCAGCCTGATGAGCACTCTCTGTTGACGTATAAAAATTGAAGATCTGGAACACCTGTTGTGGAACTCCAAGAGCCTAGCTACAACATAACACATATAGGAATGACGCCTTTGACGTCTTTGTTGTTCAATCTGATGGGCGTTTCCTGTTGACTTATAAAAATCGAAGATCAGAAACATCTGATGTGGAAATCAAAGCTATCACTAATTTTACTGTGTAATTATAAAATAACATAAACTGGGAGTACCTGCACGCGGTGAAGGCGGTAACAGTTTAGGACTGATTTTTGATGACGGTGGTATATCATTGAAAATTTGACTCTACTGGCCAAAACTCCTATTTATTTTTTTATTTTATCGTATGAATATGCCTTCGGGCTTATGTTGTTTGAGTGTTTAATTTCCTTTTCCATTTATCTTCGTGACACGGTAGCCTACCCGGTAACGCAGGGGAGCAGTCATTTTAATTTAGATTTTTATTGATCAGGTATCTTCACAATAAAACTATGACCATGCCTAGAAAGAGGTCAAATCTTTCCCAATGTTCCAAGAGAGCTAAAAGATTGAGGATCATAAGATCCCAAGAATCTACCGAAGAGCGTCAGGAGAGACTTGATGCTGTTCGAGAACATTAGGCTGCAACTCGCTCCGTGGAAACCTCTTCGGGTCGCGAAACACGCCTGCGTTCTCAGCGTATTCATTAGGTCTCTAGAGACCAGTGAAGAATATGATGCGCGACTGACTGATCGTGAACGTCATGAATTGTCTCGCGAGTCAGAGACGTTCACTGAAAGAGAATTACGCTTGAGTTCCAAGCGTATCTACGCATCGACTTCTAGGTCTCTAGAGACAAGTGGGGAATATAATAATGCGGTTACCAAAATGAAAACGATGACAAATAGACTGTATGTTTTGGTGGTGGTTGGAATGAAATAAAACTAAAGCTCAGTGTGATAAAAGATTTAAATGGGAAAAATGATAAAAAATAACATAAATGCCGACCCCGTTATCGCTGGCATAAGCAACAGGGTCCGCGTACGAAGTCGCGGGCAGAAGCTATATTGTAAATAATGTGACACCAGGTATGTCACATTATTTACAATATAATAGATAATATTTGTATACACAGTCTTTTAATTCTAACTCTTGGGGCATGTTGTCTTTCATCTACACGTTGCAAATAGATTGTCGATCTGCTGTTTTACATAACATTTCAGTTATGTGAAACAGCTGAACAACGTTTAGCTTTATTTTGCATTGCGTTACGTTTTACAAAACTGGTTTCCCACGTTTAGACGTAATGCAGAATGGCGTATCTGCAGTCAGAATAATCGTTCAGTGTGGTATGTATGATCGAACCAATTGGTTTAGATTCGGTTATAACTGTTGCTTTTAACACACAGAGCCAAGGGCGACATAATTTATACAATTTCACGTTGTTTCACTTCTTGACCCACGTCATCGATAAATGCAAAACGTTTGAGTAATTCTGTGTGTAAAGTTCAGTCATTCTTAACGTTCAGCTGTTTTACGGAGCGATTATGTAAAACAGTGGATTCGACAATTCATCTACGACAAAAACAAAGTGACGTTTGGCGCATCAGTTGAGCGATTGACTACTGCGCAGGATGTCGCGGGTTCGATTCCCGCATGAAACAAATATTTTTACGACCTGCAAGTATTTGTTCCAGATCTGAGTGCTTTTCTATCTATAATGTGTAAGTACATATTTACAAAAAAAAAAACCATATAAGTAGTTTATCAGCCATCTCGTTACCATAACACAAGCATTAGGTTGCTTAGCTTGGGACTTTATGGCGTTGTGTGAAATGTCCAAGGATATTTTTATGATTATTACAGGACAAAAGCAAAAAACCAATTAAATAACAGTTCATATTTGGTTGGAGTCGATAATTAAAAACCGTCCAAGAGCAAGTCGGACTTGCGCACTAAGGATTTCATACAAAAAAAGTAATAAAAAAGTTGGGTACCTATAAAGATAAATAGTTATTGTATATTAATAACTATATAATTATAATATTGACCAAATGCAACCGTCCTCGCCTATTTTAGCCGGCTAATTATACGGTAAGGTAAGACGCACTTCGTAATATCGATCAAGAAGGCAGATACCTATAGAATGAATACAAAATGTATTAATACAGACGAAAAACAATCGCCCAAATGTGTTATCAGGTCATGCGGGATTGTCCGAAAGGGTTACCGCTACCCCGGAACATAAAGGGCAACGGAAGGAACCTGGATGGGTTTTAGTCAGTAAGAGTCTGACACTCCCTTCCGCTCCACCCAGAGCGGGAGCAGTCATTGGATGATTTCCCAGCCTTAAAAAAAAAAAGGTCATGCCATTTGCAATCATCAGAAAACTTTAATTTTCTTGCTACCAAAGGTGATAAAAACCTTTATAATCAATATTTTTTTATTATTACAACTTCTAAATGCCAATATTTCTGTTTTTAATTGTTTTCAGTGATTATATTAATAACCTGTATGGTGGTCTAGTGATTTTATCATAACCACACCACAATATTTTGCTTAGATAACACGTTGTCTAAATCTTATAAGCTAAAAGTTTTGTACTTTAGCTAATAATTATAAAGTGACGCACAACCATTGATATATAAAAACCCAACACACAACACTATTCGGGTTTTTAACGGACTTCAACGAAGAAGGTATAATGTAATGCATTCGGATGTAATTTTTTTATGTTTGTTACCTCAGAACTCCGTCATATAAACAGATTTGAAAAAGCATTTTTATTTGAAAGGAAATACCTACTTCGAGATTGGTCGCATAAATGTAGTCTAGTTCTGCTTCTGAATAGAGTTCTGGTTTGGAGTTACAAGAATACGTATTTTTCCTACATTCCTCCTAAATAGGTTAGGTGTGTAACGGTGGTAGTATACAAAACTATCTTTTGAAAGCGGCAACTAGAATCAACTCTATTACTTGTTCATTTTGACGTTCAAAAGTGCCTTTTTTTGCCTATTGGAAATAAATGATTTGACATTGACTTTGTAGATGATGTTATAATAACTTCCTGTTACTGTTATTTACATAACAGGTAATGGTACCTATTCCAATTTGTATGAGGTAGGTACCACAATCAAAAAGTTAATAAGAAAACCATTTTTTGTAGCTTACAGTTTTTTTTTTGTAAGTTGATTATCGTTGAACTTTGCTGGTATACTGATAAGTTCAAATCCTATGTTTTTTATCTCTACAGCCTCTAAATATTTATGCTTTTAACCGCTTGAAGCACTATCAACAGCTATAACCAGCATTAGTGAAGGGGCCTGTTAGGGCCGAGCCCTGCCGGGTGAGCGGGATTGTCTGAAAGGGTTACCGCTACCCCGGAATATAAAGGACTAAGGAGGAAACATGAATGGGTTTTAGTCAGTAAGAGTCTGACACTCCCTTCCGCTCCACCCAGAGCGGGTCATTTGGTGATTTCCCACACTCAAACAAAAATAAAGAGGCCTCTTCAAGCAGGGTGGTATAGTGGTATAGTGTCTTCTAGACCATCAATATAAACCTACTTAAAACAACAAAAGGTGCTGGATACAAAACTATTCTAATCTTTACTCTTCTTGTTTTTGGCTTCTTATATTTTCTTCTTTACCAGAGTCTTATAAGAAAGCGAGCGATCATTTTATTTGGGCTAACCGAACAAATAAATCACGATGATCGATTTGTATGACGATTATGACACCCCGTTATTATTTTCGCTGTTTTTTCTTACTTACTTTTCCCTTTTTTTTATAGACGAAGGTATTATAGGAAATATCTTGAATAAAAATCAAAATTTCTGCCTTGTAATGATTGATGAATTGTACCATGCTTGGCGTCACGACGACACGCAGTGCGCTGACCAATAGCTATCTTTCTTTTGAAGGACTGCGGGACGTAAACGCTGAATGAAGGGGGAGGAGTGCCATAGCCATCAAATCAGGTTATTACGTATGTAGAGCCAGATAATAGTCGATCGCGCCAAGCCGGCAAGCAATAACATTTAGATTATTTTATATTTAGCTAAAGTTATCTGTAATAATGTTGTCTATGTTAACAGTTTTATTGGTGATAGCATTAAGTAACTGTGATGATAGTGAATGGAGACAAGTGCGCACGTCACAGGGAGACGTGCGCGGGCGCAAAGACCCTGACGGAGGACTGTACACCTTCTACAATATACCGTACGCCACCGTGCCTCTCGGAAATGACAGGTTTAAGGTACGTTTCTTGTCTTTTTTTAAGATAACATTTCACTTGAAATTTTTATGAACTAGCTTTTGCTTCCGTAGTCCGCGTGTATGTAGGAAATTATCCCACGGGCGGTTCCTGTGGGACATTCTTCCGGGATAAAAAGCTTATATGCTAATCCAGACTATAATCTATCTTTGTGCCAAGTTTCATTCACATCCGTTAACTATTTTTTGAGTTTATTCGTTACAGACATGCATACAAATCATGCCTCTTTATAATATTATTATAGATTAGTCGAAGTACTATGTCTATGATAAGATAATGTAAAATTACGTAATATATATATAATGTAATTTCCAGGCGCCTCTGCCACCACCGGCATGGTTACAACCACTAGAAGCAATTGACAAAGGCATCATATGTCTGCAGACTCCCACAGCATACATAGATGTTACATCTAAAACAATGATGGAAGACTGTCTCATTGCCAATATCTATGTCCCCGACACTGAGGATAAAAATCTTCCAGTAATAGTAAACATTCATGGTGGAGGATTTGAAATTGGATATGGAGAAATAGTAAAACCTACAAATTTAGTAAAGAGCAGAAAAGTTATTGTCGTTAACTTCAATTACCGACTCGGAGTGCATGGGTTCCTGTGTCTAGGCTCGGAGGATGCTCCAGGCAATGCCGGACTGAAGGACCAGGTCGCACTCCTCCGCTGGGTGAAGAAAAACATAGCTAACTTCGGAGGCAACCCTGATGACGTCACGCTTACAGGTGGTAGTGCTGGCTCTATTTCTACACATTTGTTGATGCTGTCAAAGGCTGCGGAAGGATTTTTTACCAAAGTAATTCCTGAAAGTGGAGCTCATGTGGGTTCGATTTCTGTCCAGGTTGATCCACTTCAAAACGCTAAGGACTACGCGAAAATGTTAAATTTTACCAATGTTGATGATTTTTACGCACTAGAAGGGTTTTATAAAAATACTCCACTAAAGTCTTTACTTATGAGCACATTTACGGGTAGAAAAGATTCGTCTTTGCTGTTTGCGCCGTGTGTAGAACGACAAACAGGTGAACAACGGATTCTCGATGACGCACCAGTCAACACCATAAAGAATGGTAAACACAAAAAAGTTCCTATTTTGATTGGCATCAGTAACATGGAAGGATTAGTCCAATTCCCAAATCTGGAAACATGGAAAGACGATATGAACAAGAAATTCTCAGATTTCCTACCAGTTGATTTGCAATTTAAAAATGAAGAAGAAAAGGACAAAATTGGTAAAAAAGTGAAAGAATTCTATTTCGGTGATCAGCCTGTAGGGGAAGGAACAATACTGTCGTTTATTGAGTACTTCGGTGATGTTCTTATTGGATATCCAACTTCCAGATCCGTTAAGCTACACGTAGAAGCTGGACACGATCAAATATATTTGTATGAATATTCTTTCGTGGATGACAGTACTCCTGTTGTTCCTCACACGAATGTGCGGGGAGCAACCCACTGTGCGCAGACCATCGCTATACTCGATGGAGTTGCTATCGGTAACACCGATGAGAGTGACTTGTCGGAAGAATACAAACATATGAAATCTACCATAAGGGACATGTGGTATAACTTCGTAGTATACGGGTGAGTTACATGCAACAGTCAGTTAATACATTAATTTTAAAGCCTCCTAACGACAGTTATTGGAGAGATTGTTGTTAGCAATCATGGTTAAACTGTAATAACAGACCTATTCTAAGTATATTAGTGTAAGTCATTCGGGTCTATACCTCAAAGATATAGAGGTATTAAAAACAACTGATATAAATAATAAAGTGAGAGTTATGCCCTTGGTTGGAGAAGATAATGCAAAATACAAATAGATTATTATCACAATTATCATATTAAAAGGTGTTTGTTGCTCCCATTTAAGCAAACAATACCTGTATTAGGAGACCCTGCTCTTTCTTAACATTATCGTATTACAATTAAATCTTTCAAAAATATTTTTTAATTAAATCTTTCAGTAAGCCTGTACCAGAGGGATCGCCGCTGCCGACCTGGCCGGTAGCTGGCGCTGATGGGAGTCCTCACATGTCTCTGGGACAAGCGATTAAGCTAGGCGGAGCATATCTGGACAAACGAGCAAGATTATGGGACGACATCTATGAGAGATACTACCGGACACCAATCCCACCGCCGCAGCCTCCACAAAAACACATAGAGTTGTAAGAGCACATACTGATATTATACACCTATGTATATAGGTTGGAACTGGTGTTATTCCGACGGTGTCACGTCGGACTAAATGGACCAGTTCCGTCAAATATAAGAATAAAGAATTTCTTATCTGTGATATACATTATTTATTTTTCTCTTATATTTTTTTGTGCTAGTATCTTTAGTTTTTATATTTTCTTTCGTGCTTGATTTATAACAGGCACATAATAATTATGTTCTTTGAAGTCATTCTTAATTCAATAATTGTTGTACTCAATACCTTATTAAATAAGGTATTGAGTACAACAATTTGCATGCCACAATGTGTACTTGTGTTTGACAATGTATTGAAAATATCACGCGGTAATATACATCTTTTTTGTATTTTAGCAGCAGTCGTGCAAGCTCTCGTGCCGTATAATTTGAATTCCGTTTTATTATACAACAAATACAAAACGATGCTCAAGAAAATACCTACCTACACAGTAAAAAAAATACTGTATGCAAGGTAAATCTCATGTTTAATTTAATTAATTCTGGACGTATTATTGATCGAAGTTCTGGACTCACCAAACATACATATAATTCTCAATCACAACTGACTCATCGGCATTTACATATTATAACGGCATGTACAGACGCCACCATATCAAGCTATCCGTAACTGTCAAATTTTCTCAATTAAAAATGAACCTTATGTCTTTGCAATAAAGTTGAAATACTATCAAAGAAATTTGACAGATTGTGGTAACTAGATGTGCTGGCTTCTGTACAATCACCACTACCAATTCACTTTTATCAGTTGCAAGCAGTACGGGGTATCTTTGTGCATTTCTTCATATCCCTAGTCATAAAAACTCTAAGCGGGATCTTCCGAAAGGGTTACCGCTACCCCGGAACATACAGGGCTAAGGAAGGGACATGGATGGATTATTGAAAGTAAGAGTCTGACACTCCCTTTCGCTCCACCCAGAGCGGGAGAAGTCGATTGATACTTTCCCACCCTCAAAAAAAAGTCGTAAAGACTCTTTTGCAAAATTCGATAACATAGGTCTTGAATCTATAGATGCATCACAGTCGATTCATTAGTGGTGGCCAATTCTATGGCATACAACCTTCTAAGTTCATAATATATTAACATATGGAATTAATATATCAAGTAATCTTGACATTTGAGGACAATTATTCTATTAATTAATTCTAATTATGTAATATTGTATAATTCTGCAAATACATAAGTATGTATCAAATAATATATAGCAAGTGCTACGGCTGTGAATCATATTTAGATCAATAAACAACTGGTTGCTGTTTATTGATCAAAATATGATGGTTGTTTAAGCGGGATTGTCCGAAAGGGTTGCCACTACCCCGGAATATAAAGGGCTAAGGGAGGAACATGGATGGGTTTTAATCAGTAAGAGTCTGACACTCCCGTCCCTTCGCCGAGAGCAGGAGGAGTCATTTGATGATTTCCCATCTTAAAACAAAAAAAAAACTGGTTGCTGAACTGCAAATTACAAAAAAAATAAGAAAATTTGAATTTCGCGGGATGCTTTGTTGCTGTCATCTTAAGCTGCTCATTCTTCCAGTCACTCACATCTGCAACCTGGCCGTTGCTACTGGTACCATTTCACTAGCGTCGAAAATAGCCCTTGTTAAACCTATCAAAAGTCATTTTCAAATTAGGCTGAAAATCAGCACTTTTTGAATGTCAAAGTTACATAAGACAGTCCCCCAAAAACGCCCGCCTTTCACCACTTCCTAGTGCTTTAGCTGGGAAGAAGAAGTAGCGCAACAAACTCCCCAGCAGGAGTAGGTCCTATAGACAAGAGAGGACACAAAGATTGCATTACCAGTTACCGACCAATTTCAATGCGTCTCAGGTTGTCCGAAGTCTTAGAAAGACTGACAAACAAAACGCTTCATGAACTTCCTTGAGACAATCCTCTCTCATCTGTGCATGTTTGCTATAGTTCGGGTAGGTCAACTGACGACACTGTTCATGAATTTACTAACCATATTGTTACTAATATTGATGTAGTAGGAAGTGTGTTACGGTTTTGCTCAACTTAGCCAAGGCCTTGGACACGGACCCTATTCCATTATTATTACATAAACTCGAAAAAAATGGTGTCTCAGCTCTTCCATTGCAACTGCTCAAAGACTATTTAAGTACTAAGAAACAACGAGTTAAAATTGGCCATCGGACTAGTCACAAACACTCTGTGTACAGTGCAGTGCCCTGGGTTCTAGCCTTTTCCTTGTAAATAGTAATGACTTGTGTGAACTCCAACTTAAATAAGGAAAAATATTAAACACCTACAACTCTCAATATTACTGCTCACACTTGTAGAATCGGATGTTATTTGATATTAAGATATCATATAACATCCGATTGTACTTGACAAGTTGGAGTTGGACACTCTAAGGAGTGTAAATCGATCAGACGCTAAGTTTTAAGCCTCACATTGACATAAGATTTGTTGAAACTGAGCGCGACCGATTCTCTGTTTGCTTCTAAACCGTTTTTATATTTGTTACACAGTCCACTCTGCTTTTATTTGCTCCACTATGAATACCGTCGCGAGCAAACCTTCGAGCCGGATCAATGTTCACGACGATAGGTTGTGGTAGAGCAAATGAAAACTAAGTAGATCGACATCATAATGGCTGCTTAAAATCAGGATCATCATCTGTATGTTTAAAAAGAAATCGTGAAGGTCTGACTGATCGTTCAACACTTAGCTCTCTGAAAGGATTGGGCCGAAATTTGGCACACAGATAGTCATAATGACGTAGGCATCCGCTAAGAACGATGTAAAAATTCAACCCCTAAAGGGGTAGTAACGGAGTTTGAATTTTGAATAGAAGATATCATCTTTGTCGCGGACAGAAGTTAGTATTCTCTAAATCGAAAGATTGACAAGCCCATTTTGTTCTCCACATTCTTTATTTCGTTTTAAGATGTAAAAAATGACCTTCGTGCAGTAAAAACCTCGTGTTTGTTATAAACGTTATTTCACATTTTAAAGATAAAAAGTGACTGCAACCTGGCCGTCACTGACTTCCTCCGGGGATTTCAGTTTCATCAATAGAAGCATCTTAGAGCTGTGCATCGTCTTTTTTAAATATCAGGTTATCACGTAACAAATGGAAAAAAATGATAAACAATATATTCTTAACGGGTTTTTAAAGCATGGCCACGCCAAAGAGACTGGTCTTTGATTGATCACAGTTCACTGTGTTTTTCTGGTGGTGGCTGTGGTGGCGCAACTGGCTCTCGGTAGTATTTCTGGTAAATGTCTTCCCAGAATTGACCTCGTTTCCCTATGAAGACGTCGTCTAGTTTCACTTGATTTCCTAAAGACATGAATGGACTTCCATTTGCTCCTGCTGCTGGCCAGGCGGGCAGGGATGATCCCTCTGGCACGGGTTTTCTGAAACATTTAATTTACCAGGTTAAGCTTAACTATAAACCGCTTAGTATGGAACTAGATAAAATTATATGTAAAGGACGTTATTTAAAAAAAAAAAAATTTTTACAGTATCTAATAAATAGCTTTTTATGTTTACTTTACATAAAGATAAAAGTGAGACACAAGAAATCTATACTAATATTATGAAGCTGAAGAGTTTGTTTGTTTGAACGCGCTAATGAACTAATGGAACTACTGGTCCGAATAGAGTCCGAATCATTTTGTGTTGGATAGTCCAATTATCGAGGAAGGCTATAGGCTATGTAACATCACGCTACGACCAATAGGAGCCGAGCAGCGGGTTTTTCGCGGTTTTCCGCGCGGGAGCAGCTAGTTTTAAATAAAAATTAAACTCACCCGTTAATAACGAAGTTAAACCACATTTCTCTAATCGTTGCTTTCATTTGTTTGTATTCTTCTGACAAGATACTTTCATCTCCGTCGGATACAGCCATCGTCTGAGAACAATGAGCAGCACGACGCACCTCCGTGAAAGGGATGACAGGAATACTGTCATCCACGAAAGAATATTGATACAAATATATTTGGTCGTGACCACCTTCCACATGTAGCTTAACAGATCTCAGTGTAGGATAGTCAAAAGTAATATCACCAAAGTATTCAACGTATGGCAGGATTGTACTTTCGCCCACTTGCTGATCCCCGAAATAAAATTCTTTCACTTTTTTAGCAATTTCATCTTTCTCTTCTTCGCTTTCGAAATGCAAGTCAGCTGGTAAGAAATCGGCAAACTTCTCATTCATAGCAACTTTATTTTTTTCAATATTTGCTATTTGTAAAGATCCTTCCATGTTGCTGGTGCCAATTAAAATAGGAACTTTTTTATATTTACCATTCTTTATGATGTTGACTGGTGAATCATCCAGAAACGCCCCGGAATCTTTGCGTTCAACACATGGCGAAAAAAGAACTGTTGAATCTTTTCTATCTAAAAATGAGCTCGTTTGTATTGTTTTGAGTGGAGTATTTGTATAAAACTCTTCCAATGCGTAAAAGTCGTCAACATCGGTGAAGTTTAACAATTTAGCGAATGATTTAGCGTTTTCAAGGGGATCCATCTGAACTGCAATAGAAGCGACATTAGCTCCACTTTCAGGAATAACTTTATTGAATAGTCCTTCCGTAGACTTTGAGAGCATCAACAAATCCACAGATACCGAGCCAGCACTGTATCCTGCAATGGTGACGTCATCGGGGTTGCCTCCAAAACTAGCGATGTTCTTCTTCACCCAGCGGAGTAGTGCCACCTGGTCCTTCAGTCCAGCGTTGCCTGGAGCAGCCTTAGAGCAGCGTTTTAAAGCAGCAGATAGAAAAGTGCCAATATTTATCACTAATATTCATTGTGAGACGACCAAAGATGAAATAATTAATTATATTTGCTCGAGAACGCAAGACACGGTGTCTCTAGAGAAAATACAAATGAAGAAAGAAAGGGGACACGTTGCCTACAAGTTTTTTGTTTCTGAGTCCAAGTTACCATCTTATCTGGATGAGAATCTATGGCCCCGTGGTATCGTATTTAGGCGTTTTGTCAATTTTAAACGTCAAAAGTCGAACGGAGTGTTTTCTGTTGACGGTTTCAATAAAAACAGTAATGGATAGCAGACCATATCGTTTTGCTACCTACAATTGCAAGAACGTGAAGCGCTCCATAGATAGTATTATGGAGCTCTGTCATTCCTGTGATTTGATAGCCTTGCAGGAAACTTGGCTACTTCCTGAGGAATTACCGTACTTAAGCACGATCCACAGCGAGTTTGGTTACACGGGAACTTCAGCGGTGGATACTTCTGCAGGTCTGCTGCGCGGGCGACCTTTTGGTGGTGTGGCCTTGCTGTGGAGAAGCAGCGTATTTCAGCAGGTGTCTGTGTTGCGTTGTGACAGTGAACGTATATGTGCCATTAAAGTAATAACCGGTGACCGGCCAGTGATAGTGCTAAGCGTATATATGCCTACGAACGCGGCGGACAATTTAGCTGAGTTCACGGACTGTCTTAGTATGGTAAGCGCATTAATTGAAGAATACGGTATTGAGTCTGTGTATATTTTAGGCGATTTTAATGCTACACCGTATGGTTTATTTTTCAATGAGCTTGTAAACTATTGTGCTGAGCAGTATTGGATATGTGTTGATGTAGAAATGCTAGGTATTGACTCTGATACGTTCACTTTTATTAGTGACGTGTACGGGTCATGCAGCTGGCTGGACCACTGCTTGGTAACTCAGTCTGCAAGGCAATCTGTTACTGACGTGTATGTGGACTATGACGCGGTATGGTCAGATCACTTCCCACTTATTATCGAATGTAAATTGAATCTGATTCCGCAGAGGGTACATCACGGTGCTATTCTGGATAAGGGGTTAGTGTGGGGTGTGCGTACGGAGGAACAGATTGCCTTGTATACTAGGGAGTGTCACAGGAGGCTCAGACTTATTGACTTTCCTGCTGAGTGTATTCAGTGTGCTGACTCCTATTGCCGCGATTATGGTCATAGGCGTACCATTGACAGATTGTACTCTGATATTGTGACTGCTCTTCGTGACGCGTCTTTGGCGGGTCGGGGTGGCGGGCGGACGGGTGTGGTTGGCTCGCGTGTAGTGGGTTGGAACAATATCGTCAGCGAGGCTCATCGGGTGGCCAGAACAAAATTTATTGAATGGGTGTTTTGCGGCAAACCTAAGTGCGGGGAGGTATATCGCGAAATGTGCGAAACCAGAAGGGTGTTCAAATCCAGGCTTAAGTGGTGCCAAGATCATCAGGACCAGTTGAAAATGGATACCCTTGCGGTGAAGCACGCGAGCGGTGATTTTCGGGGGTTTTGGAAGGGTACCAAAAAGGTAAACTTGAGTCCTGGCCTCCCGGTGAGTGTTGACGGGGTGAGTGAATCGGGGGATATAGCCAATCTATTTAAATCCTACTTTTCTGTAAAGCCTCAGTTGGGAAGGCAGATTGCGGAGGTCAATGCTGATGAGCTGACGGGAGCAATGGAGACGAAGATTTTGGCCAGTGAGGTGAGGAAAGTCATAAGGTGTATGACCAGAGGCAAATCTCCTGGCCATGACGGCCTAAGTATTGAACACTTACAGTGTGCCGGCCCACATTTGTCTAGGGTTTTGGCTATGTTCTACTCACTATGTCTGAGCCATTCATACCTGCCTTGCGACTTCATGAGAACGGTAGTAGTGCCTGTGGTGAAGAATAAAACTGGTGATCTAGCTGATAAAACTAACTACAGGCCTATCTCTCTTGCTACTGTTATTGCAAAGGTGTTTGACGGTTTGCTTGATACACGGTTAAATAAACTCGTGTCACTGCATGATAATCAGTTTGGGTTTAGACCTAGATTATCTACAGATAGTGCAATACTGTGTCTCAAGCATACCGTCAGATACTACACGGATCGTAATACACCGGTGTACGCGTGCTTCCTCGACCTGTCCAAGGCCTTTGACCTGGTGTCGTATGACGTGTTGTGGCAAAAGCTTGAGGGCATAAACATGCCGCTTGAACTTGTTAACATCTTCAAGTTTTGGTACGAACACCAGGTTAACAATGTCAGATGGGCGGGTGCATTATCGGAGCCGTACAGGCTTGAATGTGGGGTGAGACAAGGTGGGTTAACCTCTCCCACACTTTTCAATCTCTACATGGATGCACTCATCGGCGCGCTCAGTAGTCGGCATGTGGGCTGCCATGTTGATGATGTATGTGTAAACAATCTGAGTTATGCAGATGACATGGTGGTGCTGAGCGCGTCGGTTTGTGGATTACGCAAGCTGCTGAAAATCTGTGAGGAGTACGCAGGCAGTCATGGCCTTATGTATAATGTCGCAAAAAGCCAATTCATGGTATTTCAGGGAGGCGGGAAATGCCCACAGCATGTACCCCCTATTCGCTTGAATGGTGTACCGTTAGAAAGGGTGGACCAATTTAAATACTTGGGGCACTGGGTTACAGCTAACCTGAAAGACCATGCCGACATGGAACGGGAGCGGAGGGCACTGTCTAAGAGAGCAAGTATGATAGCCCGTAGGTTTGCACGTTGTTCAAATCAAGTTAAAATCACACTGTTTAAAGCTTTCTGCACCTCCTTATACACGTGCAGCCTATGGGCATCTTACTCACAAGCTGCTTACAGTGCCCTTCGTGTCCAATACAACAACGCGTTCAGGGCAGTGTTGGGGCTGCCCCGCTTCTGCAGCGCCTCGGGCATGTTTGCGGAAGCGCGCACCGACTGTTTCCACGCCACCATGCGCAAGCGGTGCGCGTCCTTGGTGCGCAGGGTGCGGGCTAGCTCCAACACTGTCCTGGCGATGGTTGCTCAGCGACTTGATTGCCCTTACGTTGGGCATTGTTGTAGTAGGCATATTGTTGGTGCTTGATTGACGCCTGTAAAATTAGTTTAATGTTTGTTTAATTGTATGTTTTCTAATAAGGCTTAATTTAATGGATTTGATTATTATTATTTATTATTATTTATTTTGACATTTTATTAATTTATTTTAAATCGATTTGTATTCTGACTTGCTTAAATTATTATTTTGTTTTATTTTTCTGTATAGTGTAATTCTGGTGTATTTTGTGTTTTTATCTGTTGTTGTTTTTTATATGGGTCTCTGGCCTGAAATAAATGAAATTTATTTATTTATTTATTATTTATTTAGAGCCCAGACACAGGAACCCGTGCACTCCGAGTCTATAATTGAAGTTGACTGCAATTACTTTGTTGTTCTTTACTAAATGGTTAATTGATAACATGTTTCCATATCCGATTTCAAACGCTCCACCATGAACGTAGACTACAACGGGAAGGTTTTTGTCTTCTGTGTCGGGGACATAAACATTTGCAATGAGACAATCTTCCTGCATTGTCTTCGTCGAAAGATCCATGAATGGCGATGTATCCTGTGGACATATGATGTCCTTGTCAACTGCATCTAATGGCTGCAACCACACCGGGGCTGGCAGAGGCGCCTGAAAACAAAAATAAAGTAGCATGAACGTCATTTTACAGTTTTTTGTCGAAGATCAAGCGCTTGCAGTTATGTAGATATTGTTTATTGTAATTGTAGCGACACTCGAATGTGTAACATCGTACATACGAACCTTAAACTTGTCGGCTCCTTTGGGTACAGTGGCATACGGTATGTTGTAAAACGCGTAAAGTCCACCTTCAGGGTCCTTGCGCCCGCGCACGTCTCCTTGCCGGATGCGCACTTGTCGCCACTCACCATCATCGCAGTTACTTAATACTACTACACATAGCACTATTATTAATCGCCACATGTTTTATTAGTTCAGGACAAAAACTTCATCAAAAGATTATTTTTATTTAATTTCTGTTTATTACTTGAACTCAAAGTGCGATTTCGAAGAGCACGCAAATCGCACTAATGTTATTTTAGGCACTCAGTTCACAGACATAACTTATCTTCACAGATTATATTTATCTACAGTAGGTTCGTTTGCAGTGAGCTTCAGATTCGATAATATAGCAGCAGATTGATAAATACAATTAATAAATAGACAATGTTTTTCTTTTTTTGCTGCCCACTGTCAGCTTAAAAACTTTGACACCAGCAGGTTAGACACTAACCACACGAAAAAAAAACAAAAACACTTATTGAGTTCAATGTAGTAGCTCACTTAGTAATAGCTAGGTATATATCTGATGTATATTTAATAGACACTTCATACATCGAATAAACTAGTCGCTCAATACACTTGTATTCGAACACATGTCTTTTTTATAAAAAAAAAATCCCATACAAAGCGAAATGGACCTTATAAAGTTCATTTTAGGTTTGATTGATGCAAATTACAACAAAACATGTTTATGTTACAGCAAAAGATTATATTCGTTATCTATATCCTGGTTACTACATAGTGTACCTATTTGTGTGATCGTGTAAATTAAGGCGTAATCTAATCGTACCTAATCCGATTGATAAATAAAAGAGGTTCTACATTTAGAACAGATATCGTGGTAATAGTGATAGTCTGTCATCACTCAGCCTTACCGAAAGTGCTAACATCTTCTTCTTTTTCGTGTGATTAGTGACACACCTGGTGTCAGGATTTTTATGCTGCCCATGGGCCTCTGACTTAGTTTCACATACTGTTCAGAAATTCCTCTTAGGAATGCCGGTTTCCTCACGATGTTTTCCTTCGCCGTTTTTTAAGCAAACTAACATAAGTGCTGACATTTAAACTTAAACTGTGTAACGACGCATCTCACGTTTTTTTTTAAAGTCCTGCGCTAATTGTAACATCAAATGAGTGTCTTTTTTATTGCTTTTTTAAATTAAGTATAAAAAATAAAAATAAAGAAATAAAATACTTAAATAGAAAATTCAACCACGCATCAGTGGTCACCAACTTCTTTATTGTTCTTTGCCTATGTCATGATGAGTCGCTAATTTAAAAATTATCACATTATTGCTTGACAACGTGTACAATCTAATATTCGATAAGTAATCTATTATAGTGAGGGAGCTCACGGTAATCGGTTGTCAAACTTAAGCGAACATTTTTTCAAATTAACTGCTATCTTTTTGTGGACACTCGCATTGGTATCTATCCTTTTTTTTTATGGCTTGGAAATCATCCAAATACTCCTCCCGCTCTGGGTGGAGCGGAAAGGAGTGTCAGAATCTTACTGACTAAAACCGATCCAAGTTCCTACCTTAGCCCTTTATGTTCCGGGGTAGCGGTAACCCTTTCGGACAATCCCGCTTACCCGGCAGGCTTGGCCCTAACAGGCCCCTTCACTAATGCTGACATCTATTTGAGGCGCGCGTGGAATTGGTATCTATCCTAAGCCCAGTTGAAGTACGAAAGAAAAATCAGTATATCATAAACTGCTGTTACATGGAAAGATCATATGTACTTTTTGCTTTATCAGTACCCCGTGAAATGGTGGTCCCATTTACATTCTCTAAAATAATTTCAGCGAGCGTGTACCAGAGGACTCGTCTCTTCTCTTGAGGCCAGCTCTAGAAGTCAACCGGTCTTCGCACCTACATGTCTTTGGGGCAAACACTAGAACTACGTGAAGCCCTATTGGCAGAAAGTGCTGGATTCTGAAGCTACATCTATGCAGTATGCCGGGAGCCCGAATCTCAATCATTATCACCGAAATCATACAATTAGAATCCAAAATTTATTTGCAATATACTAGCGCCCGCTACCACCGCCCATGCTATGCACGATTTTTGCGACTTGACAAAAAATATTTTTTGTTACTCTTAATACGTAAGTTTGGCATAATATATTATTATTATTAATTTTGTAGTTTAATTTTATTACTACGCAGTACATTTTATTATTAATTTATCCGGAATAAATTCCCTAAGCGAATCGGTGGAACCGCATCAAATTGTGTTTGTTGTAAGAATAATATTTATCCCAAATTGTGCGTTTCGATCTTAAATGTCTATATTGAAAACAAATGACTAAATTGGATCTAAAATTTGCGCCGCCTACACAAGCCGATGTATTCTGTCAAGATCTCACCGCAAAAACTAAGGTGAAATGAAGAATGCGTGAAGTGATCAGCCAATAATGCCAATCTCTAGCATCAATGGCAGCTCTGCTCACCTATGTTTTCACTGTAAGATTTTTAAAAAAATAGGCTGGTTGATGTAAAGTAATATTTATAAATATGTTCAAAATCGTAGAATAAGCCAAATGAAAGCACGAATTAAAGATAATAAAGGGAGACCCACTCATTGTGTCATAAGCGAAGACTGACCACAAATAATTTGTTATTTTAACACAGATGAAGTCATTACATGCAGTAGGTATCTATACGAAAAATACAATAGCCATTCACAAATAAATCCCATGGTTTCCTGTAATTATTATCAAGGACAGAGATCACGCACCGTCTGGTCGTTTTTTTTTAAGGATGGGAAATCATCAAATGTCTCGTCCCGCTGTCTGGGTAGAGCGGATGGGAGTGTCAGACTTTTATTGATTAAGACCCATCCATGTTCCTTCCTTAGCCCTTTGTGTTCCGGGGCAGCAGTAACCCTTTTCGACAATCCCGCTGTAGTACCATCCGGCCAGTGACCGCGATGTGTGAGCTCTCAGATGACCTTGAGACGTGTCATGTACAGTCAAACAAGCTGATGTGTAAACAGCAAAATATTCATTTTTCCATTACACTGCTAGTTTAATTGTTATAGGTCACTTTTTAAGCATAATTATGACATTCTCGTTAGAGTGATGTAAAAGTATTGAATACTCAGCACAGTGACAACATATTTACAGCTTAAAAGCTAAGCTAAGCTTTTTAGCTTAGCCTCTACCTGAATTCCAATTAGCATTCGACTGTACTAAAAACTGGTAAACATTGAGTGAAGATGATATTTATTTTTAAGATTGATGGCCAATTTGTGATTTATAAAGATATTTGTCTTTGCTCGTATTGGTAACATTTTAAGGTAGGGGTAAAATCGATTTTCCTAATAGGTCATAGGGAAAACAATATTGCAAATTTACGCACCAATGCCCTAGGAGGTGGTCGGCTGCTTCTAAGGATTTGCTTGTGGATGCCACAATAAATTAAGGGCCATCCAGGGCTAAATCCGTCACTGGGGGAGGGCAGCGAGGGACAGGCTGGATCCGATTGATAAAGCTGCATTAAATATCCGGAAAATTTATATTTATCGTTACTGAGAGATAAGAAGTGGGGACGGAGGTGTACGTGAACATAATACCCAATGCCATAAATGTTAATCAGTATGTGAACGAAGCAATGGAGTGGCGGACGTACTTTTGTGCCTGACGGCTGTCTTGGCTGACGACGAATGGCGGGAAGTGAAAACTGCGCAAGGGCCGGTGCGCGGGCGCAAGCATCCCATCGCGGATCTATATAGTTTCTTTAACATACCCTACGCTACAGCCCCTGTGGGTCTAGACAATTTCAAGGTAGGTAATCATAATACAAAATTATATAAAGATAAAGATAGATAAAGATAGTTTATTTGTTAAAAACATGCGTTTACATACAAATTAAGCATGCAAGATCTTAGTTAAGTAGGTCGGTCCGTACATGTTTTACACGTACGTGAGGTGTACAAATTTTGTTTTTTTTTTTACAATTAAGCATAATCTGTTTACAACATTTATATTTTAGCCATTGTTTTTCTGGGCATATTCATAAAAAAGGTATATTATTTTCTATATACAAAGCACTCTGTGTTTAAGTACTGACTTTTAAAGTGTATGTTTATCATGTACACAACATTATCATCATTTTAGTCGATATACATCCACTGTTGGACATAGAACTTCTCCAAGTACCGCGACTTTGACACCGGTTTTGTGCTTCCTAAATCCTGCGGATACCTGCGGCTTTTACAAAGTCATGGGTCCACCTTATGGGCAGTGGGCAGCAGGCACATTGATCGCATAAATAGATGGCCGATGGGACCGAAAGAGAGGAGACCGCGTACCGGTACACGACCGTTAGAAGACACATACACATTATTAAATACAGTGTGTTAGGTTAAACGAGGGATATACTTTCAGCACCTCCTCTGAAATATGAAAACAAAAATCAGCTGTTCCATACATTTTCACGAATTATGATATTTCAGAGTAGTAACACACTGAAGACATAATATGTATAAAATATATTGCTGCTACAAAAAATATTTCAATTGCTAAACAATTTTTAAGCTCAATTAATTGATTATAAAGAATTAACACAATTATCACATTATTTGCAACGTTTATACAGGGTGGAATTTTGTAATGCCACCTGGAGGGAAAGTACTCTTAATACTGTAGATAGAAAATTTTACTCAAAGAAAACATTCCTTCATTTTTCTAAATGCAGTAATAAATCTAAATCTTGAATGATAACGTTTGTCTTAGCCAGTAGTGCTATTCTGTACAAATCTCGCCGTGAAAACGTATGTGAAGTGAGTTTAAAGTGAGCTGACAATAGTGTCAATTCCTAGCATAAGGTGGAGTGACAGCTCACGTCACGCTCACTTCACCTTAGTTTAAAGTGAGCTGACAATAGTGTCAATTCCTAGCATAAGGTGGAGTGACAGCTCACGTCACGCTCACTTCACCTTAGTTTAAAGTGAGCTGACAATAGTGTCAATTCCTAGCATAAGGTGGAGTGACAGCTCACGTCACGCTCACTTCACCTTAGTTTTCACGGTGAGATTTTTACAGAAACGACCGACAGCTTCTGCCCGAGACTTCGTCCGCTTGAAATTACTTGCTCCCCCGACCCACCGCCTTGCATTGTATCTTCGTACTTCGTTTTCGCTGAGCGTTCTTTACGACTTATTTTTCTTTTGGACCGGCCCTAACAGTCTTAGCGTGATGTTAAATAATCCATAGGCTATGGGCTATTCAAGAATTGGGCTATCTAATGCAAAAAGAAAATTTATAATCCGACAGGTAGTTCTAGAGATTAGCGTGTTCAAACGAACAAACTCTCCAGATCCATCTAAAACATTTTTTACAAATATTATAAAGCTAAAGAGTTTGTTTGTTTGAACGCGCTAATCTCTGGAACTAGCGGTCCGAATTGAAAAAAATGTGTTGGATAGTCCATTTATCGAGGAAGGATATATATATATGTAACATCACGTTACGACCAATAGGAGCCGAGCAACCGCGCGGGAGCAGCTAGTTCTGAGTATAGATAACAGATAACAGATAAATCATAACAAACATTACATTGTCCTTGAGTTCCGGATACAAAATATTACTTAGTATCACTGTGTTATTAATAACATTAGTAAAAATACAACTCTGACATGCGGAAAAAACTATAATAAGGAGTCACTATAGTTTTTCTGTTACATGCGTGGACCAGAGTTTATTAGATGTTTTTTCCTTCTCTGTATGACAAAAGGACATTGCTCTGTAGTATTTGTTCTTTGTAGTGTAGCATTCTATAGAAAAAAATACAGATTTTAGTTAAATCAGCTGCTGCTGTTATAATAAACATCTTTAAATTTTGGTATGGAAACCAGGTCAACCATGTGCGATGGGCAGGGGCTTTGTCTGGTCCGTATGGCTTGGAGTGCGGGGTGAGGCAGGGGAGTTTGAGCTCGCCTACGCTCTTTAACCTATATGTTGACGGGTTGATTGGCAGGCTCAGCAGCACCAAGATCGGTTGTTGTATAGATGGTGTTTGCTTAAATAATATCAGCTACGCAGACGACTGGTGCTGCTGAGTGCGTCAGTCTGTGGCCTCAGGAAGCTTGTGGCCATATGTGAGGAGTATGCTGACTCCCATGGCTTAATTTACAATTGTAAGAAAAGTGAAGCCATGGTCTTTGGGGCCAGGGGTAAGTATCCTGTGTATGTGCCACCAGTGTACCTTAATGGCATGCCATTGGAGAGGGCATACAAATTTAAATATCTTGGCCACATACTTACCCCTGATCTCAGGGACGATGACGACATTGAGCGGGCGCGGAGGGCCTTGTCGGTTAGAGCGAATATGCTGGCTGGGAATATGTTTGCTCGTTGCTCAGTAAGCGTTAAAATAACTCTTTTCAGAGCGTACTGCACTGGCTTTTACACGAGCAGCCTGTGGGCTAGATATACTCTAAAATCGTACAATGCCCTCCGCGTGCAATACAACAACGCGTTCAGGGTGCTGTTGGGGCTGCCTCGCTACTGTAGCGCATCAGGGATGTTCGCGGACGCGCATGTGGATTGTTTCTTTGCCACTATGCGTAAGCGCTGTCCGTCTCTGGTGCGTGGGGTGTGGGGCGGCGACAACAGTATCCTGTCTCTAATTTCGAGCAGTCTGGACTGTCCGTACGTGAATCGCTGTTGCGCAATTTCCCATGGAATGGTGCAGCCGCGGTGAAGCGTCGGACAGTACTGCCGCTGTGATTTTATATGTATACATTGTTAATAATATTATTATAATTACTAACATAGGATAAGTTACTAACAATTGAGTCATGGTTACTTTAAATAAATAAATTGAGTGATTGATTGATTAAATCAAGGAAAGAAAACAAAGAAAACACAAATAAAAATGTGGGAAAGTATGCGTCACATACCGGGAAAACGGCCATCGCACAGCAGAATAGGCTTACTGAGGCTTACTGAGGCTTACTGAGGCTCTATGTTTAATCAGTTTCAAGTCCATAAGGCGGTCACGTCGGTTATTCAAAATTTCAAAACCACGATAAAATAATATCAAAACATTTACATAATACTAAGAAAGCTTTTTTTTTTTTAAGGCTGGGAAATCATCCTATGACTGCTCCCGCTCTGGGTGGAGCGGAAGGGAGTGTCAGACTCTTACTGACTAAAACCCATCCATGTTCCTTCCGTAGCCCTTTATGTTCCGGGGTAGCGGTAACCCTTTCGGACAATCCCGCTTACCCGGCAGGCTTGGCCCTGAGGGGCCCCTTCATATGCTGACATCTCTTTGAGGCGCGCGTGGAACATATACGCGCCGTACGGCACGGGTCTGGTGCTGATCGGACGGTGAGTCACCCATTACTCACCGTCCGCAGGCCCGCGCCTACGGTGGCCGGGAGTCGTCACGTGGCTCCCGACGACCGGGGCGTCTCCGGCGGCGGCTGGGACGGGAGGACCTTTCTCTCTCCCATCCCGCCACCTCCTTCGCGAGCATGACTTTTTCGCAGAAGGAGGTGACTGCCTCCCACTCCCTCTCGCCCCGGACCATGGCTTGCACCAGGGCTGGGCGCGAGAGGTCGCCGCCGCCGATCGCCTTTACGAGGACACGGCGGTGCTCCACCCAAGCGGGGCAGGTTTGCACCGTGTGCTCTACCGTGTCCTCTAGGCGATCCTCGCAGTGGTGACACCCGGGCGTTTCCTCCCGCCTGATGATGTGCAGGAACCTCCCGAAACATCCATGTCCGGTGAGGACCTGCGTCAGGCGGTAGGTGAGGGCGCCGTGACGCCTCTCTAGCCACTCCTCAAAGAGGGGCCTTACCGCCACTATCGTGCCCTGCGCTGGGTTGCGACAGTCGCTGATTCCAGGCCGCCATGAGATCGCGCCGGAGGTCCGTCCGCTCCGCCGCAATTTGCTGCGGAAACGGAGTTTCCCCCCGGCTAAGTACCTCCGCGCGCCACTCGTACAGGCGCGCGAGGACTATCGCCTCCAGATCCCACGGCGGCAGTCCGGCAAGGAGGCTTGCCGCCTCGCCCGAGATCGTGCGGTACCCCCGGATTAGCCGAATGGCTACCACCTTTTGGGGCGCGTTCAGATAGTGGGCGGCTCGCCGCCGCAATGAACGCGCCCACACCGGGGCCCCGTAAAGGGCCATGGACCGCACGACTCCCGCGTAAAGCCTCCGGCAGGAGGCGTTTGGCCCCCTCAAATTGGGCAAGAGCCGCTTGAAGGCGGCCCCAGTCCGTTCCAGCTTGGGGGCCAAACGTCGGAAATGCTCCACGAAATTCCATCGGCTGTCGAGGACCAGACCCAGGTATTTCATCGTGGTCTCGACGCCCATGATACTAAGAAAGTTGATCCATTGATTTACGAGCTACATAGATTTATTTTGAATTTCTTTCCCAGGCACCTCTTCGAACCGTAATGGTGGCGACCATTACGGTTGGAACCATTCGATGCGTTCCTGCCAGATTCACTGGTGATACAAGAAGATTGTCTTATTGCAAATGTGCATGTCCCAAACACCAATAAGAAAAACCTTTCAGTCGTAGTATATGTTCATGGGGGAGGTTTTGTAATAGGCTTCGGAGAAATGTTGAAAGCAACGCAGTTAATGGAGCGGAAAGATCTTATCATCGTTACATTTAACTATCGCGTGGGCGTTCATGGGTTCTTGTGTCTCGGCACCGAGGACGCACCAGGCAATGCTGGCATGAAGGACCAGGTAGCGCTGCTGCGCTGGGTACAAAAGAACATCGCAAGCTTCGGCGGTAACCCTGATGACGTCACCCTTGCAGGTTACAGTGCAGGATCTGCATCAGTAGATCTCTTAATGCTATCAAAGTCAGCCGAAGGATTGTTCCACAAAGTCATACCAGAAAGTGGTGGAAACCTTGCTGCATTTACAGTTCAGAGGGATCCTGTAGAGATAGCCAAATGGCTTGCCAAAAATCTTGATTTCACTAACGTTGACGATATCTATGCGCTAGGAGATTTCTATAAAACAGCTTCATTGAAGCTGTTGACTTCGGATCCATTTTTTGATAGAACTGATTCTACGTTTCTGTTTTCCCCGTGTGTGGAGCGTGATACAGGAGATGGCGCATTCCTGACAGAATCTCCTCTGAGTATATTAAAGAAAGGCAACTATAAAAAGCTGCCTGTGTTGTATGGGTTCGCTAAAATGGAAGGACTGATGCGGATTGATTTCTTTGATATTTGACAAGATGAATGAAAAGTTTTCTGATTTCTTGCCAGCTGACTTGAAGTTCAAATCTGAAGAAGAAAAAGAAGAAGTGGCCGATAAGATCAAAGAGTTCTATTTTGGCGACCAGCCAGTTAGCGAGGGCAACATTTTAGCATATGTTGATTTCTTTTCGGATGTCTTATTTACTTATCCCATGCTTTGGGCTACAAAACTGCAAGTGGAGGCTGGCAACGATCAAATTTATTTGTATGAATATGATTTTGGGGATGAGACTTTCCCCTTGGTACCACACACGAACATACGAGGTGTAAACCATTGTGCTCAAACCGCGGCACTGATGGATGGTTTCGCTGAGGCTTCAGACTTAAACGCCACCACAAAGTTCCAGAAAATGCAAAAGACAATCCGTGACATCTGGCACAACTTCATTAAAACCGGGTAAGTTAAATTTAGTTGCAGCGTATACTGTGTAGAGCGTGGAAGTACAATCGACAACGAAGGTTACACTTTCGGTGGCGCTTATCACTGATAATTGTTTAGCACAGTATGTTATAATCATTTGGAAATTATAGAATAGAGTGGCCCAGTGGTAACGGTAACGACTTACAAGATGCGAATCGTAGGTTCGAACCTAGACAGGCATTTCACTATGTGTAAATACTTTCATCACCACTGCTCTGAAAACGGTGAGGAAACCGGTCATGTCCTAAGACATAATTCGAAGACATGTGACATCTACCCACCTCCATTGGGCCCGTGTGGTACATTACGGCCTACTCCCTCTCACCAAGGGGAGGCAGGTCCGGCCCAGCAGTGGGAACACTATAGGCTGCTTATAAGTATATAAGTAAATAAATAAATATGTATTCAGAATTAAAATTAAAATCTTAGAAATAATTTAATAAGTATCTGGAAGTTAATTTGACTTATTAAGGTACTGTGGTTAAGCGGGATTGTCCGAAAGGGTTACCGCTACCCCGGAACATAAAGGGCTACGGAAGGAACATGGATGGGTTTTAGTCAGTAAGAGTCTGACACTCCCTTCCGCTCCACCCAGAGCGGGAGCAGTCATTGGATGATTTCCCAGCCTTAAAAAAAGGTACTGTGGTACTTTTCAGGAAGCCCGTGCCTGAAGGGTCGTCGTTCCCTGCGTGGCCAGCAGCAGGCGTGGACAGATCACCACACATGGGATTAGATGAGAAGCTGAAACTACGTGGGGTGCTCTTAGAAGAACGCACTCGCTTCTGGGATGGCATCTACCAGAGATACTACCGGGAAGCAGTAACGCCACCGAAACCACCGCTTAAATCACGCACTGAACTATAAAAACTATGAAACCCATCTCTTTTAGAATTAATACTACGCTAAAATTGTACAGATGCCAGCACATCAAGCTACCCCAATCTGTCAAATTTCTTTTATAGATTTTCAATTTTATTACATAAGTATAAGGTTCATGTTCAATTGGGAATATTTGACAGCATGGTATAGCTTGATATGCTGGCGTCTGTACATACAGATGTAGGTATCAACAAGCAGCAGTGATTTTGCAATGGAAAAAGTGATTTTTTGTCTATTGACTAGAATATAGAAGATAAATTTAAAAATATTACGATTATTACTAGGATCATAAATAAATATTAAATGTTGAACATTTTTCTATTTTATTTTGAACTATTTTGTTGTGTCTGATCACTTTCATCATCCTTTGACACTGCACTCCTCTGTTAAGCCTGAGGGTGCGGTTGACCGATCCTAAAAGGACGCCAGTTGAATAATAGGCTTGAGTAATGGTGCTGAATGAAAGGTCTACTTGAGGTGCTCTTGGAACATTATATGTTGGATCCTTTAGCTCCCATCAAAATGGTTGAGCTGAATGGTGCTAATCCATGCATCATGTTCATGAACGGGCGCCGTCAGTAGGGACTGGTAACCTCTTAGCTGCCACGGCTTTTTTAAAATTTAACTTAATTTTGAATTGTTTTTTTTTGATCTTGTAATTATGGACGCTTTTATTAAGTTCTGCATCGTTCTCACGTGTATATTTCAACATGAATGATGTAACCCAGTTTTTGTAAACATATTTTGATTTAAAAGAGTGTCCATGGAGTTTCTTGCCCGTTCTTCTCCATAGGTACCTACTGCTTCGGAATGGGCAACTAGCTTCATCTTTCCGACTGACCGACCCCTTGACAATTCAAAAGTGCCTGTAATTGGTTTATTTGAAATAAATGCTTTGAGTTTGAGTTTGAACAACAAAACCGCATCTGGGATGACGTCTATCAGATATAACTAAGTGTACCTGGTTGCAGTAGAATTGGTTCTCTGTTGCAGTACCACCAAAACCGTCACCATGTTTTTCCAATTCACAGACCGAACCACGTGTTGAATAAAAAAACACCTGTTATTACTAGTGATGCTAGTGATGATTACTAGTGATGTTGTGATTACTGGTGATGATTACTAGTGATTAAACTATTTGCCGACTAACCAACTAGCCGACTAATAGAATTGCCGAATAGCCGGCTTTCCCGAATAGTCGGCGACTAGTCGGCCCATCACTGGTTATTACTGGTTTATAAATGAACTAGCTTCCACCTGCGGCTTCGCCCGCGTAATATGTCGCCAAATTATACACATAAACCTTCCTCTTGAATCACTATTAAAAAAAACCGCATCAAAATCCGTTGCGTAGTTTGAAAGATTTAAGCATATAGCATAAGCATAGGGATATAGGGACAGAGAAAGCGACTTTGTTGTATACTACGTAGTGATAAACAAGAAGTATTTTTTATAATGTTTCAAATCATTTTTTTTTTACTCCTCAGTTTTTAAATAAGTCGGGCAGTAAAAAGTAGATAAAATAACAATAATATATAGTTCACGTGAAGCTTGTGAAGTGACCTATCAAACTGTGTAATTTTTATAGTGATTCCGTCACGTAATACAAAGTTATATCAATATTGAACTGTGGTGATAAAAAACTTAAATTTGAAAAGTGATTAACGAACTCCGACCCTGACCTAGGGCAACCCGCAGAGCGCTCGATACCTCCACAATATAAATATGAACAGTATGGAAACTAGGCTTATTTGTTGAAATAATTACCTACGCTCCACTGCAGCATTAGAATGTTTTTGAAAGTGAACTGTATTTATTAAAATATTTGTGTTCTCAAACAATCAAGTTGGAATTAGTTATTTCAACTCGATTGTTTTTTCGATTGTTTACTAATAACATTTAAATAGGTAATCTCATGGCTTCGGTTAATACCAGTAAAAGAAGATTGTTTATAACACGGAACAGTTTAAAATCAATACACAACAACTTGTGAGCTTTATCAATATGGCGTAACCTTTTATAAGTTTTGGAGTGAGCCGCAGAAAGACGAAAACGTTTCGCGCGATCCTTGTCGGAAGGGCACGCAGTAGACACCCGCCGCAAACGGCGCGCAGCATGGCGCATATTTGGCGCCGATGCCTGATTAACCCGGCGGCCGCCCACCGTACTGTGCGTTTCAACTAAGGATAGGATGACCTTGGCACCATATTGTGACAACAATTAAGTTTAACAAAAAAATACTTTATGCAAATTACTTATCTTGTTCATGTAATTTTTTATATTATGATTATTGTTTATCTAATATAGGGCCAAGGTCATCCTATTCTTAGTTAAAACGCAATCGCATAGTAGGTACCACGTGTTAACCCGAAAATGCGTGTGCATTAACCATTCGTCTTGACGCGGCACTCCCGACTGACAGCACCGCGACAACCGCTTATGGGTCTCGTCGATTCGCGTGTTTGTGTGAGTGTGCCGTTTCGAACATTAGTTCGTAGTTTCCGTACTGTTCATATTTATATTGTGATACCTCCCGCGCTAACCGCCACGGGCCCCGTTGTCGTCTGCATGACCTGCGTGTGATTCATCGCACAGCGCATATCTATCACGTATTTCGACGATCCGTGTAGTGCAGCTTTGGCGGAGTGTTTTGCGCAGCGACATAATATAACCGGGGTGGTCGCCAGTTCGTGTACCACGGATTGCATTTTTTTTTCTTCTGTTTTTTTTTTATTATTTTTTACTTTTTGCGAATCATGACTGGAAAAGCAGTACAGTGGGGTTGCTGCTCTAATAATACAGATTTAGATGGAGCATCTTTGAAATGCCCTCCCTGTGGAAAGTTTTACCATTACAGCTGTTTGCTCATTAAAGATCCGCCTAATGATGTAAGCGCTTGGAAATGTCAGACATGTCTGAGCTGCACGCCGAAAGCGTGCAAGGACGACTCAACTCCAGCACGAAATATCTCCATAGGTAGAGGTTCCAAAAGACAGGCTGTTGGTTCTCCCTCTCCTCCCACCATATTATTAAGTGATTTAGACGAGCTTCGCTGTGTTATTAAACAAGTAATTATAGAGGAATTTAAAGAGATGTTAGCTGTGTTTAATAACATTATTGTTAGCACTGTTAACCAAGAACTGGAGCCAGTAAAAAAGGAAATGCAAGAAATTGTTGAATCGGTCTCCTTTATGAATAACGCATTTGAAGACATAAGGAGGGAAGAGCAATCGTCAAGGGAAACAATGAAGAATTTGGAAATCAAGAATGCAGAGCTAATGACCACTGTCGATGACCTGAGCGAAAAACTTACCAACCTGGAGCAGCAGACCCGTTCCAATAATATCGAAGTGCAATGTGTGCCAGAGAATAAAAACGAAAACTTAGTCAGTACTGTTTCCCAACTAGCACGCGTCGTAAAATGTGAGATAAGTGAAAGAGACATATTAGATGGGATTCGTGACCAATCTCTTAACATCTTCCGGGACTACCTACAAAACCGAACGCAGTCAGTAAAAATACAAAATTACCTCAGTGGAGAAGCTCCAGTGACATTCGGCGTTCCCCAAGGCAGTGTGATTGGTCCAACCCTATTCCTTATTTATGTGAACCAGTTGTGTAATCTCAGTTTGGAAAATGGAAGAATCGTGGCATTTGCTGATGACACTGTCCTTACCTTCTCTGGCGCCTCTTGGGATGAAACCTTCGAATCCGCACAAAAAGGACTAAATACTGTACTGCAATGGCTCCAGGGACACACTCTTACAATCAACACAGACAAAACTAAATTTCTTACGTACAGCTTACGAAATTCCACTTAACCTCCGAATACGTACGCTCTAGTGGCGCACTCATGTTCACAGTCTGGCAATGCGACATATGTACGTGTCCAAGATTGGAACGCTGTCAAACTATAAAATATCTCGGTGTGACTCTCGATGATGGCTTGAGCTTCGCACCACATATAGACTTATTGACAAAAAGAATCCGTAAGCTTATTTTTGTCTTTAGTACTCTTCGCCAGATTGCTAAACCCCAAATTGTTAGGTGTACATACTTTGCTCTTTGTCAGTCTCTCTTATCGTACTGTATCAGCGTCTGGGGTGGTGCTCCCAAAACGGTACTTTTAAAGCTAGAACGAGCTCAGAGAGCCGTATTGAAAATTAGCACCTATCGGCCCATATTTTTCCCAACTGAAGAACTATATAGGAAATGTGAAGTCCTTACAGTCAGACAGTTATTTGTTTTACATACAGTACTTTATCAGCACCAAAGAACCTTCTATGAAACAATCACCACAAGACGCAAAGACAAGGTGTGTCAACCCTTCCGCTGTAATTATTCTTTTACTAGACAATTTCCCTGTTTCCAAGGTCCTCATCTCTACAACAATCTTAACAAAATACTGAACTTCTACTCTCTACCTAAAATATCACTTAAAAAGAATCTAAATACCTGGCTACTAACACTTAACTACAACAACACAGAAAGCCTACTGTTGTCTCAATACTGCTCCCCTTAAAACCCATCTTATCCCCATCACTACCATTACCCATAAATAAAGAAAAACACACACACACACACACACACATCATACACACACTCTCACCCACACATTCATCATTCACCCACTATGATACTCTCACACACATACTACATTAGGCTACTTAGTAAATATCCATTCTTTTTTTATTTTTCTTTTAAATAGTTTATTTGTTGGTTTATCTTTGTTTTATAATTGAACCAGCGCTTAATATACAAAAGGCATGTACCGATCAAAATTCAACTAAGAAGCACCAACTAAAGGGTCGGGCCCAGCATCTTTAACACAAGTTGCCTTGGCAACTTAGTAAGGGTGCTGGTGTCACCTCACAATTGTATAATTATTTTACTCGTATTGTATCTACCATGTACCAAATTTATTGTAAAATGTAAAACTTGATGCAAATAAATTATTATTATTATTATTTTTTTATTTATTCCATTAAGCCAAGGAGAACGGCTACAAATATGTCTGGGTCAGAAACGGTACAATATTTGTACGAAAAACCGAGAGAGCCGAAAAATCAAGAGCAAATATTCCCTTAGTAAAATTGTTTAGCAAGTAAGATTTTTTTGTTAATTATAGAGTTATTATTAGATTAATTCAATACAGGTTTCTTTGTACTTCAATTCATAAAATTCAAGGAAATTCTAATTTATTACCAAAATTGCAGAGGCTTGAGAACTAAAACGAATATGTTTTATTGTAATTTATGTAGAATGAATTACGATGTTGTGATATTAATTGAAACCTGGTTAAACAGTAATATCCTGAGGGTTAAGTTTGTTATATAACTTTTTGATGATCGGTATGAAGTCTACAGACGTGATAGGGAATCCACTGGGTTTCACTGCAATAAAGATGGGGGCGGAGTGTTAATTGCTGTTAAGAGAACTTACAATTCCGTGCGTATCGACCGCTGGCATAGCAGCTGTGAGGACCTCTGGGTCACAATAAATATAAGTAATTCTAGTCAAATTGCTTTCTGTGCTGTCTACTTGCCTCCACCGGTAACTCTTCTAACGCTTGATCATTTTATTGAACACTGCAACAGTGTGCTAGACTCTATAGATATGCCTGTCTGTATAGTGGGAGACTTTAACTTGGGTAAAATTAACTGGGACTCATTAGCATTGAACAATTCTCTTCCTAAAACTTGTCAAAACCTGCTGGATTTCATAAATGTTAATCAGTTGGTGCAGTATAATCTTATAAAAAATTGTTCAGGCCGTATTTTGGACTTAGTAATGTCTACAATGCCTGCATGTTCAGTAAGCGAGTCTATCTGTTCTCTTACCGGTCTTGATATACTGCATCCTCCCCTTGAAGTAACGTTTTCACTGGCGCGGGGTTGTAACTTGCCATACAACACTAACAGCAGACCCAACTTTTTTAAAGCAAATTATGCAGAAATTAATAAGTACCTATGTGAACTGAACTGGAATGAGCTTTTACAACAAACACATAATGCAAACGAAATGGTTACAACATTCTATAAACATTTACGTGACGCTATTACAAAATACGTACCTAACCGGAAGCCAAAGTATGGCCGATATCCACCATGGTTTGATAAAAGTTTAATTAAATGTCTAAAAGAAAAGAATAAGTTGAGGGTACGTTTTAGAAAATATAAAAATCCTATGGATGAAATGGAGCTTAAATTGATTTCTAAGCGGTGTGAAGGTTTTGCCACACAATTGTATAACGATTATGTAAGGAAACTAGAAAATGACATTAAGACTGACCCCAAACGTTTCTGGAGTTATATTAAAGCCAAACGCGGAGGGTCTAGTGCCTACCCGCTCACTATGACTGACGGACAGGTCGTAACTTCAGATGGCTCTGAAATTTGTGATCTTTTCGCTAACCACTTTTCAAGCGTGTACATATCTGACACTGATACAGAAAATAATAATCTTTCAAGTTTTCTACAAGCAATTTATAATAATAGTCAGGGCTTGGCTTTCTTAGAAATAGAACGTGAATGTCTACTTAACAAACTAAAATCAGTTGACATCAGAAAAGGAGCTGGTCTCGATGGCATTCCCCCGGTATTTATTCATAACTGTGCATTAGCTCTGGTGTCCCCTTTATTAATCATTTTCAATGCGTCTCTGGCCACGGGAACATTTCCATCAGAATGGAAAAGAGCTAAGGTAGTTCCCGTGTACAAGTCGGATAATAAAGACTCCATCAAAAACTACAGACCCATCTCAATTCTATCTACATTCGCCAAGATCTTTGAATCTTTTATATGCCCTCATATCCAGCAACATTTTAAAATGTACGTGAGCCACTGTCAACACGGGTTCGTAGCTTCAAGATCTACAGCTACGAACTTAGTAGCATTTACTGAGTTCCTAATTCAGACTGTTGACGATGGCAAACAACTAGATGTTATTTACACCGACTTTAGTAAAGCTTTCGATAAAATGCCCCATTCCATCCTATTAAAAAAGCTTGAAGCATACGGTATAGTCGGACCTTTATTAAAGTGGTTCAAGTCGTATCTTTCTGGGCGCGAGTTCTATGTCGTTGTTAACGGATATCAATCTACAACACGAATTATCACCTCTGGCGCTCCGCAAGGATCGCATTTGGCGCCAATACTTTTTTTGTATTCATCAACGACCTCCCCTTATGTCTGCAATTTTCCGAGCCATTTATGTACGCCGATGACCTAAAGTTGGCACGTAGAATTGAATCATCAAAAGATAGTGAGCTTCTGCAACACGACGTTAATCAAGTTATTGAATGGTGTCGAAATAATAAAATGCAGTTGAACTCAAAAAAATGTTATCATGCAAAATATACACGGAACATTAACTCCATCGAAACTGAGTGCTTTATAAACCAAGACAAGGTCCAACAAGTAGAAGTCATAAGGGACTTAGGAGTACTCTTCGATAGAAAAGTAAGTTTTGTACCCCACATCGAAAGTATAATTAAGAGAGCTTCCAAAATGGTAGGATTCATAATTCGTAATACTAAAGGTTTTCGCAAAGCTCGCACGAAAATATTGTTATACAATAGTCACGTGCGAAGTATTTTGGAGTATTCTAGCGTTGTATGGAGGCCTCACTTCGCCACCCATATTCTGAGGATTGAGCGAGTACAAAAGCGCTTTATGTGGCATCTAGCTTTTTGTGAAAGAAAACACAAGTCATTACCCTCATACAATTCCCGGCTGCAATATTTCAGAATGCAACCCTTATCCGCACGCAGAGATGTCGCAGATCTTTTATTTTTATTTAAACTGTTACGTAGCAAGATAGACTGTCCCGATTTACTTAACCTAATTCCATTTCGTGCGCCTACTAGATATCCTCGGAAAAGCATAACGCCTCTGTGCCCGCCATATCGAAGGTCTGTACTTGGTGCAAACTCTCCGATTCCTAGGTTATGCAAGATCCTCAATGGCTGTAGTGACTTGTTGGATATTCACCACGCTAGTGTAAGTGCAATTCATAAAGTAATTATATTAAACAATCATACGACACACTTGTAGGGATATTGCTGTTTACATTTTGATGTTTTTATTTTACACAGTATTTTATTTTTCTTAATTCGATAATCAAATCTATTATACTTAGTTAATTTTTAATTGTATAATTTGAAAGAATATTGTTTTGTTTATTGAATTCGGTTGTTTATTTTTGTTATGTTATATTATTATTATTTATTATTAATGTTTATCTTTTGTTGTTATGGAACTGGATATTTTATAGTTTTTACTTTACCACAGTTCAGAATTTTGATTGCTGTTGTATTAATTTCTTTTTAAATTTCAATGTAAGTACTTAATTTATTTTATTTTTGTCTAATTATTAATCTAATTTTTACATCAATTATTATTTAACTTTTATTTTGTTTACTCTTTTATAATCTAGCTTATTAATTTAATTTTCACATTTTGTTCATTTTTATTTAATAATTAATGTTTCTACCACTATTATTTGTGCTAGTGGTGTTAACCTTTAATTAATTGTTGCACCCGCAATTGTATCCTACTTTAAATAATAATCTGCTAATGTACTGGTGTAAACAGTTGTTGGTTAGCCTAAATAAATAAATAAATTTCTAGTTTGGAAAATAAACATTATTATGCGGTTAATAATATGTAAGAATCTCGAACCTTACAGACGAAACGGGCGGAATGCTACATTTTCCTTGTCAGCGTATGCCCGTTGGACTCCAAAAACTAAAAAAACGTAAAAGAACCTTGAGACGGATTTGATTTTTTTATTGTTAGACCGACGGACATGATTTAACCATAGTTTCTACTTTATAAAATTGATACTTCAATTATTTAAAGTTTTTTTTTATCTGTGTTGTTACCTGTTACCAACCGAATTTATGCACCGTCACTCTGACTAAGTAAAAAGATTAATTTAAAATCAGAAATAACTCAGTCAAGACTGGACAATGATTTCATCGCATTGGCCTATGCACACGGCGATTTATTTATGCGTCTTCGTGTGTTTTCTTACTTACTCAAAGAAATATGCACATAATATACGGGGTTATTTTTCAATGACCGGCCAAATTTTCACTGGGTGTTCTACCCATGAATGTGAACAACTTTCACTATAGGACCAACTCTGAAATCACGAAAAAAAAATCAGCTGTTTCCTACAAAATATCTATACCTACTCGACTAAAATGTATGAAACAGCTGATTTTTTTTTCGTGATTTCAGAGTTGGTCCCATAGTGAAAGTTGTTCATATTTATGGGTAGAACACCCTGCGAAAATTTGGCCGGTCATTGAAAAATAACCCGGTATTACGTTAGTGTGTAAAAAAATAGCAGAGTAATAGGACCTTAACCTTTTGAACGCCCCAGGGCATTAGCCGCACGCGCGTGCCCTCCACGCCAAGCTACACGTTTATTCCTTTTTGTTAGATCATGATTTTACCAATATCCATGGTGTCTTTTAATTTGTTTGTCATAAAAAACGAACGAGAGCTTCAATTATTAAAAATATATAAACATTCGTGTTATAGTGTTGTGCTGTCACATATTTGTTTCGCTGGCGCACAGGGCATGCGCTTGCTGTCACGTATATATGTAACAAAAGTTTAAATTAATCGATGAAAAACTAACATACCTACAGATACGGTTGAACAAAACGTTTCCTTTTCCCATACTTCTGCCGACATTGAGATGCTCACTGAAAACCGGTAGAGGTATTTGCAACCTATAAGTTGTCTAATAAAAGTATTTATTTAATATACTTTAAGCACTAAAATGTACAGAGGCAGACTTAATGCGGATTATCATTTGTATTGCAGCACCATTTCAATATCTATCGCTATAGAAACCGCGCTGTGCCGTGATACCATCTTGCCGCGTATTATAAAGCCAATTAATGGGTATGAATCAGTTGGCAAACGTAGCGATGGAGTGGCGGACGTGTGTGGTACTTTTGTGCGTGACGGCTGTTTTGGCTGACAAAGAATGGCGGGAAGTAAAAACTGCGCAAGGGACGGTGCGCGGGCGCAAGCACCCCAGCGAGGATCTGTACACTTTCTTCAACATACCCTACGCCACTGCGCCTGTGGGCCTAGACAAATATAAGGTATACGCATCGAATTAGAATTTTCATATTTTTTATAGAGGTAGGCGGTATGTAGTAGTGGTATCATTATTTTGTAGAGACAGAGTATAATTTTGCTTTTTTTGAAATGATCAATTTAATTTACAAGAAAAGAAAGATTGAATTGCAAAATATTTGGTATACCTATCAATCTTTTATTCTAAACTAGCTAACCTGGCCGACGACCTGTTCCAATAAATAGAAAAATCACATGAAAATAAACACTTTCAATTTCAGGAATTTTCCAATTTTCTGGGCAATATTACCATTTTTTCTTTGTCTATAAATATTATTCGAGTTTACAAACATTCACTAATAATAAAAACCTACTCGTAAATTAGTCCAACATGCTGATTCTTTGGCTAAAAAAATAGGCCAGCCCTCTGGTCACGTGACGTGAAGCGTCTAGCAGCCGCTTGGCGATGTGAAATGTTGATAGACTAGGTAATTAAGTTGAAAATTTATATAGGTATTAAAAACAACATCTTTTTGTTTCATACATAGTCAGCATATTAAAAAATATATTATTCATTATGTCAGCATATTTGCATCATCTTTTATGATTAACTGATTAATGTAGGTAAACGAGTTGGAGTTATGAATTTCTGCTAATCATGTTTTCCTTTGAACGAAATACTGCGTTATCATATCACACTATTCTATTAGTAGATAGATACAATAACAAAAAGAGTACAATTTATAATAGATAATGGTTGCCATCGTGATTAGCAATCCCATGCGCCACTGCTGTACGTGAAGTCAAGGGATCAATCCCCGAGGTGTAAAAATGATAATTATAAACAACCTCAGTAGTAGCTCGGACTATGAATTTGTTTGGTTTGTTTTCAATTGCATGCAGGTTAATATAAATACATATAACTGGTTAAATGTGGGTATACTATGTATGTACCACCTCTGTCTAACCCTTCGGGATAAAAAGGAGTGATAATACGTTGTGTCCTATATTACTCAACCTACCCATCAATTACTTAGAAGGTTAGGTTATTAATTTCAAGGTTTGCTTTTTTTTTGCAGCAAGATACACTGTAATATGGAGCTATGTTGCTAAAATCGGAAAATCACTTTTCTATACTAATATTATAAAGAGGAAAACTTTGTTTGTTTGGTTGTAATGAATAGGCTCAAAAACTACTGGACCGATTTTAAAAATTCTTTCACCGTTGGAAAGCTTAGTTTTCTAGGAGTAACATAGGCTACTTTTTATCCCAGGAAAAATAACGGGGCCCACGGGAAAGACCACGGGAGCGAAGCCGCGGGCAAAGTGCTAGTGTTTAATAATAAGGGTATTCATTTCATTAAAATGGTATTTACAATATATAATTTAACAGAAAACTAAAAACTTAAAAGAATATATTATGTACAAGTATTTGTAACTAATAACTAAAATATGGCGCCGAAAAACTCCTCCGCATCGCTGTCGACTGGTAATGTACCCAAGAGACTGGCGGTATTGCCACGTTGTATGGCATTGCTAAGCCTGTGGCCAAGGTAAAAGCCAGTCCTTATAATTACCTTAAATTGCTTGACGTGTTAAGCCATGTCACGCTATGTCAATGTAGCGTACTCTTTGGCTACGTTCGATCTCTTTAAGCCAGGTATCGTTAATTGAATAACATGCGTGGGGTAGCGTCGCTTGTTACATGTGTGTTTTGGTCTAGGTCGACACAATGTCATAACGAATGATTGCGTAATTCTTAAACTACTCCAATTCTCTCGGTGGCTTCCGGTCGATATACAAGCTGATATTGAATTCATGGTCAGTATTTTAAGGGGTAATTGTACTCATCAGTATGAACAACTTTTACTATGGAAATTGCTGTTTTCTCCGAGCGGGGTTTTTGTTTTGGCGAGTTATGCGAGCATAATGTATGAAACAGCAGATTTTTGTGTTCCCATAGTAAAAATTGTTTATAGTGATGAGTACGAGACCCACGACCACCCACCTACATATTGCCCACGAATTCAATTTCACCCTGTATAAGCCGTTCTATAATTCGATAAATTATACTCGACCTAAGACATCAGGTATACCCCTGATGTCTTAGGATGCAAATGGTTACTTGCTTTGATAGATAACAGTCGATACTTAGCTATGGCCTTAAGATGCAATTTTGTTCTGGTTTCCTTTTCATTCACGAATTAAGTATTGCGATTGAAAGCTTATAATTTGTTTAAGGACCATAAATAATTATACCAAATTCAAATGGATACGCAATATCTCAAACCCTCCTCCTTCCTCATCACTAGGTGTCAAAAGCCTTGCAAGATACAACTATTCATTGAATTTTTATTTTCAGGCACCTCTTCCACCGCCGGTTTGGTTGGAACCATACGACGCTGTCGATAAGGAAATACTATGTCCACAACCGGCATTTCCAGACTTGAGTACTTGGATACAAACAGCAAAAACAATAGAAAATTGTCTAATTGCAAACGTGTATGTGCCAAACACAAAAGAAAAAAATCTGTCGGTCGTAGTATATGTGCATGGAGGAGCATTTGTGCTTGGCTACGGTGAAATGTTTAAATATACACAACTAATGAAAACAAAAGATGTAATCATCGTTACGTTCAACTACCGCCTGGGCGTTCACGGGTTCCTCTGTCTCGGCACCGAGGACGCACCGGGCAATGCTGGCATGAAGGACCAGGTAGCGCTGCTGCGCTGGGTACAAAAAAACATCGCTAGCTTCGGCGGTAACCCTGATGACGTCACCCTTGCAGGTTACAGTGCAGGATCTGCATCAGTAGATCTCTTAATGCTATCAAAGTCAGCCGAAGGCTTGTTCCACAAAGTCATACCAGAAAGTGGTGGAAACCTTGCCGCATTTACAGTTCAGAGGGATCCTGTAGAGATAGCCAAAACGTATGCCAGAAAACTGAACTTCACAGATGTAGACGATATTTACGCTTTAGAACAGTTCTACAAGACAACTCCCATAGATTTGTTGACTTCAGATCCCTTATTAGATAGAACTGACTCTACTTTCATGTTTTCCCCATGTGTGGAGCGTGATACAGGAGATGGAGCATTCCTCACAGAACCTCCTCTGAGTATACTAAAGCAAGGCAACTTTAAAAAGTTGCCAGTGCTGTATGGTTTCGCTAAAATGGAGGGACTGTTGAGAATTGACTTCTTCGAGTTTTGGAAACATAAGATGAATGAAAAGTTTTCTGATTTCTTGCCACCTGACTTGAAGTTTGAGACTGAAGAAGAAAGAGAAAAAGTAGCTAATGAGATCAAAGAGTTCTATTTTGGCGATAACGCAGTCGGTGACGACAACATTTTAGGATATATTGATTTCTTTTCGGATGTCATATTTTCTTATCCTATGCTTACGGCTACGAAGCTGCAAGTGGAAGCTGGCAACAATCAAATTTATTTGTATGAGTATTCCTTTGTGGATGAGGATGTTCCGGTGGTGCCCCATACCAACATACGGGGTGCTAACCACTGTGCTCAGACAATGGCTGTGTCAGACGGTAAAAACATGACATGGATTGATGAGACTCAAGTGACTCCGGAGTTCAAGAACATGAAGAAGATAGTTCGTGAAATTTGGCACAACTTCATCAAAACAGGGTAAGTGGAACAACATACCTTTAGAAACTTAATTTAGTCTGGCATAAATCCCCTTGGGAAGTCTAAAGCTTCCTCTCTGTGAGAGAGGGTAGGCCGCAACCCACCACTCGGTCATACGGCATAAAACACTACTAATCTGGAAACCACATTAGCGTCGAGGTGTTCCCTTTTGGTTCAATCATGGATTGATAAAACCTGATACTCTCGGTAGAGTAGACTGTTAGTTACAAAGTGTCTCGTTAATTTTCAGGAAGCCCGTGCCTGAAGGGTCGTCGTTCCCTGCATGGCCAGCTGCAGGCGCGGACAGGTCACCGTACATGGTGCTGGATGAGAAGCTAGAACTACGTGGGGTGCTCTTGGAAGAACGCACTCGCTTCTGGGATGGCATCTACCAGAGATACTACCGGGAAGCAGTACCGCCACCACAACCACCACCCAAACCACATGTAGAATTATAAATTAAGTTCATGAAGTTTTTTATGTGTACCTGTTGTGTATCTATGTGTGTGTGTTTTGGAGGCAAAAAAATATAACAATTACTGTTATTTGAATACTAGGACTTCCATCGCGACTTCGTCCGCGTGGTTTTTTTTTTAAATATAGCCATTAATTAACGAATGTTACGAAGTAACTACGCCAGTAGTTCCAAAGATTGGGTCGTAACACAAAATCTTTTATCTACTTATAATATTATTATAGATAAAAAGAAAGTAGTACAGTAACCAGATTTGAGTTGATTTTTTGGATATAATAAAATCGGTTGTGATAACGACTGCATTTATTTGATAGAACCTCACAAAATTCCCAATTTTGTTTTCTGAAATATATTATTGAATGCTAGTTTAATTATAGTACCTCTCTCTGTGAACCTTAATATATATTTCTTTACGTTACACGTTCGTGTTTGGGTCACAGAAATCATAAGTGTACCAAATACGTACATACATTGCATATATCTCTCTAACGTTTAATTAAAGCAGGTGCTATCAAGTACATAGTAGCATGGCTTATGATTCGAAGAGTTTTCACCAGTGATTTCAGGATTAAGTTCTGCAACGAACACCGTCACATAGTAAAGAAAGTTTCTACTTCCTGTATGCAACATTGTTTTATTGTCAATACTTGTATGACCTTACCAAAATAGTATCTATCTTTTTAGCACCCTTCTATATTTTTAGTATCGTCTTAGTATCATTTACCTAGTCAACAATCGCATCTATCATGAGATTCGTTTAACAATATACCTAAAACGCAAATTATTTTTGTTTAAGACATCGATGGAATTACCAAAATCGTGCGGAAGTCAGTCCCAGTTGTCCTCCAGTGTAATTTTCTGTCGGTCCACTTAAAAAATTAGAGCTCATCAGGTGATATAGAGACGCACACATTTTTCAACGGTAGTTATGTATTACCAGAGAACTCTACACTGATCTTGAACTGATGCTCCTAGAACTTAGCAATCCAAGTCTTGAGTTTGGACTGAAGATGAATAATATATGTCGAATACCAATGTAATGTGCAACGAAGCACGCAGTCGCAACGAAAGAAGTATAAAAGTAGACGGTCTCACCGTCTACCAATACTTCATGTCGTGAAATACCTTTACTTGGGGCAAGTAGTCCGTTTCCAGGCGAGGCAAGCTAAAGAAGTCACAAAGCGAACGAAAAACTCCTGGAACAGCTACTGGCCCTTGAAGGAACTATTTATGGGTGAGTTGTCTATGGCACATAAACGCAGGCTCATGGATATGTGTATTCTTCCCGTCTTAACCTATGGTGCATAAACTTGGTCTTTGCCTGACATCCAGAAGTCCAAACTCAAGGTCTGCCAACGAGCAATGGAGCGCAGTATAGAGGCGTTATATATTAACGTATAGTGTTCGGACACAGGGTCAAAAAGCTGCCTAACTTAAATGGGACTGGGCAGGACATGGCTGCTGCATGTCACCAAACAGACTGTGTGCCCAAATAGCAGCCTGGTAATTGGTAGCCTGAGACAGTGATGCGGGGTCGCGGCAGACCACGTAGGAGATGGCGGGACGAGCTGGATAGATTCCGTCGAAGGAGGCCGCGCGGGCTCGCGAAAGTAGGAAGGAGTGAAGGGAAGCCTTTGCCCAAGAGTTGCGCAGCGTAGGTTAAATAATAAAAAAAGGTCTTCTTCTTTTGTCAGAGTTTTAATGCTGCCCTCTGACTTAGCATCACATACTGTTGAGAAATATCTCTCAGGCATGCCCGTTTCCTCACGATGTTTTCCTTCACCGATTTTAAAAAAAGGGTATATACCCGATAGTTGGTGTATTTGTGGAAAGAACATTTTATGCAGAATTTTCATTATCAAATCAGCTCACGATAATCAATAGTTGTCCTGGGTTCAATTCCCAGGTTGGGCAAAGTGTTATTGGGTATTGGTTCTGCCTATCAGTAGCAGCCCGGAGTCCATTTGTGACCAGTTAATGGCAAACCTATCTCATGGGAGTTATTCTTAACTGGCAAAATGTGGGTGTACTAGTACACCTTTGCTTAGCTCTTCGGGGAAATGTTATTATGGCGTACGTGATGTTATTATGACAAAAGCATAGGTATTTAATGGCCTACTAGCGGTTGTCCCGAATATCCAGGATAAAATGGAGCCGTCGACGTGCATTTGCCGACTATTTCTAATTATTTCTCTCTAATAGGTATTCAAGTATAAATCTTTATGTATGCACTTGTTTCTGTGACAAATAAACTTATTTTTCTTTCTTTCTATTATATTTTTTTCTTTCTTTGTATCACGTGGCCACTAGTTGGTACGTGGAAAAGTAAAAGACAAACAGTTACAGTTAAGCGGGATTGTCCGAAAGGGTTACCGCTACCCCGGAACATAAAGGGCTACGGAAGGAACATGGATGGGTTTTAGTCAGTAAGAGCCTGACACTCCCTTCCGCTCCACCCAGAGCGGGAGCAGTCATTTGATGATTTTCCAGCCTTAAAAAAAAACAGTTACAGTAGCTTTCGCATGAAGTATAGGTATACAACATAATAATATTGTAAAGACAGAAAGAGCGAATTTTGTGTATATATTAAGTGGAGAATAATGTCCGGAATCAAATCACATAGGATACTTTTTATCCTGGAAGTTCGTTCCCTTGGGATAATTTTCGACATCCACGCGAGCGAAGCCGCTGGAAGCAGCTAGTATGTACCTACCAGGCAAGTCTAGTTGTTTTTGGTGTGTTACTTCTCAGAACTTGAGCAGAACATTTTGTGAATCGATTTACATGACTTGACATGACTTTAAATTGGGCCCGAACGAATCCGGGGCGCGTCGCTAGTACTTAATAAATTACGGATGACTTTAATCTAACCTTTAGTTGACGAGAGAGATAATAATGGCTACGCCCGCCATTTAATATTATGAGTTAGTTTACAAACGTAGCGATGGATTGGCGGACGTGTGTGGTACTTTTGTGCGTGACGGCTGTTTTAGCGGACGACGAATGGCGGGAAGTGAGAATAGCGCAAGGGACGGTGCGCGGGCGCAAGCACCCTACCGCGGATCTGTACGCCTTCTACAGCATACCCTATGCTACAGCGCCTACGGGCGTAGACAAATTTAAGGTACAAGTTTTTTTTTTAAATCTTTATTTATTTTATAGAGGGTTTGATCAGACATGATCATGCCACCCTCATAGGCCTCACAAAGATAACTTATCTACGCTTAATGGCTAATTTAACTAAATTATAAATTGACTTAGTAAGGTACATGTTTATGGTATATTTTTATTAAAAATGTAAATAATTATGACATTTTTTATATCTTTGTTTTCCTATCTAAGTAGACTTGCGACTTGTCAACAATTTATGCAGCAATAGCATAAATAAGCACGGGGCTTCTCCCGTGTTGGCCTCTAAAATGATCCGTTGACCTGATTTAATACGTTTATTAGTAATGGGGTTAGTGTGGGTTCAAGGCCCAAATAATCAGTGTTATGATGTGAATATTGTTTAGTAAACACTATAAAACAAAACAAAACCATAGATACTATTTGAGTATCTAATGTTTTTTTAGTTTTTTAGTGTTCCGTACCCAAAAAGTGTCAAACGGAACCCTATTACCTACTAAGGCGATTAACACACCGCACCGCGCTCCGCCGCGGTAGGCGGTGAAGCGGATCTCATGTCGCATTGGTCTCTAAGAAATCCGTTGATGCCTAAAACACGTACAGTCACGAGCACCAATATGTAAACACTGAGCAACTTTAAAAAGTGATTTTCTCATTCTGCATTTGTTGTAATTTTCTGTTGTTATGGACATAGTATTTGGGAATCCATACTAATATGAAATAGGTTCAATTATCACAAACTTATCGTTATTCCACGAGAAAATCGCTTTTGAATGTTTCTTTTGAAAGTGTATACATATTGGTGCTCGTGACTGTACACCGCCCGACCGCGCGGTCGAGCGGTGCTCGTTTCTACCGCAAACTGCTCCTACCGCGCGGTCGAGCGGTGCCGTGTGTTAATCGCCAAAGCTTCTGCTGTCTGTCCATCCCTCTGTCTGACAGCAGCTATACGTAATTCATGAACCTTTATAGGTGCACCGTTGACATTTTCGACCCGTGCGGTTGTAATTAAAAAGTCAATGTGAAAAAAAAAGCAGGTAATAAGTTAAGAAAAATACTTGAACGTAGCATATTGTATGTACAAAAAAATTTATCGGATTAAAATGGCAGGTACAATGTAATGAATGTCCTGTGTCATTATTATCATTTGAGCACTTAATCGGAAAAAGGTTTTTGCCCTGTAGCAGGATAATAATAACAGTCGGTCGATTCTGCTATAATCTGAACGTGAAACCTTAAGTGAGGTGAGCTACTGGATGGGTAAAGAAGACTTTAATTTACAGGAAAGCGACGTCTCGTAAGGAAACCGTGATTAATCAATCATATTAAAATTATGGGCAATTTTGAAGCTAAGCCTTTTAATTGGGATAACTTTATAAGAAAAACTAATAAATGTCGTTACAATTTATTGAAATACGAATATTTATGTATTAGGATCAGGTTTCCCACTTCGTTTACTTACACAACAAACGTCTCGCCCTTGAGAGATTTCGAAATTGAAACTCAGTGCCTAGAAAACGTAGCTATATCTTCAAAGAATTATGTTACACGCTGGTTTAATACTGAACTTCCTTTTCAGGCCCCTCTTCCTCCGCCGGTTTGGCAGGAACCATTAGACGCTACCAACAAGGAATTGATATGTCCACAACCTACGTTCCCATATCTAGATCTCATGCCAAAAACCGTAGTTCAACTTGAAAATTGTCTGATTGCAAACGTGTATGTGCCGAACACGAGTGAGAAAAACCTCTCGGTCCTTGTGTATGTTCATGGAGGAGCTTTTATTATGGGCTATGGTGATATGATAAAACCAACACGCTATATGATGAAGACTAAAGATTTCATCGTGGTCACTTTTAACTATCGCCTAGGAGTTCATGGATTCCTTTGTCTCGGCACCGAGGACGCACCAGGCAATGCTGGCATGAAGGACCAGGTAGCGCTGCTGCGCTGGGTACAAAAGAACATTGCTAGCTTCGGCGGTAACCCTAATGACGTCACTCTTGCAGGTGGAAGTGCAGGTTCCGCATCAGTGGATCTACTCATGCTTTCTCCGTCAGCCGAAGGATTGTTTCAACGAGTGGTACCAGAAAGCGGTGGGAACCTTGCCGCATTTACAGTCCAGAGGGATCCTGTAGAGATTGCCAAAAAGTATGCCAGAGAATTAAACTTTACTAACGTAGACGATATTTATGCACTAGAAGAGTTCTACGCGACAGCACCTATGAAATTGTTGACTTCGGATCCATTTTTCGATAGAACTGACTCTACTTTCTTGTTTTCCCCGTGTGTGGAGCGTGATACAGGAGACGGAGCATTCCTGACAGAATCACCTCTGAGTATACTGAAGAAAGGTAACTATAAAAAGTTACCTGTGTTGTATGGATTCGCTAACATGGAAGGACTTTTGCGGGTAATGCTCTATGACTATTGGAAACCAAAGATGAATGAAAAGTTTTCTGATTTCTTGCCAGCTGACTTGAAGTTTGAATCTAATGAAGAAAGAGAAGAAATAGCTAACAAGATAAAGAAGTATTATTTCGGTGACAAGCCTATTGGTGATGACAACATTTTAGCTTACGTGGATTTCTTTTCAGATATCATATTTACTTACCCTATGCTCAGGGCTACAAAATTGCACGTGGAGGCTGGAAACAATCAAATTTATTTGTATGAATATAACTTTGTGGGTGATGACGATCCTGTGGTACCACACACAAACGTACGAGGAGCTAACCATTGCGCTCAATCGATGGCTGTGATGGATGGTGTAAATATGACACACGCAGACGACACTTTTGCATCCCCTAAGTATCTTAAAATGAAGAGTCTGATCCGTGAAATTTGGCATAACTTTCTTAAGACTGGGTGAGTATTAAGTATAGAAAAATAAGAAGTATATCTATTTAATTGACCCTCAGCCAGCTCAAATTAGAATCCCTTCAGTTAGTGTTGGCCGCGTTTATTCGAGTACCAAGTCAATTCAATTCAAGTTAACTTTATCAGTACTCACCGTAATTGTAGCGGTATTACATAATAAGTAATAACCTTTATTTGCCAAAAGAATGACAACCTTAAAATATTTTCTTGTTTTTTTTCCACCAGGAAACCAGTGCCTGAAGGGTCGTCGCTGCCTGCGTGGCCAGCAGCAGGCGCAAACAGGTCACCGTACATGGCGCTGGATGAGAAGCTGGAACTACGTGGGATGCTCTTGGAAGAGCGCACTCGCTTCTGGGATGATATCTATCAGAAATACTTCCGGGATGCAGTACCGCCACCATTACCGCCACCAAAAATACGACATGAATTATAAAAATGTTGTTAAATTCTTGTTGGTGTTTTTGTGTTAATAGAGTCGGTAATTGTAGGTTACTGTTTTTTTGAGTGAGTGAGTATTCAAGGTATTGTATGTTCAATACTTTGTGTGTTAGATAAAATATTGTTCATAATGAGTCGAGTGTTTTTTTTTTATCTAAGTACCTACCACGTCTTCACATACTACTGATGAACAATATGTTATGCACCGGAATGATTTACACGTAGGTTTACATAGTTCTTAAGTGAAAGAACAATTTATTCAACTCTACGAATACAAAATTTGTAGAGTTGAATAAATTGCTCTTTGCCTAATTATTTTATGCCGTTAGATAAGTGGTGTAATTTCAGGATGACTCTATTATGATTACGAGAGTCTATTATTATTGCGTAGTTTCCGTTAAAGGTCAGCAATTTAATATACATCATCACTAATGATCTCCTCCGGATCATTAGTAATTAGTTAATAGGGGATACCTTAGGGCACGATTCTAGGCCTTTTTCTGTTCATTAATGACATCTGTCTTGATGGCTGAGTAATTATTATGGTTGCATATTCCGAGGATTATGCATGACCAAATTTGTTCCGATTATGGTAAGTACACACGGCAGCACATCAAGTTACCCCACTTTGACCTTGAAGGCGCTATGAGCAACAACAGCGAGAATCGTACGAAAGAGATAAATAGCTTTTTATCCGTTCTTACTCGTAATGTTTCGTGCTGCAGTGCGATGTGAGTGTGTGTGTATGCGCGTCGTCGTAGTGTATAATAAGATACCTACTATGCGATTACAAATCGTCGCGTAACAGTTGAATACTTGAATCGAATCGAAAAAATGCGTATGCGCGCGCTTATAGGTAATTTTACATTAATCCTTCATTTTTACATATTTGTTGGATACATCTATACATATAATAAAACAGTAAAAAAACTGTGTCTGTACATTGAATATATTAAAAAAAAAATAATTGAGGGGGGTTTAGAAACAGTAATAGAGCACGAATCCAGAAAAAACATGTTGTCTGTTTGTCTGTATGTCTGTATGTCTGTTTGTCTGTATGTCTGTTTGTCTGTTTGTCTGTTTGTCTGTTTGTTTGTACACGCTAATCTTCGGAACTACTGGACGGATTGGAATGGTTTTTTTTTTGTTGTATAGGTATTAAGTCTGGGCAACATATAGGCTATAATTTATCTTGGAAACTTGAACACCTGATGCAGAACCGCAACAGACCAGCTAAACTATAAGAGATACAAAAATGATACCTTAGCAAAAATTGTTCCACGTGATTAGCATTTTCTGCTGAGAGAATAAATTTGAAGATCTGGAACACCTGATATGGAACTCCAAGAGCCCAGCTACACTGTAACATATATAGGAATACGTCTTAGCAAAAGTTGTTCAGCCTTATGAGCACTCTCTGTTGACTTATAAAAATCGAAGATCTGGAACACCTGTTGTGGTACTCCAAGAGCCTAGCTACACCATAACACATATAGGAATGACGTCTTAGCGAAAGTGGTTCAGCCTGATGAGCACTCTCTGTTGACGTATAAAAATTGAAGATCTGGAACACCTGTTGTGGAACTCCAAGAGCCTAGCTACACCATAACACATATAAGAATGACGTCTTAGCAAAAGTTGTTCAGCCTGATGAGCACTCTCTGTTGACGTATAAAAATTGAACATCTGGAACACCTGTTGTGGAACTCCAAGAGCCTAGCTACACCATAACACATATAGGAATAACGTCTTAGCACAAGTTGTTCAATCTGATAAGAACTCTCTGTTGACTTATAAAAATCGAAGATCTGGAACACCTGTTGTGGAACTCCAAGAGCCTAGCTACAACATAACACATAGGAATGACGTCGTCTTTGTTGTTCAATCTGATGGGCATTTCCTGTTGACTTATAAAAATCGAAGATCAGAAACATCTGATGTGGAAATCAAAGCTATCACTATAATTTTACTGTGTAATTATAAAATAACATAAACTGGGAGTACCTGCACGCGTTGAAGGCGGTAACAGTTTAGGACTGATTTTTGATGACGATGGTATATCATTGAAAATTTGACTCTACTGGCCAAAACTCCTATTTTTTTTTTTTTAATCGTATGAATATGCCTTCGGGCTTATGTTGTTTGAGTGTTTAATTTCCTTTTCCATTTATCTTCGTGACACGGTAGCCTACCCGGTAACGCAGGGAGCAGTCATTTTAATTTAGATTTTTATTGATCAGGTATCTTCACTATAAAACTATGACCATGCCTACAAAGAGGTCAAATCTTTCCCAATGTTCCAAGAGAGCTAAAAGATTGAGGATCATAAGATCCCAAGAATCTACCGAAGAGCGTCAGGAGAGACTTGATGCTGTTCGAGAACATTAGGCTGCAACTCGCTCCGTGGAAACCTCTTCGGGTCGCGAAGCACGCCTGCGTTCTCAGCGTATTCATTAGGTCTCTAGAGACCAGTGAATAATATGATGCGCGACTGACCGCTGATCGTGAACGTCATGTATTGTCTCGCGAGTCAGAGACGTTCACGGACAGAGAATTACGCTTGAGTTCCAAGCGTATCTACGCATCGACTTCTAGGTCTCTAGAGACAAGTGGGGCACGTGATGTGCGACTGACCGCTGATCGTGAACCTCATGTATTGTCTCGCGAGTCGGAGACGTTCACGGATAGAGAATTGTGCTTGAGTTCCAACCGTATCTATGCATTCTACTTCTAGGTCTCTAGAGACAAGTGGGGAATATAATAATGCGGTTACCAAAATGAAAACGATGACAAATGAACTGTATGTTTTGGTGGTTGTTGGAATGAAATAAAACTAAAGCTCAGTGTGATAAAAGATTTAAATGGGAAAAATTATAAAAAATAACATAAATGGCGACCCCGTTGTCGCTGGCATAAGCGACAGGGTCCGCGTACGAAGTCGCGGGCAGAAGCTAGTTTATTAATAAGGCATTACCTACTCTTAATTAGCGAAACTTCGCGCTCGTGATGAATATTGATGAGGCAGGTAACTAGGTATAATCTTCTCCCGTAGCTAAGTAACAACGGCCGCACGGGTCGATCCATCAGGTTAAGCTACGCTTGCCGGGGTTGGTCAGTCGATGGGTGACCATCTTTACATACCGAGACTCCTCCGTGCCTCGGAAAGCACGTTAAGCCGTTGGTCCCGGCCGTCATTAGCGGATCTTTGACAGTCGTTACGGGTCGTCACAAGCACGAAAGTCTGACAACTAGTCTTACCATACTTACCAAGAGGTATAGTATTACCGAGCTACTGGGTTGTGGAGGTCAGATAGGCAGTCGTTCCATGCAAAATACTGGTATTCAGCTGCATCCGGTTAGACTAGAAGCCGACTCCAACATAGTTGGGAAAAGGCTAGGCTGATTGAGGTAGGTATAATCTTATCTGATGTGAGAAAAGTATTTCTACGCAATTAAATGCAGAAAGCCATACTTAATAGGTATCACAGCAGTTGTTTACTTACCGCAATCGACTTAAAATTTAAAAACAATTTCGATACCCCATCACGAAAGTGTTTGAAGTTTACCCAATTCACTTTACCTACAAAAGCATCTTTTCAGTCCGCCGCCGTGTTTGAGACTATATCACCGTTTCGTCCGCGGCACGATCTTATCACAAATAATAAGGTTGAACTTAGTAACGTGAATTTTCTTGACAATGCAAAGTTTGCTGTTACAAATTCAACCTTATTGCGCTAGTAATAAGATACGATTTTAAAGGTTATGAATTTTAAAATGAAATTCTAGTATACTATTATCGACTTCATTAGAATAGGTGTATTTTATAAATGAGAATATGAGCTTGTTTGAACGCTTCATCATGGAATTTTGCATGTAACATGTCAGGAGTACAGAGAAGGATAAGTTGTGATAAGTTCTTAAGGTGGATGTTCCAGGGTAGCCCGCGAAATTCAAATTTTCTTAAGTTTTTTGCAATTTGCAGGCCAGTGATAGCTTGTATGTTGATGAACATTTGATTCGCGGCTGTAAGACGTATGTAGTTACAGAATTATAATCATCAAAATCATTAATACAACCCTCCGAGCTCATAAAGGTGTAAAAATGACTTTGACCTTGTAAAAACAACTTTTTACCAGGTCAAAGTCATTTTTTTTCACCTTAAGGGAACTCGGGTGAAGCAGCTTATTATTCAAAACTCGTAAGTGATTTTGTTTATTTACCTATTATGCTTTCACGTAGTGCAAGCGTAGCTAGCCGTCATGAGGGGCCCGCATCATCGGCGTCCGGCGAGCAGTTTTAAAGGCATGTGCAATATCAAAAAATACAGATACGCTATACTAGAAAGGTTTAGATAATTAAATAAAGGTAAACAATCTTGATGTGTCTTTTATCTTTTTTATTTTAAAACCACAGAACTTAAAAATAAAATGCAACTAAAAACTAAAGCAATTGAATCATTGCTTTAAGCACAAGTTTGTTTGTTTTTGTGTAAACCAAACGTCATTGCCTACACCTTTCTAGTATAGATAGATAGACGCGCGACCCGCGACGGGAGCGAGCCGGCTCGCTGCCACGGGCGGCTTGCTTACACATAAAGTTTATTATAATGCCTTGTCACTACTCGTATAAGTAAACTGCTCACCACGTCGCTGCCGGCTGTTGCCATTTCCATGTGAATCTACACAACTGATATTTGGATCCAGAAAAGGACATAGGATAGGTTCCTACAAGAACGCATGGGATAATTAGGTATCAAAATAAAATACGGAATAACAATCATATTATTTTTATTTTAAAACATGAATATGCCTGCTTACCTAAATACTTAACTAAATACCTACTAACTTAACATTAAATACCTTCTTACTCTAAATTAAAATTAGACAATAGAAATTCGAAATTTAATTTTTTACAAGCTTTTATTTAATACAAGGCCGCATGGCTGCCAAACTAAATTAAATGCTACCGCCAGACGAGAGTAAGCTTTTACCTAGATTAGTATAATTTGACTAGGCTTTCAGTTTAGACGTTTAGTGTTGGCACGGTTGGTGAGAAAAGAAGTATATTTCAATTTACAATATTATTTATAATATTATAAATCACGTTACTTGAAGAATTATCCATGCTAATATGATGCGAAAGTAACTGTCTGTCTGTTACGCCTTCGCGGCCAAACTGTGATGAAAATTATACCTGCATAATTTTTATCACAGTTTGGCCGCCGTTTAAAGCTTGGAGAAGGACATGGGAGGATGCCAGTTTATTATGACACAACATCAACGAACGACGTGTCTGACGTCTTTCCCAAATCAAACAATGGAAGAATAAGCGTTTAGGAAACAGTGGTTGGAAATACCTCAACAGATACCTTTATTTTGATAAATAAAATCATAACAATACTTATTATAATACACTTAGATACGTATTGTAAAACTGTGCTACTATTTCAAAGTTTAAGTTTGTGAAAATGGATGGATGGGTGTTTGCTTGAGTGAAGGGCATTATTTAGTGACGTAGAATCGGAGTTCCTCATCTAAAGCTAACTTTAGGCTACGACATTATACACCTTGCACTCAGTGTCTGAACCAGAGTGTCTGTTTGTAGGAACACTCATAAACTCTACGGATACCTACATCTTGCGACACCGAGTGTTTAAACGGTGTCAGACATTGAGTGTACGGCCTATTATAGTGTTGTAGAAGCGCAAGGGTAGCCCGCGAAATTCATATTTTCTTACGTTGCAATTTGCAGGTCAGTATCAGGTTGTGTGTTAAGGAGGATGCGCAGTGGTATCCCGCGAAATTATTATTTTTTGGGTTTTTGTAATCCGTGTCAGGTTGTATCTTGATCAAAATATGATCCGCGGAAATAAAACAATGTAATTACATAATTTTAACCATAAAATCATCAACACATCTCTAAAAGTTAATTTAGTTCCTGCAGATTCTTCGAACGAAAAAAATCTAATCAATTTGCTGGAAATCTGTTTTATTTGAATTTCGCGGCTACCACAGCGCATCCATCTTAAACAAAATATGATTCGCGGTCGTAAGTAATAATTCTTTACAGAATTAAAATCATCGACACAACTCGCTAAGTTCATTTTAATCACTTTGAATACTTAACTATTTCATGAAAAGTCAATCAAAGGGATTAAAATGAACTTAGCGGGATGTGTTAATGATTTTGAAGATTCTGTAAAGAATTATTTGTTACGGTCGCGAATCATATTTTGATCAAAACAACCTGACATTGACATACTAATTGCAAAAAATGTGAGAAAATTTGAATTCGCGGGTTACCTTAGCGCATCCGTTTTAAGACTAAGTTCGCTCGACTAAGCTCGGGTCTAATTAGCGATAAACAATATGCCATGACCTAAAAGAGCCTAAACTTGACCTCAGAAATAAGCAACAAGATCGGCCTTCCTGTTGATAAGAAAAATAACTACACGGGAGCCTAATGCGTTGCCAAAACAATACACATAATATTATTATATGACAAATAAAAAGTAACTTAAGGGGACTGCGCTAAGGTAGCCCGCGAAATTCAAATTTTCTTACTTACGTTTTTTGCAATTTGCAGGGAGTAGTATTTTGATTAAAATATCATTCGCGGCCGTAACTATAATGGCTTTACAGAATTATAATCATTACAATCATCAATACAACGCCATAAGTTAGAATTGACCTCAAATCTAGCGATTTCATGAAGTTTGAGGTCAGTTCTAACTTTATGGAGTTGTATTGTTGTAGTCTAATGATTATAATTCTGTAAAGCCATATTAGTTACGGCCGCGAATCATATTTTAATCAGCATACGACCTGACACTGACCTGCAAATTGCAAAAAATGCGTAAAAAAAATTGAACTTCGCGGGCTACCTTAGCGCATCCTCCTAAAATAAATTAAAATCTAAAATATTTAAACTGTAATAGAAGCAAAATTCGGTAATAATCTTTAAGTAGGTATATTAACTACTTCTACTAAAAAAAACCTAGATACTTAAAATATTATTAATATGTAATAAAAATATATGCTTATCAATATATATCTAGATGTAGGTATGTTTGAAATAAATAAGTATATTATTTAATATTTGGTCGGACCACCTTGCGCATCTAATACGGCATCCAGCCTGTCCTTCATGCCGGCCACCATGTTCCAGCAGGTGTCCGTGCCTCTGAAATGCTCCCGTGTAGTATGGGCTTCTCGCCGCAAGTTTTTGTTGTTGCGGATTTCTGAGGCATCCTAATAGGGAACCATGAGACCCCATAAATTCTCGATTGGGTTTAAGTCAGGGCTCTTTTCAGGCCATGGCAGGCAGATGACGTCATCCTGTGCCGAACCACTCTTGCGCCACTCTGCAGGTGTGTACGCGGCAGTTATCTTGGCACAAGTAAATAATGCCCTCTGGGTAGTGCAGGCGCACGGTGGGGATCATCACGTCGCGTAAAATTTCGACGTACTGATCCCCAGTCATGCGCCTGCTAACCTCCACTAGTTCACCCGGTCCCATGGAACTCATCCATCCCCAAAAATTTAAAGAAATTCTTCCACTTGCCCGATTTGGCAAAGTATTTATCTCCACATAGCGCTCATTGCTGTTGCGCCATAGTATTTTTCTTCCATCCATATCCGACCGGAAGCTTTTTTCGTCTACAAAAATTACTATATTGTTTGCCCAGTCAAAATTATAATATTCTAGGCAAAAACTTACTCTTGCCTCCTTATGTGCCTGATTCATTAGAATTTTCTTGACAGGACGGCAGCATTTTTTTCCGCCGGCCTTCAGGCGCCTTCTTACAGTATCCATAGAAATCTAAAACAAGAAAATGTTGTCAATTTCAATACTTACATATTATAATATCATTACTGACAAATTGTAACGGGCTAACCTAACTAAATGAGTATTTATTGCACATTATTACACAATTACTATAGGCAAAGATGTAATAATACTAAACTAGTTCCCTACAATAATCGTTAAGTTATTATTAAGTATTCCACACAAACATCACTGTCATGACAGGATTATACCCATCCCGAGAGAAGGCCTTGACCTTGCAATATTTCAACAAACAAAAAGTTAGTGCAAAATTATGCAGGTAGGTAACTTAAAATCCTACTACTGTATTGAATTAGGTTTAAAAGGTCTTATAATAACTAATTGGAATGAAAAAAAGTTCATCGAGTTTTATTTTGAGTATGTCTGGAGTAGGTACACCTAATTGCGACTTAGTCCACGTTCAATCGGACGTAAAAATATCACAGCGGGGTTTTATTGCGCACTGGATTTTAAAAACACACTCGGTGTTGAGCCTAGCATTGATACCTTTATCAACAAAACAACGAAACACAGTAGCGGGAACTCATTAGGAAAGAACAAGAGGAAGTTAACTACCACTTTTTTTCAATATTAGCCTAAATGTAATAAGTTTCGGTGAATTGGTCATCTTAGAATTTAAAAAGATAATTACAAAAAAATATTACTCACCGTTATGCCCGTCTGCCGACAAATATCAATAATCCACTCAATCTCAGCGCTATTATGCGCTGCCTCTCAATTTGCGTCAGCTGAGGCGCCATTTAAAAAAAAAAACAAATAATTTTTCACGCACTTTGCACGCAACCTAACACTTGCACGAATTTTAAGTGACTGACAGCGGCGGACGCGCAGAGTGGCGCGGAGGCGTGGCCTATTCCAAGTGCGACAAGATTTTATTGGCTACAAATTTTTAGAATGTGCGACCATTGGGTAATTTTAGAAACGCTTTAAAATCGACCAATCGTGCCAAGGACACTTTCTTTCTAACGTTTCATGCTGCGTCGTATTTATAGATATGTATAGGGTTTAGGTTGATGTGCTGCCGTCTGTACATAACTTGTATGGAAGTGAACAAACTAGTGCGTAGTCACGTGACATCCTGAGGGGCCTAGACAAGTGTCAATCGTTCCGTGTCGATTCGATTTCGAGAGTGGTTGATCGAACAATAATTCGTAGCGATTCGGATAGTTAGGAACGCCACTTGTGAACGCATTTGTATAAACAGTGATATCCTAGTGGTATGACCGTCCGACGGCCAAGTCTTAGATCTCGAGTTCGAACCGAAAACACCTCTGATTTTTCAGATTCATGTGCCTATTGTAAAATTATCACTTGCTAACAAAACGGTGAAGGAAACATCGTAAGGAAACCGGCATGTCTGAGAGATATTGCTCAACAGCATGTAACGCTAAACATAAAGGGCTAAGGAAGGAACATATTATGTAGATGGGCTTTAGTCAGTAAGAGTCTGACACTCCCTTCCGCTCCACCCAGAGCTGGAGAGGTCATATGATTTGATGATTCCCCAATCTCAAAAAAAAAGTTCTCTGATCAAATCGTTTGAAAGCTCTCCTCTACGCCGTGGACTGGGCGATGGCGCGTCATTGCCTGTACCCTCTGGACTTTACCCTCACTATGCTCGCCACCGACTTATAGTAAGCATTTAATGGCGGCCCGGTTCAGGTCAATGTTATCGTGATAACTTTTAAACTATTCGTCCAAATTGATTAGTGTAAACGACAAAGTTTATCTTTATTGACTACCCTATGTACTCTAAAATGTGCATTGTAATTAATGTATCCAATTTAAATATAATTACGGCTCACTATTTTGGTTATAATGGCTTCCACATAAAAGTTAGACATATGCTGTCGCGGACTTAAGAACTGTTTAAAGACAAACATTCCCTCAAAACATTACCTTCGTTTAACTCTAACGGTTTAGGCTACGCACGCCAAGTTAGCTCTTAGAGGGCAGAAACTTTGCCGGCTTACTCGATACTTATCATTATATTATGGCCAAATCACGAAAGTCTGAATAAATTGTAGCCCATGTGTTATTCTGATGTATAAGCTACATTATTGGAAAGTTTAATTGAAATCTGTGCAGCCGTTTTTGCCTGAAAAAGGAACAAACATCCATCCATCCATCCTCACAAACATTCGCATTTATGATATTATTATTATTATTATTATTATTCGTTTATTTATATTTTCATCTCTTATCTAATATATTTTTAAATATTTTTTTAATTAACAAAAAAAAAACATTTAAAAATATAAAAAATAGTGGTCCGCCGATGTCGGGAGCAGGGTCCAAGGCACCGGTGGTTAGGGTTGCAGAGACAAGAACCTCCTCACAATGCGAGCCGTATCGAGGAGTACTGCCTTCTGAATCTGGCTCTTGATCCAACCGCCTAACGAGAGCCTCGAAAGATGTTGGTCGAGGCTTTTGGCTATCAGGCCATTGGCTGTTACGACAATCGGTACAATGATAGCCGAGCTCACATTCCACATGTCAACAACCTCGTGTGCTAAGTCGAGATATTTTATTTGTTTCTCTTTCTCAGCTTTCACGAGGTTCTCGTCATGTGGAATGGTAACATCGACTATCATTGCAAGGCGCGCTAATCGATCTATCACTACTATATCAGGCTTATTGGCGACAATAGTCCTGTCAGTAATGATAGACCGATCCCAGTACAACGTGACATGGTCATTCTCAAGAACTGGGTCGGGCACATACTTGTAATACGGTACCTCAGAGTCTACAAGTTTATATTTCAAAGCAAGTTGCTGGTGAATAATCCTGGCCACTTGGTTATGCCTGTGCAAGTACTCGCCGTTAGCTAAACGAGAACAACCAGAGATAATATGTCTGATGGACTCACCTGGACGGTGGCATGCCCGACACACGTCAACCGTCCCGTCCTTCATAATATGTCTCCGATAGTTATTCGTCAAGATAACTTCGTCCATAATTGCACAGACGAAACCTTCAGTTTCCCCAAAAAGGTCACTAAAACGTAACCAGGACACGGACGCTAAGAAATCTACACCGGGCTCATGAAGAACCCGATAGAAGCGCCCGTGAAGCTCCTTGCCTTGCCATATCTCCTTGCGGTCATCGGTAGTCAGTACTGCAGGTTTGCGCCAGTTCTCTTTACCCATGGAAAGCGGGGTGAGGCCTATGTCCACTGCCACCACATCACGGTGCATACCCACGTCGGCTTTTAAAAAATAATCCCTGAGACTGCAAATCTCGCGATTGTGGAGGGTCTTTGCATTTAAAAAGCCTCGACCCCCGCACATCCGCGGGATGTACAGTCTCATCACCGATGATCGTGGGTGATGCATCCGGTTTGCGGTCAGCAGTGTACGGACCCTCCTATCCAAGGCGTCAAGTTCGGTCTGAGTCCATTTGAGTATGCCGAAAGAGTACATCAAAACCGGCATGACCCAACCGTTAAAGGCGCGCCTTGTTTCCGCCTGAAAGAAGACTAATCAAAACTTTCTTCAGGCGACCAAAGAAGCGCTCCTTCAACAATTGCTTCATGTCAGTAACATTGATACCCAACGCTTCCGACATACCCAAATACTTATAGCTTTCGGACGAGGAGAGGGATCTAAGGTGTATGGAATCCGAGAGTGGGATTCCCTCGGATTCCATAATCTCCCCTCGCTTTACATGCATGACTGCACATTTATCCGCACCAAATTCCATTCTGATGGCGCTACTAAAAGTTTCAGTTACCTTCAGTAACTCCATCAGTCGCAATTTGTTGGGGGCAAAGAGTTTTAAATCATCAATGTAGAACAGGTGAGATATGACCTGACCACCTCTCTTCAACCGATAACCTAGACTTGAATCCTTCTGCAGAGTGCTAAGAGGATTCAGGGCTAAGCAGAACCAAAGTGGACTCAAACTGTCGCCCTGAAATATTCCCCGTTTAATCCATATAGGCTCGTCATTCCCCTGGATCTGTAGACACCCTGGATAATGAAGAACCGTCCTCCATTGCCCCATACACGTCCCAAGGAAGATGCGTAGAGTTGCATCTATTTTGTACAACTCCAGCACTCTCTTCAGCCATGTATGTGGCACCGAGTCATAGGCTTTCTTATAATCTATCCAGCATGTCGACAGATCCTTATGGGATCGACGAACCTGTTGGTTGATGGCCATGTCAATGAGGAGTAGCTCCTTAGTACCACGGGACCCATTCCTACACCCATTTTGAGAGGCAGACATAATCGAATGACTTTCTATGTGCGTATTAATTTTCACTCTCAAAATGGATGTAAGTAGTTTATAGACCGTCGATAAACATGTGATCGGCCTATAATTCTTAGGTTCCGCGGGACTGCCAGACTTATGGAGGAGGTGGGTAACGCCTGTTGTTAAAAACTGTGGTAGCGACCCAGACTCTAAAGATGATTGGAACTGAGATGCCAGGCAAGTGTGTGAACTAACTAGCCATTTTAACCAGAAGTTGTGCAGTCCGTCCGGTCCCGGTGATTTCCAGTTCGGTAACGGACGGACTGCTCTGGCTACGTCTAACGGTGTTATTGAGACAGCTTCCATTTCTGGTATAGTTTCACACACTCGCTCGACATCCCGAATCCAGTCAGCTTCAGCGTGGCAGACGGGCACCGACCAGATGCTGCGCCAGAATGCACTCGTGGTAGCATCATCCGGGCGGCATACGTCTGTCAAATTTTGTTCAGGTCGCTCCCAAGCTCTATATACCCACCTTTCGTCACTCTGGAACATGCGATTTTGCTTGTATCGATCAACCCGCCTCTTATACCGCCGAATACGGCTCGCCCATGCACAAACTTTCTGCTTCAGGAAGTCGATGCGCTCTGTAACTCGGGACATGTATTCTAGAGGACTGATTCCAGTTCCCGAGAATGCCCGCCTTACAAAGCGCATCACTCGTGGTCGTGTATTACCCTCCCTGAAGCAGTATAATTTGCCAATGAGTACCCTGGCTCCATCGATACGACACTCGATCCTGTACTGCCAGGCTGGTACGACTGGTTTTGGTCGATTAGCTTCGTCACTGTTCGGGAACTTAACGTTAGCTAATCGACACGCCGCAACAGCCGCGCAATACAGGATCGAGTGTGTATCAACGAGATCCTCGCTGCTTTTGAAAAAAGCCTCAAGCTGCGAGTCCAAGGCACACACCAGCGCCTTATTTTGTTTATGCATAGGTAGGCGTGGTAATCGGGGTCTAAGTCCGGTCGGAATGGATCTATACTCGCGGAATGCATCCTCCAGAGCGCTCCTCAATCTGTCGTTGCACTGGCTACTTACTGTGGCAACCCTATCATCCTCCTCTTCAACACCATGATTGGACCGCGGTAGAACTACATCAGTTGTTGATGCTGGTACCGCGGTTTGTGTCGGAGTTGAGACGATAATATGGTTGCTCAATACCTCTGAGCGCAGCCTATCAAGTGCGGCATCGTCCAACCTATGATTTCGTTGGATGACACGCACTTGATCCGACAGTCGCTGGGCCGATACGTTGACGGATGGTTCAAGTACCTGAAACAGAGACAGCATCCTAACACGGTACGCAGTGAGGTTAGTTCCCCCCTCTGTAGCCCCGTAGTATGCGCGCATGACGTTCTCATTTATAGACTGAGTCCATTTCATGCGCTGCACACAACCACCGGTAGCGGGGACCCGGCTCGGGGCCGGTTGGCCCCTAAGTCCCAAGCTCTTCGGTGGCCGGCCTCTTCCCTGCCGACGTACAGGTGTTGGCGACGTCGGCGGGGAAAAATACTCGTCGCTCGAGCTCGACGCAGCTGCCGCGGTCGGTGTCACATCGCTCACGGTGAGGCTGGGAACCGACGGCGGTGAGGCGGAGCTGAGCGAAGAGTCCGGAGTTGGTGGGCGTGCGCGTCTCGATGCTGACCGAGTTAACATGTTTTCATTTGATTCATCGTTTCTTCCTCACCGTTTTTCCGCAAAGACTTGACAGATGTCAGGTCAATTTTTGATATTATATACGTAAAGTAAGATTATTAATTGCAGTCAGTAAAATGACAAGTGCAACTGTCACTGATACAAAAAAGGGTGACCCGCTACAATAGTGATGTTCGGCAATCGATAGACTTAGACATTAAGTCATGCTTTATTTTATTAAGTATCAAACCTTTTTTTTATTGTAAATATTTAATACATATTGTAATAAATAATATGATTTTAGAAATATGGACCTTACCAGCATATTAAAATTTCTCACTACAACATTATTACAAAAGCTGGGAAAAAAATGTATAAAGAGATTCAGAGGAATTAACACCAGAAAGTCGGGAAAATACAAGTAATTTTATACGTTTTTATTCATTACGGTTGTCATTGATTCCGACTCCGATTCTGAATCGGTATATTCAGAATCGGAATTAGTTACATTCATAATGAATGAATCCACATATTCATCTATGATGTGGTCGAGTTGACACATTTTGTCTTCGACTTTTATGGCATGGTTAATGCACTGTCTCCAATTTTCAGGCGTCACTTCCTTCAGGCCTTCTTCAAATATTTTTTTTACGTCTTTTATTTTAAAAATTTTATTGTTCCTGGCGACGTACCCCTTTGCTTGAGCCCAAATTAACTCTATTGGGTTGAGCTCAAGGTTTTGCTGCATTTTGATTCCATACATAATTATATGCATTGAGAACCGTTTGTTTCTCACTCACAACAAATGATCGACGCTTTCTTTTTGGAGGGAGACATCCCTCTTTAGAGATGGACGGTTGGGGATCCATCTCGAACACCAACGTAACAAAACTCAACAAAAAAAAAATTGGTTGCCTGTAAAGTCGGTATACGGGCGAAAGTTTTACGTGACAACGACTTTTTATGTCTGTCTCTCTCGCTCTTAGGCGGGCTAACCATGCCCGAGTGGAAGGGACGCGTGCCTCTCACTCGCTCTCATTGTGAGCGCATAACGTGAGCGGAGCGTAACGCAGTTTCTTGAAGTGACACCCGGCAAACCAATTTATAAGACGTTGTCACGTCAAAATAACAAGTTAAAAATAAACAAGAAATTGCAGAGGACACTAAACACTTCTGACACCGTCGGAATTCGGGAGCAGAATGAAAAATAAAATGGCGTCCATAGCGTGACAAGTTATGACCATAGTTCTTCCAATAACCAAATCAAATAATGTAATAGTATTTTATGTAATATTTAATTACCTACCGTGTATGTCTTCTGTTTAATTACCATAAATTACATATTTTTATTTATATAAACGCAATTTGACATTGAATTTTTTTTCAGAAATAATTTAGAGAGGGTTTTGGTGATTTTGCTTTGATTATGAGCCAATAGATTAAAGAAAAACTGCGTCTAAAATAATAAAATTAAGAAAACGATAAATATGAGACAGTTGTGATTATTATTATTATTATTAGTAGGAAGGATATTAGTAGGATTATATACAGTGTGTTAGATTAAACGAGGGACATAATATACTTTCAGGGGTTACTATACTCATGAAAATGAACAACTTTGACTATAGAACTATACCTGAAATCACGAAAAAAAAATCAGCTGTTCAGTAGCTTTATGTTCGCACAATTCGTCAAAATGTAAAGAACAGCCGATTTTTTTTTTCATGTTTCAGAGTTGGTCCTATGGACAAAGTTGTTGATTTTCATGAGTACTATACAATCTGAAAGTATGTCTTTTGTTTAACCAAACGCACTGGGCGCTGTCATCTCTTAGTGTTTTAATTTAAATTTTGAATAGTTTTTACATATTTTATATCGGATGCTTTTAACGTTCTGCATCGTTCTCATATGTATAATTTTCATATGAACTATGTAACCAATATTTTCTAACCATATTTTGTTTAAAAGAGTGTCCATGGAGTTTCTAGCCCGTTCTCCTCCATAGGTACCCACTGCTTTGGAATAGGCAACTAGCTTCATCTCTCTGACTGACCGACACCTTGATAATTCAAAAGTGCCTGTAATTGGTTTATTTGAAATAAATACTTTGAGTTTTGGGAGATTGAGTTTGAGTTTTGGGTTTGAAAACTGTATAGTGTGACAATTCAAAAGTGCCTGTAATTGGTTTATTTGAAATAAATACATACTTTGAGTTTTGGGAGATTGAGTTTGAGTTTTGAGTTTGAAAACTGTATAGTGTGACACTCTGAGATAATGTAGCTCCCAATTATTGAAAGAATTTTTGGAATCGGATCAGTAATTCCGAAGATAACCCCTTACATAAAATCATACAAACAAATACCTCTAAATAATAATATAGTAGGTATAGATAAGGGAATTAAGTGTTGTGTAAAATTGCAACTCATGTTTACACAACAATATTACTGAACCAAATCACATTGTAGGTATGCAATATTTTACAATTCTGTATAAACGTTCTATGTACTGACAATAATAGGATTGATCCTGCGTTTTTCATTGTAAAAAAAACTGCAAGCAGTTTCCCAAGGCCTTTTCCCAACTATGTTAAGGTCGGTTTCCAGTCTAACCGGATGCAGCTAAATACCAGTATTTTACATAGATCAACTGCCTATCTGACCTCCACAACCCAGTCAGTATCTGGGTCATTCGAGACCCCTTGGTAAGACTGGCTGTCAGACTTTCGGGTTTCTGACTACCCGAAACGAAGTCAAAGATCCTCGAATGACCGCCGGGACCATCGGCTTAAATGCTTTCCGAGGCACGGAGGAGTCTCGATATGTAAAGATGATCACCCATCCACGGACCAACCTGATGCCACGGACTAGCCTGATGATCGGTCTGTGCGGCTACTGAAAAATATTTAAAAGGTAGGCAACTATTGGAAAGGAATTCCTTGCCCATACTTTTCCAAACGAAACTACGTTTTGGAAGGGACAAGGAGAATGTTTTTTTTTTATTGTAGGTATCAAAAGAAGCGTGTGGGTGTCTAACGTTGACTTAAAGATGATTTACTTTAATCTAACTTGTGTAAAAAGGCACACTTTCAATACATGGAAATTATTTCAGGATGTTTAAGTAGGTACTTACTAAACATAACAAATACTGATAAGGGTTCTCGAAACGATCGAATGCAATTGTAATAATTAATTTTCAATAGCTTCAGTTGCAATTAGCAGACAGTTATTATGTAGCGTATCAATGTGTATCAATTACGTGAAAACGGTTGGCTCTCTAAGATAAATTATTTTACATCTTATAGATATGGTACCTAACTAACCAATTGATAGTTTTAATGTAGTTATTTACTTTTCTATTATTCTTTTGAAAATGTCAATTTTCGTCAACTTATGAAAAATTAAGTTTGGTTTGTTATTCCAAACAAACGATAAGTCAAAACGAGTTACTAATACTAATGAAATATAGAGAACATTGTGCATAAAGTACTACACAATACTATAAACCTAAAACATTACTAATAACTATTTACAAGTATATAACAGGAGGGAAACAAAATAAAATAAATCAAAGGGCATCAAAAAATTCGTCATGTGGACGAATTTTTTGATGCCCTTTGCGCTGTCAACAGGAAAAGTTCCCAAAAGGCTGGCAGCATTGCCACGTTGTATGGCAATGCTGATTCTTTGACCGAAAAATAGGCCAGCCCTCTGGTCTTGGCTCCACATCGCTGCCAATGCGGTGAAGTTGTCGACTGCCTCGGACACCATGGTCTATCCTGCAGTAAAAGCGCAGGCCGGTTAGCACGGCACGCCAGCATTAATGACATAATCCGTCGTGCTCTTGTCACCGCCGGGGTGCCAGCTGTTTTAGAACCCAAAGGCTTGGCACGCGACGATGGGAAGAGACCAGATGGAATGACACTAATGCCTTGGAAGGTAGGTAGGCCTTTGGTGTGGGATGCAACGTGTGTCGACACCCTTGCGCCATCCCATCTTCCTTGCACGGCGGGTTGTGCTGGGGCAGCCGCTGCAGGTGCAGAAAACCTCAAACGGCGCAAGTATAACAACCTTATTGGAAGTTATATATTCGAGCCGTTTGGGGTTGAAACACTAGGGCCATGGGGTCCGAGTACCCGTTTGGTTTGTTGAAATCTTTTTGAAATATTAAAATGCATTGTTTTATCAAAATTGTTTCCACTAAAAAACCTTACAAACCCATATTTTTTTAGAGTACTATGGGTACAACTCCGAAACAGGTACATAGCCGCAAAATAAGCTTAACGAAGAAAACCGAAATATAAGAGTGATTAGCCAGATAAAAAACGAAGCAATAATTAATTATTATTTTGGCGTTATCTTTGTTTTGTTCATTATAGGGAAACTATTACATAAATAAGTAGGTAATCAGTATTGTTAATGGCCATGCCTACAGACAGGTACGGATATCAAATCAGCTAACAAGGATGACATGATAGACTACATTTTATAATGTCATGCTTATTAGCATTAAAATTTTTGTGCAGTGGATATGATAAAATCTATAATATCCACATACATCTATCTATATACATATAATAAATTTGTAGAAAAGTGGTGTCTGTACAATAGAAATATATAAAAAAAAAGTAGCAGGGGTTGTTATTATATCGATGCCGAACCCGAAATTGTAATTAATTTTTTTTTTGTCTGTTTGTCTGTTTGTCTGTGTGTTTGTGCACGCTAATATCAGAAACGGCATATTCGATTTAGATACGGTTTTCACTAATATATTGTAGTAAGCTTCACTTAACATTTAGTGTTTATTTCATGCCAATCGGTTCATAAATAAAAAAGTTATGTCAATTTAAAGAATCACGGCAAACATTTGTTAAGGTTTTCTATCAGAGTACGTATACGCATCGCGTTATATAAAGCGCGCTGAGAGCCGCGCCGCTGTTACCCCCGATCCAGCTGTCCCTTGCTGTCCTCCCCCAGCGACGCCCTAAGCCGAGGTCCGTACCCCACAGGGGGTGCCCTTAGCGTGTAGTCGCTTAGTTTGTAAGTTTTTATTATCCCTGGCTGGAGGCTACAATTCTTTTGTGGTATCCACAGGCAAGTCCGGTTAAGCAGTATACAACCCTATGGCTGAGCTGCGAGATGCCATATTAAAAAAAAAAACACGCCGCTGCCATAAGGATTCAGTTATTCGTAGTGAACGCACGTATCCTGGAGAGTATAGGCGAATAGTTGCATTCGATTATTGCGATTCACTTGAATACTGACTGTTTGCATATTTCATTTATTTATATTTTAGGGTTTGTAGGTTAGGTTCTTTTTCTAAATTTTCCTTAAAATCTATCTATAATATAATGAAACAGTAAAAAAAAGTGTCTGTACATTGAATATATTAAAAAAATAATGATTGAATGGTTTAGAAACAGTAATAGAGCACGAATCCAAAAAAAAAATCGGTCTGTTTGTCTGTTTGTTTGTACACGCTAATATTCGGAACTACTAGACGGATTTGAATGTTTTTTTTTGTTGTGTAGGTATTAAGTCTGGGCAACAAATAGACTATTATTTATATTGGAAACTTGAACACCTGATGCAGAACCGCAACAGACCAGCTAAACTATAAGAGATACAAAAATAGTACCGTAGCAAAAATTGTTCCACGTGATGAGCATTTTCTGCTGAGAGAATAAATTTGAAGATCTGGAACACCTGATGTGGAACTCCAAGAGCCCAGCTACACTATAACAGAGTTGATACGACAGAGGGGCTTTCCTTCAAACAGCTCATAATAGGGACCATTTTCAATCTCTGTACCAAAAATTAATTAAATAGGAGCAGTAGTTTAGTCGCAAATGTTTTTTTTTAAGTTTTTGCCCCGTTTGAACACGATGTATCTTTCCTAACAGCGCTCCGGCGTGCACGCGTCGGTGCCGCTGCGTTACAAGGTCAGTTTTTATTTACAAAGGGTGGTTGCGTTTCACTCTGATTTGTAAGCTATTTAGTTTGTTTGAAAAAATAAAAACCTCATTTTTATTTATTTTTTATTTTTATACCGTACCGAGTTAATACTAAACACGTACAATATAACGTAGTGTAATTTAATGCCCCTCTGTCATATCAACTCTGTATAGGAATGACGTCTTAGCAAAAGTTGTCCAATCTGATGAGCACTTTCTGTTGACTTATAAAAATCGAAGATCTGGAACACCTGTTGTAGAACTCCAAGAGCCCAGCTACACTATAACACATAGGTATAGGAATGACGTCTTAGCAAAAGTTGTTCAGTCTGATGGTCATTTCCTATTGACTTATAAAAATCGAAGATCAGAAACATCTGATGTGGAAATCAAAGCTATCACTAATTTTACTGTATAATTATAAAATAACATAAGCTGGGAGTACTTCCACGCGGTGAAGGCGGTAACAGTTTAGGACTGATTTTCGCTGACGATGGTACAGACGCCAGCACATCAAGCTATAGCCCTAACTGTCAAATTTTCTCAATTAAAAATGAACCTTATGTCTTTGCAATAAAGTTGAAACCTTATCAAAGAAATTTGACTTGATGTGCTGGCCTCTGTACTTATATCATTAAACATTTGACTCTGCTGGCCAAAACTCCCATTTATTTTTTTATTTTACCAAATAAATATGCCTTCGGACTTATATTATTTGAGTGTTTAATTTCCTTTTCTATTTATCTTCGTGACACAGTAGCCTACCCGATAACGCCTGGGAGCAGTCCCTTAGATTTTAATTGATCACTTATATTCACAATAAAACTATAACCATGCCTAGAAAGAGGTCAAATCTTTCCCAATGTTCCAAAAGAGCTAAAAGATTGAAGATCATAAGATCCCAAGAATCTACCAAAGAGCGTCACGAGAGACTTGATGCTGTTTGAAAACATCCGGCTGCAACTCGCTCCGTGGAAACCTCTTCGGATCGCGAAGCACGCCTGCGTTCTCAGCGTATTTACGCATCTACATCCAGGTCTCTAGAGACCAGTGAAGAATATGATGCGCGACTGACCGCAGATCGTGCTAGTCATGCATTGCCTCGCGAATCGGAGACGTTCATGGATAGAGAATTACGCTTGAGTTCCAAGCGTATCTACGCATCGACTTCCAGGTCTCTAGAGACAAGTGGGGAACGTGATACGCGACTGACCGCTGATCGTGCAAGTCATGCATTGTCTCGCGAATCGGAGACGTTCACGGATAGAGAATTACGCTTGAGTTCCAAGCGTATCTACGCATCGACTTCCAGGTCTCTAGAGACAAGTGGGGAACGTGATGCGTGACTGACCGCTGATCGTGATTCAGATCTTCGATTTTGACGACCCCGTTGTCGCTGGCATAAGCAACAGGATACGCGTACGAAGTCGCGGGTAGAAGCTAGTAATTATAATAAAAACCTTTTTTTTTTAAGGCTGGGAATTCATCTAATGACTTCTCCCGCTCTGGTTGGAGCGGAAGGGAGTGTCAGACTTTTACTGACTAAAACCCATCCATGTTCCTTCCTTAGCCCTTTATGATCCGGGGTAGCGGTAACCCTTTCGGACAATCCCGCTTACCCGGCAGGCTTGGTCCTGAGGGGATAATAAAATCCTAACGAAGTGAAAACTGTACATTGAATGTTTTTTTAACCACGTTATCGCTATAAGATCTGGGAATGATTGTTATACCGAAAACATATTTATTGTCTCAATCTATGTTCTAACATCACGCAAATAAACCAAATGACAATACTACGAAGTTCAAAATGATGATACTAAACACAAGAAAATTAATAAACTTTACACAGTGCGCGCCAATTAATTCAAAATTAAAGCCTGCCTGAACGAAACCCATCTGGGGACAAATGTTAACAGCAAAATACCGGTGTTTTTTTTTTTCTTTTTTTAAGGCTGGGAAATCATCCAATGACTGCTCCCGCTCTGGGTGGAGCGGAAGGGATTGTCAGACTCTTACTGACTAAAACCCTTCCATGTTCCTTCCGTAGCCCTTTATGTTCCGGGGTAGCGGTAACCCTTTCGGACAATCCCGCTTAGTTCCATATATTGTGATATGACCCAAGCGTTTGACTACGTGGACCATACAATTTTGCGTAAGATATTGAAAGTTTATGAAATTCGAGGGACCATATTAAAATTGACAGTACCCAGCTATCATATTTAATCAATAGAAATCAATACGTGGTTTTGAAGCTAGGTCCAATAACTTAACCCAAAAGTGACATAAAATAAACGAACAATTATGTATGGTGTACCACAGGGGAGCGAGCTAGGTTCACCGTTTTATTCTAAGTAATTTAAAAAAAGGAACTAAGTATGTTTGTCAACTTATCACTATAAGTCGTATTCTTACAAATAAATAATAGAATATTCTTTATTAAGTACCCCATTAAAATTACAGATATACATTTAGAACATAAAGAATATTCTGTTCTAGATTGTGTTCAAACTTTGCAAAGATATTCCCTATAAGTCTAGTCAGGCTATTGGCTATAAATTTATTAAACTACTAGCTGCTAGCCGTGGCTTCACACGCGTGGATGATGGAAATGATCCCGAGGGAATGTAGTACCGGGATAAAAGTATCCTATCTGTTAATCCAGGTCATAAATTACCTCTGTGCCAAATTACATACCCGTTATGCCGTTTGAGCGTGAAGGACGGACAAACATACAAACTCACACAGGCACTCACAAACTTTCGCCTTTATAATAATAGTGTGATTTGCACTAGGGAATAAGCTATATTGCAATTTTTTCTGCGGTATATACAGTTTTAACCTTTTAAATGTTTCTATAAGGAGGATGGGTACATATAAGCTATAAATGAAACGACCTTAACCGTTGTAGCTACATGCAATACCTTTATCTACTCCCTCTGTTTTTGTTTGGTAGAAAAGATGTTTTTAAAAATGATACTACTTACTTACGAGTACCGCTGTATTTACTTTTATGTATCCGTATTTAAGAATGACGCTTGCTTTTATAAAAAGATTTAAGTAAACATTAGTCTGTTATGATAACCTTTGTATTCATGTCAATGAAGCTCAGCATTTTAGCAGTGTATGTATTTGGACTGAATTACAGTATTGACCTGAGGCTTAGTATTTATTTTTCCTTCAGACATTAAGATTTACAACGCGTTAAAGGGTTATAATATCCATGGTAGTAATTACACAATCGTATATCAAATGCAAAAATGATATTTCATCAGAGCAATGCGGCTTGTACGCTCATTTCGACCTGGAATGCGAGGCACAGTGCAATGCTCAATATGTTTAGATAGGCGCTACGCTTTTAAAAGCAAATGTGATATGATAGTACATTGTATTAGGCAGTCAGCATGCCACACAACTACGGCGACTTGGCAACATTGTCCTTGACTTCTTTGAACATGACAGAATAATCGGATAAAAGACTTCACTTCTGCTGATGTTCATCGATATGTTTATCGATACCCATTATAATCATAAATTCTTTAACATGGGTGCCCTTTGTAAAATGAAAGTAACAGGTACTAATAAACTGGACCAACGAGCGGGCCGTAGAGGCCGTTGAAATCAGTGCCCTTAGTGGAATACCTCTGTGCATAGGTTGACCAGGCATTGGGATTGACCAGCATTTGTTTTTTTTTTAATAATATTATTGCAGCTAATAATTACTGAACAGTCTGTTTTGCTATCAGCATCATCACCAACCGGCATAAACCTATAGCAATCTACTTCTGAACATAGGCCCCTCCAATGTCACCTCCTTCTGCGAAAAAGTCATGCTCGCGAAGGAGGTGGCGGGATGGGAGAGAGAAAGGTCCACCCGTCCCAGCCGCCGCAGGAGACGCCCCGGGCGTCGGGAGCCACGTGACGACTCCCGGCCACCGTAGGCGCGGGCCTGCGGACGGTGAGTAATGGGTGACTCACCGTCCGATCAGCACCAGACCCGTGTTGTACGGCGCGTATATGTTCCACGCGCGCCTCAAAGAGATGTCAGCATATGAAGGGGCTCCCCAGGGCCAAGCCTGCCGGGTAAGCGGGATTGTCCGAAAGGGTTACCGCTACCCCGGAACATAAAGGGCTACGGAAGGAACATGGATGGGTTTTAGTCAGTAAGAGTCTGACACTCCCTTCCGCTCCACCCAGAGCGGGAGCAGTCATTGGATGATTTCCCAGCCTTAAAAAAAAAAAAAAAAAAAAAAGTCCCCTCCAATAGCACGCCATTCAGCTCGATTCTCGGCAACTCTCATCCAGCTGCTGCTATCCTGAGAAAATCGGCGCTCCACCTAGCCAGAGGGCGTCCGACTTTACGCGGTCTCAAGAACACGTCTACCCGGTTATCGGTGCTATGCTGTAAATATTTTTTTCACCTCACAGGCTCGGAAAGAGTCTGTTTGTCATTCGAAATCTGAGCCCAAAATTGCAGCGTGGCAAGAGTTTTTAAAATTCGAACCTTTCTATTTAATAATTCTCTATACTGCCAGTCACCTGAAAATGCATGAGACGGTCTAAAATATAATATTAAATCACATAGAAATAATACCGCTCACCTTAAAAACTTCCATCACAGTACAGAAATCAAATAATTAATAAATTGGAATTAATGTTAACAAGTCTTCCATTTGATGAGAGAGCATCTTCCAATAAGATGATTACCAGAGATCGGAATTAGATAGAGTTATTTATGTACTTGCATCGAAATGTTGATATGGATCTTCCCGGGATTTATAATACAATCCCGTGTGGCCAACAATATTACAAATAAATAATAATAAAAACCTCAGAAATAGATAAGACATATAAAACAAAGAAACAAAGAGAACATACAATTTTAATTAGTATTTTCATGAATTCACAATAAAAAAAAATTGTATTTACGTTGCCCCGCACTAGGTTTTTTTCCTGTAACGTGGACGCGTTGAAATTGTGTAAACGTAAATAACTTTTTTATTTAATAAATCACGGGATTTATCTGGTATTTATAATTAATCCCGGGATTTGAGGCATATCCACTTTACTCTTTCACTGTATGAAATCAGTGTAAGTACATAAATCTCTACCTAATTGCGACCTCTGATGATTACTTAAGCGCTAACTAGTATCATCGTCTGCATCACGCTTTTGATTATGAGCGGAGGTGGAGGTGAGAGGGGTAAATAGGGTAATGCAGCGTAGTACAATAGGTACTCAATAATATCGGCGGCATTCGTCCGACAAATGAGGAGAGGTGTCGCGTCTATGATTTCTTGTTCCATGCTCACACCCAATACAACTCGACACTATTTATACGTGTCACACAATTCAACGGAACTAGATTAAACCGCAGTGATGATGTTGAGGTTGTGTCTGCTTGTTTTATGTGTGACGACTGTTCTGGGCCACACCGAATGGCTGGAAGTGAGAACTGCGCAGGGGCCGGTGCGAGGGCGAAAAGAACCCAGTGGAGATCTATATGCCTTCTATAATATACCTTACGCCACTACGCCTATGGGCGAAAATAAATTCAAGGTATTTACCTATTCATTTTATATTACATACATTCTTTATTGATTCGTAAGAAGGCAAAAATATTGAGATAAAAGTACCGATTAATTTCGCCGTAACATTTGCCATACTGTATTGTTAAAGTACAACAAGTTCATTATAAAGTTTATTAACCCTTTAAAACAACATCGATGACTAAATGTTCAAGATCTCCGAATTCCACGCTGTGTGCACAGGAAATTTTAACTGACTAATACTCGTAATCAACGCACAGCCTAACCGCTGGTTTTAGAGATTTGTATTGGAATAAAAAACAACACCACTTTTTATTTTTAATTACTAGCCCATATGTATAAATCCTTTTCTGTTCCCAGGCACCTCTTCCGCCACCAGTATGGTCGGAACCATACGACGCAATCGATGAAGTTATTGCATGTCCGCAAAACAACTATGGAATTGATCAATGGCCAGATTCCATACATATTCAAGAGGATTGCCTCAAAGCTAATGTGTTTGTGCCAGTCACAAATGAAAAAAATCTATCAGTTCTCGTGTATGTCCACGGAGGAGGGTTCGTAATGGGTTATAGTAGAATGATTCGCGGAACACAGTTAATGAAGAGAAAAGACATTATCATAGTTACGTTTAACTACCGTCTCGGCATTCATGGGTTCCTTTGTCTCGGCACCGACGACGTACCAGGCAATGCTGGTATGAAGGATCAGGTGGCACTGCTGCGCTGGGTGCAAGAGAACATCGCCAGCTTTGGGGGTAATCCTGATGACGTCACTCTTGGAGGCAATAGTGCAGGTTCTGCGTCAGTGGATCTAATAATGCTTTCTAAGGCAGCAGAAGGATTGTTCCATCGAGTTATACCTGAAAGCGGTGGAAACCTGGCCGCATTTACAGTTCAGAGAAATCCTCTTGAAATTGCCCAAGATTATGCAAGAAACCTTAACTTCACCAATGTAAATGATGTTTACGCATTAGAAGCGTTCTATAAGACAGCTCCATGGGAATTGTTGACTGCAGATTCATTTTTCGATAGAACTGATTCGACTTTCTTGTTTTCACCGTGTGTGGAGCGTGATACAGGAGACGGAGCATTCTTGACAGAATCTCCTCTGAGTATATTAGAGAAAGGTAACTACAAAAAATTACCTGTGTTGTATGGATTCGCTAACATGGAAGGACTTTTGCGCATAGTGCATTTTGACTATTGGAAACCAAAGATGAATGAAAAGTTTTCTGATTTCTTGCCACCTGATTTACACTTTGAATCAGATGAAGAAAGAGAAAGTGTAGCCGATATGATTAAGAGATTTTATTTCGGTGATAATCCTGTTAGCAATGATAACATTTTGGGATATATCGACTTCTTTTCCGATTTATTATTTACTTATCCAATCCTACGGGCTGCAAAGCTGTATGCCGAGGCTGGCAACAATCAAGTGTATTTGTATGAATATTCCTTTGTGGACGAGAACGTTCCCGTGGTACCTCACACTGACGTGCGCGGTGCTGATCACTGCGCTCAGTCGTCAGCTTGGATGGATGGTAAAGATGAGAGTCTCTCGACTCCAGAATATCAAAAAATGAGAGAGATAATGCGTGAAATTTGGCACAACTTTATTAAAACTGGGTAAGCATAAAGTTTTGAATTTGCCAAGTGTATATTTTTCCAATCAAAAATTTACCAGTTTGACGCTAAATGAAAAATGCAATGTCTCAAGGTTAATTTTATTAAATAGCTTAATATTGAACATTTCAGGAAAACGGTGCCTGAAGGGTCATCGCTGCCTGCGTGGCCAGCAGCAGGCGCTGACAGGTCACCGTACATGGTGCTGCATGAGAAGCTAGAACTACGTGGGGTGCTGCTGGAAGAACGTACTCGTTTCTGGGAAGATATCTACCAGAGATACTACCGGGATGCAGCGCCTCCACCAGAACCGTCACCGTAGTGTATCTACCTGTTTTTGTATCAAGAGCCCAGGGGATGCACGCCGAATTTTGAGCTCCTTGGATCAATTTAACACCTTTGTCTTTTTACACAACGTTAAGGATTTGGATGTGGAGTATATATAAATGTAATTTGAATTGATACTTGGCACTAAAAAAACGTAGAATTGTTCTACAATGTCATGATTTAAAAAAAATGTTGTTCCATAGAGCATTATGAATAGAAAATTAAAACGAAGTTTATGTTTTTATTGGATTACCCATTTGACTGCCGAAGCGTGGATGCCCACGAGTCACAAGTTTTGTTTAATTGTGTCTGTAAGTACGGCTTACCTGGTGTTAATGAACGCCTGGTGCGTTCTTGCACATATCTATTCGTATTACACTGAACTGACGGTGTTTTTTTATAGATAATAATCTATAAAAAAAACAAAGAAAAAAAGATACCTGACAAACTAAACACTTATACATATAATTATATTTATAGCACACGAAATTTCTCATCAACCATAACCTAACTCATAACCTAACTTAACCAAAATATAATTATGCATTTTATAAGATAGGGAGAGAGGCCTAAACTTATAATAATAATAATAATAATCTTTATTTATCCAAAAACATACAGAGTTTGAAATACAGTTTTGATATTTGGTTTAGAGAAACATTTATAGTTTATGTTGCAAAATCTGTACAGAATAGTATTCTCTACCTCTTAGGCTAGGGTATACCTGTATTATAAGAGGTAGTTTTACGGTCAATATCAACAAAAACTTATATCTTAAGTGGACTGTGTCATTCTACTGTATGGTATAAAAGAGTAGAATTGTATGCTTATGAGTGGTGTTTGTGTGTGTGTAGGTGTGGGTGGCAGGGTGTATGTGTAGGTGTGTGTGTATTATACAAGATAGGTGAGTAAAGACTCCGTGTAAGAGTAATGATTGAGGAGCAGCCACTCCGTTACTTTAGATTTTAGTGCATGTGAGTTTAGATTTGTAATATTGAGATGTTTGTTAATGTTTTTATAGATATGTGTACTTAGTATATAATACTGATGTTTGGCGAAGGTAGTTTTATGTTGTATATTTGGTGGAACGTACGTGCGTTTGTTTGTAAGATGAGGAGGAAGGGGCCTGCGTGCTTTCTAAGGGTGAATTTAAGCACATTAAGCTGACGGACCGTAAGTACTTTACAGTCAGAGAAGAGTTCAGTTGTTGGATACCGGTAACTTATGTTTTCAATGTAAGTTCTACGAAACAACAACAAAATGTTAAAAAAAAGAAGCACTAAAATATCAATTGTTGGGAATCGAACTTAGGTTTGCAAAGCAGTCCTGGAACCTTAAATCAATAGATTTAAGCAACTATAAAAATAGCAAATATGCTATTTTTATAGTTGACTAAAATATGAGGATGATGCGTGTGAGGATTATGTGCATGAGGAGGACCATGCAATGTTAAGATGATGTATGGACGCGTCGTCCATAGGAGGACGACGCGTGTGAGTCCGCATCGTCCTCAGATGTATCATGCATATGAGGACGATGCGGATGAGGAGAACGATGCGTTTGAGGATGAAGCGTGTGAGGATCATGTGGATGATGATGAAAATGCGTATGAGGAGGAGGAGGACCATGCGTGTGAGGATGATGTGGATGAAGAGGACGATGCGATTAAGGATTTTTTATGATGATTTACCGCTGCCGATATTTATACAATGTCACCCATGGGCATGTAACCGCCCGTAATTTTCTGAATATTCATGAAAAATTTACAATAATTTTCCTCAAAAGGGGGGGTCTATCTTTAATATTTTTCATGTTATTATATTTTTGTTTTTTAATCGCGATTGAGAACTTGCTTTACAGTTTTTGCCATATCTCCGATGTTATTGACCCAATTTGAGTTCTGTTTATTATTCCTAAAAGCGTTTGAGTTATTTTACCGGATTAAATAACATTTTTCATTCATATTTGTCGATTGTGATAAAAAAACGGATGTGAAGACATTTTTTTCCAAATAATAATAGCGCACCGTGAATACTTAGGTGAAGTTAGCTTGTAGTGAACTGTCAATCGTGTCTTTCCCGAGCACGCGGTGGAATGGGAATTCACTTAACCCGATTTCGATTTTCACTGTGAGATAAACTTATTTATTTATTTATTGAAAATAGGTACACCAACAGCATGTATATAGTACATTAAATATAATATTTTACAGGTATGGTTCTTATATATATACCAATTATAGGTGTACACGACATTCTCTTAAAAAAAACAACATAGTTTACTATGTAAAAATTAAATGTGAATAAAAATTTAAAACAAAACGAGATAAATTGGACAGCTCAGACCAAAGACTAAAATAAGAGTGAATAAAAGAAAAAAAAATTGAAATGCTTAAATAAAGTATAAAGTAAGTAAGTATATAGTAGTAAATGTAAAATAAAATAAGCTTATCTAGGTGATGTACATTGGCCATTTAAATGTTTATTTAAATGATTGCGCAAGAGAAACCGGCTGAGCTCCGTAAAGATATAGCGTGAGGCTAATAATTTAAAAGGTTAAATTCGTAAATATACCTACTATGCAATCTATAACTGCAATATTCTACCCTTTTTTCTCACAGCATTCAAATTCATTCATAAAAGGAATTAAAATGTATGTAATTATTGTAGTAAATGACATAAATTATCGCTCTGGTGCTTTTAGTTGTGTTAGTTTTGCTTAGATTTCCGGCAAACAAATGGCGAGCGATTAGAGTGGCCTATTCCAGTGAACTACTGTAGGCTGATGACGATGAGGACCTAATGTCAGTGACTGAATACAAACTGGGATTTAAAATAATAGTCCTATTGGAATTCCACAAGGTAGCATTTTGGGCCCTTCTTTATTTTTAATCTATGTAAATGAAATTTGCAGTCTGTCCCTTCAATATGGTGTCATAATGTCTTATGCGCATGACACCGCTCTTCTGCTTTCGTCTAAATCAAGAGCTGAGATGGACCTCAGCTCTATAAAGTATGTTCCAATAGTTTTTAAATTGCATCTCATTGTTTCCGTCTACATTGCATGACGGCAATTATTTGTTTATTTAAAAGCCTTAAAAACTAACATTACAGTTTTCTTAACCTAATTCGATAGCCTAGTCATAAACATAATAATTATATATACTTACATATCTATTTATTACCTATATACTACTTATTTATTAATAAACCTAACCCTAACACATTATTCATTCAAACATCGTACTACACCAGCACACTGCAATTCCTTTTGACCCTGTACCTTCTGACAAGAGAAGGAAGGACTTGGTTTGCATAAAGACTCAAACTAAACATGCGTTTGCTAATCGGTTTTATATGTTTTTAAGACTTTTTCTGTATAATAGGCTCAACAATGTACTAAACTTTTGTGTTATAAAATACAACGTGGCGCTACAATGGTAACATTTAACAACAACTTTTACTATGGGATGAACACTGAAATCGCGAAAAAATATGAGCTATTCCATACATTTATGCACACGTAACTCAATAAAATGTCGTAAAAGTTGTTCATAACGACGACTACAATGCTCCCACGAAATTTTTAAATTAATTTCTTCTCATTCTTAATTTTTTAACACCTTATAGTTTTTTAGGGTGTTAAAAAATTTACGTTAAATTTTACTCTTCCGATGTAATTGGATTGTAAAGTGATGGCCAGAAACATAGGATTAAAGAAACCTAGGTAGGGCGCGTCGCTATCAAACTTTGTAAATTCAAAGCATCATTCCTTGCACCTGTTATAATAATGTCTTTCTTTTAGTTTATTTTTGGGCGAAAATAATTGTACTCTTGGTTGGTATCGTGTTGGTATCTTACTACTATGCGCTAAATGTACACGCTTTTGTAAACGTTTTTAATCAATACATTATTATTATAGGTATTATTATACATAATGTGTATTCATCAGCGCTGGAGGAGGTACGGCTTCGCGGTAGTATAATTGGTATATTGCATCCCAAAAAAGATTGACTCTTTCCAATAATGATCCCTGTAGTTTCACGAATGTTCCAAACCGCATGTGTGGTGACCTGTCTTGGCCAACTGGCGGCCATGCAGGCACCAACGACCCTGGACGCGCGGGGTTCCTGTGCAACAATTATTAATTAAGTTAAACGAGTTAGGCTAATTACTTATTCCACCACTAGACACGATGTTCTGCATGCTGATGGCGTAGCACAGCCATCTGGCTTCAATTTTTCGGAGAAGAATTTTAAAGCTCTCCAAGGTTTTTAAGGCCCGGAATCCACCAAAGAAAGGCGATGTTTCGTAAACCAGCTCTAGGATTTCCATAAGCATCTCCATATAAGGACTTGTGTCATGTTTGAAACCGGGAATCGATCCCAGCACGTTATGCGTGCACATACATTTAATTATCTATACCAACGTACAAAAATAAGAAATTTTATAGGTACAGAGGCCAGGACATCAAGTTACCCCAATCTGTCAAATTTCTTTGATCGTTTTTCAACTATATTACAAAAGTATAAGGTTCATTTTCAATTGGGAATATTTGACAGTTTGGGATAGCTTGATGAGCTGGCGTCTGTACAGTACCCGGTCGTAATATGTCATAGTTTTGTAAAGTGGTGCCTCTTAGGGCGATTTTTACCCGTTATACTGAATGCGATCAGCATATCTGAACGGCGTTCAAGAGCTGTGAGTGTCTAAATTGTTATGAATTTTGATACTGATGGTTCCAAAACTCGGTTTAGAAATACTGAATTAAACTACAAACCGATCACATTGACGCCTGTGATCTTGAATACTACATAGTTTACGCGGACGACTAAGTGCGAATTTTAGCAATGAATTGAAACGCGATCAGTACGCCATAGAAACCGCATTCAAGAACAAGAACTGTCTGTCAGTGTGAAAAAATAATGACACTGACAACTCTTAAAAGTGGTTTAAGCACTGATCGCGTTGAGTTTCATTGGTAAAATTAGCCCTTAATGCTTACCCAGTCGTAATAAAGTTGTGCCACACTTCTCGTACTATCTTTCTCATATTCTGATAGCTTTTATTCTCAAAACTTTCATTGCTTTCGTCCACGTTATCCAGCCAAGCCTTTGACTGAGCGCAGTGGTCAGTGCTCTGCATGTTAGTGTAAGGTATCAATTCTTCGCTTAAAAAGGAATATTCGTATAAATAAATTTGTTCGTGGCCCGCGCGAACGTGTAACTGAACAGCACGCAGCATAGGATAAGTAACCAGGATATGCGAATAGTAGTTGATAAATTCCATAACGTTGTCAGCGCCAATCGACCTCGTGCCGAAATAAAATGCTTTAACTGTGTTGCCTACGTCTTCTCTTTCTTTTTCTGATAGAAACATTAGGTCAGCTGGCAAGAAATCAGAAAACTTCATATTCATCTTCTGCTTCCAAAGGTCAAAGTGACCAATACGCAGCATACCTTCCATGCTGGTAAAACCATATAACATCGGCAGTTTTCTGTAATCACCTTTCTGAAGTATCATATATGGGGATTCTGTCAGGAATGCTTCCTGTCCTATATGGTTCTCCACACACGGTGAAAATAAGAAAGTAGCATCCGTTCTCTCGAATAGTGATACTGAAGTCAACAAATTGATTGGTAGTGTCTTATAGAAATTTTCTAATGCCTCAAAATTGTCGACGTCAGTAAAATTCAGTTTTATGGCATAATATTTGGCAATACTCATAGGATCCCTCTGAATTGCAAATGCAGCGAGGTTTCCACCACTTTCTGGAATAACTCGATGAAACAATCCTTCGGCTGACTTTGAGAGCATTATTAGGTCCACTGATGCAGAACCCGTACTGCTACCTGCAAGGGTGACGTCTGCAGGGTTACCACCGAAGTGGGCGATATTCTTTCGTACCCAGCGTAACAGCTCCACCTGGTCCTTCATGCCAGCATTGCCTGGTATGTCCTCGGTGCCAAGACAAAGGAACCCGTGAGCTCCAAGCCGGTAATTAAACGTGACCATGATGAAATCTTTATTCTTCATTAACTGTGTTGCTTTATTTCTATTCCCGTAACCAATTGTAAAGCCTCCTCCGTGAACATACACAAGAACTGACAAGTTATTTTCAGGTGTTGCAGGTACAAATATATTAGCAGTTAAACAATTTTCACTCATGACTATTTTCGATGGTTTTGGCAAGAACTCTTCTATAAATTTTCTGTTTTGTGGACATACGAAGTTCCTCTCGACGGCATCATATGGGATCGACCATGTTGGCGGCGGAAGTGGTGCCTGGAGAGGAAAAATAATATTTGAATTTGATTGTGATTTTTAAGAAGACTAGCTGCTGCCAGCGGCTTCGCCCGCGTTGGATATTATCCCAAGGGAACGTACTACCGGAATAAAAGTATTCTCTCTATTAATCCAGTCTTTGTGTCAAATTTCATCCAGATCCGTGCAGCCGTTTGAGCGTGAAAAGTGACAAACACACACACAGTCACAAATTTTCGCCTTTATAATATCAGTGTGATAGACTATAACTATTGAAATAGTGGACGTATAGTTTTATCGATCAATTTTATTTACATAAGTGTAAAATAAATCAGCTATAATGCCAGTTTGGATTCGATACACACTATTTTTGCTGTGAAAACTACGTTTAGTTTGCCGTGTTTTAGCACCAGGCATGGTCGTCAGGGTTCCGTGGATCACTATGGAATCTAGTTGACAGACACATTAATAACAATAATAATTAATAAAAGCACCTTGTACTTGTTAACGCCCGTAGGAGCTGTGGCGTACGGTATGTTATAGAAGGTGTATAAATCCCCGCTGGGATGCTTGCGTCCGCGCACCATTCCCTGCAAAGTTTTTACTTCTAGCCAGTCTTCATCAGCTAAAACAGCCGTCACGTACAAAAGAATCACACACGACCGTAACTTCATTGTTTCAGTTATAGACTAGGTCATGAAATAACAATTGGATGTTAAACAAGTTATTGTATAAGTACATTCAATTGTAATCTGCTCTATAATACCTATGTTATTTTAATAATATTATCTAACACGTTAATTTATTTCTCTAAGGGTGAATACAAACTGGTGCATTCACATGTAAGCCCAGTTCTACACGTGGCCTAAACACTTGTTTGTTTTCTGATCGAAAGTGTAGACTTAGTAAGTGGAGACGGATTCAGTACATGATTCTGGACCCCCCGTCTACACGCGTAACAAGTTGTGGGTCGATATTTCTACCACCTTGTATAACATTATACCGTTGCATATAATCTGACTAATTAATTGTAAGATTGTGGACCCTTTGGTACCATGATTAAGTTGACCTTCCACTGTAGACAGTTCCACGGAGTTTTGCCATAAATGTTTGCCATCATCAAAGTTGCGGATGCAATGTGCCCTGGGTTGCAGTGTGGCCTGGATAGCAGTGACGACCCAGAGACGACCACGTCTTTATTAGAAGTCGCGTAGCTTAGTCATGGGTTACTCTGAAGAGGCCTATATCCTTCTTGGAATATCCTGCACTGGTGGTAAAATACATCGAGACCTTATGTTTAGACGACTCGTACACATATGATATATATAAGCTTCACTTGAATAATAATATTGTTCCCTATATGAGTCGATTTGAACCGAGGTGTCTGCCAGAGACTTAAAAAACCGTGATGCTTAGAATGGAACGAGCTCAGCGGGCTTTTCTCAAAGTGATGTATTTGCGTATAAGGGACTACCCCACAGTCTAATTGTGCTGCAAAACCTAAAAACTGTGAGAAAAGTGTCTTCCGCACTGTCTTGCATCGTCATTCCATGATGCCACTTGATCAAAATCTATCCGATTTATTTTCACGAGGTACTAAAAATTAAACGACTATCTAACTAACTATACATAAAAAAATGTACAAAATAAAAGGACACAGTTTAGGCGACGAAGTACTCGTCGGCATCGCTGTCACCTGGAAAGGTACCCGGAAGACTGACAGCATTACCACACGTTGAATTTATTTTCTGCTACCCTGGTACCAAAACTCAAAATGCCACAACATATTGCTGGCTGGGAACATTGCAATACAACTCACTATGAGACAACATAATACATAATATATTAGGAGGTCTGAGACCAAAATACACTTTTTTTTTAGTTTATTTGTATATGTGTTATTTTGGGGATCCTGCCGTTTTGCCGAAAAGATTTTGCCAAATTTTCATTACCCAAACAAATTTTAGCAACCTTTTTTTATGCCAATGTAATATTTGGAATAATTTTAGTACGCACATTTTCATTTGGTCAAATGTTTACTTGGCAGATTATTACCAAGGATAATGTCATTAAGGCATTTGGTCTTTAATCAAATGATTTATTACAGCAAACAATATTTAGACAATAAACGTTTAGTCAAATGATTTGTTATGACAAAAAATATAAAGGCAAAATAAACATTTTACTTGTTTGTTAAATTTGATGTCATTTGCGTATTTCTTTGTAAGCTTATGTGCTTGAATTTGTCTGAAACAAGTCAAATTTATGGTTACTAGACATTAGGTTATTTATGGAACTAGTTACAGTAGGTTATTAATTTAAATAAAATGGTTAGGTTAGGTTAGGTTAAAACTGTGACCACCTACGCACGAGCCGAGCGAGCGAAGCGAGCGGTGCCGCGGCAGCGGCCGGCGAGTGCCAGAAACGACTAGATTATATAGAAAAAAATATGGAAAAAAGAGATTATTTTAGGAGGCTATCGATAGAAATAATACAATTATAATAACATTATTATTACCTGTTTAGAATTTGTCCCAAATGGAAAAAGCACTCTTGTAATAAAACGTCTTCAACATTAGATCTTATTAAGTTTGAAATTGACGACACCAAATATTTGGCTTATTTAATTTTGCGTAAAATATGTTATACCAACTGAAATATTTGACTAGATAAAAAATGGTAAAAGTACTAGTTGGTGAACAAGTTATTGTTCAAACGTTCACTTGCCAAACATAGGTTTTCGTAACAATTATTTGTAAAGAGATTTTTTGGTAAGTAATAATTTGGCAAATGAAATTATGCGAAAAATTGTTTGGGAAGTGATAATTTGGCAATTTCTTTTCGGTAAAACAAGGGAGACCCGTTATTTTGATACAAAAATTACATTAGTAGACTTGATTGTGTGTTTCTGAAGCACTGCTGCAAGGTCTCAGTGGGCCTGTCACCCGTGGCCTGCAGCGATGATGTGACAATCTGTTTTCTGTTTTGTTTTATTTGTAAGTGTATTACTAAAATAGTATATAAATATTATGTTACTAAGACTTATGAGTCTTGTTGCTAGCATTAAATGATTTACTAATAATTACTGTAAAGTTTCGTAAAAATTGGTTCAGCCGTTCTCGAGTTACAAATATTTTAACTTATCCGACACTATTATTTAATAAAGCATTAATAGTTTATTTTAATGCATTATATATTTTTTTTATTAACTGAGTCAGTAATTCATTCAATTAATTTCAAATTACATACATAAAATCTGAAGGTAATGTACGGTTTCTAAAACCGTACAATATCTTCTCCGTCGTACCACTATTTGGCCCAATCGTTATTTTTCTTTGTTTTGGAGCTGGTGGCTGTACAGCATCCCGGTAGTATCTCTGGTAAATGTCATCCCAGAAGCGAGCGCGTCTTTCCAAGAGCACTCCACGTAGTTCCAGCTTTTCTCCAAGGTTCATGTGTGGTGACCTGTCCTTACCCGCTGGTGGCCATGTTGGTAGCGACGAACCTTCAGGCACCGGCTTCCTGTAAATCATTAGTAAAAGGAACTTAGAAGCCAATACTCATTTGTAACTTCGAGTTACGGCTGTATGGACATAGTACAGCATGGCACATGTAAGCGGGCACGCCCTTTTACCTGGAGGCTTTTTTCTATAAATTTACGCTTGAGTACAGTCAGTTTTTGATGTTTTAATTGGTATATTGACGTGTGCTGGCTGACATGTGGTAAACGATTGATTTTAATGTGATGTGTTTCGTAATGTTAATTACTTCTCATACGATAAATGTGTAGAGTCTAGTTCTTCCAACTAAACAGACAGCTGTGCTGCTGGGGAGTTTGTTGCGCCACTTCTTCTTGCAGCTAAAGCACTAGGAAGTGGTGAAGGGTGGGTTCGGGGGACTGTCTTATGTTACTTTGACCTTCAAAAAGTGCTGATTTTTAGCCTAATTTGAATAAATGACTTTTGATTTGATTTGAATGATATAAAAAAAACGTCAAATAAATCAACAAAGGGGGAAGAGAGAGAGGAGAAGAAGGATTATCTAGCTAACTACCCAGTCTTTATAAAGTTGTGCCATATTTCTCGTATTATTTTTCTCATCTTCTGATATTTTCCAGATGCAAGACCCTCTACATCATTATTGTCCACGTTATCCAGCCAAGCTGACGATTGAGCGCAGTGGTCTGCTCCTCGTACCCGTACGTTAGGCTGTTGCTCAGTATCTTTGGTTAAAAAAGAATATTCATACAAATAAACTTGATTGTTGCCACCCTCCACGTACAGCTGCACAGCCCGCAGCATAGGACCAGTAATCATGACATCCGAAAAGAATTTGACGAACGCCAAAACGTTGTCGTCGTCAATTGACTGGTCACCGAAATAAAATCTTTTAATCTTATTGGCTACTTCCTCTCTTTCTTCTTCTGATTGAAAATTTAAGTCAGCTGGCAAGAAATCAGAAAAATTCTTATTCATTTTATTCTTCCAAACGTCAAAGTAATCAATTCGTAACAAGCCTTCCATGCTGGTAAATCCATATAACACTGGTAATTTCTTGTAGTTACCTTTCTTTAGTATACTCAGAGGCGATTCTGTCAGGAATGCTCCGTCTCCTGTATCACGCTCCACACACGGGGAAAACAAGAAAGTAGAATCGGTTCTACCCAAATCTGAATAAGAAGTTAACAGATCCAATGGAGCTGTTTTGTAGAACTGTTCCAATGCATGAATATCGTCGACGTTAGTAAAATTCAGTTTCCTGGCATAATATTTGGCAATCTCCAACGGATCCCTCTGAACTGCAAACGCAGCAAGGCTTCCACCGCTTTCTGGTATCACACGGTGGAAAAATCCTTCAGCTGACTGCGAGATCATTAATAGATCTACTGATGCAGAACCCGCGTTGCTACCTGCAATGGTGACTTGTTTCGGGTTACCTCCGAAGCTGGCGATGTTCTCTTGCACCCAGTGCAGTAGCGCCAGCTGGTCCTTCATGCCAGCATTGCCTGGTATGTCCTCGGTGCCGAGACAAAGGAACCCGAGCGCACCCAGGCGGTAGTTGAAGGTGACCATGATGAGATCTTTTTTCTTCATTAACTGTTTTCCTTTATTTATATTACCATAACCTATTGAAAAGGCTCCTCCATGAACATACACAAGGACTGATAGGTTTCTATGAGGTGTTCTGGGTACAAATACATTAGCAGTAAGACAGTAAACGTCGTTTATATTTAGCTTTTCTGTCACTAAGTGTTTGACTATTTTGTCTTGTGGACATGCCACATTCGTCGATTGGGTTTCATAGACTTCCGACCATCTTGGCGGCGGGAGCGGTGCCTAGAGAGCAAAAGTAATACTTAAATTAGTTTGTGATTTCAGGGCAAAATTTTCGAATCAAGCAAGATTAGACTGCGTATAAATTCAAATTTTATTGGACTGCATCCTCGGCAAAGCCTCGTAAAAAACGAAAACGTGATAACAACTCACCCTGAACTTATAAACGCCCTGAGGCGCTGTGGCGTAAGGTATGTTATAAAAAACGTACATATCACCGCGTGGCTGCATGCGCCCGCGCACAGTGCCGTTCCCAATTTTCACATCCATCCATTCTTCATCAGTTAAAACGGCTGTGAAACATAGAAAAACTGCACACGTCCGTAACGTCATAGTTAAATGAATAGACTAGGTTACAATAGGATGTTTTACAAGATTATTCAACACATTCGATTGTGATCTAGGTTGGCAGGCTGCTCTATTTATATTTTTGTAAAACTTACTAGCTGTGGCCCTCGACTTCATCCGCGTGAAAGTCGTAAGTCAGCACAATATACTAAAATAACAGTCACATTCGTAATTTTGGTCTGAGTAGCCAAAATATCAAGAGTCAGCACTGGTGACGCCGGAGCAAGCGACGTATGGGAAACAGTTCGTCCTCAGACCGCAGCCTTCAGTAGCTTGCAAAGTTTCTCGTTTTAAGCAAACTAATGAACGTTCGACGTTCCTGCACATATGATAGTGGCACAGCACTGATACATGACTGATGCATTCGGGTCGATGCAACATTCTTTCAACATGCATCAGTCTTTTGTTTCCATAGGTATCTTCTCTATTAGTCGTCATCTCTGTAGTTACGGGGTTACATCCATATCATCTTTCAAACAGGTCATACATCGCTTTTTGGCTTCCCCTACTTTTATAGGGTTTTATACAGTTAAACGTTTTTCATAGATAGTTCATATCCTGTTTTCTTTTACAACATTTACTTATTATTGTAACGTCCCGATCTATTATACTATGGCTTTCTCTTGTTTACTACTGAGAATCACTGACTCCTAAGACACAGGCATAAACACCTAGTTTAGGAGTCAGGGAATTAAAATGATTGTGACATAGTTATAAGCCTACCTATACTCGTATGCTTAGTTTTTGTTTCTTGTACGGTGATGGCTTTGGTGAAATAAAGAATGTATTTATATTTATTTATAGCAACCTATATTCATAGGTACTGTAAGGTTTCCTCTGACATTTTCCTCATTTCTCCGCATCACATACCATGACAACCGATTTGCGCACAACTTTCCAGTTACCGGTGCGACTTTCGCACTTTTATGTAAATTTCTCATCCCTCATAGCAAATAACGTTAGCTTTAGACTGGCCACTTATAACAAATATCTATGTAAAATTTGAACAAAATCAACCCAAGAGTATTTGCATGATGCTGGAACATACATTCACAAAAAACGAACAGACAAAAATTCAAAAAAATTCTGCACTAGAATCGTTCCCATATCTCGTATCAATAACTTATTAAAAAAAAATCCTATGTACGTCTTTGAGTTCGCTATGATTTTATTATTATATAGTCTAGCGACCCGTCTCTGCTTCTCACGGCTACTACCAGCTACTATTATGGCGACCAGTCAAAACATCGAGATGGCTGTGCTGTATCTATACTAATGTATTAGTTATAGACAAAAACCCTTCGAGAATAATTCTCCAAATTATGGTCGGAACGTGCCGCGACAGTGGCCGAGGTGTACTTTTTCTAAAATGGCCACATGGCTTGGATATTAGCAACGTTTATGAATAAACTCCATAGTATCAGTTCAAAGTGCATTCGTCGCAAGACAGCTTGATACCAGTTCACAATTTGTTAGTTTTCATTAGCTAGATTATTAGCTGTTGAAAAATAATGCGGTCACAATTTTATTTTAAATATTTTGTTGCAGTTCACAGTTTTTGATATTTTATAGTCTCGAGTTATACTCGTAGATACTAAGTGAAACATTCATTCAAGTATTCATTTTTAATCAAGTCTGTGATAACAAAACTGATAATAAGAGTCATTTGAATGATTCAATATCGATTACATGTGAAAAGTATTAACTAATAATTATAGTTTGCTATATTTACCTACTCCGTTTAACTTGCTGGTCTAGCACTGTACGGAGTTTCAATACATTTTTTTTAAAGGTATCTTACAGTTCAACCTGAACCGGACTTGCCTGCAGATGCCTCCATTATTTAAGCCCATCAGCCATGGCTTAAAACTTACAAACTAAGCGATTACACGCTAAGGGCTGCCGCTGTGGGGTACAGATCTCGACTTAGGTCGTCGCTGGGGAGGATAGTAAGGGACAGGCTGGATCTGATCTACTTTTAATATAATACAAGGCCACACGGAGGCGGCGGCTTGCTTAGACTTATTTTGCTACTATTGATGGCTTTATTGTACGTATATTGTACAAGTGCGTACGTGTTAGTCTTCAAAAACCAATCATCTACCTAGCCTTTTCCCAACTACGAGTATTTTGGGGTCAGCTTCCAGTCTAACCGGATGCAGTTGAATACCAGTATTTTACGTGGAGCGACAGCCTATCTGACCTCCAAAACCCAGTAACTGGGCAATACGATACCCCTTGATAACACTGGCTGTCAGATTTTCGGGCTTCTGAAGACCCGTAACGACTGTCTAAGATGCACAAATGACAGCCGGGACCAACGGCTGAACGTGCTTTCCGAGACACGGAGGAGTCTCGGTATGTAATGATGGTCACCCATCCACGGCCGACCCCGGCAAGCGTAGCTAAACGGGAAGTCAGATGCCCGAAAGTCTGACAGCCAGTTTTACCAAGAAGTATCGTATTACCAGTTACTGACTGGGTTACGGAGGTCAGATAGGCAGTCGCTCCATGTAAAAAACTGGTAGACTGGAAGCCGACTCCAACTTAGTTGGGAAAAAGCTACGCAGATTTATTGATGTAAACCTGCGTGAAATCCCATAAGCCATTTATGAGAGAAATGGTAGAGACTACCTCGTTAGTCCAGTGGTCGCAAGAGCACGACTAGGTCCTTACCAATCCGTAGCTTCATATTATGATCGTTCTTTTTTGTACTCAGCAACGTAAAAATATTCTTCGACATGAAACTTCACATACGTGTGTTGGTTATCCGATAGTTGTCATAATCATCCAGATTATTTCAGGTGTCGCCGTCACTTTCACTGTATCGATTAAATATGGCACAATATCTTAAATAATAACAAAAAAAGCTTTATTTACAGTAACAATAATACGTACCAGCAGTCGTTTAACCCGTAATCAGTTGTAATTAATTTAAATTATGAGTTCCAATGTTGAAGAAAGAAAATGTTTTTTTTGTCATCGAAAGATTTGCATAACATGACGCAACGAAAGTTGGCGAAAAATGCGCGTCACATAAACAGTAGCACGTGCCGATAATACCTAAGGATAATTCTTAATTATCCTTATTATTGGCACGTGTTATCTCACCATCTATTATCTAACCATCTTATTAGCTATCATTTATTATCTCCAACTTCTACAATCATATGCGTTGTAATCAGCGTCTTATGAGTTGTAATTTCAAAAAATATTACTTATCTTTAAATATCTTCTGTATATCTATACATATTAAAAAAACCCAAATGCAATAACTACGGAATTGGAGTAATACAAAATAATACTGATAGAATTACTAGCTATTTAAAAATCTAACCGCCAACAAATCGCAGAAATAAGCTTCACATCATATAGTTTTGAATAAAGTGAAACTAAACCAAGAGTACCCCAAGAATACTTGGCCTATTACTTTTTCTCATTTACAACAACGATTAAATTTTTGCTGGTTACATATCAGTAATTTATCCAGCAACCCACGTGGTAGATTATGGCCCACTCCCTCTCACGTAGAGATATTTACAGGGTGATTTAAATCAGAAACATGTCACGAATAAAGTCTTATTAAAAAAGTAAACCAAGAATAAAAATAGCTCGAAAACAATTATCTCTGCGCAAATCGTAAAACCAAATATTACATTTCCGTAAATTAAATGGGGATGACGCCTGGGTAAAAAAAAATATATTAAGTCCGTCAATCAGATAATAAAAAAAACATTAGTCACGTATTTTTTGCTTTATCATATCAACAAAAAATTACTGAGATAAAACGCATTAAAGTTGGGGAGTGGGGGATCGCTACGTCACAAGTAAGTATAAAAACTACATACTCGTGACGTCATGCCACATTTCAACTCAATTTATCAGCGCAATCTTTGGATTACGTAAAAAAAGAAAAAATACGTGTCCAATATTTTTTTCACCTCACAGGCTCGGAAAGAGTCTGTTAGTCATTCGAAATCTGAGCCCAAAATTGCATTTTGCTCGCTAGCTTGGAAAGAGTTTTTAGAATTCGAACCTCTCTATTTAATAATTTCCGATACCGCCAGTCTACTGAAAATGCATGACATGGTCTAAAATAAAATATTAAATCACATAGAAATAATATCGCTCACCTTAAAAACTTCTATCACAGTACAGGAATTAAATATTTTGCGACCATATCATTGTAAAATTGGAATTAATGTTAATAAGTATTCCATTTGATTAAAAAAATCTGTGATGTCACATTAGAATATTCCATGAAAATACTACCCTGCAAATACCCAATTGTGTAGTAATTTAAATATACTTTTTTTAAATAAAATAAATACCAATATAATATGTTATGTAACCCTTTGCTGGGCAAAAATAAATATGTATTAAATTAAATTAGTTAGTTATTTGTATTAAATTAGTTTTTTTCTTTCATTCTCCTTATAGGACAAGTAGGATAAGGAAAAAAGACAGGGTATTTAATTTTGGAGATATTTTATGTATCTCATAAGATACATTGCCAAGTATCTGTTATTTTCTTCACATGAGTCAATGTATCTGAGACGCTCGAACAAAATAAAACTCAACATATATCACCTGTTTTCTTGCACCTAGCAGTTTCTTCGCTGTTGAGAGGTGAAAAATTGTGTGTTGCGCTCGGCAGCAAAGTTTTTCTGCGTCTCGTACCTTTGAAACCTGAGCGTAGCGAAGGTTTCAATACAAGTACTTGCACCAAAAATCAACTTTGCAGCCTTGCATAACAAATAACTATTGTAAATCTAGCTTACGGACTAAAAAAATATCTAGTCATCATCCCTATTCTAAAGGACATTAAATTATCGAAGTAAGTGAATCCGAACTTGGACTTACTCCTTACCTGTATTATTACTGGAAATCACAGAGCACAAGCATTTATCAAGCCAGATACTTAACCAATTTCGTTTTCGTGTTTCTAATGAAGCAGTTGCATGAACTCTTTACCTTGGAAAAGTTTCCTCTTTTCTCAGGTATAGCATCTTGGAGAACTCGACGAATGTAAATAAAGCCTTTCTAACATCGATCACTAGTTCTTTATTAGTGATCGATGCTTTCTAATCTATTCTAATATTATAAAGCTGAAGAGTTTTTTTGTTTGAACGCGCTAATCTCTGGAACCAGTGATCCGAATTGAAAAATATTTTTTGTGTTGGATAGTCCATTTATCGAGGAAGGCTTATAGGATAATGTAACATCACGCTACGACCAATAGGAGCCGGGCAGCGGCAGCGGGTGAAACCGCACGAGAGAAGCTAGTATAGAAAATATGCCTATAGGCAATCAGCGGTTACATTCGTTTAAAATCATGTGAAAAAAAATGTTAAGTGGTGCCAACGTAGGTATTTCTTTTTACCATTACAGGTCTTATTAATGCAAGCATTAGGCAAGGCACTAGGGGCATGTAACCTCCCAATGGAGAAAGTGCCAAAACAACAGCCCCTAATTCTCAGTATTCCCTCTATTCATGATCAAGACGGAAGAAAGTGATAGTATTGATGATTTTAATGGATACACCTCTGATATATTTGTGGTCGCGAATCACGTATTGACAACAAGATAGAGGTATGAAATTACCGTTTTACCTAATAAGGTACTTCGAATTAACATAGAACCTTCATGGTTTGAAATTTTTGAGTGCACCTTTTTCACATGGTACCTATGAAGTTCTTCTTTTAAAAAATGTACAACATTCGATTACAGGCTTTCAGTTGGTTTTTTTATTCAGCTTAGACTAGAATAATACGAGTTCCGACGCGGAACTAACGTGGCAGAAACAGCTCGCAATATCTATGTTGCGTTTGGAAAGGGTAATGAACGCACCGTGCGATTTTGATTTAATAATAATAATAATATTCTTTATTTGTCGGACAACATTGATCCATCGAGTTAGTAATCAATAAAATAACTTATTTCTAATGTTAGTAGCTGAAATACAATAGAGAAGACAGTAAATAGAAAACACGGAGTATTGTGAAAAGGACATCTCCAGATTAATGTTCAGTGATTGTCCTTCTCACAAAACTTTTAACAATCGGAGAGTCGATACTCTCCACTATAGTTTTTAGGATGTTGTTGCCACTCGCCCGCAACCTTGACAGCAGCGATACAGTTTTCTTACGAATGACGGCGTGGAAGCCGTCAGTTCGGTTTTGCGCAAACATAACAGAAGCGCTGCACCATCGCGGCAGTCCCAACAACATCCTAAAAATATTATTATATTGTACTAGCTTCCGCCCGCGGCTTCGCCCGCAAAATATGTCGACAAATTATACACATAAACCTTCCTCTTGAATCACTCTACCTATTACAAAAAACCGCTTCAAAATCCGTTGCGTAATTTTAAAGATTTAAGCATACAGACAAAAATAGCGACTTTGTTTTATACTATGTAGTGACGCGTAGGTCATCCAACGTTCTTTTGGTATAGTTGACCCAAAGATTCCCCGTGTAAAAACACTGGCAATATGCCTTAAACAGTGTTACTTTCACTAAGCTGCTACACCGAGCGAATCTTCGGGCCAAGATATTACCTCGGACCGCCAGTGCCCTACGCTCTCTTGCAATATCAACATTGTCCTTAACACGTTAGCTGCGGCACCAATTTTTGCAAACTTTCCGTTCCTGCGGCACGAGGTTTTATCGGCCCGCACCGTGACCAGACGTTAGGGCGATACGCGGTCTATTAGACCCCACCTCCTTTAACAGACTAAAAACCATTTTCTGGCGCGAAATCAAAGAAAATTGAAAAATTTGGTCCTTATCGATATAGACAGTGAATTGATGAACCCTAATCTACCGTCGCCCCGGGATCTGATAACTAGTTTAGGAATTATTGGCAAAACAAAATATGGGATCTTATACACCTCGTAACGCACTGAAATAGGGTAAATTTTCGCTAAGATTAGTGATGGGAAAAATAATATCGACGCAACGACGTTTATCTATTTTTGTGTGAAAATCTTAATGCGGTTCACAGAATAGAAAAAAAAGAAAACCAGAAGTAGAAAAGAAACTATCATATGTATTCTGCCTCGGGCTTTAAAAATTAACATACAATAACAATATTAGAACTAGAATTAACATAAAAAAATCAGTAACAATATAGTAATCAGTAGCACTCATAAACTTTTTTAAAACTTACCTGTTTTGGTTCTGTTTCTGGGTTTTTTTAAATTAACTTCTTCCGACATCGTTTAGACATGTTCGGCGATGTAAAAGGACGTGCTCTCCTATCGACGTGATGCACAACACTAGTCGCGGGAAGCTCGCGTTGGGTGCGGTACGAGGTCCGGGTGGACATGTGATGAAAAGTGGATTCTTTACGATAACCGTAAGCGGAAAATGCAATGGATGACCACAGGTCGAACGTCGCAACAGTGTCCTAAAGCAAAGCTTACCAATAAAAAGGAAAACTGTTTGGTGGTTACAGCATGGTGTTATTCACTATAGTTTCGCCGATCTGGTCAAGCAATAACGGCAGATGTCTACTGTGCCCAACTCCGAACAATGATAGCAAAACTAGCAGTGAAACAGCCCCGACTCATGAATCGATCTTCACCATTATTGCTCCATGATAACGCGAGACCTTATACAGCACGAGAAACCGTTTTAACTCTACAGGGACTGCAATTAGAAATTATTCATCACACTCCGTATTCGCCAGACCTTGCTCCAATGGACTACCATTTTTTTTGTGATTTGGACAATTTTCTACGTGATAAAAGTTTTCTTCTCAGGAGGCAGTACAAAATGCACACAATTTGTCGAATCTAGATAACAAGAGTGCAAAAAAGGCAAAGGCATAAACGACCTTCCTATAAGATGGCAGCAATGTATAAATAATAATGGTTATTATTTTGATTAAATAAATATGTTAAATAAAAAAAATGAATTTAAATTGTTGAGTACAAATCGGCAATTTCATACTTTAACCCCTAACACAACCTGGTACTGACCTACAAACGTGAGAAAAATAATTCCGCGGGTTACCTTACAGCTGTCACCTTAAGAAGCAGCCTTACAATATTGTTGTGAACGGGTGCCGTCAGTAGGGACTGGTCACATCTTAGCTTCCACGGCTGTTTTAAAATTTAACTTAATTTTGATTTGTTTTTTTAAACCTTGTCATTATGGACGCTTTTATTAAGTTCTGCATCGTTCTCACGTGTATATTTCAACATGAATATTTTGATTTAAAAGAGTGTCCATGGAGTTTCTTGCCCGTTCTTTTCTCCATAGGTACCTACTGCTTTGGAATGGGCAACTAGCTGCATCTTTCTGACTGACTTGACAATTCATGTAATTGGTTTATCTACATATTTTGAAATAAATGCTTTGAGTTTGAGTTTGTTTAAAATAATCAAAATTCTTTTTATTGGTTTCAATAAATAATCTAACACTAATATAATCATATTTATATTTAAAAGCTAAATATTCATAATAACAGATATAATAAACATATAAACAAAGAGCATCCAAAAATTCGTCCACATCGCTGTCAACAGGAAAAGTTCCCAAAAGGCTGGCAGCATTTTTTATCAAAATTCTTAATTCTGTATCGAAAAACAATTAGTGCATCCAATTAACAATATATTGACTGAACAAGCATAATTTCTAGAAATAAAAGTAAATCAATACAGTACGTGTGATTAATTTATTTTAGTCATGTACACATAAATCAATGGGTTTATGTGAGGCGTTCATTTTAGAAACTTATGATGGACTTACTACTAACGTACTTTATTCTAACATTATCATTTTAGCAAGATAGAAAATAAGGTATAACGCAAATAAATTAAATATATTCTTCGCTACAGTACTACTTGCACCACTGCGTGGTGCTACTGCATCCAGGTAGTGTTTCTCGTAGATATCATCCCAGAAGCGAGTGCGTTCTTCCAAGAGTACCCCACGTAGTTCCAACTCCTCATCGAGCACCAAGTGTGGTGATCGATTCGCGTCTGCTGGCAGCCATTCAGGCAACGACGACCCTTCAGGCACGGGCTTCCTGAAATGTTAAAACAATACTTTGTTTAGACATAATTATTTATTACAATTGCTTCCTTCATACCTAATTTATTAAAGTTTATTAAACTGAGCAAATTATAAATGTGCGTTGAAATCGTGGCAACCTGAATGCTTACCCAGTTTTTATAAAGTTATACCAAATCTCACGCACTATCGTTCTCATTTTCTGATACTCAGGAGTCGCGAGACTCTCATCTGAACCATCCAAATTATCCAACCAAGCAAAAGACTGCGCGCAGTGATCAGCACCGCGCACGTCAGTGTGAGGTACCACGGGAACGTTCTCATCCACAAAGGAATATTCATACAAATATACTTCATTGTTGCCAGCTTCGGCATACAGCTTTGCAGCCCGCAGCATAGGAGTAGTAAACATGACATCTGAGAAGAAGTCGACGTATTTTAGAACGTTGTCATTGCTAACAGGACTGTTGCCAAAATAAAATGCCTTGACCTTATTGGCTACTTCCTCTCGTTCTGCATTAGAGTTAAAGCTTAGATCAGCCGGTAAGAAATCAGAAAATTTTTCATTCATTAAATTTTTCCAAGTTTCAAAGAACTCAATGCGCAACAGCCCTTCCATGTTAGCAAAACCGTACAACACAGGTAACTTTTTGTAGTCGCCTTTATTTAGTATACTCAGAGGAGATTCTGTCAGGAATGCTCCGTCTCCTGTATCACGCTCCACACACGGTGAAAACAAAAAAGTAGAATCAGTCCTGTTGTTAAATGCATCTGTGGTAAACAAGTCCATTGAAACCGTCTTATAGAACTGTTCTAAAGCGTTTATATCGTTTACGATCACAAGATCGTTAAGCTCTTTGGCGTATGTTTTAGCAATCTCAAAAGGATCCCGCTGGATTGCAAATGCGGCGAGGTTTCCACCGCTTTCAGGAATAACTCGTTGGAATAACCCTTCAGCTAACTTAGAGAGCATAAGTAGATCCACTGATGTAGAGCCTGCACTGCAGCCTGCAAGGGTGACATCATCAGGGTTACCGCCAAAACTAGCGATATTCTCTTGTACCCAGCGCAGCAGCGCCACCTGGTCTTTCATACCGGCATTGCCTGGTATGTCCTCGGTGCCAAGACAAAGGAACCCGTGAACGCCCAGGCGGTAGTTAAACGTGACCATGATAAAATCTTTTTTTTCCTTCATTAATTGAGTTCCTTTAAACACGTTACCAAAACCAGCGTAATAAGCTCCCCCGTGAACGTACACGAGAACTGAAAGGTTTTTCTCAGTGGTGTCGGGTACAAATACATTAGCAACTAGACAATCTTCTTTCACCTCTATACGTGACATTTTTGACATAAAGTCGACGGTTTGAGGGCATATGACAACCTTGTCATCAGTTGCATGAAACGGTTCCGACCAACTTGGAGGAGGGAGAGGTGCCTGGAATGTAAAAATATAGATTAATACTAGATGTTTACTGTGAATGAGTCTGAAAAGAAATCTCAAAATGTCGTTTCTTTCTACTTTGTGTAGCTTCTAACGTAAAGTTAGGTAAGACAAAATATTTTAAGGTCTAGACTAATATTAATAATATTCCATAGAGATTAAAACAGTATTTTTTGTGTGGGTTTGACAGTGGGTTTTTCTTTGGCCCATTACAGGCGGTACTAGATATTGCTTGCATACTAAAAGGTAAGCCAGACTATCCTACAACTCCCGCATTAAAAATTTAAAAATCATAAACTATTATTAGTATTCATTAAAGCACCTTGAATTTGTTTTCTCCCACAGGCCCTGTAGCGTAGGGAATGTTGTAGAATGCGTATAGTCCCCCGTCGGGGTGCTTATTGCCGCGCACCGTCCCTTGCGCAATTGTCACTTCCAGCCATTCGTCGACTGCTAAAACAGCCGTCACGCACAAAAAAACCACACTCATCCGCCAGTACATCGCTGCGACTATACAATATTTTACAAAAAATAGATAAGCATCTTTATCTTCACATATTTTTGTTGTGAGTATAAGTATTATCTAATGTATCGATTAAATTATTATCTATGATTTGCGTGTGTGCTACAGATTAATAGCAAGGCCGTGGGCAAGGGTGGGGGGGGGGTTCAGACCCAAATGAGAATATCCGGAATAATTCAAAATAAAGTTGTCACGCGCTTTAATCCTGGCGATCATACAAGTCGGTTGCCTTTGAATTTTTGTAATATGTAAAATTTATAAGACAATTATTCTTATTTTAAAATAGTATTGTTATTTAAAGTTTCTGGTACAGAGTCCAACCCCTCCCGACCTTAGTGAATGTTTGGCTGCGGCTTTGATTAATAGTTAGAAAGAAAGAAAAATATTTTATTTGGGACACGCACAGGGAATACAAACTGAGAAAAAATTAAAATTAAGGAACGTAAAACAAAATTGAAAAGAGACGATGCCAAAAAGGCTTATTGCAAGCCTGTACCTATAATCTTCCACTGCTGGGACACAGGCTTCCCTTCTGTGAGAGGGACCAATTCACCACACAGGCACAGTGTTAGTAGTCTATGTGACACGTCTTCGTGAGTTCTAGGACATGCCGAAACACAAACATTATCGTAGAGAAACCTCACGATGATTTCCATACCATTTTGAGGGTAGTAGTGCCAAAAATATTTACACATAGTAAAGCGCCTGAAACCATGACCTACTCGTAAGTCGAGACCGGTCTGGGTCACCATTATTGCAAAAGATGGGACCATTCGAAACTAAAAAAAAAATCGTATTCATACGAACTGTTATCAGGATTAAGTATTGCAAAAGTCCTATATCTTAGGTTCCTAGGTAATTACTTGTCATGGTGATGAGTATGAGCAGCACTGATTGTGCTCTTTTCTATCAATTCTCAAGTGACTTTATTATCGTGGCTTAATTTTACGTCCGTGTAATTTTTACATACGTTTTGTATTAAAATATTAAGCAGTATTATGAAAAAAAAAATTGATTGCCAAAAGGCAGTCTAAATACGTCCATGAACTTTCATAATATTGGAGCTATGCTACACTACATGCTTATTGCACATGAGTATTTGCTTAACAATGTAGTATTAGGATATAAAGTTAGAAAAAAAAGGTTCCATAAAATGTTATTGTGAATGTTAACTTTGGCGGAGACTGTCTGTGTATGCACAACCATTTTTTATCATACTATAGCAAATTACCGTAGTGTGTCCGTCATCAAAATGAAACAATACATTTCAGTGATTGCACGAGCAGCGTTTTAAGACACAAAAATTAAAGATAGCACGCCAATTAAAAACATATTTCATTCGAAATATGTTGCAGATTCATATTCCAAGCAAAGATTTATTACGAATAATACAAAATAAATAGCTGTCAAATATAAAGAACAACTAACGAAGTCTATTCTACTGTTATCCATTTAGCAAGATAGAAGAGAATATATAACGCGAATAAATTAAAAATATTCTTTGGCGCCATAATATTTGCACCACTTCGTGGTGGTACTGCATCCAGATAATGATTCTCGTAGATTTCATCCCAGAAGCGAGCCCGTTCAGCCAAGAGCTCTCCACGTAGTTCTACCGTCTGATTAAGCACCATGTGTGGTGACCTGTGCTGTAGTGCTGCTGGCCACTCAGGCAGCGATGACCCTTCAGGCACCGGCTTCCTAAAATATTAAACAACATAATTATTTATTAAACTAGTAGGTACGGGGCTTACCAACAATTTACTACTTAATTTAACAAGTTAAATAAAACTCAGCAAATTAAAAACATGGAAACCAAAATGCTTACCCAGTCTTCATGAAGTTATACCAAATTTCACGCACTATAGTTCTCATTTTCTGAAACTCAGGAGTCGCGAGACTCTCATCTGAACCATCCAAGTTATCCAACCAAGCTAACGACTGAGCGCAGTGATCAGCACCGCGCACGTCAGTGTGAGGTACCACGGGAACGTTCTCGTCCACAAAGGAATATTCATACAAATATACTTCATTGTTGCCAGCCTCGGCATACAGCGTTGCAGCCCGAAGCATAGGAGTAGTAAACATGACATCCGACATGAAGTCGACGTATTTTAGGATGTTGTCATTGCTAACAGGATTGTCGCCAAAATAAAATGTCTTGATCCTATTGGCTACTTCCTCTCGTTCTGCATTAGAGTTAAACCTTAGATCAGCCGGTAAGAAATCGGAAAAATTTTCATTCATCAAATGTTTCATAGTTTCAAACACCCCAATGTGCAACAGCCCTTCCATGTCAGCAAAACCATACAACACAGGTAACTTTTTGTAGTCGCCTTTACTTAGTATACTCAGAGGAGATTCTGTTAAAAAGGCTCCGTCTGTGTCACGTTCTACACACGGCGAAAATAAGAGGGTAGCATCAGTCCTGTTTTCAAACGTATCGCTAGTCAACAAGTCCATTGAAACCGTCTTGTAGAACTGTTCTATAGAGTTTATATTGTCTACGATAACGAGCTCGTTCAGTTCTTTGGCGTACGTTTTAGCAATCTCATAAGGATCCCTCTGGATTGCAAAAGGGGCAAGGTTTGCACCACTTTCAGGTATAGCTCGGTGAAATAATCCTTCGGCTGACTTAGAGAGCATTAGTAGATCCACGGACGCAGAACCTGCACTATTACCTCCAAGAGTGACGTCATCGGGGTTACCACCGAAGCTAGCGATGTTCTCTTGCACCCAGCGCAGCAGCGCCACCTGGTCCTTCATACCGGCATTGCCTGGTATGTCCTCAGTGCCAAGACAAAGGAACCCGTGAATACCAAGCCGGTAGTTAAACGTGACCATGATGAAATCTTTCTTTTGCTTCATTAACTCAGTTGCTTGAAATGCGTTACCAAAACCCCCTACAAAACCTCCCCCGTGAATGTACACGAGAACTGAAAGGTTATCCTCAGCGGTATCAGGTACAAACACATTAGCTATCAGACAATCTTCTTTCACCTCTGCATTGGCGGGTATGAAGTCAATCATAAAATCATTTTGAGGACATATGATATTCTTCTCATCGGTTGCATTAAACGGATCCGACCACGTTGGTGGTGGGAGAGGTGCCTGGAACGTAAAAGTATTGGTTTTGTTATGGTGAACGAGTTAGAAAAATAGAATACCTTACTCTCCTTTTCGTGGCGCTTCCAACATCCGATTAAAATATATTGAGGTTCTCAACAATCGTCTCCTACTGACCAAATTGTGACATTTTACTCGTTTCTAGGGGATTGTGCGGCTTTTGCATGACAGCAACATCACGTCATATCAATGGGTGAACCTGACTAGCCTACTACCCCACACAGTAGATATAATGAATAGCATCTCATCATCTGCCTAGCCTCCAGTCTAACCGGATGCAGCTGAATACCAGTATTTTACATGGAGCGACTGCCTATCTGTCCTCCACAACTCAGTAACTGGGCAATACGATACCCCTTGGTAAGACAGGCTGTCAGATTTTTGGGCTTCTGACGACCCGGAATGACTCAAAGATGCACAAATGACAGCCGGGACCAACGGCTTAACGTGCTTTCCGAGGCACGGAGGATTCTCGTTATGTAAAGATGGTCATCCATCCACGGTCAACCACGGCAAGCGTAGCTTAACTTGATGGATCGACCTGTGCGGCAGTTAGTACTTAGCCACGAGCTCCTATGATGAATATAAAAGCAATAATTAGAATGCAAAGCACCTTGAATTTGTTTTCTCCCACAGGCCCAGTAGCGTAGGGGATGTTGAAGAAGGCGTAGAGTTCCCCGCTGGAGTGTTTGCGCCCACGCACCGTCCCTTGAGCAATTGTTACTTCCAGCCATTCATCCTCAGCCAGAACAGCGGTCACGCACAAAAGAACTACACACGCCCACCCCACCATCGTTGCGAATTGAGACTATTTCACAATCCCTTGAAATTAATACTAAATAAATAGCCATCTTTATCTTATTATCTATATTCAGTTATTTTATCATTATCTGTGTGTATTCGTTAAAATAATCAATCATTTACAGATACGGTCTAGATTAATCGGCTCGGTTTTTATTTATTTTGTGAATTAATTTGTTAATGATCTAAACTTGAACCTCCTCAGAGATTGCAACTATACAGTAGAAATGCCAGTTGTATGACAGTAAAAATGTATAATAAATTACCACCTAGCTTGAGAATGTTACCAATTAATAAATTCAAATGTAAAATGTTTACTTGGCTCTTAGACATGTGTTTCTATACCGTTACTGAATTTTTAAATCATACTTTTTGAGCTTGTAATTAATATTCTATGCTTTTTGACATAATAATTAATATTTTGACATTACAAATAATACTATGCAATTAATCTGAATCAATTATTATTGTATCAAATTAAAAATGTAAATTCAAATCAATTTTATTAATTATAATTTTTATTGTAATGTCTATGATTTGCATGCTTAGCTTATTTAATTTTTTCTACACCAGCAATGGTAGTATAATAATATGTGAATCAATGTTTAATTTTAGATCTCAATGTACCATATACTTAGAAATAAATATTATTATTATTATTGAAATTTATGTAGCTACGTCATTATTATAAAACACTAGCTTCTGCCCGCGACTTCGTCCGCGGAAAATTGCGATATACTGTAACTGTTTAGGCAGCGCATGCAAATAATTCTGTTTTCGGAGGTATTTCTTTCCGACTTTCTAGACGAAAATTGCGATAGCTCGGCTAATATGTATGATATAAATATAATTTATAGCCTATAGCACTCAGGAATAATGTAGCTTTCTATCAGTGAAAATTTTTTTGAAATTGGATCATTAGTTCCGGAGATTACCCCCTACATACAAACTTACAAATTTTACCTCTTTATAATATTATTAGTATAGACATGACATGTACTCACGCGTAAACATTTAAAGACAGAAGTTTTAACTTAGATGCACGTCAGCACGCTCACTTTGACCACCGTGGAAACGGAAGGAAAGGCCACTGGCCGCTCGTATAAAGATTTCTTCGACGCAAAGTCTCAAAAAGTGGAATAGAAATGCCATTTTGTATAGAAAGAGTACTTACCTACTAGAGGTTTTTTATTTCATGTAGTATTTTATAGGTATCAGGATCAGGGTGGAAAGTTCCCCATCCCTCCAATGAAAAGGGAGAGCCTTCCGACCAAACGAGAGACTACTGCCCAACGGGTGGCGTCCATAGCTCCCTGACGATTAAATGCTCATGTGAGATTTATTGCACCTGATTTATAGCAATACCTAAGCTTGAATCTGATGGTAGGTCACTCTCTTGTCAGCCTCTATCATGCACCGCACACGAATGATATCGTCATCAGTATGATTCCTAAGACCACGCTTAAACTTATTACTTAACTACAACTTAACCAGTGGTACAACTTAAACAGTGGCACGTGATGGAGCTTCATCAGGAAAGGCTAATCAAAGTCTATCATAATTTTTTGTTGACTACAATGAAAGTAGTAATAAATCACAGAGCGAAAAATTTCTCGCGTTCAATTTATTTTGACACGCTTTAAGCAGTTTTCAAATTGCCGCCAACTAATAGAAATAAATGAAAGATGACAGATTAAATATACATATTGTACAAAGGTCTCCAAAATTGATAATGCGCATAGAAATCTTCGCCACTGTTCGGCAACGGTCGTATTCCCCGAGCGTCGGAAGACGATATGTAATATAGAGAGGTTAAGTGCATTTTCTTCATGCATAATTTAGTAAGATTATGTGTTTTGTCCTAAAAGAGACAAATATTGATTTATCAGTAACGAAATTTGATTCAATAATTCCATGTAAGTAAATAGCGAGCTATAATTCATATAAGCCTAAATCTGATTTTTAATATGTTTTTTTTTAGTACTTAATATGTATTTTACGTAGGTATTACAACGTCTTCTTTCGCAGGTTTGCTGGAATTACTCAAGAAATTTGCAGTCAGTACCTTTGTACTCAAATTATAATTATGTCGTATCTAAATGTATTTAACAATTTATACATAAATAATAAAATAAATAAATGTATTATTCTGTGGAAAAAAACCGATGCTAACAGGGAAAAATGATAGCGTAAGTTTATATTTTTATTTACTCTTTTGTTTTTTATATGTCGTATAAAACGAAAGAGTAAAAAAAAGAACGTAACAATAAAAAGTACATGACATGCAAAAAAGATCGCATACGTCTTGAACACTAATACAGCTGTATCGCTCAATTAGAGTTATCCATGTGATTAACACAGAAATCCTACATATAACAATGTCGAAACGATTGCCTTTTTTCCGCTTGAAATAATCAAGGTTTCAGATCAAGAAATTCTGCGTCATGTTAATTAATATCGATAAATATGTTGTGCTAGGCATTATCATAGCCGTGACAAGATAACGAATTTTGTCATCATTCTGGATCATCATTAGTTGATAGATGTCCACGACTTGACCATTGCGTTACGGACTGGTCTTATACTGCCGTCTGCCCTCATCAAGTGGATTCTCACCATCTTTATCAGGTCGGCGATACCTACATATTGCGCCGCGTATACGTTTGTATACGGCCGCTGACTGAATAGGTACTATTATTAAATATAAATATTAATACCAAAGCGCTAAGTGGTACACAGATTACGTGCCGAAATTATGTAAAATCTGACGATATGTCCGAACAGACAGCTCTCTCGCCGTGACGTTAATTAAGCGAAGCAATTATTATTCGTCTGAGACGATGTTGAAGCGGGTTCACACAAATCGGACGCACGCGAGACACTTTGACACACGACTTTAGCTACGAAATCAATTACCGACTTCTGAAAACATTTATGATAATCACTGATGACCTTTCGGTTGCTTATCTTTATAATATTTTGTTACTACGAATTTGGTCGTCAACTGTCGACGGCAAGCGTATCATTGCGCATACACTTTGTCAAGGCGTTGAAGCAATCGAACACGCGACTCGTCACGTTTCGTATACAAGCCCTCCTAACCGTTTAATTAATGTAACAAACTGACGAGATGAGGGTTCATCATATTCCCTGTTTGCTTTCAGGCGAAAAATAAAAGGGGGCAGAGCGACGGCGGCGCCGCCACAATTAAATTTAAATCCCCAGCCACTTCCGGTTTCCGTGCCCCAGGACATCGCGACGCCGGCGTACGAGGACTCGGAGATGTGCTGGAAATAAGTATATTTTTACTGCTCAACCGTCATTTCATATTACTCGTTCACAACATAAATCAATTACAAACGAGACAAACAACTTTGGCAGCGAGTCGCCAGCGCACCAATATGAGATTGGAAGCGGAGGCGAAACAATGGGCTAACTGCCAAGATAAGTCAGTAACTTAATTAACTCTCGAAGGCTTTGGCATAATTAACTTCGAAGCTTTTGGGTGAGGGGTAAACAGCAGTGTGCGTGTATCAGTCGAGGGGGGTGAGGGACGGGCGGGGGGGGGGGGCTGATTTATAACTCGTAAATGGAAGTGTGAAGCGGACGCGGACATCCCCGGGTCGACGCGACCGTTTTTGTGAATTTTGTAATGTTATCTTAGGATTCACAACAATTTGCTGAGCTTGGCGCGTAACGGCGTGAGCCCGCGTGCTACGTGACCAGAGTGGCGCTATATACCCCTATTTAGCTGAGTAGTTTTGGTCCCCGACACGTTTATTGTGTCGTAAATTTTCTCTTATTGCTCTAAGAGATTCAAAAGTTAGAACTACTGCGCTGCAGTAGGCAATGGCATGTCTTCGCTATTGTGTTATTTATGGCATTCCTTATTTCGCTACGTGCTAGATGGTACCGGATGCGGTACCATGGGGATACAATGGGGCGATCCAGCAGACTTAGCACTATCTACGGTGGTATCCCCGAAAAAAATATCTGGGCACAAATCACTTGCATTATTTTCATTTATCATGTACTGTGGAGATCAGGGAACTTCACTGAGGGGGCTCAGTGGTAGAGCGTGTGTTCTGTGTGTGTATAAGGTTTTGCTAGGCTATCAACACAAACACACAGAGCATGAATCATTAATTATATATTTGCTTGCACCGAATCCATCTGTCAAGCCCAGGTTATATACTATACTCTTTGGTCAAGCCCTACGGGTCATGACAGGGTCTTACCTTATGCAAAAACCTTTCAACTATTCTGTTCATAATTTAAAGGTTCGAATGCTGTCAGATTATTACCAGCCATGTTCAACATAAGGTTTCAATCAGGCTCTACAGTACCTATACCGACACGCACGGAATGTACAGATGCCAGCACATCAAGCTATCCCTAACTGTCAGATTTTCTCAATTAAAAATGAACCTTATGTCTTTGCAATAAAGTTGAAATACTATTAAAGAAATTTGACAGATTGTGGTTACTTGATGTGCTGGCCTCTGTACCTAGTCAATTTGTTAACGTGCTGCAGTAGTCAACTCAAAACTGCAACACAGCAAAAAATTATTAGTAAAGCGCGCAAGTTACACAGGAGAAATGTCATACGATGAGATCAGGTTGTACAAAAAACATTGAAGCCATAAAACATGTCCCAAAAACTCGTTACAGCTCCTACCTGCTAACAAATGGCTACAAAGCTTCATAAAATTTTGCAAATTACGACGTTTGCCTTATTATTTATCGATTAAACACTTTAAACAAACAAGAGTATCATAAAAGTTATAATTTGGTTGTGAATTCACAAAGGTATATAACTTACGGCCGGCCTTCGAAGGTACAGTGGGAGAATGAAAAGGTTTAGCAGGTTTTCAATACATACCTGCTGTGTGTTCATTGTAATTTGACGCTTGACGAGGTTGGTAGCACTGAATTAGTAGTCTTATGATAGGCAGTACTGCTCTGTCAGTCGTAATTTTGACCTATTAGTATAGAAACGAAGACTGCAAAACTCAGTGCTAAAACTTGCGCAATCGCGCAAAAAAAAATACGCTGTTCCCTACATTTTGACGAGTTATGCGAGCATAATGTATGGGACAGCTGATTTTGTTTTCGTGATTTCAGATTTGTTCCCATAGTGTAAGTTGTTCATTATGATGAGTACAATTACCCCCTTAAATAATGCCTATGAATTCGATTTCACCCTGTTTAAAAATATTTCAAAGAAGTAAAAATTTTGAGTTTGCTTGTCACAAATCGGCAGCTACATTATCCCATATCCATCATGATGTTTTATGTTTAAACTAACTGCGCCCGCACGGTTTCACCCGCTGCTCGGATCCTTTTGGTCGTAGCGTAATGTTACATAGCCTATAGACTTCCTCGATAAATGGACTATCCAACACAAAAATAATTTTTCAATTCGGACCAGTAGTTCCAGAGATTAGCGCGTTCAAACAAATAAACTCTTCAGCTTTATAATATTAGTATAGATGACAACAGAATTGCGGGCAGATGCAGCAATCGATAGACAAAAACATTATCTAAACGTGTTAACCCTTTTCATTCCTCGACTGTACATAACACCACATACCTTTAGATAAAGAGCGCACATTTTATGGCCTTCGAGATATTTTTGGCAGTATATCGGGTGTCAAATAAATAACAACTCACAGGAGTTGCTTCCCAAAATATATTTTCATTTTAAAATCGCGAACATAAAAAATTACGGGCGGCTGGGGAACCATGATAAAACAAGGTTTTATGGAAATTGCAGGAGTCTGTCAGGGGGGCGAGTTGCTCTTGTCAGTCGCTGTCAAAGTTCAAGTGGGGTGACTTAAAAGGGTCAGACGACTTCTCAATGGGAAAAGTTGTCACATTTCTGACAGATTGTTCGATTATTATAATTGGATTAATCAATTGTGAATGGACTTTCAATTTTAATGGACGTCTTAATAGATTGAGTGTCATATGACCCTTTTCTATATTTCTTAGTAGTCCGTAAACATTCACCCTAAAGGTCCATCATACACTTATTTTTTCCCAGTTATGATAATTATGAGGGAATAAAAGCTCACATAACAATATGCTACATGAACAAACAGCTTTGGTGACTTGAATTTAGCCTTGGAAGGCCTGGTTTTATATTAATAAATACCTACTCCTGAACATTATCAATCAGATAGCCATTTCGCCAATTAAGCCAATCGGGCCATCAAATAGGTCAATGTATTGTTACTAAATCTTCATAAATAGGTTGACTACTATTTTGCTTTATTCATTGAGAGTATGCCAAGGTGGCACGTGTGTTGGATCATTCGGTTCCCATGAAATGATTGAGCTGGATGGTGTTGAATGCTCATCACAGAACAGATAAAGAAATATTGTTATAATCATTTTAAATAACTATTCTAATTTTGTATTAATTCTATAATTAAATTAAAATGAATTCTTTGGAGTTCGTGGCTACGTAATAACAGCCGCACAGTTCGATCCATCAGGTTAAGCTACGCTTGCCGGGGTTGGCTGTGGATGGGCGACCATCTTTACATACCGAGACTCCTCCGTGCTTCGGAAAGCACGTTAAGCCGATGGTATCGGCGCTCATTTGTGCATCTTTGACAGTCGTTACGGATCGTCAGAAGCCCGAAAATCTGACAGCCAGTCTTACCAACGGGTATCGTATTACCCAGTTGCTGACGGAGTTGTGGAGGTCAGATAGGCAGTCGCTCCATGTAAAATACTGGTACTCAGCTGGATGGTTAGACTGGAAGCCGACCCCAACATAGGGGAAAAGGCTAGGCAGATTGATTGATCTTTGAGTTTAAGTTTGAATATTATTATGTCAAAAACACTTAATACACATTCCTACCACTATTAAATTCGAAACATAAATGACATCGGAAATATTGATATTAATCCAATCATCCAATAGAGATTGATTGATTCTGATCTAGCTGTCAATCATCATTGCTATGAATCGCTTCGCAACCGTTCCTATCCAAGATATGTCATTATCTTATAATGGATCTTCCATGCATAAGCTTTCTGGAATACATTTTAAAAAAGATGGCGAGACGGCGTATACTCATACCGCAAGGGATGGGTCGAGGTGGCTCAAAGAAATTATGCCTAGAAGAATTTGGGGGAAGCCTTTGCTCAGCATTTGGACAGCCTATACTGTCCAACTTAAAAAAAAATGTGCTTATAGTACTTACCGTTAGATAGGGTAGTCTCGCTATTCTACTAAGATGACTTCTTCCTTCTTGCACCATGGTAATTATTCGTTTACACACATCATGTGACAGCGGCATGATGTTGAATACTGCGACCAATTCAAGAAATTGATTATAATACCAGCTCGGTTGGAAACAAGAGCAGTTAAAATATTCTTTTTCTAATTTTGAATTTTGTATTTTTTTTTTAATTCAGTATTTCTTTTTAATTTTAAGCTGTAACTTGCACAAAATAATGTAACCTCTTTTCAGGCAAGTATTATTTATCTGGTTATAACACTATTAATATGAGCATCCCTCCATTATCAGGCCCGCTGCGGTTATCCTATAACACTATAATAAAATGGCGTGAGTCAGGAAGTTACAACGATGATTTAAGCAGCTACAGCGCCGCATGCAAAAAACGCAACACACAAATTCATCACTCAAAATTCTGCATCGCACAAGCAAAGTTTTCGCGATTAGCCTCTAGATAAGTACATATACCAATAACATCCCAACAACCACTGTTGGGTATTAACCCACCAGACACAAAACCCGTCGCATTTCTATGGGGAATGAGGAACTTTACACCCTGTTCTCATACCCGCACCAAGCGAAGGCCTTCACCAAGGCATCAGTCCACCATCTGGCCACCTGCAACTAAGTAGCCTACAATACTATAATAAAATAACATGTTGGGAAGTATCGATCATTTATCAAAAGCCACCCCCAAGCACACCCTTACCACTGAGCCCGCATCAAGCCGACCATCGCTGCATGCCATCAGAACACCATCTGACCAGCTGCAGCAAGCCTACAACACTAAAATAAAATGGCGTATGTCAGGGAGTATTGATCATTTATCATTCACACAATTTAATACCATTTGTGTCAATAAAAACATAACACGTCCGTTTTCCCGTGGGAATGCCGCTTAGCTGATCCATAAATCATCTAATTAATTTAATATTTAACGTGTGTATTGACACTGGTCCTGCGATATGTAAATGCGTTACTTCGAAATTGGACTCTTTTTTATTCGTATAATATTTTATTTATTTCATTCCGTAAATAGTCACGTTCCCTTTCTCTATAGAATTTACTTTCACGAGTGTTGGATTATGAGTAATCTCTACTTGGTAATGGCGACTAACTAGTACCATAAAACAATGATTGTGTTGGAGCCTAAATATACGGAGCTACGCATAATAGCATTCTGCCCGACACTAGGGCACGCTCCCATGGTTATATGTCAAACTAGCGGCGAATAAACGGAACGAAAGATTTAAACTGCGTAAGATCTTTCAATAAAAAGGTTTTGGTTACTATAATAGTTCTTTAATTTAAGAAGTTTGCATTGTTCTTGATTTAAACTGCGGAAGATCTTTAAACAAAAAGGTTTTGATTTCAACAATACTTCTTTAATTTCAGAAGTATGCATTGTTTTAGAAAGATTTAGTAAGGTTAGGCAGAGGTGTACCCACGGTGTACCTATATTAATACTGTGAAGGTTAGAGGGACCTTCACTTAAGGAGCTCAGTGGTAGAGCTTGTGTAGTGTGTTGTAGGGATTTCTATCCTACAAATACAAACACACGGGACAGCAGCTATTGAATTTCATTGCTTATAACGAATACATGTGTCAAGCAGCATGGCTCCTGTCATACTCTTCTTTTCTTTTATAAAAAACCTATCAAACTATTCTATTTTGAAAGGTCAAATGCTGTCAGTTATTTTCTAACCGACCAGTCAGGTTCACAAGGTTTCAATACAGGCTGTACAATACGGTAAGCGGGATTGTCCGAAAGGGTTACCGCTACCCCGGAACATAAAGGGCTAAGGAAGGAACATGGACGGGTTTTAGTCAGTAAGAGACTCCCTTCCGCTCCACCCAGAGCGGGAGAAGTCATTGGATGATTTCCCAGTCTTAAAAAAAAGGCTCTACAATACCGTCAAGTCATCTCATAGCCTATCCTGCAATATTGGAAGACTAAGGACCAGTACATCCTGCCCGTTATATGACAACGGTGAATAAAAAAAATATATATTAAAACATAGTCGCGGGCGAAGTAATAGATGAAAGTAACATTTAGTATAACCATCACAATGGTCTTTTAATAATAGTCTCTCAAATTATCTGGAGCACTTTCAAGAGTCCATCCAAACTCTTTTAACGTCTAGACAATAAACATAAAAGGCTTTCATAAAGTTGAATAGAAGTCAAGTAAAGTATATTCTTAAAAACTTTTCAATTCGCTTTAATGAGCACCTATTACGAAAGAAAAATATTTAAGGTATTTTTATATGTGGTACTCTTTTCGAGTATGTTGTTGGCCCAGTCCGTTATAACATAAGATTTATGTTCCAACCCCTTTTTTTATAGGGTTCCGTACTTATAAGGAAAAAAACGGCACCCTTAAAGGAACACTTTATTGTCCGTCTGTCCGTCTGTCTGTCAAAACCCTTTATCTCGGGAACGCGTGGAGATATCGAGTTGAAATTAAAACCATATACTCAGGTCTACAGTCCCTTGATGCTGTCATACTCATCAAACTTCTATGTTAACGTTGTTGCATAGATATAATGAAAAGATGATTTCTTTGGTTAGCCTGCAATTCTAAGCAGGATTGTCCGAAAGGGTTACCGCTACCCCGGAACATAAAGGGCTACGGAAGGAACATGGATGGGTTTTAGTCAGTAAGAGTCTGACACTCCCTTCCGCTCCACCCAGAGCGGGAGGGAGTGTCAGACTCTTACTGACTCATTTGATGGGATCATTTGATGATTTTCTTACGCTAAGTCCACCCAGAGCGGGAGCAGTCATTGGATGATTTCCCAGCCTTAAAAAAAAAAAACCTGCAATTCTGCCTAGTCTTCTTCTTTTCGCGTGGTTAGTGACTAACCTGGTGCCAGAGTTTTATGCGGCCTCTGACTTAGCTTCACATGCTGTTGAAGTGTTGAGAAATATCTCTCAGATTTCCTCACGACGTTTTCCTTCACCGATTTTGAAACTAGTGGTAAGTATAGGTACAATACACACATGATTCTGTAAAATCAGAGGTGCGTGCGTTGGGTTCGAACTCAAGACCTATGTCTTGGCAGTCCGACGGTCACACCACTAGGCTATCACTGCTGCTGCATAGTGAGGTAGAAATTAATTCACAGCGTAACGCGTCTTCCTATTCAAAGTCCTTTTAAAATTCTTTATTTCAGACATGAGTCTATAGCCTTAGAAAAACCAAAGAACTCCATGACTAGTGTTAGTAAAAAAGCATATACATTAATGTAAATATATACCATAATATATTAAACAACGGGCATAAACACGAATTATTAAGCGCAGACCAAGAAAATAACGACTACCTAACTGCAGTTTACGACTGCGCATTAAATATTAATCTAACAATTTGACACGGAATGACCCGCATTTGCATGGATCAGTCGTAAATGGTCATTGCTGAATATGGGACGCCATGCAGATGGACATAGGAATAATGACGTGATCACTAGTTGTTCACAATGTTCACAGCATGTACTAGGCACACGCATTTCTTCTAAAGAACTGTATACAAAGGAAAAAGTTTAGAATTGTCTAGAACATCTTATTTTTTCAGGGGGATGCCCCAGGGTAGCCCGCGAAATTAAAATGTTCATACGTTTTTCGCAATTTGCAGGTCTTCTTCTTTTCGTGTGGTTAGTGACTAACCTAGTGTCAGAGTTTTTATACTGCCCATGGGCCTCTTACTTAGCTTCACATGCTGTTGAGAAATATCTCTCAGACATGCTGGTGAATAAGTCTACGCGGCTCTCGAAGGACCGTATGCCGGAAGTTAATTTTATGTCTGGATGTAGATTTTAGCGTGGTGAACTGTTGGACGACACACAGAATTGAGCTTGAGGGATATGAGGTTATGAAAAATAGGAATGGATGGACTTACTTGTGAACCTTCTGGACAAAACACGTGGATTCAAGGACCGCTAGCTCAGCAGACGTCACACGTGCTATCTGGTTTTCTTCCTTTTCAATATGATTCACTTTCACTTGTTTAAATGTCACACTTGTGTCGGCCAACACTTATTTATAATAGTTATACAGTTTTTGATGCGATTGCTGTTTGAGTAAGCGGTTTGTAAGCAGGATGAGTATGGAGCGGATGCGGGTCAGTATTCACACGGGTCTTGTTGAACTTAGACTGTTGTCTAGAGCATTTTTAAATCATAGCTGCTTATATTGATTCGCAGCGGCAGAAAAAGCGCGCCTCTGATTGGTCGTGCGCGATGATCTTCCAATCTCGTTCAGTCGTTCCGTTTGATAAGGAATGTATGGGTAGGAAGAAGGAACGATTAGCTCAATTCTGCGTTTTGAAATCGTAAGCGAAAAATAACTTATAAATAAAAACTTGCGCGAGCACATGCTGGTTTCCTTACGATATTTTCTTTCACCGATTTTAAGCAAGTGATAACATGCAATATGCACATGAATCCGTAAAATCAGAGGTGCGTGCCTTGGGTTCGAACTCGAGACCTATAACTTGGCAGTCCAGCGGTCATACCAAGCGATCACAGCTAAATTTGCAGGTCAATGTCAGGTTGTATGTTGATCAAAATAATGATTTGCGGCCGTAACATATTTACAGTATCACAATAATTAAAATTATCAATACAACTCTCCAAATAATTGCCATCCAAAGTCATCATTTCATGTAATATGGTTTCCATACCATCTCTTCTTTTTAGCGTATTGATAGCAAAAATAATACCTACATCCTTACTTTTTTTTTTGGGAATAATATTGTTGTCTGTGGGGAGACAAAGCATACACATCAGAGATCTGAACCGCCTATGAACCTCCATTTGTCCATACCATAATATGAACTTAAGAGTTTACAGAATAGGCCGGCTGTACATCCCCAACTCGCTAAGGGTACGTTTCCATCAGAGACGTGTGAGGACGCGTAGCGACGAATGTGCGTAAAACTAACCAATAACAACACTATAGCTTAGCTCAAGTTATGACAATGAAGTGATCTTATTGGTGGATTTTCTTGCACACGTCCTTGCTACCTCGCACGTCTCTGATGGATCTGCAGCCTTAGGGTGCCGTTCCAACAGAGATGTTCTAAGCATCTATGCTGCGAGGATATGAAACCTAAGCTACTTTAGCGGGAATGAACCAAAACCCAAACCTCGGAACTATGTGACCGTTTCCACTGATGCTAAGCTATGTAGCGGACTAGTAAGATGCGCTATGAAGATGCGCCACCGCGAGGTAGCTGTGCAAGGGAGATGCGCAGCTCGAGCTATGCGATGTATCGATGACAGTAGGAAAGGCACGGGGAGCGGCGCTCTGCACATAGCTACACCACTCGCGACTATCCATAGCACGCATCCAGAGCATCTATACATCCATATAAAAAAAAAACATAGCTTAGCAGAACCCGTTTCCACCAGTGCTACGCTTATAATATGGACTAATGAATATGATTGGTGGATATCAAACGCATCCGTAGCAACGTAGCATAGCATATCTCTGGTGGATCCGCAGTCTTATTCACCAGTCTACCAGGAACTCCGGCAGTAGTTCCATTAAAACCGTTTACGGAATATTATCATATGTGTATAATTCGGTACAGTCTTCGGTATCAGTGAAGCGTAGCGTTACTGCTCGTTTGTTGTCGGCTCGAACGAGCGCAGTGCGAGCGGAACACCCGGAACTGCCACAATTAGCTCAGTGCACAGATCTGGGCAGAAGATCTATTTATTTAAAAAAATAACCGATATGCGGGATTGTCCGAAAGTGTTACCGCTACCCCGGAACATAAAGGGCTAAGGAAGGAACATGAATGGGTTTTATGCAGTAAGAGTCCACACGCCCTAGATCCTAGATCGGGTTGAGTCATTTGATGACTTCCCATCATCAAAAAAAAAACTTGCATGAGACGCTAGGGATGTATTTAGTGCGGTGAAACCAAATAATTATAAAAATCTATTTCGTAGACAAGTTCATACCTATTTGACATTAAAAACATATTTTTGTCAAAAGGAGGAGGGTCGATCAAATTGGCAAAGATAACTTTTAACTAAGTATTCTGACAGTTTACATTTTTAAATTATGAAATACTTATTACATTTAACTAACATTTCAAAAGTGGTAAAAAGCTGCTAGACTGTTTGTTTTTGTTCAAAATTTTTACTGGACATAGGATAAACCAGAGAAATATGATTCCATTAACTTTGAGTGGTACTCCTCTATCATTTTTAGGGTTCCGTACCTCAAAAGGAAAAAACGGAACCCTTATAGGATCACTTTGTTGTCCGTCCGTCCGTCTGTCAAGACCGTTTTTCTCAGGCACGCGTGGAGGTATCAAACTGAAATTTATATCTAATACTCAGGTCTACTGTCCCTTGGAGCTGTGAAAAAATCAAACTTCTAAGCCAAAGCAATCAAAAGATACAGCTGTTTATGCCGCAAATTTTCGAAACTCGCACGGGAATCAAAACCTACTGGGTACTTCCCGTGAACTTAGAATCTTGAAATTTGGTACAAAGTAACGTCTTACAGTGCAGATAAAGGAAATATTGCGAAAACCGTAAATTTTTAGTTACATCATATAATAAAAAAAAATGATTTTTTTTTTCAAAATATAAAAATACCATAACTATGACTCGATTCTCGTGATGGGTGAACTTTTTTTTTACCTAAGTTCAGGGTTGTCAAAAATTGTTAACACTTTTAGGAAACGATGACCTCAGGCAGGCAGGATGCGCTGGTCGCTCATCACTTCTACATGCCCCTTCTCCTAACTCAACCTTCTGCATCTCTCCCATCAACTCGTGCACAAACGTATCACTTGAAGTTTACGAGACAGTGGCACTCGCCAGTGGCTGTAAACTAGAGTTTAATTACGTGCGATGACGTTAGGGCGACCATGCGCCCGCGCCGGTCGCCGGCCGCAACGATACACAATTTTAGCCTCATATGTGAAGTATGGTCACTGTTTTGCTATCGCTATGTGGTCAACGTTCATAGAACACTGAATTATGTGCTGTAACAGTATTAGGTATTCCTGAAACTAAATATTCAACCTTATACCTATATTTTATTGCAGTCAATAATTATGACAATGAAATTAATATCACTACAGAGTGATCGTTATTAATGTTATTATATCATAGTAACAAAATAAAAATTTAAATATTCTTTGGTCTTAATTTTACGTTTTAAAATATTAAAATAATCATATTTTAAGAAGATTAAAATAATAATTTGCATTAGTTTGGATCTTGACAGTCGCAAGTAGTTCCATTTCTCGTTTTTGAAACCGTTCCTGAGGTAGCTCTGCGGTGTGTGAAAAGCATGGTAACTAAATGAGTAGTTGGTTAAATTTGACATTTGTTCAAGGGTTTATTAGCGGTGTTAGATACACAGTCGAAATCAGTACGTGGAAGGCAGCGTCCGCAAATTTCTAGTTATAGTTCTCTTCTTCTTCGTATGGTTAGTGACTAACCTAGTGTCAGAGTTTTAATGCTGCCCATGGGCCTCTGACGTAGCATCACATGCTGTTGAGAAATATCTCTCAGGCATGCCGGTTTGTAAGCGGGATTGTCCGAAAGGGTTACCGCTACCCCGGAACATAAAGGGCTACGGAAGGAACATGGATGGGTTTTAGTCAGTAAGAGTGTGACACTCCCTTCCGCTCCACCCAGAGCGGGAGCAGTCATTGGATGATTTCCCAGCCTTAAAAAAAAAAAAAGGCCATTCCTCACGATGTTTTCCTAGTTATAGTTTTCATATCCTCAGGAAAATCCTAACCTCTCTGATTGATTCAGGAATGCTGCATCTGTACGTATACACGGGGAAAACACGAAAATAGGATAAAGGTGGAGGAAATGCCTTTATGGTGTTTATACCTTCACCTTCAAACAGCGTTCCCTTCAAACACATAAAGCAATGATTTAAATAAAAACCTAAACAGAGGCTGCATGCCCATTAGGCAATGCAAAAGAGTAAAAAAAAAACAAATAATTATGAATCCTTCTATCACATCAATCGTCTTTCCTAACTTTGCACACCTAATACACATAATATTATCTATCTAACTAAACGTGACCATTGTAATCTTTAAAATATCACGTGAATAGTGAATCATTAACTAATTATCAACCATAATCAAGAACACATAATATTCCAATACGAGTCAATTTTGGAAAAATACATAATATATTATATTACTCACAATCACAAATCTTGTCCTTAAAGATAAAGAGATTAATGATATAGATCCATATGTTACTGTAAAAGCCCGAATTGTGGCATATCTAAAGTTTACTGGTAAAAGACCAGATTTTTCGACAATAATTATCAATTTCTGACTTTTACCTGCATTCAGCCGGGAAATCTTAGGTTTTACCACAGAAATGTTAGTTTTCAGAGTAAAACATGAAGTTAATTATTAGAAACTATTTATTCAACATTCCTATAATTATTATTGATATTAGTCAAGTCTTAAAACATGTCTAACATGCTTTAGAAAAATAAAATGCAGAAAAAGTAAATCAAATAAAAATTATTAGTAAGCCAAACAGTCTTTTGTTAAATAATAATCAGTGCAAAAAATCATATCATAGTTTCCTTTATTTCATTGTAGTTATTATTTAAATTAATCAAATTAAAACAAACACTTCAAAATATAAAAATAGTAGCCCACTGGTATCTATACCATGGTCCAAGGTATAGGTGGTCAGAGCTCCCGAGAGAGGAACCTCCTAACTATGCGTGCCGGTGTCCAGGAGTACCGCGGTTTCTGGATCAAGCCCTTGATTCAGCTGCCTAACGAGAGCCTCCTCAGTTGTTGGTCGAAGCTCTTGGCCATAATGCCATTGACGACAATTCAGGCACAATCAATCTATAACTTTAGTCAAGTCTTAAGACATGATTTAGAAAAACAAAATGCAAAAATACCTTTTCACTAATAACACCTATTTTGGCTAGGTACGAGTAAGCAAAACGTTCTTATTATTACGAGTGAAAAATGTTTTACTTGTTATAACATGGTGAACTACATATTATAGCATTTAGATTTACAAAATAATCCTGATGACTTGCAAGTAGGGATCATACACTACCATAAGCGAGACATGAGTGGACTCAACTAATATCACTACATAGTATAAAACAAAGTCGCTTTCTCTGTCCCTATATCCCTATGTATGCTTAAATCTTTAAAACTACGCAACGGATTTTGATGCGTTTTTTTTTAATAGATAGAGTGATTCAAGAGGAAGGTTTATGTGTATAATTTGTCGACATATTATGCGGGCGAAGCCATGGGCGGAAGCTAGTTTGAAATAAAACTTTGCTTTCGGGCATTTACTTAGTGTCTGCGGTAAAACCGTAGATAAAAGGATTTATCGACTGAATGCTGGTAAAAGTCCGAAATTAAAGATTATTATAGAGCAATTCGGACTTTTACCAATGAGACTTGGTAAATTAATTAATTAGGTTTACCGGTATATTCTAAGATTTACCACAGTTAGGGCTTTTACAGTAACATAGCATAGATTATTAGATGAGACATAATATATTTATAATATAAAACATCAAAAATATAAAGTACTTTATAGTTGTAGCGATGCAGTGGCAGACGTGTTTAGTTCTTTTGTGCGTGACTGCTGTTCTGGCTGACGAAGAATGGCTGGAAGTGACAATTGCGCAGGGGACGGTGCGCGGGCACAGACATCCCAGTGGACATCTTTATGCTTTCTACAATATACCCTACGCCACAGGGCCTTCGGGCGTAAATAAATTCAAGGTACTTATAAAATATACTAATCTCGAAAATATCTGTCAGTGCGGCCACTATGTGACGAATGTGGAGCAACTGTTTCACAAAGCTCTAGCTATAGTGACAACACAGAAAGGGTTTGAAAATAATGGTCAAACTACCACTTACAATTGCGAGAAAAAAAACCGCTGTTCCATACATCATGCTTGCATAACTTGCCAAAATGTTAGGAACAGCTGTTTTTTTTTGCGATTTCAGATTTGTTCCCATAGTGAAAGTTGTTCATAATGATGAGTACAATGGACGCCTTCAAATAATGCCCATTAATTCAATTTCACCCTGTATAGTTTAACAACTGGCAAAGTCTCATGCACCCACAATATTTTCAAGATAAATTGTAATACCAAGTCAATCTAACGTCATACACCAAATCTAACCATTACTTGTGTTTTGCAGGCACCACTGCCTCCGCCAACATGGTCGGAACCGTTTGATGCATCCGGTGACAAGAGTATCATATGTCCACAAGCTAAATATGCCATTGGCATTTTACCAAGCAACGCAGAAATTACAGAAGATTGTCTAATCGCTAACGTATTTGTACCCGACACCACTGAGAAAAACCTTTCTGTTCTCGTGTATGTTCACGGGGGTGCTTTTGTAATAAGCTATGGTAACTTATATCAGGGAACCGAGTTAATGAAGACAAAAGATTTTATTATGGTTACGTTTAACTACCGTCTCGGCATTCACGGGTTCCTTTGTCTTGGCACCGAGGACATACCAGGCAATGCTGGCATGAAAGACCAGGTGGCTCTGCTGCGCTGGGTGAAAGAGAATATCGCCAGGTTCGGTGGTAACCCTGATGACGTCACTCTTGCAGGTTACAGTGCAGGGTCTGCATCAGTGGATCTTTTAATGCTCTCGAAGTCAGCCGAAGGGTTATTCCAACGAGTTATTCCTGAAAGTGGTGGAAATCTTGCCGCATTTTCAATCCAAAGGGATCCTGTAGAGATTGCTCAAACTTTCGCCAGAGATCATAACGTCGCCAACGTAGACGATATTAATGCTTTGGAACAGTTCTATAAGACAGCATCAATGGACTTGTTGACTGCAGATATGTTTGAAGATAGAACAGATCATACTTTCATGTTTTCCCCGTGTGTGGAACGCGACACAGACGGAGCATTCCTGACAGAATCTCCTCTAAGTATTCTTAAGAAAGGCGACTACCAAAAGTTACCTTTGTTGTATGGTTTTGCTAACATGGAAGGTTTGTTCCGCATTGGGTTCTTCGAAGTGTGGAAAAATATGATGAATGAGAGATTTTCTGATTTCTTACCTGCTGATCTAAAGTTTAATTCTGAAGAAGAACGAGAAGAAGTTGCCAATACTGTTAAAACGTTTTATTTTGGTGACAATCCTGTCAGCAATGACAACATTTTGAAATACGTTGACTTCTTTTCGGATGTTTTCTATACTCATCCCATGCTTTGGGCTGTGAAGTTGCAAGTGAAGGCTGGCAACAATCAAGTCTATTTGTATGAATATTCATTTGTGGACGAGAACGTTCCCCCGGTGCCTCATACTGATGTTCGAGGTGCCGAACACTGTGCTCAGTCTTGGGCTTGGCTGGACAACCTAGGTGGTCAAAATGAGAGTCTTGCAACACCTGAATATCAGGAAATGAGAAGGACAATGCGTGAAATTTGGCACAACTTTATTAAAATTGGGTAAGGAAGAATGCTTTTAATTTAATACACTCACATTCTCACACTATATAGTGGAATCGGTTTCTAAATTGGTACGTTGTTAATAACAAAAGTAATACCTGCATCAAACGATTGTCTTCAAAGTTTATTTTAACTTTTCAGGAAACCTGTGCCTGAAGGATCGTCGTTGCCCACGTGGTCGGCAGCAACTGAGGACAGGGCACCCCACATGGTGCTGGATAAGAAGCTGGAATTACGTGGGGTGCTCTTGGAGGAACGCACTCGTCTCTGGGAAGAAATCTATGACAAACACTACCTGGATGCAGTACCTCCACGTAGTGGTGCAGGCAGTACGATGCAGAAGAGCGTATTAAATCTATCAACGTTGTTTATTCTATTTTTTCTTATAAAAAGGATAATTGTAGAGTAGATTATGAAGTAAAGTTAAACTTAAAACAATTACAATTAATAATGACGTATAAAAAAGATTTATTTATTTAGCCTTAGCCTGTGTTGTCCCACTGCAGGGCAAAGGCCTCCCTTTTTCCTTTCTACTCTTCTCTATCTTGAGCTCTAGTGGACCAATCCTGTCTGGCATCAAGGCATCAAGCTCATCTCGCCATCTTCTCCTGGGCTTGCGTGGTTGTGGACGGACATTTTTTGGGACCCACATGGTGTTAAGTTCGGCCCATGACTAGTTTGTCATGCGGCAAAGGTCCCTTTAAGCTAAGCTGCTTTTTTGGGTGCCATCGGCGATCCATGTTTTGGAGCACAGAACTTTTTCAGTATAAATATAGCGACGAAAAATTCCTTCGTATCGACTGGTAGTGCACTTAAGAGACTGGCAGCAATGCTACAATGTATGGCAACGCATAGCCTCCGGCTAAGGTAAGAGCTAGGTACTCCGTGCAACTCACGCTAAAAAACCATAGGGCAGAAGAATTAAAAGTTTGAATGTTTTTGAAAGATAAAATCAATACTAGGAATTGTTACCAACACGCTAATATGAAATGTATTATATTTCACAACTACAGCAAAAAAGCCAGTATTAAAAAAAAAATGTTTGGGTTATTTACCTATTTTATTATTTCTGTACATACTATTAGGAATATTTAGCTTTTAAATGTAAATATGATTACAAATAAATATAACCCATTTACCTCACTGATCTAAAAGATACATTACATTCTAGTGTGACTCGACATACTAACAATTGGTTACCTAATTTAGTTAACTGCCAATTATTTTCACAAGTGCTAATGAAATGGATTTTCATACGTGATGGCAAATATGTACAGACGCAAGATTTATTAAACTAACCCAACCAAAAATGAACCTTATACTTTTGTTATAAAGTGAAAACACTATCAAAAAAATTTACCGATTGGGTGACTTGATCGATTCGGTACTTAACGGCACGTCCCGGTTTAAAAATATGATCACAGAAATCTCAAGTGCATACCTACGGAATCACCAACTTATCGCCCATAATAAAGAGTTCCTACCTGATAAGCTAATCTGAGGCTGTTTTGGAAGCTATAGAAATGATAACGTAATTAATTACTCACTCACAATCACTCATCATATTATTATGCTTTCCTACAGATAAAGATATATTTCACTATTGTTTTTATCTTAAAAACCATCATAATGATAAAGTAGTTCATAGCCATAGCGATGGAGTTGCGGACGTGTATAGTACTCTTGTGTGTTACGGCTGTTCTTGCTGTCGACGAATGGCTGGAAGTGACAATAGCGCAAGGGATTGTGCGCGGGCGCAAGCACCCCAGCGAGGATCTATACGCCTTTTACAACGTACCCTACGCCACAGCGCCGGTTGGCGTATACAAATTTAAGGTATCTCATTCTGTTGTAAATAAACAACTTTTACCTTTAGCAAAGTTGTTTAAGTTTTTCTTTGAAAATTGTAACTATTATTTATATTATATCTTTATTAGATATTATGTTGATATAATTAATAAGCATGGTGTGATCTTTTTCAGTGAAGGAATTCACATGTTTAATAACTGATGTTGTCCTTGATCTTTTTAGGATTAATATAAATATATCAGCCATACGTACATATTATTGTCAGACAAACGTTTATACTACTTATATGATTACTATCAAAAAACATTCTCAAAACAGTTTGACGCAAAGCTACTCAAATATAACCGATGGAAGATAGATAGTCCTAAAAACTCGTTCAAGCTGTATTAAAGAAACTTAATAAAAATACTTTAAAACCCTAGATTATCTTAAAACAGAGAACCTTTTGACCGTTCTGAAATAAAACTAATTTAGGCCAACCCCACATACAAAGCTGTTCCTGACCTCCTTGAAAAACAACCCTCGCTGCACTCAGTCCACAGAAGCCACCGTCACTCACGCGCTGCTCATCTGAATTGCTCACTTACATCTCCTACTAGTCTAACACTTCACACAACACTCACTCACATATCGTCTCACAACATGATATATGACTCAATAACTTCTGCAGAATTTATAGGTATTTTATATTTTATTTATTTAACCATAACACAGATAAAATCAGACAGGAACAGAAAATACGTACAAAGGTGATGCTTATTTCTAAAGAAATCTCTTCCAGCATACCTGCGATAGGACAGTAGATAAAAGAGATGTAGAAAACGTGAGTAAGATTAAAAGAGATAAACATAATATATACATAAACAAACAATTCACTAATTTAAATATAAACATACACCAAGAGATTATACATACTTAGATACATACATACTACCATAATAAATATCATAAATATACAAGACAAAGTAGACAGATAGTGTATTATCACTTAGTATGTTATTTTAGTAATAACTTCTTTTATTTGTGTTGAGAAAACCCATTATCTAACTCTTAGTTGCTTAGATTATATTTTGGTTATGCATATTCTTTAACTTCGACTCTTGCACGGTACCTCAGTTAAAGCTATTCTAGCCTTCGAAGCCCGGTGACGTGTTTCATAGATTTTTCCCGAAAACCTACCTATATCAGGCACCAGTCTCTCACAAAGGTGGATTGCAGCTGCGACATTTTCTGTACTTATTAATATTAAGTAAACTTTATTTTCACCTCACAGGCTCGGAAACAGTCTGTTTGTCATTCTAAATCTGAGCCCAAAATTGCATTTTGCTCGCTAGCGTGAAAACGGTTTTTAAAATTCGAACCTTTCTATTTAATAATTTTCTATACTGCCAATCCACTGAAAATGCATGACACGGTCTAAAATAAAATATCAAATCACATAGAAATAATACCGCTCACCTTAAAAACTTCCATCACAGTACAGAAAATAAATATTTTGCGAGGATATAATTATAAAATTGGAATTAATGTTAATAAGTATTCCATTTGATTAAAACAATCTGTGACGTCACATTTGTATAAACCATAAAAATACTACACGGTCAAATACCCAATTGTGTAGTGATATAAGTTTATTTTTTAAAATAAAATAATTACTAATATTATATTATGTTACTTAACCCTTTGCTTGGCAAAAATAAATATGTTTTTAATTAAATTAGTTAGTTATTTGTATTAAATTAGTTTTTTTTCTTTCATTATTCTTAGAGGACTAGTAGGATATAGAAAAAAATACAGGGTATCTTATTTTGGAGATATTGTATGTATCTCATAAGATACATTGCCAAGTATCTGTTATTTTCTTCACATAAGTCAATGTATCTGAGATGTTCCAACAAAATAAAACTCAACATATAACAGCTGTTTTCTTGCACCTAGCAGTGTCCTCGCTGTAGTGAGGTGAAAAATTGTGTGTTGCGCTCGGCAGCAAAGCTTTTCTGCGTCTCGTACCATTGAAACATTTGCTACGCTCAGGTTTCAATACAAGTACTCGCGCCAAAAATCAACTTTGCAGCCTTGCACAACAAATAACTATTATTAAAGGAGAACCAACAGCTATAACAAATGGATAACAGTGATAACATGCAACCAATAACAGGTTCCCACGGATAAAAATAATAGAGAACTTAGGATCTAACAAGCACGTAGAAGAGAGAATAAACGATAAATTATTATTATTATATGTATACCTTTTGATGAAGACCCTAAATAAATAAATACTCAAAGGTTACAATAATATTTATTAACCTTTTCATTTCTTTTGCTTTGCAGGGTCCTATGCCACCACCATCATGGTCAGAACCGTTCGATGCAACCGGTGAAAAAAGTATCGTATGTCCACAGAACCATTTTATGATTGACGCAATGCAAGACATTTTAGAGGTCAAAGAAGATTGTCTAATTGCTAACGTATTTGTACCCCACACCGCTGAGAAAAATCTTTCAGTCTTGGTTTACGTTCACGGAGGAGCTTATGTAACAGGCTTTGGAAACTTTTATAAAGGAACACAGTTCATGAAGACGAAAGATTTCATCATGGTCACGTTTAACTACCGTCTTGGCATTCATGGGTTCCTTTGTCTCGGCACCGAGGCCGCACCAGGTAATGCTGGCATGAAGGACCAGGTGGCGCTGCTGCGCTGGGTGCAAGATAATATCGCCAGCTTCGGAGGCAACCCTGATGATGTCACTCTTGTTGGTAGTAGTGCAGGTTCTTCATCAGTGGACCTAATAATGCTCTCGAAGTCAGCGGAAAACCTGTTCCACCGAGTCATACCTGAAAGTGGTGGAAATCTTGCCGCATTTTCGATCCAAAGGGATCCAGTAGATATTGCTAAAACTTTCGCCAGAGATCATATCGCCAACGCAGACGATATTGACGCTTTGGAACAGTTCTATAAGACAGCATCAATGGACTTGTTGACTGCAGATATGTTTGAAGATAGACCTGATTCTACTTTCTTGTTTTCCCCGTGTGTGGAGCGTGATACAGACGGAGCATTCCTGACAGAATCTCCTCTGAGTATTCTTAAGAGAGGCGACTACAAAAAGTTACCTTTGTTGTATGGATTTACTAACATGGAAGGACTGCAACGTATTGATTTCTTTGAAATTTGGAAGAATAAAATGAATGAAAAATTTTCTGATTTCATGCCGGCTGACGTAAAATTTAACTCTGATGCAGAACGAGAAGAAGTAGCCAATAAGGTCAAGGCATTTTATTTTGGCGACAATCCTGTTAGCAATGACAACGTCCTAAAATACGTCGACTTCTTTACGGATGTCATATTTACGTTTCCTATGCTTCGGGCTGCAAAGCTGCACGTGGACGCTGGTCATAATCAAGTATATTTGTATGAATATTCATTTGTAGACGAGAATGTTACTCCAGCAGTACCACACACCGACGTGAGAGGTGCTTATCATTGCGCTCAGTCGTTTGCTTGGTTGGACGACGTGGGTGGTAGAAATGCGAGCCAGACTCGCGAATTCCTGAAAATGAGGGCGACAGTGCGGGAAATTTGGCACAACTTTATGAAAACTGGGTAAGCATTAAGTTTTAACATTATCTATTAACCGCTGTATAAAGCTATCACTATTAGTATTTTGAGTCTCCTCCAGGGTACGACTCAACGCCCAAAGGACACGGTGGAGCATACAGTGGAGAACAGCCCCATTTGGGCGGAACACAGCCATGTCCTCAAAGAGGCGATTGGCGTCGGCGACCTCTCGCATCCGGCCCTGGTGCAAGCCATGGTTCGGAGCGACAGGGACAGGCAGTCACCTCCTTCTGCGAAGCAGTTATGCTCGCGAAGGAGGTGGCGGGATGAGAGAGGGAAAGAACCTCCTGTCCCAGCCACCGAAGGAGACGCCCTAGGCGTCGGGAGCCGCGTGACAACTCCCGGCCACCATAGGCGCGGGCCTGGGTACATTGAGTAATGGGTGGCTCACCGTCCGATCAGGATCAGGCTCGTACCGAACGGCGCGTACATGTTCCACGGCGCATACATGTTGAGTGCAGTATCAACATTCTATGACTCGGTTCAACGTTCTTTTTAACTTTACAGTATGCCAGTGCCCGCTGGTTCCTCTCTGCCTGCATGGCCGGCAGCATCAGTCACGAACAGGTCACAGAACATGGTACTGGATAAGAAGCTGGAACTACGTGGGGTGCTCTTGGAAGAACGCACTCGTTTCTGGGAAGACATCTATGACAAACACTACCTGGACGCAGTACCACCCCGTAGTCGTGCAGGCAGTCTGATGCAGAATAATGTATTTAATCTATTAACGGTGGTCATCCTACTCTTTCTTACGAAAAGTATATTCCTAGAGTAGATTACAAAAAAGATTAATCTTAAAATGTAACGAACAGTACATAAAATTAAATAAAGCTTATTCAATGACAGAAGTCAAAGTCAAAGTCAAATCATTTATTTCAAATAGGCACAAGTAAGGCACTTTTGAACCTCAAAATGAACAAGAAATAGAATGGATTCTAGTCGTTAACGACGTTCTAGTCGAAGATTGTTAACGTTTCTCTTTTGATATTATATTCCTCCTTTCGTCTTATCAACCTAAGTACTCCTAAATGCTTGTATAAAAGTTTTCCCGTTTTTCATTAATAATTATTTCGTTTTCCACATACTGATTTCGACAGTGCTTTTGTCACCAATAACTGATGTAAAAGCTTTAACACTGATAGCGATCACATATTTGACCAGCTACTCAATTTACTCCACAGGCGTCATGGCCATAGATAATGTACTACTGTACATAATGATGATTGTTGCAACGAGACACGTGCTGTCAAATTTCAAAAGAATGGAACTTTTTTATGTTCTCTATCTCTGTCACTATTCAATGAGGCAATGCTGCCAGTCTTCTGGGCACGTTTCCGCATGACTGCGATGCAGACGAGTACTTGTACTTCGACTCCTGTCTTTTTGTTTTTGTATCTATATGTATAGTTTAAAATTGTATACCTAGTAAGTTAATTAATTTAGTACCTACTTAGCTAAAATAAACATAATATATGAATATGTAATAAAAAATTAACATTGATCCCAAAAAACGAATAAAAGTGAAATAAAAATATATATTAAAAACAACCTTTCCAATTTTTTTTATTGTCGGTTTTGGTGGAGCTCTTTTTGGTCACAGCTGTATGGATGGACGTAATCTTAGTGCAATTAATGATCCAAACAAAGCCTCGCTGAACATTGATTAGAGCAGGAGTTTCAAAATGGGTGATCAGAATTGACTTCGATAGAAATGTTGCCAGATAAAAAAATCTTTTTACTCTTATTAACAATGAATCGTCCTCGACGAAATGAATTTATTATCTCAGATAATTTTATTATCAGTAGGTATGCAATATTAAAGTCTCTGAGAACATTCATTCTTGTTTTGACAATACATTTAATCTCAATCATTGTACTACAATATTTCCAAGATATTTTCATTATTTTTTCTGTTCGATGTCTCTTGGAAATCTATAAAAAGCGAAACATACATTAAGTTTTTAATAGGAGCTTTTAGATCTTTAGTCTTTTACAATAAACTAAAGATCTAAAAGCAAAATGATTTTTGAGAGAATAATATACAGTGTAACCTGGATAAGTAGGTTTTCATGGGACCTAGGATTATTAAAATTATCATTTCATTTATCCAGTTTCCCAAAAAGTCAGGTTTATATTGACAGATGTCGTAAAAACAGTACGTTTCGAGCTGCCTATCTTCTGAGCGTGTCGATGGCAATCTAAATGAACTCGGCCCAGAATTCGGCTACTTGTTTGGCGCCATCACTAGCGTCCATCAGTTCCTGTAACGTGCATACGGCACGACACACAGGACACGAGATTAAGTGTCCCATAGTTTGTGGAACAGCACCACATTTACTCTCCAAGGCGGAGTTGTCTATGAATCCCCATCTGAGCAGGTTTTCTTTGCTTCGGCCAACCTGGGTCCGGAGTCTATTTAAAGCCTTCCAGGTTGATCAAAGCAAGTTGCGACTTGCTTTGAACGTCTCCCTCCTGGGTGCGCCCAGGAGGGAGACGTTCAGCATAGGGAACGAATAGAGTGGGTAGGGAAGCACTGTCTCGTCACAGCTTCAGTTTTTATATGGTTTGATAGTGAGTGGAACAATTTAAAAAACTGTTTCGGCTTTTCTTCTGCCTTTGTGGTCTGTCGGAGGCCAGTTGAGCTTTTTCGCTGGAGCGTTCTACCGTTCTACGGACTTCTGGTGGTGCTATGCCTGCTAGTGGATTCAGCATTTGTAGGGGGCGGTTTTAGACAACCAGTGATGATGCGGCACGCTTCGTCCAAAGCTGTATCCACTAACTTTGCATGGGCTGAACGACTCCACACGGGGCACGCGAATTCTCCAGGAGAGAAAGACAGCGCCAGCCCAGTAGTGCGCATGACATCTGGCGAAGCGCCCCATCTCGAAGAGACCAGCCGCTGAAGAAGACAGTTGCGAGTGTGCACCTTCTGCTTGATGTTTTTTTTAGTTTTTGCTGAATGTTAAAGACCTGTCCAGAGTAACACCAAGATATTTCGGGAAGATGCTGTGCTCGATGGATACCCCACCCCAAACGATGTGTAGTTGGCAGCCCGCCTCTCTATTGCGGAGATTAAATATGCACGACTGGGTCTTGCTCGGATTGGGCTTCAGTGAGTTAGCGAGGTAGTACGTGGCAAAGTCACCAAGAGCGTCTGACAGGTGAACCTCGGTGGAGCTGCCTATGGCGGGCTAAGACAGCTCGAGACATACTGTTTTTCATTTAAAGATGTGAACATGTGCGGTAAAATCTGGACCCGTACAATATACAACATGACAAATTATTATTAGTTGTGTTACACTTGATCAGAAATAATCACTCTTACCTCGCTGTTTTGTGATTCACAACCTAGAACAATGGTATTTTGACAGATTGACACTGCGCACCTTCATAAAATTACGGCACTTGCCCCTCTGTCTGGAACTCTTGCGTATTGTTTTAAATTTAATTTTTGACCTACGCAAATGTCCTGCCTATCCAGTAGCTTCGTGTGGCAGGTCCTTGAGATCCCTAAAGCAGAGTTGAGCTACACGATGACCCATGTGTGCATGCCGTCATTTGGGACAAGCAAACTCAAAGCTGCACTGGCTTTTTCTTCAAAAAGTCCTTCCAGATGATTCAACTTTGTTGACGCACATAAAATACTGGCTGTTAATCAACCATCTAAAATAAATGAAGTCCGTTATGAATCATCAATAACTTATCGTCCGGAATCAAGAGCATAAAGTCTCGGCATTCATGGGTTCCTTTGTCTCGGCACCGAGGCCGCACCAGGCAATGCTGGTATGAAGGACCAGGTGGAGCTGCTGCGCTGGGTGCAAGAGAACATCGCCAGCTTCGGAGGCAACCCTGATGATGTCACTCTTGTTGGTAGTAGTGCAGGTTCTTCATCAGTGGACCTAATAATGCTCTCGAAGTCAGCGGAAAACCTGTTCCACCGAGTCATACCAGAAAGTGGTGGAAATCTTGCCGCGTTTTCAATCCAGAGGGATCCTGTAGAGATTGCTCAAACTTTCGCCAGAGATCATAACGTCGCCAACGTAGACGATATTGACGCTTTGGAACAGTTATAAGACAGCATCTATGGACTTGTTGACTGCAGATATGTTTGCAGATAGAACAGATCATACTTTCATGTTTTCCCCGTGTGTGGAGCGTGACACAGACGGAGCATTCCTGACAGAATGTCCTCTGAGTATTCTTAAGAAAGGCGACTTCAAAAAGTTACCTTTGTTGTATGCATTTACTAACATGGAAGGACTGCTACGTGTCAATTTCTTTGAACTTTGGAAGAATAAGATGAATGAAAAATTTTCTGATTTCTTGCCGCCTGACCTAAAGTTTGAATCGGATGAAGAACGTGAAGAAGTAGCCAATGCGATCAAGACATTTTATTTTGGCGACAATCCTGTTAGCAATGACAACATTCTAAAATACGTTGACTTCTTTACGGATGTCATATTTACGTTTCCTATGCTTCGGGCTGCAAAGCTGCACGTGGGCGCTGGTCATAATCAAGTATATTTGTATGAATATTCATTTGTAGACGAGAATGTTGTTCCGGTGCCTCATACTGACGTGAGAGGTGCTGAGCACTGCGCTCAAACGATGGCTTGGATGTACCCCATGCTCGGCAGTATTGCGAGTCTCGAAACTCCTGAATATCTAAAGATGAGGGCGACAGTGCGGGAAATTTGGCACAACTTTATGAAGAATGGGTAAGGATTAACTGAAACTGTCTGTTCCAACCAAAAGTGTCTTTTTTTCTATCAAATTATCGGTAAGCGCATTATCGAGGACTCAATTCAACGTTCGTTTTAATTTTACAGGGTGCCCGTGCCTGCTGGTTCGTCGCTGCCAGCGTGGCCGGTAGCATTGGCTAACAGGTCACCGCACATGAAGCTGGATGAAAATCTGGAACTAGGTGGGGTGCTCTTGGAAGAACGCGCTAGTTTCTGGGACGAAATCTATGAGAAACACTACCGGGATGCAGTACCACCAGCGCCGCGAAGTGGTGCAGCCACTACGGTGCCGAAGAATATTGTTTATTAGGTTATGCTGTTTGTCTTATCCCATTTTGCTACGAAGGGAAGAGTAGAATAGAAATCAGATCAATATTACACGAAAAATACTTAAGCTTATTCATTAACATTTTAATTAACGACTTATTACAATATATAGCATGTTATGAACCGTTAATTTTCCTCAAGCAAGGACACATCTTTTTTTTACCTAAATACACTAATTTGGCTATTTGAGATTGATTCTAAAACAGGAACATTCAGATAGCCTCCCATTAAGCCGTTGCCAGATACGACTATCGGCTCAATGATTGCTTAGTCCATATTCCACATGACGACAATCTTGCGAACCAAGACAAGATACCTACTTGATTTGCTTATCAATCATGAAAACGAGGTTTCCATCATGCAAAACCATGATGTCATTAATGATTGCGCGTCGCTCTATTGTCGCGATGTAGTGCATCAGGGATGTTAGCAGCTAATAATATTGATGATTTTGCCACTATTATTAGGAAAAGATGTGCATCCCTGATGTCTCGTGTTCGCGGCAGCACCAACAGTATTGTCAGTGTGTTCGCAGATCGGTGGGATTCCCCAATGTTGCGGAGGTGGGTGCGGCTCGACGCCGAAAAATTGTATATTTTTATGTGTCTGTAACCAACTAACACTAGAATTTAACGTAAAACTGTCAAGTTAACCTTATGGACTCCAGTCTGAAATTAAAATAATCTATTCTATTACATCCACCACAATGTTAACGTGGAGCTACGGCGGTGGGGTTAATGGCAACCACTCTTAAGGGAAGCGTGTTTGGCATGCCACTAGTCAAATATATTTGCGATTGAAACTGCGGGCAACGGCTAGCTCTTAACAGAATCAATTCAGTATCAAGATTAAGATGGATGGCAACCCCTAGGTTGCTCTGGCAGTAGATACAACAACAACGTAGAGGAACGCCAACTTAAGCTCAATTGAACTTCGCGACTTAGCCGGAGTTAAGTCAACCGATCCAAACTCCGGATCGAGTTGGACAAACTTTGACATTGTTATGTATGTATTTAATATTGATATCTATTATTATTATGCCTCGATCGATCGATCGTGCGCGGCTTTAAATACGATTCTCCCGATGTCCCCCGAACTTAGAGACAAAATATAAATTCCTTACTACATCTACCCTCCAGGATCGAATTTTGCAATTCGCCAACAAAACAAATTACGTTTTCTTCTATTTTAAAAACTAACCAGAGAAGATCAATGCTGGTGCTTCTCCACAAGGGTGCATCATCAAATCGATTAAATTTTTGAAAATACTGTTAGAGCTGCTGAACAAACTAAAAAAATCTATCTTTGCATTGTATAAATACAATTTCTTAATATTGTATAAGCATAGAACATATTATGAGTGCTACTACTATAAAACTACAATTTACTGGGTACGTATTTCATTGACTTGAATTTACCCTGACGGCTGAGAGTATGTCATGCTCAATTTATGTCTGGGTGATGGTGGTGTGTATGTTGGATCATTTAGCTCCCTTCAAAATGGTTGAGCTGAATGGTGCATATGTCATGTTTGTGAACGGGCGCTGTCAGTAGGGACGGGTCATCTCTTAGTGGCTATGGCTTGTTTTAATCTAATTTTTTAATTGTATTTTTATATATTTATTTCGGATGCTTTTAACTTTCTGCTTCGTTCTCACATGTATAGTAATAATATGAATGAAAACCAATATTTTGTTTAAAAGAGTGTCCGTTGAGTTTCTTGCCAGTTCTTCTCCATATGCTTTGGAATGGGCAACTAGCTTCATCTTTCTGACTGATCGACCGTTTGACCCTTTGGCCTGTAATTGGTTTGTTTGAAATAAACGCTTAGAGTTTGGAAATCATACGTTTTTGTTAGGGATTACATGTCTTTTGTTTCACTTGATATCACTACTTGTTTTATCAATAGTTTTGATACAGTTCCACCGATAAGATTACTCATCCAGTAAAACCACTTGGACCTTCGACCTTGGAAGTGGATAAGTATCATAATCTGCCTAGCCTTTTCCCAACTATGCTGGGGTCGGCTTCCAGTCTAACCAGATGCAGCTGAATACCAGTATTTTACATGGAGTGACTGCCTATCTAACCTCCACAACCCAGTAACTGGATAAGTATTCACTGGCTATAAACCCCAAAATAATAACAATTAATATCTATAATAAAATTGTTGTTGTATTGTAACTATGTGAATAAAGGTAGCTACAGAACGTAAAGTCCAAACAAGATACCTAGACAAAATTTTACAAATTGCACACAGTATTCTTGAATATGAACAACGAGAGACAGAGAGGACCAACACTGAAAGATGATAAAAAAATGATTAACTGAGATCATTTTTAACTTCATCATCACTGCCTAGCTCATTCACACACTTGACAGAAAGTGTATGCAGAGGTGCAGTACTGTAGAGCCTAGATGAAACCTTATGTTTAACATAGCTGGTTGGTTAGATAATAACAGGCAGCATTCGATCCTTCAATATATGTTTAATGACATATTATAATAATTTTTAATACTAAAACAATAACTTAATAAATACAACCTAAAACTAAAAAAAAATATATCCATTATATACAAGTAGTAAAAAAGGGGAAGAGGTCATAGGGCGTCAAAGAATATTCATCCCCATCGCTGTCAGTGGGAAAAGGCTGGTTTTATCAATATAATTTGAATATATCGATTTTAAATTGTGCACTCTGTCAGTATAGATGAATTCTTAAAGTAATAAGTTAATTAGCTGCTGCCCCCGTGTTTTTACCTTGTAGGTTTGGGAACCTAACACAAATACACACTCATCTATCCCCCTCTGTGAGCTCCAGTAGAGTGAAGTACACAGTACACCCCCTCTTCGCAGCGTATTTTTAAGTTCCAGTTCCAGTTCACATATTTTTTAATGTATTATAATTAAAACCTATGCGCTGTTCCGACGGCACACGCAACTAGGTACGTCCAAGTAATTAAATCAGCTATTAACTACCCTCGTAATAAAAAACCGATGGCGGCTACTATAATTAATTTTCATGTCGGGATTTCCCATGACTGGAGCTTGGGCTTGCATGCCGGTTGACATGGAAAATCCTGAGCAAAATGTACCATGAATATAATTTCAGGAGCTAAGGACCGCTTATGCATTCCTTTTGCTGTGGCGCCCTCTCGCATGGGGTCGAAACATTCTGCTGAGCGATGGCCGTTTTGCGCGGATGTGACGCATGTTTCCTCAGAACTTTTTTTATTGTTCTGTTTTTTTTTACAGCGTCATGTTTGCCGCAATAAAACGTATTTTCTTTCTTTATTCTTGCTTTGTTTACGCTTTAGAATTCACTTAGTTTATTACATTCATTAATACAGGAAGGGCTGATTTTTCAATCGTCCATAAGTTTTATCGGAGGAAAAAAATGACCGTTTGACAGCTTTTGCATAGATAATTGTCAAACCGCCATTTTTGTTCTCCAGATAAAAGTTATCCGGTGATTGAAAAATCGGCCCTTAATTATATTATTCTGGACCGTCAAAATTCAAAATTCAAATTCAAAATTCATTTATTAGTGTGATTTTTGGTACATTTTACATGAGATCTTTATTATAATATAGTTCCTCAAAAATCTACCTCAAAGGTGTACACTCTTTCACAGTCATTATTATTAATTATTATAACGTCGTCGTCGGTTGTCAATTCTGCAGTGCTCTCATCTATTCGTGTGCGTCAAAATGGAGGGACCAAGCCTCCAATGTCTGTCATACATATATAAATTTGAACAATATACAAATTTGAATCGATTTATCGTGAGTATCGAGTACAGAGTCGTATGGTTACTTTACTTCACTAGCTACGTCGCGATGACAAATGTCAAAACTTATTTTTTGACAACTCTAATGTCACCACGCTTAAAATTAGTACTAGTTATTTCTTAAATTTTTTTTTGGCTAGTTAAAATAAGCTAAATAACGTAAGAAATTTAGCACGATTAAAAGGTAGTAAATAGGTATTTTAATATATATCCTTGGAAGATCGAAAATAAATCGCCCAATTAGCTGTTGCACTAAACAATTGAATCGTCAATTTGGAGGGACCAACTTATATAATCGATATCTTTAAAACGATATATGTTTTGGGCAGCCAAAATCAATAATATTAAGGTAGAATTAAGGTATTATAACACTAAGTAGGTAAAACATTCCAGGGAGTAGTCTATCAGTTTGGTCCCTCCATCTTGATATCATGATGGAGGGACCAAACATTTTGTTAAAATAATTATGTATATGATGAGGTAGCTAAAATTTTAGCAAAGGTAGGAAATAGTAGATTAATGGTATTATTTTTTTAGATATGTATGACAGACATTGGAGGCTTGGTCCCTCCATTTTGACGCACACCATCTATTCTTTTCTAAATCTAAATCCATAATTCCATAGAGCTCTATAGTACCAACAATGGATTGGTATCGAAGCCACGATCCCAAGCTCGTCAGTTCGCCCTATAACCGCTGGGTTAGTGCCGCTTGAAAGTCCGAGTCGCGAGTTAGTGATAAAACCTGTTTGCATTATTTTTAGTAACTTATTAAATTGTTGTTCTTAATTTTTTCCGGTACAATGAGATGTTTTCCTTGAGGGTACGGGAGTTGATAGCTTTTCGCAGTAAAAGTTAATTTGTAAACGTTAAGTAACTGCTCTTGTTCCAAATAAACATTTACTTATTTGTGTTACCAACGCACGTAAAATATGATCGTGATAAACAAGTCGGAAGTGGGGCAAAATAAGTCAATCTTTTTTTTATTTTATTTTTATTATGTTTTGAAGAGAGGCAGTCGCTCCTTGTAAAATACTGGTAGGAAGCTGCATCCGGTTAGACTGGAAGCCGACCCCAAAATAGTTTTGAAATGTGTCTCTGTGCATCCAAATCGTTACAGTAGGTACGTGAAAGAGTAACATCCATACTTATAGTTTGTGAGGTTGCAGCAGGTAATCTCTGGATCTACAGAACCGATTTTAAAAAATTCTGTCACTATTGCAGAAGCAAATTTTTATCCCTGAACGTCATAGGCTATATAAAAAAAAAACACGCGGTCGTAGTCGCGGGCGCAGTGCTAGTGTTGTTATAAAATGACAAGTGTTCAAAAACCGAACGCCAGCTTGGGCCAATATGTACGGCCTCGGCCATTACACATCCACGGAATACGTAACGACGTTCATTCATGAGCACAGGATGAGGCAACCGTTTGTAGGTAATGAGATGCATAAACTCGTATCAAATTAAATAGCCTTGCTCGCGGTTCCGTCCGCTTTGCATAATTCTCCTATTAAATCATGGAAACCATTACTTCCTTCAGGTTTAAGGAAGAGGGACTAATTTTATAATTAAAACCATTATTTTAACGGTCGATTACGTGTGACTTTCATCACAGTTTTTTCAGGAAAAACGTCTGCCATTTGGTTAATTAATAGGTGTGTTATAATGTGTATATGTAACGTTATTTTGCAGATCTTGTAACAGGTCCTTAATAGACAAATTTTCGTCAATATATCTAAATTTTCTTTAGTATATTCACGTGAAACTCGTGAAAACTATGATTTACAAAAAAAAACCGTAAAATCCCTAAAAATGATTATATCCACAATCTACAGGGTGAAATTGAAATCAGGGGCAATATATTAAGGGGTCATTGTACTCATTCTTTTGAACCACTGAACCACTTTTACTATGGGAACCAATCTGAAACCGCAAAAAAAAATCAGCTGTTCCATACATTATACTCGCATAACACTCGTCAAAATGTAGGGAACAGCTGATTTTTTTTCGCGATTTCAGGTGTGTTCCCATAGTGAAAGTTGTGCCCCTCAAAATATTGCCCCTGAATTCAATTTTACCCTGTATAACTTTATTATCACGCCTTACTCTGTCTACTCAGTGTACCGTAACCATATCGGTCACTCCTAATTTCCGACAACACTACAGTGTACAGTCACAAACAAAAATAAATATAAACTTAGCTAATTTCAAAAGCGGATTTCTCCATAATTATTGAATTTAATTGTATATTGTCACACACATTTTATTTTCCAATCCATAGACTTACCGAACCTGTCGTATCACAAAGTTGAAACAGTTATTTTACGAGACAATTGCTTCTGAACACTGTTAGGTGTATACATATTAGTGCCCGCCAGTATACACAATATCCGTTTGTCGTGAAGTTTGCAGCAAGCTTTAGGCAGCCTCAAGACCACCACTAAAAGGTTTTCAGTGTTGTCTACTGTCTGGCTGATTGAATTTGAATAAGGAACTTGGAAACGTACTTAACTACCGGTAACCGGAAACAATGTGGCGAAACTACGAGACTTCATTCGATTCGATAACAGTAACTGACAAGTCTGGTAACTTGGTGATGCTAAAGTAAAACTAGTTTCAGAACGTAGCACTCGTTGAGCTAGTTATCTGATTTTACTATGTTTGTCAAAAAATGTATCAAACTCAAAACATTAATTTCAAATAAACCAATAACACAGTAATTTTGAATTGACTATTTGAATCGGTCAAAAATAAAATATCAATTCACATTTATAAAAGAACGCTCGTCTTAAACACTTCCATCACCGTACAAAAATTAAATATTTTGCAAAGATATAATTTTAACATTGCATTTAATGCTAATAAGTATTCCATTTGATTCTAAAAATCTGTGACGTCACAATGTTATATTTCATAGAAATCACGTACAAATTCCGCGTTTTGACAGTTCATAAAAAGTAACGTTATTGACTACCCTTTCAAATACCCAATTGTAAAGGGGTCGGTCAGCCAAAAAGATGAAACTACTTGCCCATTCCAAAGCAGTAGGTACCTGTGGAGAAGAACGGGCAAGAAACTCCACGTAATTATTTTTCGAAGGAGTGCAATTTATAATTAATACCACAGAATACCGTCATGTTTAATAACTGAATATTTAATCTCAAATCGACTTAAAACTAAATGTAATGGGTGGGTGTACGTATCATAATTGATGCATTGACTCTTATAATTGTAGCTGAGAAGCATTGTCCTCATGACTTTTTCCTTTTGAACCTAACCTTATTAATCACAGCAAAAAATATCTCGTAGGTAGTTCGCCATTATATATAACACAGCGTAATATGGGGTGGAGCTTCGTTGAGCCTTACAAAGAAATGAATTAAAGATCAAATAACATTTTTGATTGGGTAATTTTCCTGGCAAATGTTGAAATATAACAATAGCCCACCATTAAACAACAAATTTCAATTACCTTACAATCATTCATAGCGTTGTTTAGCACTGTAGAGGCTTTTTTTTTTTTTAAGGCTGGGAAATCATCCAATTACTGCTCCCGCTCTGGGTGGAGCGGAAGGGAGTGTCAGACTCTTACTGACTAAAACCCATCCATGTTCCTTCCGTAGCCCTTTATGTTCCGGGGTAGCGGTAACCCTTTCGGACAATCCCGCTTACTGTAGAGGCTTTAACCTAACATGATTTTAGCATATGACCTCCGTGAAGTTAGTATTAAGTAACTGACAGTATCTTGCGACCAAAGCATTGCTTGAATTGAGGTGAATGCGCCAAGGTATCCCGTGAAATTCATATGTCCATTCGTTTTATTGCAGTTTGCAGGTCAATATTAAATTTTATGTAGATCAAAATATGATCCGCAACCATTGCAATTACGTATTTATAGAAATTTAATCATTAAAATCATCAATACAATCCTCTAATTATTCCTCAAAATATTTATTCCATAGGGGGTAATTTGAAGAAATTACACAAGTTTTTAGGTTTTTCCGTCTAGATGTTTCCTGCCCGGAGACAAGATTTGTGCCCGGTTGGTGGAAATAGGCTCGCCCCCTATAACATGGGGCTCAAACATAGCTGGCAAAATATGAGTGTACTCCAAGTACGACTCGGCCTAACCCGTCGGGGATGCCAGGGGCCTAGACAAAGACACAATTTCATTAACGATAACGTACAAAAGAAATCCGAAATGTATGGAATTGGCATAAGCTTTCGAAATGTCACGTGATAAATAGTTTTCGACCGCTAAGTGCTATTCAATGTCAAATTGTGTAACGAAACTCGATCAATATTCCCATACAATTATGTTGAAAAGTGGCGTTCTTGACAATAAAAATCGCTGAGATAGCGAATTGTTCGATCAACAATTTTGGAAATCGAATCGACACGGAGCGATTCACTCTTGTCCAGTCCCTGCATGTTACGAGTATGATATGTCATTAAACAGAACATTCCGCTTTACAATAATATCTCCAGCTTCGCGTTACGATGCAATCAAATTTCGCTAAAAGCAAAACTGATGAGATGCGCATCACCCAGATACATAAAACATAGCTTACACATAAATTGCTCTCCCATACATAAATGCATGTGATCAATCATTCTCATGATAATGAAGTTAGAGTAAGTAATATCTACGTAGTACAGCTTCATATTGGCAAGTTGTTCGCATAAGTACAAGACTCTTACCTCTTTCGCGTTTCCCGGCGCCAGAGTTTCCCGCAAAATTCTAATTTGCTTAAGGTTTTTGCCAAAAAAAAATTAGAAGCGTCCCTGCAAGGGCTTCCTCAAACACCGCCACGTATGTTCAGCGATTATTTATAATGTAGGAGCTACCTATCATCATCTGCCTAGCCTTTTCCCAACTATGTTGGGGTCGGCTTCCAGTCTAACCCGATGCAGCTGAATACCAGTATTTTACATGGAGCGACTGCCTATCTGACCTCCAAAACCCTGTAACTCGGCAATAAGATGCCCCTTGGTAAGACTGGCTGTCAGATTTTCGGACATCTGACGATCCGTAACGACTGTCAAAGATACACAAATGACAGCCGGGACCAACGGCTTAACGTGCTTTCCGAGGCACGCAGCAGTCTCGTTATGTAAAGATGGTCACCCATCCACGGCCAACCCCGGCAGGCGTAGCTTAACCTGATGGATCGACCTGTGCGGCTGTTAGTACTTAGCCACGAGCTACACCACAAGGTATATGATTTAAAAAAAATCATAATATTAATTATATAAATAATGTAAAATTCATTCAGAAATTCAAAAAGTTTTAGACAATATTTTTGTTTATATATATCCTTAAATGATGGTCTTTGATCAATAAAAAACACTATCCTTTCCTACTCAGCTTTCTAAAGCCATTCGAAAAATAAGTAGGTATTTTCGGGACTTTATTTTGAGGAATTAGAGTTTGAACACGGAAGTAAGGCGAAAATCTAAAATTTATTTGGTAGTAAGTACTAAAGTAGGTATCGTATGTTTTTCCGCTTGAAGAAATACATTTTTATGCTCTTCCTTATATTCAATTAAGCTGAAATAGCAGCTCCATAATAGAAAATAGTAAATGAACAAGACGTTTCACTTGCATGGACGCACAAACCGTGCGAAGCCAAAAGAAAAATTTAAAAAAAACTTTCATGTAAACAAACGTGCTAATGCTTGTTATCTAATTAGCGAACATACTTCACTTTGTTTCTACGTCAAGCCTACCTAGGCTAGGCTACGGTCGCCGGCACATCAAGGTATACCAAACTGTCAAATTTCTCCAAATTATTTTAAACCTTAAAACGTTGACTGTTAAGTACAATATCGATTGAGAAAATTTTACAGTTTGTAGTAACTTGTGCTGGCGACTGTACGTATAAGCATAATAAGTTAGGTCTTAAGTAGGAAGCCTCGTTACTTTGTAAGACTGCGTACTGTGTGCACATAATCGCTTTACTGCTATAGTACATCCACCCCAGGAGCTCATGGGCAAATAAAAACAGCCGCAAGTCATCGTAGGTTAAGCTACGCTTGCCGCGGTCTGTTCTTAGATAGGTGACCTTTACACATTATCGAGACTCCTCCGTGCCTCCGAAAGCTTATAAATCCGTTTATCCCGGTTGTCATTCGAAGATCTTTGACAGTCGTTACGGGTAGTCAGAAACCCAAAAGTTGACAACCAGATTCATATTGAAGCATCTGGTTGTCAACTTTTGGGTTTCTTTTGGGTTTCATAGTTCCACGTGAACAGCTGGTATTCAAGCTGCATCCGGTTAGACTGGAAACCAACCCAACATAGTCGGGAAAGGGTCAATTTGTCGTTGTATACCTAAGTACATGTTTTAAGGGTGACTGTGGTCGCCCATAAGTGAAAGAGACTTAAAACCTGATGACGTTACCCGTCGTCCTGTATTGTGCACATCTTTTATTGGAGATCCTAACTTAATAAATATTTTGACTTAGGTATTATTTTAACAATTTTAGACAATAGATCATTTAAAATAACACGGTACTCGGGACAAGCTAGATCTAGCGTTCAAAATCTCGTTTGGTAAAGCCAACTTTGGTCCGCTTGTGTCTTAAAATGGCTAATAAACTACGAGGCGATTACACGCCTAAATAAATCAGTAGCAAAGGAAGGTGTGGCGATTGTGGTCCCTGTGGGTTATGTGGGTTACCGCCTCCGGGCTGGGCACAGGACCCTTATGGGGTAAAGAACTAAGGACGCATAAAGCACGCGGAAACGCCCCGCCAAAACCCTTCGGATCCACTTATTTTGGTTTCAATCCCGATCACTGACACAATTTTTATATAAAAAATACTAAACAAATTATAATAATTCCCGTTACTCCAAATTCTATCAAAATGGGTAAGTATCAATATTCCAGTTTACAACTCGAAAAATATAATTTTTCTGGTAGGCGATTTCCACTGAATTGGATATTTGAAAGGGTAGTCAATAACGTTATTGTACTTTTTTAGAACTGTCAAAACGCGAAATTTCTATGTGACTTGTGTGAAATTTAATAATGTGACGTCACAAATTTTAAGAAACAAATGGAATACTTATTAGCATTAAATGCTATTTTACAATTATGTCTTCGCAAGTGATTTCATATTTTATTTTTGTCCGTTTCGTCTCAATAGTCATTTTGAACTCAATATTGCTTTAAATCATTGTTTTGCAATTTCAGTGTTCGGCTCACCATTCCTCGCATTCCTCACTCTAATTTCAAATCCCAATGTTTATATTCTGCCCGTAGCTTCGTATGTTGGTAGCAGAGCAACAAGTCTCTATACTGTAAACATTGCATTCGCTAATACGTCGTTCGTGTTTCTGTCACTTTGAATTTACCTACGGCACGTACTTTTCAAAGAACAATGGCAGCCTTTCATACATTAAAATAGTTGAGAAGAAATGGTAGCGTCTACATGTCAAAAATATCTTAAAATGTTAGGCTTTAGCCCCTGAGTAACTTTGTTCAAGAACTATGTACAGGGCTCCAAAAAAAAGATATATAGACTAGAACTTTTTTAGGTTATGTCTTATGTCACTTGAGAAATTCATACGTCAGTGGTTGTCTGCTGCTATCCTAATGAATTCTCAGCATAACATGATTATCTACAGAGTTGAGCATTTTTAGGATTTGATTCCTATAATATATTTACATATTAAGAATGTATTTTTTGAACCTTCAATTGTAAAAGTCGGTCAACCTGTAGGTACTAGGTACTCTGTACTAACAAAATAATCAAAATCAGTCCGTAAGCAATCCAAGGCAACGAGAAATAAGAAAATAGCAAAAACAACACGAACACAACCAACACGAAAAGCGCAGAAGCATCATGTCACATGACTGACAGGCCTGACAGGCCGCGCTTCATGTGACATTGACATATCATTTAAACTGGTGTTGCCATAACATTAAATGGAATTGTTACATTGATTATGATTGCGACTATGTTTATGTGTTTCAAGAAATTCTTATTAAGAAAGTTTTTTTTTTATTCTCTTTTATTCTTACTGATAGTAGAGTTATTTCAAAAATATATGGATTATTCTGTGTTTAATTTTGGTAGATTTAAAAGTTTACACCAAAATTGAATAAATATAGTAAATGGCAACACTTGGGTAGTGTAAAGTCATTAGATAGTCCCAAAAATGTATGTTTTTTACTGTGGCCTTAAATAAAATACATTTTTATTTGAAAAATCATAGAAAAATAATTAAACTCATTTAATATTTCTGATATTTCTAGACGCAATAATTTTTGTCAACTATTTTTCTGCCATTGTTCTTTCATACTTTGACGCCGATTCGATGCAAAAGAAACTAAACGCTTTGTTGTGATCAAAAGATCTGATAAGACAGAATTAAACATAGTAGGTAGTAAAAGTGTGTTAGCTTAAACGAGGGACATACTTTCAGGAATACCCATGAAAATAAACAACTTTGTCTATGGAACTATACCTGAAATCACGAAGAAAAATCAGCTGTTCAGTACATTTATATTAGCATAATTCGTCAAAATGGAACAGCTGATACTATTTTTTCATTTTTCAGAGTTGGTTTTAAGGACAAAGTTGTTGGTTTTCATGAGTACTATACAACCTGAAAGTATGTCCCTCGTTTAACTTAACACACTGTATACATAGATAAAAGCGAAAGGTCATTCACTCTGATTAATCAGGAAATCTCAAAAACTACTGGACCTTCGATTGGCATTTGGCACAGAGGTAGACTATGAGTAGGAGACGCTGAGAGTAGAGGTAGAGCCGCGGGCAGCAGCCAGTAATTAATATTTGGAATCTTAAATGAACGTACGTAGTAGACCCATGACAGTACCTAAGGGTACAACTGCCTATCCCTCCGGGGAAAAAAGGCGTGATGTTATGCTATATTATTTATATTAATGTCACTTACAGATAGAGAATACAATCGCGAACATGTTTTTCGATCCCGGGATTACGGGATTCTTGATGCCTAATTCCGGGATCCCGGGACTATCCCGGGATCACAGGACCCCCGGAATCCCGGGACTATCCCGGGATTAGACTATATGGTTGCTAATTGGTTTAGAATGTAAAAAAAACGAGTAACTTCTTGAAATATATTTTTAATTTTATTGCACAACACAAATCCCAATATACCTATGTATCGTAAGCGTATCACAGGGTTGCCGGTATGGTATTAATATAATCTAGGTAAGGTCAGCCGCAACGGACTACGGCGTGCAAACTAGACCTGTTTATGGCAATCCTGAAAATCCCGACGTTTTCTGACCCCGATAATTTCGGGGTCAGAAAACGGCCAGGATCCCGGGATGCAGGATCCCGGGATTGTATTCTCTAATTAAATAACAATACCGGTGTGATTGTACGTATACCAGTGTCCTCCTGCAGGACAAGGACTTCAGTATGTGAGTGATTAGAATTAAGACACAATGTTTAAATTACTTAACTTATAAGTTTATCTCCAAATCTCTCCCGATACAAAAACAAAAGCACAACGTAGAAAAATGTTCAGCGGGAAAAGTAATTCCTTTTTTTGCCTAATTTCCTGTAACAGTATTGCAATGAATTTTAATCAACCCTAAAAGCTTTCCATGTCTCTGAAAGAAAATGGTGTCATTATATTTTAATACTGTTACAACGTTATTACCCTTATATCAACATGAAGCACCATTTTCCCTCCATCTAAAAACAATATAATTTTTTAACGCCATCGTAAATCGCCGTCCACTCGACTTTTTGGGGACACATATCGTGAACAACGCATTAGGAGCTAACGCCTGACATTTCGTAAAAGCATCGTCGATTCAATTAATTCGTCGATAATAAAACAAAACTTTATCGTAGGAAACAAATTGCTTTTGTTTTCGACAAAAGCGTGCGTTCAAACCGGTAAAAACAAAGGCTAAAAAGCCTTTGTTTTGTTTGTTTTCTATCAAACACTACATAAACATACGCAATAACAGTAACTATAAACCAGATTATGAAGACGTCGAAGTGTCTACTATAAAGCACGAACATCAATTACAGCTTTATACAGTCTAATGGGTGCTTTAATGACTCCTACTAAGCCCTAAACAGCAATTAGAAGTTCGTTATCAGCGCTTTTACTATTATTCTTCGTCACAACTGATAAAAGTCCTCAATCGTTAAGAGTAACAGTTAGGGGCATTTAATGACTCTTATCTTGCCGGAGTGTTTAAAACTTCGACGTCCGTGTGTTATTTGCAGGATATTGCAATGAACAATCAGGATTCCTTCCCTTATTGGACACATAAAGAATGTTTTTTAGATAGGAGGTATCGTTAACTTACTATTTGTAATTAAAAATGAAAATAGCTTATTTAATTTTTCTACACCACCAATGGTAGTATTTACTTCACTTAGAAATAAATATTTTTCTTATTCTTCTTATTAAACAAAAATTCCGTCTTTAACAACGAAGGTCTTTGCTAAAAATGGACTGTAGCTGAAAATCCATATGGCTATCGCTGAAGAACGTACCAATGCTAACACTAATATGGTAATTCTTTTTCCGGTACGGGAGTTGTCTAAAAAGTCCAGTAGGAACACAAAATGCTTGTGTAGGGAGCCAGCAATTTCACATTCCGTGTCACAGGCAACACTGTGTTTGTATTCCCTGCCAAATATGCGCATGCTTCGCTCCTCGCTCCCACGATGCAAAAATGCAAATGTGATGGAGTGCAAATGAGTGTTCCGTGCGCGGTGTGCCAACGACGGGGATCTGCCCGGACGCATCACTTTGTGCTGTCCATTGTCAACACTTGCTTTATGAAGGGGTGTCATCGTATTGTTAACTCATTTTAGTGAGCTTTATGCTCCATCCGTTCTCGATCTGTTCATTCATTCACGCAGTGTCCAACCGTCGAAATAACTCAGTGCCGTATCTGTGACATGTTTCGAGATGACGATTAATTATAATGTTTGTTAAGTGGCGACCGCGTTGCTAAGTCACAATATTGTGGTCGTTATGCCTCGCTTCCTGTTTGCTATTAACACATGGGTTTGTAATAGGCTCATATTTCATTCTGTCCATGTATTTTGTTTTGTAATTGTGGGAATTTTTATTATTCAGTCTGATTCTACAAGGTCAGTGTGAATTGATTTCTTTTTGGAATTTTGGTGAAGGACCTTAGTACAATATCTCTTTGGCATCGCGTGTTTTTTAGCGTTTCTGGTTATGGTCATGGCATGTATCGTCATGGACATTTCTTTTGGGGCTTGATCAGAATTATAAGCAGTGTAAGATTCGTTGAACCCTCGATAAGTTTTCGTTTCGTAGTTGCCTATTTATACGTACCCAGCGCAGAGCTTGTTTTCCCAAGATCTCAAAGTGAAGAAAATTAGCTGAGCACGGTAAAGTTCTTATTACAAAATTTAAGCTCGCATTTAACGGCAGTTTTGAGATATTTCACCACAGGAGCTGTGAAAAGTAGACTATCCTCATCACCAAGGTTTAAGTGACTTCGTCTTTGGTGAGCTGTAATCGCTTACTGCTCACAGTATCTGAACGAAGCAGGTGTCTCTGAGCTTCCTCGCTGCGCTTGGCAACACTGAATCCTTCGTCACGCACTGGATTCAATATAGAGCCCGTGGCAAAAGACACTGCTTTATCCACATGGTGAATAATCCATAACGTATTTGTCACTGGAAAACCAATTTAAAACGGACAGTAAAACCGTTTTAGAACCGATTAATGTACTTAAATTAAAATCAAAATTCTTTGCATCATGCTTTTCGAAAAAAAATTGTTATTTAGCTACTTTTTTGATTCGTTTGGTTTTTGAAGCGTTTATTGTATGAAGATCCAATTTATGACGATCTAATATCCCAACACTACACTATATACCAAACAAACAAATATGTAGCATAAAGCTTCCACAACAAAGATCTATTAAATAGATAAATAGAGAAATAGAGCGTTTTCTTATTTTACAAATTTTGTAAAATAAGAAAACGCTCTATTTTATATGTTAACACGTTGGCGGGCGGTACTATCTCACTGGTTGCAGCTACTGTGACAGTACTTATTTTCATACATTGCCCACAGGCGTAGTGAATTTTTAAAGAATTTTTAAAAATAGTGTAGTGACAGTACGAAAGTCGTAATTATACCTGTGGTGACAGTACAACATGCCGTTCTTTATGATATTATGGAAAATCGTTCGTCGCGTGGCGTACTGATTTTATGCAAGTAAAAACTCAGACGACGACAGGCGTACTGTCGTAGCACTTTTAGCTACCTAGACGCCTGTGGACGTTACCGCCCGCCAACGTGTTAATATAATTATAAGCTCAATAACAGTCCTCAATTGTACCTCTAAGGGCCAATTCGCCCGCGGTTTCCCATAACGCCACGGAGTAACGGAGGTTAGATGGCAATCACTCCGTATAAAATAGAAGCACGCCACACCAATCAGATATGGTCACGAACATCAGAATATAAACAGTACACGAGCCTAATAACTTTATTCGCGAAATAAATAACATTATACTGGTTGTCCTCAGAATAAATAATAACCTAGCAAATACTATGTCTTGGTCTCGATCGCATCCTTCATAATCCTATTGTTTAGTTATTCTAAACGGAATTTCTATTTTTCTATTGCGAGACCCCATAAATGAAGGTGTATTTGTCTGTTTGTTCGTTTGTCACTTTATAGTGACTAAACCGCTGATCCGGATTTGTTTTTTTTTCGTGTGGTTAGTGACCAAAGTGAAGAGCTCGTGGTTAAGTAATAACAACCGCGCAGGTCGATCCATCAGGTTAAGCTACGCTTGCCGGAGTTGGCCGTAGATGGGTGACCATCTTTACATGCCGAGACTCCTGCGTGTCTTGGGAAGCACGTTAAGCAGTTGGTCCCGGCTGTCATATGTGTGTGAATCTTTGACAATCGTTACGGGTTGTCAAAAGCCCGAAAATCTGACAGTCAGTCTTACCAAGAGGTATCGTATTACCCACGTACTGGGTAGTGGAGGTCAGATGGGCAGTCACTCCATGTAAAATACTGGTATTCAGCTGCATCCGGTTAGACTGGAAGCTGACCCCAACATAATATGTAGTTGGGAAAAGGCTAGGGAGATTTTTTTTGTGACTAACCTAGTTTCGGAGACACCACTATGCTAGCACTGCTGCTGATCAAATTTGCTTGATATCAGAGTACCGTCATAGGTGTACTTTAAAAAAAAACAACCCCAAACGTTCACCACTTCAGGGTTGGTTGTGTAGAATATAGGAAATTCTGTAATGCAGCCGGATCAAATCGCGGGCAGAAGCTAGTCTTACATATTGTTCGGAGGTCAGACGCATTCTTATTGTGTTAGTACTAATGTAGATACGTGTCCGACGATGGGACATCCGCCAATCTTGTCATTTCAGCTTATTCCTTGAAGCGGTCTTGATATACGTGTGAAGTTATGTGAGGATTGGTAGCTAGGCGCGCCTGTGACAAGATATGATGTCGCATATCGACATGGCGGTGATTTGTGACACATGTCGTGGATAAATTGAATAGTTCGGGTAATCAGCTGTTTTAATGTGTGTTTATTGTACTGTGATTTTAAGAGAGTAACTTATTTGTAAATGGTGGTCATTCTATCACATACAACATTAATCAACCCAACTTTGAAGACTTACACCCCATTTCTGAATTCAGAATATAAGGTTGAGAACTTGTCAAATTCTACTACAGCCCGCAAAATTGTCTAAGCGGTATTGTCCGACGAAAGGGTTACCGCTACCCCGGAACACAAAGGGCTAAAGAACATGGATGGGTTTTAGTCAGTAAGAGTCTGACACTCCCTTCTGCTTCACCCAGAGCGGGAGAGATCATTTGATGAATTTCTTACGCTAAGTCTAAAAATGAGGGAGCTAGAAAGATTGTGACCTAATGCTCGCTGTAGTCTTACTGCTACTTTTAAACTTTTAAATCATCAAACCGAAAAATTGATTTTTTTACCCGATTATCAAGGAAGGAACGGTTATTTGAATTATGTCAGGCTTCTCTGAAACAAATTATATTATATGCCCCCTAATTGTACTACAATTCAACCAGTACTGGGTAGATACTAGACACGTCATAGTCTCTTAGGTAAATCTTCTTCTTAGCGTGTCGATGGCAATCTAAATGGACTAAGCTCCGCCTAGAATTCGGCTACGTGTTTGTCGCCAACAGTAGCGTCCATCAGTTCCTGCAACGTGCAGACGACATCACACGCAGGACACGATTATGAAGGGTCCCATCCTTTGTGGAACAGCACCACGTTTACACTCCACGGCGGAGTTGTCTATGAATCCCTAGCTGAGCAGGTTTTCCTTGCTTTGGCCAACCTGGGTCCGGACTCAGTTTAAAGACTTACAGGTTGGCTAAGGCAAGTTGCGCCCCGGAGGGAGACCTTCAGAAGGTTGAACGAATGGAGTGGGTAAGGAAGCACTCTCTCGCCACAGGTAAATATGTAGGTATGATATCTAAGCTTTATCAAACTCAAGGAAAAGGTCTGTCGGTAAGTGAAAATCTTTTTTCACAGCCGAAAAGAGACCCGGTCACTGGGCACTACCGATATCCTAAGAAATGAACCGTTGCCAGTTTTCGGCTTCTTAGTCCATAACGTAATGGCTATTATAAGACCAACGGCCTCCCAACACGGACATGAGTGTAGTAAAATCGTTCATGTTTCCGAGTAACGCACGGACAATATTGATTCTGTCACATTAAATCAAGTTGATCAAACGACGCGTAACTTCCCGCTTCCGAATTCGATGTCATTTCACTCACCAATAACCACTTCACACACATACATCGGTACTGTCTCCAGCGCATCAAGTTATACATAACATTCTTTCTCCATAATATGATATTAAACCTTAAACCATAGAACTTAAAGTTCAAAATCGATTGAGAAATGTTGACAGTTTGTGGTAACTTGATGTGCTAGCGACTGTACATAAACACGCCTTCATCCCACGGGAGTAGGCAAAATTATAGAACGCTACCTGTAGTGCTATTCTGTAAAAAATATCTCCGTGAAAACGCAGACAAAGTGAGTTTTAAGTGAGCTGTCAATACCGTCAATCAACAACAGCTGTTATTGCTCCGATTCTTCACATGACCAGAAGGCCGGCCTATATTTTGGCCTAAAAATCAGCATCGCCATACAACGTAGCAATGCTGCCAGTCTTTTAAACAATTTTTCTGTTGACATCGATGCGGATTTATTGATGCCCTATGATTATTTTCCCTGCCATTTTAATTGTACTTGTACTACACATAGTATTTATAAATTTTATCAATTATTCAGTTTTAGATCAATTATTTAGATAGCAGCCCGAAGTCTAGAGTGGTCCGGGTTTAAGGCAATAGACTCGCTCCCTATTACATGGACACAAACATAACTGAAAAAAAAATGAATTGAAAAGTGGGTGTACACTACAGCTACACCTCTGCCTAACCTTTTGGGGATTACAGAAGTGATGTTATAATCAATTATATAACTACTAAGACCATAAATCCTAATAATTATCACGAAACTGAAGCGGGCTATAAAACGTTGCTTTACGGCTCCACATTAACGTTCGTTGCATGTGAAAGCGTTACGTAACAATATTGATTTTTAACGTCCTCAGAAGCGAATCGCTAAGTCTTAATTAAAATAGATTCAAGCGGTAATCTCCTTCTGATAACATCTAATCTACTTACAGAGGGTTATGTAAAGGGTTAAAAGAAACCTGTGTTAATTATTACCTGAAAATAAAGCCATAATTTTCTTTAAACGGCACAATTTTTACGTAAAACAAGACCTTAATTCTGCTAAAACGAAAAGATTTATTCGTCAAAACAAGCATTAGAATCTCCAAGAGTAATCGATTGAAATAAAACATCTAACTAGGTGTAACCTACGATAATATTAATGTACCTTTAATTGAATGTAATCGATAAAAAATACAAATCACTTGAACACTCTACCTACAGATAAAAAATATAAATTCCCATCACTAAAACAGGACAGTAATGACAGTGCACTCCAGTCCACGCACTTATCTACAACTCATCTATTAAGAATTCATATAAAGTGCTGATCTTTCAACTTTTATTTCCGTTTAGAAGCCGCAGTATCTTCGCTCATAAACACCTGCTTAAAATTTATTTTCCATATCGAGTGGAGGTTGTAATAAAAATAAATAAATATTGGTACTACGGTGCTACCTTTTACATTATCTGTATTTTGTTGTGTGACCCATCTAATCTTTTACAAACATATTATTATAGGTTTTTTTAGGGTTCCGTATCCAACGGGTGCTAACGCCCGCCTATTACTAAGACTCCGCTGTTGGTTCATTCGTCCGTCTGTCACAGGCTTGTTTGTATAGTAATAGGTGTAATAAGTAATTGAAATTACTTTTTACTGAAGTAGGTTTTTAAGAAAACCGGTCAATTGCGAATCGGACTCGCACACAAATGGATTCCGTATCACCGCATAAAATTTTTGAAAAACACTAGTTTTAATTATTGACTTTCTTTTCAAAGCGGTAATTAATATAACTACACAATTAGTAGAAATTGCAACAGTTGCAATTACGGTTTTTGAGGCCCAGCCCCTGATAGACAGAGGGAAGGACGGATGGACAGCGGAGTCTTATAAAAAGGGTTGCGTTAGGCACCCCTTGGGTTTAGCGGGCTTTTCCGAAAGGTTCACCGCAACCAGTAATAATAATAATAATAATATCTTTATTTGTATAGAATGCAGGTATTACAATTATGGTGTTCATTTCGATATAGTCCCAGTACATTCTGCCTGTTGGCATACAAAAAATATGTGGTTAACTTACAGATAATTTACTTACTTAATTTACTTAACTAAATTCAAAATGAGATCATGACTAAGTCCAAAATTATTTACATAATAAATGAGATAAAGTGAAGCATTATATCACAAATCATCATTGATAAAATCGGTAACAGAGTAATAACATTTCTCTATCAGCAATGACGACAGGAGTTTCTTAAATTTTATTAAGGGCTGATCCTTAATGCAATTTGGCAATTTGTTAAATATAATAGGTGCCATGCCATTGATGTTTTTTCTAAGCAAAGCAGTCTTATATCTACCAGTACACAATAGACTATGATATTTTGATCTCATGGCAGCAGTTCGCATCCTCGTATCATTCAGTGAAGGAAATTGATGCTTATTAGTTTTAACAAATATAGCTACTTCGAGAATGTATAAACTAGGAAAGGTTAGTATTTTGTGTTTCTTGAAAAAAGGAATGCAACTATCTGTAACCTTGAGACCAAAAATGGATCTTACGCACCGTTTTTGAGCTTTAAATATAGACTCCCTTTCGGAACAATTACCCCAGAATACTACACCAAACCTTAAAACAGAGACCACCAAACCGTGATATGCAACCATTAATGTATCAACGTTAACTTTCTTGGACAGATTGTAGAGAGCATACGCAGACGTGCTTAATCTTTTGCAAAATTCTTCAGCCTGCGGTTTCCATGTTAATTGACTGTCAATCAATATACCCACGCTAACACTGTCAATAGTTTGCCGTTCATAATTAATTTTTAAATTTAACGGATGAATTTTTTGGTAGAAATGCATTATGTTTGTTTTATTGAGGTTTATGATAAGATTATTATTGTTGAGCCAGTTTATTATTAATCTTATAGAATTATTTATTTCATCTTCGTAAAGTTTTTTGTTGAGGCAGTCTATTAGGATCGTACTATCATCGGCAAATAATACACAAGGGTATGGGATGTGTCGAGGTAGATCGTTTATATACAGCAAGAATAATAATGGCCCAAGAACGCTGCCCTGCGGAACGCCATATTTAAGTAGTAAGTACAGTAAGAGTGTAACACTCTCTTCGGCCCCATCCAGAGCGGGAGGATTCGCTTGATGATTTCCCACCATCAAAAAAAGGCACCCCTTGGATACAGAACCCTAAAATGTGTGTACTTAGTGTTAAATGTCCTATAATGGTACGAGACCATTTGTGTGCAAGTTCGACTCGTTCATGACCACTTTTTTTTTTTGTTGCCAATGAGAATAGTGTCATTGATCGGAAATAAATACCTAACGTTGCTTTCTTTAGATGTTAAAGGCAATAATGTTTGTAGATACTGTGATAACGACGGCTCATAAAAGGCTGAGCATTTTAATGCATCGTTAGTTGCATTTTATAGCCGCTAGTTCTGTAAAATGTTGAATTATACGGAGAATGTGGGTTTAAAATACTTTATAACATTGTAGCAAACGTTTGCAATGTGTGTGATTTAAGCTCGTTTATCTAATTATAATGAGTTCGCTTATTAAGTTCATTTGACTTACAATAATTATTAGATGCACTAAGCAGTCTAATTTAACAATGAATACGATTTTGCGTAGGTGTGCACGCCCATACCTATTCCTAAACATTGCAATACGTACGCCATAAAATAGCTACCTAAAGTTGTCAAATAATAAAAGGCCCGTTTTGACAGTTGAGAAAGACCCTAGAATGTAACTTGGACCGAAACTGAGAGAAACAATAAAATAGTAATTAATTACTTACTCACTTACATCGCCTAAATGAAAAAAACGCACACTTACATCCACACACATTCACCCTATATTCATACACACATACATAACCACAACAAGCACATAACACATCACACCACTACACATCCCCTCCACATTTAACTCGTACACGCACAACTATTAGGTACTGCTGTCAAGTTTAATCGGTAGATCGACACTGTCCACTGTTGTATAAAAATGGTGAATTTATAAGCTAACCACTGTCTCTTAAAATACAGGATAGCCTAGTTTAAGAGGCAGGGTTCCATACATATAATTATGTACAGAAATTTTTGCAACACACTGTAATGCCTAGAATAAGTCTACCCACTAGTTATATCTACTTGTGTACATTTCTGTAACTATTTTGGTAAATAAACTTTATTATTATTATTACTTACGTGCAGTTTTTTTTAAATACATACCTACATTTTTTTGGCGCGTTAAGTAATAAGTATGATACAACATAATTGCGAGTATTCTTTTCGCGCTTACTTTATAGTAACAAACAATTTCTAATTATTACAAAACGTCTCAAAAACAGTTACGTTCTCAGTCGTTTTTTTTTTAAATACTAGAGTTGTAACCAATTGATTGCTGCATTTCACCAGATTCATTCGATTGTAATAGTAATTAAAATAATATTGTGTAGTGATCTTTACTGAAAAGAATGAGCTTTGCGCTGAAAGCCAAGCCAAGCTTAATATTATTTATTTTTATTAACAATGATGACACTGACAGCTCTAGAGCGCAGTTAAGTCGTACAGATCGCGTTCAGTTTCATTGGTGAAATCACCTTTATTGATCGCAATTAATTAACATTGTAGCCTTGTAGGTACCAACAGCACTCGCAACTAAGCAAAAATTGTTGTGATTTGAAAATCAAAACCCGTCTATTCGAAATTCGAAAGCTCACAATATCTCCCATATTGTGAGCTTTCGATTTTTTAAGTAGGTAATATTCTGGCAATGAGTTGCTATATTCAACATCATTAACCCCTCAAATGTCGTATGAACGCCATAGGTTCATTAAAAAATTTATCTCGAAACGACTATAGATATAACCGTATAAATCGTTGAGTTCTTAGGTATAAGCAAACGGCTTCTAATAGGCGAACATCTAATGGATTAAATTAAATCAATCGTCACGCTCAAGAATCATAATTTAATGAACATCATAATATATTTATCTTAGAAACGTATTTTAATTAAATAATATAATATTTTGAATAAGATAAATGGTTAAGTTGTAAAGCAACAATCTTCTCTAATTAAATTCTTATTAATAATTATTAGTTAATTAAATAAGTCTATAATATTAATTTCGTTACGGCAACTATGTTTAAAGCAGATTATGATATCGTTATTAAATATCAAGTTGTATTTAATAAATATAAGATTTAATTAGAAGTAAACTTAATTAATCCCTACATAAATATTTCAGAAATGTACCTACAAACAGAGATACTTATCAAAAATTCAGTCAGATTTATAAATTGTAATCGGAACTTCTTTCCGAACATGATAACGATCGAATACTTTCAAGCTCGTCAGAAGAAATTCAGAAAAAAATATCTAAACTGAACTGACATCCTAAGTCAATTTGCCGTCTGTCAAAGAATGACAGATGCGATTTAAACGTAGAGCCAGTTTTAGTTGGCAGTCAATTTGCCTAACAATCAATTACCCCGACTTTACTAACCAATTCACGTACATAACCAATAAGGAACATTTAATGAGCTAGCATTATTCTTAGTGGAGTTCAAAAATATGTTTTTCAACGTCTTTATAAGCGTTCGGAATTTAAAATGACCGAATTCTTTTTTCAAAACCTTCGACGACGCATCATCCTGCGCACCTCCGTGGGTGGGCTGTCGCAATGTACCTACTCCCGTCAAAGAATGTACCTAATTATGAATCAGAGATTGTATCAACGACTATACCCGCTGTAGGGAACAGTTCTAATCATTCCCTCGGGCAGTGCTTACTGTTTCATTTCACATCGTAATTGAAATGGCTGGCTTTCTTCGTTTGTTTATGCCCGTGGGTTGTATGATAGCTCTTGGGATGAAAGAACAATACTGCATCCGTTGAAATTACTAGATAATGAAGAGCTGGATTGATTGGTTTCGATTTTATCTTGCTCTAGGCTCTGTGTAATGGATATTTATGCTTCTAAGTGGTGGTGCAGTTTGCAACAAAAATCAACATGCAATGTTTGTTTGAACGCACTAATCTCTCGAGCTACCAGTCAGATTAGATAAAAATCATTTTGCTTTTAATAGACCAACTGTTGACGTAGATTATAGGTTATTTAGCGTCACGCTGGGACCTTTAGAAGCCGAGCAAAAAGAAAAAAATCGAAAAGAAGGCTAAGCGAAAACGATGGAATAGCGCGGAGGACAAGAAACTTCAAAGAACAGACAAGTCGTGGGTAGAAGTTACCTAGTTGCGAAATAAAAGTCCAACTTTCTACCTACCTACCTATCTAAGGTACCTACCATATTCTATTTTCAAAAAGATCAACCGTTCCCGTGCGTCTGCACTTCCGTCGGGCTCCAAGTGCCCCTCGGTATGGCGGACTGCATTCACAGTCGCCAACTTTTCCCCTAATCTCCACGTGAGGGCACTCTGCCTGCCGTGACGTCACGTTTCTGAGCCACTTCGCCGTCTCCGAGGCTAATGACTCTACTTACCTCTGTTTAAAATTCTCAGTTGCAGAGCTGGAGCTACGGTCGCAATGAGACTTTATGATTTTTGGTTAAAGGTGTCAATTTTGTAATGGAAAACATACTACCTAACATGAAATACGTGTTCTGTTCGTACATACTTGCCAATATAAAACTTGTCATTAGAAACCCCCTTTTGAACGTCATAGCAGAAACGCACGCGCGTGCTCTCAACGCCAAGCTACAAATTTATTTCTTCTTTTTATCATGAATTTCCCAATACCCATGGTGTCTTTTAATTTGTTTCATGTCATTAAATACGTACGAGAGCTTAAATTTTTAAGATATATATGTCGTAGGATAATTTGATACTTCGAATCTTCGCGGAAATCCTAGGGGTTTTGCGAAAACGCGGATAATTAGACATAGGCGAAAAATTATCAAATCTTACTGGACAAAGTCAGGATTTTTGCGAAAATACTCGTTACTATAGTAAGATTTGATGTGCTCAACACTGATTGGCTACAATTTTGCTGGCTGACTTCTAATTGGTTCCTAGTTTGCCGATGATTAAGACGTCAACCAATCAGAGACGATCTCTTATTGAACGCGCTGACCGACCAATCAGCGTTCTTATTTCATAACAGCCAGCGTTTCGTTTCGCAATATTGCTATAATAACGAGTATTTTCGCAAAAATCCTGACTTTGTCCAGTAAGATTTGATAATTTTTCGCCTATGTCTAATTATCCGCGTTTTCGCAAAACCCCTAGGATTTCCGCGAAGATTCGAAGTATCAAATTATCCTACGACATATATAAACACACACAAAAGTATTGAGTTAATTTTTTATTTCGTGTTAAGTGTACATTGCATTGTCATATATATTTATGTCGTTGCGTACAGGGCATGCGTTCAAAAGGTTATAAACTTTAGCAGGATACAGTTCAGGCTTTCCCAAAGCTCTGGTAAATTAAAGAAGAACAAAATTTTGTTTTTTTTTTTGAGATTACTAAGCATAGAAACCTTTCTTTGAAATAAGTTCCCATTATTAAAACTTTCGTCTACATACTCAAGGTTTTTTCCACAGCCATATTAAACACTGCACTCGCCAGATTTTTACTCAAAATGCACAGTTACCTCAGCTCTAACATCCATAAATTATACGCGCTGAACCCGGCAGCCAGAAGCTTTGAGTATACTTCAATTGGACGGTGTGTGTACTAAAATACAAATATAAAAGCATAGCCACCCCTCTGGGGACTTGGCGAGACTAAGTTTGCCTGCCATGCAGCAAGCAAAGGGTTGCTGGGAAAATTATCAGCTGTGGCAAGCGACGCGACGCGACGTCGTCGACCGCTAGGTATGCCAATACCGGAGAATGAATTGGTGGTTGTTTTATAGACGATTGTGTTGTTTTATAATCCGCCTTTTAATTTAATCTGTAATTTTCAATCGCCACAACGCGCTATCTCTTCATTGGTGCATTTATAACTCCAGAACCACTTATCTTTCATACCCTAACCCTAAAAATCGACGTAATTTTGAATAAGAAGTATAATAATAACTATAAAAAAAGCAACTTCGACGAAATTAAGTTTAATGGTACTTACTTCCACCATATATCGACGTCAAGTTCGATCGCGTGCACTTCAGAGCACCATAACCATTAGTTTAAACCATAATTTGTTTTAGAACTACAAATTGTTACTTTGCCTGGTACATAACAATTCTTTATAAAATGCAACGAGTATTCCATAAAATTACACAAAGGTCGTCGGGAAGAAAATTGCTAATAGCGATAAAACCGTCTGCTGGACAGTTTCTTTCTTCGCTTTTACTTATCTGTATTTCCTAGTAAATTTTCATGACAAGTACATAACTTAGATGGATTTATTTTATTTTTATGTGTTTTTAACCGACGTCAAAAGGACGAGGTTCTCAATTCGGTTCATTTTTATGTATGCACATTGATTATACTCCGAAGTTTTTGGATCAGATTTCTGTGATTCTATTTTTGTTCCATGCAGTATACTTACTTGGTGCCAAAAATTAGAAAGAAAAATGTTTTATTCAGGACACGCATAGGAAATAACTAACTACACAGAAAAAAATTATAATAAAAAAACCGAAACAGAATATTAAAAGAAATAAACAATTAAAAATGACGGCAATAAAAAAAAAAAAACAAGAATCGCTGGCTAGGTAATTTTTATTTTATGACTAATTTTTCCTACTTAACCTAAAAAACAAGTTTCGGTAGTCGGTGGCGAGTTACGAGTAGGTACTTCTCACTTTGTAGTGTTTTTTTTGGAAGTGGGTTGTGCTTTTTAATGATGACTTTATCCTTCTTAATTAGCATTTTTGGACATGGTGTCATGAATCTATTCCAACCTTAGAGCATTTAACCTATGCTCTAAGATTCCAACCGAATAAGACAAGCCCGAATCCCACCTTTTTAGTGTGTAAAATTATCACTTGCTTAAAATCGGTGAGGGAAAACATCGTGAGGAAACCAGCATGTCTGAGAGATATTTCTCAACAGCATGTGAAGCTAAGCCAGAGGCCCATGGGCAGCATAAAAAACTCTGTCACCAGGTTAGTCACTAACCACACGAAAAGAAGTTGAGTGTGTGGAAATTGTCATAGGTCTATTCGATCTGCAGTAGGGGCAGGATTTACAAAAAAAAACCAGGGAGTGCAGTTCAGAGATCAGGAACAATATCATTTCGGTAAACACTCTCTAGCTACCGAATATCAGGTTACCTAAAAAATGAATATCCTATATTTTGCTCTCCAAGACACAATACAGTGACAATTGATAATAACACTTAGGCCTAACGCCCGGAGAGTGATCTGTGCTCAGCTGTCTGCTTCCCATGAATACTCGGTCGTCTGTGCTCCGTAGCATACAGCCGTAGAATTGGGCCCCGAAGCATTAACGGCTCGCGATTACGTTTGCGAGCACTGAGGACACAGACAATCATTTACTATTGGACCAATGGATGTGTGTTATTACTACGTTGTGCTTTTTGTATAACACGACTTGCTTTGGAAGAGCGGAATACTATGCCTGTGTAGGCACTATCTGCCTAAAAGAAGGATCCAATTATTAATTATTAAAATTTTGTCAAAACCAAAACTTGTTCTATCAATAATCAATTTTTTTTTAATATTTTGTTCAAACTCATAAACTCTCGTTTGTTTTGTGTTGTTATAGAAAAATATAGCAACTTTCCAGGATAAAGTGGGGTACGTACTATGTCCATTTAATCCCGTTACCATAACACAAGCATTAGGTTGCTTAGCTTGGGACTATATGGCGTTGTGTGAAATGTCCAAGGACATTATTATTATTATCGAATCACAACTATCACTCTTTGACAGCTAGCTGTCATGTCATATGACAGCTAGCTGTCAAAGAGTGATAAATGACGTAGGGTGTCAATTTGCTTCGCAATTCATACTGCAACTGTCACTAATGAGACACAATTACTTTTCTATAGTTTTGCATCGCTGGGAGATTTAGTAATGGCTGAAAAATTGCAAAAAAAAACTAGTTCAAAGTTTCATTAATTGTGACTGACAAAGCGCAGACATTTTTGAATGGAACAGCAGTTTTTTTTTCTCTCAAGATTTCTGAATACTTTCATGGACTGGAAGGATGCCAAAGATTTCAATTTCAGACTGTAAATATAAGAGGAGAAATAACTGTCTCATTATTTGCTTTTTGCAAAGTTTGTAAAGATAGGTACAGTCGCCTGCACATCAAGTTACCACAAACTGTCAAATTTTCTCAATCAACTTTGACTTTGACTTAACCGTCAACGTTTTAAGTTTTAAAATCATCAGAAATTGGACATGGTATAACTTATTTCGCTGGCAGCCGTACATTCAGTACCTAGCTACCTAAGAAAAGCACCAAAGAGTTTGATATCACAGTGTAAAATGGCGTCTACCTCCTCGATCTACTATAAGCTCGATTAGTACTATTCTACTTCTGTATGCAATCATAAATTTCATTTTGACTTAGCGCTTATTTTATTCTTCACGTAGCTCATTTTTGGACTATCGGAACGATAAAATTTCGTCATCCATCACCCCATGTCGAACAGCCACTATTCAGGGAGCATGAAAACGAGAAAAATAAATAAAATATATGTAGGTACTAAGAAGTGGCAGTAGGTAGGTACTGTAAACCCGTATTTAGTATATATAAGGTCCCATTAAAATAGATGGATAAATTTTAACACAGCGTTCAGCGTCTAACCAAAGATATCCAAGCAAAAAAAACTTGATTAAAGTGATTTTATTTTAACCTAAAATAATAAATTGCCCGCGCACTAGAATAATCGCATTTAGTAAGGGTAGGTCCTTGCACACTTGTTGTAAGTATCTCGTGTGGTTTTTTTTTACCATTGTCCTTTTTTTGGTGGTCTGAGTGATTTCTAAAAGTTTGGAGGACCTTATATTTACATATAAAACCTTTGCTAGTAATTGTTAGATCAACGCCATTACGTTGAATTTAAAAATAATAAGCATCGATCCAGTTGACAAATGCTAGAAGAAAAATATGTTATTTAATGTAAAAACTAATTAAATAGAAATATATAATAATAAGACACATTCCTAGTTTCATTTAAACGATCCGGTACCATAATAAAGGTTAGATACTATTGTACATAGGTACTTATTTTTAGCCAGGTTGGTAATTTAATGGTAGTGCGATTTAAACAATTAGAACCCAAAACAAAAATATAATCACCTAGCCTAACTAAAACTATTAGATAACCAACGAAAATATGGCGTCGAAAAATCCCTCCGCATCGCTGTCGACTGGAAATGTACAGAGGCCAGCACATCCAGTTACCACAATCTGTCAAATTTCTTTTATAGTATTTCAACTTTATTGCAAAGGCATAAGGTTCATTTTTAATTGAGAAAATTTGACAGTTAGGGATAGCTTGATATGCTGGCGTCTGTAGGTACCCAAGAGCTTGGTGGCATTGCCACGTTGGCAATGCTTAGCCTCTGCCCAAGGTAAAGGCTAGACCTTGGGTCACGGGAAGGGTCAACCAGCCGTTTGGAGATTTCGTTGAACAAATCATGAGCACTGAAACCTCCATGGTTTAACCCCAAACGGCTTAAAAATATAATTACCGGTAAGGATATAATATGTTTTCTTGTATCTAGGTAAAATAAATTAAGGTAGGCTAGGACCCAGGAATTCACAGAATAGGGCCATAAATAATTCAGCACATGAAAAGGCACCCTTACTTAGTATTACATACCTACCTACAGTATGAATTATGTATTTGATGAGAAAAAATATTTCGTTCCTTACACACAAATATTTTTATGTAATAACATTTACATATAAAAGATGTTCGCTTTTCATTTATCATTTTATTACGTTATACATATTTGCGAGTTGAAACAGATAGGTTATCGCCATTTTGAAACATTCCGCCGATACTTTATGGCCAACTTATGCCATTTGTCGATACCTTTTAAATTGCCCTCAAAGTTATTGGGCAAAGAATGAAAGGAATAATTAATTTCGTTGGAACTAGAAAAATAAACGGTAAAATTGAAAACAGAAAAGTTAAATATGGCCTTTTACTACAAATTACAACAGAAAAAAGAAATGTACAAAATACAGATGCGTTAAAATGACAAAGACGCCATTACAATTTTTCACTCATACAGTGGCGAGTTAAAGAAAACTGTCGTGATGAAGGAATTCAGACGAGATTTTATGTTATCTTATTATACCATTTAAAGGCACTTTTGAATTGTCAGTCTTTCAGTCAGAAAGGTGAAGGCAATACAACTAACTCTTAAACCCAAAAGCGAATGAGTTATGCTTAGTGTGCAAAGCCGGCGTTCAGCGATTTATAGGACGTTATCTCATCAAAAAGTTTCTAGTTATAGTTTTTATTTTATATTCAAAAGTCAGAAAATGTTTCATATAATGCTAGGTACCTTCATCATTGCTTAACAACGAATGATTGTTACAACTAACAAAGGTGAGACAGCACCTTCACGCGCCATTGCATAGCCATAAGCACCACTAAGTACTAACACAGTTTTATTACCCATCGATGGACCTTTCTCAAACAATATCCCTTTGTTCGCCTCACCTCTTACCGGTTTAATGAGACTCCAACCGTCCCGTCACCACTCATAAATTATTGAAAGGCTAATTTTATTTACGGTACGGTAGCTGGTAGCGCCCCTGCCGTTCCAAGTGCCTTTGAATGCGTTTCCGATAAGGACACCTCTGCGAAAGCTTGTTGCCCTGGTACTTACGGCCGTTGATACTTGATAGCGTGGGCGGGCAAAGGTGTCGCGAAATAAATGTGTTGTCTATGGGACATAAACTTATCTCGATCTCATAGATTCGTTCACTATCCAGCATGGGCGTAGCGGATTTCTGGTTCCGGCTAGTTGTTTTGTTGCGAATTATGAGATTCTTTTCTCATTTTGGGGCAAGGGCTGTACGAAAAGCGTTTGCTGTAGTCTAAAGATCTGCCCAAATATCGTCGCTCTTGATGATTCTTAACCACATACAAATGTTCAACGGAATAATCTTCGGTTTTTTTTATTTAAGAGTTACTAGCAAATTGTCTATTGCCCGCGACGTCGACCGCGTGGAGTTCGGTTGTATCGCATTATAGGGAGATATTTTTGAGACAGAAAGTAGCCTATGTCCTTCCCAGGGATGTAATCTATCTCTCTGCCAATTTGTTTTCGAAATCCGTTCAGTGTTTAGGCGTGAAAAGGTACAAACAGATAGAGTTACTTTCAAATTTATAATATTAATATTGGTTTCGCTCACCTACTTAGGAGCTGGTGTAAATACCTGAACGTTTATGCCTACCTCTTAGCTCGTATATGTGCGTTGTTGTATAGTCCGATGTTCAACAGTTTTGTATGTTAACGACAGATGAGAAACTAATAGTTATTTGTTATGCAAGGCTGGAAAGTTGATTTTTGGCGAGAGTACTTCTATTGAAACCTGAGTAAGCGAAGGATTCTAGGGTTGAACCATGAGCGAAGCGAGTGGTTCAAATATAGAATCCTGAGCGTAACAAAGGTTTCAAAGGTACGAGACGCAGAAAAGCTTTGCTGCCGAGCGCAACACACAATTTTTCACCTCACTACAGCGAGGAAACTGCTAGGTGCAAGAAAACAGGTGTTATATGTTGAGTTTTATTTTGTTCGAGCGTATCAGATACATTGACACATGTGAAGAAAATAACAGATACTTGTCAATGTATCTTATGAGTTACATAGAATATCTCCAAAATTAAATACCCTGTATTTTGTTATATATCCTACTTATCCTCTAAGGAGAATGTAAGAAAAAAACTAATTCAATACAAATAACTAACTAATTTAATTTAATACATATTTATTTTTTCCAAACAAAGGATTAAATAACATATTATATTAGTATTAAAATTACTACACAATTGGGTATTTGACAGGGTAGTATTTTTATGGCTCAAATGTGACGTCACAATTTTTTTTAATCAAATGGAATACTTACTCACTTTAATTCCAATTTTACAATTATATCCTCGCAAAATATTTAATTTCTGTACCTACTGTGATGGAAGTTTTTAAGATGAGCGGTATTATTTCATATTTTATTTTAGACCGTGTCTTGCATTTTCATTGGACTGGCAGTATAGAAAATTATTGAATAGAAAGGTTCGAATATTAAAAACTCTTTCCACGCTAGAGAGCAAATAGCGATTTTGGGCTCAGATTTCCAATGACAAACAGACTCTTTCTGAGCCTGTGAGGTGAAAAATAAATTAAACGTCTGTAAACCAAACAGGTAACCGAAGAAACCATAATTATGCGTTTCTTCTCGGAGTCGGCAAAGGTCAAATGGCGGAAATGCTATATTCTTGCAATGGGACGTTACAATCCTCCATTAAAAGACTGAAAAAACTGGATATACCTAACAATAATGTTCTTGTTGTGTTGGGAACACTGAGTCATTAATATTGACATAAAATGACTTTCTGGTACTTCGCTAGCTTTTTAATCAAGCTTTACGGCATTCTTAGCATTAGTCTCTTAACCGTCAAAAGATTTCAATTGTTTCTAAGGTTCGAAATTTAATCGTCTTTTGTTTTATAGGTAGGTAGGTAAGTGAGGAAAATGTTGACAGGAAGTACTATATACGGGTATGGCTGTACGAGTAGAGGAAGATCAAAGAAACGATGGATGGACTGTGTGAAGGATGATATGGCAACACAGAGAGTGACTTCCGTGATGACAACTAACAGAGCAGAATGGAAGTAAAATATGTTGTGCCGACCCCAAATAAATTAGGACACACATCGTCGTCATTCTCATGCCCTTATGCATGAGAATGACGACGATGTGTGTTACAACAACAATTACATTTATAATGATATGGAAACAAACAAGCAAGAACCTCATTTACAGTTTCGCAATCACAAACAAGATAAAACGGCCGGTCTCTATTAATGCCAATACGTTCGATTAGTGAGTCGACCTGCTTGCCGCCGGATACCTTTAGCAGCCCTTTATCAGGCCAAACAAAGGCGGACCGTAATAACCGGTGCCCTTAGGCCCACCCGTATAATAACTATAAATTGGTGCCTAAACCCAGCTGATAACTAGCGCCACGATAAGGACACAATGGCCGATCACAAGAAACAACGCGAAGACAAAGAGTGGGAAGACAAGTAGAAGATTGTTCAGAAAGCTTTTTAGACATTTCTCTCCTCTGTAGAACTTCGCTTAAACAGTAAAGTATCTCTGTGGAAACAACATCGCTCATTCGCACAGAAATAAAACCCTCTTTATCTTAATGCATTTCGTTCAATTTACTCAAAACAAAGGATTTAACAAAACCGTATTGTGTTGTGTCTTAACTTTCAGCTTTGTTCAATTCTTCTTCAGCTACTGCATGTAGGTTTGGGAGTTTCACTACAGATTTATCCTGAGAATATACACGTATAACCTCAGACAGTTTATTTTAAAGTGCCCTTTCACCTGCACCTCGGATGACCTAAATAGTGCCACTTATGCCACGATCGACGACGTGGTAATGCCCGAACTTACGGGTTGTAGATTGTGAGTTCCCAAGCAAGCGCTTTACTTTGTGTTAAATAATTTCATCACTGCTCTCAAAAACGGTGAAGGAAAACATCGTGAGGAAAACATCGTGTTCTAGAACCAAAAATTCGAAGATGTGACGTGAAGATCCACCAACTCGCACTGGGCCCGCGTGGTGGCCTGTGTCCCAGCAATGGGAACATTAATTATATGCCACGATCGATGTGGCTACCTACTGGGCTCAATCAGTATAAATAAACACATCTTCTTTTCATGGTATTCTTACTACCGACATGAAAAGAAGAAGAAATAATTTAGCACGCGGTAAGACAGTTATTATGGCGCTAGCGTAATAGAAAACTGAGACATCACCAACAATTTCTTGAAAATTGCAGAAGGTAGAACTAGAAACATATTTTTTCACCTCAAAGCAAAATACACAAATAAATACATCACCGGCCAAATAAACAGAATCATAAAAAACTTCCAACGCGACAAAGATTTTTATCGAACTCGTTAAAAAAAACTGGAATCATAAATTCGGGTGCTATTTCTAGTTTTCTAGGAAGCGTTTCAAATTGTTTCCTTAGAAGCCCGTCAATGTAACCGAAGACTGTCGAACGTCCCCGGTTGCATCTTAATGCACTGTAAGAGCCACCAAACACCACTTACTGGAAACGCGATCGTTTTATTATGCGTCTCGCGATCTTATCTGACGCATGGAGACACATCGAATTTGATATCACAAGCCATTGATATCACAAGTGGCCATTTGTCTGTTGATTCTTTTACTTACAATGAAATTGTTTATTGCATTCTTGAGTCACTTGTCTTTGTCTTTTAGCGGTTGAATTTGAATTTGGATTTTAATATTGGATCATGCACATGCATCAACATTACCTTTATTCTTATTCCCTTTCGGTCCCTTACGGTTGAGGATCATAATTTCTTCTCATTATTTTTTTATTGTGGATCTCCATTTCCTGCTGCGTTGAATCAAGGCACGGTCAATTACAGTTGCTGTGACAACTGGCTTACATAATGTGAGCCTAGTTGGGTTAAATAAACTGATGTTGAACGTATACTATATTATCAACCCCAGGAGCTCGCAGCTAAGTACTAACAGCCGCACAAGTCGATCCATCAGGTTAAAATACGCTTGCCAGGGTTGGCCGTGGATGGGTGACCATCTTTACATACCGAGACTCCTCCGTGCCTCGGAAAGCACGTTAAGCCGTTGGTGCCGGCTGTCATTCGTGCATCTTTTATAGTCGTTACGGGTCGTCAGAAACCTGACAGCCAGTCTTACCAAGGGGTATCGTATTGGCTAGTTTCTGGGTTGTGGAGGTCAGATAGGCAGTCGCTCCATGTATAATACTGGTATTCAGCTGCATCCGGTTAGTCTGGAAGCCGACCTCAACGTAGTTGGGAATAGGCTGGGCAGATGATGATTTTTTATCGTGGATCTCCATTTGCTGCTGCGTTGAACCAAGGCACCGGCAATTCCAGTTGATGTGACTCCTGGCTGACATAATGTGAGCCTAGTTGGGCTAAAGAAACTGATATTTAACGTATACTATATTACCAACCCCATCACGTTCTGGTAGAGGAGAAATATGAATGAGGCCTCCAGTCTTCAGTACCCTAAAATTCAATTAATCTTCCTACAATTTTAGGGATATTCCAATATATGTCAAGGTCGAGAGGAAGCTTGAATGAACGCGAGCCACCGCAATATACACGCTCCTCACATGCCCCCGACAACGTTCCCCTAAACTATAGTGTATTTTTCTTTAGTTGTCTCATTTGGTAAACAAATGTCGCGACTAATATTAAGATTTCTAGGTAATGTATGTGTCTCTGAAGCATTTTTTTTAAATAATTCATGCCTTAAGTGTATTACTCAAAGTTCAAGACGTTTATGCTTAACTCAAAGTGTTTGATTGATACGAAAAATCAGAATTTTCGTCCCGTGTTTGTTTACCAAATTGGACACTGTAAAAGAAATACACTATACATCCCTGTCTGCCCTTCAGCGACTACAGGTGTGACGAGGGCTCTCTGAAATTCGCGAATAATTTAATAAAAAATAACTCAAACCCTCCACACATGCCTGCATTATTTAAATTGATCGTAGCCTGCACACGACTGGGCGAGCGACCCGCTTGACCTATATTCACCAATAATTCTTTACTCAGTTGATGATGCGGGATCTCCAATATCAATTTATTGATGGCATAGCTATAATATTTTATGTATAATTTTAGAAAATGTGGGGCAATCATAAACTATTAAGCCATTACTGTCATCTTTGTTCATTATATGAATTACATAGATGGATAACATTTTCCGCGCAAATGAATGATTTCGAGAAATGATCAAGGATTAAACGCTCGTTTTGTCTATTAGAATAGCGGATTGATTGAGTTGCTGTAGACATAACAACATTACTCCCCGGTGGGGTGTATCGCTCGCCTGCGGGACGCCCGCTCCCGGTCGCTCCGGTCGCCGCCGACGGATGCAGGCTAATGACATAAATGCAAATTCGACCATTCGAACTTCCTGCACGTCGCAGCGCCGACTACACACTTACCACTCTCTCCTTATACGGACATATTTAGAAAAATAAAGCTCAATCCAGATACAAGTTTTTATACACTACACTATCCAGCCTTAATTGGACTTTAGCGGCTCCAGCTATTTCAACAACATTTTTCCGCGCGTTACTTACTTAATTAAGATCTTATCTGATATGACTGATGTAGTTTTCGTACATTCCTCTTGCGGTTGCATTAGACATGCCTATAAATCTCTTGCCGCAACCGTCGTTAAGTTGACTTATGTGCTTGAAATAAAACCAAAGTGTAGTTTCGCTTGTTTTTATTACTCGGTGATCGTTAACACAATATAAAGTACTATATTTTGGTTCAGTCGGGAACTTAAAAAAACAACTAAACGCTAAATTTTGGTACTAGACAACGCGAACTGGGCCGACCACCAGGTCTTAGAGGAGTATTATTTTCATATTACTGCACAGTGGGAAAGAGATGGAGCTATACGTCTTGCTCCGTCTAACTCGCAATATTGAAATAAATCTTCTATAAGAAGTGGTGATCGCCCCGCTGTACCAGTGGTGTGCTATAGGTACATACGATACATAACTATAAGGTATCTAGTTTATTAGCAAGTCACCACAATAAGTTTACGTGCTCAATATGGCTAACTTATCTTATGGCTTATGCACCCATCGTTTATAAGTTATCCACGTCACTTAGACCAATTTTACTCACTATGAATTTACTATATACACTCGTCAAGCATAAAAATATCAAGGCAACTTCGAAAATCAAAATGCTTCTCATGGATTTCAAAAAAGGATATTACTGCAAAACACTGGGTGCAATCTTTTTTTTATATCACAGGGCTTAGCGTTATTTTACACACAGAAAAATATACTTACATACATTTATCGATACTTACTACTAATTCGATAAACTAATTATGAGAGTAACATCGATTCTGAGATAGCTCTCAAATGAATGAGATAAATAATAATGTACAGTCGATAACAGCCAGGTCTTTTAAAATATCCGCTCTGTAATTTATCATGAAACGATGTTTCAAAAGACCCGGTGTCATTAAACGTACAGCTAAAGTAATTCGTAAAATGTCTTTTTATCTACGTATAAAGAAACGGCTCCATACACACTGGCTTGCATACAATTCAGTACAAAGGACTAAATTGAAGTGACCTACAAACGTTATTGTCAAGAGAGAACGTATCAATCGCTTGTGTTAGAGCATCCACACACTCCTGCACTCACAATACGGCTGATGAACCAAGGCTGGTCCGAACTTTGCGCAGAAGGTTGCGCAATAACGTTTTTTAGGATTCAAATTTCGAAATAAGGCGAGTCTGAGTGAGAAAACATGCGCCAAACTTCGGAGAGCCTATGTTCACACCGGCCATGATTCATTGACTGCAGTGTAATTGGAACTCGACTTCAGAACATATTCATATGTATTACAAATTACGAGTATATACACGACTACATACAATCCGCACCATTTTGTTATATAGGGATGAGTTAAATTGGATACGTTTTTATACATTTTTATTGTAGCTGCAATTACTGAGAGTAACATCGATTCTAAGATAGCTGTCATTTATTATTATAATTTTTCAATAATATTTGGTTCAAACACGAAAAAACTGATTCAAACACAGAATGAAATGCATTGACAATAAATAACACTCGATTTAAAAACAAAAACTGTACTTTAAATGCAGCAAATATGGAATAAGTATAAAAAAGAAAATAGCGCTATAAAATATTTTTTGTCAAAATAGACAATTTGTAACAAATGTTTAACGAAAAAATGTTAGCAGTCTATCGTGACTTCGTACAACGGCCGTTTCAAATAGTTTAAAAACAAAATTCGCTTTGATACACAATTCCCTTATTCTTTACATACTTGAAAATGCTGTCTTTAATTTAAATTCTATTCCAGTGTGATACCGTTCAAAATAGCGTGCAGAGGATGGAATACGAAATGCACTCGTACTAAGAATAAATGCAAACAGTCGGTATAGACTTGTTTGTTGCAGTTTACTTTCGCTATTGCTGTTTGAATGGTATATTTCGATTTCAATACATTAGGTACATTGCCTTCGTGTAAAATAATAGAAAGCTTTTTTCGTTTTTTTTCTTTACCAACTGAGTATTGAACATGGCTTTGTGTTCGTGCTAGCATTCTAATCTTTTTCTTGGACTCGAGCATTCTCAGATACTGTATACATAATCTAGTATTTTCACAACGATTTAGTAAAGTTTAAAAAATCAAAACCATAGAGTAGGTGGGTGTGGGTGACGTTTGCAGTTTATTTCTACAAAAAAAAAATACCACGCGAAACGTGACCGTGGTACAAAATATTATTATATAGCCGCCGAACTCCACAACCAGACTTTTTTATCTAGATGAAACAAAAACTAGAATAAATATAAAAAATAAAATAAAAAAAGATTGCCGAACTTCTCACGTACAAGCTGTATACAAAAAAGTTTGATCTACGTAATTTAAATCTAACTAATAATAAACAACACAGAGAACACAATTGTTTTATTTACAGCTGCATGGTTACAGTACTTAAATGAGTAAATAGTCCTCTAATGAAGCCGTAATTTAATTAAAAAAACAAAAATATTCAAATTTTTTGCACGTGATTAATTATGTACTGTACTTTTTTTTTGTAAGTTATCTTAATTTTTTGTTGTTTTAATTAAACTATTACCAAATTATAGACATCCTTAACTTAAAACTTAACCTCAAACTTAACTCATATGAGAACAAACATACATAGCACTCATTTCTGTTCTTTGGTCAATTTTTTTATGAGAACTTTCTTGTTTACCAATTCATATAAAAAAACGAGTAGAAAAAAAAGACCCGACTAATAAACTAGTTAGCAACAAATGCGTTTTACATTTCATTAGGTACAGTAGCTCCACTATATATAGAAGCACTACAAATTGGAGTGCACTTGAGATACCATCCACCCTCATGAACGGCAAATGTATTAATATGTGCGGTGCATACAATTCCGTACCTTTGTCTTTTGAACTCGACTGTACATTACGTATTAATGGTGATATTCCCTTTGTTCGCTCACCGGGCGTCGGGCCCGTCGGGGTTACACTAACGATATCGAATAGTGGAACAAAAGCAAAATTAAATATTACCCGCGTTGTTATCGAGGGCTTCCGAAACATTCATGCTATCGCCGATTGAGAGCACCTATTGCAATATTGTTCGATCAATGAATAGCACCGCAATTGTAGCAGAAAATAACTGTTCGTATAAATTATTCCAGGTTTTAGAGGTATACTGAGCAATTTGATTCGATAATTATTATTATTTTGATACTAAGGCTTGGACTCCGAGGTAAACAGTTGAGAAGCTTCCTATCTTTAACCCATTGACTGTCAGAACGCAAATCTACGCGAGACACAATGGCTTTTTAATTGCGTCTGTAATCACGACATACGAAAGTTTAAACTGCTAGAAAACGCTGGTCAATTTGAGTTCTGTACAGGAGCGAATAAAAGTTGTTTTGTTAGGTATGTTACCAATGGTGAATGAAACGCGTCGTTTTCCTAATAAAGGAACAGGACTAGACCCAATTGATAAGTAATCACAATAAGCCAAACGTTCACGCTCGCGAGCGATCGGGGTCAGTTCCATTCTAGAATCTCCCACAACGACCACACAATCAATCACCCGTTTCGATTCAATCACAAACAATCGCAATTGACAGCATCCTGTTCTCTTTATAAATGAGGAAAGCTGGTTGGGAAATAAATTCGTACGTCATCGTCCACGTCCGACTGTAACCGCTTACCTCGGAGCCCCATCACAAGTTCCACTACGAAGGTTTAATATCCAAGATTGCGAATTCATATTAGTTTTCATGTTTTTCTCGACCTGTGTGGTTATTGCGTAACATACTAGCAATTGCAATACCTTTGATTTTTGACAATTCGACAACATTCATTGAGTTTTTAACTGTATTTTTTTTAAATATATTTAGCGATGGATTATGAATTTTCTTATAAATTAATCAGATTATGAAATAAAGTGTGTAACCCAATTGGGATGCTCATTATCTTAACTTATTAGGTTAACATGAATCTTTGTATTAAGGCCTTCGCAGTGGAACCTCTCAACGTGTTTCACTGGAAATTACTAGTAACATTTTTAGAGATTACACTATACTACACTTCGTTGGGTTCAACCTACCCTGTATCTATCAAACGTCAACATTCATTCAACAATACAGAACAACGTTACATACCCACTACAGATATATTTAAAATATATTGTATGTTACATGTATAGTTTTAACTATAAGGGATGGATTTAGAGCGCATTTTACAAATTAAAAAATAAAACATAACGTTGTCAAAGTTAATAAAAAAAAATAGAATAAATTTCTAGGATCTTTAGAATATCTTTATAAATGCACGGCGATTAATAAAATTAAATAAACTCATTTGTACAGGGCGATCGTAATCGATTTCGTTCCGAATATCGCTCTGAGAAATGTACTTAACGCGTTTCTAATAGTATTTACATGGCCTCGGCGACCGATGAATAAAAAATAAATTCTTTATTCAATTTGTGTGGTTATCTATGACTAGTGTATGCACTAGGGTGGTGACGTCACTGGCCCGCGCGACAGGCTACTTGCCTTTGGCCTTCTCCGTGGTGGCGTCTTCCAGGTTGCTATCCCAGTCGAACTCGGTGACGCCGCTGCGAGCCACTTCCCCCAAGTGACGCCACCGGTACTCGAAATCCGTGTCCCGTTTCTTCAACGCTTCGAATCTGTAACAAGTAATTAGGTCAGATCTTTGTATGGCAAAGGTGTTGATACTATGGAACACGTACACGTTCCACACGCGCCGGCTACATTTTCTATGAGCAAATATAATTGCTCCGGCAATCACAAAGCATTATACAGCTCAATTAACAACACAAACACACCCTGAATTCCTTAAATTGTACAAACATACGCAAACCAAGCGCGGCTAAAATTCTCCCCGAGACAAAATTACTTTGACACAGTTCTCAAAGTTTTGCTTCGTTCATAGTGAAGAAATAAAAGAAATTCTATCGAATCAAGCGCGGGTACCACAAGCGTGCGGTATAAAGGGCACAGTTGATATCCCTTTAGATTAGAAACCCAATCTAAAGCGACATTTCTCAACTTATATCCTCGGGGTCACGGCGACATGTCGAGGTCGCCACATAAATATGTATCGTATGCTGACTAAATCGGGCCAAGCGTGAATTTGACGCCCAAATTGGACGTGTAGAATTATGTTTTGTATTTAAATTTTAAACACCGTTTTACTGCTAGCGTACAAATAAAATAAACTGGCATGGAGTTAAAACTAATTGTACTTTACTACGTGCGAACAGATGTACGCGTTGGCATCCCTAACTACAAAAGGGTTTTGTTATCACTGCCGATATAGAACCCTAAAACCTTTCACGTCGTTAAACCACATTATTAGTGAGCCGTGCGAGACGTAAAACAGCCGATCTTTACTTGATAACATTTGGTTTGTGTAAATGTAAAAAATTCGGTCACGCATTCGCCGGGACGCGGAGAGAGTCGGGCTTACAAGGAATTTCGTTTTATTCCATCGCCGGGTGTCGGACTACTAAAAACGTTAACAAATAACGATTTTTCTGCTATCAATGCGAGACAAATATACTAGGAGGGCGAGCTTAGTGTTATAGCGCTATCCTCTTTGAAATTGGATGGCGACTGCGATTGCTGAGCCGAGATCGGCGCCATGAAAATTTGGATTTTATGTAAAACTGGATCTGCGATTGGAAATTCCAAAGAAATTGCGGGTAGCACTCAGAGCGGCGAAATAGAATAGAGAGCTTGGACTATTTACTTTAACACGACCATAGAATCACGAAGTCGTAGAGTTGACAAAAGTAAATTGAGACACATTATTTGTTTTGTCCTTTACAAACTTTGTATGAAACCTTTGCTAATGAATGTAAACAGTAAACATACCTTTTGAACATGAGGTTCTTGGCAAACTCGTAGAGCTCTAGGTCGAGTGAGTTGAGTCGCTTGATGTGTGCGATTTGAGCGGGCGACAGCGCGGCGAGCGTGGCGCCCGACACTGTGGCGTTGTGTTGCGTGAACGGCACCGCGAACAGCAGGTTGAACGTCTCCTCGAACACGTATTGAGATATCTGTTGAGGAGAAAAGTTAATAATTCAGTGGAAACTCAGTGAAAGTTATTACAATTACATTTTGCCAAACAATTTTTATCACGATACGTATTTTGAAAGGAACTCATAATCCATTTGTAAAATTCATATGCTCGATAACGTAAATAACGTAAAGAATATTGTTGAATTGTCAAGTAATGAATGGCATTGGGATTGGCAGAGTGTTGCGCAATATGCACCTATGTGAACATACCCTTATAGTCATCGCTTCAACTGTATTGCAAAGATTTGGCTGAACGGCTGAAAAGACGAATTCATGAGGCAGCGATAGGTTTTGCCGTGTTTGCATAATTAAGGTAATTGTCATAGAGATTGGGATATGGATTAATGATGTACGCACCCCTTTTGTCGAATAAAGAGAAATTGTAACCAACCCCTTAACGTTTGTCATAAAATATAATTCTCCACAGGAAAACCAAAGCAAGGCCTTGGTCCTTGGGGGACTTCAAATTCCTACATGACAGGAAACAGACTAAGCACGAAACTCTTTATCTTTCAGATATAAGGGCCTATACACACCACGTTTTTTAAACGCGCCGTCGACGCGTGTTTGTAGCGATACAGACGCGATACGCACGCAAGTCAGACGCAGCCTGTAGACCTTTGCACACCTGACGCGCTTGTGTAGCGATACAGACGCGATGCAAACGCGCGTGTGTAGCGATACAGACGCGCGTGTGTAGCGATACAGACGAGATACGGACGCGCGTGTGTAGCGATACAGACGAGATGCAAATGCGCGTGTGTAGCGATGCAGACGCGATGCAAACGCGCGTGTGTATCAAATCAAATTCAAAAGACGTGCGGTGCATCAAATCGCTCGATTGCTACTAGCGCTAATTGCTACAGACGCGCCGGTGCCGCGCGTTTGTATCGATACAAACGACAACAAACTGCTCTGCAGGATAAAAACGCGACGGCGCGTTTAAAAAACGTGGTGTGCATAGGCCCTAAGATGCTTCCTACGCACGATTTTCTTTTATTTTTGTCCCGTTACGACACTTGGGAAATATAACCGTAGGTTTTATTAAATAAACATGACGATGAGCGGTGTTTATTTTGTCAAAATTAACACTCCTTACTAAGTCCGAAAAATACTCGGAGACTGGGTAAAAAAGATGTGACAGCTGACCGGCAATATTTTTGCGCCTCAAAGAGATGTCAGCATTTGAAGGGGCCCATTAGGGCCGAAGCCTGTCGGGTAAGCGGGATGGTCCGAAAGGGTTGCCGCTACCCCGGAACATAAAGGGCTAAGGAAGGAACATGGATGAGTATTAGTCATTAAGAGTCTGACACTCTCTTCCGCTCCACCCAGAGCGGGCGGAATCATTTTTGCAAAAAATAAACCCAATATTTTTCATCGTCACTCTTGCCACATTGGTGTATTTCCAAAAGAATATAAACATCACAAGGGAGAACATAAACTAAGAATAATATTGGCAGCACGGTTGGATCATTTGAACAAATATTTGTATGTAAAATCGTTTATATGTGCATAGCTCTATGATCCACTGACAAAATGTTATCGTTTCAAATAGGTATGTTATTGCAACGATGCCTGTCGACACAATTGGTATCTACCTACTTAATGTGACAGCTCTATAGCTGTCACATTAAGTAGGTTCTTACTGTTACGTTTTTAATTGCAGGTCAGCGTCATGTTGTATTTTCATCTGCCTAACCTTTTCACAACTATGTTGGGGTCGGCTTCCAGTCTAACCGGATGCAGCTGAATACCAGTATCTTACATGGAGCGACTGCCTATCTGACCTCCACAACCCAGTAACTGGGCAATACGATACCCCTTGGTAAGACTGGCTGTCAGATATTCGGGCTTCTGACGACCCGTAACGACTGTCAAAGATGCACAAATGACAGCCGGGACCAACGACTTGACGTGCTTTCCGAGGCACGGAGGAGTCTCATTATGTAAAGATGGTCACCTATCCACGGCCAACCCCGGCAAGCGTAGCTTAACCTGGTCAAGTTGTATAAGGATCAAAATAGGATTCGCAACCGTAGCAAGTACGTATTTACAGACTTAGATTATAAAAGTCATTAATACAATCTTCTAAGTTCATATTACCCTATGACTAATTAATATTTCATGATATTGTGACATTGGATGGCAATTCTAATTATGAGAGTTATATTGATAATTTTAATGATTACAATTCAACTTCGGCCGCGAATCATATTCTTATTAACATACAACTTGACATTGACCTGCAAATTGCAAAAAAACATAAGAAAATTTGAATGTGGTAGGCTACCCTGGCGCTTCCCCCTTAACCAGTGTGTACCTTAAGCTAGCTTGAGATGATAACTAGTAACATGCTTGTCCTTACATAAATACAACATGGCATCACATTTTTATTCCCCGATGGAGTTAGCAGAAGTGTATGTGTCTACTGTAGTGTCCATGGAGTTTCTTGGCCGTTCTTCTCCACGGGAATCTAGTCTATCAGTCTGTCTAGCCTTTTCCCAACTATGTTGGGGTCGGCTTCCAATCTAACCGGATGCAGTATTTTACATGGAGCGACTGCCTATCTGACCTCCACAAGTTCCACAACCCAGTAACTGGTAATACGATACCCCTTGGTAAGACTGGCTGTCAGATTTTCGGACTTCTGCCTACCCGTAACGACTGTCAAATATCCACAAATGACAGCCGGGACCAACGGGTTAACGTGCTTTAACCATTGTCCAATGTACAGACGCCAGCACATCAAGCTATCCCTAACTGTCAAATTTTCTCAATTAAAAATGAACTTTATGTCTTTGCAATAAAGTTGAAATACTATCAAAGAAATTTGACAGATTGTGGTAACTTGATGTGCTGGCCTCTGTACGTAACAAGTACCTAAGCGCATGCTGCTCGCCAACGAAACAAATATCTGACACTGGCAAAAACACTATAACCCGAAATAAACAATTAAATCATTACTTTTGTGAGTGTTTATATAGGCATCTTAAAAATTTAAGCTCTCGTACATATTTAATGACATGAAACAAATTAGAAGACACCATGGATATTAGGAAATTCAAGATAACAAGAAGAAATAAATTTGTAGCATAGCGTGGCGGGCACGCGCGTGCATAATTATGCTCTGGCGTTCAAAAGGTTAACAGCTCATTTTAAATTAACTTCACCTACATTTTTACAGTGAGATATTTACAGAATAGCACTACAAAACCCTGTTCACTGTTTACCAAAGCAACCAGCTCAAGACGACCCGAGACAAGTAATTACAATAATAACAACATTCTTGAGCATATAAATTGTTAATAAACTAACCACAAATTAGTCATGCATGTCCTTATTCAAAACAACTTTATTGCATTAGAATTCAGCCTTCTTAGTGTTAGTCAAAGACAAGGTAGACAGACATTTAAAATTCAAGCTGGTCTTTCTCAAGATGTTCAGCGTTACCTACTACGAAATATTCATGAGTAAGTAACCGCGGAATAGTATGCTGTCTTACGTTTATTCATTCATATAGCGTTAGTTTTATTGTAGTCCAGAGCCAGCTCATCTTTTCAACTTAGTTACAAAATGATAAGGTTCATGTTCAATTGGGAATTTTTGACAGTTGTGATAGCTTGATGTGCTGGTATCTGTACTATTACTAGTTACTGCTAGAGCCGAGTGATAATCCTGGCAAAAATCATGAGGATCAATAGACTACTATTGATTCTCATGATTTTTCATAAGTACGTAGAATTATCACAAACTACATAAAGCTTTTTCATTTAAGCCAACCCCTCATATATTATGTCTTATGAACCCCATAGGTTCATAGGAAAAAACTTCTCGAAATGACATAAATATTACCGTATAAATCATTGAACTCTTTATTAGCAAACGACTTTTAATAGGCGAACATCTAATGGGTTAATCTGGCTCGTTGGTCTAGTGGTCGCAAGCGCTACTCCTGAGCATGAGGTCCTGGTTCGATTCCTAGGTCGGGGAATGTGTTTTTAGGTTTTTCCATGTGGTATATCTGAATAGCAGCTCGGACTGTGGATTTGTGTCAGGTTGATGAAAATAGAGTCACCCCTTATTACATGGGACTACCTATGGCGGGAGATTATTGTATGTTAAGGCACTTTTGAAAGCTTGTAGGTACAGAGGCCAGCACGTCAAGTTACCACAATCTGTCAAATTTCTTTGATAGTATTTCAACTTTATTGCAAAGACATAAGGTTCATTTTTAATTGAGAAAATTTGACAGTTAGGGATAGCTTGATGTGCTGGCGTCTGTACAATCTGGGAAATTATTGTTAAGCAAGTTGACAGCTCCTGTCAATTTTCTTAGAATGTCAAAGTTAGTAGTAAATGCTGACTTTACGATGATAGCGCATAAATTACAGCTTAAATTAAACAACTGAATATTCGGAGCACCCTCTAAAGTAAATGTTCATTGTTTGGACGCAACCCCTACTACGAATGAGTAATAAACTTACCCAATGACAAGTACTAAAATAAAAGGAATCTATTAACACTACATTTACCGACTACCACTATTGTCACCAAGTACCCAAATCTTAACCCTCTTCTTGCTACGATCATAATGCTGGTTGAAGACCAAAAGCTAAGCTAAGTTAGTTTAGCTTAGCTAAGCTAACTTAGCTTAGCTAACTCTTGGTCTGCAACCGGCATATAAAAATAAAGCTACTTTATATTAAGCTGCCTTAGTATGTTTAGGCGAATTCTTGCAAGCTAACATTAGACCACTCCCTCCTGTCCTATCAAATTCAAACTTTGTATATTGGTTCTTTTCTGATGACAATCATTATAAAACTAAGAGTGCTTAACCACTTCTCCACTATCATAATTATACACGGTTAAATTTTAGTCGTTTTAATCCCCTTAAGGGGTCATCGTACTCATTATAACGAACAACTTTTATTATGGCACCGAACCTGAAATCGCGAAAAAAATATCAGCTGTGCAGTACATTTTGACGAGTTAGGCGAACATAAATGTACTGAACAGCTGATTTTTTTTATTGAACCGTGTATAGAGATGACCTGCCGGACTATTTAAAAAAAACATTTGAATACATGAAAGATCGAAGACTTTTGCATATCTGCATGTTGAGTTTGTATAACTAAACGCCTAAATCATAATACACATCTACATTAACAAAAGATAGACTTTTTTTGTGTGTATTCTTATTTTTAATTGAAGGGTTAAAGTCAAATCATTTATTTCAAATAGGCACAAGAAAGGCACTTTCGAACGAACAAAATGAACACGTAATAGAATTGATTCCATTCGCCCCTTCCAAAAGGTAGTCTCGTGTGGAGAAGAATAGACAAGAAACTCCACCGTTACTCTTTTAAAATATTTTTAAATGTTATTCTCATAACACGCTCCACAATATCGTGTTTAATTGTTCCACGGGGAACGCATTTCCCTTCGGTACGTGACGTGTTTCAGTTTAACTTGACAGTTAAGATTGATTAGCTGCCAACCATTAACTTCTACTGCTGCCCACATAACAATACATAATGACGTAACTAATTAAATGTGGTTTAAATATAACGTTCCTCGATTATTTTTCCATTTTCAGTAGCGTTTTATACATTGAAGATTCTCAATCTCCACAGTTCCGAATGCGCTGTTTATGATATAGCTTCAGCCCCCGACATCACCCGCATAGTAGTCAACTATAGGTACAATAAAATATATGTAGCTTTCTGCCAGTGAAAGAATTTTCGAAATCTGATCATTACTTCCAGAGATTACCTTCTACATCCTTTACAAACATTTATTTCTATACAATATTGTAGTGTAGAAAAGAAATTAAAATTTAAATATATACGCAGTTTATCACCCAAACCGGTAGAGAAATGCTGGCCATATGCAATATGCTGTAACATACGTAACAGCAATATAAAGTCGAATAAAAACTTTTTAAACTCGGTTCAAAATGATAAACCGCTTACCATAAAAATTATCTCTGCTGCAATAACTTAAAGGACGTGTTTAAACGCCGCATGCACGTACAGGTACTTAGTAGCGCCGTCACTTGTTACTAATATTATGTACGGTTCACTACCGGTGCAACCTAGATTCCCAGAAACCCAGCGTTTAACATAACTCATTGCGAACATAAACCATAGTCACGCCTCGGGGGACGCTATGGAAGTCCGTTCTCACCTTCAGGGGAATTCTGTGGAGGTTTCATGCAACAAAATGTCAGCTAACAGCCATTTGAGTTTCATGAGTATCGACCTTTATGAGGGAGGAAGGTGCGAGTTCAAATTGGGTTTTAGTTGTGTTCGTCTATGGATATCGTACACTGATGTACTGTAATTTTCTTATGTTATCTATGAGTTATCTACAAGGTGGGTGCCTCAAGATGGAAGAGGCCTAGGAAGAGGTGGCGAGACGATCTAGACGCATACCGCAAGGGATCAATTGAAGTGGTTCTATGAAAAAAAATCTAGAAAAATTTGGGAGCGGCCTTTACTCAGCAGTGTGACAGCGAAGACTAATTTAACAAAAAAAACATGAATGTAACCCATAAAAGTTAAATACTCAAGTCCTCTACTGGAATCCGGAAGGAATGATCCCCTCAGTGCCATTGAAGCAGCAGAGTCAACATTGATTTAATCACTCTGCTTTGCAAATGGATAGATACCTCATATAGACGACAGTTAAAAGCACGAGTACACAGCACGCTGTAAATAGTACAACAAAAAGAACAGCTATGCTACTGATGCTTTAAGTATAACAGCATCAATGGCATAGCAGTCACGCCTACTTTTTGATGTCTTCACTATGTTTTTTGGCGTGCTATTTACAACATCTTCTAAATGAGGCTAATGATGTTATAAACGCATACAAGAATGCTACTCCTTTACGGCCATTAGCTGTCACGATACTTTTAGCATCGGCGATCAGCGATTTGGACATTCTTCGCATTCTGTAGGCACAAAAGATCGTTGATCCTAAAACTATGTGACTGCTATGGCCCATAAGGACTTTTACGACCCATGGTTAAAAGAAAAAGGTTAGTATCTTCGCAAAAAAAGTCCAGTTTAAACCATACTGTTTATAGATGAGCAATGAATATTCATTGAGACAAAGAACAGTGCGGGCTGTGGCCGGGGGCGGTGCGGCGACAAATGGCGTTGCAGATACGACAATGATTCAAGTGCAAATAATGGGCGAGCTTATCTCTGCGGGGTCGCTGGACATAGAATAAGTATTACCAGTGGCATAACACGTGGGTTTTGTGTTATACATACGTTGTATATTAAAGCATATGTTTTGTGAGACTGTTTTTCGCAGTCAGTAGAAAAAATTTGCATCAAAAAGAACGCAACACGGCAAGATCGCATTTGTGTTTCATTTTAAGCATGAATCATTTCTCCCGCTCTGGGTGGAGCGCAAGGGAGTGTCAGTCTTTTACTGACTAAAACCCATCGATGTTCCTTCCTTAGCCCTTTATGTTCCGGGGTAGCGGTAACCCTTTCGGGCAATTCCGCTTACCCGGCAGAAGCATGGATGCCTGCAGGTAGTTATTTCGATTATGATAAATGACGATAAGTTTATCACCCATAGCATGAAATCGAACACAGATTAACTTAAATTAATTGCGTTGCAGATGCGACAATGATTCAAGGCAAGTAACGGTCTAGCTTATCTCTGCGAGGTCACTGGACATACAATAAGATATACCAGTAGCAAAACACGTGGGAATTGTGTAATGCATACGTTGTTTACGAGATTGTTTTTCGCAGAAAAATACGACTGCAAACAAGAACTTGAAATTGCAGTTTTGTTTTGGTTGTAAGCTTGCAAGAAGTATTGGGTAATGGTTCCACCAGATGCCCGATGCTTGAAAATATCTCTCTCTGCTTAGCCTTTTCCTAGCTAGGTCGGCTTCTAGTGTAACCGAATGCAGCTGAATACCAGTATTTTACATGGAACGACTGCCTCTCTGACCTCCACAACCCAATCAGCAATTGAATAATACAATACCCCTTGGTAAGACTGGCTGTCAGACTCGGGCTCCTGATTACCCGTAAAGACTGTCAAATATCCACGAATTACAGCCGGGATCAACCGCTTAGCGTGCTTTAGTCTAGGAGGACTCTCGATATGTAAAGATGGTCACCTATTCACGGACCAACGCTGGCAAGCGTACGATGCTTGAAAAAATTACAATGTTATTTTCAGCAAAAAGATCTACGGTTTTTACGGTTTTGACTATTACTCTATCCACCATTCAGGACTACAAACGCAAACGCAACATCACATTAAGAACAGCTTACTTCCCAGTTTCCAACTATACTTTTCAGACAAACCCCACATACTGCACTCCGGCTAGGTACGTTAGTGTGAAAGTTTAGCATTTTACATACACATATAGTTCAGTGAAGCGTGGAACATTACGTCGCCGTACGCGACTATCACATAGCCATAAGGAAAATGCGACTATTCGCTAGAAGGAAGATAATTGAATAAAAGACAAAATTACCATTTCAGTATAGAATAACCGTAAAAAAGGATTAATACTCATTTATATTCAGGAAGGAATTATAGATTTTATATAGGAGATAGTATTTTTTCGCGAAGGAAGATGAGTGTTGGGAATAAATTCGTGAGGATTACTTTTAGCGATTGGGTTTTGGAAAAGGGATGCTTGGACTTATTGGCCGGCCTTGGATGACAAAATTTGTAGAGCTGATAATCGTAGATCGATATCGGAGATATAGGTACTAAGCCTCACTAATCTCCCTTATAAACATTCAGTTCTTTTATACATACTCTTCTTAGCACGGAAACTTCGCCTCATGTGAATTTATGGATAATTCATATTTAAATATGTAAAGGAATAAGATCTTTTGATACTGTTTATTTTTATTTGGGGAAGCGCTCCTTAATTAATACATAAGCTACCTTAACTTACTTCATGTTTGACCCTGAATGAAGAGTAGGTTATGTCTTTAAGTGTTTATGCTTTTAGAACTTATTACTTACGAGTAATTAAAATATGACTTAGGATGTTTACAAAAAAAAAGGTCGTCTGGGGTCGATATGCATCTGACACCTCCGTTCCCTGATCCGCGTAAGTTGTGACCGGTCTCCTGGTATCGTTTCATAGCATACTGCATTGACAAACGTGGTACGTCTAGCAACTTTGCGCTGTGACAATCCTTAGTCGATTGAGGCTACAGCCTGTGCAAAGTGCAATAGTTGTTAATGGCATTTTTATTGGTTATAAAGCACCTTTAGTATTTGAATTAAAAGTACGAAAACACAAAAATATTACAGCCTCTATTTTTTGTCAGATGCTATTCTAAGCTTAGTGCCTTCAACACAAATGAGTTTATTATACCATACATCGCAATGCGTTTGCGGGTTAAAATGTATTGAGTACGTATGTGTGTGCAACTGTGAGATACATTAGAAAACACACAGCCGTGTGCATTTAGTGTATGGGTACAATAATGTTTCCCAACGCTGAAATTTACAATTACAACTTAGTCACTAAAGAATTGAACATTGAACAAAAAAACATTACGCTAGAGTACACTCAAACATAATGAATTACCCTCTTCAGCTAAGTGTAAACATTTTTTGACTACCTCCTATAAGAAGCAACCATTGAAAACACTTAGGCTTTTGTTGTCGCGATTCGCAATTTTGCGAGTTGAAAGCGCTCGGCCAAGATTCCGTGCCGCTGAGTCTACGAAGAATTAAAGTCACTCTTCGTGTTTGTCTGTGTGGCCGCGCTGATCTTCGAAACTACGCAACGGATTTTGATGCGGTTTTCACCATAATTTTGCGAATTTATTCTGAAAGGTTTAAGTGAATAATAATGTCGATGAAATATCGTCTAACGCGCGCCTCAAAGAGATGACAGCATTACGGCCCGTTAGGGCCGAAGCCTGCCGGGTAAGCGGGATTGTCCGAAAGGGTTACCACTACCCCGGCACATAAAGGGCTAAGGAAGGAACATAGATGGGTTTTAGTCAGTAAGAGTCTGACACTCCTTTCCGCTCCACACAGAGCGAGAATGGTCATTTGATGATTGCCTACCCACAAAAAAAAAGCTTTAAAAAATTGGCAGAGGCTTACTAGTATACCGATAAATCAGTTTTGTTCGAAATACTTCATGAGTGAGAGAATATAGACAGAATGCATTCGGCAACCGATTGTCGTTTGTCTGCGACCAACTTAATCTTCGACTAACTGAAATTATTGATTTAAGCATAAGTAGATTTCGTCGGAAACGTAGAGTTACTAAAATCATTGATTTAAGCATGAGTGGATTTCGTCGGAATTGTGGAGTTAGACGCTTAGAACTACTGAGAGGCATGCGTGAAGGTAGGTTAAATAATCAATGAGTTAAGTGCGATCTCTCGTAACATGAGATGGAAGCCTCAAGGAATACCAAATTGCAATTTTAAGCCTACATCGGCTAAGTAGAGAGGGCATTAAATTCGAAGGTAGTCAAGAAAGGTAATAGAAGAGTAGGTATTAAGGCATAAGAGTACGCGATACAGACACTCATCATATAAAGAGAGGGAGAAATTAAAAAAAAAATGCTGATTATTTTGTTGTACTTATCAACCCATTAGATGTTCGCCTATTAGAAGCCGTTTGCTTATAAGAACTAACGATTTATACGGTTATATTTATTGTCGTTTAGAGAGAATTTTTCTTTTGAACCTATGGGGTTCATACAACATTTGAGGGATTTATAAACAAAAAGCTATCATTCGTAGATCTCTGATAGTCGTTACTGGTAGTAAAGTATCTGACAACCAGTTCAGCCACGGGATTCCTGTTGTGGAGGTTATATAGGCAGTCGCTCCATGTAAAATACTGGTATTCAACAGCATCCGGTTAGAATAGAAGAAATCGACCCCAACATACATAGGTGGGAAAAGGTTAGGCATATGAAATATTTTATGGATTTCTAGTAATTGGGTATTTGAAAGGATAGTCAATAACATTACTTTGTATTAACTGTCAAAACGCGGCATTTGTACGAGATTTGTATAAAATAAAACAATGTGACGTCTCAGATTTTTAGAATCCAATGGAATAGTTATTAGCATTAAATGCAATTTTACAATTACATCTTCACATAAAATTTAATTTCTCTACGGTGAAGGAAGTTTTTATGACGAGCGGTCTTTTTTCTATGTGATTTCATATTTTATTATTGACCGTTTCAAATATTCAATTCAAAGACAAGAATGTCTCTCAAAATACTTTTCTTGCCGAATATAAATTACATTTGGGATTTTAAACAAATGTTCCCAAATCGAATCCTAGGAACGTTCAATTACATAGTAACTACAGCTTTAAACGCTTTCAGAAGTGCAAAGCAAACATTGAACAAATCCTATTGGATTTATAGATTGTGATTATCGATACGACGATATCTCGCTATGGAACCGAGTAGCACAAAATTTAGCAGTTAGGTATCATTTGTACAGTCCTATTGGCAGTAAATGTGATTGTATTTACTGATAATTCTAACTTCGTGCAGTGTTATACCTAATTAGTTCAGTATCTACAATTTGGGGGGTGTATTTGTTTTAGCGTGATTTATTAGATAGGTACTAGGTGACCCGCGCAACTTCGTCTGCGTCACCTTTTTTTTTTTTTTGTGTGTGTGAAATCATCAAATGACACCTCCCGCTCTGGGTTGAGCGGAAGGGAGTGTCAGACTCTTACTGACTAAAACCCATCCCTGTTCCTTCCTTATCCCTTTATGTCTCGGGGTAGCAGCAACCCTTTCGGACAATCCCGCTTACCCGGCAGGCTTCGGCCCTAAGAGAATGGTTTAGATATCTCCTAAGATGTTGATTGAAATCAAGTAATATAGTTTACATTTAAATACTTGTGATTAATAACATATTTATTTGGATAAGGATTTATATTATGTTCATAAAACTCCTTCGCAAATAATGCATTCATTTGGAACAAATTTGATTAACAATTCCAATCAGTAGTGCCTGAAATTAACGCGTTGAAACAAACAAACCAAATCTTCAGATTTATAATATAAGTATAGATTAAAAGTACTCATCATCCTGCATATAAAATGGCATATAGGTATTTCCGTGTATTTCTACATTATTTATAAAAAAAATCGCTCTCATTTATAAAGAAAATAAAGAAATTTGACAGATATTGGTAACTTGATGTGCTGGCCTCTGTACGTACGGTGAATTCTGGGCCCTTAGCTCCCCTACTGGCTGACTGGCAACCATCAGAGTGGGTGTTTTCAATACTCGTTTTACTTACCACACCATTATTATATCACCCTGTCACCAACTTAAAGTTTGGTATAAAACCCTTAAGACACTGATAATGCCACCAACCTTCTGATACTCCGTAAGTCCGAAGTACGCCATAGCAGCAAGATTCCTCTTAGCAGACGCGAGGAGCACTCTGTCGGTCTCAGCAGTCCGATGCTTCAGAGTTCCATTATAGCACCCCACCAGAGCTAAGTCAGCTAACATGCGAGTTTGCCGGTTGTTAGCCAGGTTCCAGGGGCAGCTCATGAACTCTTCCAGGGTTACGCCGCGCCAAGAGTCGCCGGAGTAACATGCTGGTACTTCCGCACCTGTGGATAGAAAAAATAATAAGTTTTCTGCAAGTAGGATTGATTTTTAGGCGTTGGGAATCAAAAAAATAATGCTAGCCGCTGGCCATTTGAGGCAGCTGTGGGAACGAGTGCATTTGCATGAATTCTTGAGGTCTCCAATTAATAGGTAGCAACGAAAGAACGGTGGGGTTCTTCATTCCGTAGGAATCCGACAGAACCCTCCGTTCTCCATAGACGAAGGATCCACATACCACACAGAAGAACAAAGGACGAGCGAGGGCTTTTTGGCCAGCAGTGGAAAGACATAAGCTGGCGATAATAGGCACTGACCTGAGGAGGAAACAAATGTCTGCCATTGGCCTATCGTTTTATGTGACTTATTCCAATTGGCTACCGCCTTGGCGCCTGTCGGACATAATAACTTCATTCCTTATTACATCTTGGTTACTAATTAGCCATTAGTGTCTCCCGGTTATAATTAAAACACGTATAGTAAAGGTGAGGTGTTCTATTCATAGACGGGCGTCACACTATGAATATTATGATATCCGACTGTCTGGTTAAATATAAATGAAGTCTTCAGTAATTGAATGGCCATCTGAAGTGGAATTTATGCAGATTTGAAATATAATTATATTACTAACTTAATTATAAAGTTAGGACGAATTTACCAATGAAACTTACTAACTTATATGTTCTGAAGTACATATAAACGTCGTTCAAAAACTGTCTGTTTCAATTGACCACAAAAATGTTGACACTCCCAGCTCTTTTGAGAGTGGGAAATCATCAAATGACCCCTCCCACTCTTAGTGGAGCGGGAGGGAGAGTCAGCCTCAACTGACTAAAACCCATCCATATTCCTTAGCCTTTTCTGTTCCGGGGTTACGTTAACCTTTTCTACTAGGCTCCTAAGATTGTTTATAAACCCCATACTAAGCCGTCTTGTTTGTCCTCAGATGTGGTCTACACGCTGACTTCACGGAGCTGACTGCGTGCGTACCTTAGCCCTTTATGTTCCGGGGTAGCGGTAACTCTTTCAGACAATCCCGCTTACCCGGCAGGCTTCGGACACTAACAGCTCTTGATCGCGGTTTACTCACATGTGCTGATCCCGTTTAGTTTCAATGATAAATTTCACCTTTACGTAAATACTCCATACTTAATATACATATTATTAATGCGAAAGTAAGTTGTCAGTTTGTTTGTTACCATTTCACGCCGAAACCACTGAATGATCATCCTGAAATTATTCATCTCGAGAAATATGTACCTACTGCTCCCGAGGAAAACAACCATAGCGTTCTTATGATAATAGATGGCGCCACGAACGTTCTGTTCTGAGCCCATCATTGCAACAGCCGAACAACAAGCAGAGTAAAATCCAAATTGATTGTCTAGAATTTGACTATCAACTCAGGTTGTACTAATTAACCCGAGCGAAGCAGCGGATAAAAGCTCGTTTCTAATATATTTTGAAGTAATATACCAAATAAAAAAACTTTCTAAGATAAAGGCTTGAAGAAACAACAGGCATCAAAAATATAGCTTCCTATAAAAAACTTCAGACATAAAAATTTAGTTAAAAGCAACCAACATCAACAAATGTTCAAAGAAAACTAAGTTAATGGAAACATTTTTCATGAAAGGTTTCACGAACAAAATATCACTATTTCAAAGCTGGCGTTTAAACATATTCTTATACAAAACCGGGAAACAAAATGGCGAACCGATGGATTCTCGCACGCAACAACATACATTTTTATTGTTTATCACTTTTAATTAATGTTAATGTTTAGAGCTGATGATTTAATTGTGAGGAGAATCGATCGTAGTCACGCATGTTTGCTTTCTCTGCGTCCATTCATTATGAACAAGCAAGGGGGCTTGTGGCTAAGTATTAACCCGTAGAAGGACAGTGAACGAGACACAATAGAAGTTTTATTGTTAATACGGCTATAATCGTTCAGTGTCCCTCAAAGTGTTAACAGCCGCTCGGGTCGTCCAGGTTAAGCTGCGCTTGCCGCGGTTATACCGTGATGGGTGACCATCTTTACACACCAAGACACGAGAGACCTTGTCTCGGAAATCACATTAAGCCGTTGGTCCCGGCTGTCATTCGTGGATCTTTGGCAGTCGTTACGGATCGTCACACGCCCAAAAATCTGACAACCAGTCTAAACAAGAAAATTTGATTGACAGTTGGTGGTAACTTAACTTAGTGTGCTGGCGACTCTTCTACAGTAGGGATAAAAAGTATCTTATGTCCTACCCCAGTTTATGGTGTATCTGTGTACCAAATTTCATCCAAATCCGTTTAGCTGTATAGGGGTCAAAAGGTAACAGACAGACCGTTAGTTGGTTCAATAAAACACTTGTGCCCGATTTTATTGACCGAATTCAGTCGTTCGACGAAATTGAGAATGATTGCTGGCACCTATTGATTCAATTTAAAAACAAAATAACACTATTTTCAGTACTGCCAAGTTGGCAATTTTGTTTTAGAAAATACACTGTACCCTTTTTTTTTTGAGGGTGGGAAATTATCCAATGACTTCACCCGCTCTGGGTGGAGCGGAAGGGAGTGTCAGTCTCTTACTGACTTAAACCCATCCAAGTTCCTTCCTTCCTTAGCCCTTTATATTCCGGGGGTAGCGGTAACCCTTTCGGACAATCCCGCTTACCCGGCAACCCTGTACCCTCTTATCTAGTAAACGTAATTAAGATTATAAAATTCATTGCAGATTCACATCACGAAAACATTATACAACGTGGCGCTACAATGATGACATTAATTTAACACACGGGTAGGGCTAGTGTCCATTAATCATAATATAAATATTGATAGGTTAAATAAATCGCTAATTAAAAAAAAAGGGTTTTCATTCAAACTAAATTAAAAAAATCAATTCGCCTAGTTTTTGCAGTTGTTTCATCCAAATAGTATTGCTTATTCGTTTTAATTTCATTGATGCGAATGTTATGATCTGTGACCCCGACAAATGACCGCTGCACAACAGTTCTTTAGCTACTTGCTATTTTCTAACATTTTAAATACATCCGTAAATAATAACGTTTCATGGAAATATAATGTCGTCATGAAACGTAAATGTGAAAACGTGTTAAATTAATGTCACTACTGTAGCGCTACGTTGTATAATATTATGGCAATAACTATGAATATAAGGAGATAAGAAATCCTTTTTATCGTCTTCTCTGTGAACCTACGTATAACGAAATAGTCCTGAAATCTCATGAAATCGAGAACAAATTGCTGACACCTTCATATTCTCCAATTTTTGTATCAGCATGAATATAACGCAATTTCTTGATTTTTATGTGGGCGTGAATAAACCTATTTAAAGGAACGCTTCAGACATGTTACATAAAATAAAATCGAAATAAATGGGATTTTCAAATTGCTTGTTATCTTTTTAGGGTTCCGTAGTCAACGGGGAACGCTTATAGTTTCGCCATGTCCGTCCGTCTGTCCGCAGCTTAGCTTAGATACTCTTAGTACTAGAAAGCTGCCATTTGGAATGGATAGATTTTTTTACGTGATATTAGTCACGTAAAAAAAACTTGAAGGGACCGGTTTGTGAAATATTATACTTTAAAGTGCATATTTTTGTTAAGAGTCAGGTGTGTGTGTGTCTTCCCTGCCAGCTAAATGGTTATTTTTGCATTATATAAGTATGTGAAAAAAAACACAGTTGTAGTATACATAACGAAAGCTTAAGTTTACGAGTAATAGTCGACAAAATTACATTTTCAGTTGGAATGTACGGCAGAAAATATTTTCAACTTCAATGTTTAGTTTGTTTGTTGTATGAACCCTTAATTTTGCGTAGTCCGACATGCAACTGGCCTTTTTAGTAATTAATTTTATCCCTACTTTTAAATCCATGGAAAGACTTATGGAGGTTCAACTCGAAAACATTTTAAAATACGGGCCACTCTGTTACTTTACCCCGGGCTCCTTGACCACTAATCCCACATTACTGGGGTCAACCTTTCTGATCTTTGCTTCCAATTCGCCCCAACCTTACACCCTCCTAAACTTAATACATTATCTACTCCCGAATACTGGCAACCCCGGAACGTATCAGTGTTGACACAGCTTTAAATTCCGTTTCAGACTCGCCAGAGTGTGAAGATACGGAACCGGCAATTAAAAATGGTCCCCTGTGTAACACGCTAGCCAAAAAGCAAAGGTAAGAATAATGTTGACCGAGTAATTTTTCAATAAACTTGTTCAAACAGGCCTTGGAGATCAAAAGGATAGCACGTATGGGGCCATATGGATCCCACTTATAAAGGCAATATTTATAGAAAAATATAGTGTTTATTTATAAATATGAACCATTTTATACAAACGCGGAAACGGGAATCTTCGGAGGAGAAATACACACGCTCATATTGAGAACTTCCTCCTTTTTGAGATTGGTTATTTAAGTGTTTTCGTGTTGCTTCAACCGTTTCGGAACTGGAATACGAATTGAGTCCGAATTGGAGTGGTATAGATGCAGTAAATATTGATGTTGTGTGTTCAGTTTTGAAAGCATTTAATCAATCTTAAATCGAATAAAAAAGCATTGTATTATGAGCTAGCTTCAGCCAGCGGCTTCGCCCGCGTGGATTACGGATTTATCATACAAACAAAATAACCCCTTTTTTTGAGGGTAGGAAATCATCAAATGACTTCTCCCGCTCTGGGTGAAGCGAAAGGGAGTGTCAGACTCTTACTGACTAAAAACCATCCATGTTCCTTCCTTAGCCCTTTATGTTCCGGGGTAGCGGTAACCCTTTCGGAAAATCCCGCTTACCCGGCAACCCTGTACCCTCTTATCTAGTAAACGTAATTAAGATTATAAAATTCATCGCAGATTCACATCACGAAAACATACAACGTGGCGCTACAATGGTGACATTAATTTAACACACGGGTAGGGCTAGTGTCCATTAATCATATAAATATTAATAGGTTAAATAAATCGCTAATTGAAAAAAAAGGGTCCTTACTGACTAAAACCCATATTTATATGTCATTCAGTCAGTTTCTCCTTTTATATTATAAAATAGATGAAGGTCTTAATCATACTGCCGATGTTCAGTTCAATTTTATCATAATGCTCCTGGACGCTAATTGACTACTTTGACAGCTAACAGTAACGATGAAATAGATTATAAACGATATAGGTCTGACAATAGGAACATGATCTATGTAATAATACATTTAATTTAATACAGGACATGGCTGACCATAAACTGGTGTAATTTATAGGTGACTACAATATTACATTGGCGCAACGTGTAATATGTGGTTAAGGCTAACGCAGACAGGAGCGACGCGTCTGCAGTTGAACAATTTTCTATAAAAACTCCATAGACATCGTTTTACTAGAGTCGTGTCACGCCTGTCTATGGGAGCATTTAAAATATTCACGACTTGACGAATGTATAAGTATAAGACGTTAATTCTTACTAGAAGTAGTTCAGAATTATTATTTAATTCATTTTAAATGCCCCGTACTTCGAGCTTTTTAATAATTTGAACTATTAATTATTATGAATGGCTTGTATGTGGTTTTATGCGATAAAACGGTGCTTGAATGATAAACGGTTTTAGCGGAAGTGGAAAAATATATTGGTTATTGGGGCGACAGCTAGAAATTAACAATTATTATCTATCTGAGTTTGTTTCGGCTTTTCTGCTTAGAGGAGTCAGATAGGAAACACCGGCCTCGTGTAGTTTTTAAAATATGATTGACTAGCTCCTGCCCGCAACTTCATCCACGTGAAATATCTCCATCGACCCACCCTGTCACATCGCATCGCTAGTCCGCGCTATTTCTTAGTTTACGCTTTTTTCTGTTTTTTTTTTGTTTTTGCTCGGCTCCTGAGAGGCCCTTCGTGATATGAAATAGCCTATAAACGTCCTTAGGTATTAATTAGACTATCAAATGAAAAAAAAATCAAATCCGACCAGTCAATCAGAGATTACCACGTACAAACAAACTCTTCAGCTTTATTACATTAGTACCTATAGATGTGTAAAAGTGGTTGTACAAACCTACTTGCAGAAATAAAATCATTTATTGTACCACAAGGATTCCATAGCCCGTAAAAATTAATATGGAACTTTGATAAAATCCTTTTTTATATCAATAAGTATCTACCATTTGTTTAATATACTAGCCATATATGCGATGGGATTTTCCAATCGGCAAGAGACGTACTGTCATACAAAATTGAATCGCCTATTTAACCCTTTTAGGTGACGAATTCTCGAAAAATCATGTCTCCGCCCCACTTTCGTAATAATATATTGAATATTGTGCAAAATTTTCGATTATGTAAGCAAATTCAATATAGCAAATGGCCACCAACACTAAATTATATAAGATCTTAAGATATGCAATTTAGCCTTCTCACAAAACGAAAACATAACAACTAGATTTTTTTTTTAAGAATAGGAAATCATCAAATGACTCATCCCGCTCTGGGTGAAGGAGGAAGGGAGTGTCAGATTCTTACTGACTAAAACCCATCCATGTTCCTTCCTTACCCCTATGTGTTTCCGGGGCACCCTTTCGTACAAGCCCGCTGAATTCCAACTATATCTAAGGTCCGTATTTCTTTCATCAGCAAACAAGGGCAATCCAACTGTAGAACTCAAACGGGTGTAAAGTTATAATATTAGTAGTTATTACTAATGATTTAATAAGGCAACGCCTTAGGCGTATTACTCACCGTAACTTACTCATCTATACAGCGTGGGTTCCATAACAGAAGTCAAGTAAGCGACTGAACTTTGTCCATTCATCCTGATCTCTTATTGAAATGACCTTTCTTTGTAGTGTTATACGGTAATAAAATAATAAAGGATATGTGTATGAACTGTGTGGAAACCAATCATTTTTCAATTCTAAACACATTAATTTATTATCGTCTTTGTGGCTGCATCAAGTCTCAGTATTACAAAGACGTTCTTCGCTTTTGTTATTGTGTTGAAAACGTCTTCGATATCCTTTGCCTGGGGAAAGTGAAGGATAATACCAGACATCTGTTGGCTTAAACCACAAAATGACTGTCCTCACCGCTTTCACACAACACCCGGCTAAAATCACTGGACCGCCTCACTATTTCTGACGGTCTCCCTTTTTATCATTCGGTAATCCTCATAGATGCCCTCAATCTGGAGTGAAGAACGGAGTGCCATTTAGGATTCCTGCAGACGGAAAGACAACACAGTCTTCCTTCTACAACCATGAGTCAGAAGCGAGGGATTTACTCACATTGCAAATGAGCTGCACTCTGATGACGCTTTCCCTATCGACTCTAGCCCATACACTTCCATGAACACGTATGTGTGTTGAAGACCCTGAGCTTAGAATAGCACAAAAAAACTGGCAGTGTTTGTGCTGGAGTAGTATTTGTTCCTGGCACATAATGCATTTTTGTCAATATGAATATTATTTACCTGTAGCAGTTCTTCCCTGACACCAGTGCCGGGAGCCCTTCCACGTGGCGCCGCGTTTCACGTGTCTGTATTCCGACAGGTACCTGAACAAAATATCATACTGTTTTAAATTTTGCTCATATAATAAGTACAGAGCACGTCAAGCTACCCCAATCTGTCGAATTAATTTTTTAGATTTTCAACTTTATTGCAAAAGAATAAGGTTCATTTTCAATAGGGTTTTTTGACAGTTTGCGATAACGGGATGTGCTGGCGTCTGGAAATCAATTACAAAATGAGCAGTATTGTATAAAAAATACTGCTCATCACAGTAATAATAATATTACTACAGTGTGAGAAAGAGAAGACGCTATACTGGAAAGCTATATAGGAGGTATAGCTCCATGTCTTTTCAAAATGAAGTAATATTAAAATAATACTCATAAAAGATGGAGTAGTTGTCCCTCTGTTATCCCTAAAATGGTACATAAGCAAAGTTAAAAATTTAGAAAGCCATAAATTGAAAGAACAGAATGCCTGTCATTTACTGGCTACCTATATTCCCCAGACACAAAGAATTTTCAAACAAGAAGCAATAGTTAGAACAATACTTCTAAAGGGATCCAGAGCTTTTTAGACAAAGAAAACGTATGAAAAGGAAAACAATTGAGCACTCCAACAATTAGTTTATAGATTCGATACAAAATGGCCCCTATTACCTTTATTGCTCCATTTATTAAATGAGTAAACATATCTGGCGAAATGTGGGCGTACAATAGGTACATCTCTGTCCCTCTCCCTTCGGGAGAAAAAGGCGTGATGGTATTTTGTTATTCAAAAACGTCAAAAATAATCTAGCATAAGCCCTTATAGTACGAAAAACGATCAGACATTTGACCTACGAATATTAGAAATAAAACGATACAAGACGAACATGGCACCTCCCTTTTTATGGTAAACGGTTAAAAAAAGGACAAAATCAATTGACAATATATTCTCTATTGCCCCAACTAGTTCAACATAGTCTAGTAAAAATATCATTTATTTTTTTTACGTGTAAGGAATAAAAATATTGTCCAATGGTGTAAGCGGTTTCTGAACGAAAATATTGACGAGGGTCGCCGACAGCTTTCGAACACAGCTTATTATCAAGCTCGCTAAATTACGACCCACGGGGAACTAGGATTTAATGGGCTGTGTCACTTCCTTTTAACTTGCCTATAGATCTTTATTATGTATGGGCTTTTAACCAATCAAATACACTCGAGAGCAATGAATCCGGGTCACTTAAAGAATCCTAAAAATCTCGGAAACTAAAAATGCTAGGTTAATGCAATAAATTGTATTTAATAGACAATGTAATACTCCTTAAATGAAGGTATTAAAACTTCTTAGTTATTGTAAAGTTATATCATAAAAAAATCAAATTTGAAAAAGGGCCACTTTCGAAGATGGAACTACGAAATTACAGCATTTGGTTTTGCTTTTGTTTGTAATCTGTCATTTATGTGGGTACATAAACCATGTTGATAGTGCTCTATATTCATTATTCAAGCTGAAATTATGTCGCTTACGCCTGAAGAATGCACCAGAATACTTACAATGCTGGAAACCGGCCGGAGTCAGCGCGATACAGCCAGGACTGTCGGTGTGTCGCTGTCAACAGTACAAAGAGTTCTCCGACGTTACGAAGAAACTGGTTCTAACCTACGCAGACCAGGAACGGGCAGAACCAGGTGTACCACAGCACGAGAAGACCGATACTTGGTGAACACCATGCTTCGAAATCGCTTTCTCACAGGAACTGAACTCACAAATCAGTTTCGACACCTCGGAGGAAGTAACCCAAGTGCATGGACAGTAAGACGTCGGCTTGCTGAATCTAACTTAAAACCCCTTAGACCTACAAACGGCCCTAAACTGGAGCGTGGGCATCGTATTTCAAGACTAAGATATGCCCAGGGCCACGTAAATTGGAGTATTGAAGATTGGTCAAAAGTTATGTTCTCCGACGAATCAAAATTTATGCTCTACAAGCACGTTGGAAGACACAGAGTGTATCGAAGACCAGGGGAAAGATTCAAGCAAGCATGCATCGAAGAAAAAGTAGCCTACGGTGGTGGGTCTGTACTTGTGTGGGCCGGAATTTCTTCTGAAAGTCGCACAGAGCTGGTGATCATAGAAAACGGCTCTTTAACTAGCGTAAGATATGTGGAAGAAATCCTCAATGATCACGTTGGTCCATTTATGGTCAATTTAGGTGAGGATGCTATATTTATGCATGACAATGCCCGACCTCATACAGGTAGGATTGTGAATGACTACCTTCAAGAGATGAACATTACTCGTATGGAGTGGCCAGCGCGCAGCCCGGATATCAACCCGATCGAGCATGCTTGGGACGAGCTAGGCAGATGCGTAAAACAACGAAACCCTCCCCCAATCACGCTTCGTGAGCTCAAAATTGCTCTCACAGAGGAATGGGAGAATATTCCCCAAAATCGTATAAGGAACTTGGTGTACAGCATGCCAAACCGCGTAAACGCAGTAATGGAAGCACGAGGAGGCAATACGAAGTATTAAAATTCAAGAAAATCGTAATAAAGTTCAAAAATTTCATGTTTCCTATTTTTGTTTTAAGGAGAGATCAGCAGTTTTTTTCTTTAAGTAATCTTGTGTTAATAAAATGTATGGTGACTCATATTTTTTTTACTTTCATTTAAGGAGTATTACATTGTCTATTAAATACAATTTATTGCATTAACCTATAATTTTTAGTTTCCGAGATTTTTAACATTCTTTAAGTGACCCGGATTCATTGCTCTCGAGTGTATTATGGACGTTCTCCTTTTTTTATTTCAGAAAATTGGACCATTTCCTTTTCGAGGGGTAAATGAAGTCTTCATAAAGACCACTTTGCAACATGACTCACTGGGATTTTCAATACTATGTCCCTGCAAACACAATATAGGGTGCATATCCGAAACCCTATAGATTGCTTACAAACAATTTGTGTTGCCGAATGGAACACGATGAGGGTCAAAAAACGCAAACAAAAAGTCGCACACGAATTTGCGCGTCGCCCACAAGAGCAAAATATCATAAATATTTTGGTGTCTTCTTCAACTTACCTTACATTTTCGCCTTTGCAAAAATTCTAAAAATCAAGAACGAAGTCGCTGGAGAACGTTAACGCAAAATTTACGAGTATTGCATTAAACGCAATTACAGCCCACAGCAGCTCTAGGTAAAATATATGCTATTAAAACCTGCACATAAGCAAGTATACTGTAATTAAGTAAGCTGAACCGTGGATAGGGAACATTATTCGCAGGTTTAAGCTAGTACCGTGAACCGATCCAATTTAAGGCTACGCGTTCAACAGTAATGTTATTATGAGAATAGGATCAAGCGCACTGCGTACTATTTACTGGAAAAGCAACTTTTTTTACTTGGGTATTAAATTGAGTTTTGAGCTTACTCTTTTTTATAATAGCTTCCACCATAAAGTATATAATGTGTACACATGTATTTGGGACGTCCAAAAATTTTCGTAGTCGAAAAACGCTTCCCTGAGAGTTTTGGAGCTATCGGCATCTATCAGGCTGCTTAAGGACTTGTGCAAAACCAGAGGAATTGGAGGTGGGCTGTTATCCCAAAAAAAAAAGTATTATGTCCCCGTAGCTGAACCGGGTCCTTTAAACCGAACTACAGTAACCCTAGCACGTCAGAAATTGATACGGGGGTATTACTTGTCCAGGACACTTGCTTAAAAATCGGTGAAGGAAAAACATCGTGAGGAAACCAGCGTGTCTGAGAGATATTTCTCAACAGCATGTGAAGCTAAGTCAGAGGCCCATGGGCAGCATAGAGCTCCACTTAATCTAAGTACCATTCTTCCAGAATAATTTTGTAATTCCTCGAAACTCTCACCTGGACACAGGTTCACGTAACAGCGTGATGTAAAAGTACCGTCGGTGCACCGCCGAACCTTCATGCCTGTCCAGCTCCCCTCCCACGCACGCAGTCAGCTCCGTGAAGTCAGCGTGAAGACCACATCTGAGGACAAACAAGACGGCTTAGTATGGGGTTTGTAAACAATCTTAGTAGCCCAGGGGACAGTGGGATTGCCCGAAAGGGTAACCGCAATCCTGGAACAGAAAAGGCTAAGGAACATCGATGGGTTTTAGTCAGTAAGAGTTTGACAGCCCGCTTCTCTTAGAGCTGGTGGAGTCATTTGATGACTTCCTACCCTCAAAAAAAAATAGTAGCTTAGAGAAAATATCATCACAACATCAAAAACTGTTACTGTAAGGTTTGCAGAAAAATATTGTCTAACTCATTACGCTTGGCAATGGTACAAACAATATGTAATGAACGATTACTGACCAGGACCGATGATTATTCAGGAAATACAACTTCAGGTACACGGTATTTTAAAATCTTCTCAAAAAACAAAAGTAGCTTAGAGAAAATATCATCACAACATCAAAAACTGTTACAGTAAGGTTTGCAGAAAAATATTGTCTAACTCATTACGCTTGGCAATGGTACAAGCAATATGTAATGAACGATTACTGACCAGGACCGATGATTATTCAGGAAATACAACTTCAGGTACACGGTATTTTAAAATCTGAAGCATATAAATTTATAAAGAGAAAATACTTAATAAATAAATACGTTGTTAAAAGTTGAAACGCGATCCTCAGATGTCTGAAAATGTTCAAGTTTTTTTGTTAAAGATGTAACATAGTTCCGTAGCAACTTCATCGTCCCAAAGTTACCTTAAAAGGTCAAGAGTTGAGTCACAGCATCTCAGTAAAGTGGAGATCAAAGGTAGATTGAAAATAAGCTCAGAACGCTGCACAGTGTTTTAAGAGCCCATATTTCGGACATCGTATTTTTATTTTAAAATCTGTTAGATATTTAAAATCATTTAAAGGCATGATTTCATCAATTTAAATCCCGATTTAAGCTAGCATGTTTAGTTTTTCTATTAGAAAAAAAATAAAAAATCGTCGTATTTTCATCTCGAAATTTTGAAAGATTGATCTGAAACGTTTACTCAGAAATTATGTTAGAAGCATCGATGGCGTCTCTTATGATGGATATTATAAAGATTATATTAAAATTCGTCAATCTTGAAGAGAATATTATTACTCAAAAACTAAACATGCTAGCTAAATTGGAATACAGATTTTGGATACGGATCTAAATGATTATTTCTATCAGTTTTATTAAATAATAATGCGTTGTCCGAAAAATGAGCTTCTCAAAACACTGTGCGACGATGGAAAGGAAAATGAACGCAAATATTTCACGTTGGCTGAATATAAATCGTGAGGGAGACAGAGCACAATGTTCGCCGAAGAGCCGCGTGAAGCGAAGCATGAAGTCACAGATAGGTCGCGACGACCACGCTCACTGCTCCCGGAGTCCCGACAACCGATAGCCGCGAAATTGAATCCTTAGCTTTCCAATAATTTCTCACGCTACAATCTTGTTAGCCTTGATTGGTATTCATAATCCCGTAGCGTTTCATATTCTATTGAACAGATTAACCTATCGGAGCATACATTACTTTGATTAACAACAATACCGCAACGATGTTGGCACGCCGAACGTTGGCGTTTCGCTTGATAATATTGGATAATCGGCATTAGGCCCGCCGCGTTCACGTGTAATTGACATCAAACGATCTCCGCATGCATGCAGATCATGATACAGATAGCGCTGATACACTGTTATATAACCCCACGTAAATGTTTGTCAGCTGAACCAGTCTAATGAAACAACAAGGATAAAAATTCGATTTGCATGTGTTTACCGTAGTTATCCGTAGAAGGAAGAGGTTTACCTTCAGACGGCTTGGCGGCGAAGCGAGGGTTTATAGCAAACGTGCCTTTAATCAAGATGCAGAGTCGTGGCTGGCAAGCGGCCACTACACCTTGTCGATACAACTCTGTTTATTACTCGCGGTTTATTACACTGTCATTCTAATTCCACGGCTCTTTATGCGGTAATTCGTTGTAAATTACCTAGGAATTAATTGGCAATAACAACTTCCATACAAGACGCAGTAATGGGACCAATATCAAGAAGTTAATCATTATCTATTCATGATTAAGGTGCAAACTCGCTTCTCATGAATATGTTCATTGAAAACGTGACGATTTATGCAAAAAACCTAGAAAACGATTATGATGGTGACAAACCACTAATGTTTACCTACACATGTCTTACAAAATGTTTTTCTTCATTCTGGCTTTATGCCACATTTCCACGTTCAACATTAGGACTATTTTTGCGGTGATTGTCGTGGAGATTTTGAAATAAAAATAAATAACCATTAATATATTAATCCTCATCAATATAAACGTTGTAAAGTGTGCGTTTTTATTTGTATTGCGGTGAAGAGAAACAAAGTGATCGTTTATCGTGATAAACGGGTAACACATTTACCCGAAACACGATCTCTTTATTTTTATTAAAAGAGAAAAATAAAAACAATCATTTCATTCAATCGTAACGGGAAACGGGAAATTGCTTTGCGTAGCAAAAGCTCCGTGCTCTTACGTGCAAATATGACACGCTATCAGCGTTTGCTGAGCGCATGGCAGCGACATGCTGACAAATGTTATTGTCCATTAGCTAGTAGTACAGGCAAAGTGTGACGATAACGGCTCCCGTAGGATATTCGAGCGCGGATTGGCAATACGCCACTTCCCTGTGAACATGTACGCGAGCGAACGAGCTCACACAGCGGTTCATTCACCGACTGAATGCCAGCAACACGCCACTCGCCCCACTCGGCACTCGCCCCCGACGCCACGCGTTGAATTAGCTAACACTTAACAACAATACTGCCAACCTTCCCAATATATTACAGCCGTTACACATTATCTCGTTGCCGATCTAAATTCCGGGCACAAAAATGTTGCGCTACAACGTATCTTGTTTCTAATACCAATATCGTGTGCGCTGCGGGCAGACTAAACAATGCTTTTTTATGAACATCCCAATCATCGTAAAATAGCTTAAATGTGCCCCGCATTAACGTAAATCAAAGAAGCATCATTATTTATTGAACAAAAACATGATGGCAGCATTGATCGATCGATACGACCAACGTCAGCCCGAGCACCTAAAGATAGCCTGCAGTACATCATTCGTTTTTAAAAAGGTTTAGCGCATCGCGGTCGCAGTGTCTTCTTTAAAATATTCACACCGAAGACTGGCATTCACTATGACGTCAGCAGGCTATTTAGGCTAGTGTCAGGCATACATAATTTAAACATTAGATAGACAGCTATTTTTCATTTAAAATTTTGGGACAGTATCAACACAAAAATAACAATCATTCACGCTGTGCGACAGGACGTATTCATTTGGAAAAGCGTATTCGGATGATTAACTCCAAAACACACAAAACTAATGTAGAAACTTGAAATGAGTAGTTTTGCTCGAGTGCATACTGAATTTTTAATAGGTCTTCGTGAAGTCTGATATTTCTACGTTTCGACGTAGAAATATCAGACTTCATCGTTATTCGAATCTATTACAATTTCCTTTAATTGAAAATGCAAAGACACACGACCGTGGTATAAAACGAAGGATGCAAGTATTTACTTTGACGAAGTCATACATTTCCCATCTATCAGGTGTTCGTTGAAATCCTAAAATAATTAGTGTCTCGGGCCTTTCATATTTACGGTTGAAGATGTAAGTACCAAGGCGCAAGTCGGGACTTTCAGTCGCGACAAAGACTAATGAGATTTGTTTCCTATGAAAAACAAAGCTGGTAAAAACGGCACGGTCTCGCTGTGCAAGCCAACAAAAGCTATACTTATTGCTACTTTGCTATACTCGTACCATTTTTCCACGCGTGTTGGATTGCGAAACCAACAAACTTTGTTTTCAATTTTCTTCTTTCGTACACAGAACCGAGCCAGTTAAACCGCTCCTATCTGAGCACAGTTGTTGGGGAAATAAACTGTTTTTGCTTTGTGTACAATTCTGAAAAGGATACTAACATTATCAAAATAGGAAACTTGTTTAGACATATGAAAATACAAATATATTCTAGTGGATTAAGTTGTTTGTCAATGTTTACGAAACAAAGCAAGATTTCTTGTCGAAGAAAACTCACAAGTTTGGTGATGTCGACAGCTGCGCTAGGCAAGCACTCGGAAAAAGAATAATGGAGGACCTTATATTAAAAGTGTGTTATATACATACGGAAGTGTCTGACGTCTGTAACGATCTATTGTGTCGGAACAGGCGACGACAGCTGAATAGATATGGTATACGCATCTCCTTTATAATTTGCTATAACACATATTCTTGTTATAATATCTAATATCAGGCTCATTGTCATCTGAAAAACGGAGAAGTGGAACCATAAATTGCTACAGGAACAGACACAAAGCAAATATTGGCACATGTATATTTTTGTTGGGAGTTTTGATCTCCTGAAAAAATGTCCTTTATTTAGAAGAGATGGCTGAGAAAATATAAAATTAAAACCAGCAAAGGCACGTCTAACACAAGCCTACTTCCAACGGCTTTATATCTAAGGCAAACATAATCTGTTAATCTCTACAAACGGATCCGACAGCAGCAAAACGAAACCTCTACCAAAAATACTCGTCGAGATCCAATGTTAGAAATAAACTCATTTTCATTCCACGGCTCGACGATTGATTTATTTACCCTCATTTGTTTACTCACAAATACTTTCGTACCATTCATGTATGTAAATGACCTTTTGAATACTATGTACACTCGCCTACATCGAAATGTTACTAATGAGATACTTAATCGAGAATCCGTGGTAGGAGGTAAAGACTAATTTGATGGCCAGAAAGGATTTCGTCGACCCTCAGTCGTATTAACGCGGTTTCGACATGAGAAGGAAATTACATCTCTTTTTATTTCAGCCGTCGTTCCCTCTAATGAAAACCTTCATTGCGGTAATCCTCACATCTAGGGGATTACTCAGTGTAAGTCGCTAATTGCGTCTTTTGATACATAAGAAAAGAGGGTGATTTATGTTACGAGTGGGTTTTAGCTGGACGAAATTGTGAAACGGGAAGGCCAAAACTTATCTAAGGAAGACTGGATTCGTCGAGAATTTATTATTTTATAACATCGATGGTAAGCATTTTCTCATAACTGGAATTTCTCATTTCGCATTAGAGCATTATGGCACGACGTTATTTTGCACGTGACTGTATTAAATTAACTAGTGATTTATTAGGGGCGCTACACACGAGCCCATAAATTATTTCCATGAGCATCAAGGCATTAAATATATTAGGTGTTGTAATATTACCGTTCGGGCAATTTGTAAGAGTCATCTGAGTTATGGCTTACAGAGCGATGAAGTACGAATCTGACGCTATTAATGCGCTATTTGCAAACTTTCAACCTAAGCTGCCAAACGAGGCGCTAAGTTATATGCGTCACAAGTGAATAATTGTACGCCATAATAATCTTAAAACTACTGAACTGAACGCGTGGTCATAACAATGAACTGATAAACATGAATAATAGTAAAAAAAGACACAAAGAGGAAAACGTCGGTAACTGTCGCAACATCCAAGGCCGATAGTACAATGATACTGAAGGGATATTATTTACTCAGAGGCGCGGCTTTCTTCAAGCGATGAGAGGCATCAGTCGGAAACGCTGCGGTATTATCCGGATAATCCTCGCAAGTTGGCCGACAGGACCACGCTAACTCCTTTGTCGAATACAGCCGAACAAACAACCATCAAATAGGATTGCGACGTGACGAAAATAAAATAATACCCGTTACTGTTGCCCCAACTACGAATAGAGGCACTAGCGAAACAATTAAATTTTATTGTACCATCTATTACGGTAATTTGACCACAATGTCGTAAAAATTACCGGAAAAGTGTGCGTACATAAAATTTACATGAGCTAAACGGTTACTGCAGAGCCGATAACCGCTATAAAATTTACGATGCACAAAAATAGCTAACTGTAGAGCGTGGCGAATTAGTGTTTAGTGCTGTGCGGTCAAACATGTCTGCGGCAGGCTTCGTTAACGAGCTTGGTAAACATGTCCGGCGCTTAAAACTAACCAAAAATCTATTGTGTTGAGAGTTACGCACGTTAGGCGTAACGCATACCTGTCGATGGAGGACGACAAAAATAACCAGCCGCACGTGCCCAGAGTATTTCTAGACCACGCCTCCTCGTCTCGTCACCACAGTTCGACCGAATGATGGATTTCATTTTAAGCCACCCCGGTCGAAATTCGGCCTTCACTTTAGCCGACGGCATTGGTGTAATTACATTTTGAGCACGCAGACGCGTCGTTCGGTTTTAATATGGCGCTACGACATAAGTTTAGAAATATTATTCAACAGTTACAATAAGCGAATGTTCACCGAGGGATGCATAATAATTATAAACTTTACTTTCAAAGCAATAACTGTAAGTTGTTAAACCGAAAATCCTGTTTGCCGTAATATATTGTCGTTTTAGCCATAATCTAGTTACTCATTCGGTTATGTATACTGCGACCAAAACGAAACGCATATTTCATCGCGCGCTATAAAAAGCTGACACCGTTCAAATAGCACGCTATTAACCGATCATTGGGTGGGGGCGATTAAATCTTTCATAGACAATACGTCGCGTATTCAAAGCGATGTTTCAGCTGGGGTCGCCTCGTTACGTTAATTTTCACGACTCAATTACAATCGTGTGATCAAGAGCGCGCTTTGATGCTCGTACGATCAGCGTCCCCGACAGACTGTTACTTAATTAATAGGTACCTTCTTATCGGCACTGTTCAATTGATGGCGCCAGAGAGGATATTGATTCAAAATTGAACACGGATGCTCAAATGATACGTAAGTAAATTCAGCTATAGTACCGACATTTTCAGTTTATTACGTGAATTTCAGCGGATTATAGGCCACTGTTACTTCTATTGTAAAATCAGCGAGTGCATACAGAGTAAATAACAGCTTCGCGTGACAGCTGTTGTCATCAAAACAATGGTGTTTTAGATGATTTCATTTACACGTTAATGCATGCCATATAAAGGCACTAATATGAGCGATAGTAAAATGAAATATACCTATTTATTGTGATGATGGCCGCTCACGCGACGCGCTTCCACCAACACATTAATATGCCGCTTATTTTTATAACTCGTCATAAACAATGTAATCATTGCCTACTAATTACCTACTACGCAGAGGACATTATATGTGTCAGGCATGTCAAAGATGTAACATGGAGACGATAATTTGTGAAATGTGGTGTGTGTGTAAGCAAGCGTCTATATGCAGTCGAAGCGCGTAGCCGTCGCTACCAAGAACATCGTATATAAGTTTTTTCGACATCCTCCAATCGACGTGTTAACTTGCCGAATGAAGGAGATGGGAAGAAAATGTAGAGTCGTGTTGCATGTGCGGGTTGAATTTTGATCGCGTGGAACCGGGCGAGCGACAGCGGGCGGTGCCCAACATAAAGCGAACAGCACTACGCACTGCATTCGCAATGCGTTCCCAGAAACCACACGTCTAGGCATCACTGCCTCGCATAATAGATAAACCAAAATTATACTAATACTCCCACCTAAGCCTTATACCATTAATGAACTTAATAGCTCCATTGATTAAAGCTATTTGTTCCATAAGACCACATTAATTTATTCATAGTGTTTACTCCAACCCATTAACTTTGTTTAACTCCCGAAGTTAATCTTGAAGGAACAGAAAATTATTTCTCGAAACAGAATCCCTTAGGGTTGTTTGTAAATTTTTAATTTTCTGCTTGTTGGGCAAGCATCAGGAACATCAGGAACACTGTTTACAGTAAAAGAAATCTTATTAAAGAACGAAATAAGGTTGTCACGATCAAGAACCCTTTTGTATTGTCGACCGCCGAGAGAAAAGTTAGGGTCAAAAGTCGCAATGTGTTGAATTTTTTTTATGTTTCGAAGAGTGGTTATAAATAGGTTCGATTGAGAGGTTAACATCAAAGAGGGGAGATGTAACCCTGCGTGTGCCAACAATGGGGTGTGCTCGCTACGGGCGTGGCTCATTATTGCGACTCGAACGATCGTCTCCGGAATCTCTTTGTCTGTCCGTCACGCGCCGACCATTCTATAACTGTTGTTCTAAGCACCGACAACTCATCCACTCATACACATATTATTAAAGTTTTTATTGGAGTCAGGAAATTAAAATAAGTATTGGCTATGATTTAACTACGCGTCTCAAAATATTCAAGCACCGGAATTTAACACGTTGAGCGCCAACGCGGTCACCGGTGACCGCGAACAATAGTTTTTCTATTGTGTCTGCAGCGTGGCAGTTAATGACTTAAGTCAGGATGCGAAGAACTATGCGTTGATGATACAAATAATCAACGCATAGTTACCATTTCGCCGTTAGCTCAACCATTTTCAGTTAACTAACTCCGAGCCCGTCAGCGTTCAAAAGCCTCATGAAACTATTAGTAGTCGCAACTATAAACTTAAGTTCCGAATACTTCCGAATGCCTTCGATCGATGAAAGGTTCACATAGTCTTGTGGTCTTGGCAGACGAGTGACGGTAATTGCACAGTCTAGCGTGCTTGCGGTCACTGACTATTTAATATGAACACGTCTGATATGATGCATGACAGAAAAGTTGAAAAAGAGTACTCCGACACGACCTGTCCAGTGAGGCGGGTTAAATATTCAAGCAATGGACATGAAAGGGACTTTCAGTAGACTTCCAATATTTTGGCTGAAAGTTATTTGTATTTTTGTAAATGTGCGCATGAGTGGCATACGAGAAAAAAAGTTATCCGTCGCGAAACGAAATATTTCGATGTTTTACAACTGTCCAGTTGTAAAACATCGAAATATTTCGTTTAAAAAATATGCTGGAAAAGATGGTTATAGAAATAAATATGGCATAATACAAAACAAATGAAGCCGATTTTTTTTTTAAGAAAAAGTATTCTTTATTCAAATTTCGTATGGATGTTGACAGATGGCCGAGTCGCCACGCCAACAGGGCCTGTCCCACCGCATTAGATATTTCACAATATCAAAAACAGGGACACAACACCGACAAGGTGCATTACACCGACGACGGTCGAAATTGATCACAGGGTGACTATTTAATTGTATTGTTTACCAGAAACTTTTAAATTACAGTAAGATGTTCAACAGATGGCAAAAGTAAAAGCCTAACTTTACGTATATTTACGTAACATCTCGCGGTGAGCCGTCAGATTAATTTAGGTTATACCGACACATGTATATGAGGCAGGCAAATCTATTAAATTTGCATGGATCGACGTGGGCTTAGCATTCGCTCCGACCGCTTCGCTCGCTCCACCCCCGGCCGTGCTGCCAGCACATGTGTCATTACAGGCCGGTGTTCGCCGGAAGCGACACGCGTGACGTCTGGATGTACCTTAAGACGTGACCCGTACCTCTAATGTGGAATCGAAAGCTTTCTGCTGTCCCACACAATACACGCAGTCTGTCACCAATGGCCGTAGGTGGCCAGCCATATCAATATATTCAAACAACTTGTACATCCTTATATGCAAATACCTATAGTTATAATAAAATATTTATGACCGTTTTTTTTTATTTTTAATGATGGGAAATCATCAAATGACTCCTCTCGCTCTGAGTGGAGCGGAAGGGAGTGTCACACTCTTACTGACTAAAACCCATCCATGTTCCCTCCTTAGGGATTTGTGTTCCGGGGCAGCGGTAACCCTTTCGGGCAATCCCGCTGACCGACGTATGACGTATTGTACTTATAATTAAAAAAATAATTATCAAATATTTATTCTGTGAAAACTTTTCCCACTACACAGTGCAATTAATTATTAAGGTGTTGCCACATGATACATTGCGTTATGTCTTTAAGAGGCCCAAGAACATAACGTAATTAAGATATTATTATAAAGCTGCTACGGCTGTTAAGTTCAGCGGAAAGCATAAATCTCACCGATGCATATGATTTTACGACAGCCAACAAGCTCCTATAATCACTGCACCCGAGTAACTAGCTGGGGACATAAATTTTAATATCATGAATATATTAACAACACAAGATTCATATTTAATACGCAACCACCTTTGTGTAGTCTATTGATATTTCGATTAGCATCTACATTCTTTCCCATCGAAACTATGCTTCACATACATCGCACCAATGCATTTAATCCAATTAGTTACCTATCTAATTGAAACGAGTTACAATCTCATATAAATCTGTCCTAAACATTGTGTAATCGGATGTCATCGGCTGCGAGCGACGCGGCCGGACTGGACCAATTAGTTACTGTTTACTAAAGCATAGTTTATGCGAAGCACATCGTTCAGTGGGCGTACAATCATCGATACTTCCTCGCTCACTGATTATAATAGTTAATAGTAAAGCACGACCATATCTTTGGTAGATCTGGTTTTTCAATAAGCCGTGGGAAAGCAATGTAGCCGCGCGCGCAAGTCACAGATGCGTGCCGCGATCCCATCTGGTACACAGAAGAACTTAATTTTTAACTAGGGACCGGTCTGACCTGTCATTATTTCACGTTTATCAATGCTAATGGGAAACGTAACGAAACCGTGAGTTCGTCTGTGATTGCCTTTATTGCATGTAAACACGTCATGTTTATGGAGAACACTGAAGCTCCCTTGAACTTGGTGTTTGTGGTGCACTCGTTAATTGAATGTTATGTGTTTCATGTAGTTAAGGTTTATTAAACTGCTGGCTTTTAATTTTAAAGTGTTGATTAACAGGTTCCAACTGAACGTACTTGCTTGGATTTAAGTGCACATTAAGAATAATATCTTCTCGTTCATTAACTTCAGTACCCATTGCAATTAAACCGGTTGCAAAGAACATTGTAGGTACTGATTGAATCTTGGAGCTGGATAGCATTTTGTGATGGGATTTTCTGAAGTTAAACCGTTGGTCCCGGCTGTCATTTGTGCATCTTTGACAGTCGTTACGGGTCGTTAGAAGCCCGAAAATCTGACAGCCCGTCTTACCAAGGGCTATCGTATTGCCCAGTTACTGGGTTGTCGAGGTCAGATAGGCAGTCCTTGTAAAATACTGGTATTCAGCTGCATCCGGTTAGACTGGAAGCCGACCCCAACATAGTTGGGAAAAGGCTAGATGATGATGATGTTCTGAAGTTATGGACAGTGTAAAATAACTGACACATCAATATACTTTCCCATAAGGTACCTCCAGAAATACAAGCATTGTCTACCCATATAAGGGTATCCCGATACCTGATATAAACGTAATAGGAATCGAGAAAGGAAGAAATGGTTATGTATAAAGCAATAAATTGAATTGCCATGCATCCTGTTTCCGAAATATTCCCGGGTATATTTGTATGCGAGTGATTGATCGCCGTCACCGTACAGGCGACAACAGTAACTTAACATACTCCATGTAACACGCACAACGATGCCCGAAGCGATAACTTGGTACTCCAACACATGCTATTTCCATACTCACCTAATCGCATATTACACATACATTTATTCATTGTTGAACTTACATTGGCACCCGTTTGCATTGACAATTGTAGTGATTGGAATGAATTTATTTCAATTACCTACTAAATACCTATACAATTTGATCGGCATAATTATATATTATCTCTCTTGCGAACCTAACCAATTTAGTCGGGTGCCCAACCTTACATAGTTACTACTACTACAAAAAAAACTGCATCATAAGCGGTCCGATAAATATATCCCATTTTCAACTTGGCCTACTGCAATTTGCTTATATTGGTTCCACATTATCATCAGAACGAAATGGAACACAACGAACATATACCAATAATTTCATTCACTATATGCTAACATGTTCAGTAATCGCTTATTGATAACAGACTAATTAATCAACTGTTGATTGATTACCTCTTATCGCTTGTGTATTGTATATTGGTAAGTATGACGCGTATGTTTGAGTATTGTATAGTGACGGTTATGTTTTGGCGGTATTTGCATTTTTATCATGCTGCTATACTAGTCAATAGAAGGGCGAGCCTGACACATGTCGGTCATGTGCCTAGAATGAATAATGTCTCGATCAATAAAGTGAGCCACTTTTAATCGGTATGCATAGGTAGCTATTTCTTTTAATAGAAAGTGTGTCATGTATACTCGCAATATAGGTTTCATCTACTCTACATAGAAGTAAATTCTAGAGATACAAAACTGCCAAATTAATGCAGTTTAGAACATGAAGCAACTGATGAATACTTGTGTTGGCAGTTGGCACAGATTCGATTTATATCCTTCCTATGCGAGCTGACAGACTGATTGAAATCCAAATGATCTACCTTCTAACACATTCAGTCTTTGATGAACGTATTCAAAATCCGAAGAGGCGGTTAGACTTTGAATCGAGCACTTATTCAGTTCATGCTATCGACGGCATCTCTTTCCGCGTCCAGTATAAATTAATCAAGTGGAATGTTTCAATCTATAGAGTGGTATATCTTGAGCTGAGAGGCCCCACAGGCCGAGTGGCGCCTGACCCCGGGCTATATTTGTTGATGCCGGCCGACACGACGAAGAGACACCCGCCCCCAATACATGCACAAGATTCGCGCCCGATATCTCGATAGAAGACACTTGAATTTCTCGGATTTTTATTTTGCATGTTGTCCTCACTTTGACATCATACACGACGTTTTACACGTCGTATACACTCTGTTTTATATTGTTTGGCTCGTACTGCGTAAGTAAATAAACATGTATGGTGAACCGCACTCTCAGACCAACATTTTCCTAAGAATCACAGCGGGCCGTCGAATTAGGCGGGCCATTAAATAAACGCGTGTTGGCGATGTTGATACATAACTGTAATAAAACAAAACGCGCTTTATATATTGTAGCGGCAGTACTGGCGACCTGTACAATAGCTGGCCCACTTAAGTACGGTCCAGAGCTTTCATGACGGAACGAATTTTCCGGACCTGTCGTAATAAGCATCCGCGAGCAAACAAAGACATTTTCCGTTCGGAGCAGCCGGAAACATTACGCCCAAATTATGTATTTTAAGTACACGAAATTGTTAAAAATACTTAAGTGCAAAGAAAAAATGTATTGTACTTTCAAGCAGAAAATTCAAGTCCTCTTGGTTAGTTCAAAAGTTACGAAACGAATCCATTTACGATTTCATTCGTTAACTAACTTTTATAAAAAACTAAATTAACAAAAACCTAAACGGATTCTGCTCGTTAGTTGAAGTTAAGTTGGAAGCTTTTAAATTGATGAAATATTTTGCGAGCGACTTCCCTTCTAGGGAGAAACGCTGACGGGATAAAAGATGCAATAAATGTGCACCCCAAGATATGGGTGGTCAGGGCGGTAACATTAATGATACGTGCAAAGTGGGGGCATTAGTCTGTGTGGTTGCCGAGCTGCCGGGAGCCAGGGTAGCTCGTTACCGGCCACCTCTCCGGGGACCCTGCGGGTGTCCCTATTTGTCAGACGACCGCTTCACGGTGAATTTTTTATGAACATAACTTAAGTCATGTGGGATTTTCTGGACGTTTGCGGTGTCAGCATAAACGAGGCGACATTTTAATCATTGTGGACTGTATGACTATAGCTAAGTAGGTATTTATGACTAAAACCTACTAAAGTGGTTATAAATAATTCTTAACTAAACCACAATGTAGAACGGAAGCCAAAGTGCTACATTAATGACGCGCTGCGGTAGGAAAATGCACAGCTGTCACTCTACGCTAGGCCTGCGCGTGCGCTCTTAAATTAAACACAATCCGACAAACTATTGCCCTAGAAAACAAACATGTCTGCGCCGATAGGAAAGCTCCACAGGGCCGTGCTGTAAGCGAAATCCGAAAATAGGCATTACTTAGATTATGAACACGAAAAAGTAGTAAAGTGTCGGCTGCGATTACGTTTCCGTCCCAATCTGTCACGTCACTTGTAAAACGCACAAAAAACAAACAGAGTAAGACAGATACAGTATTACAATGCTAGGAATTTCGTAGACCAAATCTCTGGCTACACAAATTTGGACCGCCATCGCCATTTCGCGAAGCATTTAACTAACGACTTCATATCCGCAGACAGCCCTATTTGTTAGGGCCGCGTGTCGGCAGCATGTGCCGCCGGGCCCGACACCCGAACCAAAACAATTAGATCACTACCACCCGGTGTCTCTTAACACATCCCTCATATAAAACTTTCGTAGATAGAACAGCCATCCGAACGAAACAACGATGCTATTGACGTATACGATCCTTCGGCCCCTTCGGACACATAAAGATAGACAATACCAATGAAATCAGATCGTAAAAGACTCCATTAATGTTTCCAGAATGATTCGGTTTAAAAAATGTTTTCGATTATAGTTCAATCACGACATGAGAAATAGGTTTATTGGAAACCAACAGCGTAACCGATTGATTAGGCACTGGCTTGACTCACCCGAGCGGTATATTGCAATGGACAGATGGCAGATCCGGCACAGACGTCGGTGCAGGGATGTGAGCGAATTAATTAACCGCAAACACGTCCCCAGCAAACATGCACGAAGCCAAGAATAACAACAACTCTAATACTATCCCAGGAGACGAGCAGACTGACCGAGGAAGGGATGTGACAAACAATACTGTTGTCTCGACAGTGATTGTTTCAAGAAATCTAATTATGCGGTATAATTTGACCATAAATTTAAGTCATGTTAGCGTAAATCACTCATGGTACAGAAATACAACAGTAACTAAATTAAAATGTACACTTTGTGACTTATAAGTGACCAGAAACACTGACTCCTTACGATGGAATTCACATAATTCACCGTCCTCTAATTGTAACTGAATAGCGACAAATAATGTTCTAATTGTCGCAAATTTTAAGTTTACTGGCTCTCTTCTACAGAAGTGAGAGCCAGTAAATTACGAGTTTACAAGTTTGGAGGTAGCCGCGAACTTGATAGCCAACTTCTACCTCTCGGAGAAACGACTTTGTCCTCGGCTATCCTTTACAACGTAAAGTGCACTAACAACCGAAATTGTGAATTCAGTGCTTCAATATTAACGACGTCCCGCCCGTGAGCTTTGGGACGATTCCGTAGGACAGCATCCATTTGTAGTTTCCATGCAAACTTGCGCTGAACACAGTCCGGTTCATAATTTCAAAGAATATTATTCAGTGCTTACAATAGTTTGTTTGTACGATAAAGATCGTCACAGAAACCGGCCGCTTTTACAAAACTTTCTTCGCATTCAGTTCCGGTTTTCTTCAGCAGAATAGTTCCGAGAGAGAACTAATTTTAGTTTCTCTACAAGTCAACGACAATGCTGTCTCAATGGACACGCGTTGTTCAAGTGTCGAATAAATTAAGAGAAATTAAAACAATAAAGAACATAATTGAACGTTTAAATGATCTCCAGGCGGAATGTTTACGAGCTGTTAAAGTGTTATATTAAAACAGGACGTTATATTAAACATTTTATTTCTGAATAATGAAATCCTCGACATTCAAAATTTTCCTAGCATGGTAGAGGCGACTTCAAAAATAAAGTAATATTTTATTCCATCAGTTACTGAAATTTTTAGTGTCTTGACTTTGAGCTCAATTTCAAACCTCAACTGCCATCTTCTATAATTTACCTTTCAACTTTAAATTGACATAATATTCCAGCAATAATGGCTCTTACTCTGCATATAATGTCGCCTCCATTGTGCAGTAAAGTGAAAGAAGACTTTAATGTCACCATAAAAGTAAAATTGCCTATTTTCATGAATCACATTATCGTCCACTCTACCCACATGTTTGAAATTACATTACACAAAGTTCAAGTTACATTGTACTCGAACGCTATCTGAGTGTGCTCTCAACGTAATAAAAAGTTCAGTAAAAACATTGAATTATCGAGCAACTTTATTTATGCGAAAATGTACGCTCAAAAGTTTTTGTTTGCTCCCTTTAATTACAAAAGCAATCTACTTAATTTTCAATTTCCAAGTTATTGTGGAACGACAGAAGCGTTCGTGCAGCGTAAGAGATAAATATACAACGAAACGTTTCGCAATTTATCGGGAAACAAATTAACTGATACGGAATTGCCGAAGGAGATGAATGTAAAACAAAAACGGTGAGGTTGACATGACAAATCGTCGAAATCGCGTAGCTAGTCTCCCGATCGACGGCGCACTAGTGGGAGGGCAAATTGCACGGATCCTTATAGTTTGCAATTTATTCGAAACTCGGTAGGCTTGTAGATTTATATCGGCCGCAGATTGGCGGCGCGCCTCACGCGAGCTCTGAAAGCAATTTCAGCGTCGGCCACATGCGCTTTGCGACTCCCGATCCCAACAAATATAAACATCAGTTATTTCCACCAGGGAGGGGTGTGTGTATGACTTCAATATAACATTGATTTGATTTGTACAGTACGTTTCGTATCGGTCCCGAAGAGAAACTTCCCCGTAGCTACACGTACGAGAAATCCTATCACGTAACCCAATAAAGAAAATATTGGGAAATATTAGTCGGTTCATATCGAACAAGGGACAGTTAAAGCCTGGAGGGAGCGTAAATGCCAATCCCACGCGTCAAGTATTTCCGGATAGCGTGGTAATTGTAGTTCGGATAGTGAAGCTAGACAATGTGTGAGTGAGCACAGCCATTAGCTACACAATTAGTGCAATTGTCGTTAATTTATAGTTGTTCACGTCAACGGCAACGGCGTGTGGTGCAGCGCGGCGTGGAGCAAAGCGTGCTGAATTCAATCACTGAGCTAACAAGTGACCTGTTATTGACGTTTGATAAAGTGCACGCTATCGATAAGATAACTTTTTATGTAGTATTACGGAAATTTGCGATTACATAGATAAGGATTGTAAACCATTTCCTATTGACCTAAATGCATTTCTGAATTCCGACACGAAATATATCACAAAACTTTGTGAAATACAAGTCCTATCTCAATTTATACAAAGCGATACGATATTATGAATAATTTATTTGATTAAACGCCGTTTCCCACGCGATATCAAACATGTATCGTGGCGCTTCGCGATATCATATTACATACATTTATTTTTTCAGTTCAAGTTTTGTGCCTACTAATTGGAAAGTCGATATACAGTCAACGCGGTAACCAAAAACCTACTAATTAAATTCGTTTACGGCAAGATTGAGTCTCGCTGCTTGATTAAATTGAATGTCGTTCAAACTGAGATTAGTCTAGACAGATCTGTTTCGACAGGCGTAAGACAAAACATGATTCGCAGAATTCACGTTGAAATTCACGGAATATACATTTCGTCATAATGAACGAGAAAATCACACCGAACAATATTTTAGAGACGTCACTACACTGCAATGATTATGAATCATAACAACAAACACTAACTACCGCTGTTAGGACTAGGAAAACAACATAAATTTTAGATTTAGGTTAAAGGAGATAAGATCGTGTTAATAGATTAGATGGTAAATTAAGTTTGCGACTGTCACACCCTTGTTAGAGCCCGGAGGGACCGAATCACAAGCCACATGGCACCCACCAAGCTTTAAAGTAATAATTTATTATTACGACAGACTAAAACCACATGGACTATGAGAAAATTAATAGCAGATAATCTCCAAAGTAATTGCACTTCGAGATAAGTTTAGAATCCTCCGTTCTAATTTAGTTTGAACATATATAATTATGTTGATATAGTAATTATTGCCGTAATAAATTGTTTGTCCATAGTTAGCGATTAAATCTTTATGGTTCTTTTATGAATCGAGTGAAGATTTGGTTTTTACGTCTGTTAGGGTTCCAACTTTTGTAATCGATTATGATTCGATTTCAATATCATCATCCTTCTGCTCTCCTCTCAACTTATGTAAAATCGGTGGAGCGTGTCTTCTTTTTCATAATCTCTATTCGCTTTCATCTTTTTACTGTTATAATCCGAGATCTGCAATGAAATATCTGGGGTGTTTCCAGCTACTTAGTAGTTAACCGTGGCTGCATGGTCTCCAGTTGTCTACGAATAGATCACATCACATCCCGCGGGGGTCGTAACGGGGGACGCGAGGTAATATAACAATATCCTTCCAGGATTGTTCCTTGTAGCGGTCTCTGGGGCAAACCCATGTTAAAAGTGGATATTTACGGGCTCTTATAATACGTTAGGGACAAACAATACGACAACAGGACCGGGAAGATGACTTGATTACTCTAGCCAAGAAGCCGCGTGCCAAAGATAATTGCTACGGAACTGTCAGTGTAACCCAGATTTGATTGTACGTTTAAGGCTAGTTATCACAGTAAATGATCCCATAATATATACCGAACATAACAGCCAATTTAGTTAATAGCGCGATTTCTCAAGAACTCGAAACAGAATAACATGTTTTTCATTAAAGCTATACGGAAACATTGTAAGCTATTGAACAATAAATTCGAAGTAGCAAACAGCAATTTACAGTGACAAAAGTTCTTAAATTGTGTTCAGAATTGTCAAGCAATAAAGGAAATGCCTATAACCAAGTTAGTATTGGTAGTTAGTTGGCAGGAAGTGATTCAGTGAATTTGTTCCGCTACGGCCATTGGGCAGGCGGGCGGCGCAAACGCATTAATTAATTCACAATTACTATCTCACTTGTTGATTCACAATTACGATACGACGCCATGATTTTGTCTCGTCTTGATTGACGTACGCACACATATGGTTAAATATTTAATTTGTAATTAGTTTATTAATATAAATTATACTACATTAATTATATTATGTTAGAAATGTTATATTTGAGATAGTGGAGTCAATTAGTTGAGGGCACACTGAATTTATAGGTTCACTGCCACACAAGGCTATGTAGAAGATATGGTTGTTTTCACATACTTTGTGGGATTTACGTGCAATGCGTGTTGCACGTCGACACGCTTACACACCACCCTCCTAGCGCCGTCGCCCCTTTTAAATCTTTCCATTTCAGCGAGTACACGCGTGCTGACGACAAACCGGCTTCATATTGACGGTGCATCCATGCGTTTAAAGTAATTCCTTCGACGTATATTTTTGTAGAAATCTGCGTGCTTTCAGCTACATTTTTCATTTCACACGTTTCATCGTTTTGTCGAGTAATCAGTCTTGTAATCAGAGCCGACATCATTACCAGTGTCGCGATGGGACTTTTCCTCAATTCGAAGCGAATGTAATCAAGGATTTAACGGCTCCACTTTATGCAATGTTTAACGTGGGTCTGATGTGGCGGTGCGTAGAGGTCTGACACTGAACCGTATGTATAACAAAGGTGAACGACCGATTAATTCATGCGATAGTTCTAGTTCTGTTTATCAAAGTAAGTAATAAAGATATCTTGATGTGTCTTCTACTGCGCGTGCGTGATATATGTGGCGTTTTATTGTGCTGTCTGATATTTCCAAGTTATGGGACGCGCTGGTATTGTTGGGCTTCTTCCGTGATAAAAATATGTATCAATTTGATTCGCGTCGCGTTCTTTGATTATCTTGTTGTTTGTGTGGTTACATTTGCGTAATCTTTTTGATGTTTTGTTTCTTTTTCTCTCTATGTGTAACAGGCTATTATTGATTTTACTACACACTACTGTTTTTATCACCACTCACCTTGAAGCTGACCTATCTTGCGTTGGCGGATTCACCCTCAAACAAAGGTTTTTTATGAGGTTTCATTTGAACTACACCAAATATTGTTATATAGAATAGAAAGTACTTAGTCTGGGATTCAAAACTTTTTTTAACAACTTTCCTTTTGATGTAACAACAAAGAATTCTACCTTTATTTTAATTCCAATCCGACTTCTTAAACATTCAGTGGTTCATTCCTCACTAATCTCAAAAGCCGCTGAAAAGAAAACATAAAACTTTGATGTCTTTCTTTTTAAATGTAAGTTCTCTAAATTATATTTGAATAATTCCAGCAAAACTCCGAAAACAATGGCCAGTTAGTGAAAAAAAACTCTGTAGCTAATAATTTAGCAGCGCCAGTAAATGTATATTTTTAAATGTCACGTAGGACAATGGTAGTGTCAGCATAAAAATGCCTAGCGTAGCGTTCAAAAGGTTAATACCAACATAGTAAATTAACTTGGCAGACAGGAAAGTGGTGGTTTTCAAGTACATTAAATCATGTGAACGTCGTATTTAAGAGTCGGTGTGCAGGAGAAGCGGCTACAAAACAGACGGGAACGTGATGCAATTACCATATCGCGTTACAAGAAACTATATACGAGATCTGAATCTATTGTTGCAATGCAAAAACTTTGAGAAGTTGCTACAAAATTACTATTGTTACAATTCTTAGAAGACAGCCCTGCGTGTATACTGTGTACAGTGTGCATTTTAAATAGACTCTTCGACGGTTCAATGTGTTAAAATAGAGGGCATACGCCAGTTGTTAGACGAGTTGAAAGAATAATGGGAGAGATAAAGATTAGGAGGCAAAATGTTGAGAACGGACCTGTTTAAACTTAGAGAAAACTCTATTAAAAGCGACGATAAGGGAAACCCCATCCACCTTGGAACGATACGAAACACGCCGTACATATTAAAAAAGCACACAATGAAGGCAAAAAGTCTCATGTACCTACATCGTCCATAAAGCCGACACAGGCACACGTGAATAAGCGGGATTGTCCGAAAGGGTTACCGCTAGCCGGAACATAAGATGCTAAGGAAGGAACATGGATGGGTTTTAGTCAGTAAGAGTCTGACACTCTCTTCCACTCCACCCAGAACGGGTGGAGACATTTGTTGATTTCAGACCCTCAAAAAAAAAAAAAAATGAAAGAGGCATATTAAGCCTGATTTTAATGCGACAACTGTATTTAAAAGAAGAGAAAAAAAACATATTTCTAGTATTTCAACGCTAGATACAAACTTTCCCTTTGACGTACATATAGAATATTCCCTAACGAGACACCTATGCGATTACGAAGATGTAGGGCACACTCTCTGAGATTGCACGAAATCACCGAAGCCGTGTCAGTAACCCTGGGGTAAAACGAATCACTCATTAACAACCGAGCCTGCTTCACCGTTACGTGTTCGATATAAAAACGAAGAACCGCACTCCGTGACAGGTTCCCAGTTTGTCATGGTAATCCATTTCCCACACAGTTAATTCTCGAAACGTGCGCAACCTGGTAAGTGTCTGGCGTTTTTCTATAATTCCCACAGAAGGAAGTAAAAATTAAATATTTATTTTAAAGTTTGCTTTTGTGAATATTAATGATGAACGGTAACGAAATAAAAAAGGAGGAATTATTCACCGTCAGACTGTAAGTGTCCAGGGGCTCAAGTCTGCTATTACAATAGTGTCAGAATGGTCGATCATTGATTTCAAAATTGTTGATTTTGACAAGTTTCGTAATCTACTAATATAATGGCGTCATTATGACTTTCCAATGGTCAACCACTGACACACCATTGAAAGAAATGGCTTAAATTGGTAATCTCGTACGTAATGACAGTTGAATGTCAGACTTAAGCGGTAATCTGCTAAAATTTTGACAGTTCCTTTGATCATTGAACTACCATTCCAACGTCATTGTGCAGTCATAGCTTTTAAATACGTGCAATACTGTGCGTCCATAAAGTTTTTGCATTTAAATCGTGTTTGTGGAGTAATATTGCATCCAAGATGCATTCAGTGCGATCTATCATCTTGGAACTAGCTAACGCAGTGGATGCTAGAGAAAGAAGATGCAGGGAATCCAAACAACGTCGATTGGCCCGTCGGTTAACAAGTTACTAGTATTGTGTTTGTGGAATATATAATGATTGGAAAAGGACTCAGTAAGGAAGTTAATTGAAGAAGTCATTACCATTATGGCCAGACGAAAAGTGAAACGATAGCGTATCGGCAGAAATGAAGGTGAGAAAACTGAATTTGGCGATGATTTATTATTCTATAGCTATAAACACGAAATAAGTTGATTAATCGTAATTTTTTATTGCAGATTCTAATAGCACTTGCATTTTATGCATCAGGGTCCTACCAAAATTTTATTGGACAGAGTTCCATCCATAATGTTTCACAAATCAAGAACAATTAATGAAGTTAGAGGCATTAAATAAAATATATAGCCATTTACTATATTTTAATGTAATGTAATCATCATTCATTTAACATAAATAAAAACAGATAAAACGTCAGTAAGCAGTAATGTCACATTTGACTTTGACAGCTAAACAGATAAAATATTGAGTTGTATAGTTTCCCATATTTTATCCGCGTTGCACATAAATTTAATGTTTTTTTGCTATTGACGAACTTCTTACTACTTCAGATTACTTATAACACTAATAGATAATATGTAAAAATATATATAAATGAAACCTGAAATGAATAAATGTTCAAATTTCTTAGTAGTTTTTAGGAAATCATTTCTACCAACGGTTTTTATAATAATGGCAATACGACAATGTCATTATGACACAATTCTATTACGAGACCATTGACCGATCAATGATCGACCATTATAAATTTGCAGATTACGAACTTTTAGCAAAATGACAATGGGATCGTGTTGGAATGACGAATTTATTAAAAATAGCAGACTTGGGGCCCAGGTCTAAAACATTGTCCATGGAGATTCTTGTCCATTCTTCTCAAAGTATAGATACAACTGTGGATATGAATTTTATTACTAAGAGCCTAAGTGATAAGGCTCTAAAATAATCCACGGCCAGTGTCCAAGATGATACCTACTACGATTTTGAATGGGCAACAAGCTTCATAAATTTCTGACTGACCGACTCTTTGACAATTAAAAAGTAAGTTCTGACTATCTAGTATGTTTAAAACACTGAGCTCTATGCACAGACCAAGTATAGAGAGTCTATGTACATATATTCCAACAAGTATCTATTGCAAAAAGGTTAATGGAATGACATATGGCCCAAATGACAAACATTACCACTTTAATTACGAAAACATAACCTAGATGTGGTTTATTACATCGATAAAATGTTGCTGTAATATAAATGCGTGCATCTCTTCATAGAGAGAATGTTTGTTCAGAGGATTTATAAGAGAAAGGATCCTTCATACATAACCCCTTCAGTGTTTTATGTTTATTCAGGAAGCAATGTCAAACATTTACTGTTTGCTCCACTGCAAACATTCTATGATGATACACAAAAGTTTATTCCCAGAGCTGTAAAAACTTATCTCGATAACCCCCATCGAAGAATATCTGACGGCTGAACACACAAATTGTATTTTCCCTACGAACCGTTTCTAATAGCACACGGAAATTATTCTCCATTCGTCTTCGATGAACCGGCAACCCCTCCACAGATTTAATATATATTTTAATATAACAAATTAAAGAACAGAGTCTCGAATTGACTTTATTAAACTCAAGGCGAAATCAATATCGAATTTAAATGACAGAACTTCATGTAATCTCATCTAGGCACTTATGCCACGAACGCGAAATGTCTAAACAAATTAATATAATGGTTCTGAAATTGTCGGCAGTTATGTTGATTTCAGCTCTTCATACGTGCGGGCATTATAATAGTTCCATGATTTTGTTTCATTATGGTAGCTTTTCAGGATGACATTTCATTTTATATTTTGAATGGGAGCTATTCATGACGAATGCGCTTGTTAACGTAGATTTTATTTTAACGTTCATATTCTAAAGGATCAGACCTCTGGCCTGAATGACTCTCCAATTACGGTTGTATTAAAACTGCAGCGATTTTTTTCCGTAGGATGTAAAAAAAGATTTTATAATAGAAGAACTTCAACCTGCAATCATTTTAATTATACTGTGCATAATAAAAACAGCGAACTTCGTACTTAATTCAGTTAGTGGTGGTAGAACTAGAATCTACAACCACTAACTATTTAGATTGTGAACATGCAAAGTGATTAATCTAGAAACACGACTATTATACAAAGCGGCAGCTTTCGACACACAGACTAGAGTCGACAATGTTTGCGAGTGGAGACAGATAATTTGAGTTAATTAACGATAGAGCGATAACCGCGCACCGGCTATCGCGCGACGTGACTGATTGAGGCCTAGATATAACACCAAAGAGAAGTAAGCAAATGGAGCGGTAAATATACCACAGCGACAGACGCCACGCAACTCAGAAATGTGCCTTATGACCCGAAGCCGGCGGTCCTACAACGTCAACAATTCTTCTTCGCGCGCCTCAAGCATTTAGGAAGTGAATTCAATCAAAGGCGAAATGTGCGCGTGCCCCCTCCATTTACTGACTACTCCATAACAAACAACCCGCTAAAACGGTCAGCTATTTGAAACAGCAATTGTGATACCACTTTAATATTGACGGCACTATTAGCGGAATGTTTTCCGCGTAACTGCAGGCTACTGTTGTGTTTGATTAGATGACAGCCATGATAGCAGCTAACTGAGCTATGTTTCGAAACCACATGCTCGGATAACCGGCTAATGAAAGTTCTCTGAAATGGTTTCACTCTAAATAGTTCACATTGTAGGATGAGTTATGTGACGGTTTTATCTGTCGACGATACAATAATACTGCGGTATCGCCGATCTCTTTTGTGTGAGCACAATACATCTGGACCTGTCTAAACGACACCGTCACAAAGAATCAAACCATCTAGAGCAGCAGCTACTGGCTCATAAATAACAACCCACACCAGATTATGTTCAATATTATGAAGTACACCATGTCCAACAATCAGGTCGGTGGTACAAGATGGCCTTCAATCATATTAGACCCAGATCTTATCTGACGTTAATCCCTTATAGAGTAAAAATATATCTTACTTGAACCACTGGTTAATAGCGGCCTACCATTTAAGGGAGCGTGTTTACCCAAACCGTAATGTGCAGCGCATTAACGGGGAGACAGTAGAGTACAATGAGCCTAATCTCTGAACGGTAACAACTAGTCAAATAAGGGAAGAGTGCGGCCTCCCGCTGCCGCCGAACGACACTTCTTGGGAGGTCCAACGGTGCTGTCGACGATAACCAAATTAATAGCTTACTAGTCATCAGAGATAGCAGGGCCACCTATCACCCCGTGAGAAGATTATTAACGATTTAGAAACGCATTAAGCTTAAACCTTGTCTTATAATTCGAAGTCACCTTGCACGCTGAACATTCTTCGTCGACTTATTGAATGCATAAAATCAATTACCAAACGATGAAGTCTTGACGTTGAAGGCGACATATTTCTTTCAATGTCAGAAAGCGTCGAGTGCCGAGTCTAATGAATAAAATATTCAATGTTGTCGACTATTTGAATACATCGTTACGTGGCCCCTAACCTAATCCAAGACCAACAGATTATCTATCTTGCGTGTAAATTTAAATGACCCTTTGTGACTCCTGTCAAAACACTTCGTAGAGAAACATGACGCACCCTATACGTAATGAAATTTAGAAAACATGTTAACATTTAACACACATTTATCTTTTCAATATTTTTAAAGTTAGTAATTGATTGTTAGTAAATGTTATATAATTTATTATTTTCGCTTTTATAGAATTCAATATAAATCTAGCGTGAGAAAACGAAGAAGCGTTGCTCAGGTATACTGTAATAAAAAATAATATTTGAAAGTGTCAACTACAGCGTCTTATACCACGCATTTTTATTTTTTCAGTAAATTAAGTACATCGTATAGATAATATTTTCGGGTCCAATAAAAATTCTGTTCGGGCGATAACACCCGCCCAAGTGCGGTCGATATGGGGAGGGTATGAGAAATAAGATTATTTTCGTTGCAAATTGATCAAACGAAATTTATTTTATGCTCCCTTTTCGATTAGACAAACATTCTCGCAAGAACATAAAGACATTTTTTATGACGAAAGCTGGTAAAAACAAAAATATTACCTAAGTTAATTACTTACACCACAAGGGAGCATGGACAAACACCAGACAAATAGCTCGTTTGACAAGAACCATATTGCTTTTAATATTGTACAGAATTTCTTCAATACATTAAGATGAAATAGATACATCTGTGCGTCCCGGAGCGAATCAGTGGGTGTGAAATCGAACGTTTATTACAATTAATTCGTACCTTGGATATTTCCAGTTACGTAACAATACAACTGGTGGCTATTGAGTTTATGATGACGCGTGCCTAGTAGCGAGTGGACCACCGCGGCTAGTAGCTACTACCGGTAACTCTATTTAGTGAGCTCACCACGTGATGGACAGTTAATTTACGGGCTGCTAACTGGCATAGCAATGAGACATCAACGGATTGGGACACAACAAAATTGATATAATCAACGTCTCACAAAGTCACAATATAACAATTGTTTCACAAACCGTTTTGAAGTCAGGGGTTGGCAATATTACGATTTACTTTAGGCAGACTATAAATGGCAGTATGCTGGTATTCCTCACGGAACGGAGACTTGATCGTGTAATTCAGGTATCAGTCATGACGCTGTATTCTCGGCACGCGAGCTATGCAAGTTGCGCTCGTAGTTCATTCGCAACGTGACACGTAGCGCCGCTCGTGGAACATTATATTATGTCTTAGAACCGTCGCCCATTCAACTTGCAACACCTGATCAACTTCGCCGTACTTCTGGTACTTCCTTACCAAGAGCGACGCAATAAATATTCGCTAACGTATCGTTAAAGGAAGGAGGCTACCAAAATCAAATAAGATGAAACGATAATATTCACTGTAGCAATGCAAATGCACCATCTGAGATTTTGAATAAACGATAACGATCCCTAACATGGCGATATTATGAGAAAGAATTTCTCAAAGAACAATTTTATTTACTCTTATCTTGCTCGGTATAACAATAGTAAGAAAGGCACTTTTGGCTCAGTGTGTCTTGGTAGATTTCACAAATAAAGTCGTTTCCATGATAATGTTCCGTCGAGGCGGACCCGACAAATAGATTGTATCCATTATCCCATACCATTTATTTCTATGACTATCTCCAAGCACCTAGTACCTTCGCCACAAACATTGTCTGCGTTAGATATTTACCTACTTACATACAAGTTGGGTCCACATATAAACGTTTACGACCCCTGTATACTGTGAGCGGTAATCAAATCGAAATTCGTTTTCAATCAGTGATGCTAACCACGTTCCGTCAGTCGTATAATCCCCAAGAGCGGCGGACAATAGTCGGGAGAGGTGATTTGCATGGTCCAGTGTATCAAGTGGCTATTATTTATGTACATTCGGCACATTTGCATGCCCAAAACAGGAAAGGCCAACGATGGGCCCAAGGACACGTCGACGCCGGCGCCGCTGATGTAATCGAATGTCCCTGTTCGCGCCCGCCACAATAATAATTCATATTCAAATTTCGAGCCCGAAATAATTATCACGACATGAATTTATCGCGCTACAATATGACTTCAACTCTTTGTCGCCATTGGGAGCGACACAGAATTCTAATGAGACACGTGTTGCGGTTTACACAGCTTGGAGCCGCAGAGCTATTCGACCAACAAAAAAATGTTCGTGAGCCAACAAAAAAATTAATGGAGTGCTTTAAATATTTCGAATTTTACCATGACAGCGATGAAGCAGTGTTTTTCTGTGAGGTACTTACTTCCAACCGGTGGAGTATCTCGAGAACAGCCATATTTCGTTGCTGTGCGGTCGAAAACAGTGGCACCGTTTTCGTGCTCGTTGACAGTTGCATGGCCTCTGCGAACAAAAATTAACCAATTAGTTTTTGTCCGTGTAATTTAAAAGTAATAAAATTACGAACCGCAGATGATGCGAGCACATCACAATAGACCGATCATCAATTACGTACTCAAAATCTTTTGTAATGCGCATTCATCTTACTTAATATTAGCTGTATACAACAATTTTCTTGCCCGATCTTCTCCATAGGTATCTACTGCTTTGGAATGAGCAACTAGTATCGTCTTTCTGACTGACCGACCCCTCGACAATTCAAAAGTGCATGTAATTGGTTTATTTGAAATAAATTCTTTGAGTTTGAGTTTGAAACGAAATTATGAAACCGAAAAGAATAAATCATACACCAAAGTTACAAATTCTCATACTCTAGATATCCCAATAAATTATGAGTCAAGTACATTTAAACACAAAAGTTAAATCGTTCCCACGCGTACAATTTAAACGAGAGGGATTTTCATTTCCTCCATTGGGCGTGAGTTCTTTGAAGGGGGATCGGTTGTGTGCGGAAATTACCAGTGAAATCGGTATCGCTGGCAGCGCGTGCCGAGCGGACGCACGAAGCGGACAATCCCGCCCGATTCCGACACCGAGACGAGACCTCACGAAAATCTCGGAAAATCCGATGAAAAGCACACCCCTACCCATTGTAACTTGAATCCGAACATTTTTATCGGATTCACATATTTTCCCGATTTTTCGTAGGTATCCACTTCGTAGGATTGTTCTAACAAAGTTTATGTTAAGTGAACAGAAGCTATTTGCCGCTGATCCCGAAAGTCTGAATTAAAGAAAAACAGGATATCCCACTTCTTAGAAATATATTACAAGCACCGAAAAAAACTGATAACAGGAAAACTTGCTACGTTGTGGAAGCTGGTAATGGTAAACATCAAATTAGTATCGGTGTGTGGTATTGAGTAACCAATACACACCAGAGATAAAACACAAGATTTAAATACAAAACAGAGTGATGATAAGACGAGAATTTACTCACATCGAACGAGAAATCTATAACTAAGGTTATCAAGACACATTTAAGAGGGTCAGTCATCATAACCTCTCATGACTTGTCACCACGTTTCAAAGATTAATTAATCTTAGGAAAATCCGAAGTAATCATAACATAATACTCCATTACAATGAGCAGTGGGTGGACAAGGTTATTGATAGCAATCAGACATCCCACATCTATAGGATATATAGCAAATCTGTAGGACGGCAAAATATAGAATACACTGCTCGAGTAATGATGCTGAATAGTGAATTCGTGGAGTAAATTAGAAGGACGGAAGTGAGCGGGCCGGATGTCCGTAGAGCAAGTGGCGCGAGATATACTCAAATACCAAATTACACGACGACTGTGCAAGAGTAAATACACGACGTAACACAAGCCAACGGGGAATAGTGACCAGTATTTACTAACATATATTATGCTGGGAGGTTGGAACTACAGAAACTCTTGCTATTTAATACAATGATGGTACTAAAACAAGGTAACATTAGCTTCCGAGAAAGCTAGACGGTGATTAGTTTCGAACACGAACGCACCTAGAAACTGAAAGCTTTGAAGAAGGTAAGGTAAACTAGAACGACAATTTGTATAGAGCTGCTCACATTAGAGTGAAACCAAGAATATTACACGAGTCTTCTTCTTATCGTGTGGTAAGTGACTAATCTGGTGTCGAGAGTTTTTATGCTGCCTCTGACTTAGCTTCACATGCTGTTGAGAAATATCTGTCAGGCATGCCGTTTCTTCACGATGTTTTCCTTCACCGATTTTTAAGCAAGTGATAATTATACAATACGCACATGAATCCGTAAAATCAGAGGTGCGTGCCTTGGGTTGGAACTCGAGACCTATGACTTGGCAGTCCGACGGTCACACCACTAAACTATCACTGCTATAGAACTAGAATGCTAGCTGCCTAGAAACTGAAAGCTTTGAAGAAGGTAAGGTAAACTAGAACGACAATTTGTATAGAGCTGCTCACATTAGAGTGAAACCAAGAATTTTGGCTTATTGGACGACTCGCACGAATTTAACTCGCACGAAACGTGCGAATCGACTACTTTAAAAAATATGTAGTCGATTCGCACGAAGTTCATTTAATGGCGTGCGAATCGACACCTTCACAAAATATGTAGTAGGCTATTCGCACACGTAATGTTTTTTATGAAATGCAGTTAAGATAAAGTACACTTGAGTACCTACAGAAGTGGTAAGGTCAAATGTATTTTACTCGTAATAGATAGATAATGAAAACACAATCTATAATAAAAAATATCTGTATTAAAATTAAAAATTAAAAAAAAAAAAAAAAAAAAAAAAAAACATGTAGGTATGCCACGTTTTAAGTAATAATTATTACTTATTTAATACAGATCTTTCTTACTTTCAAGTAAATATCTGTTATTTAAACTTCGATTATTTTTTAGTTTTATTTCAGTGATGGCTGAATACGACTGTACTTTAATTTTTTTATTCCTTAAAATGAAATGTGTGCGAATAGCCTACTACATTTTTGTGACGGAGTCGATTCGCACGCCAATAAATAAAATGTGTGCGAATCGACTACAGAAAATATGATATTTTTTAAAGTAGTCGATTCGCACGTTTCGTGCGAGTTAAATTCGTGCGAGTCGTCCAATAAGCCAGAATTTTACACTGAGTGAAAAGTAAAAAAAAATAAGGTTTAAAATATCCTAACTCAGTAAAATGGACCCTAAAAACTTAATTTGTTTCTCAATCACTGGCGTCGAGGACATAAAAGATGGTAATGAAATTTTGCTCAAGGTAATATTAGATCAAGGAGACGAAACGAATTTACTATTGATTAGATATTATGGATGTAAAAGCTTACGTGAAGAAAAGCAAATGATAAGAACCAATAAGAGTAGTGGGAAGAAAACCAAATGAAAAATAGGAACAAAGGCAATTGATTGGCTGGCTCGTTTCAAAAGAGCAGAGAAATATCTGAAACGGTATCAATGGTGAATACTGTCAGTATCTACTATCTGCGAATAGTATATGACTGTTGGGCGAAGAGCTCGAACAATCGCTTCTCGTTCCAACGGCCGGATTAATCATTTTTATTTGTTTCCATGGCTGAACACCGAACGTTACTTTGGATAGATATTGTTGAATTCGCTCAGATTTAATCAATGTTGATATTGTCTTTGTGTTTCTAATACAAACTTTCTGTCGTTCCAAACTCTGATATTCTAAATTCCAAGACTTAATTCTCTTTGGTATCTCAGAAATTCCGTTAGTTTAAGTATGTCCTTTGTTATTTTCTCTTGTGTTTCTCTTATGATCAAGTTAAATAGTTTTCATTTGAAATCTAAATTGCAACATACTTTTTTAGTAATATACAGTGTGTTACTTTCAGGGGTATGCTCATGAAAATGAACACCTTTGACAACATCACGAAAAAAAAAATCTGCTGTTCAATACATTTATGTTCGCATAACTCGCCAAAATGTATGAAACAGCAGATTTTTTTTTTCATATTTCAGAGTTGGTCCCATGGACAAAGTTGTTGATTTTCATGAGTACTATACAACCTAAAAGTATGTCCCTCGTTTAACCTAAGACACTGTATAAAACAGCCTTTGATTTCACATATTTTATAGTCAACTAAATCAAACTAAAACAATAGACCCGTGCTGTTAACACGCAATTTTTATGAAGCCCGGTACTTCTGTGTTCAAAATTATTCAAAGCGGAACAAATGCTATAGAATTAACAATGGCCCGAGAGCGTGTAGTGGTACATTGTAATGCGTAGAAACAAAGCAGTTAGGAGGTAGCTAGAAACACATTATACGTATGCTATGCACATAGAATTAAAGTTGGGCCCGCAAGCACCGGAATATTCATCCTTTGTTGGGACCCCGTCACGAAACTATAAAAGAAGCAGCAATGAGGATCCAATCATTGAAACGGTTTTTTTATGTGTTGTTTGGTGCATATTAATGTGAGACGATAAAAAAAGGAACATGAGGCAATTGAAAAATGAACATGTCAGAACATTTTGCATGAATACTCATTCCAATTTAAATGGCCATTAATATTTCTGTCAACATTTTTAGATGCGAGAAGTTGTAAAACGTATTTCCGATGTTGTAAAAGTGAATGTGGTGCAGTTATTTTTAAAATTCATCCAACTGTTAGAAATTCGACGAAAAAAAAACATGAAAAGTTGGAATGCCGTATCCAATAAAACGTTTTTACTTTTGAGCATTGTTCGAAACCACATCCCAATACAGTAGGCAGAGGAGGGCCGAAACAGCCGGAGTGTTAAAATATTTACAGTGCGGTTGAAAACACGCGCCCCCGCCTGAACCGCCTCGCTCCCAGCGAATATATGAACGAACTACATATCTACACGTTCACAATCACACAATGACATTGAAAAACGTAGAAAACGAACATTCACAAACATACCCTTTCCAACATATGGACGCGCTAAAAGGATTTACTTACGCGAAAAGGAATAAGCTCGAGTTATGGCGTAAATAATAATTCAATGTTGCTTGAAGACGAGACGACATTACACAACGGAATTTCTAGATCTTCAAATATATTTTCTAGACGGCAGAATTATATATAAATAGTGGCTACGTCTGTCATATAAATACATTAATTATCCGAAGATAAAGATACGATATTCGTCGGCACATGCAGATGGAATTTAATATTCTCTACACAATGGATTTACCTCTATAGAATTAATAAAATGTATATACATTAATAACGATGAATATCATTCATTGGCGGTACAGCAGACCTCTTCGATTGTTCGCTTGAAGGGACCAAATGAAAGGCGATCCATTGAAAGTGTTCAAAGTTTGCGTACGTGCCCAGTGCCAACGCAGTTGCGTATAGAGCTTCTTTTTCAATTTTATCTTTGACCCCTGCCCCGAACCGTTATAATATCGCCTGTTTTTATTCAATTAACCAAATAATGATTCGATTCAAGTTCGGTGGTCGACTCGCGGAAATGGAATTATCTTGGCATAGTGGCAGAACACGTAAGTTAAGATAAATATTATGTTCAAAATATTGTTCAGATAAAGTAATAACAGCTTTGAAGCGGTCCGATTGAATAGTTGTGTAACAAGGCAAAAAACGGAAATCCCTTTAAAATACTAGCAATGCGTAAAAAAGAGATAATTCTAATCAACCATTATAAATAAATCCTGTTTCTAATTCCTAACACACGCCAACGCGAATTGCTCGGTTTCCGTCATGAATAGAAATCTATCTCACATGAGCAGAAATGATACACTTTATAGACGAAGGCTATCGTGGATGTAGCTACTTGTGTCAATTTACATTCAAATCGGCTTTATTAAGGGGGAATATCAATGAGATACGATGCGGAGGATCTCGATATTGCTTTTTAATATGGGTAACTCGGGATCCTTATAAAAATACAACATCCACATAAAATCGAATAGATTATTGATGATTAAACCCAATCCAGCGTGTAAAACCTAATCTGCAAAGGGAATGAAATAAAAAAAAATCCAAGTACTAGGCTATAAAAGTTTCGGTTGTAAAGAGGGTTCAGATTTCATCGAGAAAAGCTTAATTTTTATCCCGTCAGACGCTGTGCCATCAATTTTCGTAACTAACATTAACCGCAAGCGGAAAAAATATAAAAATCCAATTACTCTTTTCGGATTATAGTGCGCGCACTCTGCCCAGCGTCGATACTGAAAATTCATTTTTAATTAAGTCTAAAAGCTCATCCACAAAAAGCTTTAAATGTTTGAAGACTCAGCCGCAACGCTTCTAATTACAGTGCCATTATCATTTACGTCTATGTGCCGACGTTTGACATAACCGCTTTTATGAACTCGAGGATTTTAGCTGTCTTGGTAACTACCAAATGTGTAATTTAATTTGTAACATTTGTAAGAAATAGGCGGTGGTACAAAGTGCCGAGAAGTCAGGTCGTGAGTGTGACGATGCATTTTCTTTCAACGCGTTCGCCATTTCCTTCAATTCTGCCGTGTCACCGTACCTCGCGCGCTTTAATAGCCCACTCCAGGTGTAACACCGTCATTTCATATGTCTGTCACGTGCTTCAGAGATTTTTCATTCAAATTTTCTGATTTCAAATTTCTAGTGATGAGTACAGTTTATTGCTAAATGGCCCTGCTCCTAACCTCGTTCACGCCTGTTACACAGACCATAGTCTCCACCAGCCACCTTGATATTGCCTATAATTCACTACATATTTAAACGAGATACCCAAGTAAGGGAAATACGTGAAGTTTTTAACTACAATTAGACTTATTATGGGACATTACAGTTTCTCAAAACCTGTTCCTTTTCGCTGTACGCTGTGACCGACTGTCGTTCAACAATCGCGATCTCAACTTTGATGTGTAGGCGACCAACTTGAATGCTTTCAATTGCAATTAAGTACATCTGGCTGAATCGAGCCTTAAATCGCCCACGTCCATTCCAGCTCACCCACAAAGCTGCATGTCTAGACACCTACGGGCAGAACGGGAGAAACAGGTGTATTGACGAGATGTGGGCAGCTTGTTTATTGGCGACATAACACATTTTATTAGAAGTTATCTTTGTGAAGAAGTTCGTTCAGGGAATTGCTACCTATTTCCGCGGCCAAGCAGTTGCTGTTCCAATTACAAGAGCAATGGTGCCAGATACATAAGACATAACAGCTTTGTCTCTGGTACTGCTGATGACGACATGATTACCATTACACAAAAGTAAAAAATATACGAACCTTTAAGTCTAAATCCATGACCAGATGCTTTCCAAAAGAGGTGCCGCCAGTTTTCTGTATGTGCAAGAAGACCATGACGTCATGGGCGTTCAGGTCGAATCGGAAGTCGTCGTGGAGGACTTCGTCGTAGGAGAGACCCGGCTGAGCGATGACGTCAGGGAGCGGCCGCCCGGGAGCTTCGGCGTATGAGAGAGCCAGGGATTCAGCCACTCGCTCCCGTGGCGACAGTGCGCACACCTGAGGACAAGGAAAATTATTATAAACATACAAAGCGTGTGATTAAAGAAACCTTTGTCCAACCGTCTGTATTCCCTTAGGAGTAGGTAGAGGAGTAGAGTTCTGACTGACTGACCAGACTGAGTCTAAAGTAGTAAAGAGCCAGCCTATAGCCAGGCACAAATCCACACTCCCGCTGCTGGGAAATTCCTTACATTAAACTAAGGGATCCTGACCCCATTGTCAGCAGAGGCGCTTGTGGTTACTAGTATAACGAGGCGGACAGTAATTCAATAAATCCACAATTATTTCATTTTAATGGGACAGACGTTTTCCGGAATCATCGTTAAAGCTTTGTCATAAACGCTCATTGCTTATAGCTTAATCCGATTAGTAGGCGCTATAGCGCTTGTCAGCACTTACACAATGACGCGAAACGAAAATGATGTTTGAGGCTCGTGATATTTGACTGGAACGTATTTTAGGCATGCAATCTGCCTCAATCTGCCTAACCTTTTCCTAACTATGTTGAGGTTGGCTTCCAGTCTAACCGGGTGCAGCGAATACTAGTATTGTACATGGAGCGCTTGCCTATCTGACCTCCACAACCCAGTCAGTAACTGGGTAATACTATAGACACTAGACACCCCTTGGTAAGACTAGCTGACAGACTTTCGGTCTTCTGACTAGCCGTAACGACTGACAAAGATCCTCGAATCACAGCAAGGACCAACGGCTTAACGTGCTTTCCGAGGCACGGAGGAGTCTCGATAAGTAAAAATGGTCACCCATCCACGGACCAACCCCGGCAAGCGTAGCTTAACCTGATGGATTAATCCGTGCAGCTGGTATAACTATGCAAACAGCTCTATTGACCAATGTTTTATGTGCGATAGTAAAAGGAGGTATTGTTGTTAATATGAGATCCTGATGTTATAATTAAAACTTTGTATAGTTAGATGTCGCGGGTCGCTTGCTGTGCTGACTGTACCAGAGTTTAAGGACTCCTAATGAGTGTTATGTTATAGTACATAGAATACTTATTATTTATTTATTTAAGCTCTTTGGGCGACAGCTAAACAAAGCAGAATAAAATATATAACATTTACAAGTTTTCACTTTTAAAACAAAATAGTGAACAAAGAAGCTCACAAAAAGAACGTTAATATCAATGTAGAATGTTAGACTAAAGACGTATATGATACATAATGCGGGTTTCGTGTTTTAGATTAATACGAATGAAACTTTGAAGCTATGGAATCCGAAAAATCTAGATACCAATATCTATATCTATACTTTACATATTATAGTAAAATTCATATATTATCTATACTTAATATTATAAAGCTGAAGAGTTTGTTTTGTTTGAACGTGCTAATCTCAGGAACTGCTGGTTGGAATTGGTTTTTTTTTTGTTTTGGATAGTCCATTTATATCGGCTATTTATAACATTACGCTACGACCAATAGGAGCTCAGCATAAAAAAAATATGTTTCAAAAATGGAGAAAATTATTCCTTTTTGAGAGCTTCCGTTGCGTGCGCTACATAAACGGTTTAAGTTACGCAAATATCATATACGATGAAATTGTTCCTCTTTAAAAGTTCTAAAAAAAGTCTGGGACAGCATATGTCTATCTTTTAAAATTGACTCACTATAACCTTGTTTTATGGAAATAAAATTTGTTCGAAATTAATGCATTATTTGCGAAGGAGTTTTATCAGCATAATATTATTCCTTATCCAAATATATGTTACTTATTAATCACAAGTATACAAATATAAACTAAATTTTCCTTGTCATCACTTGATTTCAATCAACATTTTAGAAGATATCTAAACCACTCTCTCTCTTAGGTGACGCAGACGAAGTTGCGCGGGTCAGCTAGTTATGTATAAACTTTAACAAAAAATATCTGCTTTTATTGTTCAGCTTCTAATGTGTTTCTGTCATTATTATAGATCACTAATACCATAACAGTTTGTATCATTGTAATTTACGAGACTATTTTGCATAAAAAAAAGATCGTAAACTCTTACAAAGAGTAAATTAACATAACATAATGAAAATTGTCTAAAACACGTTTTATTCGACGAATATCGCTTTGTGATTCATATTTGTCACAAAGGTTGATGAGAAACCCTTGAAAGTTCATTTATTCCGACCCCTACGGTATCAAAATCAAGTAGATATGGAGGTCGGATGGGTTCATGTAACGTGGATGAAGCCTAAACACACATTGCGGGATATATGAGAAATATTACTCAAGTATTATGTGGGTATTTCTCATAAATAAGGGGTCAATAAGCTTCTCTTTCAGGTTTGTTTTTTATATTATGGATTTTTCCGTATGAAGCTTCATCTGTTATGTCCATACAGCCGAAAGTTGCAGTTCCACGTGCTGAGGATTATAGTTGTCTCAGTTTTATGCTACATTATGAGGTTCTCTTCATAAAATTTTTTGTGAAAATAATTAGCTTGACTTATGTAAAGTCTGAATTATTTAAATGAACAAACAATCCTTTTCCTTGCGTATTTCAAATAAACCTCCCAACACGAGCGTGCAAACGGTTATTCTAATTTATTTGCGGTTGGCGCAGCATGACTTCTTCCAAGTTCAAAACATCTTTATCAGGTGCCAGTATTATTATTCCCCTTTTCTAGCCATAGCCTTCTTGGTCTTTCACTATTATTTTTGACCTTCAAAAAAAGAGGAGGTTCTCAATTCGACTGTATGTTTGTTACGCGATTTCTCCGCCAATCATGAATTAATTTTGATGATTCTTATTTTATTTGGTACTTCAGAGGTCCTCCCTTCTCGTCCTTCCCATATAAATTGTACTGTGGGGTAGTTAGGTATCATAAGCCATCTGTTCTTTTTTTTTTGTAAAAAGTTTTTAAACTTAAACTTTTCTATCATGTCTTTCGTTATTCGTGTATAAAACATGGAATGCTCCGTCTTGAATTCCCGCATAACGAATGCGGTGATAGTAGGCTACGCAAGCGCCCTTTAAAAAAGAAAGGTAATGAGTTGGCTCACTCCAAATTAACCTCAGTTCTGAGGCGAAAGAAATCTGAATATCAAAAGAGGTCATCCGTTTAACGCGAAGAAAAAGCAGTGTAAATTACCTTTTTGCGTCATTATGGCATAGGCGAGGAAGACAAAATTAGGTTTGCTAAGAAAGGTATGTTCTAGATTAGCTTATTAATCGTCGATTTATTCAAACACTTACTAATCATAGGATACTTTGCACACGTAGGTTTCTCTTGACAACTATATCTGCCTTTTATGACCAAATAGTTTTTTTTTTAAATTAGGAAATCGTCCTGCTCTTAGAGGAGCGGAAGGGAGTGTCAGACTCTTACTGACTTAAACCCATCCATGTTCCTTGCTCAGGACTTTATTTCCAGGGTAGCCGTGGGTAGCCAGGGTTCCCTTTCGGACAATCCCGCTAAACAAAATAGAGGCTCAAGCTAATAGTTTCCAGGAGTTGAAAATTCTTGCAGTTTTCCGAACGGTAACAGCTTTCTACAAAACTTCTGCCCGATATACCTCAAGTTGGCAACAAGAGCTATTTGTTTTCAATATTCTATTTCATATCGCATTGTTCTCGCGAAAACAGGTTTATTATCGCAGACTATTTATTAAAAGAAACAGCAACCTTTTTAGTAAAAACTGGTCAAAGAAATCGTAGTGGCGTTAAATGTTAAGGTATTCAATTAAAATGGTAATATTGGGCCAATAACGAGTACTATACCGGAGGAGCTCGTGGCTAAGTACTTACAGCCGCACAGGTCGATCCGACAGGTTAAGCTACGCTTGCCGGGATTGGCCGTGGATGGGTGACCATCTTTACACACCGAGACTCTACCGTGCCTCGGAAAGCACGTTAAACCGTTGGTCTCGGCTGTCATTTGTGCATGCCCGAAAATCTTACAGCCAGTCTTACCAAGGGGTATCGTATTGCCCAGTTACTGGGTTATGGCGGTCGGATAGGCAGTCGCTCCATGTAAAATACTGGTACCTATTCAGCTGCATCCGCTTAGACTGGAAGCCGACCCCAACATAGTTGGAAAAAAGGCTAGGCAGATGAAAGAGTACTATACCTACTATGTATTTCATTAACTCTTGACTCTATTTATTTAATCATTAAGTACAGTTACGTAATAATGTAAGTCAACCCGCCAGATCTTGTTTCTCGAAAATGTTGTTCCCGACAAACTTAAGTTGTAGAAACAGACTTAAAACGTCCTCGTCGCCTCATGTACGATCATGAAAAGGAGCTATTTTACCGCTCTTAAGGAACCTAATTTCTCGAGTTTATTTCTCATTTCTTTGCATATTTTCATGGTTTCCGTTACAATAAAATCTAATCTAGGGAGAAAAATTGTTTTAATATCTTTTAGACGGGCGTTAAGGTCGGTGGGCTTAGAGGGTGACGGGATGGAGGGCGCCGATCCTCTCTCGTCTCCCCTGTTATTTGTACGCCTAATGAAGTGGGTAGAGCGCCCTGGCCCATTAATATACAGTTACAATCAGCACTGCCACAACCCCAACAATTCTACTCCACTTATTACGATTACTGAGATGTCGTCGAGACGGCAAACAATAAATACAAAATACAGTTTACAACGTAGATTCAAAAACAAATACTACTTTAGTTAAGGAGTATTAGTCAGGCAACTGGTAAAAGCAATTGTATCGATTATTACGATTCTCAATAATTCTCGTATCGATCAAAGGTTTTCGCAGAGGATTACTCATCACCAATGCATTGGCAGTGCGGTTTTAAATAGAGTATTATTTTACGAAATACGATACGGCGCCCGGCGCGGTGGACGCGAGCGCCTTCTGGCGCCTTATTATAATATAGGAATTTAGTTACTTTATCGTCACTGCAGCCCCACGGAGTTTCGCACTTGTTTACCTTCATTGTTTTGTTATCTTTTCCTTCTTGTCACACAGTGTCGCCTCTGTCGCCGAAACTTTCCACGACCACCTTGCTCCGAAAAGTAATAAAACTGTTCTAGCGAGTCAATGGCAAAAATAAACGAATATAATGTAAGGGGCGGAAGGGATATCGACGAGAAGTCGGACCATGAAAGTGTATCTTACCGTAGAAGGGCGTAACTATGCTTATCAAAACTAGACCTCTGCGTAATCAAGTCACGAATTACATAAGTATGTGTTGAAGTTACCAAATTAACAAAAACCGCAACACGCTCTGAATGTTCACTCCGAACCGCTTTAACTTAGCTACTCTCGCACGTAGGTATTTATCTTACTTCAAGTTATTTCTCGCTCGGAGTAAAATTTCTCTGAAAGTAAGACCTACTTTCGATATGGGTCAAGTACATAACGGTTTATCAACATGTTGTAACAAGGTTTCAGTTATAATAACCAACAAAATTAATGCGACAATCGCGTGTGAAAGCTATTTATTGCAGAAATAAAAAATCTGTTCTAGATGATCGGATTAAGCATTATGTAATGCTTAAGCTTCCAATACTAATTGCACGAAAAGCACAAATACAAAACCAGGATCAATAAGTCGAATGATTACAATCATTTACCCGAGATAACATCCCTCTCGTTAGATTAACCTAGATTGTAGCGATGTAGGTAGGTAATTCTGAGAAAATCCCAAGAACTGCTCGTTCTGGCGCCATCTAATTGAGTTAATTGTGCTAATGGGCAGCTAAGCACTTACAACATAACTACAAATCCTGAGTACCAAGTACTTAACAGTAATTAACATTGCATATTCTATGACTAGGTAATGTGAATAGGACTATATTAGAATGGGGTCTTGAAAACTTCATTTATCTAAACTTGAAATTAATCAGTACTAAACGCTCGCTGCTGAGGCCCTAAGAGACCATATCCGAGGGCTATCCTCTTAGGACCTTGCTACTTCTAGCATTGGCTGCGACGCGTGTTCCCGGCTCTTTACTTTCGGTCGCGATAGAAAATCACACATACAGCGACTGAATCGATGCTGCATAGCGTTTTAGCGTCTTGCTGCGTTTGAATACAGTATCAGAATATTAATTGAGCATCGAGTCTTGTATCGCAGTTCAAGCACAACAAACTCTAACTGGCACCCAAATGTGTCGGAATTAGGCGTTCAGTCGCGGTATCTTGATTCCAAAAACGATTAAAATTCTTGTCGCTGATGCTAAAAGTATCGTATTTTCTATGGTATGTAAAGAAAAATGTTTTTGATGCGCGCCAACCTCTCTTCTTTTAAAATATGCATCGTCTTTGGCCGCACGGCTAAAATTAGCATAAATAAAGTCCTTATATCTGAATACGTGGTCGTCAGTGATGTAGGTGTATCTGTCCAGGTGTTATCCTGTCCATTATCAATTCATGGCGGACAACTCGCTGCGCCATAAGAGGCCGCGGGGACACAGTACGAAACGCAGCCCGCGTGCAAAGAGATGCAATTTTATCCTTTGTCTTGACTTTTGCAATTCGAATGTTAAACGCATGACCATAACGGGAACTGGAAAGTGGTATTTCAAGGACCGAAGGCTACTCTCACGCTTGATGGCCGGGAAGACTGACTTGGTTACTGCAAGCTAGTCGTGTTTAGGACAGTCTATGTAACTGATCCAATATGAAATGGATGAACAGATAAAATAATGTTAATAAAAAGCAATTTGTATCGTGATCATATGTTAGCACTATTGTCGCTTTGAGCCCATGTTCTTAAAGAAAGTAATCAGATCACATTTCATTTTTAGGCTTTTAATTAATTCAAACAAAGCGTGAACGTTTTCAAGTGGCTCGAAAACGTTTAGAGACGAGGTCAGGCACCCGACAGTCCATGACACCTACATATACAGCATTATTGCAATCTGTTTGCAGTTATTCAAATTACAAACTGTTTTCCGACTGCTAATACCCATCCGCCCACGCGTCCACGACACGTCTATTAAGCTCCGTCCACGATTGTTCACATGGCGGACCAGTTTTACGAAACAAAGATCTTCATTAGCAGTTCCAATTGATTTTTACTGAGATTTGAAATTATTATTACATAAAAACCGGTCAAAGGCGGTTCGTGGCGTCGCACAGGCACGTTTGGGCCAATTTTTATTAAAACATGATTGATCGCTACATGTACAGCCTCATGCCAACATGTAGTCTCCGCCGGAGGAGCAAGTCCTGCTGAGTGTTTTTTGCGGGCGGCTCGTCAGACTGGCCTGCTCCATTACTGACTACCTATCAACTCAAAAAAGCGCATGGCCGCCACGCTGTTAATTAAAATAGTAGAACTAGGTGTATGGTACATAACTTTATGTAACGTAGAACTTCTATAGTGTGACAGGGCATATACTCTTATCTGGTAAATAAACAGATCAACGGGCGAAAAATCTCGAATTTTCGCATCAATCACTAACTTTAAGTTGCGTATAAGGTTATGAATAAAAACGTTAGTCAGACATGAAAATAAATAAACATTAAACAAAGCTTTGAACTAAGTGAGTTACTATGTAAAAACATTTGCTTTCTCCAAATTTAAAATTAATGCCTCCAAAAAAAAATCTTCTTTTTTTGACTGGCTTTTCCCTCTGGAATGTCTCATTAGCGGCCCGGAGTCTGGATTTGTGGCCGGTTGATGGCAATAGGCTCGCCCCCTATTACATAGGAATGACACATAACTAGCGCAATGTACTAGTTATACCTAACCCTTCAAGGGTTAGAGGCGTGATGTTATGTTATGTAGATTTTATGCCCTTTTTTTGAGGGTGGGAAACTATCCAATGACTTCTCCCGCTCTGGGTGGAGCGGAAGAGAGTGTCAGACCTTTACTGACTAAAACCCATCCATGTTCCTTCCTTAGCCCATTGTGTTCCGGGATAGCGGTAACCCTTTCGGACAATCCCGCTTACCCGGCAGGCTCGACCCTAACAGGCCCCTTCAAATGCTGACATCTCTTTTAGGCGCCCGTGGAACATGTAGGTACGCACCGTCCGGCACGAGCCTGGTCCTGATCGAGCGCGGGCCCGCGGGCGGTGAGTAATGGGTAGCTCACCCCATTACTCACCGCCCGCAGGCCCGCGCCTACGGTGCGGCCCGGTACGTCTCCCGCGGCGGCTGGGACGGACGGACCTTTCCCTCTCCCATCTCACCACCTCCTTCGCGAGCATGACTGCTTCACAGAAGAAGGTGGCTGCCTCCCAAGATTTTATGCCCTGAGATGATTTAATAAATCGTATATCAGCTTATGCCATTGTTTCCCAAAGAAGACAAACTAATAAGAACAATTAAACACTTTATCTACACAATAACATGCTACACAGTTATATAGGTGTCAATAATCATACAAAGATGACAATTAACACGAATTTTATTGCTTAAAGCTACTTGAGGGTAATCAGTAGATGATAATTATTGCAAAATATTATTATCATTTCTTAGTAATTTGCATACCCTGATTAGATAAGAAAAACAAATACTTGTAAATCTGCATTAATTATTGATAAAGAAGTTTTTAACAGGTTGGGTGTCAGTCAGTTGGGTGATAGCTAGACAGACGATTAAAAAAATACCTTATTATGTATACTTTTATGTTTAGTCTGGATACTCATTGCTATTACGAATTTTGCACAATATTATATTAGTAACTAAACTGGTACCAATTACGGCAATTACATTGAATGAGATAATATTTAACTGCATGGGTGATGTTTTTGTTACTTTTTTCCTTGAACTAAAAATCTTGATTTTTTGTGGTTGATAATGAAATATTGATTTCATATTGAAAGTAGACTTATTTCTAATCAGAGATTGTAACATAACTACATTCACATACCCACACCTTCCTACTGGGGTAACCAGAAACTACAGAACACCAACTCCACAATCCTTACACACTACTTTTGCTTTAGTATGCATTCATTCATCTCGTCATACATGCACACCCCTTGCGAGTACTTTGTACCTGACTTTTTTAAAGAAAATCACTAATAAAGACTCCCTATTTACCTAACTAAATCAGTATATGTAACTTGTGGTACAAGCGGTGCCAAGTATAGTTTAGTATGTTGGAGGTAGATCCACGGAAACCACCATAATATACCAATATTTGTATAGATGTAAGCTACTGTTTGTGTTTTAATATCTATACTAATATTATAAAGAGGAAAACTTTGTTTTCTAGGAGTAACATAGGCTACTTTTATCCCGGGAAAAATAACGGGTCCCACGGGAAAGACCACGGGAGCGAAGCCGCGGGCAAAGTGCTAGTCTATTATATATTAACAATATAATATTATATCCCAACTATACTAAAACTATTACAACAAACTTAAATGTTGATGTTATTTTATTTCATTTTAATTCTGAATAAACCGACTTGGCTATTTTTACATGACATGTATGATAATAATAATTTAACCACATCCTATTTCTCTGCCTTTTGATAGCCATTGTCATTCAGCATTTTATATTTGATTTATTTGATGGATTTGAATTTTAGTCTGTCAATACTAATATTATAAAGCTGAAGAGTTTGTTTGTTTGAACATGCTAATCTCTGGAACTACTAGTCCGAATTGAAAAATTATTTCTGTGTTGGATAGTTATCGAGAAGGGCTATAGGCTATGTAACATCACGCTACGACCAATAGGAGACGAGCAGTGGGTGAAACCGGGCGGGACCAGCAAGTAATAATATAATCGTTTAAAATATAATTTAAATAATTCATAATTTAACTATTTAAATCAGATTATCTAATAACTTTTAAAATACAGTTTCATTGACAATTTATTTAATAAATGACACATCAATTCTATTAATATTTAAATTACATTTTCATACATAAGTTATAACCACTGGTAGTTATTATAATGATATCTACCATTGAGTCATATGTATATACAAATCAATGTAAAACAATATCATTATTATGTATTTAATAGTAGGTACAGTTTCCTTATAGTTTATTAATTAATTGTTGTGGTTTTTAAATAATAATTGTACAAGCAGTTTTTTTTGGTGTTATCGCATATGTTATCAAATGAAAGTAGCCTTGAGTATAATATAAAATATTTATTCCTGATCATTTTAATTTTGAAGAGCTATAAATATGTCTGCAAAACTTTAATGGTTTTTGTGAAAAGTCAATAAAGTTTATTTTGGGAATAATTATTACATTACAAACATTTTTAAGGAGTGAAGATAATGTTTGGAAATTAAATAAATGCATAGAAAATTAAATTAAAGTTTTGTAAAAATATGTAGTCTTTTTGGTATACTATCAATGATCATATTGTATTGTGTAGTTGAAACAAAATTATGGTGTGTGTACAACACAAGTAAGGAAATAGATATTACATTGTTATGTTTTTGCATTACTAAAAAAACATAACTTTGTTCAAGAATATTTATCTAGCTACTGATAAAACGCAAGATTTGAATTATTTTATAATTTAGCAGTGTTTGTAGAATGATAAACTAGTATGAATTATATGATAATTTATTAATAGTTTCAATCATTGTTTATCAAAAAATTAAATATTTTTTCTTAAATATTTAGATGCAATTTTTAATACTGTGTAACTATAGACTCTAAAATATTTTTAGTTTACAAATTTTATTATGATAAACAAATCATAACAACTGTCAACTTAAAAACATAAACAGTACAATAACAAATCTATTTGAGAATGTATAGCTACTACAATAATGAATGGGCTTACTTGATCGGGGCAGAAGTATCCAAATGCAACCATTCCAAATAATGACAGTAGCAAACAGAAGAGTATCACTTTTCGTAACTTCGATCTTGGCTCCATTTTTTTTATTTCGTAGACACCGCTCGGCAGCAACAAAGCGAAATCACTATCTACCTGCACTGATACACTTTTTTGCATTTCGACTGAATGCATGTCTCATTTTTACAAAAATATCCCCAACCCAACACTCACTGATTCTGTCTACTGTCTTTCTTACGCTACGAAAGTAAATAAATTCGTCGTAACATTGATTTCACATTGTTCTTATCGTTGTGCGATTATCTGACAGAGATACGGTTCGATAACATTGTTTTGTTGATATCATTCGTAATATGTTATGCCATCAACAAAGTCGAAAATAAAATGCGAGACGAGAACGATACTCTAGCAAAGCCTGAGCCGACCGACTGCGACTGACACTACGCGAAGACGACTGACGGGCCCGAGACGCGATTGAAGGCACTGAACACAAACAAACAATCCCAAGGCAGAGCACGTTTCTATAGCACTCTGACTCTTGTAACATATTATAGTAACATTTGAACACTACTAACTTAACACAGTACTAAATTTACTAGAGCAGCCATCGTTTTTTAGCAAAATAATCCAGATTTTTACACAGTAAATTCAATTTACTCAACACAAATCGGCGTGTTCCACATCATTGAAAATGACATACCACATTAGTGAGCATGAACATGAAAGTAGGACAACAATACTGAAGTGCGAAGGGAAAGTAAGAGATGTTAAGATAGAAATAGCACAAATAAGACAAAACAGTACTGGAACAACATTTTCGTTTAGAAAGGTTCTGCTGTCACTTTCGTTTTTGGCATATGATTTAAAGTTTAAAAACATGAATCAAAGTAAAAGGAAATAAATCTATACATATAATAAATTTGTAGAAAAGTGGTGTCTGTACAATGGAAATATATAAAAAAAAGTAGCAGGGGTTGTTATTTTATCGATGCCGAACCCGAAATAGTAATTAATTTTTTTTTTGTCTGTTTGTCTGTGTGTTTGTGCACGCTAATATCAGAAACGGCTTATTCGATTTAGATGCGGTTTTCACTAATATATTGTAGTAAGCTTCGCTTAACATTTAGTGTTTATTTCATGTCAATCGGTTTATAAATAAAAAAGTTATGTCAACATAAAGCTATGTTATGCTAAAAAGCAGATTAGCGAATCATTTTGTTACAAGTAGGTAACTAGATAGGAAGTGCATACCAAGTAGTGTTATTAGAATTTTGTTGATTACCGTACTTAATTAATAATATGAACTCTGTGCTCACAGAAAACAATAGGTAAATGGCACTCAACACATTGGTGCAGACGGTATACTGCGTGATATACAAAACCAAAGGTACCTTTTCCTTAGAAATCCCTTTTAACCTGCTGAGACGTGTGAAGCACACCAGTAACCAAACTGTGGACAGGGTTTGTAGTTTGTAAACTTGGAGGCAGTCTCATAAGGAGCTACAATTTGCATTCGCATTCTCCAGGGCTTTTGCGAACAAATATGATGAGGTATATACCTACCTACCAAGTACTTTTTTTTTTGACTGGAGGAAACCTTCTAAAGGCGCCTGGTCTTTCGAGGAAAAGACCAGAGAGTGTCGGATTCTTACCTCACTAAAACCACCCCGGTGATCACCATCAGCACGTGGAAACCCGTTACCTCTCAAAAGACCACTCTGGGACCCCCTCTGTGCAACGCCTGTTCGGGCACATCCCACCAAGTGGGTAGGTACTGTAGAGGATGGAAGATCCTCTACTAAGGGGGCTCAGTGGTAGAGCGTGTAATGTGTGAGGGGCTTCTAGTATTACGAAGAGAAACCCGTAATAAATTCAACGAATCAATATATTTGCACTTTGTTATAACGAATACATCTGTCTAGGCGCGCTGCCAGACGTAAAGTCTAGAATCTACGTAAAAACCTATCTAGCTTTTTATTCATTTGAAAGGTTCGAATGCCGTCAGATATTTTACCAGCCATGTATAACATAAGGTTTTACTCTAAGGCTCTACAGTACCATTTTTTTTTTTTTAAGGCTGGGAAATCATCCAATGACTGCTCCCGCTCTGGGTGGAGCGGAAGGGAGTGTCAGACTCTTACTGACTAAAACCCATCCATGTTCCTTCCGTAGCCCTTTATGTTCCGGGGTAGCGGTAACCCTTTCGGACAATCCCGCTTAGTGGGTACCTACCAAATACATTATAGCCATAAACTGCATAATCATATATGCATGCGGACTATTGCAGACGACCATCATTCGCCACATACATGGGTCTTCCCTCCATTACCGTAACGCACCTTCAAGCAGCTACATCGACCGCAATTCTTGCTGGCTGTGGCATATAGCTTACTCTAGAGGCAAACAGACTATATTTTGTGCAGGTTATTACGCATGGGCTATAGCCGCGAAGCATTATTTCTATTGTGTCCCTTTTTAACGAAAAGTTATGGTTTCTTCCAATTCTATTCCTATTTAGCTTCCTTAAGAATGAAATAAAATTTAGCTCTGTGGTATTAAGCTAACGCTACTCCCCAAAAGATTGATAACTCATCGTATGGAAGTAGAAGCTCCGATGGTAGAAGGCAAAAGGAACAGGAATGCAAGGACAGGTGATTTGGAACTGCGTGGAGACCGTTATCTAGTGTGCATCGTAGCGAGCGTAGATCAGGATTAGGCATTAAAATACTACCTTAAATTATTTAGTTGCAAAAATGCGGCTTAAAAAAATGTATTACTGGACTCTAGTACCTAATGCCTGCAGGTGCACCATGTTAAAGGGAGTAACCACACTAAGGCCCGGCGCCCATTGTCGGCACGGCATGGCAAGGTAGGCCTACTTTTAGGCGAACATAGAAATTTCAACTTTATTGCCATACTTTTAAGTTACATTTTTATTCGACGCGTACTTGACTAACTAGCGATACCGTGCAGCCAATGGGCGCCAGGCCTTACCGGCACGAAACCAGTTGGAACCTATCATGGATCATAACAGCGCTTTTATTGCATGAGCATCTCTTTAAGATCGGCTCAAACCATAGATATATCAATATTAGGGCTTACTTCCCGGTCTCGAAAATCGAATCTCGGTCTCGAAAATTTCGTGTCTCGGCGATTTTTTGGTATTTTCGAGACTCGAGACTGATAGTTTCGGTTTCGGGAATAACGAGACTTTTGAGACTCACATAATAACAGTATTAAATAATTAACAAAAATAAGAAGTAATATGTTCATGTGATTATTAGAGTCCGAAAAGAAGCAAAATAACGTTCAGAAATAACACCAACTGAACAAAGTATAAGTACTTACTAAAAAAACACTTAGAGAAAGAGTTCCACAGAGAACTAAAATTAATAATTGATTGCAAGACGAGATAGTCCAGTTTAGCTGCAATGCATCTTTAAAAAAATAAAGATGCGTTTGAAAAGCTCTGATTGATGTAGGACCCGGAACAGAGTACGCTGAATCTATAAGTGTGAAACCTACTTTTGAAATGAATAGTCTCGAAGTCCCGTTTTTCTCGGGAGTTTCGAGACGGCATCGAGTCTCGATATTTTTTTTCCGGGACTCTAAAATGCAACGAGACTGAAAGCCTTAATCAATAACTATGGCTCAAGCCGATTCCGTGTCAATAAGTGTGGTCATTCCCTTAAATGGGTATTGAAGCTTGGAATTTGGAAGCCACTAAATGGGTGTGTGACAGTCAGTGCAATATTATAAATAATGTGGTTGCTGTGTATTTCAAGCCTCGTTCTAACGCATGCGCCGCTGACCGGTTTTGGTTGGATTTATTCATTACGTGAATAAAGTGGAATAAAAATATCGTATGTTAGTCTTTTGATTTAAATTCAATAACAATTACATATAGAAATAATTTCTTTGCTATTAACTTATATAATATGATCTACAATAATATCGCATAGACATACAAACGATAATTTTAGGAATGGCTGGAAAAAATAATAATTAACAATTTCAATGACAGGCTTTAATCCAGTATCACTTCTAAGTAAGAGAATTTCATATAGAAGGTACATAATTTTTAAATCAATTCATCATCATTTTATGAAGGAAATCAGTTTCCTTACTAAAAACAGAATACAAACTAAAAAAATATGTAAAACAAATGACATATCTAGGATGCATTAGCAAAATTAACTAGAAATTAGTTTTAGGTATTAATAAAATACCATTGTGGCACTACTACTAGACATCTACACAAATTAAGAACAGATTCCAAATATTTTATTTATTGTAAACGAAAAGGCACTTTAAAATCAAGGTGGGGGTTATGATACATGAATAAAAATATAATTAAGGTCAGAACAAGTTATAAAGGAATACTCCTCTTGTTTGTCATCAATTTCTCTCGTCACACTGTAGTTCACTTAAAAGTAGAAAATATTTTAAGAGTTCTTTTCATAATATATATGTACACATGTTAAAAAATTCAACAAGGAACAATCCATACATACCTAAAACTTAGAAATAATTATGTGATCAGAATCTTCTCAAACTAATTCACAAAGTACCTCAAATAGATAATATAGATGTCATTTTACTCCATGATATTGCAATATCAAATACGCTGTCAGCAAATATGTAATATTGCCATATCGAAAATAAGTAAAACAGCCAGTGCATGGAGTAAGACCAAACTCAATGCCACGAGAGAACTCATACATAACTGTCCATTATATTGATATAAAAAAATTTATACAAAAGGTCCACACCTTATTTGATTACAATTTCTGCAATATAAAAGTTATAAGTCACCACTGATAATATCAGCTCTCCATATATTTAATGAATATCATAGACACTTGATGCCGAGGTATCGTAACACTCAGTCAGCGCACAATGTGTAGATACTTGTATCAACGTTTCTGTAACTTCACCAGTCCCTAAACCGTAGGATCAACTCCTCTCACCACAGAATTTTCTAGTTATAAAAATTACTATATTTTATCGATTCAGTCCACAAATTTGAAATAAAGTCCACGATTCCACTCGTCGTCACATAGTGCATTACTGGTACATGACAACTGTTGGTATTTACTTAATGTTCTGTTCACTAGGCGTTTGTTTAATTAAACGTTCTTCCAGTACGAATATTATTTAGCACATTTTAATTTGTTGAAAGTTTTTTTAGCGATGCACTGTTTAAAACAATCAAAAATATCTATGTTACATTAAAATTGTTCAAGTAGGAACGCAACAACCGCCGCTCGCGTCGTTGTAGCACATAATTCCTCATTCCTGCCTATGTATGTCCACTATACATACGTCTATGTAATGCGGTACCAATTAGTCGACTACTAGTTGTCTATGGGGAGAAGCCAGTCCTCAATTGTGTTCACATAACAAGCACATCTATCAGTTGCGAGGACGTCCGCGGCCGCGCGACCCGTCCCGGTCCTGAAACAAAACATTCTGTTAGCACTTCATCATCATCGCTTGGCAAATATTTCAAATATATTGATCAATAAAGTAATATTTTTGGCAAGGAACCAACCTTACGCGGCCTGTTGTAATCACGGTCGCGATACATATTAGATAGGGGACCGTCGCGGTACATGCCGGAATCATTGCGCTCACTGTGCTCATTATAGTCCCGAGGTCCGTCATCGTCTAAATCGAGAGCGTCGCGAGGGTCGCGGTAGTTGCGCGAGTCCCGATGGTCTCGGGGGTCCCGAGCGTCCCGCGTGTCGCGGTGGTCCCGGTGGTCCCGCGGGTCACGTCCGTCCCGGCCGTCTCGACCGTCACGGTTGTCGCGATTATCACGCCCGTCTCGGCCATCGCGGCCGTCGCGACCCTCCCGGCCGTCGCGCCCGTCGCGCTTGTCGCGGTAGTCACGATAGTTGTTGCGGTACCCACGACCGTTGTCTTGTTCCTCACGATTATTCTCCTGATGAACAGGAACCTTGCGCGAATCTTCTTCCTCCTGACGCTTCTCATAGTGAATGAAGTCGTCAAAAATAGATGTCGAATGGCAATAACAGTGCATGATACGTAACACTTGCAGCCCCTTAGCGTGCGGCACTTCCTGCGTGTCGCGAGAATTTGTCACCGGCTTATTCTCATTATTCTCTAATTTGATATGACGTAGTTGCACGTTCGGAACGTCCTTAACATAGATCCACCTAACACGAAACTGTCCCTTCCACTTGTCCTGAGACCACACACTAGAGTTGGAGTTGTAATCCACCGCACTAGTCATGCGAGCCATACCACAGAAATGGCCGCTACCGTTCACTGAGAAGAATAGGAAGACGGCGCCCCCCTCCCGCTCGCGCTCGCGGAACGCCGCGTCTAGTCGCTTGTTGCCGTGCTCAGTACTGCACCAAATCTCGTACTTGATGCTGCGATGGATATCGTCTTCTGAATACGACTTGATCACAAAGAACCGAGCTAGAGGCGCACTCAGATCGAACTCCTTCGGGTTGTAGTCATTCTTGACGCGCAGTTCGTCCAGCACGGGGTGCGGCACGGCGGGCACGGCGGGCGGCGGCAGCGCGGCCACCACGGGCGCGGCCAGCTGCGGGCGCGGCGCGTGCTGTGGCGGCGCGGCGTGCGGCGGGTGCGGGGCCGGCGCGCGCGGCGCCCAGGCGGGCGGCTGCTGGTGCTGCGGCGGCGGCCCGCGCTGCTGCAGGGCGGCGGGCGCGGGCACGGCGGCCGGCGCCTGCGCGGGCATGGGCAGCGGCGCGGGCACGGGCGGCGCCTGCAGAGCCGGCGGTGGCGGCGCGGTCACTACGGGTGCGCTCTTGCCGGCGTCCCATGTGCTGATATCCATGTTGTGCTTGCCAGGAATTATTGGTGGTGGCGGCATACCAGGGCCCTTCTTCTTTACGGCGCCTCCCTGCGAGGACGGCGCGGGCTTGGCCGGCTGGCTTGCGATAGACGCCCATGTCATCTTTTTGGGTTGAGAGCCACCAGACACGTCCTTGAGCTCCGGCGGGCGATCCTTCTCCGATTTGTGTTCGCCGAGCGAGAGTGACTGCACCCCCGTCTCGACGGCTTTGATGCCGTCGGGCACGTACAGCCCGTCGGCTCTGTAATAGTCATCGTACTGCTTTGCGCGACCGAGTTGCCCCCACGTTGAATAGTCGCCATTACCGTGAAAATAATTAAAAGTCGACGCTGGTTGTCCGAATGCAGCTGTCGAAAATGGTGTCGTTGAGGGTCCAAACACACCTGAAATCACAACAATAGAGAATTAAAAGTGGTCGACTGTTTCAGATTGGGAAGATCAAAAAAATGTACTTGATAAGCATTTTATGAAAATGTAAGGTAAATGGTAATTAGATGATATATTAACAATGTCTGACACAAAAGATGGATGCGGTTTAACAGAAGCAAGATATTGATCGAAGTATTGTCGTTTTTCTGGCATGAATATTTGATACAGAAATTGATGAAAACAGTGACATCTTTTCTCTTGTTACTGTATGAATACTAGCTACCATCCATTCCATAAGAATCGTGAGGATTGTATCCTCCGAAAGTCATCGGGTCTGTTCCATTGGTGGACCATGTCCCATCCCCGACTCCAAAAGCTTGATAAGGAAGTGCTGTTGTACCGTAATAACCTGAAATAAGGAAAAATATTTGCCTCTAAACAAATTTCCCACTTTCTAGTTATAATTAACTTAAAAAGCAACAAGATACAAAAGATGTTTAATTAATTTACAAAAGACTGAATTTAAATTTTAATATACGACAATAAGCCTCATTATCTCTTATTAGCACAATTTGATAAATGGAGTCCCGCATTTTAGGTTTATTACCTGAACTAAACTGTTTCATTATCATCTCAAACTGTTAAATAGTGTGATGTCCATCTCAAATACGAAGTAATGCAATTACATCGTGAGCATCGTAACAGTTGAGATTGGTGCAGTTTTCTATAGGTCAAAGGTCAACCAAGTACGGACTGGACCTTTACACATGATTGACAAAAGGACTCGACTATAGATAAAACAAGGCTATAGGGTTCCAGGAACTGTACAAACATTAAACAAAGGAGCAATCTAATTTATTCTAGGGACTTAACCGGTGTTTATGTCAATAATTCTCTATGAAACACACAATACATTTCTCGGGACCGGTTACTCACAAGTATCTGACTGTTTTATATGGTTGGGGAGGGTCAGTAGTGTATCGAAACATATGTACCTACCTGCCACGCTGTAGGGGTCGGCCGCGGACGAGATGGGTGGCGCATAGGAAGGTTGTTGCTGATGGCGCCATGACACCTCGGCCAACTCGTCGCCGCCGCTTTCTAAATGTTGCTCTTTCGGTGCATTTGTCACTATAATCAGAAACATTCAGGTATTAGCATCTTTATGTAACATCAGACAAAGGGCGTGTCCAACAAATGGCACTAGAATTTAGTATTCAATCAAAAATTATTTTTGTAATAATATTTGTTCTACTAGCTGAACCGGCTTCGTTCCGCCCAACAGTTATTTTTATTATTTTTTTAAATAAACGTTAGTTACTCCTTATTACATCAGCTACCTGCCAATAAAAGTCCCATCAAAATTGGTTCAGCCATTTCAGAGATTAGCCGAAACAAACATACAGACAGACAAACAATTTTATTTTGGTGAATGTACTGTATTATATTCATATACATGTAGTAAAAAACGGTTATTTCAATATTACAAACAGACACTCCAATTGTATTTACATGTATAGATAAATTAATGTAGTACAAGCCTAGTGGTGTGTGTGCCGCCGGACTGCCAAGTCATAGGTCTCGAGTTCGAACCCAAGGCACGCACCTCTGATTTTTCGGATTCATGTGCGTATTGTATAATTATTACTTGCTTATAATCGGTGAAGGGAAACATCGTGAGGAAACCGGCATGCTTGAGAGATATTTCTCAACAGCATGTGATGCTAAGTCAGAGGCCCATGGGCAGCATTAAAACTCTGACACCAGGTTAGTCACTAACCACATGAAGAAGTGCAGACTACTGCTATGGCTATTTCTTAAAACAGACCCCGAGCAACACTAATGGGTGACCCCCTTAAAGTGTGTTACATATTACTTTGTTATGCACACAATGTAGAATAGAATATACTCTATTTACTGTGTGCGCATAACAAGGTAATTTGTTTCTGCATAAGCAGTAAGGTACACAAATCGGTGCACAAAGAATGTTATACAATCCAATATTGCTACTCCCATTATTTAAATGTTCTTGGACCATTACAAATTGTACATAGAACCACAACATAGATTTGTTTTGAATGAGTCATCTAAAATGTTGATAAAAGACAGCGAGCGGCTATGGTCTTTATTTATATATGGCAAAGGTTTTATATTGTCTAGTAAATAATATTTAGAATTTAAGCACACACAAATACTAATGGTTTTATTTTACAATTGACACGATAATCAAATATTAATCAAAGAAATAAAATGTGTCTTTCTACATAATGAATTCCAATTCCTAACTTTTTTGGGATATCATTAAAAGATCTAGGTATTAATGACTACCAAATATTTGTACCCCTATACAATGCACAATTTCAAGAATCTTTATACTGCGAAGTAGCAATGATGTTTCATACAAAGACCATTAATTACAATTGAAGTAATCAATTGACTACAATTATTATTCATAGCTCACTAGACACAGTTCAATTCTTTGCTATAATAGTGAATATATCAACAATCTTTAAGAAATTGAAGATAGAAATTCTAGACATTTCTTATTTAATTCCATCAATCCATTGAAGATTACTTCACATTATAACATAAGTAGGCAGCAACAATTTGCAATAAAACGAGGAATGTGCAAGTACAGATATTTATAATTAACTGGCATCCCAGTTTTGGCACTACTAACCTACTTTCATGTAGATATAATTTAATATTTACTCTTCACAAATAGAATTTAAACAAAGTTATAGACTTATAATATGCTAAAAAGTAGCATAGATAATATAGATATTCAGGTTTGTTAGAAAGGTAAAGGCCTTCTTTTAAGCTCAGCTTGGGAGGCAAGTACTGTACCCACAGATTTAGGATCAATAGTAAACTCAAGACAGCAATAACATTATATTAAGTTACTAAGTCTACTGTAATTTGATCTGCAGCAGATGGCATTAATTATGGAACACAGCTGCTACAAAATACTAGTGACTTTTTTTTTCAAATTATAAAAGCTGCAAATACTAATTAGTGAAACCTGTACATCATAAAATCTCTTTTGGAATTATTGTTTTTTTTTTTTATTTGAGTATGGGTCTGACCTCGATCAAGATTGAGCAGTGTTATTATTATTGCAATATTTCCAATAACATTTTGTGTCACAGTCAAGGTCAATAATTGAATTGACTGGTGATAAAATAATTTACCTGTTGATTGTATGACTGTAGTCTAAATTAACTGAGATAATTCACTTAATAGACACACTGATTGGAGAATGACTCAATGCATACACTGCCACTATTTTAAGTCAGGTGCTATTCCAAGCTCAGTGCCTTCAACACACATACCTGTCGCCAAAATCCCTACTGAGTGCCTTTAACATGTTATAAACAGATATTTGTACTGACGTCACTGGCTTAGAATGGATCACAATGTATTGAGCACTTATGTCAGGGCACTGTGAGATAGGACAGAAAACACACAGCTATGTTCATGGCTGTGTGGGTTAAGGATCAAAACAGAGTAAGTAATATAAGAAGTGTTTGCATGCAAGCATTTACCATGGTAGCCTCACTTTTAAAATACACTTGCAAAGGTATTGAGTGAAAGCATGTAATATTTGTTTGCCTAACTTATATACTGAACAACTGCATTAACACTGCATATTTACTGGTCCTTAAATCATTAATAATCAGGCATATTCTAATAAATTTAAGAAAACTTACTGTGTTCTACAAAGTAATACATGTCTGCTCTGTAGTCACCCACATTATAAACAAGTGAGGCACAGACACAGTCATTGATTATGTGTGGGTGGTAAAGATTTTCAAGTTATTTTAGATAGACGTCTGTGGGTTGATTGGGTGGCCCACCCACCTACATCCTCTCAGGTGTACAACATAACAATTATATTAATTTCCCCTAATATCACCATACATCTGACAACATTCAGATAATACAGTTACATTCCCACAGTAACATGGTTAATTACATTATTTTAGATCTAAAATCACGCAAGAAATATTAAAAGTGAAAGCTAAAAAGATTACGACGCTAATCGCAGCATCGCAATAACGAGAACCGAATGCGAAGCCGACCGGTACGCTGTTCCACCTACGGAGAAAACACTTTGCAACGTCACAACGATACCATCTTTACCTTGGTTCCCTTGCCCTTTCATCCGCTACGATCGCCGCAATCATGAAACAAGAAACAAAACACCAATATTAGCTATACAACAATACGTTTATCCTCGTAATTATTGAACAGAGATAGAGTAAATGCGAAATACCTGATCTGACACGCCTGCTGACATTGGCCGCGATTTTGAGAATATAGAGCACCTATAGAAGTCTTTAGACACGACAATATCAAAATAAATCACATCAGTTTCACTACACAAGGTCCGAAGTGTCCGAGATTCACTTAATTATTTCTAAATGTCCGTGTTGTATAAAAATCCGCTGAAGTCCAAAACGGATGGACGTTTGTTAATGGCGACCAAAGCAGTGTTGCCAATATTTTTTTCGGAAATAATCGGTTAGTATTATTGTACCGTAACCTAAACATGACGCTTACTGAAGTTATTCGGTTCCACCACAGAGTTTGGTTTTCAATAAAATCAACTTCGTATTATTCATTTCATGTTTATTTTGGCGTATTTTCATTTTAAAGAAAAAATATTCTGGGCTTCCCCGAAAATAACGTTTTACCTTTCTTTTGTAATGATGATTCATTCATCAGCTGACATACAAAAATCGTAAACCATATTTTACGACATGTCTTTTTGTTATATATACACACATCAAAAGTGTCTAGGGATCAACATATATTTTTGCAATAACTTTTCTCTTGACGTGGTCTGTCATTAATCGTGAACTGGGAAATACAAAATGTGATAATAGTATTTCTCAACTAGAATTAGATGAGCGAATACTGACTAATCCCTCTGACATAGCAAATGCTTTTAATAATTATTTTATTGATTCAACTAGCACCGTGACATTTGATAATTTAAATGATAATGACAAACCTAAAAAAACCATGTCAATTCCTAATTCCATGTTTCTCAGCCCCATGACTGAAGACGAAATCAAAAAAGAAATAATAGCTTTAAATAACACGAATTCAGAAGGTTACGATGGAATTAGTACAAAGGTAATTAAAGCTTGTAGTATAGAATTAATTCCTATTTTGACTTATTTAATTAATCTTTCATTTTCATCCCGAACTTTCCCTGATGCGTTAAAATTATCAGTCGTTAAACCTCTTTACAAAAAAAACGATAAAAATGACGTTAAAAACTATCGTCCGATAACCCTTATACCCATAATATCGAAATTGTTTGAAAAATGTATGCAAAAGAGACTTTCTGACTACTGCACCAAATACAATATTATAACAAAAGAGCAGTATGGATTTCAAAAGCACAAGTCAACAACACTAGCGATTGCTCATCTATTGGGCCATATTCATAGTTTTCTAAATAAAAATTATCTAACGACAGGATTGTTCTTCGACCTGTCACAAGCTTTTGACTTTGTGGCACATGACATCTTGCTGAAAAAATTAGAAAAAAGCGGAATAAGAGGTTTAGCACTGCAGTGGATCGCGTCGTATTTAAGCAACCGAAAACAATACGTTGTTATCAATAAGGTAAATGATAATTTATTGACTTCGTTTACATCTGACAATAGAGTTAATAATTGCGGCGTCCCTCAAGGGAGTGTATTAGGACCTTTATTGTTTCTAATATACATAAACGACTTGCCGTTAGTGACTAATCATAAATGTGTATTATTTGCAGATGACATTTCAATTATTGTGACATCTGACAAAAAGTGTAAAACTAAATCTGATCATGAGATGGACATTAACAACACTATTGACGACATTATAAAATGGTTACAGACAAATAAATTGAAAATCAATTTGGATAAGTCAAATTTTATACAGTTTAATAAATCAAAACATTCGAAATACAATTTCAAGCTTCATATTGACAGGCTAAAAGAAGTTCCACAAACTAAATTCTTAGGAGTACTCATAGATCAAGATCTGAATTGGAAAGTACATCTGGATAGTTTGTGCAGTAGGATCAATAAGTTTGTTTTTGCTCTCAGACAAATAAAGAACATAACCAACAAAAAAACAGCAATTACAGCATATCACGCCTATATAGAATCCATCTTACGATACGGGCTTGTCCTTTGGGGTAACAGCACAGATAATCACCGAGCATTTATTGCGCAAAAGAAATGCATCAGAGCCATTTGTGGTATCCGTCCTGATGAGTCATGTAAACCATTCTTTAAAAAGCTAGGTATATTACCACTTCCGTCACTGTACATTTTTGAGGTTTGTAATTATGTGTATAATAATAAGGGATTGTTCAAAAAAGCCTATCAATTGAACTCTCGAAATAGAGATCCATGCAGACTAGTTTTGCAGGATACTCCCAAGTCAGCCAAGTATGCGAAAAGTTTTCTAGTCATGTGTATAAGTACGCATTTACAACAAACTTCCCAAAGAAATAAAATTGTTATTAAATACTAACTCATTTAAAAACAGATTATTGAAATGGTTGAAGGAACACATGTTTTATGAAATTAGAGATTTTCTTAGTTTTAAACAATAAATTTCAAGTCTAATAATTGTCATTGTATCCGCAATGCTGAGAAATGCTGTTAAAACTATTATTATGCTTTTGATTATTATTATTATTGTATTTCTAATAATTTTATTGACTTTTTATCTCTGACATTGAACTTTGGAATTCACTTATAATAATTAATTTGCATGCAATTGATACATATCCTGTATAGCTAAACATGCGGACTTAACATTAATATCTGACTGTAACAACTTTATACCATGTTTAAGGCAAATAAAGACTTATCTTATCTTATCTTATCTTGATTGATATTAATTTAAATTTTCTTTAAGGATTCATCAAATAAAGTGTTTTCGTTTGTCACAGTAACGATAAACCAAGTCACCTTTGCATTAATAAAGAAATTTGCCATTTTCCTAATAAAGGGATTTTTGACATTTGAACCACTAACATTAAAGTTCGAAAAAAAGACTGAAATAACAGTTTTCTTTAAAATTTTATTGGGTAACTTAAACAATTAATAATCCGTGTTTCTACCGCGAACACTAACAACACAAGAACATCGGTTTGGCATACTCAAAATGAGTTCATCCAAATCACGCTGTGGAATGGCCGCCCATGTTCGTTGCAACAACAAAAAAAGGACTTCTTGCAACTGGATACCCTCCATATTCGGCAGAGCTCTTCTCTGTAGCATATCCCATGCATGCTCAATCGGGTTCAAGTCTGGCGACTGAGCAGGCCAGGGCAGGACATTGATGTTAGCTGCGGCGAGAGTCTGTCTTACAACTCTTGCGGTGTGCGGTCGTGCATTATCATGCATTAACTGAAATAAGGGACCGATTTGCACTTGTAGAGGAACGATGACGTCAGATACAATCGTCTCAGCATAAATTTGAGCGTTGAGGTTGCCTCTGATCCAAATCAACTCAGTTCTTCCGCCGATCCAAATACCCGCCCATACCATGATGGTTCCACCACTATAAGGATGGACTTCCTGGCAGGATTTTAATCGCTGTTGGCGTCCAGGGGTTCTCCAGTGTCGTATACGTCTTGTATCCGGTCTCATACCAAAACGAGACTCATCAGAAAAGCACACGAAACGCCATTGTTCTTCTGCCCAATTTCTGTGTTCAAGAGCCCATTGATATCGAATCCTACGATTGTGCATTGCTATAGGTGGTACCCGTAGCGGTCTTCGGGAATGAAGGTTCACTTCATGCAAGCGGTTTCTGACTGTTTGGTCGCTAATTAAGTTCCCTGAAGAGTGATGAAGCCTCACGGCTAACATCATGGCGGTTATTGTTGGAGCTCTTCGAGTTAAGATTTGAATGTATCGGTCTTGTCTCCGTGTGGTGCAGCGATACCGTCCTTCATGGCGCTCAGCCACGGTACCAGTGCTTCGGTAACGTGTCCAAAGTCGACTGATAACACCTTTTTTTGTTGTTGCAACGAACATGGGCGGCCATTCCACAGCGTGATTTGGATGAACTCATTTTGACTATGCCAAACCGATGTTCTTGTGTTGTTAGTGTTCGCGGTAGAAACACGGATTATTAATTGTTTAAGTTACCCAATAAAATTTTAAAGAAAACTGTTATTTCAGTCTTTTTTTCGAACTTTAATGTTAGTGGTTCAAATGTCAAAAATCCCTTTATTAGGAAAATGGCAAATTTCTTTATTAATGCAAAGGTGACTTGGTTTATCGTTACTGTGACAAACGAAAACACTTTATTTGATGAATCCTTAAAGAAAATTTAAATTAATATCAATCAAGAGAAAAGTTATTGCAAAAATATATGTTGATCCCTAGACACTTTTGATGTGTGTATAATTGCCGTTTTAAACGTATTAAGTACTTCTAATTGACATAGAACCTTTATGGTCCGAGATTTATGAGTGAAACTTTTTTCACATAGTGTACGAAGTTCTTCATTTTAAAAATTGCAACATTCGATTATAGACTTTCATAATTTCCTAATTGGTTTTTTTATTCAGCAGTCAGCCTAGCCTACACAAGAAAGATGAGTATTACCAGGACGCAATTTCGAGTTACAGTACAATAGGTACGAGTTCCGACGCGGAACTAGCGCGGCAGAAACAGCTCGCAATATCAATATTGTGTTTGGAAAGGGGACTACTAATAAACGCACCGTGCGATTTTGGTTTAAACAATTTCGTGATAGCAAACGAGGGTAAATAACAAATAATTGAAAGAGGTGGTGGGAGCCGATCCGAGCCAAACTACCCAGGAATACCATGCCGCTAAGCATGGTTTACCTTACCAACAAGCCCACACGGGTGAATAACAATTAGTTGAGAGAGAACAATTTTGACTCATTTGCGTCAAATCAATAAAGTAAAAAATGAGAAATGGGTGTCTCATGATTTGACTGATCTGCAGAAAGAAACGCGTGTTGAAATTTGTGTTTCCTTGTTGAATCGATACAGAAATGAAGGAATATTGAATCGAATTGTGACATGTGATGAAAAGTGGATTCTTTACGATAACCGTAAGCGAAAAATGCAATGGCTGACCCCAAGTCAAACGCCGCAAGTGTCCTAGAGCAAAGCTTACCAATAAAAAGGTAGGTAATGGTAACTGTTTGGTGGTCTCAGCATGCTGTTATTCACTATAGCTTTCTCCGATCTGGTCCAGCAATAACGGCAGATATCTACTGTTGCCGAACTCCGTACAATGATAGCTAAACTAGCAGTGAAACAGCCCCGACTCATGAATCGATCTTCACCATTATTGCTCCATGATAACGCGAGACCTCATACAGCACGAGAAACCGTTTTAACTCTACAGGAACGGCAATTAGAAACCATTCGTCACCCTCCGTATTCGCACGACCTTGGTCCAACGAACTACTTTTTTCGTGATTTGGACAATATCCTACGTGATAAAAAGTTTTCTTCTCAGAAGGCAGTCAGTATAAAATGCTTGCACACAGTTTGTGGAATCTAGATCACGAGAGTTCTATCGCAATTCGCAAAGGCGTAGATGAGCTTCCTATTAATACGATGGCAGCAATGTATTAGGCTGATTTTAGTCTCACGCTCACCGTCAGCGCTCATAGCTCAGCGCGTAGTTTGTCAGCGCTGAGGCTCAGCGTGGCTCGTTTTAGTATCGTACTGACCGCCATACTGTACAGACGACGACCAAAATGCGGAGTGTGTTAATTATTGCTGCTTTGTACTATCTATCCCAAAAAAATAAAAACCGGCGACGACGAAGACTCCATGTTCATCCATTGATTGAGCAGAGAGCCGTTGCAGGAGAATTTGTCTTGTTATATGGCACTTTGAGGGCTGACGAAAGTAAATTCTTTAATTACTTTCGAATGTCAACTAGAACTTTTGACGAATTACTGGCAAAGATACAGGATAAACTGGTCCATTGCAGCTTACGAATCGTGCCTATACCACCGATTGAACGACTAATGGTGACTTTAAGGTAAGAAAAAAATATATTTACTCATTTTATCATTATATTTATTCATGGTAAATTGTAGGTAACAAAACAACATATTTATTATTATAATGTTTCATATTATAGGAAAGACAAAAAAAAACAAATTACATATTATTAGTAATTAAACATAATATAATTATTCATCAGTACGTCTAGCTGTTTGATAACCAGAGTTACCTGGATTTGCATCATTGGTTTCGTACCCTGAGTAACCTGGAGTCTGATAATTGTATGATGATGCATACGTGTCGAATGTAGATCTTGCGTCATTAGAGTAAGAGCTATTTGAGCTATTTGGTCTGTTCCAATTTCGAATATTCGTGGCTTCGCGCAGCACTCCAGCTTTTGTCCTACATCAAAACTTTTTAAGATTGGACCTAAAGAAGCGAAAAAAGCCAGGTCGTCTGCGGCAAGATCTGGTGTTTGATTACTTAATAAAGTTAATAATTCTTTTTCAAAAGGAGAACTTTCTGGATTTGTTTTCGGGGCCCTTCTTTTTCTCTTTTCCAGCCAAGGTTTTTGTGATGATGGTGAATCAACACCACGGTCATTCTGCTCACCCTGCTGAGTGTTTGAAAAAACTTGCTGCGTGAATATATCTTGAGAGTGTTCTGAAGATACCATACTATCCAATGTGTTATCTATATTTGCTAAGGGTGAGGGAAGGGAAGGGGAGGGTATGGTTTCATTGAGTGATTCATCAACTTCATTCTCAACTGTTGGAGCTAGGAAGCTTAATTCGTCATAATAAATGTACTTTTTGTATTTTGGTGCAGCACTTCCAGAAGGCGTTTTTTTCATTGCGTTCTTTGTTCTAAAAAACGCATCACGGGCTGTTTTCCATCTTTGTTGGACTAGTTTGCCTGAAATAATAAAACCTTTTTATTTTCAGATTTCTTGCTACGGGTCGAACATATACGGATTTGCAGTATTCATTTAGGATGGGAATCGCAACAATCAGTAAGATCGTGGACGAAGTGTGTAAAGTAACATGGAACACGCTACACAATGAATGCATACCATCAAATACACCTGATATGTGGCTAAATATTGCTAACGGTTTTCTACAAAAGACCAACTTTCCAAATTGTATTGGAGCTATTGATGGCAAGCACATCCGAATCGTAAATCCAACCGGTGGTGGATCAATATTCTACAACTATAAAAATTTTTACTCCATTGTTCTGCTGGCTATGTGCGATGCAGATTATTGTTTTACATATGTAAACATTGGAACATATGGGAAAAGCTCGGACTCGACTATATTTCAAAACAGTACACTCTACAGGAGCCTTGAACAAAACACTTTAAATATTCCTAGACCGAAGCCATTGCCTGGAACAAATACTCCAGTTGAACATGTAATTGTGGGTGATGGTGCTTTTGGCATATCCAATAAAATTCTAAAGCCATATGCACGATCCAATATGACCCACAAGAAAAAAATATTTAATTATAGACTGAGCCGTAGTAGACGATACATAGAATCTACATTTGGTATAATGTCAAACAAGTTCAGAGTGTTTCATACACCTATTAATGTGAGTTTTGATGTTACAAAGAATATAGTTAAAGCATGCTGCGTATTGCATAACTTTATAAGACTTCGCGATGGTTATCGTATAGAAGACACACTTACAATTGAGGGTATGGTAGACCTGCCAGCTGTACCTACAAACAGGTCTGGACACGCTCTGCGAGAACATTTTGCTGAGTACTTTGTTAGCCCTATTGGAAGCGTGCCCTGGCAAGATTCGTGTATATTTTAACTTGAAAAGGCTTTATCCTGTAGTAGTGTAGGTATTTAGATAATAAAATAAGAAAGTAAACAAACCAAGTTGTTGTTTTTCTTCTCCTGAAATATTTTCGAACAATGTGTCCGCAATATCCTCCCAGGCTTTGTTTCTTGCATCTTTATTTTTGTAGAGTGGATCGGATGCATCCCACAATTTCTTCCTCAGGCGTACCTCATCGATAACTCGACTTGTATCCACTTCGCGATTCGCCATGACTGTACGCGCTGACGACGTCCGCTCCGCTCGATGCTAGAACGCTCACTGAAAGCAGAGGCGCTCGGGCGATCGTCAGCGCCGACAGCTACGCGGGGCCGACGCGCGACGCGTACGGCCGCGTAGCTATCAGCGCTGACCACTGTGCGCGCTGATAGGTACGCATCATTTAAAAACGCTTCCTAGAAGTCCATATATCTCGGCCATCAGCGCTGACGGTGCGCGTGCCGTCGGCGTAAAACTAAAACCAGCCTAAATAATAATGGTAATTGTTTTGATTAAATGAATGTTGAATTAAAAAAAAAACGAATTTCAATATTTCAGTACAAATCGGCAATTTCATACTCTAACCCATAATACCCATCTTAAATTTAAAGAAATTATGTGTATTATTCAAACTCAAAGTATTTATTTCAAATAAACCAATTACAGGCACTTTTGAATTGTCAAGGTGTCGGTCAGTCAGAGAGATGAAGCTAGTTGCCCATTCCAAAGCAGTAGGTACCTATGGAGAAGAACGGGCAAGAAACTCCATGGACACTCTTTTAACCCTTACATGCATGATTTTATTTTTTTTGTGGAAAAAATGTTATAAGGTATGTTATTATGTAAAGAGGTCGGGAAAAGTAATAAAAAATATCATAGTCAAACTTATTGATATATTATAATAAAAAAACACTATGTTGCCATTTGGCAACAATATGCATCTACCTTAACTATACTTATTTATGACTAGCTGTTCCCGCACGGTTTCACCCGCTGCTCTGCTCCTATTGGTCGTAGCGTGATGTTACATAGCCTATAGCCTTCCTCGATAAATGGTCTATTCCACACAAAAATAATTTTTCAATTCGAACCAGTAGTTATTGAGATTAGCGCGTTCAAACAAACAAACAAACTCTTCAGCTTTATAATATTAGTATAGATGAATGGAATGCAGCAAAGCAATTTCTATCATAAGTATGGCAAAGAGCAACCTTGCATTTGGTGCATTCTGTGCGTGAGTAGCCTTTGCATCCTGGTAGTTTGCATCTATTTTTGTTAGCACATCTTTGTTCATTATGGCTAATTCCATCATTCCTAACATCTTTAGGTGGGACAGCTTTCATAGGTTCACGATGTTTCTTTGCTTCAAGTTCTTTGTCGATACTACTTGAGGAGGGTCGTCCTCTTTTGTTTTCAGCACTTTATAATTACATAACGTCTCTGCCAACTCGGATGTGTAAATGTCTACGCCTTCATAGTCGGCAACTTGCTCTTCATACGACCCTCGAGGTACAGAGTCTTTCATGTAATCTTTTTGTGTTGGCAATTTACAGTTTTTACCGAGACGATTTCTTTGGATCGTACCAAGAGCATATATGCCCTGACTGTCAAGGTACTGAAGCAAGGGAATCGAGGTGTAAAAATTGTCGAAGTAAATAATGTGGTTTGCACTTCGTGGGACATGGCGGCACAATCGAATGACCGTGTTTCCTACAGCGCCAAGATCTGGTTCGCCTGGCAGGTTGTCAAGGTCGTGCTTACCAGAATAAATTTCAAAGTTATATGCATATCCTGACAGAGAGCATAGTACGAACAGCTTGAACCCTCACTTATGCGGTTTATTCGGGAGGTACTGCTTCATGAAATGTGCTACTTTCGTAGCACACATTTGCTCATCAAGTGACAACCTCTGCTCATATGGGGCAACTCTTGTAAATGTTTTATAGAGATGTTCAACTAGAGGTCTTATTTTGTATAGACGATCGTGTTGCGGGTGACCAACAGGTTTGTGTTCTGCATTGTCATTGAAATGAATGACTGAGCGTATTTTCTCAAATCTGTTCAAATTCATTGTCTGCATTATATTAGGAAAACCATACTTTGACCAGTAAGACCTGACGCTGGGATAGTGATACACAGACATGAATATAATAATGCCAAGAAACTGGCGGATTTCTAACACATTTACAGGAGGACAGTTGCTAATTGTCTTTTGGGTAATATATAAATTCGTCTCATTCACTATTTTGGTAAGTATATCCTCATTTATAATTTGGGAAAAGAATTCAAATGGCGTCTCTAGTTGTGCCACGTCTGAGGGAAGATCTGATTTACCTAAAAAAGTAATACGCTCGTCATTCCAATCCAGATGACGTTTTTTCCATATGAGATGCCTACTTCGTGTTCTCCAAGCAGCAACACCGAGAATACCAGCAACCGGTTGACTAGACGAAGGTCCTGGTACAGGTTCTGATGAAGTCCCTTCATGATGCTCTTCGGTAACTAGAGGATACATCTGAGATATTTTCATCTTCATGGTCGTCGACATCATCATTCTCCAGCTCATGCAATAATTCCCTTTGGCTCATATAGTAATCGATGTCATTGTCATCGCCTATATCACTGCCGTCTTCAGAAACATAGCCGTCTTCTAAGGCTGACAGCATTTCCTCAATATCTTTGTCCCGCATTTTGCCAAGCAAGCTGGAAAATAATGCAAAATTACCCAAAACCCCTCCACCACCAAAATACTCAAAACCGGATGAAATCATAAGCGCTAAACGCATAATGTAACCTTTTGGCAACATAGCAATTTAGCAGGATATCGCATCATTCCAAGTAAATACTAAATAGTATAAGTATACTATTATACTATAAGTATAATAGTATATACTACTATACTGATCAGCAAATAAACCGAGCCACCCGCTACCTAGGAACTCTGATTCGATTTTCTCAAAAAGTATAAAACTTACAACTATCAAAGTTATAACGACAAAAAGTGCGTTTCATGGTGATTAAAATGACTACAAATTAATTCGAAAGTACCCTCAACTCACATTGTAATCAAGCAACAAACACAATGCTAACGATTTGCTCTGTTTTCACCAGAGTTTGAAATTAGCGTTCTTTTTCTCTACAATGAGGGTAGTCGGATATTTCTTATCATTTCTTTAGTTTTTGTCCATCGTTTGCTCAGACGCGTGTGTTTTTGCTACTTTTTTCGATTAATAATGGATACAACACCTCAGGAAGCAGCTCAAGCTGTAGCATTACTTCAAGCAGGCATTGCGCAACGTGAAGTTGCTCGAAGGCTTCGAATCAGCAGATCTTCGGTGCAACGAGTTTACAGACGATACCTAGAGACTGGAGCATTCGATCGCCGTCCAGGTACGGGCAGACCTAGGGCTACATCAGCAGCAGATGATTGTTATATCCACCTTACTGTTCTGCGAAATCGCCACCTCAACGCAGTTCAAGTCCAACAAAGTCTGCGTGACGAACGCCAAGTGGTCATAAGTTCAGATACCGTCAGAAGGAGACTTGCTGAACGGAACCTGACCCCAAAAAGAGCTGCAACAGGCCCAGCATTAACGGTAGCACACCGTCGAGCACGACTTGAATTTGCTCGAGAGCATAGGGATTGGACATTAGAGCAGTGGAGTAATGTACTCTTCACTGATGAGACCAGGGTGAGTCTACATGGAAGTGATCGACGTCAGAGAGTATATCGTCGCTCTGGAGAACGTTATTCTCAGTGTTGCATCGAGGAAACTGTTGCTTATGGAGGAGGATCTGTAATGGTCTGGGGCGGCATCTCGTTAACAGCACATACAGCGTTAGTTTTCATCGAACCGACGGGCCGTACACGTGGACTGACTTCTCATCGCTACATTACTGAAATCCTCGCAGACCATGTGGTACCTTACGCAGGATATATCGGGCAGGATATGCAATTGATGCATGATAATGCACGGCCTCATGTTGCTCATGTGGTGACCCAGTATCTACGCGACGTCAGCATTCGTACGATGGACTGGCCAGCTCGAAGCCCGGACTTGAATCCGATAGAACACTTATGGGATGAGCTGAAACGTCGGGTTCCACCCCGGGTACCTGCTCCAACAAGGCTTCCAGAGCTGCGAATCGCAATTGAAGAGGAGTGGAATACAATTCCTCAAGATTTTCAGTCAGGCTCGTAAGGTCGATGAATACAAGGATGCTGGCAGTTATCCGAGCAAGGGGAGGGAATACGGAATAATGATCAAAAACTTTTTTTGATTTTATCTTTGTTTTTGGCTTTAATTTTTTTTTTCACTTTATCATTACTAACGATTGTCACGACTGGAAAACGACTCTTCTTTGTAAAATCCTTAATAAACACTGAAATATTGAATAAACCCAATGAGTTTCCTTTCATTTTAATCACCATGAAACGCACTTTCTGTAGGTACAACTTTGATAATTGTAGGTTTTTTAGTTTTTGAGACAATCGAATTAGAGTGCCTAGGTAGCGGGTGGCTCGGTTTATTTGCTGTCCAGTGTAGTTTTAGTTTTCTTCCACTACGGTAAAGAATTCCTTATACAAAATATTAAATTTTTCAACCTGATCACTTATCTTACAATTTAATGCGATATTAAATTTATTTAAATTATCAGATGTTATAGGTCTGGATTGTATTAGGATTTTTTGTATTGTTGTGTTGGACTCAAAAGTTACAGTTTGACCACTGTGATCAGAAGGGAGATAATTAACTATGGCTTTATCTAAATAGTTGCAGCAACAGAAAACATTATCAATGCATGTAGCAGTAGACATAGTTATTCGGGTTGGTTCTAAAAACACATTTGACAAATTAAATGATTTAAACAAATTTAAATCTAGGTACTTGAATTGGAATTATTTTCTAAAATAAAGTCACCACAGATAACTACTGATTTATTACCAGTAGCAAGTTTTGCCAAAACATCTTCCATGACTGCCTCAAATATTGAGTAGTTTTGATAATTAGGGGGTCTGTAAACGCACACTATAACATGCTTATCCAGCCAGCTCAACACAAGACAGCTCAATGCTATGCTCAACCGAAAGTTCAACTATGTCCTCACGAGTTTTTGATTTAATACAACTTTTAATTAGGATTAGTGAACCACCACGCAGCATTGATTTACGGTTAAAGCTACTGGCCAAATTATAATTTTCATAAATAATCAACATTTCATAATCTTTTAACCAGTGCTCAGTAAAACAAATAATGTCATAAGTACTTACATTGTTTTTTCTAAAAACAAATCAATCTCTAATTGTTTGGAAGAAAAACCTTGAATATTTTGATGAAATAATGTCAAGGATTTCTGCTTAGCCCCTTTTTTACAGTTATTTTTGGAGCTAGAAGATACCTTTTTGATATTAAGCGAAACTATACTGTTAGTGGTATCTCCTGTTGTCTTACAAACTACACACATCAAAAGTGTCTAGGGATCAAGCATTTTTATGCGGATTTCTTGAGATTGAGATGTGGCTTTGTAATAAATTTATGATTTTATAAATTTATATGGATCCTTTTTGGTGCATTTCATAATTTGAAACAGGAACTGTCAATCAAATTCGAGTAAAAGATGAAAATCAGCTGTCAATATTTTCCCTATAAAAACATACAACGCATTGAAGACATTATTAGTGCTACTGTTTCCCTACTACTGATTAAAACCAACGTTATTATGGAGCGGCGACGTCATTTAAGCAGGGAAGAAATGCTCAGAGCCGTGGGAATGATAGAAGCTGGTTCCCGGCAACGTACTGTGGCTTTAGCTCTGAATACAAGTCAGAGTGTTATCAGTCGACTTTGGACACGTTACCGAAGCACTGGTACCGTGGCTGAGCGCCATGAAGGACGGTATCGCTGCACCACACGGAGACAAGACCGATACATTCAAATCTTAACTCGAAGAGCTCCAACAATAACCGCCATGATGTTAGCCGTGAGGCTTCATCACTCTTCAGGGAACTTAATTAGCGACCAAACAGTCAGAAACCGCTTGCATGAAGTGAACCTTCATTCCCGAAGACCGCTACGGGTACCACCTATAGCAATGCACAATCGTAGGATTCGATATCAATGGGCTCTTGAACACAGAAATTGGGCAGAAGAACAATGGCGTTTCGTGTGCTTTTCTGATGAGTCTCGTTTTGGTATGAGACCGGATACAAGACGTATACGACACTGGAGAACCCCTGGACGCCAACAGCGATTAAAATCCTGCCACGAAGTCCATCCTTATAGTGGTGGAACCATCATGGTATGGGCGGGTATTTGGATCGGCGGAAGAACTGAGTTGATTTGGATCAGAGGCAACCTCAACGCTCAAATTTATGCTGAGACGATTGTATCTGACGTCATCGTTCCTCTACAAGTGCAAATCGGTCCCTTATTTCAGTTAATGCATGATAATGCACGACCGCACACCGCAAGAGTTGTCAGACAGACTCTCGCCGCAGCTAACATCAATGTCCTGCCCTGGCCTGCTCAGTCGCCAGACTTGAACCCGATTGAGCATGCATGGGATATGCTACAGAGAAGAGCTCTGCCGAATATGGAGGGTATCCAGTTGCAAGAAGACCTTTTTTTGTTGTTGCAACGAACATGGGCGGCCATTCCACAGCGTGATTTGGATGAACTCATTTTGAGTATGCCAAACCGATGTTCTTGTGTTGTTAGTGTTCGCGGTAGAAACACGGATTATTAATTGTTTAAGTTACCCAATAAAATTTTAAAGAAAACTGTTAATTCAGTCTTTTTTTCGAACTTTAATGTTAGTGGTTCAAATGTCAAAAATCCCTTTATTAGGAAAATGGCAAATTTCTTTATTAATGCAAAGGTGACTTGGTTTATCGTTACTGTGACAAACGAAAACACTTTATTTGATGAATCCTTAAAGAAAATTTAAATTAATATCAATCAAGAGAAAAGTTATTGCAAAAATATATGTTGATCCCTAGACACTTTTGATGTGTGTAGTTTTCTATGAATCTGAGCTAACACATTAGTACCTACTATTACTATTTGTGGTGCTAATTAAATATGACTTCGACATACTAATTATGTCTGGGTTAATATTTAAAGCTAGCCTACCTAGCTATTTGACGTCTAAAACAAATGGGCAGATACACAGTATCCCTAGTCTACCTTAATTTCTCAACAAAATTTTGGTGTCAATAAATTTATACTTGTCACTAAGGTGACTTACTAAGAAGTGCATGTAATTATTTAACATGTGAATTTTGTTGTTCTGCCTGTTTGACAAGTGCTCAAAGTAGGGAAAAGCACACAGAATAATTTTCTTACAATTTAATTTCAATAGTTCAGTGACATTAGCAGCAATATCATATGTTTTAACATTAAAACTATTAAGTAGGTACCTATAAGGACTGTTATAATGGCATTAGGATCATATCCATTACTAGTTATTGAAGACATAATTTTTTTGTATGAAGTCTGAAGCATACAAAAGTTTTGAGAAGAAAAACACAGGTTGTTGCTAAGTAATTTACCTAACCCTTTTCCAAAACTATCAGAAAACATAATAGAGCAACTACACTCTGTACGACTACAAGGGAGAGAGTTAGCTTCTGTCTGAACAACTTGTACTGAATGTTGTTCAATAACGGGTGAATCCAGATTAATAACAGAGGACGGGGATGGATCTTCCGTTGCCTCAGGCTGGAGAGCCACAAGGTTGGGTACCCTTTGACAGGTACATTGAGTGGTGCTGAGAGTCAGTGAGTCCACTCTGTCTGCCTCATCGTTGCACATTTCCACTAACTCATTTGCAGCAAGGATGTGTTCCTTTATTTGGTTTTGAGAGCTCACATACTTAATATAAAGTGAGTGTAGTGACTCTTCAAGTACATCAATTTCAGACTGTAATTGATTTGTGTCAATTTGGTAAATATTTTTACTATCTTCTAATTTAATTTGATAGTTATTTAATTTATTTACTAGAAAAACACGCTCTTTCCTTAGTTTAATATTAATAGAACTGTGTTTTTGTTGTTTCTTAAATTTATTGCATCTATTAATAATATTCTATTAATTTTTGCATATTTTTTCTTTTTATTTTGACTTACTCTATAACTACTATTAGAGTCTTCAGTTAGGTCTATTGTTATCATGGAATGAGGGTGGCAGTTACTGTGGAATAATTCATTATATAAGGTAGTCGATTCCTTAGCTTGAGTACATTCTTTATGTTTCTGTAACTTAGTAATGTGTACATTCGCATGAACTAGTTCCTCTTCTAGGTCCCTAACCTTACACAAAGCCTCCTCATACAGGTTACTGCAGTTGTTGAAACCATCCGTGACCACCCGCAGTTTGTCCCGTTCATCAACAACATCCAGGTATTGTTGTTGTTTTATTTTTGCTTATCGCCGCAGTTCACTCTCAATTGGTGCACCATTCATAATTGCTGATAGGAATGAAAATCCAGTACTCTGTATAGTTATTATTACTCTTTGCCAGTACTACCATATCTTTCGCAATAATTTTAAAATGCTTTTCTAAGGATTGGTTCACATGAACCCCGAACCGATGATTTTAGACTGTTACATGACTGTCTGAAAATCGTGTTTATTATTATTACAACTTATTTTCAGTTTTTTTTTTTAATTTGAGGTCCAAGTAGAAAAAGTGGCGGATTGGCAGTTGTGTTCTCATTTACTTTTTGCAATTTTGCAGAAGTTTAGCAGGTTTTTTAATAACACCACCTGTCAGAATAACTGTACCTACTAGTGGAAGCAGCCAGCAGTTTTAAGAAATTTAAAAAATAGCTGATATTATATTATATACTTCAAAAAATATTTTATTTTATTTACATGTCAAGCATTGCATGCATTTTCATTATTATGATTTATTTCTTGGTAAAAAACGATGAAATTGTTTTGGTTCCACTCGCTGCCTTTTGTCTCGCTTTTTCTTTTGCTGTTAGGGGCTTTTCCTTTTTTACTACACTGAGGTCTTTGTCAGGGAAAACAAGAATATTATTTTTCGATTCATCATCTGATGTTTCACATTTAATTTTCTTTTTAGATTCATTATTCTCGACTTCAGACTTTCTTTTGTTTCCGATAGTTTCGATTGAGTCTGGCTCAAAATTAAATCGTTTTTCTAATGATTGTCTCATTTCATCTTGAAGATACTCCGACAACATGCCACAAGCATATTTCAAGTAGCGTTCTGGAAAAGATAACATTGAATAGAATCAACTAGTTGCGTGAAAATTAGAGCACAGGCCCGGTTGCGACTAACGAGTTGTAGGTACGAACCCTGACTGGCACAGTGTAAATTATTTCATCACCACTGCTCTCAAAACGGTAAAGAAATATAAAGTGAGGAAACCATGTTTTTAAACTAAAAATTCCAAAATATGTGACAACTGCCAAACTGTGCTGGGCTGGCATTGCGGATTACACCCTCTCCACTCTCCCTAACAGAGAGGAGGCTTGTGTCTCAGCAGTGGGAACTCTATAGGCTGATTATGGTGGGGTGAATTTCACCAATGAAACTGAATGCGTTCAGCGCATAAACCATGTTGAGGGAGTATGCATCAGCATATGAATTGCAGCCGTCGCAAGTACATATTTACAGATCTATTATCATTAAATTATGAAATAATTTATAAATACCTTCATGCATATCTTTCAATGAGCTTGACACAAATGTAGCAGAAACTGCTCCTGAAGTAACATGAATGTTTTTCTCTTTCAACACTTTAGCAAGTCTGCGGACTCGGGCTTCCAGCCAAGTCATAGTCTTCTCTTCATTATATTTATATGCCTTGATATCAACAGGACCCTAAAAAATAAAAAAGAATGCTGTTTTATTGTATAACTGGTTTAAAAAGAAAAACACTACAACTGCGGATTAGGCAAATCATGTAAGGTTCTCTTGGCGAAGTGTTATGATTTTTAAATACCTAGAAAAACAAATAAAAATATAAAAAAGAACCGTGTAGTTTATTTCTTTCAATAAAAACTTAGACGTTCGACAACCCTACTCCGCTGGCTGGTCGTGGGCGTGGCTTAGTGAACTCGGATTCGGGTGCTGTGGCATAGGGGTCCCGTTACGTAACCGTTGTGCCGATGGACTCAACAGATGGGTTGTTATAGATATGCGAGACACATTTTATGGCATGCCAATTGTTATGCAATAAATGTACTTGGCAGTGAAAGTGCCTTTCAACACAAGATTCAAAGAGTCAAAGTCAATAAAATCATTTTTACACATATTATTTTATATGAAATAGTTTTGGGGATGGACTTTATAGGTAAATCAATATTTCACCTTTAAATCTGCAACATTGTCCAAACTAGGCACAAAGTCGAGAATCTTATCATATCCCTTCTCAGAGAGCAAATCTTCTAATGGTATTGCTCTATCACTGCACTGTTCCTTTAGCTTTGGTAACACTGAAAAACAGTTGTTAAAAACATTAATTAAATTTTACACCATGCTTTGGACTGGGAAGCTAGTTTATAATACCTATGGCTATAATAAAGATAAAAATTTGATATTTTAATCAGCATTGATATCTAAACCATTCTGAAAACAAACTATATTATTTCAATGTTAAAAGCCATTTACAAGTTTCGTTCCGATTCACCCTTGCATTCGTATTTGACGAATGTTGTTAACATGTCAAAAAAAATGTGTTACCTAGAAATATGGGGTTAACTGGAGTAAACATTTGGATGCTTCCATCGGATTTAACAGTATCTCCAACAAACCACGAACGGCATGGTTCGTCAAATGTTCGAATTTCATAAATTTTGTTGTTTTTGTCATCTAGGCAATATTTTGAGGGTTCTCCGTGTGCCGGGTGTTGAAGAGTAACAATGGTGAAATTGCTGTTATCCAGCAACGAATCTGTAATGTCGACGAGTCACGATAAGTGTGGGGGTACAAATACATAACGCTGTTATCTGAAGAAAGAAAGAATCATAAGAATGTTTTAAACCTTTTACAAGTAGTAGCCATGACTTTTCAACACGCTTTGGCGGGGGGACAGAAGAAACAACTATGTTTGATTTTGTTTTGGATCTTGTCATTGTATTTGTGATCTAAAGTTGTTTCTTTGAGTCAAATTATCTATTATTAGCGTTTTGTTGTAGTTTCTAGTTTCGCGGTATTCACTCACATCACAATAAAAATCACATCAACAACATCAGCAATGCAATGTATTAATCATAGAGGAAAGTAATATATGTATTAATCATAATGTCATGTTGACATGACAATTGATTTGAAAGTTACCATGACAAAGCTAAAAAATAATAGAAAACCGAACTAAAAAATAGTAAATAAGAAAAAAAAAATTAAAGCGTGCGGTGCTTTCTACTTAGAGCATTTAAAAATGCTCTCAGGCTTTTTAATATAATATACACCACCATCATGCACCCCATCATGCTTTAAAAAAAATGCTATATTAATAGCGGTGACACAATTTATAACAAACTAGCTGTTGCCAGCGGCTTCGGCCGCGTTTATATAGAATTATCCCACGGGAACTGTACATTTTACCGGGCTAAAAAGTAGCTTAATAGTGTGGTCAATGTAATATGTCTTCGAATGTTATCTAGGACACTCGGTTTCCCCACCATATTATTCTTCACCGTTTTGAGAGTAGTGGTGATGAAATAATTTACACAATATGACATGTGTCTGCTTGGGTTCATAGCCACGACCAACACTTACGCACGTAACGGCCGGCACTACTGGGCCAATACTCTTGCGATTCTAGAACTAGAGTCAAATGCTGCTTTCCTTGCTAGGAGAGCAGCAGCTGCTGCCAGCTGCTGCTGGTTGTGGCACAAGGAAATGGCCGCAATTTTAATAGACTGAAATAATATCAGTTACGATTGCATAAATAACTTTATTCATCATGGTGTTTTCAAACAATACGATATTCAAACTTATTTTTATGGTAAAATATTATTTCCGACTACAGAACCCATCACTCTGCCTCTTAGAGCATTGCCTAGTCTGACTCGCCATAATTTTGTTTTTTCCCCTTTCTGGCATTAAAACCGTGTTTTATTTTCATTCCAATCATGTGACAGCAGTTGACTGCAGTTGGCATGGAGCTTTCAACTTTTTCGTGCTGTCATTTGGATGGTTTAGTTGTTTGACAATGACAAATTGACAATTGTTGACTTGACAGTTGACATTTGAAGATAAACCGCGCTTTTGCAAGAAGTTTGTACTAATTTTTTTTTTAACAGAAAACATGCAAGCTTTCCTTAAAAGTGGCAAATTATCCGCCTCGGACAAACCCTCGTCTTCGGGTGTAAAAACTTCTGGCAAGAAAAAGCCTCCAGCACCATGGGTTGAGAAATAGTAAGTGCTAACATGACACTAAAGTATCTCCATAACCTTAATCATTCGTATTATCAATAATAAACTGTGATTTCCACTAATTTCCAGCCGACCGAAGACTATAGACGATATTGTAGATCAGGGAGAAGTGGTGCAAGTTTTGAGGGAGTGCTTGTCTGGGGGTGACCTACCACATTTGTTGTTTTACGGTCCGCCCGGTACCGGCAAGACGAGCGCTATCCTTGCGGCGGCTCGGCAGCTGTTTGGCGATATAACGCGTGATCGTGTTTTGGAGCTGAATGCTTCGGATGAGCGCGGCATTCAAGTTGTCAGAGATAAAGTGAAATCGTTTGCTCAACTCACTGTCAGCAGTACAAGACCTGAGTATGTAAATGTTGATTTACTTTCATTTAGGTTTTATTGAATAAAAAATAGCATGTACCTATATTCTGGTATATTCTATCTATATTCAAATAAAGAAGCTGTTATTTGAGTCACAGACTTTCTTTCAAATACTGGGTTTTACATCTAGTACTTACTGGAAGTCATCCACAACACAGTTTAGATAAAGCATGGCAGATTATGACAACAATGCACAGACTTTCTGTTGATATCTCAGACTTTCATAATGAACAAAAATATATCTGGGTTAAATATTAGACAGCATGATCATAATTTATTTATTTACATTCTAGCAATAAAACTTCATTAACTATATTTGTTCACATTTCAGTGGTCGACCATGTCCTCCATACAAGCTGGTGATCCTGGACGAAGCAGACTCCATGACAAATGCAGCTCAAGCAGCATTGAGGAGAACCATGGAGAGGGAGACTAGGACCACACGGTTCTGTCTCATCTGCAACTATGTGTCAAGAATTATACCACCCATCACTAGCAGATGTTCCAAGTTTCGCTTCAAGCCTTTAGCTAGAGAGAATGTTATCAAGAGGTATAATTTCATATGTTTTAACTTAATGGTAACAGCCTCTATTTTATGTCAGGTGCTAGCTATTAGCAAGTGCCTACAAGTCCTACAACACACATGTGTGTTGTCAAACGCCTTACTGAGTGCCTTCAATACCCATTGCAAATTGTGTTGAAGGCTGAGCTTAGAATAGATGAAAATGTATCAAGTATGTATGCCAGTAAGGGGCACTGTGAGGTGGAAGAGAAAACACACAGCTGTGTTAACTGCAGGGTGAGTGTTAAATTAATGAATAATTTTATCATCATCTTCCTGCCTTTGTCCCATATTATTTGGGGTGATAAAATTAATATTGTTTGCATAATTTTATCTTAACACACATTACATATTATACAACATAACAGATTTAAATAATCTAAAGCATTGTACAGTTAAATCTAACAAACAGTAATAAATAATAGAGCATGAGAAATTGACACAATAGAAATAATATAAAGACAAGTACAACTTTTAATTATATTTCATCCATCATCTCACAGATTCTTACGACAGACATCTATGCATCTCATGGCAAACAAGTTACACTCAGGTGTTGATGTCAGAAGAGCATGCCATGCAGCCAAAACTAACTACTACCGCCTAATACCTTCAAGCCAATAAAGTTTTTTGTGTTATTTACCAATGTAGATTGCGCGAGATCTGCGAAGCGGAAGGCGTAGACGTCGGCGGGGGCGAGGTCTTGCACCAAGCAGTCGATACGTGCGAAGGAGACCTGCGCCGCGCGCTCACTGCCATGCAGTGCTGCCAGCGACTGCTGGGAAAGATCACTGCTGAAGGACTGGTGGAGGTACCTGCTACATATACAATCAGTAGGATGATGAGTGAGTGTTGCAGAGTGTAGCTTGCAGATTCGTAGGACGCCATGCTAGGCTGCATGCAAAGCTAGGTGGAGTGACGATTTTAGCAGGATAATTGGTTGAAGCTAAAGAGCTGTAGAGGAGCTTGTGGCTTAGTAGTTACTAACAGCCACACTGGTGGATTCATCAGGTTAAGCTATGCTTGCCGGGGTTGGCCGTGGTTGGGTGACCATCTTTACATACCGAGACTCCTCGGTGCCTCGGAAAGCACGTTAAGCCGTTGGTCCCGGCTGTCATTTGTGCATCTTTGACAGTTGTTACGGGTCGTCAAAAACCCGAAAATCTGACAGCCAGTCTTACCAAGGGGTAGCGGTGTGGAGGTCAGATAGGCAGTCGCTCCATGCAAAATACTGGTATTCAGTTGCATCCGGTTTGACTGGAAGCTGACCCCAACATAGTTGGGAAAAGGCTAGGCAGATTTAGATTTGAGTTGGTTGAAGCTAAATGAGAGCAAAAGCTAGGATCGAATTAAATCACATGCTCATGTCCAGCAATTTTCTGCTATTGTTTGATCATGAATGAGTGAGAGTATGGTAGGCAGTATGCGAATATGTCGTAAAATGAAAATATTGTGTCGTATTTGCTCCACCCGCCGTATGCTGTGCATGGGAAGTGATAATAATAACAACTCCAAAGCCGTTTCTCTACACTGACGTCGTGATGCGGCTAGCGCGCTCCTGAACTCAAGTTTGTGTTGTGTTTTGTGCGAGTTACTATGCTAGTGAGGCGTGAGGAGCCCAACTAGAGATAGAGAAGTCAGCAGAGATTGATCAGTCAGAGCGAACACTGACGAGCAACAGAGCTCCCACCTCATTCTTTCCTTTATTTCCGGCGTGAGTCGAGATTGGCAAGAGCATACATGCTCGTAGAAAGAAGTATTCCTGTAAGTGTTGGTAGGGGTCTTGACCATCTTCTAGTCTCGGAGATTGTCCTGATAGCCGTTGAATATCTCTCCACACCTCAAGCACCTCAGGATATGTACACTTGTCGCTACATCACTAAGTCTTAGCGAAAGTTGTCGGGGAGCGCTTATTGAGAGTGCAAGTCGCCCTCTACTATTTTATCATGGTCAGGCAGATGACATAGAGTCTGGCCAACGAAAGCTGACCACGAATTAATTTCTAAACTTTTTATATGGCAATAATTTAGCACTGTCAAAATTGAATTGAATTTCGACTATGATTCCCAGCCCCTATGTTTGTGTTATGAAATAAAATTTTAGTAATAACTTTTTCTTTAATTCTACCTTTTCGATATAATGTCGTGCCAGGAAGTCGAGTTGTGACCTACAATGCACGCAAAAGTTAAAAAAATACCATGTATGTATACTAATATCATAAAGAGGAAAGATTTTATATAAATACTAGCTGTCCCTGCGAACTTCGTTCCGCCTTATAATTTTTTTTTTTTTTTAATCTAAACCATCCTCAAAGCCACTGTAACACACACAACAAATTTCATTAAAATCGGTCCAGCCGTTTAGGAGGAGTTCAGTGACATACACACGCACAGAAGAGTTATATATATAAGATTTGATTGAGTCGTATATTATGGCAAGTCCTATGTAATAGGGGGGCGCGCCTATTGCCATCAATCGGGAACAAATCCAGCCAGACTCCGTGACTGTTACTGAGAAATTCGAAGCAGTGTAAATATAGCTTATTAGTCTTGAATAATAAAAATATCAAGTCTGTTTAAGCAGCGTATAGCCAGTGTTGGCAGCTCTTGATTTTTTTTAATTGCCGCCTTTTTTCTTGGACAGCTTTTGTTGGCCAGACTCTAGTCCTTCCATAGTTTAAGGTAACCCATCCACTATAGCCACCAAAACCCTATGAATTTTGAATCTATCTGCAATAGTCCTGCACCAATCTTGATTGTCCTTAGGTGCACTCGCAGCTCATTCCATTTATGCCCTCGTACGCTATTCAAAGGTCCGAGAGCCCGGGGTCCCAAGTAGGGAATCCAATCCCGCAAACGCGGGATCCCGCAAATGCGGGATCCCGCACCTTTTTTGCGGTTTCAGAAATGCGGGATTACACCCGCGGGATCCCGCAGGTTTGCGGGATTGAAAAAAATAGTTGTGTCGCTATCTCGCCGGATAAAAGAACGCCGCACATCAATAACTGCGTGTTGCTTTACTTGGAAAATCCAAAAAAATATCTAGAAAAAGATTCAAGATCTGCAAGTGAGGAGGACGATCCATTCTTTTATCCAAGAAAAGCTACGTTAAGAACTGAAATGAAGTGTTTAATCGAGAGACTGCTGTCAGACGCGCAACCTGAAACTGTAAATCAGCAAGTTGATGACAATGAAGAAGACATGCCTTTATCGAGTCTACGTCATGAGCCTACACATACATTAGAAGAAGAATTAGAGCGCAGTCTCCGTACTGAATGGGTACCCGAGTCTAGACCTGCTGTGCGTGCACCCACTCGAGATAATTCAGTTGATCTGATATTGAAACGTGAGATGACACTTTTTGAATGTGGAGGGAATAGAGGGAAGTACTTGGAAACTGTTTATACTTATTTAAAGTCAATTCCGCCTACAAGTGTGGAAGCCGAGCGTGCTTTTTCCGCCGCTGGCTATTTATGCAACAAGATACGATCTAATATAAAAGATGAAACGTTAGATACCTTATTGTTTCTTCAAAAGCATTTTCAGAAAAAATAAGCTAACTTTTAACCCGGCGTTTACTTAATTCACCTCTTTATGTCTCTAAAACAAATGAATATGTTTTATTTTCAATACAAATTTAAATATGAAACGTTAAATATTGTATTATATCGTTTCTTAAAAGAAGTTGATTATATATTATGCTTCTTAAACATATTCAATTTATAATATGAGTAATAACTTTGCTTCATATTGATAATAATAATAAAAAAATACTTGTCTTTATTTCTTTCATTTAACTACACAAAACAAAAATAATAGTAAATAAAAGCAATCCCGCAAATCCCGCGGGATCCGCGGGATTGATGACATTGATCCCGCATGCTTGCGGGATCGCGATTTTGATGCGGGATTGGATTCCCTAGTCCCAAGAAACGTCAAGAGACATTTTAGGGAAGTTAAGAATTCTTTAAAAAAAATCTGTTCTAATGTCATGCCATGTTTTGGGAACAGGTAACTGGACTTGTTCCAGAGAAGATTGTTAACGAATACCTGAGCGTCAAGAACTACAGTGAATTAGAGAAGTTTGTAGAAAGGTGAGTTATTGAAAGTATTTAATTTTTCAACTTCCTAGTGCTTTAGCTGAGAAGAAATAGCGAAACAAACTCCCCAGCAGCACAGCTGTCTGGAGAGATGGAAGAGCTTGATGCCATATAGTAAATAGTATGGAAAGTAATTAATATTACGAAACAAAACACATTAAATTAAAATTATTTACCATAACATTTCAGGTAGCACACGCTAATATACCAACAAAAACTTTAAACATGGGAAAAAAAATAATTATACAGAAAATATACTATTTCTGGAAATTGTATACAGGTGCTCTGGGCGCGGTCTATTATCTTATTGATGACATCCTCTAAGATTCATCGGCTGACGGCGACATTCTATTAGCACTTAGCCTATGCTCGCGTAAGATCGCGTGTCTGATTTAAATGCTCTTTTCACACCAAAAATAAAAGTAGTTATTGCTTATACATCAGAATAACACAAAGCTACAATTTATAAAGATTTTGCTTGATTTGGGCATAAAAGTATCAAGCAAGTCGGCAGAATGTGGCAGACATCTCTGAAATTGCTTAGTTACTTAGTTTGATGACATGACATACAGAACGCGTTGATTCTACGCATTCTAATTAATGTGTTTTGACACCCTGTATATCCTGGGGGCATCTTGGGCAATCAGCTCGATTACCTCCTTGCTATAAAATTACCAATGGGAAAACCTATCCTTAAAATAGTTAACCTATTGAACGCCAGAGCGTAAATGCTTCGGTGTCCTCTCTCACGCCAAGCCACAAGCTCTAGTATATTATTTGTACGTAAAAATGACGTTTTCTTATCGGATCGGCTTTAGCTGACTGTGGCGTGTTGGGCACGTTTTCATTTGTCAACTATATCCGACGGTGGCGCTCAAAAGGTTGATGGTACAAGAGAAAATTCCTATAATAACAAAAACTCTCCACCAGTTTCCTGATGGACGCCTACTCCGCATCCCAGCTGCTGGAACAGCTGTCCGCCACCGTCGTGACGGCGGGCCACCTCACCAACAAACAGAAGTGTGACATCAGCGAGAAGGTGGCTGTGTGCTCTCACCGACTACTCGACGGCGGCGCTGAATTCATGCAGCTTACAGATCTTGGATGTACTATCATTATGGCGAATAACCAATAGGAAGTGCGAGGTCTGTTAAATATCACAAGTATTGTAGTGTTGTTGGTAATGTCATAGACAATAGAACTTGGGATAGAAGCGAAACTCCTGCTACGAAATAGCGCTGTTATCCTACAGAAAATAAAATAATACCTCGTGAAACTCCCGTCTCAAACGTGTTCAAAATCGCGGTGTTAGTTTCTTCTTTAGCTTCGGGCGTAGGGCTTGCAATCCGGATATCCGTATTATCCGGATATCCGTATCATCCGGATATCCGCCGATTTACAAATCTTAACTTGCATCACCAATTCGGGCGTATGATATGCTGCAGTTTCGCTTCTAACCGAAGTATTATTATACCCATACCAACAACCAACAGCATACTATTGGGTGTACCAACACCCAATAGTAAATGTGTGTTTTTTGTTGACCTATGGGTTGTCATGTTCTCGGATGTAACTCGAACACGATCTAAATACAGATGGATACGATTGAATTATAAAAATAATGACACATAACCATTCGTGCATATCAAGTTACGTCTACATGCGACACGCGATAATTTGTCCCAAATCCGCAAACAACATTACCAATGCTGTGCAATGTTAAAATTAACGGTGTCCTGCCTTTTCGCAGAAAATTGTTTGCCTAATTTTCACTTGCCAACCAACGCTTCGCAAATTTTTGTATGACAACGTTTCATTTGGTAGAATTATTGTTAAGCCGATTATTATAATGACACAAAACGTTTGGGACATTTATCATTTGTCAACCATTTCACTAGGCCACACAACTATTACAATAGAAGTCTAAGGTTGTTAGGTTAGGTTAGAGTATGACAAACAACGCACGAGCCGAGCGAGCGAAGCGAGCGTGCCGCGGCAGCGGCCGGCGATGTAATGTGTATGTATGCTTTGGTAAAAGGAAACAGTTAGGTTAGGTCATATTAAAGATAAAGTAAAAAAAATAATAATTACAATAACTAATTGCAAAAAATTCTGCTAAATGAAAGTTGGCATTTTAAAAAGTGTCATTATGAAAAGCAGACCAAACATACAGTTGGTAACTGTGAGGTTGGGAAATAAAACAAAATTATATGTGAGGTTGGGAAATAAAACAAAATTATATGATAAGTTGGCAAATGATTATTCGGCGGAATAAAATTCTGCGAAACGTTGGTTGGCAAGTGAAAATTTGGCAAACAGTTTTCGGCGAACAGGCAGAGAACCAAAATTAACATTTAGAAATACGAATGACAAAAAAAATGTGATTGGAATTGCTACTACATAATAAAGGGCAAAATAATGTTAAGATATATTTTTTATTTGTTTCTGTGTATTATGGTTATTGCATTTATGATTGAATACATAGTGTACGTTTTTGGTGGCAAAAAAATGTTTTTTTTCTTTTTTTTTAATCGAGCTGTGTAAAACGTGTTACATTTTGTTAAACGTGTTAAATAAAAGCATTATGCTCGTTACGCTGCACAAAGTCACACCAAAGAGTGGTGTCCAAAAATATCGATTGCGCCCTTATACTATTCATTAATTGTCTTCGAACCACTTAAACCAATTTCGCCTTTATTAAAACCGCTACCATTTAATAATACGGGTTTTATTGATAACACACATACATATTAGGGGCGGAGCAAATGTGGCTTGGAACGTTTAGGGATACAAATTAATAACACTGAACTATAGTAGATTTTATTCATTTTCAAACTGGTCGTTGGCCCCTTGGGTTACTTTAAGCGACGCCGGCTTGTATGTAATACCAAAATTCCATCGTCTTCTTGCTTGCTTTATTAGGGTTCTGTAGCTTATAATTTCGTAATATCTGTCTATGTCGTCTGTCCATCCCATAATTAAAAATATTAAGGTGTTTTAAGTGACTTTGCTGAAAAGTTGTGTGGAAGTCGGTTGTCATGGTATGGGTATATTATGCGGTGGAATTAGGAAAATGGCAGGAAAGTTTCGAGTATGAATCTGGATGACTGTTAAAGTAGATGAAGACCAAAGAAACGATGGATGGATTGTGTGAAAGATGATATGGCTGTAGCCAATCTCATTAATTTGTGACAACATCTTATACATATCTGTACCTACATTCATAGCAAATAAAGTTTTGATTCTGCTTCTGAAAGGGAGTGACTACCGAGATGACGACTAATAGCGAAGTATGGAAGAAAAAGACATGTTGCGCCGACCCTAAATAAATTGGGATAAGGGTAGGAGTATGAATGATGATGCTATCAAATTCAATAAATCATTTTGAGACTTGGCTTATTTTTGGTTACAACCGCAGAAGAAGTAACTTGTACACTGTATCAGACACGCCCTTGACCAGTTTTTAATTCAGGATGAGTTCGCGGCTTAGTAATATCAGCCGCATAGGTCGATCCATCAGGTTAAGCTACGCTTGCCGGGGTTGGCCGTGGATAGGGTGACCATCTTTACATGCCGAGACTGCTCCGTGCCTCGGAAAGCACGTTAAGTCGTTGGTCCCGGCTGTCATTTGTGAATCTTTGACAGTCGTTACGGGTCGGCAGAAACTCGAAAATCTGACAGCCAGTCTTACCAAGGGGTAGCGTATTACACAGTTACTGGGTTGTGGAGGTCAGAAAGACTGCAAAATACTGGTATTCAGCTGCATCCGGTTAGACTGGAAGCCGACCCCAACATAGTTGGGAAAAGCTAGGCAGATTGATCGGATCAAAATCTCATAGAAATATTTGGCATGTAAAAAGTTAAAAACGCACTATTGCAAAGGACAAACCGTGCATATGTATAAATTATCTGCGCAGAATATAATTGTGTCGTATTAGCGGTCGTTGCAAAACGCCTCATCCTGTCTTAGCCCCGTTAGTATCGTGCGCAGCGACCTCCTTGACCTTTGTTCGATAATCTTATTTGCATCAGTCTCTTGTGTTAGTGCAACCTGTACAACACTACTTATCGGATGTTCTAATTCTCATAATCGTATCATCATCTGCCTAGCCTTTTCACAACTATGTTGGGGTCGGCTTCCAGTCTTACCGGATGCAGGTGAATACCAGTATTTTACATGGTGCGACTGCCTATCTGACCTCCACAACTCAGTACAGGCCATACGATACCCCTTGGTAAGACTGGCTGCCAGATTTTCGGGCTTCTACTTCTCATAATCGTATGCAGGGCTCATTTTTAATATTCAAACCAAAGACCGGTACTACTGAATAATAACAATACATTTTATTAACACATGTGGGTAAGCTCTAAAGAAAAATGATTGATGTGGTGTGTCCATATGATACTAATGAAAAATGGTTTTGGTAGAAATTAAAACTGGATTATTTTTTAATTAGATTTTTCATGACAGAATTAACACCTTGTACAAAATTTAAAGCAATAGATCTAAGTTACGCCCTAAATGTTGTTTGTTGTAAAAGACAATCTCACTAAACGTTAAAGTTCAGATGCTGAATTACCAGTAGTTAATATAGTAACGTTTAATTAGTATTCGTTTCAATGACCAAACTAAATTCCATAGTGTAAAGTTTAGGGCGGCATAATGTGGCCATAATTTACGTTATATCTAAATATCTGATAGTTAAATCTGTAATTGTATCCGAGTTGTTAATATTTACGGTTCCAATGAAAACTTAATAATACATTTTGAATTCAATTCCACTCAGTTTGTAAATGATACCTTTGTGTTTTATGCATGAGATATTCAAGAAATAGTTCATTGATTATAATGTGCGCATTTTAACCGTGTGATTATTGTCAACGCGGAATTGCACGGTTTGTGACCGCCACAGCACCATACAATTACCGCTGCAGTCGCAAACATGTTACTAATACACTTTGTTATCTCAATGGCATGCAGATTGAATTGTGGAGCTATCGATACCGAGCAAATAAATCAGCTTATTGTATAACTGACTTTTAATGTACCAAACGCCGACATGATTGACTGCTTCGTCCATAAAGTATGTTTTACTTTCATTCATAACGTCGGCCGTTTAAAATCTGTTGTCAGGTGCTTAGTAGCGCGACTGCGAGCACTACCACCGAGTGTGCAGTTTACGCGCGCGTTCATTTCACTTCCGCTGTCGGTTGAACGGACTTGCGAGTAGGAAAGAAGAAAATAACGTTCTTATAGAAAGATAATATCGGGCGGCGCGGTGGAGCGCCCCTCCACGTCAGTGCGCGCGCGCGCTGCGCCGCGATTGGTCGCGGCCGGCCGCCCTCCCCCTCCGCCGCACGCGCAGCGTCTAGCTTTCCAGATTTCAAATCTCGACCGTTTATTTCATAGTGAGCGGGCAGAGCGCGCGGGCCGCGCTCCGCCGCAGGAGCGCGCGCCGCATACAATCATGATTGTTTAAAAAAAAACACGGCAACGTGCTCGTGTACGGTTCGGTGCTACAACGTGACATCGCTAACGATCAGTGCGTGCAGTGCGTCGTGCTCGACGGTTCCACGAATCAGCGGCGGAGGAAAGGTCAATTTCTTTCGATGAGTGGAGGTTTAGTGCATGTTTCTGTACATCATGACTAGATCCACACTCATCCATGGAAGTTGCGATGTTCTACGGGAGGCAGCGGTGTAGGCGGCGTCGGCGGCCAGCTCAGAGCGTCAGACCGGTGATTACGGCGGGTATGATTACCGTGCGCGTAATGATACGTTGAGCGGCAGGTATGCGCTCTAACGCCGAGGTTACCTCCGCGCCTCTACCTGCGCGCGACCGCCCAAATAATGTCATTTAGATACTCTCCGCGCCGGTTAGCTATTGGTTGTTCAATGTAAGTTTTTGTAGTTGTTTTTCATCAAATTCAAAGGTAAAGAATTGAAGTTTTTTTGGCGTTTAAGTCACGGTATGGTTTTGGGCGTCGGTTGAAGAATAGGTACATTTTGTTTGATTGGACCTGTAAGGTTATCAGCGTCCATTCGAAACCCTCACGTGCGGCCGGGGTGAGCGTGTAGGGGTGCGGGGAGTGGGGCGGCAGATAGCGGCGCAGGCGCATCTGCTCCTTCTGAGAAAGGCCATTGTGGCGGTCCCAGAGTGGTCAGTGCGGTGACGTCACGGGCCGGGGCCGACAACCTTCCCCCCGCGCCCCGCACGCCGACGCTGTACCTACACAACATTGAGGTACATCCGACAGCGTTCGCAAATGATTCTCAAAGAGATTAGTTTCCATGTCATTTGTTATGTAAAAATGTTTTTTTGATTGTTAGTTCGTTATCTTTTTATTTACATTCCTAATCCTGTAAGGCGGCTTGAACCGCACTTGGGACTAGTAATTAATGAATATTTACCTAACAGGATAATGTTTTGCATAAGATTTCAGCGTGCTGGTTTTTCCCAATAACTTCCGTATTAACACTCGGCAGTTGAGATCTTAGTGACTTAAATCTGATATCCATAACCTCCTTCAAAAGTGGCTTTAGAATCACCAACATTTGCCTTCTGCATTGCGATGGCGGGAATGCCCAAACCGTTTTTATACTGGTAATGTAATATTATACTGGTATTAGTTCTAAGACCTTTATCTGCTCCCTTTCTGTCCCAAAACTGAATCTACTCCGGAATTAGAAAAAAAACAAGTTTATCCCAAAACCTGTTCAAAAAGCCTATTCGCAGTCCCAAATACCACAATATACATTGTGAAATCCTTAAAGTCAGCATCCCCATTTTTTACACACATAAATAATAATACCCATATAGTGGTAATTTTCCCGCCAGTTCTAGAAACCGAAATTTTAAACGAGCTATTATTGAAACCCCTGGCTATATACCCCTAATGAACAAATTGTTCGGCTTTCTCAGGAAACGCTCGCCTTGTCCAAACCCGGCGCGTCTAACAAAGCAATTTCACAAATTCTTTCCAGACTAAATTATACTGTGTCCATCAAGAGTGTCGGCTCTCTGTTATTTCTACATGTTTTTATGCCTCGTAGAGTTACTTAATAGTGTTCCGGGTAGTGGGTTTAGTGGGGCAGGTACCAAGCCCCAGGTAGAAGGTATAAAAGCGCGGGCCCGACAAAAAATAATTAAGTAAGGCCCCGCTTGTAAACGTTTTGTTAAAGTGAGAATTAGACGTACGGAACATTCGGATCGTGGGTAGAACGCTCGCCTCGCGGCGCTTCAACATTTTTCATAACAAATTATCGCATTAAGTTTATTACTTGTAATTTTTCCGCTACTCGGTTTTTCTATGAACGTGTTTTATTATCTTCCAAATTAATTAGATGGCGTTTAATTTCAAGATTAACTATGTTTTGAAATGAAGTATGCATGCTTATGTATTTTTTTTTAATGCTTAACCGCGTGTTACGTGAGTCTTGTGTAGATCATGTCAATCAAACATATTTATATAGCTGAAACAATCAAAAGGATAAAAATAAGGAGGCTCACCTTGTTTCCCAACATTCCAGAACTCGTGACATCATATCTAATGTAAACATGTCTGGGATACAGTTGACCTTTTATTTAGACTTTCAATATTGAGATTATCCTCAAAATACTATGTAGATTTATTGCCTTCCCACTACACGTACAATCTTCATGAATACCCAAACGACATGTATCTAGCGCAAATATTACAACTTGAGTTTATTCCAGAACATGTTTCAGCAAATAGGAAATGGAATACGAAGAATAACTATTCAACCGGAGACGGCAACTTGAATAGATCGTTTATTTCATTCGGTTGTAACTCAAAACTGGAACTAACCAGCGCAGGCGGGAGCGAATAAAGATGCTAAAATATAAGAGTCGATAAAACAAGACTGTAGGCCGTTGCGTTATTCCCATGAAGTCGGAGTTATGTGTATTGTATGCGCGTGCTCACGACGAACGCTATTTTTTTGTCGTGTAAACATTGCGCTTCCGCGTTAGCTGGGCCGTGCGAACCGCGAGGGTCGAGGGAACCGCCCGACCTAACGTAAGTTTCCTTTGTTTAACACTTTAACGCATTAGTGTGATGTTCGCACAGTTACTGCCACGCGAGTGCTACACCATCGCGTCGTCGCCGACGGTACACTACTCAGCTATCAATGGACATTTTTCCTGTGACTCTGAAATGACAGCCGATGAGTCAAGCTTCAAACGAGACTAAACTAAAAATAAAAGAATTACACATGCTAATTGGAGTTTAGTTATGTATGCACACATTGCACACTGCTCGAAATAGACGATGAGGGGGAAAATGCACCCTCCCCAGTTCCCATGAACGTTAACGTATTCAATTACCTAGTAGCATAGGTATTCAATAACAGTAACGAGGGTGACTAAATAACAGGAATTTAAATTAGCTTTTGATTGTATACGAAGATTCCTCAACCCGATATGACGCATGTCTATACAGCGGAATACGCGATATAGATATTGATGAACCCTTTTTGTCAATACAATACAAGCCGAACTTGAAAACACTCAAGATTCCCAGGATGTATGAATTAGGCAATACCATTCGTGGAATCTCGGTGAATAATAGACAAGTCGAACAAAACAACACATGAATAAAGTTAGAATATGAATTGTCTGAAAAACGAAGTGATGCGACGAGAAAATTCTGCGGCACAAAAGCAGTAGCCGGCCTGATTGTCGCCAATTAGTTGTAATAACGACCCTCGGCCGGCCGCGCTCGGATAACGCGCTGTAATTTGTTAGCGCACACCGAACACGGCTCACGGGGACTGAACAAGATTTATGTGTGAAATGTTCGAGGTCGATGCCTCTACGGGCTACTGGATTTTGTTTCAACGCGCCGCACCGGTCGCTCTCGCTCATCTGGTTTATGAAGTGTTGGACACATTTTATAGACTCCGCGACCGACGATGCATAACGTTATTGATTCAATAATCAACTCTGATTGCTATTTATTGAGAGCTTTGTTGTTAAGGACCCACTTGTAAGGTGGCATTCTGTCTTGGCTAGTCGTTCAGTTCCAACAATTTATATTCTAATGTAACTTCTCATCGTACGTGGATTCTTAGTTAAAGTTGGCACTATAATTAGGTACACTTATTGTACCTCGACTGTATTTTACGCAACTGAAGCATGAATCATATAGTCGTTAAGTTACAACATATCGTTTGAATGGTACTACGTGGAACTGGTTTCCCATCTTGTTTTAAATTAGCTAAATCAGTATCGAGTATCAAAACATTACATAAAATTGGGTTTCGTATCGTGTTACTGACAGCTCAGCATCGATTTGTCGCTTGTTTTTGATTAAATGCAATATGCCAGACGTGTTGTTGTTTCATTACTACTCAACGTGTCGCTAAATCATTAGAATGAGAATGCTTTAACTATACAATATGAGAAATAATTCATTTGTATAAGAAAAAAAAATATCTGTAGTTTCTTTATGCCACCCACTTCGAAATAATATGTACCTAGTGTTCTTTTAAAAAAAAACGCATTTTTTCTGTTTTTAGTTTCTTTTGCCCCACACGAATTCGAATACCCCGCTACCTGCTATGTAAATAGCAGTGATAGAAACTTCTAAGCTAAAAATCTATAAGGGAACACCGCGCAAGCTTCCTCTTCCAAATGAAAAACCAACTTTCAAAATCGGTCCACAATCGACGAAAATACCGATGAAATACATAAAAACATACATACAGACTAACATAGAACCTCCCCCTTTTTTGAAGTCTGTGTAATAATACAAATAATGCAATTACAGTAAGCGATTACCTAGATGTAGTCCTCGGAGCACAATGTGGGGCACAGTGAGCTCCCGGCGGCGGGTGGGCAGAGCGAGTGCAACGTCCACGGCTGCTCAAGGGCAGCGATGTGAACCGCCTAACCCTGGATCCTGTTTACGCGCATTCGAATCCAATTTTCTTTGAAGGCGGTCTGCAATCTACAATCATTATTTTTGCAAAGACAAATCCATTTCTGCCTGCGGTACGTGACTGTGGGGTAATGAGAGCTAATGGCGGCGGAGCTGTCATTACGCGAGCACTCGGCTGCGCGCGCCGATTGCGGTGTCAGCTCGGTGCGCTAGCGCAGCCCGCGAAGCGCCCGCCTCGCCGCGGTCACGATTGCTGTCAGCTTGTGACACCACAATCATTATTGCACTTTTATGTTCAATTCGCCGGTTACAACAGGCACGCCTTGTTTTCTCATTTTTTTTTGCAATAATCAAAGTCTTGGTGCTTACTAATCGAGTTTTGTAAAAACGTCATAGTACTCTGTTGCATAATTTAATTCGGTTTTTATTATCCTGTGGCAGTTAGTCAGGGGTCATTGATTGAAGTCGTTGAGTTTAATACAGGACCGTTCGAAATGGTGAGGTTTGTTCAGGTCTGTAAATGAATTTGTCAAACAAATTCCGAGACTACAAAGAAACGCTTTGCTTTGTTTTAATGACACTGTACGTTTTTCTTAAATCATGTTTTGTAATTTAATTTTAAAAATTGTAACATCATCGATCAGTACTGAATTCTTTTGTATTAGCCGTAAGTAATTATAAGTTTCTCTATACCTATTGTAATAATATGTACGTTGGCATAAATTATTTTGTTAATAAAAGTGAAATTTCATAAGCAAAATTGTTTCATTTACTACTTTTAGTTTTCATCACCTACAAATTATTATGTGCTTGCGTTGCATAGCAAGCGCCTCTCATCATTAACTAGGTAAAATAAAAAAAACTTCCAAAAAATATGAAGCCCAGAATTGTACCACAAGCCTGGTAAATATTATAAAAAAGCCGGGAGTTGTCGTGGTACACCCGGTTGGAACAAGCTCCTTTCGCTGTATACCTATAAGTATATGTATCTACTAGTACAGAGTCAACTAGTACGATCTCATGTTTCAAGGGTCAAAAGTGTTTGTTTCAGTGTTAAAAAGCAACAAGGTCAACAGGGCATAACGCTTTTTCGTTACGCTGCATATAAAGATAGTTTACTTATACCACAAGTCGCGTTAAACACCGTTGTTCGTTCCAAAAGTTACTGATTACAAAATCAAAAATTCCTTGACGATCTGAAAAAAGGAGTGATTAAAATGGATAAGATGCTGTCGATCAGACCCAAACGAATGAGCCAGGCCCTAAAATTCAGAATGGGAACACACAGCGAATTTGCTTTAGTAAGGTAGAAGTGTTGATGGATGGAAAGGGTGGGTGAGGCAGACGAAAAGATGGATGGATTATGTGTGGACTGACATGAATGGAAATGGAGTGAATAATAAGTGTGACTGTTAACAGGGGTGGATAGCAAAGAAATATATTTTGCGCGACCCCAAATAAATGGGACAAAGGCAGGTAGAAGAAGCAAAAAATCGAAGTCAAATCCGGGGGAGCCGGTTCTTATCCTGATTTTCTGAATGAGCAGTACAATATTACTTTATGTTTATACCTTCAAGAACTTGTAAAACTAAGTGGCTATTCTTAATAACGTTCTCAAGAGCTCATAACTGTGGAATTATTGCCCACTATCAAATATTGCTCCATTAAATCATAAAGTAGAGTTAACGAGACGATAGCATTTAGCAGTAACAACTACATCCTAGCTGTAATGGCCAATGAAATATATCTCCTTATTTAAACAGCCCATTTGACTGCGCGCGCGCATTATGGTTTTAAAGCGTCTACAATCACCTTAAAGCTCATTACATTAATAAATGTAACCTGTTATAGGAAATTTAATGTGATATCACTAACACCTGTCATAATCAGATTAAATAAATGCACCCATAGTTGAATATTCATGAAAGTATAAAATTATGCCGTCGGTCTCAACCACTCAACGGATATAAAATCGTTATTTAATTTTGGTGACTACGCATTCACGCACCGTGCGTGAGAAAATTGCTGCCATACGCGGTTTACAACATTTTGCCGCCAAAAGACAAAATAAGTGTATCTTCATACAAATGTTCCATATTGCTTTTAAATGAGTTGGATGGTTATATTTTACACCTTTGTACCATTGAACATAAAACGTGAGTAGCATCGTGTAACAGAAAACCTTTACGAGCCGTGAGGTGCGTACGCGCAGTCTTTATTGGATAATACGAATTGGCCATTTTAGCAAGTCATAAATAATTTCGAATATTAACATGCTCTCTATATACATTCAGTTTAAAGTCCGCGAGCGCAGGAGCACGCTATTTTTATGCTTGCTAAGATTTTTATTGATGGCCATAATTTATGTCGACACAAAACAATTCAACGTAAGACTGTAAGTTATTTTATTACGTGTCGCTGTAGGTAGGTATTTAACTAGTCGAACGTCAGATTATCTACGCGGCCTTAGAGCCAATATCCACGATTAAGAAGGACACTAGTTGGAATTAAATGTATCGTTAACTGGGGCACAATGTCCGTTCTATTGGTCGTTGGTTTATGATCGCGACCGCCCGCTCCGATACCAACGTGGCCAGTACTAGTCACTGGTGGCGTGTTCATTCACGCAGCTACCATTCACTGGCACCTTGAAGTTATTGTGTTGTACAACACCTGTCCACCGAGCACTGCAATGCTATGTGGAATGTTTTATCCGTGATTTCATTAATAATTCAAAGGAAATACTACCTGTGCAATCATAGTCACTGTACGTTATGAGAATGCTATCAAAGTTTGGCGATCTATTGGATGCACGGGTGCCATACGTGAAAGTATTGCAATGCAAAGTGGTTTAACATAGCTACATGCAAAATGACATCTGTGCAAAAATATTTTCATTGGGAACAATGGTACATATCGGCCGCTACGGTGATTTAACGACAAAACCAATAATTGTAAATCAAACAAGCGTTTATTGACGGTTCGACAGGCAGCTGACTAGGTAATGTACTACTATGACATATCACATAGGTATTGCGCTAGATATTCAATTGGACGGATTAATTGGTGAACGGAGGGCCCGTGGACTGTTGTTGGCTACGAGTATCTACGACAATCACTCAGTGTTATGCAACGCGCTGCTGGAGCTAATACGTAGGTAAATATGCGGAAAAACACATGTAACTACAGTAACAAGCATGATTTACAGGCAATTTGTAAAGCCTTTCGGATTTGTAATGGTAACGTTTGACGTGCATGGGCCGTGACGTGGCACAGAACTACATTCCAAATGCGAAATTCATCAACATTTATTTTGAGTTAAGAACAGAGGACAATACTATACATCAAGCTACCCCAATCTGTCAAATTTCTTTGATTGATTTTCAACTTTTTTTTTGCAGTATAAGGTTCATGTTCCATTGGGGATATTTGACAGTTTGGTGTAGCTTGATATTGCTGGCGTCTGGAGTTCTGACTGGAGTAGACTTGTAGCCAACTTCGGACATACGATAAACCTACAAAAAGCCAGATGACTACTGGCTTGTTCTGCCGTGTTAGGTTAGGATAAAGGTTATCCTGCTTATAAAGCCGTCATATGGTAATTTTCTAGATGCATTTGATTTACGATTAAACACCTTTTCGCCCTTTACCTTAAGCGCAAGTACGGTTAGAGTACAGTCGACATAATTTATGTTCCTACCTGATAACTTAAAATGGGAAGATAAGTTACTTGTGCGCGGTCTTACTAAGCCGAATCTAGTGGACGTAGTGACACTCACTAACACGAGAACCATCGTTTAAAAGCGCATGTCGATATAGCTCAATAATTTCAGTTTTTGTATACAAATACGCATAGAAAAGCCTTCATGTCCAGACAGATGATTAGGTATACATATTATTAAATATACTGGGTGTAACCGAAAGGGTATATATGTCGTAGGATAATTTGATACTTCGAATCTTCGCGGAAATCCTAGGGGTTTTGCGAAAACGCGGATAATTAGACATAGGCGAAAAATTATCAAATCTTACTGGACAAAGTCAGGATTTTTGCGAAAATACTCGTTACTATAGTAAGATTTGATGTGCTCAACACTGATTGGCTACAATTTTGCTGGCTGACTTCTAATTGGTTCCTAGTTTGCCGATGATTAAGACGTCAACCAATCAGAGACGATCTCTTATTGAACGCGCTGACCGACCAATCAGCGTTCTTATTTCATAACAGCCAGCGTTTCGTTTCGCAATATTGCTATAATAACGAGTATTTTCGCAAAAATCCTGACTTTGTCCAGTAAGATTTGATAATTTTTCGCCTATGTCTAATTATCCGCGTTTTCGCAAAACCCCTAGGATTTCCGCGAAGATTCGAAGTATCAAATTATCCTACGACATATACATACAGAAGGATATGCTATAGACCACCAAACTGAACAACTTTTACTATGTGACCAACTCCGAAAAAGTGAAAAAAAAATTAGCTGTTCTATACATTTTTGGTCACGTGGCTCGTCCAAATGTAGGGATTGTTGGGAACGATTTTTTTTTCGTAATCGTAAACTTTCGGCGGCTAACGCGATTGCGCTCACACGCCAGTGTCGAGCCCTATCTCTGTCCTTGTCTATAGGTAACTGTTAGTACTATGATCACAAATGTATGAGTTTCCCTGCATGTTCCTAGGTTTAGTGCTTGCGACGTTAAAGCGAAGCGTATCTCTCCTTTTTAGGGTTTAGCCTCCCGTGTACGCCTGCTTGCCAACGGGCTGTATCTCACGCACCGTAATAGATAGACAGTTGAACGAAGATTGTGTATTTGTATTGCTGCTAAAATAACAAAAAAGTAATACAAGGTACGTGTTTTGAAATTAAGGTACATTTTTTTTAAATATTTAGTCCCTACTATAATAATTCTACTAATAATATAAACGTGAAAGTTTGTGAGGATGGATGGATTGATGTTTGTTACTCTTTCACGCACTATCTACTAAACAGATCTGGATGAAATTTGGCACACAGATAGTTTAACCTGGATTAACACATAGTATACTTTTATCTCGTTAGTATGTTCCCGTGAGATAATTTCAGACATCCACGCGGGAGAAGCCGCTGGCAGAAGCTAGTAATTTTACAAAAAGGAAAGATTAGATTGTTTTGTTTGCATTGAATAGGCTCCAAAACTACTGAACCGATTTGAAAAAATATTTCACTGTTGTGAACCTACACTATCCCCGGGTGACATAGGCTATATTTTATTTCCAAGAAAATTAGGGTTCCTTACTAAAATTCCAATAATGTAACAATTTCCGACATCTACGCGGGCAGTAGCTAGTATTAAATATTGTTCGGTGGAATAGGCCTTCCGTCTTTGAGTCCGACCCGCATTTGACCGGTTCTAAGTTTATCCGCGGTTCCTATCCTATTATTCATAACATGTTCTGTATTATAATTTTCGCCTCTTTCAAAAACCCATTGTCGCATTCACAATAATGCAACGACAGAATTCTTTCACAATGCGACAGGCAGTCCCAGGAAACGGCGGCAGTTGGAGTGGTTATTTTATTCGCCACGTTGCACAGTGGTAGCATGCAAGCGACAATTTTATCGTTGCGTAACCGAAGGTAGGCAACAATTTGCGCACGGTGCGTGTCGCCGATGTTAGCTATCAAAGCGGTGTTTCATTGACTTCCCAGCGGCCCCAGCGTCACGCGGGGTGCCCACCGGGCTGGCTGCGTCATGTTTTGTGAAACTAGTGTTAATGATGGGGTACTATTCTACTATTGAAAGCGTCTACAGTTCCTGTGTGAACATTCCGAATAAAACTATTTTAATTGATTGCACGCTATGCACTCTGTGGAGGCTAGAGAGCTTTTACGATGTACCGTTTAAAGTAATGATGGACGATAAAAAACAAAGTTGCATTGCCGAGTTTTATTTGACACTAGCTTCTGCCCGCGACTTCGTTTACACTTCTGAATTGGCTTCAGAAGGAAATAATTAATGCAGATAAACGTTATAGCGTTGCTATAGTTTATAGAGGAATAATTCCGTAAAACGTTATTTTCATTTACTACCTCCTTGGTCTAGTGCTCCAAAGGGCTACTGCTGAATATGAGGCCCTGAGTTCAATTCCCGGGTGGGTCTTTCTATCTGGAGTTCTCAGTAGCAGCCTTAAGTCTAGATATGTGGCAGGGTTGATGGCAAAAGGCTAGTCCCCTATTACATGGGAATTAAACATAATTGGCGAAATTGTGTGTGTATCTACTATAGGCGCACCATGTTATTTATGATGTTATATGATGTAAGTATAAAAAATAAGTTATTCTTTCCCACATCTTCAAGAATCTTTGTTATACTTATATTAGCCAATTTACACAAAAACTTAATTAATTATACACCTAAACCTTCCTCATGAGTCACTCGTCCATTGGTGGAAACCAAATGAAAATCCGTTCAGTAGTTTTTGAGTTTATCGCTTTCATAGAGACAGACAGACGTGGCGAAGGCTTTGTTTTACAAATAATAAGTAGGTATGTATAATATAGTAATTTGACACTTTACTGTTATGGAGAAGAAGTTTAAGAAATCACACATTAGGTGGGTATAAACGACTAGTACTTATCGAAAATGTACGAGTACCTACGCTTAGTAACAACAAACATACATTTTATGAATAGCTCGATGGCCATAACAGTCTGTTTAATTGTTTGCTAGTAAGATTTGTGTCTGTTTCCTTATGGAAGGAAAACAAACATATCTAAACCTAAGATATATTATGTTGAATAATTATTAAGTAATATGCCAACTGTTTTTTATTGCAAGAAACTTGTGAGTCGTAAAGAATTTTCAGGAAAACAATTATTGTCTCAGTAGCGAGGTAATGTGCTGTAAAATTGTTTGTTATTGTTAGTGTTCAGGTATTATTCCACTAGTATGCGGCACTGTAAGCGGGATTGTCCGAAAGGGTTGTCGCTACCCCGGAACATAAAGGGCTAAGGAAGGAACATGGATGGGTTTTAGTCAGTAAGAGTTTGACATTCCCTTCCGCTTCACCCAGAGCGGGAGGAGACATTTGATGATTTCACAAACAGTATTACACAGTGTACGGCACAAATGTTTCTTTCGGTGGACCCACTCAAGTAAACATTTAAAAACGTGCTGCACTGTACGCTTACAAAAATTACGTAGAATAGACTAAGAAACGGTCAAAAATAAATTATGAAATCACATACCTAGATAAAAGACGGCTCGACTTAAAAACTTCAATCACCGTACAGAAATTAAATATTATGCGAAGATATAATACAATTTCCGCGTTTTGACAATTCATAAAAAGTAACGTTATTGACTACCCTTTTAAATACCTAATTTGGCGATAGAAAAGGGTCTGCAGCTAGGTACATGCACTGTTGGAGTTCAGCACAGAATGTTTTTGAACAGATGTGCTGAACACAATTTTGGTGGAATCGGACCTTTACTGTTGCGAGTTAATTATAAAAAAATAATTGATTTTCTTTTGTTTATTCGAAACTGAATAATCGGCTTACTAGTCGATTCCCACGAATATCAACCGAAATGTGCGAATCGACACTTCAATCATTTTTTCTATAGCCGTACTCGTACAAAGATAATTCATTTGTGAGCGAATCGACAACTCCAGAAATAAGTATCAAACAATTAGCACATTTTGAATTCTGCGCAACAAAGTTAATAAAAACAATTAAACCTAAAGGAAGTAGTAGAATTCAAAATATGCCAATTGCCTAATACATATTTCTGGAGTTCGCGAACGAATCATAATTATTTTAATAAACAGCAGGGCAGTATCAGGTTGCGTACTGATACTGCCCTGCACAATGTACATTTCAAAACAACATATTATAAGAATACTAGCTTTTGCCAGCGGCTTCGCCCGCGTGTATGTAGGAAATTATCCCACGGGAACCGTACATTTTTCTGGGATAAAGCTTATATGCTATTCCAGAGTATAATCTATCTTTGTGCCAAGTTTCATCCAGATCCTTAAGTAGTTTTTGAGTTTATTCGTTACAAACATTAGGTATGTTTGTAACTAATTAACTCAAAAACAAAAACAAATCTTTCCTCTTTATAATATTAATAATAATAAGTATATTGCGTACCTACTACTTTGTTTTTTGTAAATATTAAATTATTCATTTGAACGCTGCTTGTGTAGGAACGCTGTTTAATACTGATATCACCGTGTAAACTAAAGTGAAATGTGAAGTGAGCTGTCATTCCAACTGACGCTAGGGATTGACACTATTGATAGTTCAGTTCACCTAAGTTTTCGCGGTGAAATGAATGCAGAACAGATCGGCTGTTGATTACCTGTACATTTTTGAGAAGCACCTTTAAGAGTTGGATTTTGTTTTAAGGCAAGGTCGGCTAGCAGGTCTTACGTGCCCAAAACTATGAAATTCTATATCTTGTCCAATCAAGTTAATTCAATCTGATATCGGAAGATCTAATTACCTATCAACTTATGGCAGACAAAATTGCAGCCTTGTTCTTTACCTTTTGTATTCAGCTATCTCCAGCCATAGGTCTCGAGTTCGAACCCAAGGCACACCTCTGACGTTTCGGATTCATGTGCGTATTCTATATCTAATTATCACTTGCTTAAAAAAACGGTGAAGGAAAACATCGTGAGGGAACCAGCATGCCTGTGAGATACTTCGCAACGGCATGTGAAGCTAAGACAGAGGCCCATGGGCAGCTTAAAAACTCTGACACCAGGTTAGTCACTTACCACACGGAGAAGAAAGAAAGATCTCCAGACCAGCTTTGGTAGCAACACCAATTTCGTCATCGAAAATATCTTTCACTAGCTTCTGCCCGCGACTTCTTCCGCGGAAAATTTCTTGTTTTAACATTAGAAGTAAGTCGAAAAAATACTTTTTTAAAACATAAAACGAAATATAAAAGTTAAAATACAAAAGATAGGAATATGGTGTCGCGGACTTTTTTGTAGAAATGCATGCAAATAATTCTGTTTTCGGAGGTATTTCTTTCCGACTTGCTAGACGAAAATTGCGATAGCTCGGCTAATTTGTATGATATAAATATAATTTATAGCCTATAGCACTCAGGAATAATGTAGGTTTCTATCAGTGAAAAAATTTTTGAAATTGGATCATTTGTTCCGGAGATTACCCCCTACATACAAACTTACAAATTTTACCTCTTTATAATATTATTAGTATTAGTATAGATACCCATAACTTTGTTTATGGTGCAGTGTTGGCCCAATTGTAATGGCCCCGTCATACGACTTGTAGGTCGTGGGTGCGAACCCAGCCAGGACTTAACTTTGTTTAAATAATTTAATCACCACTGCTCTCAAAACGGTTCACGAAAACATCGTGAGGATACCGGCTAGAAACAAGATTCGGAGATATGTGACATCTACCAACGCGCACTGGACCCGCGTGGTGAATTACAGTTCACTCCGTGTCGAAGAGAGAAGGCTTGTGTCGTATCAGTGGGGACATTATAGGCTGATTATGCAACAATTTATTAAAACCAACATTAGTGACATGCCGTGTGAACTCCCATCTCTCATTGTGGAGCACTAAACAATATTACTCATCATATTTAGTGTATTCAGTTCGTGGGAGCCCGATCTTCAAAAGCGTCGGTTAGAAAGGTTCTTCATGAAATGATTCTAGTTGCGTGACCGTAATTACGGCGGCGATGCTGATCGGTGTCTTGGACAGTTAATTGTAATGGCGTGTCCGACTCACAGGCACTCACAAGCCCGTTTCCTGTGCATTTATTCCTAGTACAATGTTATGGATGTCAACGCTTCGCTTCGTCTGTGCATAATACGTTTTTGTCTTTGTTTAATATTTTTCAAACAGTATGTGACAGTGGAATAAAATTTCAAGGAGTAAAGAGTCGTTCCCTAAGTCTTGGGACATTGAGTGACTGAAAATGTAAAGATTGAAGTATAACCTTATTTAGAAACCTGTCTTTTACATGTTAGCGACATTAGGATATTGATTTTGTCCTCAAGTGGACGGCCAGTAATGTTTGTCAGTTTTGTAACATGTTCACATACGTATGTAACGTCATCAAGATTTACCAACCAAAGGTCTCTAAGTACAGTCAGCTTTAAGTAATACAGGAGGAATTACTTAAAGCTCGGTAATAAACTGCAAGTTTTGCAATTAATATTTTATTGAACTTATATGCGAAACCAAGAACAGATTGGGCACGATTGTAAAATAGATGTTTGATTAGCCTTATGTATAATTATTTTCCTAATTAGCATAGGAATGTTATGAACAGTTTTGCAATTACCTCCTCACACCAAGCCCTTTAAATATTTCATTGATTTTCCGAAGATATTGCTACGTTTATATGTATTTTCTACATGTTATAATGTTACTGTATGTGCGAACATAAGCCGTGGTGCGCAGGCGGTGTGGATGCCAGTGACTCCTAAACACAGGGCTGCGGTCAGCAGGAATGCGCGCGGGCAAGCGGGCGAGTGCGCCGGCGCGGCCGCCCGGCGCCGACGCACCACCCTCCTCTCATTTCACGCTTCTTGGAAGGGAATTTTCAATCATTTCTCTAGCATGCGAACTGTCATTGGATGCAATATCTAGAAAACATTAAGTGGAGTTAGTCGCCTCTGTAATCTTGTAACAAGAAGCAGTCGGGCGAGCTCCGACTGGTGTTTACGCCAGCCTGTTTTATACACATTTCGATCGTGACTATCCGAGGGGATGCTGGGAGCTTTAATAGTTACTGTGTCTGAGAGACGTTGTGCCTTTAAATCGGTGCAAACAAGAGGGCATGTAGTATATTATTATCTCAATTGGCAAATCTTCTGTATATTTTAAAGGAAACCGTGATGGACTGATCTATCAACACATAACTAAAACCACTGAAGGGATTGGGCTAAAATTTGGCACACAGATTATTATGATGTAGGCATCCGCTAAGAACCGTTAAAATTTTGAAAATTTACCACCCAAAACGGTGAAACGGGGTTCAAAAAAAATTGTATTCTGAAAACATTATAAGGTAACTGGCTATTAATTTGGTACAGAGGCCAGCACATCAAGTTACCACAATCTGTCAAATTTCTTTGATAGTATTTCAACTTTATTGCAAAGACATAAGGTTTATTTTTAATTGAGAAAATTTGACAGTTAGGGATAGCTTGATGTGCTGGCGTCTGTACATATATTGTATTGTATGACTTCAACGCGAACGAAGGTGGGAGCAGAAGCTAGTACCAAACAAATAAAAGCTCAGTAGTTTAGCGCTTGGATATTCTTGTGAAGCGTTCTTTAGATAGGTACACAGTCAGTACATCAAGTTACCCCAATCTGTCAAATTTCTTTGATAGTTTTTCAACTTTATCACAGAAGCATAAGGTTCATTTTCAATTGTGAGAATTTGACAGTTTGGGATAGCTTGATGTGCTGGCATCTGTACCAAAATGTAAGCTAGATGTTAACTAACGCACATAAAAGTGAAAACATTAGGTGTTCTATAATTTGAATTGCTACTTAGCCCTTTTTCTCTCGTCTTAACTTTGCTGTGCCCGAAAGGGTCAATACCTATTGATCTTTTACATTTTATAAAGCATCTATGTAATAAACATAGAACGCAATAAAGTATAGAGTAAGTGAGAAATAAAGTCGTCCAATGGATAACTGTTCAGCTTCAGAAACAGAGTTTATTGAGATTGAATACCCCCTTGAAGTTGAAAACATGCAAATAGAAGCTTACAACTTTACGATTACTCGTTGAAAGCTAAATGGTGTAATAACTGTTATACAGTACTCATAATACGAACATAATTAAGTAAATCACCTAAACGTAATATTGCGTTTGTCGGGCATTTCCAAGTTCTCACGTAAGCCCATAAACTCGTTGATATATGATGGCGTCAGAAACCACGATTCGTGGAAGGAAGCTTGTAGCTCATGTCAGGACATGGAACGGCCGCCGTATGAAAATAAGATCAGATTAGACTATATTATACATACTAGCGAAGCGCTTGACTTGCTTTTCGTCGAGATCAATGATAAAGATTTGAAAGAAACCGTTTTCGTTTAGTTCAAGGTTTTGTTTGTGAACTTTATACTTGTTAGGTACTATATTCCAAATGGTTTTGGTCTACACTTCCGTTGTGTAGGTTTTTAATTTCAATATTTTTCATTCATCATGATTGCACTATACTACCTCAGTAGGCACCTTACCTATGCTAGGATCAGCAATTTACAATCTAGCAAAATAATTTTGAAGTACTTATGTAGTCGCCATTATTATTTTCAAATTTTATAAAAATGGTCGAATATCTCTTTGAAATGTCGCCGTTTCGTTTGAGTGTATTTAACGCTGATGAAATAAATCTACTCGTTAGGGCATAATGCTTTAAGCGGGATTCTTCGAAAGGGTTACCGCTACCCCGGAACATAAAGGGCTAAGTTAGGAACATGGATGGGTTTTAGGCAGTAAGAGTCTGACACTCCCTTCCGCTCCACCCAGAGCGGATAATTTCCAAAACCTTAAAAAAATTAAAAGATCAGAATGCTTTTGGCGTCGCATCACAATAATAACATGTTTTCATACTTTTACTCGAAATTACGATCTTTTTATGCCATTTTTGCTTTCTACCTGTTGTGTTCCGACACCCTTTTTTTTTTTTTTTTATGGCTGGGAAATGATCCTATGACTGCTCCCGCTTTGGGTGGAGCGGAAGGGAGTGTCAGACTCTAACTGACTAAAACCCATCCATGTTCCTTCCGTAGCCTTTTATGTTCCGGGATAGCGGTAACCCTTTCGGTGGCCTTCGTCATCTACGAAATAAGAGAATTCAATACCTCTTTCTATTGAAGCCGAAGCTTTAGTCACTAGATATCAAAAACGGAGGTAACCTACCTATATAATAGGAGCAGCCAGTGTTAAATTATTACCAATGAGGTTAGTTTGAAAGTACGTACAGACAGCTATCCCAAACTGTCAAATTTGCCCAATTGAAAATGAACCTTAATTTTTTGTAATAAAGTTGAAAAACTATCAAAGGAATTTGACAGATTGGGTTATCTCGGTATGCTGGCCTTTGTACCTATAGGTATAGTTAGTTAGTAAAAGAACATGGAACAAAACGTACCCACCCATGTAGCAAATTGAAATTGGTACCATTAGAAGGTTTTTGAAATAATATATATTTGTTGTATGGGGGCAACTTTGTAGCTTGCGGGGGGAAAAAGATATTCGACGTTGAAAATGCCGAAAATCCTTAGTAAAATCGACTCACCCACGTTCGACGTTTTTGCGATTTTATCCGTTACGTACTTCGACGACCCTGTCCATCCCCATCTCCCTGACCCTTGCTCGAGCCAGCCCGCGTTGCCGCTGAGCCAGTAGTTTTAAATACCCCCGATCCAGCTGCCCCTTGCTTTCCTCCCCCAGCAACGCCCTAAGCCGAGGTCCGTACCCCACAGGGGGTGCCCTTAGCTTAAGTTATTGAAATAAACATTTATTATTATTAGCGGGTAGTCGCTTAGTTTGTAAGTTTATTTTCTACAATTCTTTTGTGGCATCCACAGGCAAGTCCGGTTAAGCAGTAGCAACCCTAAGGTAGAACTGCGAGATGCCATTTAAAAAAAAAAAATTGAACTATCTTTGAGCGCACTCATTTATGAAAAATTATGTTTTTGCTGTATTTTGTAATAAAACTGTGCTTTTTAAGATTGATGGTTTTTATTTAATATTTTTTCCGTGCCAAAAACGAACGGTAGGAAGCTAAGTCGGTCTCTCTTTAGACAGAAAAAACGACTGGTTATTTATTTCGTCTACTGAACAGAAAAAAGTGCGATTGTTTTAACACTTGGCAATTCAAAATGTAGTAAAGAAGTTATCATAACTTCGGTCTCCCATACATTCATTCATTCGTTCATTTATTTTTGAGTTAGCCAATTAAGCCTCTTCTAAATGGCACCTAGTCTAAAATGCTACAAAGGTGGTACAGGCTCCATACAAAACTACCCATTGTTCTTTAGGTTATTGATTGGGAATTTTGAAATAAGAGTAGCTTTGTAAGTATCGTATCATGTCGTGATTGGCAGTTTTGCACGTTTACGCTGATTTAAATATTCATAAGGTATATTTACAGGTTCAAGGATTTAGTTTATTGTCATTTAGCACTATTTTAGAAGGCTGAACATAGCCCCGCAGTAGGCGCGTGTTCAAACTAAGTACGTTAATTTATATTATGTGCTTTTAATAGCTTGTTTTGTTATTAAACCATTTTAATGGAAATTAGCATGAGTTATATAATATTTATTAATACTAACACACACAATAACGTAGGGTCTCTATATTCGATACTAGGTAGGTACGAAACCGTGATTACGGTTTTTACAAGTAACTACCTACTTCCAACATACATACTCTATCAAATCTTGATGTAAAGTAAATAACAAACTTCAAAAACAACCAACACAATAGCAATTTGTCTATTACAAACTGCTTCACGGGGCAACGAATGCGTACAGTCCGCCCAGTATATCCTGAGACCCCAAGGCGGCGCTGCTTGTACAGGTAAAAACACAACAATAGAATAATTTGATACAATTACAGCTTGTTCCGTGTTTCGCCGCTTGCCAAGGTATTCTGGTCACACTGTACCACCATTTTCCCATCTGTCAGCGATGGACGCGGATCATGGAGGTAGGTAGGTACTACGTCAAGGGCAAGGCCGTCGGGTCGACGACCCACACGTTATGGCTATTTAGGGATTATGCCGCGTTGCGAGTCTCTAATTCGTTATCGTACATAGGCTCTATGTTTAGTACAAATATGAATAAATTGTAGTAAATGTAGTCATGCTGATTTGTTTAAACTTTAGATAAGTAAGAACTAAGACCTTTTTCAATATATCAGCCTAAAACCCATTTAAACCCAATCAGATGAGTATGTGGCTAAGTTATAACAGCCGCACGGATCACGTAATCAGGTTAAGTTACGCTTGCCGGGGTTGGTCCATGGATGGATGACCATCTTTAGATATGGAGACTCCTCCATGCCTCGGAAAGCACGTTAAGCACTTGGTCCCGAATGCCATGCGTGGATTTTCCCGGATGCCATTTGTGGATCTTTGACAGTCGTTACGGATAGTGAAAAGCCCGAAAGTCTGACAGCCAGTCTTACCAAGGGTATTACCCAGTTACTGGCTGGGTTGTGGATGTCAGATAGGCAGTCCCTCCATGTAATATACTGGTATTCAGCTGCACCCGGTAAGACTGGAAGCCAACATAGTTGGGAAAAGGCTCCGGCTAGGCTGATTGATTTTGAGATTAGTATGGTGATTACCGGAGATCAGCTCTCATGTCTATTATATTCGTTTATAACATTTTCGGACATATAGGGTCTTTTCTAGGTTTAACCCAAATGTCTTGCAAGACACATTTATCATCGTCCATTAAATTCCAAGTTAAATCTATAATGTCCAAAATAAATATACAGTGTGTTAGGTTAAGCGAGGGACATACTTTCAGGTTGTATAGTACTCATGGAAATCAACAACTTTGTCTATGGGACCAACGCTGAAATATGAAAAATATATCAGCTGTTCCATTAATTTTGACGAATTATGCGAACAAAAATGTACTGAACAGCTGATAATTTTTTCGTGATTTCAGGTATAGTTCAATAGTCAAAGTTATTTATTTTCATGAGTATAATATCCCCTGAAAGTATGTCCGTCGTTTAACCTAACACACTGTATAAGGAAAATAAATTACGATTTAAAATGACGAGAAATTAAAATTGATGGTTTTATATTTAACCTTCAAGCCACTCGGGTTAAAAGGGATCAATCGACTAGTTACCTACATCATACTTTAACCGGTAAATAAACGATAGCTGGTTAGTTGTATTAACGTTTAGTTAAATAAATGCAAATACTTTAATGTAACAGGAAGGCTGAAAGTGATACCAGTGACTGAAAAGTTGTTAGGATGTTGTCATAGTTACATGTGATGCGGAGGAATGAGGAAAATGTCGTTAGGAAAGTTTTGAGTACGACTGTGGATGGCTGTACGAGTTGGGGAAGACCGCAGAAACGATGGATGAACTGTGTGTAAAATGATATTGCTAGATAAGCGTCTAGTGTGTACTATGTACCTACTATAAAGCTACCATTTACTGAGTACGTCTTACATTGACTTGAATGTGCCCTGGCGGCTGAGAGCATGTCATGCTCCCTGTAATGTCTCACTGATGGTGGTGCGTATGTTCGATCATTTAGCTTCCATCAAAATGGTTGAGCCGAATGGTGCTAATCCATACGTCATGTTCATGAACGGGCGCCGTCAGTAGGGACTGGTCACCTCTTAGCTGCCACGGCTGTTTAAAATTATAAATTATTTATAAAATTATTTATATATAATAATTATGGACGCTTTTATTAAGTCATTGACTGCCACGCAGCAGACACAATAGAAAATCTATTGTTTGCGGCTCACCGGTGACCGCGTTGGCGCTCAACGTGTTAAGTTCTGCATCGTTCTCACGTGTATATTTCAACATGAATGATATAACCCAGTTTTTGTAAACATATTTTGATTTAAAAGAGTGTCCATGGAGTTTCTTGCGCGTTCTTCTCCATAGGTACCTACTGCTTTAGAATGAGCAACTAGCTTCATCTGTCTGATTGACCGACCCCTTGACAATTCAAAAGTGCCTGTAATTGGTTTATTTGAAATAAATGCTTTAAGTTTGAGTTTAATAGAGAAGTATGGATGGAAAACCGGCTAAGTGCGCCTCGGCTAAGTGAGTCCGACTGACGTACCATTATCTATAAAAACGGCCTAAAAATCACGTTTGTTGAATAGAAGCCCCCTTAAATATTTATTTCATTCTGTTTTTTAGTATTTATAAGACATGTTGCGCCGAGCACTATAGCATCACCATCATCATCTGTCTGCCTTTTCCCAACTATGTTGTGGTCGGTGATGAAGTTGAAAACCAGTATTTTGCATGGAGCGACTGCCTTTTTGACTTTCACAATTAACATTACTGAAAATATGAGAAAGATTTCATAAAACACTGTTGGTCTATTTGTCGCAAATCCGGGCGCAAAGACCGAACACTTACAGCCCAAAACAAAATGTCGGCCATTCTTGCTTGTAACAAGAGTAAATCACGTGTCGCTGTAATCTTAATTAGATCAACATTAACTTAACAATATTGGATACTTTGCCTATCTCGAAGTTAAAAAGCGTGAGAAATGCACATTATGAACACGTTAACATTTTATGTTAATTAGGTAAACCTACTTAATTTCCCAGCATAGATAAGTACTTAGTAATATTTCTGCTTTGTGGGTGGGTGCTTTTATCCTATGTCTGGCTCCACTGTTCGTGCGTCTGTCTCTCACAGGCCCCTTTCTTCTGAATCGTATTAGGTACATACTTGCCATTTTCTCAGATTGTATATCTATCAAATCTGAAATCGCGAAAGAAAAACTATTCTCTACATAGCTCGCATAACTCGTCAAAATGTAGGGAACAGCAGCTTCTTTTTCGCGATTTCAGATTTGTTCCCATAGTAAAAGAAGTTCACAATGACCCCTTAAATTAATGCCCATGAATTCAATTTCACCCTGTATAGCTTTGAATGTTCTATTTTGGTACGGAACCCTTTGTGTGCGACTCTCACTTGGCCTTGTTTAAAACACTCTTTCGTTATGAATTTCTCATTGGGAAACTCATCAGATCCTCGACAGTACAGAGGCCAGCACATCAAGCTACCCCAAACTGTCAAATTTTCCCAATTGAACATGAACCATATGCTTTTGCAAAAAAGTTGAAAAAATATCAAAGAAATTTGACAGATTGGGGTAGCTTAATGTCTCTGTACATCAAACTGACATTGTAAGCCAATGACTCATAAATATTTTCCGAGAAAAACGATTCGCGTCAAAATTATGCGCAAGGGAATTTTATTGTGTGCCAAATTTTGGTGCCCTTGCGAAATATTATACAGAATTCTTACTAAGAATAATATCTAATGTTAATGCTGTTTACGATCAGTTGACGACTGACCTCTTTTTTATTTTATTTTTTCCTCATCACAGATTATCAAATCACCACGGTGTATGTAATGTGACCAACGACGCGAGCTTGTTTATTTAATTTCCGTTTAAGCAACTACCGGTGAAACTAAAGATGTCTGGATGCCATTTGATACTTATTTGAGATTTATTAGCTTGGCTAGACATATTAATGGCATTGTAGGCCCTTTTCTCAAGTTTTTTTAAATAACTTGTATAGACGCCATCACATCAAGCTATGCCTAACTGTCAAATATTCCCAATTGAAAATGGACCTTATATCTTTGCAATAAAGTTGAAATACTACCAAAGAAATTTGACAGATTGGAGTAAGTTGATGTGCTGGCCTCTGTACGTAATAATAATCATTACGGGAAATAATTGATAATTACCTGGATGTAAGAAATACTGTCCCTTTGAACCCATGCTTCTTAATGTGAGTGAAATTTAAAAATTAAACTTTAATGGGCTTTTCAATTGTATGTTTCTTTCTCCATATAAAGACGTGTATCTACATTAAAAGTATAAATGGATCGTCCCCTTTTACCTACATTACATGAATATTAAAACGATGATTTTATGCCCGCCGCTAAATACTGGTAAGTATTCAGCTGCATCCGGTTAGACTGGGAGCCGACCCCAACACAGTTGGGAAAAGGCTAGGCAGATGATGTGAATATCTGCCCGCGACTTCGTCCGTATAATACCTCTTGATCCACCACCGCGTCTTCCGACGAACCACGAAATTTTTTCCAACTTCTGCTTTGATGATGATGTATTTTTAAGCAAACTTTGAAGACCCTTGCTTTTTAGCGAAACGTCGAAAGCATTCTCATGGATGTCCTCCGCGCTGGGGAGACATCCATGACGGGTCTGTTTTACAAAACTTTTTTACAAAAATAGAAACCAACTTCCAAAGTTTTTATTTTTCACTTTTTAGTTGTGTGACATACACAACCCCCCCCCCCCCCAATTTTAATACCACTACCTGGTATGTAAATTACAGTGACAGGAACTTATTAGAACATCGTCCACATAATTATATTAAGTAGGAAATTTTTTAGATTTTTGTTGATTTTTCAAAAACCGCTTATCCGATTTCGATAAAAATTTTATGGGACCATTTGGGAAGTATACCCTTTCCAACAAAAAAAGAATTTTTCAAATCGGTTGGCAAGCAACGGAGTTATGTGCGAACAAACATAAAAATATATATATATATATATATGTATATACAGTCGAATTGAGAACCTCCTCCTTTTTTAGAAGTCGGTTAAAAATATTTTACAAACCCGACTCGTACTTCCAGATATTGACACGTATAAATAAACAAAACCAAATCTTCCAGGTAAAAGTTTAAGGGTTAAAATATGAATAGAAACGTTTCCAATAAACACCTATTGCTTTCTGATGTTTTTCAAAGGTACAGACGCCAGCACATCAAGCTATCCCTAACTGTCAAATTTTCTCAATAAAAAATGAACCTTATGTCTTTGCAATAAAGTTGAAATACTATCAAAGAAATTTGACAGATTGTGGTAACTTGATGTGCTGGCCTCTGTACAATTGACTATTTGAAACGATCAAAAATAATATATAAAATCACATAGATAAAAGACCGCTCGTCTTAAAAACTTCCATCGCCGTACAGAAATGAAATATTATGCGAAGATTTAACTGTGAAGTTGCATTTAATGCTAGTAAGTATTCCATTTGATTCTAAAAATCTGTGACGTCACATTGTTATATTTCATACAGATCACGTACAAATTCCGCGTTTTGTCAGTTCATTAAACGTAACGTTATTGACTATACCCTTTGAAATACCCAATTCGCTATACCTGAGTAGTTTGGTTTGAAAGCCAGATAACCAAGTAAAAGCCACATGCTTATCTGCTGGTTCATATACAACGAATGCTGTTTATCTCGGTGCTTTATGCACGACAAACAGTGCCCTATGACTGGCACACGTAGATGGAGGATTGCGAGATTCCAGCTTCATGTACGGTCTATCTACAGAACATAATTATACAGTGTGTTAGGTTACACGAGGGACATACTTTCAGGGTGTATAGTACTCTTGGAAATCAACAACTTTGTCCATTGGACCAACTCTGAAATATGAATAAAAAATATCAGCTGCTCCATACATTTTGACGAATTATGCAAACATAAATATACTGAACAGCTGATTTTTTTTCGTATACTGACAGAAATGTACATACGGCTTAGATACGCTTTACGTCAATTACCCGTAATTTAATAATTATTATGTGTCACGCAATTACCCCGCATAGCTGCAAAAATCAGTCTTAATATATCGTCTTAGTACCTACTAGGACCCAGGCTGAATTTATTGTTAAATTCCGCAAGTGATTCAACTTCAGAAAGCCAAAATTCCAACACTTTGCTTTTCCTTTAATTCAATCCCGTGTCATTTCCCGCGCCTAATTCAGAATCCCTGACTTCTACAGAGAATTTCTATCAGAAAAACCGTAACATTATTTACGAGTAAGTACGGTTTCCTTCATGTCCTGCCCTTGTCTTGTCAGTGGAGTTAGAAACAGTTGATTAACTACCAACAAAAAAAAAATGGAAAGTCAATGTTATTTCTAACATATTCGCTGAACCTTTCTTGTGAACTGGCACGATCTGCGTGTGCGTTGAAATAAGGATCGACCACAAGCGTGCATTTGGTGTTACCTTTATCGCTATTGTTATAAGGGCTCTTATTACCTGGCAGGGTGTTGCTAAAGGTTGGTGGTAGACGCGGAAGCGTTGACGGTGTTCCCACACGTGTGATCATTAGCTGTTCCAGGGAACCAGTGAGCGCAGGCTGACGATGGGAACAGCGCCAATATTGACACTACACACTTACCTGTCGCACTTTATTGTTACTCTATCTACAAAGATAGTTCCGTTTATTGCAACTACTGTGATGTACCGGATGATTGATCACCTGAATTTCGTCAAAAACAACTTTATAATAATAATTAGTGTGAAAGGTTGATTGCTTGCACATTTCGTCACTACTTCATCCAATCCAACCACTATCTCAAAGAGCAATATTATTTTAATTCTATGTGAGAAAGAGATGAAGCTATACAGGAGGTATAGCTACATCTCTTTTCCAATATGAAGCAATATTAGAATAATCTTGCTAACGAGATTGTAGTTGGTTCCTGGTAAATTAACAGTTCAAGAAATCTGTCGGCGCCCTCATTGAAATACAGTTTAACAATTTCTTTCTCATAAAATAGGTAATGAAGAAATAGAGAAAATACGTTTATTTGCGGTAATCATGACGCTAAAAGAACACATATATCTAGATACATAAAAAACAAATTTGGGGAAAATATGCGTCTCATCACATCCACGCAAGATGGCCATCAAAAATAGTAACACAAAAACCTGAAAACGCCATAATTTCGATAGTAATTTTTAGGGCCACGTATTGCCGCTGAACAGCAGAAGTCAGTACAAATAAATCATTTCCAACCATATCATTACACGGGCCGACACTTTCCTAGAAATTCGTGGTCCGGACTTACAAACCTCAGATCTAAGCTATGATTACACTGAACGCTTCCCTCCACACCGCGCGACACGTCATCAACATCATGGTAGAAAAAAAAGAAAAAAAAAAGATTGTTATTGCGCAATTTGAAGCGTCGTTGGTGTTCATTCTTCGCCGTAATTGCTGCGGCTAATAGCACCAGCTGCCGAGATATCACTGTATTTTAAGTTTTATATTATTTTATAGCTATTATTCTGAGTATTTTCTGGTTCGTTATAAGCGTTTTAAATCGTTTTGTACCTATATTACCCTGCCTGGAGGCTACAATTCTTTTGTGGCATCCACAGAGGCAAGTCCGTTTAGCAGTAGACAACCGTATGGCTGAACTGCGAGATGCCATTATCAAAAAAAAAAATGTACCTATATTACTTGTGCTAGAGTCCATGGTTTCAAAAATTCAAACACTATTTTCAACGGTCTTCGCGGATTTTGTAGTACCTACCTACCGGAGGAAATCTTAAGTCAGGACGCGAGTAGCAGGGCATTTATCTTTTTAAATCTAACAAGGCCTACAACACTGTTAATTAAAACGTAAAGTCAATTTGCTTACTTTATGATACAATACAATAGATAAGTAGGTAGAAATACCTATTAATGTCCGCAAAGACAGTATGGCAGTTGAATCGTGCGCATATAATGATTAATACAAACAGCAAACACAGTTGCAATTGACCATAAACATGGGAATTATCTGAGAAACTGTTAGTTGTGTATCTGTAATTATAAAATCTAGTGGCTCAAGGCTAAAATAATGAATATGAGACAATTCAGCGGTGCGGTTAGCCGTTTGTTACTTCGAATGTAATCTTGCGATCAAAGATTATGGGACATGAACGCTAACACGGCATCGTTTTTGATAGGCCGTACAACCGTAGGCAAGGTCTACGTAGACATATTTCGTACCAAACAAGTTTCTTCGCAGACGTCATGATTTATGACAGAAAAATTCCTATGAAGCAGGTTATTTTTTATTTATGTGACCAAGACTGTGAACCCTTTATATTTAGGGGTCAACCCCTGCGAATTTTTATTGCCAAATTGTTGAAAGGTGTCAGCGCGGTCATAATATAAAAGCCGCTTGGACACCTTTTAACAATCTGGAATGTGCACTCAAAAGCGAAGGGTCCACATTAATCGGATTAATACTTTACGAATCGTTAAAAAAAAAGTTTTGGGGTCTGTCATTACAATTTTAAAACTAACTTTTTACGATGATGCGCTTGCGTCTCGTGTGAAAATCTGAAGCAGTTCTCTCCTAACCCAAGAGATTCTTTAATTATTTTTTTTATTTTAACGACAATTTTCGCGTTTATTGAGATTCGGCCTTCTTTACTTGACTTCTGAAGTCATAATATCCGTTTCTCTAAATTAAATTCTTGTAGGTAATATACAGTGTGTTAGGTTAAACGAGGGACTTACTTTCAGGGGGTAATAGACTCATGAAAATGAACAACTTTGACTATGAAACTATTCCTGAAACTATGAAAAAAAATCTGTTCTGTACATATTTCATGTTCGCATAATTCGAATGTATGGAATAGCTGATTTTTTTTTCATATTTCAGAGTTGATGCCATCGTCAAAGTTGTTTATTTTCATGAGTTCTATACCCACATAAGGTACGTCCCTCGTTTAACCTAACACACTGTATAATAGGTTATTCGTTTAACTAGTTAACGGCCAATAATTCCCACGTCCAGAAAAAAATAGCTTACTAATTTTTGCTTGTCTCCCCCTAAGTAAGTACTTTGTAATACAATTACACAAAGTTATTAATACTTGTGCACGTTTTAATTGGCAAAGGTACGCTGAATAGGTGTGTCTACACCACACGACATTTAATTGCTATATATTCCATGCAAGTACATTGCAAGGCTGTGCAACACGGAGGAGTAATAAATAAAGTGCTCATTTCGCTGCACTCATCAAATTTTAGTGGGCAATAAAGAATACTTTTGACAGGTGTGGCTGTCGCGGCAATTTAACACTATGCGCCATAAGTATATTATTTATTACGTTGTTTGACTTTGAGGAGCTCGTGGCTAAGTACTAACAGCCACACAGGTCGTTCCATCAGGTTAAGCTACGCTTGCCGGGGCGGGTTGTCTTTATATAACGAGACTCCTCCGTGCCTCGAAAAGCACGTTAAGCCGTTGGTCCCGACTGTCATTTGTGCATCTTTGACAGTCGTTACGGGTCGTCAGACGCCTCCGTATCAAGGGGTATCCTATTGCCCAGTTACTGGGTTATGAAGGTCAGATAGGCAGTTGCTCCATGTAAAATACTGGCATTCAGCTGCATCCGGTTAGACTGGAAACCAACCCCAATATAGTTGGGAAAAGGCTAGGCAGATGACGTTGTTTGACTTTGGTCTCACAACATTAATGTATGATATCAGCAGACATTCTGTTAAAATCTCACCGTGAAAGCTTAGGTGAAGCTTGCATCATGTGAAATGACAGATCGCTTCAAGCACACTTCACCTAAGTTTACACGGTGACATTTTTATAGAACAGACTGGCTGATTAGTAACTGACAATACAGTAAGTATTCAACGACTTTAAGCAGGATTGTCCGAAAGGGTTACCGCTACCCCGGAACATAAAGGGCTAAGGAAGGAACATGGATGGGTTTAAGTCAGTAAAAGTCTGACACGCCCTTCCGCTCCACCCAGAGCGGGAGGAGACATTTGATGATTTCCCACCGTCAAAAAAAAAAAGAATCCATCGACTTTTCAAATATGTACGGAGTTCGATCGGGGCGCGTAGCCCAGCCGCCCGCTATCCTTCCATTTATTTATGACTCCGTGCCACATATAAGCTAAGTTTAACAAGCTGATACATACATCACTATTAGTTATATACACGTTAAGCAGTTTGTTCCTACCCGGACATAATACGTTAAACACTAGCCTTTCTCTAAGGTACAATAGATAAGTCCTAATGTACCGAAGGGCCAATTATATCGAGTAGACGCTATTTATCCGTTAAGCAGTGAAATATTCGCTAAATAGCTGTAATTTAGCATACATTGTTAAAATGTCTGGTGTGTAATTACTAGGAAAAGCGAACAAATTGATTTATCTTCAATACGCAACAGATTGTAGACTTATTTTGTAGTTAACTACTATTTACCGGTAAAGGAATATTTATTATTTATGAGAAATAAAATTACGTATTAGTTTACAAAGCAAAGTCAGTAGGACCATATTAAAAAGTTTCAGGAAAATAACAATTACTTGAAGTGGCTGTTCGTTTCTGTCGTCTGCGCCTGAGTAGGAGTACTGTGAGCCTTAAACCAGGGGTTCCCAAACTCGATTCATCTACTGCCTACTTTGAGAATAAATTATCTAGATGAAATTACAAGTCGCCCCCTAAGCCTCTACAGAACGCCCCCATTTTTTTAGTGTCTGGGTCTCTTACTACCCCCTCTAGGCCTGCAGCGCCCTCATGTGGGCGATATTGCCAACTTTGGGAAAGGCTGTTAAACAGTCCTATTAAAATAATACTGCCATTGGGTTTGCAAATATCTACTGACATGAATTATCCTGGACGAACATTAAGTTAATAATAATATCCTTGGACATTTTACACAACGCCATATAGTCCCAAGCTAAGCAACCTAATGCTTGTGTTATGGTAATGAGATGGCTGATAAACTTATATACATTTTTTTTTGTAAACACATACATATTATACATAGAAAAATACCCAGACCCGGAACAAATACTTGCAGGTCGTACAAATATTTGTTCCGTGCGGGAATCGAACCCGCGACATGCTGCGCAGCAGTCAATCGCTCAACCACTGCGCCAACCGTGTCGTCAATGTGACAAGTTGACTGGAAGAGATTGCAGAAACCAATAAAGCTTATTGTATTCCATCTGACTTTTCTCAGTAGCAGTCAGGACTTTGGAGTTGTCTCCGGCTGATGCCAATAAGTTCGCCTCCATAGGACATAGGACTCAAACATCACACTTATATTATAAATGCGAAAGTTAAGTTTGTCACTACTTCACGCTCAAACCGCTGAACGGATCTAATAAAACTTGCTACTGAGGTAGTTTATGACCTGGATTAACACATAGGATAATTTTCGAAATCCACCCGGGCGAAGCCGCTGACAGCAGCTAGTAGTACAAAACTGGCGAAATGTGAGTGTGCTGTAAGTAGAAGTACACCTCTACCCAACCCTTGGGGGATTAAAGGCACAAGTTTTGTAATTTCTTTTTCTGATGTACAATAAAGTGTATACAGTGTGTAACCGAAAGGGTATATACATACAAAAGCATATGCTTCAGACCACCAAACTGAACAACTTTTACTATGGGACCCCGGACCAACTCCGAAAGCGTGAAAAAAAATCAGCTGTTCCCTACATTTCGACGAGTCACGTGACCAAAAATGTATAGAACATTTGATTTTTTTTTACGATTTCTGTCTAAATAAACATACGAAACTCATAAATAAACACGACTGGGTACGGTTGCCTAGCCAACCAGGACAAAAATAATGTTTAAAACAATAAGTAATTTACAAAACAAACGTCCGTCAGCACTGGTGCACAATCGAATATCCATTCAGAAATCACAAAATGCATTACAATGTTTTCATATAACAGCAAAATTTACAATTGCTGTTTTATCGAGGCGGACTGACGCAACACAATGCCCTGAAAGATGCGGAATTGTTCACTTGTTCTGTTTTACAATCATTGGGGCACTTTACGGCGCTATAAAAATATACTATAACTGCAAAATGCCGATATACAGGCTTATTTAAATTCTTATTTGTCGATTCGCACGTATTTACTCACCCGAAATGTGTGAACCGACACCTTTTTCTATAGGCGACTCGCCCGAAGTTAATTTATTTGTGGGCGAATCGACAGTTGTCACTGGAGTTGTCGATTCACCTATAAAATATCTGAATACATGGTTTTTTCAGGGTTCCGTAACCAAAAGGTCACGACAGGACCTTACTAAAAAACCTACGTCTTGCTGTTTGTCACATGGCTGTTTCTTCAGAACCGTTATAGCTAGCCAGTTGAAATTTTCACAGAATGCGTGTAACTTAACTATGGCTGCTATCAATTTTAAAATAAATCATGAATCCTTTAAACTTGATGAATTGCCATTGACTTAAAACAGCCTGTGTGCATTTACCAAATGGTCCTTGGACCTAACTCAGGCGCAACCAAATCAAGATTATGTAATTTTATACGGAAGCATTGAGATTATCAATTGATTTATAATTTTATTTCTCTATTCGGTGCTGTGTATCCGTATTTTTTTATTATAAACAAAACCGCAAACAGTTATAGTTAACACATTTAGTGTTCACCACCCGAAAACCATTATTATAGTCTCTGGAGGTTGTTGCGGTTTCTGAAAGCGAAGAAAGTTGGAATCGAAAAGTTAATTATACTTTCTTTATTTGCTTGTGTACTCTTGTAGGTAAGTTCAATCGATCTATTCTGTAAAAATCTCACAGTGGAAACTCAGGTAAAGTGACCTGTCAAATGTGTCAATCCTTAGCATCAAGCAGAATGACAGGTCACTTCATCTAATTTTTGACGGTGCGATTTTTACAGAATAGACGGTTGTAAAAGAACAATGCATTATACAAATAAATCCAAGGGTTAAACTAATAAATGCACTCAGAAAGGCTGTCAAAGAGTAGATAACTTTCCAGACATTATTTTCGTATTAGATTAAATTAAAAACTGTCGTTTTTAAAACTAAAAAGCATTTTCCATCGCCAGCTAGATAAACACCTCTTAAATTATTATGTCCTTAATGTATTTAAAAACTTCAACATAAACACTATCGTCGTTCCAAGCAGGGGTGAATACAAGAAGGCTCGAGAGGGCTGCATCGCGGGCGCAGATTCAAGATGGCGGACGCAAGGGTTCAATGATCTTAATGACTCACCACGACGGCTAGCTACAATGAACTTTTATTTAGATTTTTATGCTGACATTTATTGTTAGTTGCATTTTTGTTATGAGAATTGATATTTTTATTACGTTTCGCATATGTGAACTTAATAAAACCCGATAAAATGAGTAACGATATTTTGAATGTACCTATTATTTTGCATAGGTAATTACTATATAAACACGTGGATAGCATTCCATCTAGTTTCTTGAACTGCACTGTTCAGAAAACACTTTGGGTTTTTACCATTGGCAAGCATATATCTGGTTAAAAGATTAAAATTCTAAGATCAACTTCGCGCCTTACGTTCCTTTCAAATACTTAAGTTCAGATTTGGCGCAGATATCCGTCGTTAAAATTGCATTTCCAGCGCTTTTCCTCTAAAGTGATTTCTCACTTTAGAGGAAAAGGGTTCACAAGGGTTGCTTTTAGTTGAATAACTTTAATAATTCAACAAAAAATAGTTTAAAGTTTGAAATTCAAATCGCTAACGACTTAGCAGTTGATCAACTAAAATTGAACCGTGTGAACCCGGTATAACTCAAATTCATCGTAGCGAGGCGGCACTTGGATACATACAGGTTACGGCCGATTTACTATGACGGTACTCTCGATATTACGTCCAACAGCACGTAATAGAGCTGCGATCACTCAACCCCCTCCCGAGCCCCGCACAGCCCTCTCCCCGCCTCCCCCAGCCCAAGAGGCCCAGTACTTCAGTTTTTAGAAGCAGCCGATGCGAAGAGCTTGACGAATCAGCCCCGTGCCGTGACCGTTTGGACATACCAATCTACGAATCGAACCAAATTTCGAGGAAGGCATTACGCTCCATTAAATAACTAATCCCGCAATTGTTTCAGTTTACCTGTCGATGGATCATTGAAATTGGAATTTTGGTTATGAAATTGTAAAATACTTCATAACTAGACATATAAACATCCAGAGAAACCCGCGACTGCAACAGGTCGCGATAAATCTATACGAATTCCTAATAATCTATATTTTCTCAGCTATTCCCTGTTTTATGGATTGCTTGTAAACTTGTAACCCATCCTTTTCAATTTTTTACCTTTGAAATTATGCAATATATTTTCATACCCGCGCGTGCGTACCTAAGGAAACTGTTAGAATGGCTTTCACAATTTAGAACCAACATTGTCATCTATAAATAAGCCACACCGCTTATGTACGATTTACCAGTAAAATAAGCTTTTCACCATCGACAATTCGACATCGGCAAAGCCAACTGCGCAAACTAGCTCTCCAATACCCAGATAAGTGGCATAGCGTCATACTGAGCTAACCACATGCACGACTCATAATTTCACAGCTAACATCTCTTTCTCGCACATCGACTTATGAGCGTGCATTGTTGAGCGACCGCTGTGCCTAGTGTGGGATCGATTAACACGTCACTACACATAATATTATTGTAACCTTTCTTATTTGTGATTGGAACTGGTAAAGGTATGGGCAGAAGGGCCATTACTCACGAGGCGCGCTTAGCTGTACAGACACTAGAACATCAAGTTATCCCTAACTGTCAAACTTTCCCAATTGAAAATATACCTTAAGCTTTTGTAATAAAGTTGAAAAACTATTAAAGAAATTTGACAGATTTGGGTAACTTGATATGCTAGCCTCTGTACATAGACGAAAGACTTACGAAAGACGTTCTTCAGCGATCTGGTTGCGTTTACTGACTTTTTAACTGACGTCATCCCAAAAACAATCATGGAGAAATTGAAAATTGCCACCAGTAAAGCTTGTAAAATATTTTTTTTATTTTTATCAAAAGTAGCTTTTGCCCGTGACTTCGCCTGCGTGAAAGACTTTTCGGAATCGTATCAGTAGTTCCTAAGATAACCCCCAACATACAAACTCAAAAGTTTTCTTCTAAAAAAAATTATTAGTATAGATTGGGATTTCTGTAATTACTTATTAAGTGATAATACACGTATCGAAGGGGCTACTTAATTCATTAATTGAGACGTCATAATCATCGACGTTACTCAAATCTCCCATTGACGTTAGTACTTTATAAATTAATGCGCTATTATCTTTGGTTCTCAACTTCTCACGGAACATTATCTTCGGCTGTCAGAAGAAATAATATAGGGACGAGGTTTTAATCGAGGTTTATCTTTAATTTTATTGCTTATCCTTATTTATATTTCATTGCATGATAATGTTAGATCTTCACACATTATGCTACAACGTTTATTCACGTCTTTGTCAAGTTTTTAGCCAGAATTTCCATCAATTGAACAGCTTCATACCTTAACTACATATTATTACCTTGGCCAATTATCTATTCAGTTATCGCAAAAATTCGTAAGTGGCTAATTAAAATCTTAGTATAGTGATCATATTTCAATTCTAACACACACAAATGCCAGCAACAAAAATCTCTATAACACACGAGCAAGAAGGCAGTATTAAAATATACACAGAAATTTCCTCATATAATATGCGGCAAGATACGACATTATATTCTATAACATAATGTGAAATGATGACAGGAAATTGTTGCCAGCCCCGGTAGCAAAAACCTGCCTCTGTGTGTGTGTTGACTAGACTCCTACTTTGCATCCGGGCTCGAGCTGATTGATACCGAGCTCCAAGAGACGCAAGGAAATGTTAAGCAAGCTTCTTTTAAATTATTTCTTATGGTAATTAATCGCCTTCTGAGAATATTTCTAATGCCAATCGTATACGATCTCGTCCAGTTTGTCGGGAACTGCTGGATAGTTTTTACGAGTAAATTCTGCAACGGTTTTTGCAATTGTGTTAGCGCAATTAGTTGCTTTAATGATTTTTTAAACGGAATTTGAGTTGTTTTTTGGCACAGACCTATGCAACATTTATACTTAGTAAGAATTCCGTAATTACCGCGATCAAAACTCGACACTATGGTATTAAACTTGTGTAGACCCAACAAGTATTTATGTGCAGCGCGATTTATGGCTTTGACAAATGGTGTATACCGTGTAGGTAGTGTTAAGTCGTATAATAATACAGCTTGAGCGTATTATAAATTGCGTTTATTAAAACTAAACTCGAATAACTTCCCAAAACACGTGAGTCATGCGTGTTAAAGCTGAATAGAGGTTTATAATTACAACTGATGATATTTAATAAAACATAACTAGTAAAATGAAATAAAAAGTGTGTGGTGAAGTTGCATCCTATAAAGCATGACTGGATGACAAGACTTATGATAATTGTGATGAATATTAGTTTAATGGAATAATATTTTTTCCCATCGTAAATAAATAATAAAGAGTAATAAAAGCGTGGAGGGGTGCGGACTGCAGGCTGCGGGCGCGGTCGATACCTGAGCCACAGACCCGAGCGAGCCCGCTGCTCGCAGGAATAACATTCACACGCATCTAAAACGAGTTAAACATCTACACTAGTCTATCTAATCGACTTGTTCACGCTTTAAACTCCATCGACTACAATATTTCAAATGGTCGGGCCGCTCGCCGCGTGCGCCTTCAATGTCGGCTACAATTTAGATTACAATTTGACTTACGAATAAATATATGGTCCAAATTGAGCGCAGAACATATACAGCACAAATCACGGCAATCTGCAACTTAATTACGTGTTTTGGCAGATTGGACTGGTATGAGCATGTGAAAAAAATGCGGGAAAGATCCGGGTGACGTCGTCTGCGTACGAGTGGAGCGGCGTGCGAGAGCTATAACGGTTTTTGATCGTATTTCTAATGTATTGTGGATATCAATCGCGTCCGTTTCGACACCTGTCTCTAATGGTTCCATTGTTCCAGTCGTTATGGTGTTTGAGTCCCCATGTCTCAGCGATTCAAGATTTTCCTCGAGTCGTTTCGGTTGCTCGCCCCGAGCAAGGAATTCGATGCTATCCGCATTTTTTTATAATTAGAAAATGATTAGTTCCGGGTGTTTTCGATTAGTTTTCGGTTGTTATGCTGGCCGAGCAGCCGCAGAGCGGGGTTCGTCGGCGTGACTTGACGGATTCCTGCCTAGCTGTTCCTTTGTTTGAGGACGAGCAACCCGTAGTGATGTGCATTCGTCATGTCGATAGACGCGTCAACTTAAGTTTTTGTGCGACAACCTTGTCGTGTCATTAAACTGTATATGACACTTAAACAACATTCAGCGGTGAGACAAGCATTTAAAACTAGCGCTGAAATAATGTTTAAATTCGTTTGTCTAAGAAGTTATGAATTTATGTCTGCTATAAAGAACGAGTCTACATGTCCAAATAAGGTAAAATTTGTCGAAATAAAATATTACCATTTTAGCACAAACCTACACCCACACACGCGGAACCGGAAGCAGTAAATAACGCTTAACTGTATATATTTTTTAGGCTAGAATAGCATAAATTCGCGAACACGAGGTATTCACTATAGAATTTAAAAAAAAAACATTGACCTTATAAACATTGTCCCTGTTGCCTTCATCCGTTAAAAGACAGGTTAGTAAATTCATGGATTGAAAATTATGTAATCGATTTTTGAAAGCGAAAAACATATTTGCGGAACTCAGGACCCAATTCGATCCCACGTAGCCATCGAGCATGGGAATAAACATAATATTGTTCGATAAAACGGTTCACAGGCCTACGGTGAGCGTAGAAGCGGCTAGTGCCCTACACCGGTCACTACAGAACCGGTCCCGACGGCCCTCCGAGTACCACGCTCCACGTGCAGATACCATCGTTCGTCTTCGTCTATTTTACCTTGTACCCCGCGCCGCGACACGGCCAGCCTACCTCGACCCCAACGATCTCTTACAACTCCATTTAACGCAACTAAATCAGAGCAAACGTTCACAAATTCAAGGCTCTTAGTAACATGGTCCGTTCTTTGTACTTTGTGTTCATACAAATCTTTACTGTGCGTACAAAGGAGTACATAAATCATTTTTTACGAGCTTTACAATCGTGTCCTTTTATGGCGCGAGGGTTTGTACTGCTCTAGGTTTATGTCGTTATTGAATATCTATGACCTCAGGAGGTCGAATAGAAAGTAAACCTGCAATGTTATGGTTTAATGTGCCCTTGTTATAACCTAACAACAAGATATCTCGGTTTGTCCCCGTATTAGTAGGTGCTGCGAGTGTGTCTACAGTTCATATAATGCCACTTGATTGCTTTGTACGAAGAAAAGGTCAAGCACGTGTCTATCGTTCATATTGTTTTCAAGTTTTCAAGTCAGAATTCTCAACGATTTTATCTTGTTTGCTTCCTCTTTTGTTATTTTTTAAAGCAGCGTCAAATATCTACATTCTCAGTTTTTGGGTGAACTCAATTTCAAGGTACATTAACATCAGATGCGTCACTGCTACACGTCACACAGACAAACACATAAGGTATATTTAAAACCAAGTATAATACCGTAAGCAAAATTTTTTCTCGGGCGACATTATAGTAACATTTCTGAGGTCATTACATGGACATGAAAGAATTTGATTGTTCAATAATGTGCATTATTAAAAGCTTATTAAACAGAAAAAAGGCGCATTGAGCCATGAATATCAAGAAGCGAAGTCGTAACCGTCAACGAGCGAGTATTCACGATACAAATGTTGATTTTAGAATCTTAGTTTAGTACTAAAAGAGCGTTGAGGATAATGGAAAAGGATCTTGAGGATTTCCCCGCTAGTTTACAATGTATTGTGACAATACATAAACCAATTCAATGGTCAATCCACTCATGGGCATCCTCCTATTTCTTACAGTAATAGGAATTGTGAAACTTAGTGGTGATTCCACTAAATTTCACAATTCCTTATGCAAGATCTACTTAACATAAGTAATCACTATAACGTTTCCACTGCTATTACACAGGCCTACTCTCATCAGAATGGGCCATCATCTACCACGCGGGACCATTGCGAGTTTGTGGATCTCACGTCTTCGATTTTCGCTGTTGAGGAAAACTTCTTGAGGCAACCGGCATGTCCTAGGACACGCCGGTTGCCTCAAGAAGTTTTCCTTCACCATTTTGAGAGCAGTCGTGATTAAATAAATGAGACGAAAAAAATCTAACTTATCACAGCCAAAAAAGGCATCTGTAAAAATAATTAAATTCATAAAACATATCATAAATCATAGAGTTGCATCATCCAAAAATACATTATAATCACGTCAATGTTCAAAGGATTCCAACGTCTTGTTGAAAGTGGCAATTAAATAATTTAACATTTTGTTCTCGGACTGGCCTTTAGATACACTGACATTATCTAAATTTGCCTTGTGTTTAGACGCTAGGTGTTAATACCGTGTAGGTATTTGTCGGCTAGCTGTTAAACCGCCATCGATCAAGCAAACGTGTTAAAACGAAGCTATATTTATTTTGTGCGTCTTTAGATTGTTTAAATGAGGTTAAAACTATTACGACACATGTTTTGGGCAAGTTGAAACTATAATTTGATATGACTATATTATTATTATTATTATGTACAGACGCCAGCACATCAAGCTATCCCTAACTGTCAAATTTTCTCAATTAAAAATGAACATTATATCTTTGCAATAAAGTTGAAATACTATCAAAGAAATTTGACAGATTGTGGTCACTTGATGTGCTGGCCTCTGTACAGCAAATCAAAAGATATAAACGAAGACAGCGTAATTTAGGTCTAAGAATAATTCCCAGCAAACTATTTCACCTTTAAACAAAGTCTGTCTTGTGTGGAAGTTATCGGTCGAAACAAAGTGCCTCTCCCATGGAATTAGTCAATAGATAAAACTGGAAAGTGCCAGCTAAGTATCACGCCTGGCCACGACTCATTCTTAATTACAAAAGGTTTTCTAAAGAATCGCGTCGATAGCATCACTGAACGGTTCTTTGGGCTGAAATAAAATAATCGTGCTACAGTTTAAATGGCTGCAGGGACTTCGAGGGACCGTGTAGCTAGTTTATTGGTTGTTCAGCGTTTTAATTGAAGAACTAAAGAAGGAAGCTTTCCTTTTATTAATTTGATTGCGGCCCGCATCGTTGCGGCTCGTGTCAGTAGTGCGGGTTCGTTCTTCAACAGCACTGTTATCACCCCTTACTTACTCATTACCCAAAGTACCCCCATCGTTCTAGATTTTCACACGAAACGCGATTGATGTTTTCGTTTACAGTTATATGTATTATCGGCAGTAATAAGCACACCTAATTTCATTCGCTAATGTTTTGATAACGCTATCCTAATGGGTATTTCAGTGGGAAATATGTGTGAAAGCTTAATTGTAGAATTAAATCGCTAGCGTATTATAATAAGGAATCATTTATGGAAAATATTTTAGCAACACTATTTACGGACTGTAAACCCAAGACTATTCAAAAGAAAAGAGTGCATGAAAGAGGATTTAGATCATTAACTACTTTGGAATTGAGTGCGACTGGAATCAATACTATTTCTTGTTCATTTTTGACGTTCAAAAGTGCCTTTCTTGTGCCTATTTGAAATAAATGATTTGATTTGACGTTGACTTTGACTTTGACATAAGGAAATTCTTAGGCAATTTTAATTGAAAGGTATTTGATTGGGGACAAACTCTTTGCTGAATTGAGTCAAATCAATTTTAAGTCCACTTGGAAGTTCCTTAACCATCTCCGGACACAAGTGGGAAGATTTAACTCCAACGTGGTAAAATGGGACTTCCTCGGCGGCACGGCTAAGTCACAAACTAGGGATCCTGCCGTTTTGCCGAAAAGATTTTGCCAAATTTTCATTACCCAAACAAATTTTAGCAACCTTTTTTTATACCAATGTAATATTTGGAATAATTTTAGTACGCACATTTTCATTTGGTCAAATGTTTACTTGGCAGATTATTACCAAGGATAATGTCATTAAGGCATTTGGTCTTTATTCAAATGATTTATTACAGCAAACAATATTTAGACAATAAACGTTTAGCCAAATGATTTGTTATGACAAAAAATATAAAGGCAAAAATAAACATTTTTCTTGTTTGTTAAATTTGATGTCATTTGCGTATTTCTTTGTAAGCTTATGTGCTTGAATTTGTCTGAAACAAGTCAAATTTATGGTTACTACACATTAGGTTATTTATGGAACTAGTTACAGTAGGTTATTAATTTTAAAAAAATGGTTAGGTTAGGTTAAAACTGTGACCACCTACGCACGAGCCGAGCGAGCGAAGCGAGCGGTGCCGCGGCAGCGGCCAGCGAGTGCCAGAAACGACTAGATTATATAGAAAAAAGAGATTATTTTTAGGAGGCTATCGAGAGAAATAATTTAATTATAATAACATTATTATTACCTGTTTATAATTTGTCCCAAGTGGAAAAAGCACCCTTGTAATAAAACGTCTTCAACGTTAGATCTTATTAAGTTTAAAATTGACAACACCAAATATTTGGCTTTTTTAATTTTGCGTAAAATATGTTATACCAACTGAAATATTTGACTAGATAAAAAATGGTAAAAGTACTAGTTGGTGAACAAGTTATTGTTCAAACGTTCACTTGCCAAACGTAGGTTTTCGTAACAATTATTTGTAAAGAGATTTTTTGGTAAGTAATAATTTGGCAAATGAAATTATGCGAAAATTTGTTTGGGAAGTGATAATTTGGCAATTTCTTTTCGGTAAAACAAGGGAGACCCCACAAACTATGCTCCACATCGCCCCTCTGTATCCCACAACATGCATCCAAAGTGATCTCTGCGCGCTACCGACGACATCATGGATGTGGCGAAGTTTTGGGCCAACAAGGTCTGAAATACAGTCGAGCCAGCGACACGAAGAAGAACAAGAAGTGAATCAATAGACTCTGTCGTCTCTCAAAATGCTTTTAGAACATTAAACTGCGCCACACAACCGCACCGCTCAAATATCAAGACTAAAAAAGCTGCTTTGTTCTTTTAATATACAGTAATTATAAAGATTATCATTATCTTAATCGTTTCAAGAGCATAGGTCAGTCGTTTGACGGTTCGAGGCAAATCAATGGCGAATCAGTTTATCGTATTAAATAGTTGAAGAAGGATTTGGCACTCGAATGACGTTAGGGCCGATGCCTGCCGGGTTAGCATGATTGTACGAAACGGTTACCTACCTTTACCACGGAACATAAAGGGCTAAGGAAGAAAAATGAATGGGTTTTAGTCATTAAGAGTCTGACACTCTTTTCCGCTCCACCCAGAGCGGGAGAAGTCAGAGGGGGCGCTGATACTAAACATTTATTGCAATTGTTTTGTGAAATATATTGAAAAATAAGATGGCGCTGATAGTTCTAATTTTGGCCACGCGTCTAATAAATCTTTTACCTACGGCTTTAGCTACGTAAATAGCACATTGACATAGTTGTTTATTCGCAACAGGTTGTCAATAACGTCATTTGTGGCGAATGACAAATGACTGTCGAGATGGAATATGTCGTAAAATACGCGCGAGCTCGAGGTGTAATATGACCTGCCTTCTAGATGTAGGTAATCGTTAGACATGATTGGATCTTCCTTGAGGTTTCTTGGGTTAACATTGGGTTTTAAAATGTCAAACTTGGCTGTAAATTTTAATTGATGCTCAAAATGGTAGTATGAGATCGATGAACAAGCAAATAAGTAAGTAAGTTATAGAGTAAGTACCTAGTAGGTCAGTGAAGAGAGCAAGTGGAAAGTCAGCAGTTAGAGCCAGTAGTATTCCTTGTATAAAGCAAGCAGGTTTATGAAAAGGGAGAAGGACAGGAACAAAATCGAATTTATTCTCATAAAGATAAGAACCAGTTTGCTAAACATAAGTATGCAGATATACAAATATAAATCATGCAGTGTTTGTTCCAAAAACGTCACGTGTTTTGTTGCAGTACAAAAGTGAATCGTAACCTAACCACAGTAAACGTAAGATAATATAATCTATGCTTATTGTAGTAGGTGTAGACAGGTTCTCGGTTCTCACTGTTCTTAGAAACGGAAATAGATACTATCAACTTGAATAAACGCGTACCCATGCATCATACGATACCATAATAGCCAAAGGACCAAAAGCAGACAGGAACCTTCTTCTACTCATACGACTGATGGGCAGAAATAAGTTAACCATTTGCGAATTTTGGTGACTCCAGAAAACGGGATGCTCTTCTCACATGTTCAGAGGAGCATACAAGAGTCAGAAAGATCTTCCCTAATATTTAAGGAGATATGGATTACAAGACGGTTGAGCCGAAAACAGAAGGAAAGGAACTTGCTTTTTATTACTTATACAGAGTTGATATGACAGAGGGCATTAAATTACACTACGTATACTATACGTGTTTAGTATTAACTCGGTACGGTATAAAAATAAACAGCACCAAAAATGAGGTTTTTATTTTTTCAAACAAACTAAATAGCTTACAAATCAGAGTAAAACGCAACCACCCTTTGTAAATAAAAACTGACCTTGTAACGCAGCGGCACCGACGCGTGCACGCCGGAGCGCTGTTAGGAAAGATACATCGTGTTCAAACGGGGCAAAAACTTAAAAAAACATTTGCGACTAAACTACTGCTCCTATTTAATTGATTTTTGGTACAGAGCTTGAAAATGGTCCCTAGTATAAGCTGTTTAAAGGAAAGCCCCTCTGTATATGAAGGAAATGGTGCAGATTTAAGTCATGTTGAATCTCTCGGTATATCGAAGTAAAACCTATCACTTTAGCTGAGAAAAAAGCGTTGAATCGAAAATCAAGTCTATTTCTGCCGTCAATTGTTAAATGTAACAATCAATTGATCTGTAAGTGTCGCTTGATTGTCGGTAGTAGCGGTCGGCGACCTCTACTTTCCTCCGCGGTTCATTTCCTAATATTAACCGATTTGATATACTGGCAAACATTTCGTCGGAACTTTTCAGTTTTTAACCATAAAATATTTCAATAAAATAAGGTAGAGTTTCGGAGTTATTGGCAACAATCAGACGCTCGTATGCAAGAACAACTAATTTTTTTAAGTATTTAAATTTTACTACCTCGGGTCTAAATTATATTTTATGGCTTGAATATTTTATTGTGTCATGGACTCCAATTTATTGTCTTCGGCCAAAAGTAAAATGTTCTTAAAAACGAGTTTTGATGCGTTTACGGCCAACCTTCAAACATTTTGGGGTAGGTTAGGCATCTTTTCTACGTTACTATTTCATTTATTTTAGGTGACATTTTCCCGCGCTCTGTCGTGACTGCTGGCGGGAAACGTCAAATTATGGATGCGTTCAGAAACGACGCGGCCGACCAGAACATGACGAATTATGAGCGCTCTTGAAAGCCGGTCCCGTAATTATTGTGGACAAGGCACTTTTTGCCTCTGACAAATAGTAAGAGCGTGGAATGACTGCGGAGCTTTGTGCCTCTGCTAATGACACTGGAGGAGCGGGCTCTAATATTAACTATTTCTTTTGTGCGAGGACCGGGCGTGGTTGTGATGCGTTCGCGTCTCGCCCGGGATGGGACAACGACCTCCCCTTTATTTGTTACATTACTTGAGCGTTAATATGAATCGAATGAACGCGACTGATGGGCTCAAATTTCCTTGGCCCGCCCGGCGGCTTTCTGCTGTCACGCGAACCACTTTTTGACGGATATAAAATTATTTATGGACAGTTAAGAGCTGTGACTGAAAAATGTACAAATTACACAGATTTTTGGTTCAGGTTTGATGCGAATGTATCTTGTATTTGATACTGAGCTTAGTGGTCTAAAAAATGTTTATGTATGTATTTTACAAATCTGAAAATCTGTACAAATAATAATCCTAAAGAGTTTTTTTTTTCTTTTGACGCTTTATTCTGTGGAACTAACAGTCGATAGCCCAACATGAGGAAGTTATAGGCTATTTACCATTATACTTTTTTTTGAGGGTTGGAAATCATCAAATGACCCCTCCCGCTCTTGGTGGAGCGGAAGGGAGTGTCAGACGCTTAGTGACTAAAACCCATCACATCATCACACTATCACAGACAATAAGGAGGAACAAAAAGCCAGAAAGAGTACTTAAACCGAAAATACTTAAAATACGTAATAGCGCGGGCAGATGATGCGATGCGACTCAGTATGTCAAAGGCTGAAATTTCACACGGAAGAAATCATGGACTGAATCTAGTATGACGTAGGGTAGATATGTCCTTCACTAAAAGGTAGGTTACATCTCATAGGTAAAAAGACAAAGCTAAACCAAATTTTATTAGACTTTAAATTTTGAGTTACTCTATGATGCAGCATACATTCTTACAGCCGTAGGATAATAGAATATATTAACTACGTGCGTAGGTACTGCAATGCGTAAACAAATTACATGTTTTATACCATCATCTGTCTTGAGGAAAGAGTTTCTCAGAGTTTTGATTGATGCCATTCAAAGTGGTTCAGTTCGTGTGATTTGATGCGTAAAATGAGTAACAACAACCGGCCGGCTGTTCGCTTTTTACCGAAGAATAGAAAGAAAACCACTCCATTCCAAGCCGATACGTTTTATTCGAACGGACTTGTGAAAAAATAAAGATATTCCGACACCCACCGTAATTCTATAATCAAGTCGGATTTTCCACGAATTTTGTTCACGGGTGCAATATGAGATGCTGTGTTGGTGGCCGCACTCAATGGAGCAACCGAAGTGTCCGAAATGCATTTTGAAACAATTCTTTCATAACATGATTCTAAAGACATCGGCTTGCACCTGCTGACAACTATTTGAATTGTTATTACATTCAAAGAGAAACTGAAAAAGGATTGCAATATGAAAAAATCTAAGAACTTCTCGTTTGAACTTGAATCCTTTTGTACTTACATTTTTGACAGGACCAAATTATGTCTCCTCCTGCGAGAGATTCAATTGTTCATTTAATTTGCTGAATGGCCTACTGCGGCGAAATAAAACAAAAGAATCGAAGATTCGAAGACCTTACAAAACTGACCCGTAACCAAGCCGTACAGACATCAAAATAAAGAAATTCCATTGTTATTGCTGCTCAATACTCATAATGTGATTTTGTACGATATCCAATTGGACCTACCCTCACCGAGGCGGCTTGCACCGCGAGATAAAGTTCCCGATCGACGGGCCATCACATGCGCCGCCACTTGATCTTACACTGTAAACACCGACAGTTAAGCTATAAAACAACTTGGATGCACACTAGCGCCGTGGGTCGAGACTATAAATCAGGTTTGTTGCTACCCGCCTATTTTTAGACCTCATTCTTTTAACAGGCTTCTACTAACATAGCAACATGATGCTACAATTTACGAATGCAACCTTATCTGCCTAGTTCGTTCTCGTTTCGTCCCTCTGCTTCCAGGTATTGTAAAGGTTAATTTATTCATGTATTTTGGACTAGGCATTCATATGGGAAGAATGTTTGACATATCATACATTCTTCCCATTTGAATGCCTCAAACGACTCTTTTATAAATGAGTATAATTAGAATTAGATTGTTCTAGACTGAAGTCTTGTTTTATGTAGCACAGTCATGAGTCAGGCTAAGATTGATTCTGATTAAACCGTATTTAAAGGACCAAAAACCTGTTGCATGGTTGAAAATATTAATATTTCCAAAAAAGGCTAAAAGTCATATTTGATCATGCTTGCATTTGGAATCAAAAACGATTCTCGATTCATCAGAGAACAAATTTTATAATCGATTTAACAAAGATCATTGGTAAAACGAGTCTTAATTTACTCATTGCCAACGCTGACCATAACATGCCTATATAATGAATCAAATAATCACGATCTTCTGCAACCAGAAATCAATAAACGGCTTCTCAACATGGAATTCTTGAAACCAGTTTTGAAGCACGAATACAATAACGTTTTCGACGTAACGTATCCTATCATCAATGGCTGGGGTCTAAAAAATATAACCGACGAATTATTAAAATCTTTACATTATTAAAATCGTTTTTAGACTGTTTATAGTCTAAAATCGTTGGCCGTCTTCACAGAAGACAAATCTACAGCTATAGGTACTATGTCCTATCGATGATATAACGATCATAACAGTGAAAAAAATGATCTTTTAAAAGTTAAACGTGTTTATTCTGCATGTGAAACACAAGACCACATAGCGAATTCAGACAAAACATTGACATTTAGTCTAATGTTATTTTAACATTAACGTAAGCACTCAGTACCTATATTCAATTTGCAATTACAGCATTCCAGACGGGGACTTAAATTTCGTTCACGTAAAACGATTATTTTCGGAATTTCTTGACATATGAAAACAGCGAAACTTAACAAGTAGATAGACACATGAATACCGAACATTTTGACCATATTTTTGTTGATTAGGTAAGACTTTTTGACATTATAATAACACAGCACATAACAAAACATCTAAACTACAAAAAACATTTAAATAGAAATCAGTATCACCTATTACGGACATTCTATTACGTCCCCAACAGTTTCCCGCACTACAAAGCCATTACCGGTGTAAATTTTAATGAATATCTTAATTTTCAATCTCAATGACAACTCGTAGAATGAGAAGAAATATGTAAATGTATTCATATTATATATAGTTAAATGATCAAATGATTGCTTGGCAACTAATAGGCGCCACCAGCCGAGCTCGGACCGGATTCTCGTCATTGTAAATCTTATTAATTGTATTATTAATATTTATGATATGAGCATCGGTGAAATATGTCCATCATTTTAGAATTATGAATGTGTGATGATTTAGAAAACTGGGTTTCTATGTAAATGGAGAGATCATAAATTGCTTAGACATATACCGCGAGATGTGGAGTTACTAATGAACTGCCAGTTAATATTACCACTGCGTTTGCATTTAATTAATGGCTCTTGAATAAACTTAACGCAAGCGCAGAAGTAGCTATAGTATCTACTAGCTACTACTACATCTTCATTCATTCAATGGCGAATGAACATCTGACTAAAATGGTGCTGAAGTATAAATTATCATTTCATAACATCAGCCTGCCTTTTCTCAAAATGTTGGGGTCGGCTTCCAGTCTATCCGGATACAGCTTAGTACTATTATTTTACATGAAGCGACTGCCTATCTGACCTATACAACCCAGTTACTGGTTACTGATGCATAAACTTGTATATAGCTTCTTTTTAATATCAAACTTATGTTTTACGCGGTAACAACTCCAACAGAACAAAAAGAATAATAATTAAATTATATTACCAGGATGTAAGTAGTTGAACAGTTCTGTGTGTGTGTGAGGGGTATCCAACCCTAATCCTCAAATAAGTAGGCACTACAAAATAATTGTCTTTGCTTCTTATGCTAACTAGACTGTTTTTTATTTTATTCCGAAATCTGCGTGTCAGCATGAAAATCATTTCACGTAATTTCCATTTGTATGTTAACATTTATCACAAACAACTTGTTTATTGTAATTTATTAGTAAGTATATTTTGTGTGAAGATGAAGTGGTAATAAAGCCCCTAGTGGTAGGTGCCCGGCAAACTCTTCGAGAGAATCATTGCGGGCCGCCTCGTCGGGCACCTTGGAAGGACGGGGCCGGACCTTGCGGACTGCCAGTTTGGCTTCCGCAAGGGGCGCTCGACGGTGGACGCCATCATGCGCGTTAGAGCCCTCACGACGGGGGACGCGGTGTCCCAGGGTAGGGTCGTCGTGGCGGTGTCACTCGACATCGCCAACGCCTTCAACACCCTGCCCTGGAGTTGCATTGGGGAAGCACTCCGGTATCACCGGGTGCCGACCTACCTCCGTCGAATAGTCGGGGCGTACTTGACGGACAGAGCCGTCATCTACCCCGGTCGCGATGGGGAATGGAACCGGCGAGAGATGTCGTGCGGTGTCCCGCAGGGATCGGTTCTGGGGCCGTTTCTGTGGGACATCGGTTACGACTGGGTGCTGCGGGCCGACCTCCCTGACGGCGTCAGCGTAGTTTGCTACGCTGACGACACGCTGGTCCTGGCGCAGGGGAGGTCGCATCAGGCGGCGGCCGACGCGATGACACGCGGGGTTGCGATAGTCGTTGAGAGGATCCGGCAGTTGGGTCTCGAGGTGGCATTGCACAAGTCCGAGGCCATGTCCTTTCATGGGCCTCGGAATAGGCCACCATCGGGATCCCAACTTACGGTAGGAGGGGTTCACATCGGCGTCGAGACCACGATGAAATACCTGGGTCTGGTCCTCGACAGCCGATGGAATTTCGTGGAGCATTTCCGACGTTTGGCCCCCAAGCTGGAACGGACTGGGGCCGCCTTCAAGCGGCTCTTGCCCAATTTGAGGGGGCCAAACGCCTCCTGCCGGAGGCTTTACGCGGGAGTCGTGCGGTCCATGGCCCTATATGGGGCCCCGGTGTGGGCGCGTTCATTGCGGCGACGAGCCGCTCACTATCTGAACGCGCCCCAAAAGGTGGTAGCCATACGGCTTATCCGGGGGTACCGCACGATCTCGGGCGAGGCGGCAAGCCTCCTTGCCGGACTGCCGCCGTGGGATCTGGAGGCGATAGTCCTCGCGCGCCTGTTCGAGTGGCGCGCGGAGGTACTAAGCCGGGGGGAAACTCCGTTTCCGCAGCAAATTGCGGCGGAGCGGACGGACCTCCGGCGCGATCTCATGGCGGCCTGGAATCAGCGACTGTCGCAACCCAGCGCAGGGCACGCCACGATAGTGGCGGTAAGGCCCCTCTTTGAGGAGTGGCTAGAGAGGCGTCACGGCGCCCTCACCTACCGCCTGACGCAGGTCCTCACCGGACATGGATGTTTCGGGAGGTTCCTGCACATCATCAGGCGGGAGGAAACGCCCGGGTGTCACCACTGCGAGGATCGCCCAGAGGACACGGTAGAGCACACGGTGCAAACCTGCCCCGCTTGGGCGGAGCACCGCCGTGTCCTCGTAGAGGCGATCGGCGGCGGCGACCTCTCGCGCCCGGCCCTGGTGCAAGCCATGGTCCGGGGTGAGAGGGAGTGGGAGGCAGTCACCTCCTTCTGCGAAAAAGTTATGCTCGCGAAGGAGGTGGCGGGATGGGAGAGAGAAAGGTCCTCCCGTCCCAGCCGCCGCAGGAGACGCCCCGGGCGTCGGGAGCCACGTGACGACTCCCGGCCACCGTAGGCGCGGGCCTGCGGACGGTGAGTAATGGGTGACTCACCGTCCGATCAGCACCAGACCCGTGCCGTACGGCGCGTATATGTTCCACGCGCGCCTCAAAGAGATGTCAGCATATGAAGGGGCCCCTCAAGGCCAAGCCTGCCGGGTAAGCGGGATTGTCCGAAAGGGTTACCGCTACCCCGGAACATAAAGGGCTACGGAAGGAACATGGATGGGTTTTAGTCAGTAAGAGTCTGACACTCCCTTCCGCTCCACCCAGAGCGGGAGCAGTCATTGGATGATTTCCCAGCCTTAAAAAAAAAAAAAAAAAGTGGTAGGTGCCGCCATCTTTTGACACTGATAAAAGTTACAGATACTGTTCGTTAAAACTAGGAATTGCTGTGCAATTTATGAAAGCATGTCAGTTGAAAACATAAGGCTGTTATGCCATTTATGAAGCTGTGGATGACTTTGATGATGTTAGCGACATATACCTAGGCTAGATCAAATATAACTCGATGATACTCGGCATGACAGAGAAGGGTAGTAAGGCTCGCTTCCTCACAATCTCATATAGAGGTACTGTGAAGCTCCCCAAACCTTCAGGCTTCAGGGCTCTGTGGTAGCTTGTGTAATGTGTGTAAGTAGGGATTTCTTATACTATAAATGAAAAAAACACGTACAACGATCAACCAAATATATTGCTGTATACCGAATACATCTGTCAAACGCCAAGGCTAGTGACAGAGTCAGTTTTCTTTTTATAAAAACCTTTCAAACTATTCTAAGGCCCGTATTACAGAACCTCACTCAAGACCCAAGCATTACTTAAAACTAGTTTCAACCAATCAAATAGCTTTAATCGAGACTCAAGCAATGCTTGAGTATTGAGTGAGGTTCTGTAATACGGGCATAAGTATTTCAAAGTTCGAATGCTGTCAGCTATTTACCAGCCATGTTCAACATAAGGTTTCACTTAGGTTTTACAGTACCATCTTTACTAAGAGCCCTAAAATATTTATGGAACATAATTTCCTATAGGTAGGCAGTCGCTCCATGTAAAATACTGGTATTCAGCTGCATCCGGTTAGACTGAAAGCCGACCCCAACATAGTCGGGAAAAGACTAGGCAGATGATGATGATGATGAATTTCCTATAGGTAGGTACTTAACACAAACACTGACACTATTTTTTGTGCTATTCTGAGCTCAGTGCCTTTAACACACATAATATGTGTTCGTGGCAGTGTAAGGGGTAGACAAGTCAATAGTGGACTATGGATACATTAATAGATACCTACCCAACCACATAACGGCGTGCCCACAATAATTTAACAACTTAACCCAACACAATAGAAAAAAAAATCCGAACTAATTTCCATAAAAACTTGTACATAGATACGTACATCCGCTGAAAGAATAAAATCTCCATGACTAACAGATTCAAGGTGGATTGTTTTCCATTACACGATGACGTCATCACCACCATAGGTAGGTACTTATCGCCATAAGTTGTACTTACGGGCTATTACACAAACAACTTTTTGTCCTCCCACACTTTTGGCAAACTAGATATCTATTGATATTGGAAATTGATCCGTATTGCTTTGTGATAAAGTTCGGGTAGAAATGATCTTGTTTGTGTAAAGTAGAAACCTATTTACCACACAATACAGTAAGTACTGGCAAATAAATTTAGAATCTATAATCATAGCTAATTATCCTTGGTTAGTATTAAACTCTTTGGTAAATCGCATAAGATATGGCAGTACAATTACTGCTTAGGTTATTATAAACCAGTGCAAAGCCTATTGCTGTCCCCTGATTTATATAGGGCTTCTATTGTAAGTCTTGTGCTGGCCTCCGAAGCTCTTTATAGTAACGCCACAGTACGCGGTTCACCGCTTATATCCTGTCTATATTCCATGACCTATCTGCCTTCAGCGGGATTGTCCGAAAGGGTTACCGCTACCCTGAACATGGATGGGTTTTGGTCAGTAAGAGTCTGACACTCCCTTCCGCTCCACCCAGAGCGGGAAGGGTCATTTGATGATTTCTCACCCTCAAAAAAAGACCCATCTGCCTTCTTCAGATCGTGGGACAATCTGGCTTTCTAATATTGTAAGAACTGGGAACAAACTTCAAAACTGTTTACTACAAAAAGGCTTTAGGTTTCCGTTATTTTATAAGGAAATATTCTGACGCCATTAATACGGTATCTTGGCAGTGATGTTAACAATTCACACACTAAGAAAATACTACTCAGATGCAAAAAATACGAAGTTAATATTAAACTTAACTACACTTATCTACTAAAAAAAAAAGCAAAATCGATAAATTTGCTAACGACACGATTGGTTTTTATCGATAATAAATAAATTATGAAGCTTACTAATAGATTCAATCCATAAATCGTCACCGACTGATCACCGGAGCATGTGAAATTATTTATTTCTCTAATATTTGACACAATGTAGGTGCTACACGTTTTCGCACTTTACATTTATCATTAGAAGTAGAACGGTGTAATACATATTGTTTATTGGTAAACCGGGGCCCCGGCGCCGGAGCCACACAAAAGCCGGAAGGCAAGCCGCGTCATCGGTGGACTGCGTGCGTCCGACGTACCGGTACTCGATCTTCGAAAAACTCGATTAAAGCACGACTGATAAAAGAACGTGATTTAAAACGTAACTCATGTATCTGAGGCAAGTTCAATAGTTGCTCCATAAAGAGTAGTGCATGTACTTGAGATTGAATGCAACATTCATTTTATGCTTTTTAGCCCTTGCGTGAAATTGACTCCTATTTAGATGTGAAAGCGTCTGCACATCACGTGTAGCAACTAAAAAGATCTGTATTACAAAGAAATCAGTCAGTTGAAATTGATGTTTTCTATATCAGATAAAATCAGGCGCACATGATGGAAAAAACATACACGATACATCGTATGAACACGGAATGGTTAATTTTCACTCTTCCGCTCAAACCTTAGCACTATAATAACAAAGAGTCTCAGTTAAAACAAAACCGTAATGACTTCTTGAACATTAAGCGGGCACAAAGGCTTTTACACTCTGTTTAACAAAATAGTTCATTCGACGTTTGCATACGCTCGGGTAATTATCCGCCGTATTGTTATACACAATGGTAGAGTTATTTATTATTTCAATTTCACAATATATTGTTGTGAGGAAAACAATGTAAGCACCCAACGTACCGCTCTTGTTACAAATCTCGCAACACACTTTCTACGAAGCTAACTTAGTGCCGTGTCTTGCTTTGCGATATCAAATCTAATGTCATCATCGTAAATATCATCAGCAGGTTGAGGCGTTTCGGAATTTGGCAGTTTCAATAGCCGCGGGATAGTACGACCTATATCATTTATTAAGAAAGACTTCTTCTATTTTTCCGCATTAGTTTCTTATGGGCTCTGTAGCAACAAAGGAGTAAGAGCTCCAGAAAGTGATGGACGGAAGGACAAAAGCATCGATGGCGACTTTTGTGTGTAATTTTTATGGTGTCCATAATAGATAGTATTCTATTCTTTTCTTTTGCTAACAATAAACAAGATATTTTGACGTAACAACAGCACAGTAAAAATTTATGACGAAGGAAACGATGTCCAACCACGCACCAATAAGTGAAGAAAAGTTTTTGGCACTCTACAACGATGTAGTAACAAAGTCCATATAACTCGATATCTAGGATTTAATTACAGCAGGTATCTACCTTTTAGGATACGATCAAACTAACGGAGAATAACAAAAGCTTCCATTGTAAGAAAGTGTGTGGGAAACAGGGCGCATCCTTAAGAGCTAACGAGGCGGTTAATTAATCAGTCATGGTCCCTCTCCCTTCTTACCAGTGCCAATCAACCCGTAGGCATTGACAGCGAACACTGAAGCAACCCCTGAATACAGGCAAAAAAATATCCTTGGTTCTTCAACCTTAAATCCATGTTAGGAGTTGTTAGTGCCCACGCGCATGATTGCATCAACTATAGTAGGTGCGTTAATAATGTTTACGAGTACGTACAACTACAGTTACGTTCATATTCCCATCAGTACGTACAACAATAATATTGGAGCATTGTGAGCATTCGGCGCGGGCGCAGAGAAAGCGTTACCCGCAACAATGCGCGCTCGTGTAGATGCGCTAGATAGCGCCCGCGAACTTTGAACTGCGGTTTATAACTTCCATACAAGTCTCGAAGTCGAAGTAAGGAAAATCAGGTACTGGTTTTCAAATCGGTACAGATTTTATGGTGTTACTTTATCAGCGTTCGTTTGCTTTACTTTCCAATGTATTGGGTGCAATCGACATGCGGGCATCGTATCACTGTTGCGCAGCGCAAGAAACAATAGGATATTTTGAAACTCAAATGCGTTTGTGTAACTAGTTTTGTTTTTCAGATGCAGTCGTATCAAGATTTGGAGTGGTGCTGTTGCTGAGTGACACGAAAGTCAGACATGGTACCCACGGAACTTGTATGTATACAAATTAGGATACCTGTTAAGAAACCAGCTTATTTACTTTCCGTATTTAGAAGAAGATTTAAATGTTGTCCAGGTTCGTGGAGAAAACTCATAGGCATTTATGGGGACTACAATTAATAAAATGAGTAGGGCTTAATGATAATTGGAAGCCACTTCTTGTTTTCGTGTGGTTAGTGACTAACCTGGTGTCAGAGTTTTAATGCTGCCCATGGGCCTCTGACTTAGCATCACATACTGTTGAGAAATATCTCTCAGGCATGCCGGTTTCCTCACGATGTTTTCCTTCACCGATTTTGAAGCAAGTGATAATTAAGTATACAATACGCACATGAATCTGAAAAGTCGAGAGGTGCGTGCCTTGGGTTCGAACTCGAGACCTAAGACTTGGCAGACCGACGGTCATACCACTAGCCTATCACCGACTATTGGAAGTCACAATTATGAATAATTAATTAAGTTAGGGCTATTTACTATTAACTCGAGTCCCGTTCTCATCCAGCTCTGATAATAAATAATAACACTAATTTCCTACAACAACAACTTATTTCCTCAGTTCAGAGCAATAATGAAATAAAATAGAAAATCATAAATACTATAGGCGGTCCACAAGTAAGGAAAGGAAGTAGGTGGCGCAAGCGCACAAATCATGAGAAGTCAGCAGAAGGAAAATGAAAGTTAATTGTATTGTATGTAATCGTTGGGGCCGCACCTGTGGACCTACATGCACTGAGCTAATGGTGTTGCCATGTGTGGTCCAACCAATACCATAAATACAGGTAAATTAGTAAGTAATAATGAAAGAATTACGCTAGCAAATAATGCAAGCCGTTTTGGTCTCTTTGTCCTACGGATAGGCTCTAGCATTGGGTTGAGCGTTGAAGACGAGGTAAGGTAGAGCTTAGGATTACACATGGCGGCAATTAGACCTGAAATCCGAAATACAGAAGACCAAACACAGTTAATATCCGATATATTGTCGTTCCTGTGAATATTAGAACTAAAATTTTCCAAATTTTTATGACCTTATAGTTGTAAAATCCATAATATTCCAAACTGCCTCTACAGGTATTCCAGTCAGAACTTCAATGTAAACCTGACCAAACCATAGCCAGAAAGGAAACAAAGATTTTTTTTTCTTTTCAAATACTTGATTTTACATCAAAAATCATTTCGAAGGCTATCGTTCCGTAACAGCAGACACTTCAAACAAAAGCCATCGCGAGTAAGTACAGAGGCCAGCACATCAGGCCACCACAATCTGTCAAATTTCTTTGATAGTATTTCAACTTTATTGCAAAGATATAAGGTTCATTTTTAATTGAGAAAAATTGACAGTTAGGGATAGCTTGATGTGCTGGCGTCTGTACAAGAGACATTGAGCCCACAGAGTGAGTACCGAGTAGTGAGGTGAACGACTGGCCCGCCATTACGGCAACCGCATCATTACCGCAGTGGCAGCCGGCAGCGAGGCCCCGCGAAGCCTTTCATAACATTTTTTATCCCCCACTACCTCCACCACTGTTGACAAACCCAGCCCCAGAACAAATTACATCGCGTTCCATTTATTTAATGAAAAATTCTATCATTTCTATTAAATTCATTTATTTTTCACCAAACATAGACACATTATAGCTCACTAGACCAATGTCTAGATAAAATATAAATGAAGACATATTATTTTTAAAATACATGTATTAGCTGGTGGTAGCTGCATCCGGTTAGACTGGAAGCCGACCCCAACATAATTGGGAGAAGGCTAGGTAGATATTTTTGTTTTAAGTATAAAAAGAAATCAACGATGATTTCTGAGTAGTTACAAACCAAGCGAATACCGGCTGAACATCAAAGCTATACCGGCCGGCTATAGAAGTGCACTCGTTCCCCTTTATCGGCCATCTTCCATTGTTGGCACGCCCGACACATTTACAACTACAGACCACTACGCACACATCAATATCTAATACCTTATAGAATATTAATGTAAAATGCACATTGATTTTTAAACGGTTTTATTCATATACAAAATGTTGATAAAATCTCATCCTCTCACGTAATAATACGTCTGTTGGGCTGTATGTGTGTGTTATGCGCGTGCGCATGCTAGATAAAAACGTATCATTTGAATGTCCAGCAGTCATCCTTGTGTGCATAATTATGTCTTACTTGGAAATTGTTGCTACTCGAAAGAGTATTGTGACATTGTACTGTGTTACTTATGTATGGAATGGGACTTCACCATTAATAGGTGGATTGTCATTAATATCAGACGCTATACAGTTGTTGTTTATTCAATGTACTTTTTATAAAGTAACTAGCTTTTGCCAGCGGCTTTGCCCGCGTGTATGTAGGAAATTATCCCACGGGAACCGTACATTTTTCCGGGAGAAAAAGTAGCTTAAATGCTATTCCAGATTATAATCTATCTTTGTGCCAAATTTCATCCAGATCCGTTAAGTCGTTTTTGAGTTTATTCGTAACAAACATACGTACATACAAATCTTTCCTCTTTATAATATTAGTATATTTATATAGATGTAGATTTAACTGTTCATCACCATCTCTCAGAAATGAATGAACCAGTAAGGATAAGACTTCCACGAATGGTCTCCAATAAAATTCTATCATTATTTAAGCTAATAAGGTTTGAAAAGCAGTAATCAAAAGCATTCAATTGCAGTGTAATATTTAATTGACTAACAAATAAATTCATATTATCTCAAATTGACATTAAATATTTTTTTCATATAAGTACGTAGGTATATTAAGATATAATATAAATAAAAACATATATTTATTTTTCAACGCGTAATGTGCTCAGTTATTACCTCATGGAAGAAAAATTTTCATTCTCTTTGAATCATTATTCTAGCAAGACTTAGCGTTAAATTGTGACGTAAATTATTATTACACATGTCACTGCGCTAAGATAATTGATATAATATGACAAAGCAGCGCACTATTCAAGCGACATTGACGATATTTAGGTACATATTATATTTTTTAAATTCTTACGTAAAGCATTTAGGTAGCATGTCTTTTGTCATACCGACCAATTATCAAAGCATGTCGAAAAAACTGCATTTTTGTGTGATTTTTACATCACAAATAAAATACATAATTAAACACATTACGCGCTTAAATAGTGTGGCAGTTTCATTAGTTACATGATAAATATATAATGTTCATTATTTGCAATTAACACTCATTTAAATTACCTATTATGACATACTTTATCACATCTTAATAATATTGAAAGCTAGCATTAATTTACATATTAACATAAGATTCAAACTTGAACGCATCGCAATTATGCCCTTGTGTATGTGGTATAAAATAAAATTTGATTATGTTTTAATACATTAAATAATCAAAAATAAATAAGAAATACTAGTAAAGTGTAGTTTCACTGTCACCATTAATGTAATCCGTTTAAGCTCGTTGCAATATTAGTAAATACGTTGAAATATATTCTGGAGGACAGAAACATTATTATACGTCGTTTATTACGTTATACGTCGCTCATTTAACCTTTTGAACGCCATTGTCACATATACGTGACAAGCAAGCGCATGCCCTGTACGCCAACGACACATTATGTGACAATGGCAACAACACTATAACACGAAATAAACAATTACATCATTAATTTTGTGAGTGTTTTTATAGATATCTTAAAAATTGTAGCTCGTGTACGTATTTAATGACGTGAAACAAATTAAAAGACACCACGGACATTGGGAAATTTGTGATAACAAGAAGAAATAAATTTGTAGCTTGGCGTGGAGGGTACGCGCGAGCGTTATACCTACTCTGGCGTTCAAATGGTTAAAAGCAGTGTAGTTTCAGTAGTTTGGAATATGTGGCATAAAGGGTAAAACTGTTAATTCTAGTTTTAATAGAGAACTAGCCAATGACTAAACTGACGATTTTCAAAAATTGTGTATTTAAAAACCAGACAAATTCAAGTTTTCTTTTTATGCGAAAACGCACAAAAGTAGCGGCAAATAGGGGTTATATTGTTTCAAATTCATTTCTGGTAATTAATATTTTGTAAGGCAATAGAGGCGCCTCTAAATTGAAGCCTAATTTCAACGTTCTGCTAGGATTTAAACCCTAATACATTTTTAATAATTACTGCAATAACTTATTGTGGTGATCATATTATTAAACCTAAGCTAAGCAAAGGCCTGCTTTACATACATTGCTATTTGCTAACACTAAACGAATATTATAGGCCGTTGCGTTCACTTTATAAATAAAGAAACACGTCCTTTTAACAAAAGATTAACGATTCCATTACTTTAATATAATAATTTATAATAAAATTATTGCCAAGTAAAAAATCCTTATAAAATAATAACAAATAATGCACATATCCGTTGGAATGTAAATGATGACACTTTAAGAATAGAAAAAGATGGCAACATTGAGAGAGCCTTATTGTAGAAATATTGTAGTTTATTAAATAGAAAAAGACAGATTCTGTCTTAGCACTGAATGGGAGTTTCTTGCATATTATTTCCATTGCGCGATTTTTACAAACATTTATCCAAAAAAAGTTTGCCGGGAACGCAGTGGAAATCTTTTTATATTTTCCGTTGTAGTACTGACTTCATAAGTTTCGTAACCAAGAAGGATACATTACAGTCTTATTTAATCATTATATTTCCGCATTTATTATGTCATTGGTGTAAAAGCGGTGACTTATAATTATCATATTATTATAAAATTAGGCCTAGCACAGTTTCAAGCTCAGACTGGTTTTAAAATACACATAAATTAAGTAGAAGAGTGATATTCCACCGTATTTCATTCGCGGGCGACAAAAAATCATAACTTTCTTTTACAATTATCTTATATTATTATGCCACTACATAAAAGCTCGGCGGGCCAAAGGTTGAGTACCCCTGGAGGAAAGGGCAGGATACAAAACTTTTTAAAGTGTCATGTCATAAATCTTAAAAAATGTTTAGACTTTGCGATTCACAAATTAATTTCAGATCCAGTATAAATATGAATAAATAATAATTAGAAGTTATATATATTTTTATTTGTAGACAAATAGCTTTAAAGCTCCTATAAATTCATTCGTATTAAATTTTTGAAAGGGTTGCACAAAAGCTTTTTTTTTAGTCTTGAAAGTATTAAATAAATTGTTTATTTTTAAATATGGTAACTTTGTATAATGAAACTCGAGACACATGAGTTAGCATTTTTACTTCCTTTTTAGGGACGGGCCGAAATTCGGCCGAACTTTTCATTTTAACCGAATGTTCAGCCGAAGTTCGGCTTCGGTTCAAACCACATTCGGCCCATCTCTATTCCTTTTGCATTTTACTCAGTGCTAGGGCGTTCTTACATTGTGTATTTACGTATACAGGGTTATTTCTAAAACACCGACAAACTGTCAGGTCTATGTTACTAACATCATAATCAACAACTTTTGTTCTGTCTTTTAAAAATTCATCATGTATTATAGTTCATCAGATTTTCATACAAAAATAAAAATATTAAAATTGAACGCCCTAAATGTTACGAATCCTGTGTGAAGCAAAAAAAAACGATAGTACAAAAGCAAGGCGAGCGGGGTTAGGTACAGCAAAATACAGAGTTGAAATGTATTAGATAGGACAACGAAATCTTAATGGTTTGTTTTGGTAAATGTATTATGTTTTGTAAAAAGTCATAGAACTAAAGTTGTAGTTTATGATGATAGTTATACAGTCCTGCAAGGTTGTCGGTATTTTACAAATAACCCTGTATACCGTGTTTAGTGTTGAGTTTCGAATTGTAATAACTATAAAAGTACGTGCTTATAATAACTACTTACTAAGTTTACGGTGGCTTTGCATCTGACGTTGGTTGACGTCGCATAGACGTCATTATCGAAACTAACGTCACGTATTCGTTGGTCAAACGCCTACTTATTACGTAAAGCTTAGTTTACGGAGGCTTTGCATCTGACGTTGGTTGACGTCGCGTAGACGTCATTATCGAAACTAACGTCACGTTTTCGTTTGACAAACGCCTACTTATTAGTTAAAGGTGCCCCTTGCGTGCTAGCCGTAACGTAAGCTGATTAATAATTAATAGGATAATACTCTTATATCATAATAATTACCTACATACATGTTCCCGTATTGTCACATGTAGTATATATTAAATGGTGTTTCAATTGGTCTCAATACTTTAGGCCATAGCGGTTTATATTAAGAGATCCTTAAAACAGCCAAGCTCGTCAAATGGCTTAGGGAATAATTAATTTATATTTATTTATTATCAACAATTTTTTTAACGTTCTTAAATAACGTATAGACTCGTACACATTAGTTTTCTTTTCGGTGTATTTACTAAATTGCAGTACGTGTGCCGCTTTTTGTTTTTAAAAAGTGTTTTACTGCCTATTTTAACACCGCTTATTTATTTTTTTTACGAGCTGGCAGTTCCGTGACCTACTGTTAAAGTTGATCAAACTTCATGAAGCTTATCGTTTTACATGTAACCTCTTTCATTCCGCAATAGATGAGGTATTTATTTAAACCATCCGAGTTGAGTACAGACGTCAACTATTCCCAATTGAACATGAACCTTATTCTTTTGTAATAAAGTTGAAAATCTATCAAAGAAATTTGACAGATTGGGGAAGCTTGATATGCTGGCCTCGGTACATTTTCTTCTGAACAAAAACTGTTCGTAGCAGCTGAGAACAAATTCGGAACACGAGCACAGTCCATATTGACTTCCTCTACCTAGCACGAACTACCACGACATGTGTCGCACTATTCCAGCTCAGCCACAGTTCAACCCACTAACTTTTATGGCGCATTTATGCTTAGTCGTTAGCCCGCATGCGGGTAACCGCATGGTTTTATCTGCACATTAACAGCCGTAACGGATTCGATTTTACATTTCGGGTCCATGATGGCTGTGCATATACACCACGCGAATTAGATAATGAGAATCCGAATCCTAAAATGCCCATCTCCTGAGAAATCCGTTCAGCTTTGTCGTTGTAAGTGATATTCAAACATTACTAATATACCATAGGTGTATATTCGCCATCATACAAAATCTGGCAAGGTGCCTCGGGTTATATCTGTGACACAACGGACAATACGCCTCTTAGGCCTGCTCCAACTATCAAATTAACTCTACCTACATTAACTACAAAGACTAACTAGTATTACTTGTCATCTCGTTGCCTGTAGTACGAGTGCGCGATGTCGAATAGCTCCCGTCGCAGTTGCTGCGCGTGCGCACGTAGTTGATGTTCGCGCGCGCGGATCAGCCCGTATTGTTCCTCGCGCTCTTCCGTGTGTTGTTCAACCAGCCACCGGAGGAAGAGCTCTATAATAAGGAGATTGATTAAGAATTATAGCCTTTTCTTTTGAGGGTGGGAAGTCATTAAATGACTCCTCCCGCTCTGGGTGGAGCGGAATGGAGTGTCAGACTCATACTGACTCTTATGGCAGCCTGGAATCAGCGACTGTCGCAACCCAGCGCAGGGCACGCCACGATAGTGGCGGTAAGGCCCCTCTTTGAGGAGTGGCTCGAGAGGCGTCACGGCGCCCTCACCTACCGCCTGACGCAGGTCCTCACCGGACATGGATATTTCGGGAGGTTCCTGCACATCATCAGGCGGGAGGAAACGCCCGGGTGTCACCATTGCGAGGATCGCCCAGAGGACACGGTAGAGCACACGGTGCAAACCTGCCCCACTTGGGCGGAGCACCGCCGTGTCCTCGTAGAGGCGATCGGCGGCGGCGACCTCTCGCGCCCGGCCCTGGTGCAAGCCATGGTCCGGGGCGAGAGGGAGTGGGAGGCAGTCACCTCCTTCTGCGAAAAAGTTATGCTCCGAAGGAGGTGGCGGGATGGGAGAGAGAAAGGTCCTCCCGTCCCAGCCGCCGCAGGAGACGCCCCGGGCGTCGGGAGCCACGTGACGACTCCCGGCCACCGTAGGCGCGGGCCTGCGGACGGTGAGTAATGGGTGACTCACCGTCCGATCAGCACCAGACCCGTGCCGTGCGGCGCGTATATGTTCCACGCGCGCCTCAAAGAGATGTCAGCATATGAAGGGGCCCCTCAGGGCCAAGCCTGCCGGGTAAGCGGGATTGTCCAAAAGGGTTACCGCTACCCCGGAACATAAAGGGCTACGGAAGGAACATGGATGGGTTTTAGTCAGTAAGAATCTGACACTCCCTTCCACTCCACCCGGAGCGGGAGCAGTCATTGGATGATTTCCCAGCCTTAAAAAAAAAAAAAAGTCTCATACTGACTAAAACCCATCCATGTTCCTTCCATAGCCCTTTATTTTCCGGGGTAGCGGTAACCCTTTCAGACAATTCCGCTTACCCGGCAGGCTTCGACCCTAACGGGCCCCTTTGCTGACATCTCTTAGGAATTATAGTCTAAGTTACTTTTACGATTTTATTCACGAAAATCGGTTCGGATTTACTAGTACAGTCGGTCGATTCTGTGAAAATCTCACCGTGATAACCTGGTTGACGTGAGCGTGGAGTGAGATGTCGTTCCAACCAATGCTAGGGATTGACACTGTTGACAGCTCACTTTAAATTCACTTCACCTAAGTTATCACGGTGAGATTTTTACAGAATAGCACTACTGTGTATTTTTTAATGATATTAGGTATTTCTTGCTATGCTCAGTTGGTTGACGTCATCTCATCAACGCCGTCAGTCGCTGAAAAACAGCATTATAGTGAGCAAGAAAGCTAGATAAAACGTTTTCATCAACACTCTACACTGAATTTCAGTTCGGACGCGTTCGTAATTTTGACTAACTATGATATTTCTTATCTCGTAGATCGCTTTATTTTTATAGCTCACCTTCCTATATGAAGGAGGGCCAAATTACGTTGGGTGTCGGGTCGATCAGCTGGGTTGATGTACTGGGGCAGCTTGTCGGGTTGGTTGAGTCACAGAGACTGGTAATATACAGAGTTGATACGACAGAGGGGCTTTCCTTGAAACTGCCTATACTAGAGATAATTTTCAAGCTCTGTTTCAAAAAACAATTAAATAGGAGCAGTAGTTTAGTTGCAAATGATTTTTGAAAGTTTTTGCCCCGTTTGAACACGAAGTATCTATTCCAACAGCGCTCCGGCGCGCGTGTGTCGTTGCCGCTTTGTTACAAGGTCAGTTTTTATTTACAAAGGGTGGTTGCGTTTTACTCTGATTTGTAAGCTATTTAGTTTGTTTGAAAAAAAAAGGTCACTTTTGGTGCTTTTTATTTTTATACCGTATCGAATGAATACTAGACACGTATAGTATACGTAGTATTTAATGCCAGTGTCATATCAACTCTGTATACACTAAATACTATATGATGACTCACCTTCCCAAATGACATAGCTCATGGGAGCAACGGAAGGCCATATAACATTGGGCGTGGGGTCGTACAGCGGGTTGATGTACTGGGGCAGCTCGTCCGGTTGGTTGAGCCACGACCAGAGGCTGGTGGTCTGTGAGTGCACGCCGCGGATCTCGCGTTCCTGTTCGTTGTCGCACATGAATGTTCCTAGAAGGAGGAAAGAGGTTAATGACATTAGACGAAAAGAATGAAAAATGATAATACAAAATGTTGATGTTTATATGTTTGTATTACGTATATATTAGATACATAATAAATGTTATATCGCTCGGTACAAAGGGTCGGAAGGTTCGAAGGAGAATCTCTTGGCTGAGTAGTAACAGCCCCACGGTTCAATTCATAAGGTTATAGCTTAACCTTATGAATTGTCAAGGTTTGTCCGTGGATGGGTGACCATCTTTACATTTCAAGACTCCACCGCGTCTTGGAAAGCATGTTAAGCCGTAGGTCCCGTGGATCTTTGACAGTCGTTCAGAGACCCGACAGTCTGGTATTGACTCGTTTACTGATGATTTTAATGATTACAACTATAAATACGTATTTTCTACGGCCGCGGATCATATTTTGATCAACATTAAACTTAATACTGACCTACACATTGCAAAAAACTATTAAGTATTAATCTGAAATACTTGCAGCACAACCCGCACAACTCACCAAACTGACTAGCATAAGAATGCTCAAAGAGCGTGATAAGAAACGACTGCCTGAACTCGAAGCTGCACGGGAACTGCTCCAGGAACTGCCTGATGCAGTCCAGCAGCAGCAGGAACGTGGGCGCCGCGCGCGGGGCGGAGGCCGCGTAGGGCCCCACGCGCTGGCGCGAGTACCACGGGTGGCCCGCCTGGAGCCACTCGCGCTCGATTAGGGCTTGGAGACTGGGGGACAGATAACCAAGATATGATTAATCATAAAAGGTTAACCTTTTGAATACCAGAGCATAAACGCATCCGCGTGCGTTTATGCGTTTAAGCGCCAAGCTACAATTTTATTTCTTCTTGTTATCATGAATTTCCCAATATCCATGGTGTCTTTTAATTTGTTTCATGTCATAAAATACGTACGAGAACTTCAATTTTTAAACTATATAAACACTCGGAAAAGAAATAATTGAATTGTTTATTTCGTGTTATAGTGTTCTTGCCATTGTCACATATTTGTGTCGTTGTGTCGTACAGGGCATGCGCTTGCTTGTCACGTATATGTGACAATGGCGTTCAAAAGGTTAAATATACAAGGTAAGTTTTTTTGGGCAAAATTCGAATTAATGAGTCAAGCGAAACGATAAACTACTAACTTCGACTTTGAACAAAACTCAAACAATTTTTTAAGTTTGCGACAAAGCTCATTAATATCTCATTGTTAACCGACTTTCAGGACGCAGGTTGCCTTCTGAAGGTTGGCAATGATGATTCTCATAATCGGGCAATAAGTTCCTTAAAATAAGCGAGAGAGAAGAGCATAAAATACTCTTTGAAGAATACTCTTTTTTTTTTCTTAAGACAAGATGGCTGCCTTACCCTCTTATAGTTCTGCAGTCAGGGTTGAGTATGATCTGGACTAGAGAGCACACCAGTAACGTGGCATCCTCACCGCGCGTGCCGTGGACTAACACTGGTTCCGCTTTCTGAAAACACAAATAAAATAAATCATAATTATAACTAACATAATAATGTTCCAATAAAATACCTCCCCACATTCTTGAACTTAATGAAACAAAATTTAAAACTTGTATAAAACGCACACTATGCAGCCAAGCGTATTATAAATTGGGAGATTAAATTGCTGATAAAAATGCTTGGGTCAATGCTAGTCCAGCTCCACAAGGGCGCACCAACTAATTGATTAGATTACTAAACACTGTTAGAGCTGCAGAAGATCAACAACAAAAAAACTATATTTGCATTGTATAAATTCAATCTCTTAATATTGTATAATTGTTTAGAACATATGTGAGTACTATGTACCTACTATAAAGCGACCATTTACTGGGTACGTATTTCAATGACAAGTTGAATGTGCCCTGGCGGCTGAGAGTATGCCATGCTCACTTTAATGTCTCGCTGATGGTGGCGTGTGTGTTGGATCATTTAGCTCCCTTCAAAATGGTTGAGCTGAATGGTGCTTAATTCTTGAATAGTTTTTACATATTTTATATCGGATGCTTTTAACGTTCTGCAGCGTTCTCACATGTATAATATTAATATGAACTATGTAACCAATATTTTGTTTAAAAGAGTGTCCATGGAGTTTCTTGCCCGTTCTTCTCCATAGGTACCTACTGCTTTGGAATGGGCAACTAGCTTCATCTCTCTGACTGACCGACACCTTGACAATTCAAAAGTGCCTGTAATTGGTTTATTTGAAATAAATACTTTGAGTTTGAGTTTGAGTTCATGCTACTTTGATGCAAAAATTCCGAGCACTTGACTGTGTTTTCCTTCATTCTGAAGTTTCGCCAAACAATTTACATATAATTTTTTTGAATTTGTTTGGTCCAAAATTCAGTAACGCGAACCGTTCGCTGACGCAGCCATTAGGTTTCATGTGTATGTGGCGCGGCATGCGGCGCAAGATGGGCGGTGCGCCATTATCTGTCGGGAAACGCCGCATGCACATCGGAGATCTAAACCGTCTATGAACCCCCACTTGTGGAGGTTGTTTTTACCGACCTGCTTGGGTACGAAGTCTGTTTAAGGTTTTCCAAGAAGGCCACGGTAGCTTTTGCCTTTTATAAATGACCTTGTATAAATGCCCGATCGATGTAAGCACTTATTAATGCACGTCGAAGGATTTATAATCTAAATCCACCGATGGATACCGACTTATTCAGTTACTTCAGCAACATTGCTTCGATAGCTAGGCAGATTGATTGAGTAGCATTTCGTATTATGTCGTTGCGTAACCTAAACTGCGCAAGAGATTTCATTCGGTTTTCACCATCATTCTGAGAATTCATTCAAGAAGATATAATAATTATTTGTACTATAGCTTCCGCTAGCGGGTTCGCCCGCGTGGACATCGGAAATTATCCCACGGAAACGTACAATCAGGATAAAAGTCCTCCTATGTGTTAATTCAGTTTATAAACTATCTGTGTGCCAAATTTTATCCAGATCCGTTCAGCCGTTCTGGCATGATTGAGTAACAAACAGATTTATAATAAACTAGCTGACCCGACAGACGTTGTCCTGTCTTAACTATGATACCTACCTTACCTATCCTACCTACCCTACCTACTCTACCTACCCTACCTACCCCACCTACCTACCAACCTCTCCTACCTACTCTACCTACCCTACCTACCCACTTTTTTTTACAATAACAAACACAACAAAAAAAGAATAAGAGAAATCGGTTCAGCTGCTCTCGAGATATGCGCTTACCAACACATTTTGCGATTCATTTTTATATATAAGATAATAATAATAATGAACAAATCTCGATGTTAAAACTTTATAAAGTCGTAAACCGTGTGAAGCAGGGACGGGTTCCTAGTGGATAATAAAATTATTATCTAACCTGGTGTATATGCTGTGCGACGATGCAGGCAGTATGTAATGCGTTCCTTACGCTCTCCGGCCACCCGCATGACTCTAGCCGCGAGATCCACTTGTCACTCGATATCTCGCGGTCATTGCACGCTGGAACATTGTACAATAATCATTATTATGAATTAAGATAAAAAGGTCAATACATGCTGGAAGCTTTCGTTGATAGTAGTAATTTAGTTAGACGCTTAAGATTTTTTCTAGATTTGTTTTCTTTTTAAGAGTACAAGCATAGAAGAGATTTATGTGTACAAAAAGTAAGTGATGTAAATGTAAACAAATGGATCACAAAACATATATGTGGGTGCCAATTTTTCGAGCCACTTACAAATTGAGTGGTGTGATTACTTATCCCGTTAGATGTCGCCTATTAGAAGTCGTTTCCTTATAAGAGCTCGACGATATAAACGGTTAAATTTATTGTCGTTTTGAGAGAATTTTTCCTATGAACCTATGGGGTTCGTATGACATTTGAGGGGTTAAACCCAAAATTAGAATTTTAATTTTGCTCTTCATTTGACAAATTGAAGTTAACTGTTAGAAAAAGTGGTGGGCTATAAAGTTGAAACCTAAATACAGATGAATGTGTTAGGTACTAATTTCCTTTATTGAGAGATTAAGAGAATTTAATCATCACCTTATTTGCTTAACACACTGTCAATCACAAATTGAATAATTTTCAAGGATTCTGCTAATCCATTGCTTCTTATGTTCCAAAAATTTGTCCGGTCAACAATGCAAATAACGCAATGAATGCTGTTGAACTTTCAAAATGTACTTATTGCGGAACAGTTTTTGTTTACAATTTCATCAGTTAGTTTTGGAACAGATCATAGTAGGAAGCCAACGAGATCATAAATAATTGTGGCGTATTATGTCAAAGGTTTACAGAGAGAAAATTAGATGTGGCATTTAATCACTGCATATAAGCTTAATCTGATTACAAGTAAGAGAAGTACAATCCTTCAATACATTACCATCAATTAGTTTAGAATAACTATCTAATAGTGGTTGTAGGTTATCCACTTCATCCATTGATCTGTTGTATATTTTCCACTGGGAGTAGTTCGAATTACTCTCTGTTCCACCACCTGAAAGAATATGCCACAATGAGCTTACAGAATAAAATGCAATTTCGTAAAGGATAACTAGTTTGATGTGTAACTCTAGTTCCAGCGTTAGTGTTTAGTTCTAGTTTTCTTTTTGGATCTATCCAAAAAGTATGAAAATCGCCTCCCACGTCGCGTCGTATGCGTTAAGCATAGATATTTGGGCCTTCCTCAGGACAGTCGCCCTTGCTCTAACAGGCGTTGCACAGAGTGGGTCCCGGAGTGGTCTTTTAAGAGGTAACAGGGGCCCTCTATGTGCTGATGGTGATCACCGGGATGGTTTTAGTGAGGTAGAAATCCCACACTCCTTGGCCTTTTCCCCAAAAGTCCAGGCGCCGTTTGAAGGTTTCCCCCGTAAGCAAAAAAAAGGTATTTGAGACTTTTGGAGAGCCGCACTGCAAAATTCTTCCTATTTATTGTTAAGCTCAACGATTTATACATCATCATAACAGGTTCATACGATATTTGAGGGGTCATTTAAATAACAACGCAACACAAACTTGTGAGGATAATGAAATAATACATCTTCCAATAAACACTATTAATATACCTTTATTCTGCTGCTGTGATATCAAGTTAGAGCTCCTGAGGTCGTATATGATGCCTTTGGTACCAGCAGCGACCACCGCGTTTAGTATCGCTTCGTCCGGTCTACACCGCCGGTGCTTCGGACCGTACAGCGGCTGCCCGGCTCGCATTAGAACTGCCTGTTTGAAAGAAATAAAAGCAAATAAGTCAGTAATACTGGTTGAACTAATAATGCGTTCCCGTGACCCCCGGCACAGGTGTGAAAGGGAACACCCGGGGTGGTTTTTAGTCAGTAAGAGTCTAATAGACACCTCCGGCCCCACCCCTTCCAGGGCGGAAGACATTCATGATGATTTTCGACTCCGGATCAAAAAAAATGGTCCATGGTCCTAGCAGTACACTATTCAAAAAGACACTGTGTAGAATGAGGACTGATTACCTGGTTCACACAATAGCGTCCAACGACGAAAGGTCACCCGGTCTCGCGTTGAGGCCCATAACTCTTAATTAACCTTTTGAGCGCCACGGTCGGTTATAGCCGACATATAAAAACGTGACCAACACGCGCCGACAAGAAAACGACATTTTTTAAGTACAAAATAAATATACTAGTATTTTTGGCTTGACGTGGGATGCTGATGGGTTTAAGCTCTGGCGTTCAAAAGGTTATAACAAACAAGTCACTACAGGATCTAAGTTCATGGGATCATTTATACTGTACAAATATTGTAAGATCACATTCATCATCATCATCTGCCTAGCCTTTTCCCTACTATGTTGGGGTCGGCTTCCAGTCTAACCGGATGCAGCTGAATACCAGTATTTTACATGGAGCGACTGCCTATCTGACCTCCACAACCCAGTAACTAGGCAATACGATACCCCTTGGTAAGACTGATTGACTGATTCTAAGATCACATTGATTTTGAAAATATGCATGAATTGATCGCATATTTTCAAGAGCCTAAAATAAACATTAGTACTTACTCCATTATTATGCCTATAAGACAGCACTGGGAAACGTCCACCCTGTCTGAAGGTGGCTGCAGCGGCGAGAGTCTCATCATCAACACCCTTGGGCACCACCACTGCCTTCCCATAACTAGAGCACACCGCATAGCTCTGATTGACGCGGGAAACGCGCCACTCCTCGGTTGCTAATACTTTTGTAAATTCACCCTCTATACTGGAATTTGAAACATAATGTAATGTAAAACAAAACCTTTCTATACTAATATTATAAAGAGGAAAGATTAGATGATTTGATTGTTTGTTCGTTTGCATTGATTAGGCTCCGAAACTACTGAACCGATGTAAAGAATTCTTTCACTGTTGAGAAGCTACATATCTATCCCCAGGTGACAAATATATTTTATTTTCAAAAAAATTAGGGATCTTTACTAAAACTCCAACAAAAAATGCAACAATTTCCGACATCTACGCGGGCGAAGCTGCGGGCAGAAGTTATGTTTAATATAATTTTAAATCAAAAGTCATACTGTATATTCAAACTAAGCTGAAAATCAGCACTTTTTGAACGTTAAAATTACATAAGACAGTCCCCCAAATCGCCCGCCCTTCACCACTACCTAGTGCTTTAGCTGAGAAGAAGTGGCGCAACAAAACCCCCAGCAACACAGCTGTCTGTTAAATTAGAAGAACTTGAGCTTGCGTTTACTTACATACAGTACATACAATGGTAACAATAAATTAACACACATATAACTACGTTTTCACATTTTTGTTTCATGAAGACCATACATTTCCATTAAACGTTAGTATTATTTACGGAATTATTTAAAATTTTAGAAAATAGCATCCTAGAGCAACCTGTACTTAAAAAATTGTCGCGGAGCTGTCATTTGCCGGGGTTTTGAATTTGTTTGAATTATTTTTCAACTTGTGGTTTATTTTAACCTATCAACATTTATATGATTAACCTTTTGACCGCCACGTCAAAAATGAAAAAGCGTGCCCTCAGCGCCAAGCTCCGAATACATCCTTTAATATTGTCACCCAGTCGCGACCGTGGCGTGCTGGGCACATTTTGGTTTGTCGTCTATACACGACTGTGGCGGTCAAAAGGTTAATAGGCACTAGCCGTACCAGTGTGTTAAATTAATGTCACCATTGTAGCGCCTCGTTGTATATGTTTGTCGAGGTTGACACATAAAGAGCTGCTGCACTAAAAACTAGTTTATTGACGTGTCTAGGGCGTTAATAATTGCGGCATTAATTAATTACGCATATTATGCTTCAGCTGATAAGGCAATAAATATACGGCAATATGCGTTTCTCACATCAAGTAGGTTATACAGCCTGATATTAATACTTGTTATTTACTTATAAAAAACATTTGACAACATAGACAGGTGACAAACGAAATATAAAAAAAAAAGAAGTTTCCACAGTAACAGTGTGTTCCTCACAGCTGCGCCAAAAAGGTTCATTTCAGAATTAATACCAGACAGTTGTTTGGTTGGTGTGGGTGGGGTGGGGTGCAGGGCCTGCATGGAGGCTGAGGAAACCGTCGCGCACGTACTCTTTGAGTGCACAGGCGTCACACAGATCAGGAGACAACCATCGGAACACCCAGATCTTTCGCAGATATACTACATAGGCCAGGAGTCGTGATCAACTTCTGGACGGAGGTGGGGTGGCTGGAATAACCGCCACAGTCCGCCGTGGCCCATGCACAAAGGTCTGAGTACACTAAAGACTGAGTGTGGAAACCAAAACCTCAAGAAGATGATGTTTGTTGGTTTTCTAATTGACTTCTAGTATTTGGGGAATTATAATAATATACAGAATCACACTGCTGATAAGGACAACTAATAAAGCATGTTATTGACAGTAAAACTACTATGTTTAACTTGTTTTTAACAATCTTTTCAATAATTATCACTAATGTGATTGTTGTTGAAAATAAGCCATTAGTAACATTACTTGTACTCCAACTATATTCTACTAATATTATAAACATGAAAGTTTGTGAGGATGTATGGATGTTTGTAACTCTTTCATACAAAAACTCCTGCACAAATCTGGATGAAATTTGGCACACAGGTTGTTTATTACTTGGATTAACACATTGGATAGTTTTTATTCCAGTGGTATGATCCTACAGAATCATTTGCTATAAGCACACTGGCACAGCCGCAGGCAGAAGCTACTGTGAAATAAATTTTGCCTTTGTTTATTGTTAAAAATATATTTACCTGTATAAAGTATACCCATTCTCCACAATCGGGTGCATATGCCTATAGAAGAATGGATAGAACAGTCCAGGGTCTTGCAAACCAGACAAGTTCTCAAGAGTCTGGGCCATTTGGTTTAACTCGGTGGTGCCCGCAATATCCAGTTGGAATATCCGTAAGTCTTTGCATTTGAGAAACAGAGAACCGCCTTGAGTGACACCAGCTATAGGCTTGGTTTCTTTCTTTTCTATACTGTCTATGTTCTTGTGGAGGAGCTGAAAATAATTTGCATTTAGATGAGAAAATTATCATTTGGCTGACAGAAGTTCTGTGAGGCAGATGATCCTCTTTTATTTATTTAGATCATGGAGGACTTACAGCTAACAAAAAAAAAAGGAAATGATAGTCACCAAAAAGCCAATGAAAAATCCTCACATATAGTTTCAGAATAATAATTTTTGGTGTGAGCACAAAACAAAACAAAAAAAAACACAGGCTTGATTTGGAAATATATGACTGGAGAATGGAGAAAATAATAATATAATTAAAACAAAGGCAATTATAACCTACCGCTACTTGAAAAATTTAAGGCTTAAGCACCTTCTAGCTGAATTCACACTAATATGAAATCACACCTGTATCTTTTAAAAATCCATTTCCAGGATTTTTTAAGGATATTTTAAAGGATAGGGTAGGAGCATAGTACCTATGGATGGGTAGCAACAATCAGCTTATGAATTAAAAATTGAAAGACATGAAATAGCCAGTCAACTAAATCACTTAAAAAAAATGTCAAATCATATTTAATTTTATGAGCATGATAATTGAATTTGAGAAAATCCTTTAATAACAGACTGTCAGAGTAGACTATGATATTTGTGTGGAAGAGTACATAATTTATGTAATTGATGTGAAATCAATGGTATTTGTTTTCGCGTTTTGTGTATTATTTAACTTTAAATTCAGATACAATTGGTTAATAATGAATAAATAATTATGACTATAACAAGACCACTTGTAGGTAACTTTCATAAATATACCTGGAATAAGGTTTACCCACACACACGTGTAATGGAAAATTGGAAACAGTTGTCAGTGGCCACAGATGTATTGACTATCAGCTGATAGTAGCACATATGGTACTAGCCTACGAATGTTATAGGATTAAAGGCAGGGCAAAGGGCGCCCCTAAGACGACCCACTGACCAAGGGCACAGCACGCTAGATAACATGGTTAAATAAAGCAAGGTATATAAAATAAAGTAACTCAACATACCCATAGTTCGTGAACGCCTTCTTTTCGTGAGCTCAAAATAAGGTGATGCCCTGTGATACATACAGTTCCATCCACGTTTTCCTGGTGCGGGTACTTCAGAATAACACCGTCCAATTTATTTATATGTATTAGTTCTATAAACTCCATTCTTCCAGTAAATAAATAATTGTAAAATAGTAAATAACTATCTGAGCCTTCAAGCTTTGACGTTTACGTTTCATTCATTAGGTTAGGTAGGTTTTTTTTATGTTGGCAATCAGCTGTAAATCCTTTTATTAATAGCATTCGCCCACACAGTTTTAAAATGAAGTACTTTAGGGCAGTTTTAAAATTTAAAATTATTTAATTGAACTACCAAAATTTAAGGCATTTTGTTAATTTCAATGTAATACCAAAATGTTTGCCTGGTGGCAATTAGGCAATATAATCTAAATAAACAAACTGAAACTAACTTCATTCTTATCCCTAGAAGAGTTCTTACAACTTTGACAACAGCCGTTACCAGCGTGTTAGAGCGAGTTGCGCTATGCAGTTTACCGTGCTAGCGAAAGAGAAGTTTCAACTGAGTAAAAGAGATGCAACAAGAGGTTTCGTACGTTGGCTGTTGCTATCGCAGCTCCATCTGTCGGTTAACCAAAAATACCAAACGTAGCTGTATGTGCGATGGCGATGTGTGGATTTTTTCGTTGGTTGGAGATATTTTATGTTCACAAAACAATTGCTATTTGAAACATAAGTCGTATGAGCAATATATAGCCGTTACTGCGTTTGGTGAATTGTGTGTGGTGTTTTCGTAAAGTGCAAAAAAAATAACAAACCGTGTGGTAAGCCTATGTATTTGTATGATTGTATTGAAAGTAGGTATGTAAGTAGCTGGCAGGGTGGTTGAGCTTGGGTAATGACCGGTTCTTTTAATATTTAGATGTCTATTGTTAGGACATGATTCTGGACTGCTGTTCAAGTTAGAAGGACCACTTTTTCTTACATCATAAAAGGTCAAGCTAAAAATACCAGGTGCTTGTTTTGTCGCAGGTGATGGAGGAGAGCACGGAGCCCCACATGGAGACCGACGTGTCGTCTACCACCGATGATGTTCCTGAGACGCAGGAAGTCACAGGCTCCGACGGTAACGTCGAGATGATCATAGTTGTGGAGAAAATGGATGAACCATCTGGTGATGAAGAAAGTAAGAAGCAACCGTCGCCAGCTTATGAATACTTAAGTAGTCTAAAGACACAAGAGGATAAATCGCCAGAGACAGAAAAACAAGTTCCAGCAAAATCTCCACTAAAGTTTCCACCAAAGCCTGTGGTAAAGCTTTCAGTGAAGACCCCTATTAAGAGTCCGCCAAAGTCTCTAGCTAATTCCCCTATAAAATCTCCAACTAAGTCTTCAAATATAGAAGCTAAAGCTCCAGATGCTCAAAAGAAGCCTGAGCTGGAGCAGTCTGTTGTGGAAGTCACAATTCAGCAGCAGAACGATGTTCCACCTTCTGTTGATACACAGAAAATAGAGGCTGCAGATTCCTCAATGGAACCTGTACCAAGCCAATCTGAGGATAAACCATCACAGATAGAAAAAACTCCAAAGAAAGATGTACAGAAACCTGTGCAGAAATCTCCGAATAATGATTTACAGTCCTTAGACTCTTCACTAACAAAAGATTCTAAACAAGGACTAATTGAAAAAACTCTTGTCAATGGCAAAATAGATGACACAAACACTAAAACTGTGACCAATCTAATTCCAATAGATATCACCAATGATACATCAAATGACTCTCAAATTGAAATATTGTCTGATATGTCAGAAAAAGAACCCAAGAGCATTAGTAGAGAATTAAAATCTTTAATAAACTCTGCAAAAGAGTCTAAGATTATCAGCGAATGTACTCAGCTGACGAGTAAAACAAGGAAGTCTAGAACTGCTCTAGACACTTCTAGTTCAAGCTTGAATTCTTCCCTAGTGGAGCCTAATAAGATACATGACACTAGAAGAAATAGTGATATGTCCCAAAAGAGCAACTGCAGTGAAAAGTCTGATAGAGTGGTTCTGAAAAGGTCAATGAGGTCACAAAACCCTGATTTTGTGCATAAGGTAAAACTGTTCCTGAACTCAGTTACTGGGAAAAGTAATAAAGAATCAGAAGAATCAGAAGATGAGGATAAAACTGAGCTACTTGAACCTATTACTAGACCAACTCCTCCAAAACTTAAAAAGATAGAACCTGCAGTAAGTAAAACTCATCATCATTAGTTTAATTTGCAAATGACATGTTAAGGAAGATTCAACCATTATTGTGGTACTGTTTCAAAGTGGAAACCATTCGAAAGTTAACTTAATTTACTTGAGTTGGTAGTAGATAATGTGGTTAGCATAAGATCCATGTTCACATGACATTGTTTACAATAACATATTTTTATTTATTTTTGAGACAGATTGGTGAGTTGGTGACACACCTATGTTAACATCTCTTCTAATGACATTGTTTCTTCCTTTTAATATGCCATTATAACAGTGCAAACTCTTTGCAAATCATATTCAAGTTGCCAGTAAATGTTTTCCAAAAAGGTGGGGTATATTGACAGATTTTGTGTATAACAAAATGGCTGCTGCTTAAATTTGTGTCACAATAATTTACAAACAGAAACTTGTGTGTCAATAATACAAGTTTTATCATTAGGGTCAGTGAGTGTTACTATTCATATTAAAAAAAAAACTTAGTATTTATAATAAATATGCTGTCAAATTGCTCATTTGGTTCAGAACATCTATATCTTAGGTGTTAATCCAGGTTATGAACTATACCAGGCACCAAATTTCCAAATTTCAGTCCATCTTCACAAACTTTCATGTTTATAATATCAGTAGGACTTTCTTTCTACCTATCAATATCATTTATTTGTAACTTGCATAATTTGAAGATACAAAAGTACATAATTCTTTATTGTCAGCAGATTATGGAGAAGAGCAATAAGCTTCGGTCGGATTCATACTGCTGGCGGTGTCACTGGCCCGTCGACCAGGTCACCAACGATAAGTTGCATCCTCCAATGCAATGTACCGTCTGCCCACGGTCCTTCCACTTTAAATGTCTGACTGGCTCGGAGCGGAACAAGATTAATGTAGACAAGAACTGGGTTTGCCCAGAATGCATGGTGGTGTTGCAAGCAGAGAGCTCAGAAACCAGGTAAACATACTTTTAAGAGATGGGTTCATCTTCAAAAACAAGATTTCTTTTCATAACCAGTTCTGCTCTGCTAAGGACCTTCAAGTCAGTTGAACAAGGCCCTTTACCCAACAGTAAACTTGCCAGTGTATTTTATCTATTGCTTGGTATTCAAAACATTATCAAACTGCTAATAAAATCCATTCCAGGCCAAGGCTTTTTGCTTATACAAACCAAAATTAACGTAATCTTTAATAATTGCTTACCATCTAACCTAAAAATGTATAAAATGAATTTATCCTAAGATTTTATCAGTTTCATTTCCAAACTCAAAGCAGAATCACAATATTGTAGAATAGAATAGAAATACTATTTAATAACTACGCCATAAAAAATAAATTATCGCCAATACCTTCCAATTTTAAAAACAAAACGCATTTCCTTGCACCCCTTTCAAAACCTACTTTATATTGAGATCTTCAAATAGTTTTGTGACAAATGAATTTCCAATGTATGTATAAAATTTATTGTTTGATAAACACAATTTATTGTGATACATTAACCCTCCATTGTCGTCGCCATACTCCTTCCCTTATCCCAATTTATTTGTGGTCTCTTCCATACTTTTTTCTCCAATAATCTGTCATAGACTAGGTATATGCCCATTACCACTTCCTAACATTTTAGCATGAAGAACTTAATAAAGTATTATAAAAAAATCCAAGATCTTGTATACCTGCCATTTTTGCAATGTACCTAAAAGACCTTATTTTTTATCATGCAATAGTTCGCGTGACTGTAAGATAGACCAGGAAGGCATAATTGAAAGGATGTCAGATTCATGTCCAATTAACGGAAGAAAAATAATCATTTCGTAAATTATGATTGGGACAAGAACACGACGACGGAGTGGATTATACTGTAACAGAAAATAAGAATGGATGATTGGAACTGCTTGCATTTATTTTCAGGTCGCCAGCCATGAAGAAGATTTCCCTAGGAATGCTCTGTGATCTCCTGAGGCATGCGCTGGAACGAATGATGGACCTCAATGGGGTAATGTATCCAAATATCCGTTTTATTATCTACTACCTACCTAGGTTTTTGCTTATTGTTCTTGAAACCTGGTAGTCATATGACGCATGTCCTCATTCGACGGGATTTTGTTAGTTCTAAGTAATTGTTTTTCGATGTTGGCCGTGGTTTCTCTTAAAGCTTACGATGGATATGTAAATAGTTGAAAATGTTGCGACAAAATAAAGTGTTAATATCATAAAGAATACGCCATCAAAACGGTGAATATCCATAAAAGTTTTGAAACAAGACTGAAATTCGATGATAGGTAGTATTACCAACGTCATTTCTGCATAAATTTGCTAGAACAAATACATGTTCGTACGTATAACGACTGCAAATATAAACTGTAAGCCACCATAGTCCGCCGTTCGGTACTTTCACCAGATTAACGCATGAACCAACAGCCGAACAGATATTAAAATGTATGTAGCGAATGGCGCGCGGCGGCTGGCGGGCGGGTCTCCGTGAAATGACCTTGCCACTTATCTACGTAGCTGCGCGGATCCCGCGTAACAACGCATGTCATCTCCCTCTAGAACAAATCAATACAGCGGCGTCACTATTGCCGTCCCGCTCCACCGCCGCTAATAATAAACGTGTGCGAGTGTTGTACATAATGTATTGTCGCTGTAATGTGTGCTGCATTTTTCTTGATTCATCACTTTGACACGCTTTTATATTAGCAGAAATTGTTTATGAGCAATGATTTTCAGAAAATTTAATGGTATTTCTTAAAGCTTATCTACGCAGTAGATTTATGCGCAAAAATAAAAAAACAAATTTCGATGCTCAGTTTTCTTCATATCACGGATCGTACCTACCTCGATTTTGAACACCCCTATGCAATCAATCATTTGCATACGGTTCGAATCAGTAAGGAGGTAGGTATACCACCTACATTGTCTGACACGACTAGCTTGCTTTGCATTGAATGAATGTAGGCGCAAAGCGGAACAAGCTTACGTGCGCCCGTAGTTACGTCGAATCTTGTTATAATAATGAAACATTTCTACATAAAACAAGAGACGAAAAATTGCAAAATTAAAGCAAAAGAAATCATCTTAGAAACTTTGCATGTAGGTTCCGTTAACAAAACCAATTTAAGTATCAGATTTATATATCTGTTCAATACGCCTCTAAAAGTGTGTCAACTTATAAAATCAGAAAAAAAATTGTATTGGTATGCAGGATTGCCCTACATACCAATGCATGCTAATGAATAAAAATAAATTTAAATAAAATACTGTTACTTACTCCGCACTACAACGGGGTCTATTTAACATACAAATAATGAAAATAACGTGTTCAACACCCGAATTTGAGAGCTAAAAACGGAGCAATAAAAAAATTACAGAGACCGTGCATTCAGGGTAATTATTGGGTCCTATTAACCTATTACTACTTTCATTTTTCTGACTGACCGACCTTTTGACAATTCAAAAGTGCCTGTAATTGGTTTATTTGAAATAAATGCTTTGAATTTGAATTTGACTACTGCATCAGGCCACAGCGCATCGCATTGCAACACAGAAAACCCGGTGCCGTCTGTCAGCCTTTAGTGTGCGATGTTTAAAACAAAGGATTTTTGCGTGGCGGTGCAAATTGTCTCAATTGGCGCCAGTCTTACAGTTAAAAACCAGTGACTGATAATATCGTAGTACTCGCAGCCCGTGTGGGTGTATGTATAGCCAGAAATATAAACGTAAACTAAACAAAAGGAGTATTAAAAGGTCATAGAAGGTCGCGTTCTGTAGTTTCTGTCTACCCCAGTGGCAAAAAGGTGTGAGTTTGTGATTCAATAAAATGCGGTATTGAAACTCCTTTCGCATGTTTCCAGGTGGAGCCATTCATGCAGCCCGTAGACCGCGCCGCCTTCCCCGACTACGACAAGTACGTGGTTCATCCCATGGACCTTTCACTTATGAAGGACAACATCGGCGAGGGGTTGTACGGAAGCACCGAGGCTTTTATTGCGGACGCGCAATGGATACTGCACAACAGTATTATCTTCAATACAGGTTAGTATTATTTTATTATGGTTGTATGTGTAGATGTTACTATAGAGATCTCCATTCGGTCTCTCATGAGGTGTATGTGTTAGAGTACCTATTATATGGTTTTGTTTTTATGAAGGTAACTTCAACGTCAAAAGCGATGAGACAGACAGACAATCGGAAATTATTAACCCCACAAGATCTACATTTAGTTCAATTGTAGTATTGGAGGTTTATTTTTTGAATTTTTCTTTTTTTTCCATCAATGCACACCTAGACATTGGCAGAATGGTCGATATCGGCTTTATTGCCATAGATAAAAATAGAATATATTAGACAATCGGAAATCACATAAGGAAAAATAAGCTTATGAAGTGGTATTGAGAGTTTACTCAAGTATAAAGTAAAAAAAACATGAAACCGAGAACAGTGCTTGCTATAATTATCTGGTATGAAATCTTATCTTCTAAGTCAAAAGATTTCCGTGTAATCTACACGTTTTTATATCGTTTTGACCAGTACAGATACCACATTGATAAATGTAAAAGGGATTGTTGAGAGTCATAACAGAGTAATCATATTTTGATGTATCAATATATCCAAATATGATGTAATTTTTAAGCTGCGTAACATTTACAGGGACGCCTAAAATCTAATTATGTGAAAAATATGCTGCTTTTATTGCTGTCTTATTCCGAGATTTAGAATTGGATTGAGGTGGCTCTAGATAAAGATGTCAGTAACGATTTGTGGGAGAACTTTTTTCAGCAATGGAACAGTGTAGACTGAATTTTAAAAAATGGTAATATGAGACACAATAAAGGAGTAAAGTAGCCACACTACTTTTCAAGCGAGCTAATAATCGTTTCTATTGGTTTTCAATAAGCAGAAACTCAAATTCGTTTAACTCAGGTTATGATCAAATCATGAATCAAGTTCCTATAACTCACGGAATACTTCTTCTTTTCAGCTAAAACACGAAGAATTGGAGAAGGACGGTCGTTTTGGGGTACTTACTATCTTATGTAATTTTGATGTTCAAAAAGTACCGATCCTCAGACTAATTTGGATAAACCAGCCTAATTGGTTAATTAATATTTGTTTTAATCACTTAGTAAATCCTGTTGGTTCTTCAGTGCAGTCGAAGTTGACAGCGGGTGCGCGCGCGCTGGTTCGCTCGTGTCGCGCCGAAATGGGTGAGATCGAGGCCTGTCCTGAGTGCTACGCCGCCGCGCATGCGCGTAGACCCACTTGGTTTACCGATGTGTGTAGTACGCCACATATACTGTTTTGGGCAAAACTAAAAGGTATGTCAATTACCCAGAAATTGTTAGTAAAGAAGCAGGTAATGATTTTATGTTAAATTACTAAAGATATTGCGGAAATTTTTCCAATTCTATGATATAAAAAAAATAAAGAAAAATAAGCACGAAAAACGTGCTTACCAAAACAAAAAAAAAATCAAGTCTGAAGACTTGAAGTTCAACATATCAATACATCGAGATTTCTGTGCTATATTTAAGATAAATAATAATGTATTATGGATAAATTATCTAAATGGTAGTAAAAACCGCATCAAAATCCATTGTGTAATTTTGAAAATCTAAGCAGTCACACTGACAAAAACTAAAATTATTAATAGATGCTTTGATAATCGAAAATTATAAATGGCTTTGTTAATAGATAATAGAAGCGTGAGTGCCTAAATTGCTACCTTGCGAAACGCAGTTCTAAAAGCCACATTCTCCACCTTCTAGGCTTCCCATACTGGCCAGCGAAGGGTATGTCGGTGAATAGCTCTGGTTTAGTAGACGTGCGCTTCTTCGGAGCTCACGACCGCGCCTGGGTGCCCGCTAAAGACTGCTTTCTGTACTCCGAGAAGGATCCAAACAACTTCAGGACCAAGCGGCAGGACATTATCGAAAGTATGCAGGTAAAGATTGTGGTTGTTATCTATACTAATATTATAAAGAGGAAAGATTTGAATGTATGTTTGTAACGAATAATCTCAAAAACTACTTCACGGATCTGGATGAAACTTGGCACAAAGATAGCATATAAGTTTTTTATCTCGGCAAAATTTACGGTTCCAGTGTGATAATTTCCTACATACACGCGGGCGAAGCCCAAAAGCTAGTTTGGAATCATTTGTAGATTATAATGCAATCCCACTAGGTTGTTCTATGTGCTTTGATTGAGAAAACAACTGACTGCAACCCAGGATGCGTTGAATGACATACAGCACGGCGGTATCTTGACGGTCCTGAAGTTAGCCGATTACTTGCGCAGTAGACAATTTCGTTCCTAAAAGATCCATTGCGCAGCCAAACAGCTAACTTCGAGAGAGATAGAGATATGCGCGAGATGAGTAAAAACAGCAGATATGTGAAATGATTCATTAGGTTTCATGTTGGTTTTGCTGTGAGCTCAAGTAGATGATCAAAGATGATGTCAAATAATCACGGAATTATTGTCTTGTTCCAGGAAGCAGAACAGCACATCCGCAACATATCAAGAAAGTACGGTGGATTCGTGTACCCGCCTTTCAAGACTATTTTTGACCCCAGCAAGATGTCTGAGCAACTCAGAATGATGGTAAATGCTTCATTTAACATTTACTTTTATTATAATAAAATTACCGTACGCAAAATACACGCATTGACGTGGAGTAACGGACACAAGCCCATATTACCTGTAAAAAGTTTAATTATATACACTACTTTGCAAAAAAAACGGGCGGTTTTGATTTTTCTACATTATTGGTAATTATTTAGTTCTGAACAGATTTTAATAGCCAACTTATATTGCTAGCACTAAATAAAGAGTCTGGGTATGAAAAAAAGTTGATTCCAAATTCGAATCATTTGTTTTAAAAAATAATAATCCCATTTTCAGTTTGTGAATTTTTACTTACTTAACGCGGGTTTGCGGTTAAAGGCAACTAAAACTAACTTCTTGTTATTTTTGTCAATGTGACCAACTCTGAAATGTGAAAAAATTATATCAGCTGTTCCATACATTTTGACCAATTATGCGAACAATCAACAAATAATCAGCTGCTCAGTACATTTATACTGAACAGCTGATTATTTTTTCGTGATTTCAGGTATAGTTCCATAGTCAAAGTTGTTGATTATCATGAGTATAATACCCCCTGAAAGTATGTCCCTCGTTTAACCTAACACACTTTATACAAATAAATTAATTCAAACTTTTATTAAAAACAAAATACTTTTTAATGATTAACTTTTTTACTTATCATTATTGCTGATGAATCACTGGATATGTTTATCGGACAAAAGCATATTCTACTCTTCTATTACGTATAGTTTGCCGGCCGGGCGACAATCACGGCTTTATTAGTTTACAAAAGGTCTATCGAAGTATTAATTCAACAACACACTGCATTGTGTAGAGGAGAACTGTTCGATAATTTTTGTATAACTTGAGTCGTAAATTATTTTTGCCATATTCAATAATTAGCTAATTGATTATTTTATTAATATTCTGAATTGTTTCCAAGTTTCATAGAATACATACAGCCTGGTCGATTAATTTCTTAATTAAATACCATTAATAAAAATATTTCAACATTGTAGACTGTAGGTCTAGTGGTCGCAATCGCAACTTCTGAGCATTAGTTCGATTCCCGGGTCAGGCAAAGTGTTATTTGTTTTTTCCATCTGGAATTTCTCATTAGCAGATTTGTGGCAGGTTGATGGCAATAGGGTCGCCCCTTTTACATGGGACTCAAACATAACTGGAGAAATGTGGATGAGCTATAGGTACACCTCTGCCCAACACTTTGAGGATTACAGGCGTGACGTTTTATATTCATTCTCCTGCCCTTATCCCAATTTACTTGGGGTCGGCGCAACATGCCTTTTTCTTCCATACTTCTCTATTAGTCGTCATCTCGGTAGTCACTCCCTTTCTAGCCATATCATCTTTCACACAATCCACCCATCGTTTCTTTGGTCTCCCTCTACTTATATAGCCATCCACATTCATGCTCACAATTTTCCTGACAACATTTTCCTCCGCATACCATGCCCATACCATGACAACCGATTTCCACACAACTTATCAGTCATCGGTGCCACTTTCAGACTTATATTATGGTTTTAAAATTGACCGACAACTTAAACAGCGTCACTGAGTAACTTCGCTACTCAATGTACTCGCAATGCCGTGTTAACAACGCTTTTATTTGTTACAGATCCCAGCGTTCGAAGGAGAAGTAAGATCTCTCGTCAAGGAGAAGGCGTCACCAGCTACGGCCAAGGCGAAGAGCAGGTCCAACTCCAAAAGTTCCAAGGGTTCATTTAACGATGGGTTCGTACACGTTATACCTAATCCTGAAAGTACAGACACATTGCACTAGTTTTTGTCACTTATTCACATTTCACAAATAATAAATACTCTCAAAAGTCGAATCCACTATTATTTCGGGTTCTGACTAAGTTTTATTCTAGTAGTAGTATTATGTATGACGTTTGCGCCGCTTAAATGGATACCTTTCTTGAACAAATGCTAGTGTGATGTAATCCTATTCTGTAACTCTTACAGATAAATATAGATATTATGCACATCTAATACCGGTCTATTTTTTAACAAAAGAAGTCCCTTTTAACAATATTCATTAACCTTAAGGCCTGTTCACATATAAGCTTTATTCACTCTTTTGTCAAAAAAAGAATAAAATATTAAACCAACACAAAACAATACAGTAAGATAATATTATCAGGTTGCTCCTACACTCGGATAGTTCGGATAGTGACGAAGAGGAACTACAGCGACTGTATGCACTTCTAGACAAAAACAGGTATGTGGACATTCTAAAGGTTAGTACTTACTTTTAGACATACCACGAGTTCTTATAAGGACTAGAACACATCACTATGTATCGCCACAAGAACATCACTACGGCTTGACAGGCTAAAGTGAATATTGCTTATATCTGAACAGGCCTTTGTGATGACTTTCTATCATCTGTCTATCATTGCTAACTTCTAATTTATCTTCCTCTAGAAGTCATTGTATGTGTGGCGCTTTAGACCGACGCTAGACAACGTTCAAAATCTAGTCGGAATCCCATATTTAACACTAGGGGCGACTAGAATCAATTCTATTTCTTGTCCATTTTGACGTTCAAAAGTGCCTTTCTTGTGCCTATTTCAAAAAAAAATGTCTTTCACTTTGACACTGGATTTAGACTAAGATTAGAATGCAATCGATCTTAAAAATACGGGAATAGTAAAGATGCCTGAGTAAAAAAATAAACTGACGGTCAGATAATAAAAAAAATATTAGATACGTATTTTTGCTATATCATATTAATGAAAACATATTAAGGTTGGGGAGTGGGGGCGCGCTACGTCATAAATAAGTCTAAAATCTACGAAGGCGTGACGTCATGCCTCATTTTAACTCAATGGAAGAAGAACTAATAGTCCATTAGTTTTAAATAAACTAGCTGACGGACTAAATAAAAATGTTTTGTCATCATTCCTATTGCCCCTCAATTTTATACATTTAGCCCAATCTGCCACGACAATTCGACACACCATTAAGAATCTGACAATACATCTCGACTCAATAATAAAAAAAAATATGTTTATTTCGGATCCATACGTACCGACCCGCGTATAAACCCAGCTTAACTTGCTCCAGCCATTTGTTTCATAGTTTGCACGTATTTTTAAGTTTATGACCTAAAATTGTAACGACATCTATACGACTGCATGTGTACTACTTAGGAGACTAGGGAACTACAAGTTGTAGATGGCACCACACAGACCGCTGCCCGGGCTAATTGCAACGGAAGAACATCTCACCTGGTGACCGCGGCCTGATGACCTAAATATATGCAAAACCGTTTCAATACGGCACAGTTGAGACGATATTAAGCCTTATGGGCGTGACTTAGCGTTTGTTTTATTGTTTCAGCGACACGAGTGACAATGATGACACGAATACAACAGCGCGAAAAATGGCCGACGGTGCTGAAATAGTCAAGATGGAAGACGAAGATTCTTCTACTCTTGATAATAAGTGTGTTTAAAATTTGAATAAATGCGTTCAAAAATAGCTTTTTTTGTTTAAATTGTACTTTTTTATTTAATTTACTTGATTATTTTCATCACCCAATATTTTATTGTTACAGAGAGAATGAAACTGAAACTCTTACTGTAAAAACAAAAGAAGATCCTAAGTCTACGTCAACGACATCTAGAAAGCGTCGCCGGTCCGAGCTCGAAGAAGCAGTCATAACCATCATTGAATCTAGTGGCAGCAGCTGCAGTAGCACAAGTGAGAAACGGAGAAAACTCGATGAGTCCACAGAAGACAAGAAAACTGACAAAAATATACCGAGTAGTAGCAAAGGCGATGACAAGCCAACAACCAACAAACCTAAAGAAACAAACGAAGCCACTCAATCCAAAATAAACGAAACCACTCCAGCCAAAACAAATGAAGCCACTCAGTCCAAAATAAATGAAACTCCGCCCAACGTGAAAGACACTGATCCAGTAAACAGTGAGAAAGATAAACAAAGAGTCACTCCAATAAGGATAGCGCTTGTCACAAAAGAAATACGTAAAACCAGAAATAGCACCTCAAAAGACACCACCGCAAAAATTATAACTCCTATTAAAGATAAAGAACCAGTAAAGACGCCGCAGAGGCGGAAATCTGTAAGAAATGATAAAGCAGATAAAACACCATCTGCGAAAACTGAGAAAATCGATAAAGCTACGGCTAAAGTTGAAAAAACACTCACTGTAAAATCGGAAAAAGTTGACAAAACATCAGGCTCGAAATCAGTCAAAGGTGAAAAAACACCAATTTGTAAGTCTGAAAAGGTTGACAAGACACCTAGCGATAAATCTACTAAAGAGGACAGATCTAGGAATGAGAAACGCAGTAATTCTAGAAATAGTAGGTCAACTAACAGTACCAGTTCCACCAGATCCACAGACAAAACCGATAAAAAACCTGAAAAGAATGGTGAAGGAAGCTCTAAAGAACAAAGGAGAGGTAGCAGCTCTTCAAACAAAGAGAAAGACAAAGATTCAGAGGGAGAAAAATCAAGAATGGAAAAGCAGTTGTCACCTAAATCAACCCCAGAGTTACTAAGTCCGAAATCTGTAAAAGATCGGCTGCACTACGATGATGACACGACCTTAGCCGTGCTGGCGCGTGAAACTAGTAAATCCACGTTAGGAACTAACAATACCTGCTTCCCCACAATCAGCTGTGTGCGAAGCTTATCGACAACAGCTCAGCACACCAGCTTGACTATAACTAAAACTACGACCAACGCCAACACTATAGATATCACCGAGGAAGCTACCTCCGACTCCAGCATCTTCACCCCTACTAGTACCGAGAACGTGACAACAATGCAAGACGCGGTATCACGGCTGCAGAGACTACGCAACGACGTAGAACCAGTCGTAGGTCGCCTCGGCGTACGCGCATTCGCGAGGATGACGTCACCGGAGAGACAAAACACAAACAATGAAGTGCAAGTAGAAATTAAGTCTGAGCCCATCGACCTCGACGACGCTGATAGGCATATGGAGAAGATGGATCTCATGAATGCGTTCAAACTGCGGCCCGTCAACCCACAGAATGTGCCGAAACCGACAACGAATTTGCGGGATGTTAGGATAAATAAGGTTGTGGTTACTCCTTTGAATGCTCGAAAGACGGCAACAGCGGTAACAGCGGCGGCGGTGCCGGCGACGGTTACAAAAACTTCTGAAATTCGTCCTAAGGCGAAGAAGACATTCCCTCAACCGAAGAAGCCCGAGGAGGGGCGTTCGGAGCTGACCAGTAAGAACTCGATGGTGTACATCCCGATACAGCCGCCCATGACGCAGGCGCCTGTGAGAATGCCGCGCCCGCAGACCATCGCCCCGCCTACTGTCTCGTCCATCCTCAGAGCGCCTGTCTCTTCTGGTGGTGAGTCCGATTTTGGTATTATTACACTAACTAAGGACGCGTTCATCAAAGAAATATCTTTAACTAACTTGAGAATTAGTTAACGATATTCCTTCGTTATTATAGAAGTTTAATATCCCCTCGCACGTCCGCAAACATTGCTTGAAAATGCCTCAAATGTCGAAGCATTTTATAGCCATATTGTGTCCAATGGCAACCGATTCCTTATGATCCAACGGGTGCACACGCGACATTTGAAGCATTTTTCCTTATGATCCCCCGGGGGCTCATAAGGACGCTCGAGGGGATATATATGTATTATACACTTCCGGAATATATTCTCTAACAAAATGATAGTGATGAAAACTATCAAAATCCTTTGCGTATTTTAGAAGAACAACGAGATTTTCATATCGACACTCCTCCGGAAAGCACGTTAAGCCGTAGGTCTCGGCTGTCATTTGTGCATCTTTGACAATCGTTACGGGTCGTCAGAAGCCTGACAGCCAGTCTTACCAAGGGGTATCGTATTACTTAGTTACTGGGTTATGGAGGTCAGATAGGCAGTCGCTCCATGTAAAATACTGGTATTCAGCTGCATCCGGTTGGACTCGAAGCCGACCCCAACATAGTTGGGAAAAGGCTAGGCAGATTGCAGATTCATTGCTGTTTCTTAGTAAGCATATCTCATGAGAAGGGCAAAACCGTTTTAGTTCACTTTTGTTTTCAAATTCAATTCACCCCCTTACTCTCTTCTTTCTTTTTCATATTGTTAGACTACCCCCTTCCTATAAACGTTGTATAGTGTCTGTATAGTTACACAACGCTTTGTGTTCTTCTTTCAAACGCCAAATTTCTGACAACTGAAAGAGAGAAATCGGTGTATAACTATTCAACTGACCCTTATTATTAAGGGGGTAAGGTATTTTTGGGAAAGAACGTCGAAAAGATGCCTGGAAAATTCTAAAATTCTGAAACCGAAAGTGTTTCCTATCAAACATTTTCTACCCACTATTTTCACTAAATTTTTAATTAATGATAACTTCTCAGTGAAATCTAAAAAAATAACCATTTTGTTCTAGCTAACAACGTAGTAAACACGGTAACAACGCCTCTAATGCAGTCTGCAAGCTCCCCTCCAACCACAAGCACGTCCGTGACGACCAGCACGAGCGTGGCGTCCGTGCCGACCGTGCACACCGTGCCGCTCATGACGTCAGTCAACGGGCAGTGGATGTTCAGCCTTCAGCCCGTGATGTCCGTCGGCGCCATCGATGTGAGTGAAAACTTTTGTCTAACAACTTCAACCTATATTAAATTGGTGATAGGAAACATACTTAAAACTATTTGTTTGTAAATGTTACATCTCGTGGAGCTCGTGGCTAAGTAATAACTGCCACATAGATCGATACGTCAGGTTAAGCTACGCTTGCCGCGGTTGGTGCGTGGATGGGTTACCATCTTTACATATCGAGACTTTTCCGTGGCTCGGAAAGCACGTTAAGCCGTTGGTCCCGGCTGTCATTCGTGGATCTTTGACTGTCGTTACGGGTAGTCAGAAGCCTGAAAGTCTGATAGCCAGTCTTACCAACGGATATCGTATTGCCCAGTTACTATGTTAAATAGCGGTATTCAGCTGCATCCGTTTAGACTGGAAGCCGACCCCAACATAGTTGGGAAAAGGCTAGGCAGATTTTTTTTTTAGTAAATGTGGCATCTACATGGTAAATTTCATAATATATTCATTCATTCACTGACAGGCAACGCAAAGCCTGAACTACTGGGTTTAGAAGCATAACATTTTGCGCAAGAGCTTCTTATATAGCGAAAGTGTGCACTAAGAAAAAATTATTTATTTATAATTAAAATATAATATTCTAAAGGGGTTGAATAGGGAATGAAGTATTACATGAAAGATTGTTATTTTTGTTGATGAGAAGTCCGGCTTGTAGGTTTTGAAACGCTAATGTGTTGTACAATTTGCATTAAGAAGAGTGCCGCTTCTCCGCCTATGCTGAACGGCATCGTCGAGCGCGGCAGCTCGGCGGCCACGCTGGCCACGCTGACGCCCTCGGGCGCGCTGGGCGGGCTGGCGGCCGGCCACGCGCTGGGCGGACACCCGCCCGGCCACGCCCCGCCCGCGCCCGCCCCGCCCGTCCCGCCCGTCGGGCCCGGCCCGATAGTCACTATGTTGAGTAGGACAACTGCTGACAATACACTTGGAGAGGTACGTTATAAGCATTTCTTTCAGTTAGCACAATCAATATTTGAGTTGGCTCAGTCAACGCCTTTGTATCTTTAATAACAACCAAAATAATTTCATGCATTTAGCACCAACTCTAGGTTTTAGTTCAATTCGACTTCAGAATAGTTCAGAATTATTCAGTATTTTATCAATCTATGCAATCATTTGACCTTTTCACCCGAATATTCATGCTATCGCCAGCCGCCGCGACTACAGCAGCGGCCGATGCAGTTCCTGCTGAACCCACTGGACGCGAACACGCCCATCGGCAGCATGCCCGCGCCCTCCACCGCTGGCCCAATCACTGCCAAGCTCAACCAGAACGCTGTCAAGGTAAGTTATTCTCAGCTTATTGATGCAACTGTAACAGATGTCGGCTCAGTCGATGTAGAATCCGCTGGGCGACAGAATACTCGCGCCCTCAAACGCTGAGCTCAACAGAAAGCTTTTGGCGCTCGAAAGACGTTGACGTTTGACATTTATTTAAAAAAAAACAAGATGGTGGCCGTACTTCTGATTTGTATCTCGCGCCAAAAGATCCTTGCACAGCTATGCCATTACGTTATGTTTGTGGGCATAGTCGATAACCTACATTTCGCCTAATAATTCCCATGTAGTAGAATCCATTTTGTATACTTAAAAAATACCTTAAAATATTAAATTATTACTCACTAAATAAACTAAGATGACTGACCTCGTTATTTTTCTAGTTGAAAAGAAGCCTTGGTTAAAGTAATACCAAGCTCAAACTGATATTGTACAGTGAGCCTTTGCAAGCCTCCCATTTGTACTGAAACTATTAAAAAAATATTTCAGATGACAGATTTCTTCCGCACATTACTAGAGGATTCATTAGAGAAGCTAGACGAGCCGAGGTCGCAGCTGACGACTCTCAGGCTGCAGCTGGAGCAAGACAACTGGAGACACCAGCAGGAGCTCAAGGAGATCAAACATAATCACGGTAGGTACTCAATACTCAATCCTTATTCACAATTCACACATTCCACAATGTGTAGTTAGGTGGTAAGGTAGAAAATTGAGATCATTATAGATCCTATCGGGCACAGCAAAAAATAATTGGAAAGGTAGTATAATAGCTATCTGCGAAAATTTGTAATTGACCATCATCATGTTTTTATCTCTAAATATTGTGTCTGTCTAGCTACAAGTTTTCCGAAAAAAAAAAGTAGTTATTGCTGTTAATCATGATTAGTATCCATATTCCAACAAAAAAATTATAAAATGAGTTGAATCAAATTCTAGCTATGAAACAGCACTTTCCAACGTCATTAACAAACAAGACACACATACAAAAATAATCTTTTTAAGTGCTACTTTCTATAAATCCTTCCACTGAAGATACTAGTACTGGAAAACATAACAAAGTTCACGTATACTAAACATACAACTATTTATAAAATTTCAACACGATTAAGTTGCTTTGATTTTTGCGCATAGACAACACGTGACTTATATTTGCAATGGCAATGGCTCACCTCCTATCTTTCACCGCATGCCCCGTCACATGCACACGTGAGAACCTCATGGCTGCGTCATGAATGGTAGTCGCGTTGCTGATTGGTCCAAACAAATTTAAAAAATAAATAAACATTTATGTACTATTTTTGAAGAACACAAGACGACGACATAAATTTGACGAGCTCAGAAAACACGCAGTAAATAAATCAATACTTAAATATTACAGATCTAGTAATAGCGGAGATGCGCACGTCTTTCGACAAGGAGAAAATACGCGCCGTGAGCGAGGCGAGGCGGGCCGCGCAAGTTGAACTGGAGGCCGCTGTCAAACTGGCCAAGGCTAAACAATGGTAAGGAGATCAATCAAAGTCGGAATTTAATTACCAAATTGCGAGAATAATATTAGGCTTCATAGAATCGAGGTAGGTAGATGTGTGCCTCGGAAAGCACGTATATGTATTATACACTTCCGAAATATATTCTCTAACAAAATGATAGTGATGAAAACTATCAAAATCCGTTGCGTATTTTAGAAGAACAACGAGATTTTCATATCGACACTCCTCCGTGCCTCGGAAAGCACGTTAAGCCGTTGGTCCCGGCTGTCATTTGTGCATCTTTGACAGTCGTTACGGGTCGTCAGACGCCCGAAAATCTGACATCCAGTACCCAAGGGGTATTGTATTGCCCAGTTCCTGTGTCTTCCGAGGTCAGATAGGCTGTCGCTCCATGTAAAATACTGGTATTCAGCTGCATACGGTTAGACTGGAACCAGACCCCCAAGATAGTTGGGAAAAGGCTAGGCAGATTGATAGAGAATCAAGGTAGATGTTAATATTAAATAACAGGAATAACCGGTTCATATAACATAAGACAAAAAAAAACGGCCTATAGGGTCCACTATTAAGACACAAACCTCCATTCCGATTCTCAGTCAGAGGGAATAGATAACATAAAGTGGGAATAACTAACATCTGTGTTATAGGTGTGCGAACTGCAAGCAGGAGGCGCAGTTCTACTGCTGCTGGAACACGTCGTACTGCGACCTGCCGTGCCAGCGCGCGCACTGGTCGCTGCACTTCTCAACCTGTCAGCAGCGCTCGCAGGTATACAAAACTCCTCGGAGGACGGTTCAACACCACCATTTTACCAATCATTTTGCCCATAAATGAGTCCTACGACTACGTAACGTAAATGAAAAATTGGTTTGGACAATAGATAATTATTTCGGGCCTTTTTTTGAGGTTGGCATATGATCAAATTACCCTATGTCAGACTCTTACTGACTAAACTCATCCATGGTCCTTCCTTAGCCTTTTCGGACAATCCCGCTGACCAAATATTTCAAGCCGGGTTGTTTGTCTAAGGGGTCAACGAATTTGACTGTCGTCGACCCTAAACATATGTCATCATTATTATGTCACGATGACCGCGGCCTGATTGCATCCTATTAGATAGTTCTATTGGAAATTACACCCTCAATACATAGTTAATATGTTGACAGTTCCAATTCTATTTCCATGTTCAATAGTAAAATGCGACGTCTGCGTACGCGGCCGTAGACACGCCCCCCTGTCCAAAATAAATAATAATTCCTTTATTTCAGACTATGGTGTCCATTGTGTTGTAACAATATTCTTATAGACTAGTGTTTTTAATCCTTAAAAGGGTAGTTTTTAAGGATTGCAAAAAGAAAGTAAACTCACCAATCACTACTTCGCCATTACATGACAAAAGGCGGAGCAATGACTGATGTAATTGCAGTCCATCCGACTGGCTATCATGCTAAGGATACTGTTAGCGCTGTCAGGTACTCTGCGCACCAAGGATGTTCAGCAAACATCCTTGGTGCAGTTCAGTTCAGAATTACCGCAGCCCCAATAGCATCCTCAACGCATTATTATACGCATTAGTATTGTGTCTGGGTAACTCACCTAAGTAGATTTTTTGTATATTTAGGAGCTCGTGGCTAATTAGCCACATAACAGTCGCACGGATTGATTCATCAGGTTAAGCTACGCTTGCCGGGGTTGGTCCGTGGATGGGTGAACATCTCAACATATCGAGACTCCTCCGTGTCTCGGAAAGCACGTTAAGCCGTTGGTCCCGGCTGTCAATCGTGGATCTTTTACAGTCGTTACGGGAAGTCAGAAGCTCGAAAGTCTGACAGCCGGTCTTACCAAGGGGTATCGTATTACCCAGTTACTGACTGGGTTGTGGAGGTCAGACAGGCACTCGCTCCATGTAAAATACTGGTATTCAGCTGCATCCGGTTAGACTGGAAGCCGCCCCCAAGGGGAAAAGGCTAGGCAGATTGATTGCAGATTGACTTTGTATATTTAGGCATCGTAGATAACACGCATGAGAGCTGCAATAAAATGATAAACCAAATAATGATAATTTCAGAACGATGCCAACCGAGAACCGCCGAATTCACCGGAAAACAGACTACAACCTCAATCGGATTTGCCAGTGAGTTTAATATAACTTTATCATATGCACCTCTTATCATTTGCACTGTTAGCGTTTTACGTACACACGCACCGTAGTATTGCTATGTGTATTGTATTAAAAGCTGATATTATGATAATGACTTAAAGGGTTTTTTTTAAGTATTACCTTATTTTATTGGGGGTGGGGGGGGAGGTTTCTATTTCCAACATTACTGGTATTTAGCATGATAATGTAATATAAATGCTTGCTTTTTACAGTCATTGTCCCATGTTCATATATTATTTTTATCGCGAAATCTTAGCGAATTTCTGTTCTTTCTTTGATATTTTTTTTAAAATATTCATATTTACAACAAAAAAAATGTTCATTTCTAATCTATGTTGCATGATTTTTTTAAATTATTTTTGTTTTTCAATCCTTCTTATAATGCTATAGCATTACACACATAAGTATAGATACCTATACTACTATAACATGGTCTGCCCCTTTGTTTCAAATTCAAGACAGTTGGTAGTATTTGTGAAAGTAATTACAAAATCCTGCTACTGAACACGAATACTACATACAAACTCTTTCGTAAGGATGAGACTACAAACATTGAAACAGTAATTTGGAAGGGCGCGCCTGTTATCGTAGTTTCTATACATCTGTATAAATTGTGGATAAAAGTAATCATCTAGTTTCGCTTTTAGTCTTGTTCTCTCTGTATTAGTTAGTGAAGTTCTGCACGGTGTGGTCGGTGTTACAAAAGGCACACATATTTATTACACAGCTGGGGTGTATTGGTGTTACAGAAAAACACGTCCGCGCCGACCATGACGGTCGGCGGCAAGGTCGCCCCCTCGCGCGGATTCACGCAGGACCCACATAGCACGCAGAAGGCTTCCATTATTGGTTGGTATACTATTTATAATGGTAAACTGTTTGTTATATAACCAATTCACTTTAGCGTGGCAATAGCGGTCATTTACCCACCTACATTTTCTAGCATTCTTTATTCCAAAAACTGAAATAAAGTCCGTTAATCAATATCTATTGTGATATTCAACGTGTTCCAATAACTAAAAACCATGCATAGTTTAATAATTGGGTTCCTACGGAGAGATATTAGGCAAAGGGCAATGACCGCTATTGCCACGCTAAAGTGAATTGGGTATAGTTGTCCCGACCCTTGCTCGAGCCAGCCCGCGTTGCCGCTGAGCCAGTAGGTCTAAATACCTCCGATCCAGCTGTCCCTTGCTGTCCTCCCCCAGCGACGTCCTAAGCCGAGTACCGTTACCCCACAGGGGGTGCCCTTAGCGTGTAGTCGCTTAGTTTGTAAGTTTATTTTAAGCCCTGGCTGGAGGCTACAATTCTTTTGTGGCATCCACAGGCAAGTCTGGTTAAACAGTAGACAACCCTATGATTGAACTGCGAGAAGCCATTATTAAAAAAAAATGTTATAGTTGTTTTATCTCATGAGCGCCAGTGAGCCGTACTTGTAGTTGTAATGTGTTTAGAGGCGCGCTCTTGAGTGCGTAACTCGTTTCAGCTGGCGACTCGGCCAACACCGAGCGTACGCTCGCAAAGACGATGTGCATGCACATTTATACACAAAAGTATAGCTAACCCGTTTTCATGAGATAAAATATCTGTACTTTTGACTCCAGGAATCAGTTTTAAGCGTACTCGCCCTATATTTAGTTAAAGGCATTTGTTAAAAGTATATGCGGCGCAAACGCAGCGTCATTCTCAATAATCAAAATTCTCAATATTCACGTCTTCGCGAAGCTAAGTTATTTTTTTTTGCATTTAGATCTATTTCATAACGTGTATGTCTTCTGTTAGTGGCAACACATGACAGGGTAGTCAATAACGTTACTTTTTATAAATTGTCAAAACGCGGAATTTCTATGTGATTTCTATGAAATAAAACAATGTGACGTCACAGATTTTTAGAATCAAATGGAATACTTATTCGCATAAAATGTAATTTTACAATTATATCTTCGCATAGTATTTAATTTCTCTACGGTGAAGGTAGTTTTTAAGACAAGCAGTCTTCTTTCTATGGGATTTTATATTTTATTTTTGACCGTGTCAAATAGTCAATTGAAACTAGGCTACACATTATTTTCAGATGTGAGACAATAATGTTACCCAATACTATGTTGCGGTCACCAATTTAATGCGTTTCTGACACCTGTTAGTTGAATCGATTAGGAACTTATAGTACGGCGAATGTATCTTGGCGTTCCTGAAGTTAGCAGTTTGGTTGCGCAATGGATTTTTTATTAACGAAATTGTTTACTGCGCAGATAGTCGACTAACTTCAGGACCGCCATATATTGGCGTTGGCCGTACTGAATAAGGTTAAAATTCCTAATCCATGTATTCTTTTGTGCTGAATTGACGGGTCAAAGACGCATTCTCTCGTCGACCGGAAATTATGTAAATATACTTTATGATTGATCATTCCTATGATGCGTCTCCAATTACTGAAGGCTGGCCATGAACTCCAAACATTGTTTATATCATAAATTTTCATTTATAATTTCAGTAAGTATGGTAGAAGACACGAGCGGCAACCAGACAATGAAATGCGTCGGCACTTACAAGCCGTCTACGCCCAACCAGATGCAGCCCATTATCATCAACAAACAAGTACGTAATGACGATGTGGTAGCCACTGACCAAAAGCAATAACATTGAATTTGCCTAGGAATTAAACGCTATATCTGCATGTCACTGATTAAATACGCACAAAATAGGATACACGTATTATCACAAACACTTTTTCATTCTGTGGCACACAAGAAAATTTCGAAATATACAATATATTCATCAATCGTTTTGATTCATACAAAACGTCAAACGACTGACATGCTTCTTTACTCGTCGAAATTTATTTTTGACCAAAGTATTTGATGTAACGTGATAATTATCGATAATATGAACTAAGAGTGTTTAATACACATTAAATAATAATTAACATTATGGCCGAAGGTGTATAACGGCACGGATGACTATATTAGCTTCTGAAAAAATAGGGTATAATAGAAGGGCGGGAAAGAAGACGTGTGGCGAAGAAAATTTGTAATTTTCTTTCCACAGATTTTTTACACATAAACCGATCTATAAATAAAACGTTCTAGGAGTAAAGTTTTCATAATCATATAACAGGAATTATCAAAATTCTAAAAATTAAATCTCTCTTGGTCTTGCTCCTCACCCTAGACCTGTTCCGGCAAAGTAAACTCTTCCGACATAGACCTAAAGTTCATAGGAGCGCGCAAGGCTCAAACGACGCCAACGTAGAGATACGGCGGTGGTATTTTTATTATTAACGATCGGTTACTGTACAGCACTTGCTTGTTCCTATCACATGGGCCTAATGAACTTAGACTTCACTTCAGTAACAGTACTCGTAACAAATAAGCAATGACTGCTCAATGACGTTCTGGTAGGTCACTGATCAAAGGAACTGTCAAAATATTAGCAGATTACTGCCTAAGTCAGTCATTCATTTTTCATTATGTACGAGATTACCATTCTATGCCATTTCTTTCAATGGATTGTCACTGGTTAACCATTGGAAAGTCTTAATGACGCCGTTATATGACGACGATTGACTGCTGCGCAGCATGTGAACAAATATTTGTTCCGAGTCTGAGTGTTTTTCTATCTATAATTTGTATGTATTTACAAAAAAAATGTATATAAGTAGTTTATCAGCAATCTCGTTACCATAACACAAGCATTAGGTTGCTTAGCTTGGGACTATATGGCGTTGTGTGAAATGTCCAAGGATATTATTATATTATATCAGTAGATTAACAAATTTATCAAAATCAACAACTACGAAATCAATGATAGACCATTCTGACACTATTTTAATAGCAGACTTGAGGCCCTGGTTAGAACTCTGTTTAATAATTACCTATGTTCCAACAGTTAATGAACAACGAAGAGAACGCAAACAAGAAAGTGATGTCATCGTCAGGCGGGTACCTCATAGTGGGTGCGCCGAACAACTCGTCTGTGGTGACGCCCGCCCGGAGGACGCACACCATCCAGTACTACACATGAGAATCAGCCACTAAGCTCCTCCCACAGTCATTTCTTACACGGCCATACATCTCGACTGCCAGCTTACAAATGAGTAAGTAGTGCCGTTACAGGAGGAGTTAATTTCATGTAAATATACTCAATATATCATTAACATTTAACAGAAAACCTGAATATGTTTTGAACCATTCAAGAAGACTTTCGGGTCTTCTTGAAGCATGATCGTGTGCTGAATCTCTGCTGGAAGCAAAGTAAAACTCGACCTTTTAACTGAGACCGTTCTTGTTGGCGGATTCTGTAAAAACTCTCACCGTGATAACTGAGGTGAAGTGAGCTGTCGTTCCAGCGAATGCTAGGGATTGATACTATTGACAGTTGTTCTGTAAATATCTCACCGTGATGACGTAGGTGAAGTGCGTTTAGAATGAGCTGTCAATAGTGTCAAATCCTAGCAATAGGTAGAATGACAGTTTTCTTCACTCTCACGTCACGATATTTTTACAGAATCGACGGACAGCTCAATTTGCACTCACTTGAAATTTTCGCCTACTGAGAGGGTAACTATTGCCAGAAGTTCACGAATCAGTGATCTGAGCGTCGCGTCACCCGCCCCCCCCTCCCGCGCATTTACCTCAGGAACGGTCTCAGTTAAGCGTCCGGGCAATAACAGTCTCCTTGCTAAACGAAGTCTTATTTGCCTACTGTTATAATGAATGATGTTTAACTGTAAATATATACTCAGTGATCGCGCGCGGTCAACATATTGATGGCACGTACAAATTAGAACGACAGTTCTATATATCAGAGCAGTAAGTCGTTTATGAATGTTATGTGTTGTTTCAAGTATATTCGGGTAGGTTATTATAAACAGCAATAAATACTGTTATTGCGGTTACGTTCATATGTGAAATGAATGTTCAAAGTTATGTGGGTATTTTGTCGTTTAAACGTCAAGTGATAGGGAAGTAGCCTCTTTGTCCGCTAGTAATAATTTTGCTGTGATCCTTATATTAGTCGCTTTTGTTAACATTATAATTGGAGGTTTCCATGTTTGCTCCGTTCATAAAGAGTTGGGTAGAACAATGGACGCCGAACGACGAATGGACGACGAATGAAATTGCAATATTAATATTTTGGATAGACTTAAAGGGGAAGCGCCCGCGAAATTCAAATTTTCTTACGTTTTTTGCCATTTGTAGGTCATGTTATATGTTGATCAAAGTATGATTCTCATCCGTAGCAAGTATGTATCACTTTTTCACAATGGAAGAATTATGACTTAACACGTCATAGTACGACCTCAGATCTCCATTATCGCGTAGTCAGAAAATTTGCCGAGAATATGCGTAATAAACATTCTTAGTCTGTGGGATTCTACAACTAAGCCCAAGTTCGCACGGTCGTAAAAATATAGCGCACTGTAATTCCATAAGGTAATATGAACCTGACAACTTCGCATACCGCAAAGGATGGATCGAGATGGCTCAAGAGAAATATGTCTGGAAAGATTTGGGCCTTTGCCCAGCAGTGGGGCAGTGTAGGCTGAATAAAATAAAAGCTAAAAGCTTTTTATTCAGAGGGTTGTAGTGATAATTATAATGACTACAATTCTGTAAATACGTACTTGCTACGGACGCGAATCATAATTATTTTGTTCAACATAGAACCTGTCACTGACCTTCGAATTGCAAAAAAAGGAAACAAAATTAGAATTTCGATGGCAACATTGCCCATGCACCTCTAATGGCTCTAGTTTTAATTATTCATATGATTACAGAGATTCAATGTTTGGTGGCTAAATTTAGTATTTGTTGATCGTGACTTGGATACTGAGGAAACACTTCTAGCTGTTGCTCTCCTATAATTAACAGTAAAGTGTACATAGTTAGCAGATTATTTAAGTGGTATAAACTAAGCGCATACATCATACACGTAATTTCTCCGTGCAATGTATTTAGTAGTCTCTTTCATGTTGGATAATATAGAATATTTATGAAGCTGATTATAATAGTGGGTGTTAATTCTCGATGTTGCTATTAGTAAATTTTATCAAGTTAAAACAAAAGCAAGTGGAGGTTATACATACATCCGACGAAAACAATAAACAGTATTTTCTTTAAAGCAGGTTATAAATGTATGCGCTCAGCTGCCGTTTTAAATTAGTCTTTGGCTAGATTTTTCATTTCAATTAATGATAAAATTTCAAATAAAAATGTAAATAAGTATGTGATGATAATGTGGTAATTTTTTTGCATACCTATTTTGTTATTTTTATTGAATTAGTCTCCTTTGAGCCCCGTTTTATTTAAATATTAATTGTGTAGTCGGACACTACGTGTGTAAACGAAAAAGCAATAATTGTAAAGATGGAAACAAAAATAAATAAAACTAAAATAAAGTTTATTTGGAACGACTTAAGGTTACAATTTTAAAGGAAAAAGGAAAATAGCCACAAATAGATAAAAGACTTCATTTTAAAATACTCCATCAGATAGTTGTTGTCTATTGATTATTTAAACATGTTTGCAAAGCACACCCAATAATGAGAGAAGCTTTGTATAATAGGCATGTTTTTATTTCATAATAATTTTAGGTTTTATTTTATAAAAATATTGAGCTTATTGATTTACTCAAAAAGGATTTTAATAATGTTTATTTCAATTCTAAACCCTTTATCTAGTTTGTGTAAATATTGTAAATTGATTGATCGATACAATGTTATTGATTCATATATTTCGAATACTTACATGTATGCAAATAGTTGTTATAATACTGTGTTATTATAGCAACAATAATATAGCTCAATGTGGCTTCAGAAATTGTTCTTCATCATTGCCACAAGGCAGGTGAATCTGGTGACCCGTGTTGTTATAATTTTGCATAGTTTACGAAGACATAAAGATGTATTTCGAGGTCCGTGAAACAAAGGCGGGAACAGATAAAGTGAGGCACTCGCTGTTTATGTCATACTAACTTTTGTCAGCGGCTTCGCAAGCGTGTATGTAGGAAATTATCCGTGATAAAATGCTCATATGCTTTTCCAGATTATAATCTATCTTTGCGCCAAGTTTCATCCAGATCCGTTAAGTAGTTTTCGAGTTTATTCGTTACAAACATACATACAAATCTTTCTAATATATCTTTATAATATTAGTATAGATAACAACAATGATGAAACTGAAACCGGAAAAACATACATGCAGCGCTGTGTATAGAACGCAAGGATCGAATTAATGTCATCGTAATGCAAGCGCAAGTAATTCGAGTACATGTCATACAAGTACACAACAAGGTATTCCATAATGCCACGCCATGTCTGTTCACACCTTAATGTTCTTTTTTTTCAATTTGTGTATCAGAACTTCTTATTGGAAAATGGTAGTCTTCCTTTATTAATTTTTATGAAATATAGCTTTCTGTCTATTCTTCTTAACGAAGTATATTGTTACTCAATAATACATAAATCTATCGGTATATGACACAGCGCAGGTATTGTTTACAATAATTTTAAGACTGTTAATGTTAAGTTCACTTGTAATGTGCATTTTATTTGTTATCCAGTACCGATATTAGTTGTAACAAGTCATTTAGAGGCGTTGACTTCATTTATTTAATCGTGTTTGTATATATTTTGTTTCTGACTTAAATGAGGCAAACCAGGACATGAAGATTATGTATTAATCAGTAATTAAAAGTAATTGCAAACATGATAATGTTGCCACATTATAGTCATAAGATAGGAAGAGCATTTGTATTGCACAATTCGCATCTTGGATTACAAAACAAAGCAAACATGCAACTCAATACAATTTTTAAGATCATATTACTTTAGCATAAACCTCTTTTCTGAGAACGGAAGGACGATTGTCAAGTGCTGCCACTGTTTGTAAATAGTAAGGTTAAGTTACTATTAAGAGCTTTTAGTACATAATTGTACCTCCGGAATTGTTTCATTCAATAAATGTATGATGAAACCGATTTTATTCTTTTATTTCAAGTATGGACGATTTATCTTTTTGTTATTCTGAGGATCTCCTTTATAGTTGAATGTACCTATGTGTCGAGAAAAAGGAATCGAGAATGTCTATGGTTTGTTCCAAAAGTATCTGATGAAAATGTTAAAAAATGGATTAGAAAACGTACCGACAGTTTCGTATTCGGTGTTACACCAAAATTCTAAAATTAAATCACTTTGACAATTGAGATTTTTATAACATCAATTCGGGGGTGTCACAGTCTTTTCGGGTCCTCAGAAGCCTAAAAGTCTGAAAACCAGTCTTATCAACCAGGTAATACTGGTAAGACTAATTGGATAGATAGGCAGTACTAGATACGTAGTCGCTCCTAGTAAAATCCTGGTATCCTACTGCATCCAGTAAAACTGGAAGCCGACCCCAACAAAGTTTGGAAAAGGGTAGGCAGATATTGTGACAGTATATTGTGTATCATGAATCTTGTGTGTTTTAAATAAAGATTTTATTATTATTAAAAAAATAAACTATAGGTTAGGTACTAAAACTACAGCGCGCGTCGGAAAACTTATGTGACTTGAATTGTAAAGGAGATTGTTCTAGACCGCCCTATAACCAACAAACATTTGACGTGTACGTTAATTTTAATTATATTTTAATATGCTTTTTAAAAATAATAAATTCAAGCGGACACTGTTTAATTCTTAATAGGTTTTTAAAAGTGACCTCATTGATTTTATTACCAACTGAACTCGCCATCTTTCAAGGAATTGTCAATGTGAATGTCACAAAAGATTTGACAGTGTCGCTCTCGCTCATATTACATAAATATCGATATCGACGACGATGTCCATAATATCTAGTGATAAATAATGGATGTTCGATATTTATCACTTCCAAAACATTGAAAATGTGCAACATAAAAGTTTTTCATGCATATTTTTTTCATGGAATTAGTTCCGTGAACATTTTAATGGAACTTATGATGAATATGGCCTAGCACGATTATGATGAAAATATAATGAACAAAAGAAACTCACAAAATGTACTTACTAGTCGAATGAGGGATTTTCTCACAAGTGAGAAAATATTAGTTCAAAAGAGGCGTTGGTAAAAAATACGTCACTGTCTCAGGTTTTTGACATCAAATAAGCTTTCTTATTTACGGATCTTATTTTTGTTATCAGTAGCCAGTAAAACAAAGACGTATTTTTTACCCACGCCATCTATTGAACTATGTTTTTCCACTTGTCAGAAAATCTCTCATTTAACGATTGAAATGTCATTTACGGCGCAACTCTAGTGAATTGTTCTCATAACCATTTCACGACTTCAATAGCCATATTTTTACTTTTTAAGTACTTAAACTCTATTTTTAAATGTCGCAAAAATAGAGTTAAAGTACTTAAAAAGTAAACTAAAACGATACACATTGTTCGTTGGGAACAAAATATTTTATTTTAGCATTAATTTAATTGGAGTAGAATCATAGCAACAACGTGTTTATGTTTGAAACGGAACAAATTGATTTACATTTGACGACACGGTTAGCGTAGTGGTTGAGCGATTGACTGCTGCGCACTATGTCGCGGGTTCGATTCCCGCACGGAACAAATATTTGTACGACCTGCAAGTATTTGTTACGAGTCTGGGTGTTTTTCTATCTATAATATGTATGTATTTACAAAAAAAAAATGTATATAAGTAGTATATCAGCCATCTCGTTACCATAACACAAGCATTAGGTTGCTTAGCTTGGGACGATACGGCGCTGTGTGAAATGCCCAAGGATATTATTATTATTATTATATTGATCTTTCATTTTGGTCAACCTACTAAATTAAAACCACAGATTAAATAGGTGGTCATTGATAATCGATATACAATGATTGATCTTCAAGAGAGCATCTCTACGTCACTACGTCAGTCGGTGCCTGTGGCTGCGTTGTGTTGTTGTGAATATCTACCTATTTGGCGATTTCTTTTGGCGTTTTTGATTTTGTTTCTGTTTAACGGACTACAATTTGGATTGCTTTCAACGTGACCTGGCTTTGAATAACTGATTCTGTGATCTGCTTAAACGACACCTTAGCATTTTGACGGTAAGCGGGATTGTCCGAAAGGGTTACCGCTACCCCGGAACATAAAGGGCTACGGAAGGAACATGGATGGGTTTTAGTCAGTAAGAGTCTGACACTCCCTTCCGCTCCACCCAGAGCGGGAGCAGTCATTGGATGATTTCCCAGCCTTAAAAAAAAAAAAAAAAAAAAAGCATTTTGACAACGGATAAAGGACTTCGCTTAAAGTAAACTTCAACCAATAAATAATAACTGTACCTAAAAGGCATAATACAATTGTATTTACGGTAATATTTTACTGTATTTGAAGTTTAATGCCTTGTAGAAAACAGAAATAGCGATTTTAGAAGGAATTACTTAAGTTTTCTTTTATTAAAAATAACCTCAAAATCTGTTCCTTTTCTGTAAATAAATCTTTTCTCTAAAGTGTCCGTCAAGAAACGTTGTTATTTTGGGCTTCTAAGGGCAGTTTACAAATAGAAAATGATTTTTTCTATGCTGTTGGCTCCAGGGCGAACAATGTATGGGCGTAGAACAATCTCCTTTGAAGGTCACTGTAAAGGTCAATTGACAGTCATACATTAATCTGTAGATAACATCCCCGGGGGTGTAACACAAGGGGGGGTTGAAAATTTCATTATTTTTTACCTACGACGTCTAGTTTTGGAGATATTTGTAATTAACTTGGAATACCCTTTTTGAGTATGAATTCACAATTACCACTGTTTCAAGTGATTTGTTCCAATGCCAATCCGTGCTGATTTCAAAATAGGTGACCCCAAGATAGTTGAGACCAGGCTAGGCAGATTGATTGAGTTAATAGGTATAGGTACTAAAACAGAAGCGCGTATCGGGAAACCTGGCGGCAAACATATGTTACCCGAACTGAAAATTGGGCAAAGGTCACGGTAAAGGTCAATAAACAGTAATACATTGATCTGTAGACATAATTCCGGGGGGTGTAACACAAGGGGGTGTTGAAAATTTTATTATTTTTTACCTAGGACGTCTAGTTTTTGAGATATTTGAAATTAGCTTGGAATGCCCTTTTTGAGTATGAATTCACAATTACCACTGTTTCAAGTGATTTGTTCTCATTCCAATCCGTGCTGATTTCAAAATAGGTGACCCCAAGAAAGTTGGGCAAAGACTAGGCAGATTGAGTGTAAGGTCACGGTAAAGGTCAAAAACAGGTGACCCAAGAAAATTGGGCAAAGGCTAGGCAGATTGATTCAATATCTATATAGGTACTAAAACAGCAGCGAGCATCTGAAAACCTGGCGGCTGTAAATTTGGCAAAGGTCACGTTAAAGGTCAATTAAAAGTCATACATTAATCTGTAGACATAGTCCCGGGGGGAGTTACACAAGGGGGTGATGAAAATTTCATTATTTTCCACCTATGACGTCCAGTTTTCGAGATATTTGAATTAAATTGAAATACCCTTTTTTAGTATGAATTTACAATTGCCATTAATTCAAGGGAGTTGTTCTTATACCAATCCGTGTTGAATTCGAAATAGGTACGCTACGAAAGTTCTGTTTATCATGACAATCTCTACTGTCAAATTGTACTAAATAGCTGCGCACCATGAATGCTATGCTCTAAGTTATGGCACCATGCCGCATGAATTAGAAAGCCAGTGTGCCCAGGGCCCATAATAATTTATTACTTTTTTTATTATTTTAGAAATGAATTTTAACATGCTGTTGTAATGAAGCAGATGTCGATATTTTGTAGTACCTAGTACTATTGGTGGGTCCGTCGTAAAACCATAAAAAACCCGCGTGCGAGTCCGAGTCGCCAACATGTGTTGGCTCGTGCTACAGATAAAAAAAAACACGTTGCTTGTATGAGGATCCCTTTACTTTTTAACTTTATTGTTTTCTTGTTTTAGCAGCAACAGAAATACACAATCTTCGAAAGATTCAACTGTCTACCTACGTTCAATGAGTTACAGCCCGCTGTCGGACGGAGAGCGTAGGCTTTGTTATAGGGTTCCGTTTGACACCCTTCGCGGGTACGGAATCCTGAAAAACCATACCTAATCAATTTTGTTGTAACGAAACAAAAAAAAACCTATTAGATTCTTAAAAGCTGTTATGTTTTCTGACACATAATTAAACATTCCATTCTTACACGTAATACTGCAACACTTGGTCTTAGCACCAATATGTAAAGTTGATCCTTTAGACCTTTTTTGACAATAATCCCACATTGTAACGTGAGTCACATTCAACCTTAATGAGTGATATGGCAATTATGACGTCAACTGTAGGTACAGAGACCAGCACATGAAGTTACCCCAATCAGTCAAATTTCTTTGAAAGTTTTTCAACTTTATTACAAAAGCATAAGGTTCATTTTCAATTGGGAAAATTTGACAGCTTGGGGTAGTTTGATGTGCTGGCGTCTGTACTAGAAAATACGTTGACTGCAAACAAATATTACAGGTAGGTAATATTACAAATTCAGTTCACTCATCAGTAACATAATACCGCAAATCAAATTGGAGAAGTCTCGGCTTTCGACTGTTCTGATTGTGAATGATACCTAACGTGATAAACTATGACTTTAACACTCGAAGAAAAGGACACTCTTTAGAACTGAACTAAAACAAAATAATGATATGTGCCACTAAGTTAGTAAGTACTTCTTGAAACTTTCAAGTGCATAGCGATACATCCCTATTCCGTATGAAATACGAGTAACATTGTTCTACAGGCAAAGTTAAGACAAACTAAAGTGGCATGGCACTTAAAATATTTGTGTGGCTTACCAGGGTGTTTTTATGGGTGTGCTATCAAAAACAAAACAAAGAAATTCATAATTATGAAATCAAGTTTAATATCTTTGTTAATATTTTAACAAAATATCCTTACAATCATCATAAATGTAAGACAAACCTTATAAATCAAGTAAAGAAAAAAAACAAGCTATGTATCTTCAAAACAATAGTTCTTATACATATTAAACTTAAACTAATACTGGTTTAAATAAAGCCAGATTCAATGAAAATCTTATTTTTATTTAGTAACTACTTCTATTGATTGATCAATAGGAATGACCTCATCCTAATATAACAATAAAATTAATGTCAATAGAAATACCTACTTGTAACAACAAAAAAAAGAATTTAAAAAGAATTAAAAGATTTAGCCCATATGCTACACCCCTCTCTTAGCTTCTATAATAATAATATTATATTGGGAGGAAGAATAGCAGTATTGGGACATTTTTTTTAAACATAATACATGGCTCCCGCCCTGGCTAGTTGGTCTGCCATTTCATTACCATATATTCCATGATGCGCCGGCACAAACTGCCACCTGACTTGAACAAAGCGCATGGCATAGTCAAGCTGTTTGAAGTCTCTCTCGTTCTTGACTGGTTGTCCTGATGCTAACCTCCAACCATTTTGTTTCCAGCCTGAAATACAAAGAAAATATACTAGATTACTTGATACAATACAGATGAGAAAATGGCGGAAAAAAGGTCCTTGCTCAGTCAGAATTGTCATAAGAGCCTGTGCATTTGTATGCATAATAATTAATTTATACTAACACTAGCTGACCCGACAGACGTCGTCCTGCCTTAACTATGATACCTACCTAGGGGTATGAAAAATAGATAGTAGCCGATTCTCAGACCTTCTGAATATGCATATAAAATTTCATAAAAATCGGTCAAGCCGTTTCGGAGGAGTACGGTAACTAACATTGTGACATGGAAATTTTATATATAAGATCTAACTATATAAATAAAAGATATATATTTGTAAGGTAGATAGGTGGGTACCCACCTAACATTTTTGTCAGATTAAAAAAACTAAGAATAATGGAATAACAAGATCATCATGTAATTACCTGGCATCCATTTGGTAGCAGCGTCGATGAGGAATCGCGAGTCTGTGTTGATTTCTAGTTGACGGATGCCGTTCTCGTGTGCTTGTTGCAAAGCGCACGTGGCAGCCTGGATCTCGCCACTGTTGTTCGTGGCTCGGCCCCCACTGACCGGCGAACTCACATTCCAGGGATGATCATCACCCCAGAATACGCCGAAACCAGCTTGAGCTCCACTCCTGCCGTTTGATGAACAGGCTCCATCCGTGAAAACTTTCACAAATCCGTCGTAGCTCGTCATTAATGACATCTTGATTCTTGAATGGTATTCCTAGATCACTGCTGCTTCTGAGAAGTATTGTCTGGAGCGACAAGCCCGACAACTACTAGGAATTTGGGAATGAGTACTAGTTGTAACGAGCCGTCTTACCGCGACGAAGTCGTAAGTAAAATGACGCTAACAAACAATAACAAAACACGGCACGAGTCACGAAAGCTCGTTCATCGTACTCAACGGATTGTGTGCGTGTGAGTGTGTCTGTTTGTTTGTATACCACTATAGTGACCTTGGTGGACGCTAGCCACCAATCAGGATTAAGTTTAAATCGTGTGATGGCACAATTATCCAATGGCAACAGGTTTTATGCCCCCTAAGATAAAATACTTTAGTGTGGATCTTAAATAAATAACGTTGTAGAATTATTAATATTTTGGCGGTAGGACTGGCAGGACTCAGTTTGACTCTAATAAACGTATTGCCATTAAACATTTTATTTTAATTAAATATTCTTACGAAAGGTCAGGTAGTAATCGCAAAAGGAGTTCCTATGTAAGGAGCGTAATTATATACCTAGTTATAGTTCTGGAATACCGCATGGGTACAAGGCAAAAGTTTAGAGCTACGGTAGCCCGCGAAATTTTTTATACGCCTAATTATTTGCTCAACTGTTAAAATATCAAATATAATTCAAAACAATAGAAACAGTCATTTAGTCATAGTGGACCGCAAATCAACTTAAAATGATCCGGAAGCTTTCCCAAAGGGACATTTATTCTAGCTTTACTAATTTGGGCAACTTTCTTGGGTTTTATTCAAATATTGAACTTGTCAAGGATGTCTTGCTTGAGCCCCACAGAGTACAATATAAATGTATTTACAGGTTTTAGCTCCAAAAGATGGATCAGAGTTACAGATTACGTCATTTATGTAGGTACTTTATTATCTGACTGCACGCCAGCAAAGTTAGGGTAATGTTTTCTATTGTATTTATCCCGACGTCCAGAGGACGCACCTTTACAATTTATTATACGTTTTTAAGTCAACATCGTCGGCACGTTGAGACATTTCGGAAACTGGTTGTATCCCATACAATAGGATGAATAGGATCTTGTCCTTGACCGAGTTCACGTATTCTTAGGGTGAAATGAAGGTCCAACCAATATGATAAACGTTAGTGGGGATGTGTTAACGTAGCCCGCGTTATTTAAACTAACATTAGTATTCGAACACTGACCTTGTGTATCCAAACAAAATTTACACAGAGTTGCAGGCTACAGGATGTATATTGTATATATTGTTTTATTTGGGGAAACTAGAGAAATAAAAAATTAAGCTCTATATATACAATAGTTATGAAGTAATTGTATTTCAAATTTGACTTTTAACATGTTAAGGTAAATGCTGCATTATTATGATGACATTAAAGAGAAAAGTATTATTCACACTGCCCCTTGCCACAGCACCAGTCAAAACACAGAGCTGTGTGAATGAGGCCTAAAGATTTAAAGAAAAGAGGATAAAATACTTTCTATTACCCTGAGAGTTATTACAATACAATAATAATACTTACAAATAATAACATTTTGATTTACAATAATTACAGTTTTGAGTTTAGCTGCATCTAGTTAGACTTGAAGCCGACCCCAATATAGTTGGAAAAGGGCTAGGTAGATTTTTTTTACAGTTTTTGTTTTATCAAACCCTAAATATTTGTATAAAATTGAATAGGAACTCATTGCTATCAACAGCAGCAGTGAAAATAAGATTAAAAAACCTCATTTTCCACAAAAAATAAACCAGTTATTTCATGTTTTACAAAGAAGCTCTGCTTTTAGCAATATATATATCAATCAACGGTAAAATAGGGCAATTTTTGTTATTTCCTCATTTATTGTACATCACAGCCCCAGCCTTTGCCAGCTCATCGGCCATCTCATTCCCATGTATTCCCCTGTGAGCTTCCACATAATTCCATTTGATCTGTAACTTATGCTGTACACTATCTAAATCTTTGAAGTCTTTTTCGTTTTTTACTGGCTCTCCCGATGCCAGCTTCCAACCTTTTCGTTTCCAACCTGAAAATGAATAAGAACAAACATTTTAAATCCTTCATCATATTGATATAAATATCTACATTATTTTGTTGTGATAAAACTTGAATTGAATACTCTAATTCGCATTTAGGACATGACATTGCATTTTAGAGCTATTACATTTTCATGGCTTTAATAACTCATTCAACATCTGCCTAGCCTTTTCCCAACTATGTTGGGGTCCGCTCCCAATCTAACCGGATTCAGCTGAATACCAGTATTGTACATGGAGCGACTGACTATCTGACCTCCAGAACCCAGCTTTAATTTTTTATTCTTATTGATTTTATAAAATAAATTAGAGTATTACCAGGCATCCATTTTGTTACAGAATTAATAACAAACTTTGAGTCTGTATTGATAGACAGTTTGTAGACTCCGTTCTGAACTGCAACCTTTATAGCTCTGGTGGCGGCCTGGATCTCTCCACAATTGTTAGTAGCCCGCCCAGACACCGGCTCACTGATGTTGAGGGGGTGGCCATCTCCCCAGTACACTCCAAGACCAGCTCGAGCTCCACTCTTGCCATTTGCTGAGCAGGCTCCATCAGTGTATACTTGCACATAACCATCATTATCCACGTCAAATTCTGCTCCACCACTTGTTTTCCGTCTCTTATTCTGTGGAGGCTCTATAAGAATTGCTTTCTTGGCTCCCTTTTTATTCATTATTTTATCAACTCCTTTCTCAAATGTTTTCAGTCTTTTCTCTATATCATCCATTTGTTTTGATATTATTGTGTTTAAGTCATCGGAATCGTCAGAAAAATCACCCTCCGAATCATTTTTCTCTTTCGCATAGCCAGCACTAACTTCAGATTTTCTTTTGGGTTTGTCTGAAACACTTTGGTTATTACTGGACGAGGAAATAGTCCTTTTGAGGTTATTTGAGGAGGTCGCGACGGATTTTGGTTGGTTGATGGGTTTTTTAGACTTGGCACTAGTACTTGGTCCACCTTCTTGACCAATGAAATCTTGAGCACTCACAATAGAATCAAATTTCTTGTATCTGGCACCAGGAAACCCTTTCACTTGAGCTTCACAATCAGGCCACGTCATAAATATTCCTGGAGTCCGACCTTTTGCTACTGCGTAATAGGGCATTTTTGAAATGAATAAAGGCGCGCTGTAAATTATTATTCTAATACTTTTCAAAAGAACGTTACATGAAAATACCTTCAACAGTGACATTTGTAGAATGTTTACGTTTTTGACATTAGTTAGAGCAGTGTTGCCAGTCCAACAGCTTATAAATTTAAAAAAAAGTAAATAATAATTTCAGAACGGTTATTCCAAAGAGTATAGTAAGTATTTGGTTATTCTACTTGTCCCACCACTGGAAACGTCACCCATATAAATATTTCTATTCATCATTGTCTGGTTTTGAAGATTTCTTTTTATTTGTCTCTAATTTATGAACTTTTGAGAAGAAAAATATAAGTTGAATTCATTACTGGCTCAGAATGAGTATTACACATCTCTAATACAATGTTTATAAAAGTAAGTAATTTGGCTGTGAATGACAAAACTGATGAACTAAGATCTTAAGTGAAAATTATTGATTAGCATAAGGGTGTTTCTCCGTTTTGGCGAAAAAGTACTTTCCGGTGGCATATGTTTTTTCTGAATACAGTTAAACACCGAGATCGTCCGGATAAAAATTTGTCATGGGATGAACTTTTAATCGCATTATTCAATAATGCATAATACTTTTCGAAAACAGAGAAATCTGACAAAACATCACGTAAATCGTCATTCACCTCCGTTTCCAAACACCACCAGTTACAGTATTGGTGTCGTAATTTATTCAAGCGACTGAATAAAAAATATTTAACGACAATTTTTAACTAATAACTAATGTGTCTTCAACATAAAATAAAAAAATCAAATAAATTAAAAAAAGGGATGTATTTATTCAATCTAAAACTTTGTCACAAAAAAATCGTCATTAGTGTCATCAATGTTTGCGAGCAGTGAATTTTTCGATATTAAACACGAATGAAGTGAGTAATGCATCCCACCCCTTCCGCGACACATTCGGCGGTCCTGTGTGATACGCTGAAGGGACTAGACGCGCTAGTTTTGCTAAGGTAAGTCATAATTTACTAGTTCTCCGACTTTTGTCACAAAAAATGTCATTTGTGTCACTTAACTTATCTAGATAATGTGTAATGCACTGTTATTCATAATCGAACTATTATATAATACTCTCATGAGTTGATCTTTACGCGAGAATCTTTATTTCAAATCTCGCTTTGTTAACATGTTATAACGTGTTTTCGTACAATCCGTCATTATTAGTATCGTCATTATTGGTAAAATCGTTCGTCGTATCGACTGTCGCAACCCAGCGCAGGGCACGCCACGATAGTGGCGGTAAGGCCCCTCTTTTGCGACGTTTGACCCCCAAACTGGAAGGGACTGGGGCCGCCTTCAAGCGGCTCTTGCCCAATTTGAGGGGGCCAAACGCCTCCTGCCGGAGGCTTTCGCGGGAGTCGTGCGGTCCATGGCCCTTTACGGGGCCCCGGTGTGGGCGCGTTCACTGCGGCGGCGAGCCGCCCACTATCTGAACGCGCCCCTAAAGGTGGTAGCCATTCAGCTTATCCGGGGGTATCGCACGATCTCGGGCGAGGCGGCAAGCCTCCTTGCCGGACTGCCGCCGTGGGATCTGGAGGCGATAGTCCTCGCGCGCCTGTACGAGTGGCGCGCGGAGGTACTAAGCCGGGGGGAAACTCTGTTACCGAGGCAAATTGCGGTGGAGCGGACGGACCTCCGGCGCGATCTCATGGCGGCCTGGAATGAGCGACTTTCGCAACCCAGCGCAGGGCACGCCACGATAGTGGCGGTAAGGCCCCTCTTTGAGGAGTGGCTAGAGAGGCGTCACGGTGCCCTCACCTACCACCTGACGCAGGTCCTCACCGGACATGGATGTTTCGGGAGGTTCCTGCACATCATCAGGCGGGAGGAAACGCCCAGGTGTCACCACTGCGAGGATCGCCCAGAGGACACGGTAGAGCACACGGTGCAAACCTGCCCCGCTTGGGCAGAGCACCGACGTGTCCTCGTAGAGGCGATCGGCGGCGGCGACCTCTCGCGCCCGGCCCTGGTGCAAGCCATGGTCCGGGGCGAGACGGAGTGGGAGGCAGTCACCTCCTTCTGCGAAAAAGTCATGCTCGCGAAGGAGGTGGCGGGATGGGAGAGAGAAAGGTCCTCCCGTCCCAGCCACCGTGGGAGACGCCCCGGGCGTCAGGAGCCACGTGACGACTCCCGGCCACCGTAGGCGCGGGCCTGCGGACGGTGATTAATGGGTGACTCACCGTCCGATCAGCACCAGACCCGTGCCGGACGGCGCATATATGTTCCACGCGCGCCTCAAAGAGATGTCAGCAAATGAAGGGGCCCTCAGGGCCAAGCCTGCCGGGTAAGCGGGATTGTCCGAAAGGGTTACCGCTACCCCGGAACATAAAGGGCTACGGAAGGAACATGGATGGGTTTTAGTCAGTAAGAGTCTGACACTCCCTTCCACTGCACCCAGAGCGGGAGCAGTCATTGGATGATTTCTCAGCCTTAAAAAAAAATGGGTGGTTAGATCAAAGCTATTGATTTTCAGGTTTATTCTATTTTATATTTAATTTAATAAGAATATTGTTGAGACTGAATTATAAGCTGTTGTGATAGTCTTCTGCTTCGTTATTCTTTATAAGAGATAGTATTAAAAGATAAGGTATTATTTATGTTACGTTATGGTAAGTTTTTTTTCTTGTAAAAAAAAGAATATAGCTGATTTCTAATAAAAATCTGTATAAGTAGAACTTGCTAAATTGAATCTGTTATTGTGAGGCGTCTTTGTCAATATATATATTCAAAATTCATAGATGTTGTGTAACTTAACTACCTCAAGTTATAAATCATCTAAAATTATAAGTAAAAAGCGATTGTTATAATAAGATTAAGGTATGTTATTTTAAAGAAAATATTTATTTCGTTTATTACAAAGCTGATTTTGAAATAATAATGTTTGTCATTCGGTGCAACATAGCGTCATTACAATCATCAAAATCATCATTCACCGACACTAAACGTCATTATCCTCAACATGTCAACTTCTTTAAATCTTACTCTAAGGGTATATATGTTCTGTGATCTTAATATCTCCTAAAATATAAGGACTTTTTTTGTGCCCTTCACATTATATTGATGAGAGTAGTGCGTAAAGGTTACCTAGCTGAAAAAAAAACAATTTTCGGAGTTTTTTCAAAAACTCACAAAAACCGGCAAATATAATATTTTTTCAAGAAACACCCATAATCAGTCTTTACTGGGACTCGGTTCTTCTCTCTTCGAGAGGGAAAAGGGTTGTGATCTGCCTTGCGGGCCTAGTGCATGTCTTCGTGGTTTTAGGACATGCTGGTTTCTTCAAGATTTTTTGCTTTACCGTTTTGAGAGTAGTACTGATAAAATTATTCACATGAAGTAAAGCGCCTGTAGGTATTTATATTATCCAGGGGGCCAACGATCACCTATCATATCAGTATTTTTCACAATGGGAAAGAGCTGGAGCTAAACTTCCTGTATACTTTCATCTCGTTTTCACGCTTTAGTAAAATGAAACTCTCTATGAGGTTGTGGTTGGCTCCCTTGATAGGGATTGAACCACACGATCCATTGCTGAAAAGCTAGGTGGCATTTTGTAGGTATTCTTGAAGGTACAAGGAAATCAAAGAAAATCATCATTAAATACAATTATGTACTTTATTAGGAGACTTAACAATAGGTCTGTCATCGTTTATTAAATGTTAACACACCATTTTCTTTGTCACCACTAATGTCTGTAAAAAATCTTATATTTAAACAATGATTCATTGTGATTAATCTCGCGGCACTAAGTTATTGAACTAATTTGTTAATGACAGTCTACAACTGTGCATTATATTGACAATAGTGAAAATACGATTAATATTAAAGTGTCTAAAAAATTTTAATATGCCGACTAAAATAGTTTAGACCGGTACCGAGAAATATAAAACGAAATATCGTACCTACCTATTTTAAATTAAGAAAATCTTAACTTATTTTTAGGGTTTTATTTTTGTTGCTACTTAGTTCAATTAAATATGTACCTAATCTTTAATTATTAGGCTTCTTAGGAACGTCTCCATTACATTCCACGCGTACCAAATGCGCTGGTACATTACAAAGGTTAAAAGATATATTTTTCAAATGCAATTAGGTAAAGTCATTATGATTTTAACGCTGAATATGAAGGAGCTAAATTATTTCTTCAAAACATATCTTGTGTTAATGAAAGCAGCATCTACAAATATTGTAAGTTCGAAATTATTTGTCTGATTACACATTGAAATCAAAATGGCACTATTACAAAACATGGCTGAGAGTTCAGTTATTAAGTTTTCAAGTCTTTGTAATGAGATATATAAAACAGTAAAAACGTTTACCTGATTAATGATTAAAACATTTATAACAAGACTACTCAACTCATATAACAACTAGATACAAACGAACACTACGACAGTCAATCTCTTACTGAAAAAAATTACCTTAAAAAACCGGTAACTTAGGTATACAGACCTAATCTAAATTAATTAACTAAATTATTCCAATTTTAAAACAGCTAAGCTCAAACTGGTAGGTATTTAAAACATACCTTAATAAAATTATTCTAATATAACAGTACACAACATATTAATAAAATTTGTTAAAAATGTGAACAATCGTTTTGGTTAATACTTGGTAAAATTAGTTCAGTTGAGGTGTAAATAGAAATGATTAACATTTTATGGAAATGACTAGTCTTAACATTAAATGAAGCTGTATCATAGGTAGGTACGGGTGAGTTCTGTGATCTTATGTTCTGTCGGTCAATTCTGTAAAAATCTCACTGTGAAAACTTATGTGAAGTCAACGTGAAGTGATCTGTCATTTCACCTAATGCTAGGGATTGACACGGTTGACAGCTCACTTCACCTACTTTTCACGATGAGATTATTACAGAATAGCGCCACTGTTATTATTCGTGATAAAATATAATAAAAGAGGCACAATTTTTTACATGTATGATAGGTCACACATTAAGTTTTCGAAACTACACACTTGAAAACAATTGGATTTAAAATCGTAACTAACATTAGAATAATATTATGATATTCTCATATAACTTAGTAATTTATACTACCAAGAATTATGAAATAAGAACAGTGAAATATAAAATCCATGAATAATAAAACTCAGTACTTTAGGCGATTATCAAATCTAACAACCGATTCTTTGGCTGTGACAAACTTCTTGATTTGAAGACTTGGAACAAATTACATGGAAGTGGTAGACCGTCAGTTGGCTTGTTACAGCACCTGTAGACTAGAGCATAACGTAATCTACCTAGCATTACTTAGAAGCTTATTATTTTTACAGCTGCCTTCGCTATTTTTACTACATTATTATGTCGATACAAACTCCTCCTTTTTACGAACATCCATACACTCGCTGCAACTGGCATTGTCGAATACTCAAATCAATATATAATAGACAATTCATTAAAATATAAATTTAATTTTAATTTCGAATTTGATCGAATAAAATAATTCCTTTAATCCAAGCGTGACTCCAACATGGAGGGGCGCGACGTCTCACCAGCGTAACCAACAGTTCCTTTAAATAGTTATTGTAATACCTACATAATTATATTACTAACGTCAATTATGCTCTCCCTGTATGGAGCCCACAAAATACAGCGATCCTGCACACACACACAACTCACATACACAACACACCACGTTATATGAAATACTTCGAAAAAAGAAGGTAGATGTTGGATAGGAGACAACCCCTTATCAAAAATATTATTTCTATCTACTATTCTAAATTATTCTGTGCGTGTTTATTATACTGACTTTTGTCACGATAAATAAATAAATAAAGCTTTATGGACGACCGATTTTTAATGACAGTGTGATTCTGTTATCAATTTGAATTTTAATGATTAAGTAATACAAATAATTATTACGACCTGGATGGAGGAATGATATGATTTTGTAATTAATTGTAGGTGACGAATACATTATAGATCACATGACAAGAATTTAGTTAAATACATAAATATAATTCAAAATCAAAACACAAACTCCTGTGCAAACAATTATACCATTGTTTGATATGGTTAATTTGAGACGTAAATTAAAATAATACATACATAAATACTACGCTATTAAAATGCTGAAACTAGTCTATGCGATACTAACACAAGGTTCCATACAAAGAACAGTTTTCTTTTGTTCAAGGATAATGCACTTTTTGTTCTAAATCCACTAATCGACTAACAACGTTCGAACGCGGAATCGTCTAAACTCGCTACAGTCGCTACACTGACACAAGGCACGTATCGACCACTAGGATACGCTGAAAAAATATTTCTCTGTTTCGATTAACGGCTCAGACAATATTACACACTATTCTAATTTGATATCAGGTAAGGTAGGTAATCTAACGTTTTCACGAATTGCACGTTCATCGTGTAATCTTTGGTGTTCACTGAAATAAAACCGTTTGATTAATTATTGCATATGGCAACATCACTGGGTTCGCGCTTCCTAAATGGAACATTCGTCGCTGTCGCGCGCGTAGTCCTCGTCCTCCTCGTCCTGTCGAGCGGATTTCTTCTTCACTTTGCTGGAAACCACTCCCGTGTTCACTTTACTGAACAGACCGGTTCGGTTCAGTCTGGAGATCTCCCTCTGCGGGCTGAGTCGTTCGGCCACCGCTCGCTCGTAGTTGTCGGAGATTTTGTTAACTCCATTGACGGGACTCGTGACAGGCGAATTAGGCTTAACTGGTGATGTGGCAGTCTTTTTGGGCTCGCCAGATTTGTCGAACAGTGCGCCGCTGGTAGCCGCGGTGTATGAGGGCGGGTCCTTAGCGCGCGCGCCACTTGCGCCCAGGAGCTGCGAGTACAGGAAGCTGTTGTTGCCGAAGCCGGCGTATCTGTTGTCCATCTTGCCGTTGACCATCATGAGGCTGACTGGCTTCTCGGGGGGTACTGGTTTCTCCGGAAGCTTTTTGTCGGAGAGTCCGTTCTTGGCGGGGGGGTTGGCGGTGTTGGCCCAGCGGTCGCCGCCAATGGAGTAGATGGAGCTGAGGTTGACGTAGCCAGCGCCGGGTTCGCCAGGCGGGCCGGCGGGGCCAGCGGGGCCCGTGGGGCCAGCGTGTCCGGCGGGGCCGGGGGCCCCGGGTCGCAGGCGCACTGCGGCGCCACACTCGCTGAGCGTGGACTCCTCTACGCTCGAGTCTTCGATTACTTCCGTGTTGGTGATGTCGTCTAGATTTGGAGATAAACAGTCCTCGTCTGTCTCATCGTACGAGCTGAAATATGAAATCGCATTTTAATCATCTGCGACGCCGCTCCATGTCGTTCGAACTCGTATGTACTGAATGCAAGTGAAAAGTTCATGTTTGTTAGTTCGCTCCATGCGCTGCTGAGTCTCGGTATTATTAACAAACAAAAGCTCAAAATGTTCAGTTGTGTACGGAGTGGGAGGGTTTACATATTTACAGGAATAATAATACAATGTATTTCATCAGTAAGGCAGACAAAGACTTTCAAGCAAAATCAACAGCAATGAATTCTGGGAGAGGACATTTAGAAGTTTCTTTCGATATCTTTGGTTTAATGTGATTACATTTGAGTGCAATGTTCATTCTTATAAGCGACAAATCGTAAATGAGCAAAATGCAAAAAGGATGGCACAAGTGTGGCCGCACAACGTCAAGCTCACTGTGAGGCGCGTCGTGAGGCTCAGGGCTCAGCGGTCAACATGGCCGGTGCACAAAGTATCACAATACATACACGGCAAATCACCAACACAGTCTTACCCTAGCATAGCCAGATCTGTCTTCCTCCCTGATGAAAGAAATTACAATATATAATGAACGGAAGAAAAATATATAGTGGAATACATACATATAACATAAATAAATATAATAACAGAAATGAATATAGGTACTATATGAGGCTAATATCTGTGTGAAGTGTGTTAAGATGGTGTAACAGATGGAATAATCCTTTGAATTAATTGACTAGGTGATATTATCGTTTGCATTCAGAACATATCGCAGTAGTATCTAAGTATGTCTATATTATTATTGTTGTTACAAGGAATTCAGGTGGCCAACCACCACCGCTTATAGGAGTTTTATTTTAATATTGCTTCACATTGGGAAAAAGATGGAGCTATACCTTCTGTATAGCTGCATCTCGTTCTCACACTGAAGTAATATTTTCAACAATACTGCTATATGGGGGCGGTGGCCCCTATAGTTAAATAACGAGGGAAATGTGCGGGTCCTACGCAGTCGTGATCAAGTGCCGTCCAATGCTTTAAAAATGCTTGATGTTTCTAATTCGTTCTAGTGCGAGAGGGACCAAGACAAATGTCTATATCTCTATAGTCTACATTACCACCGAGTGACAAATTATTTATTTGTATAATTGGAATCCGTTCAGTCCATTAGCCCGGCACAACTCTAAGAATCGATTCATACACTTCTTTTTCTCTGCCTCTTTCATTATCCTATATAACTGCCTGTTTATGGTAAGAAACAAACATTATTATTGCATGTGTTTTAAAATAATAATATAGTATGATATATAGCGATGATTGTTGGTGGTAAGACAGGAGGCTTACATTTGGTCTTGTGCGTCACTGCCGCCTTCTTCAGCGACGAGTAGTTCGTACTCTTCGGCTGCGAATCTGTCCCATTCAGACATCTGGAACATTTAAAAACGTTGTAAAACATTTACAGATATGGTGAAACATTTACAGATACCTATTATGAAACATTTACAAATATGGTGAAACCAATTATACGGAACAAAAGCAATATAAATATATTCTTAGTTATATTCTTTTCATTTTTCTCTGCTACAACTGCGATTTATTATCCATTTGTAACACGTTAAATTTTTTTGTCAACCATTTAATAACGGGTACAGGAACTGTTTCTCCTTAACTTAGGTTATTTTGGGCTCGTGGATAAGTAATAACAGCCGTACGGGTCGATTTGTGAGGTTAAGCTACGCTTAATCGAGAACTAGATAATTAATTAGACAAATCGAGAACTAGGTACTCATTACACATGAAATGTTAGTTTAGCAATGCTTCCAGTACTGCGCAAATGCCAATGGCAATGCAAGTTTTCATGCGTGCGTAAATATAAACATATATCAGGCGAATAGTTACACACCGATTTCTCTCTCTCAGTCGTAAGAAATTTGACATTCGAAAAAAGATGATATAGCGTTGTGTAACATAATATACATATACAGACGCTATACAACGTTTATTAGTAAGGGGATAAGAATATAACATTAAAACACATTGACAAGTTTCTTTATTATCCAATCCAGCCTGTCCCTTGCTGTCTTCCCCCAGCAACGCCCTAAGCCGAAGTCCGTACCCCACAAGGGGTGCCCTTAGCGTGTAGTCGCTTAGTTGGTAAGTTTTTTTTAAGCCCAGGTTGGTGACCTCAATTTATTGTGGCATCCAACTCCGGTTTAGCTGTAGTCAATCCTTAGGTTGAACTGCAAGATACCATATAAAAAAAACAATGTATAACACTGATAGTGTCCTCACCTCACAATCCGAGTCGCGCTGCGTGGCGAAAGGATCCCTCTGCTCGTGGTCGAGGTACTTCTCGAGGTTGAAGAACGTGTCAAAGAAGATGGGCGTGAGCTTGCAGCGCTTCAGGTCTGACAGGGTCACCTTGCCTTCTGTCGCCGGGTGCACCATGTCTAGCATCTGGGGGAAATGGAGACTTTGAAATATATGGGTTTTTTTTTCCAGCACTGTATGGTAAAGTTGATGTACATATTTGCAGGTCTTGAGTCTATGGGACGTTGAATATTGTGGCAAAAATTTGCAAAAAACGTTCATTTCGTATGTTTGCTATGCATTTCCGATTTACCCACAAGATTAAATTGATTTAAAGAAAGGGATGTGCTGAAGTATCCAGCGAGTATAATTGTCATCATTGAGTTTAATGATTTTAATTCTATAACTACACATTTGTTACTGTCATGAATAGTATTTTGATCAACATACGACCTGAAATTTTCTGCATGCGTCATACGGTAAATTGTGTACTGCCAGTCTATTCTGATAAAAATCTGACCGTGATAACATCGGCGAAGTGAGCGTGATATTAAGCTGTCAGTAGTGAAATCCCTATATTCAGGTGAAATAACAGTTCATTTCACGCTGACTTCACCTGTGTTCTCACAGTGAGATTTTTACAGAATAGCATGGCTGTCCTATGTATGTGCTGATTAACACTCACTTGACACAGGCAGTCGTTGAAGGGCAGCGTCTCGATGCCGATGGCCTCCATCCTCTGCATCTGCTCCTCGTAGAAGTACTCCAGCTCGTACATCGAGATGAAACCGTCGCCGTCCACGTCCATACATCTGAGGAAGAAGAGACTTTATAATGAGTATTTTTCCACCATAGTTCAGTTTATACTAGTACGGGAAACAGAGTGAATCAGTTCCGTTAAAGTCAGTCAAAGTCAGATCATTTATTTCAAATAGGCACAAGTAAGGCACTTTTGAACGTTCCCACCATAATAAAAAAGTAGGTAGATAAACTGCGATAAAATGGCGTGCTCCTCCAAATTATCGTTTCAATGGTCGTAGTCACATCCTTACGAAAGAGTTTGTATGTAGTTGTAAGCATTTGTCGCCAGTAGCAGGCCGGCAGCAACATGCGTTGTGAGTCTTGGTGGCGCTTTGTAATTCCTTTCACAAATACTTTCATATCTTTTGAATTTTAAACGGGCGAGCCATGTTATCGTCATACCTACCAAACAAGAAAAAAATGACCTACCCTTACCTTATTTGTTTACTTGAACTGTACAAGGTTGTTTGTTATAATTAATATAATTGATAAATAAAGATGTCTTTTTTTAATTTTTTCATTGATTTATTAGAATAAATAATTGGTCTGTGCGCGTTGCAGTATTCTATAGAACGGGCTTCACGAAAATGTTACTTGTTAACGACTTGCTACGAAGGAGACTGTTTGGTTGACTTATTCTGAAGAACACTGACTTATCTTTCCACCTAAGACTTAAAGCATCAAAAGACAAGATAAAGATGTGGTCAAGAGTAATTAAATTAGCTAGTTACGCTCCTATCCCTGACTCGTAAACTTGGAATTTAAACTCTCGACGTAATGCCTTAAAAGCAATCAGCCATCCGCAGCTCAATGTCCCAAGCAGGTAGTAGCCCACGCCTTCCATCGATATCTTACCTGAACTCTAAGTCTATAGGTCAGCCTTAGAGGACAGCAAAATGAACTAAATAACCTCCGTGTAGGACAACTGACTCTCCGTGCGGCATGACATGGTGTTGATGGTCACTGGTCCACTATACACCACTCTTAACATACCTGAACCAATACTCGATGGCCGTAGGATGCGTCTTGTCCTCCTCTGCCAGCAGGAACCACACAAACTCCGTGTAGGACATGCGAGGCTCCCCGTCTGGTGTGACGCGGTTCTGGTTGCCGCGCGTCACGCAGCCTGACAGGACTCGCTCGATCATGCGGCTTGATAGGGCTGTAATTCAGTGTTCAAATTTTAAAAATGGAGCTGAAATCAATGAAAGAATATCTGATCTATTTTTAAAACAACGATGTAACTAAAAAAAGAAATTTACTTAGTCATTTATTCAAACTAGTACTTTTTGAAGGTCAAAATTACATAAGACAGTCCCCCAAAACGCCCACCCTTCACCACTTCCTAGTGCTTTAGCTGGGAAGAAGAAATGGCGCAACAAACTCCCCAGCAACATAGCTGTCTGTTCAGTTGGAAGAATTTGATTTTATACAGAAAAAATGAGAATAATTACCTACTTCTCATTTTTACTGTATAAAATCATTACGAAACACAACGCATTTTCATGCTCCAGTTTTACTGATTCTGTTTTCCCGTGTGATATTGTAGCTGGATAAATATTCCCATTCCAATGAAATTATTTGTCTTTATATTTTAACAAAAACATTAATAATTGACTATAGTCTCAAGCTTAAAAATAAAACAAAAAAAAATATCTATGACAAAAAAACTAAACGAAAATCGGTTCATCCGTTTGAGAGCTACGATTCCACAGACTGACACGTTAAACTTATAACACCCCACTCTTTTTGCGTCGTGGGTTAAAAAAGCCTCCAGGCATAAAGGGCGGGCCCGCTTACATGTGCAATACCTACTAGCTAGAACTATCGATCGTGCTTACCATGGTCATTGTGCCTCGCGAGGTCATGCTTGTCTATGAACAGGTCGTGGTCTCTGTCCAGCTCCCAGAATTTACAATAGATGACGTAGAAATGCTCATAACTGAAATGTAAAGAAAAATATCTTAGAAATAACAATAATTTACACAAGTAAGGACCTAAGATTAAGTTATGGAGGAAGGCTTTAGTTGATCTTCAGTAGGGAATTTTTGTTGCTTGGTATAAATATTTGTAACTAGCTGCTCCCGCGCGTTTTTACCTGCTGCTCAGCTCCTATTGGTCGTAGCGTGATGTTACATAACATATAGCCTTCCTCGATAAATGGACTATCTAACACAATAAGAATTTTTCAATTCGGACTTGTAGTTCCAGAGATTAGCGCTTTCAAACAAACTCTTCAGCTTTATAATATTAGTATAGGTAGATGAGTTGAAAATTGCCACTTATGGGCGGATTTCACCAATTTAACTCAACGCGATGACAGCTGTCAGTGTCACTACTGTTGTGGAATATTGACACTGACAAATCTTGAACTTGGTTTAGATGTGCAGATCGCGTTCAGTTTCTTTTGTGAAATTGGCAGGTTAACAAAGAACACATACAATTTTTTTTAAAAAGAGAATGAATACGTTGAGGTCGGGTCAGTGGGGTTTTTGCCGGCGAAATTAAAATCTTCTTGCGTTTTTTGCAATTTGCAGATCAGTTGCTGGTTGTATCTTCATCAAAATATGATTCATGACCATAACAAATATGTCATCATTCTCCTGCCCTTATCCCAATTTATTTGGGGTCGGCGCAACATGTCTTTTTTTTCCATACTTCTCTATTAGTCGTCATCTCGGTAGTCACTCCCTTTCTAGACATATCATCTTTCACACAATTCATCCATCGTTTCATTGGCCTCCCTCTACTTGTATAGCCATCCAAATTCATGCTCACAACTTTCCTGACAACATTTTTCTCATTCTTCCGCATAACATAGCCATACCATGACAACCGATTTTCACACAATTTTTCAGTCAACGGTGTGAACATAATTATAACCTTATGATTCAACAATACATCTTTATTCACCTGTTCTTCAATATCACGAGCTATCTTTGGGCGTCCACCTCAAATATCGTACGTTTGTGAACGAAATAATGACTTACCTAAAATATTGTGTAACTTGATTAATGTCTTCTTCGTCTTCTAACAACTGTATCACTTGGAGGAGGTTCGCTCTTCTCAGTTCAGGGATAGATATTCTGCCGGACCAAGTTCGGTTCACGCAATAAAATATCCTAGCGATCACCTGGAAAATAAATGACTCATTGTGAGATTATGCATTTTGACCTGTTTTATAGCTGTAGTCTACATACCGAGGCTACCGAATCGAAAATAGTACTTTTTTTTTTGAGGGTGGGAAATCATCAAATGAAATCCCCACACTGGACGAAGCGGAAGGGAGTGTCCGACTCTTACTGACTAAAACCCATCCATGTTCCTTCCTTAGCCCTTTATATTCCGGGGTAGCGGTAACCCTTGCGGACAATCCCGCTGACCCGGCAGAAAATAGTACCTACCTAATGCTTATTGCTTATGCTCAACTTGAAAATAAAGACTTAAGATTGGACTGGCAATGATTAAATTAAATGTTGACTGGGGTTATTAGTGTGGGGAATGTACTGTAGAGCCTAAGTGAAACCTTATGAGGAACCTAGCTGGTTGGTTAGAAAATAACACTGGCAGCATTTGAGCTTTCAAAATGATAGATCAATTTAAATATATTTTATAAAAAAATTAAAAAGAGGACCCTGTCAGTAGGCGTGCTACTGAACGGCTGTATTCTTCAAGTAATACATAGTTTAGCTGATGCCCACGTATTTTTGTGGGTTCTTCCCCCCCCCTCCTGTGAGCTCTAGAGTTAAGATCCCTCTTTGTCTTCTCAGTACCTACCACAACTAAAAAGTGGAAAATAAAAACTTAAAAACCGGCTTTAGAAAAAGTGAAAAATTACTTTTAAAAACCTTTTAGTAATAGGTACACGACACGGTATAACTAAGTATGAACTATTTGAACTTGAACCCTTCTTAACGAACGTTACATCTAGCAAAAAAATTGTTAAGTTCGCGTGCGACTAATCATTACCCTCTACGCAATAACAAACAGCCAGAAACCAACGAAAGTGATCGATTGGAACAACTGCCCAAGTGATTGCCGTAAGAGGCAAAACTAGGTAGAACAAATATTTTCAAGTTTGAAATAAATACTGTTAGGATAATTAGGGATTATTTTCTGCATCTAGTGACGTCAGCTCACGATTTCTATAAAAGGGGGGTTAGCTCGCTACACAGCACATTTGTTCGTTGGATTTCGTACGGGAAGGTTGTCGTGAGGTGCCGGCGCTATTTGCAGTGAGTCATTTTCATAGCATTTGTTTACTTGTGATGATTTATTATTTTGTGTAATTAACGGCTGTTTCTCAAATTAAGATTATTGATACCGCATTATTATTTGTTGATTAAATCTGTCTAAATTAATAAAATAACAATAAATTATTGTACTTCGTGTCGCTCGTTTGTTTTTTTTTAATAAAATCCGGCTTCTGATCCTAAAATCAGAAGTGGGATTCGCCTACATACCCACATAAATAAAATTGTTCGATTCATTTTGAAAAACAGCTGTTAAATAGAAATGCCTCGTTCATATCGTAATGATTTGGATGTGTCAGTGCGCCATAAAACAAAGCGAAAGCGTAGCAAATCGCGTCGACACCGTCGCGATTCCCGTTCGCGCTCTCGCCGCGATTCCGTTTCACGTTCTCGATCTCGCTCTCGCCGCGACTCCGTTTCTCGTTCACGATCTCGCCGCAAAGCAAAGTCGAGTTCTCGGTTACGTTCCCGTAGCGATTGTCGGGCGCGGTCTACACGCTCCTACAGCCGCGATAGCACGGTTGGACAGACGTTAGCTGCTATAATGACGCGATTGGATGCTATAGAGGGAGGCTCGGCTAGCACACCGCAAACGTTTCCACGAGCTGAATGTAACACCAGTCTTCGCTGTAGTAATGACGTACCATCCACGGCCGATACGTTGACTGATGCCCTTAACGCTGTGATAAATAAAGCGAAATCGCATAACTATTACGTGTCGAATTTTGATCCGGCAGTTTACAACTTTGAAACATGGTGCGACGAAGTTGAGCGCGCAAAGTTAACAAATAATTGGGGTGATTCAGAATGCTTATCGCGGGTAGCTCATTGTCTGAAGGGGGATGCCAAGACCTGGTTGAACGAATGGGTTACCAACGACCGTTCTTGGAGCAATTTTATCAAAGAATTTAGATCTTTATGTCCGCACAAACTTGACCACGCGAATATTCTTTTCGAAGTTATGAACACTAACTCCAATAAATTCAACACGTATACTGAGTATGCTCGACGCTCGTTGCTGCGACTCCGCATTGTAAAAGGTCTAAGCGAGGAACTGATGGTTGAAATAGTGGTTCGAGGCATCAATGACGCCCAAGTCCGATCCGCAGCAGTGAACGCCGAGCTAACTGTCGATAATCTAGTTTCATTCTTAGCCATTTATACAAAACCTAGCCATAACAGACCTGACAATCGTACAGGTTCTAAGTCGAACTAATCTAACAAACGTAACAATGTACCCTCGGGTAGTTCGTGTTACTCATGCGGCAAAACGGGACATTTACGGGCGAATTGTCCTAAAAAGCGTAGACCAGATGAAAAACCTAACACGGTGACATGCGCCTTCTGCAAGAAGGCTGGGCATGCCGAGAGTGATTGTTACGCGAAGCGACGAGTCGAAGCTTCAAGTAGCAATCAACGAAAGGTGAACCTTTGCAAGGAGGTGCATGGCTCCTCCGGGGCTTGTGATATTACTACTGCTGTGATTCAGGGCATTCCGGTCGACGTCTTGATAGATAGTGGGGCGCTAGACGTGTCTTTGATTTCGTCGGAAATTTTAAAACATTTTTCTTGTTCACGAAAGCCAACTTATCGTATCTTAAAAGGTATAGGTAATGACGGGATTGTTGCTCATGAATATGTCACCCTAACGGTTGAGTTCAGTAAAATCTCGCTTGAAATAGACTTTGTTGTGGTGCCGGCGTCATATATGAATACACCGATAATTGTTGGAACCAATGTGCTTAACAGAGATGGCGTTACGTATATTAGAACAAAACACAATCAATTTCTGGCGCACGCTTCAAATTCGATTTGTTCAATAAACACTGTTGGGCCTATCGAGCTCTCGGAAATCAATACTCCCCTTCAAGGTGAAGAATTAAGTTTACTCATTAAAACCATAAATGACTTCATACCATTTTTCATATCTGGTACCGCCACCACAACTGTAACCACCGGTAAGATGCAGATTAATCTAACAAGCGATGTCCCCGTGGCCTACCATCCCTATCGCTTATCCTACCAGGAAAAGCTTAAGGTCAGGGAAATAGTAAATTATTTATTGCACAAAAAGACTATCAGGGAGTCCAAATCTGAATATGCCAGTCCTATCATCCTGGTAAAAAAGAAAGATGGCGCAGACAGGATGTGTGTGGACTTCAGAGCGCTCAACCGCATCACTATCAAGGACAGGTATCCCCTGCCATTGATAGAGGATCACATTGACCGTCTGGGTTGCTCGAAGTTCTTCACAGGCCTCGATATGGCCTCAGGCTTTCATCAAATTTTAATAGATGAGGCCTCAGTCCACAAGACAGGCTTCGTAACCCCTGAGGGACATTATGAGTATTTAAAGATGCCATTTGGTTTGTGTAACTCCCCAACAGTTTACCAACGAATCATCAATAAGACCCTTCGAAGATTTATCGAGGCAGGCCAGGTTCTCGTATACATCGATGACGTCCTTCTAATGAGTATGACAGTCAGTGAAGGCATAAATTTGTTGCAAGAAGTTTTAAAAACACTAACGGAAGCTGGGTTTTCGATAAATCTCCGAAAGTGCTCATTCTTAACCACCGAAGTTGAGTATCTGGGCCGCGTAATAACTCACGGTCAGGTTAGGCCGAGCACTCGAAAGATTGAAGCCCTGGCAAATGCCCCAATACCAAGGAACGTAAAACAGGTTAGGCAATTCCTGGGCCTGGCTGGTTACTTTCGGCGATATATCAAAAACTATGCCACAAAAACTGCAAGCATCTCTCGTCTAACGAAGAAAGATGTAAAAATTGATTGGGGTAGCGAACAAGAGCAAATCCGTCGGGATCTAATAAAAATATTAACTAACGAGCCCGTGCTTGCAATTTTTGACCCCAAACTAGTAACTGAACTCCACACAGACGCTAGTAGCGCAGGATATGGTGCCGTTCTGATGCAAGTCCATGGTGACGGTAACAAACGAGTGGTGGCTTATTTCAGCAAGGTCACACAGGGCGCTGAGAGCAGATACCACTCGTACGAGTTGGAGACGCTGGCGGTCAGGGCCGTCAGGACATTGCAACATTTTAGACATTTCTTGATCGGTATTGAATTCAAAATTGTAACCGATTGCAATGCGCTGAAGTCCACCGAGCGCAAAAAGGATCTGCTCCCACGCGTTGCGCGCTGGTGGATTTATTTGCAAGACTATAATTTCTCTATTGAATATAGAAAAGGCGTTATGATGTCTCATGCCGACTACTTGAGCAGGAACCCACCAGCGACGCAAGTCAATAATATTGAGAAGCCATTAAATTGGGCTCAGATCGCACAGGCCGCTGATAATGAAACTCAGGAGCTTCTTCAAAAGCTCAGAGACGGTGGCCTTGATACACGACGTTATGTATGCAAAAACGATCTGCTCTACTATCGTTACTCTCCAGTTGGTGAAGAATCGAGGCTTTTATGTTTTATACCGAAGGGACATAGACTCAGCCTTTTACGTATTTTCCATGACTAGCACGAGCATATAGGAGCTGAGAAAACATTAAACCTCATTCTCAAACACTTTTGGTTTCCCGGCCTTAAGCAATTTGTTGATAAATATACGTCTCACTGTCTAGTGTGTATGTCAAAGAAAAGGGTTCCTAGAGCTCCTTGTCAACCTATCACGTCATGGGAGAAGCCTGAGGAACCTTTTAACACAATTCACTTAGATGTGCTAGGTCCATTACCCGAGTCAAATGGTTTCAAATTTGTCTTAGTAATTGTAGACGCATTTACGAAATTTTGTCTCCTTTATGCACTGTACCGCCAAGACACTAACGAACTCAAACGCGTGTTCGAAAATGCAATATCACTTTTTGGGGTACCTAAATTATTAATTTGTGACCGTGGCCGAATGCTTGAGGCCTCTAGTTTTACAGGGTGGGTACTAGAAATGGGTTGCGATATTCATTATGTAACGCCTGAAATGCACCACGCAAACGGCCAAGTGGAAAGGTATGTGCGAACTGTTTTAAACCTCATTCGTGTTGAGAGTTACAATAAAAATACTACCTGGTCGGATGCGCTGTGCAAAATTCAGCTAGTACTAAACATAACTAAACAAAAAACTATTCAGTTGTCTGCCCTAAATTTGTTGATTGGATCCGACGCGACCACCCCTGTTATTCGTGCGCTAGTTCATGATGTGGCAATTGAAAATGCCCAACCTAATCGTGAGGCATGGCGGGAGTTGTGCAGGGATAGAGCTAAAGACCTGCTAAAGAAAAACCAAAATAAACAGGACGCCTATGTGAACCGTCATCGGCGCCCTCCCAAGACTTTCCAGGTAAATGACTGTGTATTCGTCATAAAATACTCGCAGTCCACCGGAAAACTTGACTCGGGAATGAGAGGCCCTTATAGAGTGACTACGGTGCTTCCAAGTGGCCGCTATGAGCTCAAGTTATTGGGCGGTGCTCGTGGAAAAACAACGCAAGCAGCAGCGCAGTATATGGTACTGTGGAAAGGGGAGTGGTGCCCCGAGAGTTGCGCGGCTTTCTTTGAAAGTGAGTTTTTACTGTTATTTGTCGTGTAACTAACAAATGTCTTATGTTACAGCTTTTAGGTATATTCCGAAATATGTATGTGTATGGAATGTACAAGGACATGGCCTGGTGATGAAAGATCGGAACGCTCAGAGAGGTTCTGGAGGCAATCCTGGTCGACATGTCCTGTGACATGTGTGGGCTTTGTCCCGGCAGACACACTTGGTGTGTGTGGGCTTTTTCCCGGCAGACACACTTGGTGTGTGTGGGTTTTGTCCCGGCAGACACACTTAGTGTGTGTGGGCTTTGTCCCGGCAGACACACTTAGTGTGTGTGGGCTTTGTCCCGGCAGACACGTTGTTACACGTGTGGACTTCGGTCCGGCAGACATATCATATGATATGTGTAGCCTTTGTAGTATGAGAATACGAGTATGTGGTCAAATGGAGATGCATGTGTTGGATGCTTGTTCGAAATGACTGACGATTTTTATTTACTCGTATGAATCGATGGTAGAGGGCCTTGATAGCGTGAAGTATGAAAGTGTAGGCAGCACTTAGTGAGTTAACAAGTTATAAAGCTAACTTAATTTACAGGCGCAGAGGACGGAAATGATGACGATGAGATTGCAGGACCTTCATCGGTGCCTGTTGATCCCCCACCTGCCGCTGAAGATGTCGCTGAAAAGTGCTCGAGGACGACGCACGGTCAGGAGAGGCCGTGTTAGGATAATTAGGGATTATTTTCTGCATCTAGTGACGTCAGCTCACGATTTCTATAAAAGGGGGGTTAGCTCGCTACACAGCAACCCTCCCGACCCTTGCTCGAGCCAGCCCGCGTTGCCGCTGAGCCAGTAGTTTTAAAAACCCCCGATCCAGCTGTCCCTTGCTGTCCCCCCCCAGCGACGCCCTAAGCCGAGGTCCGAACCCCGCAGGGGGTGCCCTTAGCGTGTAGTCGCTTAGTTTTGTAAGTTAGCTTTAGTTTTTATTAAGCCCTGGCTGGAGGCTACAATTCTTTTGTGGCAGCCACAGGCAAGCCCGGTTAAGCAGTAGACAACCCTTTGGTTGAACTGCGAGATGCCATTTCAAAAAAAAAAAAAAAAAAACTACACAGCACATTTGTTCGTTGGATTTCGTACGGGAAGGTTGTCGTGAGGTGCCGGCGCTATTTGCAGTGAGTCATTTTCATAGCATTTGTTTACTTGTGATGATTTATTATTTTGTGTAATTAACGGCTGTTTCTCAAATTAAGATTATTGATACCGCATTATTATTTGTTGATTAAATCTGTCTAAATTAATAAAATAACAATAAATTATTGTACTTCGTGTCGCTCGTTTGTTTTTTTTTTAGTAAAATCCGGCTTCTGATCCTAAAAATACAATGTACTGCGGTCCGCTTGCCGTAATGTGTGTAGCTTTTAGTATGCACCGTGAAATTTCCCAAAGGGCTGAGTTACCGATGTGGGCCACTCCAATATGCTAGTCGCTTCCTGGTATTCGCAACTTGTGAAACAAAAACGTGGAATGAAAAAGTATAGGTAGTGGTCAAGCGCGAGCCTTTTGTTAATTAAAATGAAAACTTTTTGGAATCCATGCACCGGTAATTTGACTGCTTGATAAAAGTTTTTTTTTTTTAATGTTTCATAAATAAAATTGTTCTTAATTTAAATTATTAGTTCTCACTCATTGCAGCTCGTGGTACAAAAACAGCGAACCACAAATTAAGCATTAAAATGTTATGTTTTTTAACTTCAAGTACAAACTACCTTAAATAACTGAACGTTTAACGTGACTGTGTATTCACTAAAAGAGGAAACCAGGTATGTTATTTCATGCTGCAGTTTGTCTACGCTGCGCTGTTCTCGGTTTCCCGTGTGATAGTGTATCTAGATAAATCTATTGCCATTTGCTGGCCACACTCCAATCCACCGATAAATTCGAGTATTTCCTTTCAACGACACCAGGAATTTTATTGTGAACCCCGCGCTCCGTGGTCCCGTTTTTCATCAAAAGATATAAAAGAGTCTGTTCTTCGATCAATTTAAAAGACCATATTACTTAATTTATTTTTTACAATTGACAGGCTTGCGTTTGATCACTATCTCATGGTAGCTTTACTGCACTCGACTATTTATTTATTCAAGTACACAAAATATGCTGGTTGACTGGTAGAAAGAACTGGCATTAAGACCACCTTTGAACGGTATTTATTTTACTTGGGCATAAAGATTTCATTAATAAATAAAATGCAAGGAAGAGCACAAAAGTACTACTTATTTCAACATGGTGACGAAACCGGCATGCTTGAGCGATATTTCTCAACAGTATTTGAAGCTAGATCAGAGGCCCTTGGGCAGCTTAAAAACCGTGACACCAGGTTAGTCACTAACCACATGAAAAAGAAAGAAAGAGAACAGTTTCTTCCAGCAGACCTGCGACAGGAGAGTTGGAAAGGAAATGTAGACATAGTGTGTAAAATGAATATGAAGGAAGTCTATGCAAAATGGTTGCATCTACGCAGAATCGTGTACTCACAGTGTGCACATATCGTGAATGGAACTCGGTGGCCTCCTTGAGGAAGGACAGGCCAGGGTGTGTGTCAACCACATCCTGCACAAGAGGCACGAAGTCTTCCGGCGCCAAAGTGTTGCTCTTCCCTCTTGTCAGGATGTATACGAAGCGGGACGCCATGTCGTGGCACTGTGACGTCATTCTGGAAACGACAATAAAAGGGAATTAGTTTTGAATTGCTAAATTTTCTTGTAAATAATGCATTCTTGAGTTTTGGCTCTTGGTAACAGGAAAACTGACGGGTGTTTTAGGTCGTTAGGACTGTAAACTGAGCCCTATACATGTGAGTCTCATTTCTCCGCAGACGGACTCCCCAACGAGAAATATTGAAACATGCAGGTGAGTTGCATCCGGTTAAACTAGAAGGCGATCCCAATATATTTGGGAAAAGGCGTACGAGGATGGCCTAGAGGAGGCGCCTAAAGACTTGGTAGTCTTCAGTTTGGTCAATATGATATACTACTCCGTCTTTACACAAACATACATTTTTTTCCTGTTTCGTGTTTTAAAAGACCATAGTTCAGCTAGTTTAACTCTTTTATATTAGTCAAAAACAATTGCGTTTCATCACTGATTGAAGCCATTACTCTAAATCAAATTTAAATTTGGACATTCATCTTCCTCCTGAGCCCAACACTTATCTGTTCCAGTTGGGTGCATCCATCAACAATGCTCGCGTAGAGTTGTATTGTATGTCACTAAGCATTTAGGGCAACACGCGACAGTACCGACATGAAACCAGAATCGACATGTAATGGTGTCGGGAACTGTTGCTGATTGTCAATTGTCAACTAGGGTCTCAGTAATGTTGAAAGTTGAAAAAAGAAAACAAAAGACAGTGTGATTGAAGTTTGCTTGGCGAGTCTAGTTTGCAGAAGACGAGGTTTCTCTACGCACTACTTATTTTGTTTGTACAATCGATCAGTCGAAGAGCTTGTGGCCAAGTAATAACAGCCGCACAGGTCAATCTATCAGGTTAAGCTACGCTTGCCGGGGTTGGCCGTGGATGGGTGACCATCTTTACATACCGAGACTCCTCCGTGCCTCGGAAAGCACGTTAAGCCTGTCCCGGCTGACATTTGTGCATCTTTGACAGTCGTTACGGGTCGTCAGAAGCCCGAAAATCTGACAACCAGTCTCACCAAGGGGTATCGTATTACCCAGTTATTGGGTTGTGGAGGTCAGATAGGCAGTCGTTCTATGTAAAATACTGGTATTCAGCTGCATCCGGTTAGACTGGAAGCCGACCCCAACATAGTTGAGAAAAAGCTAAGCAGATTGATTTGAATCGATCAGTCTGCGTTTGACCGCTACTTCACCAGCATATAAGCGATGATAAACGCTTGCCTAGAGATTACCTAGAAAGGTTCAGGACTTCGGTTCCAATCTTGAGCAGTCGCCCAATAAAGACCACCAATCTTAGTTTTAACCTTTTGATCGTCATTGTCACATATACGTGTCAAGCAAGCGCATGCCCTGTACGCCAATGACACAAATATGTGACAATGGCAACAACACTATAATACGCAATATATATGTCGTAGGATAATTTGATACTTCGAATCTTCGCGGAAATCCTAGGGGTTTTGCGAAAACGCGGATAATTAGACATAGGCGAAAAATTATCAAATCTTACTGGACAAAGTCAGGATTTTTGCGAAAATACTCGTTATTATAGCAATATTGCGAAACGAAACGCTGACTGTTATGAAATAAGAACGCTGATTGGTCGGTCAGCGCGTTCAATAAGAGATCGTCTCTGATTGGTTGACGTCTTAATCATCGGCAAACTAGGAACCAATTAGAAGTCAGCCAGCAAAATTGTAGCCAATCAGTGTTGAGCACATCAAATCTTACTATAGTAACGAGTATTTTCGCAAAAATCCTGACTTTGTCCAGTAAGATTTGATAATTTTTCGCCTATGTCTAATTATCCGCGTTTTCGCAAAACCCCTAGGATTTCCGCGAAGATTCGAAGTATCAAATTATCCTACGACATATATAAACAATTAAATTAATACTTATGTGAGCGTTTATATAGATATCTTCAAATTGAAGCTCTCGTACGTATTTAATGACATGAAATAAATTTAAAGACACCATGGATATTGGGAAATTCATGATAACAAGAAGACATTGTTACTTGGCGTCGAGGGCAGGCGCGTGCGTTAATGCTCTGGCGTTCAAAAGGTTAAAACGTGAACTTCGACGCTTCAGTTACATTCTGAAAGAAAATTATCTCACATTTCTCTCATACTTATAAAGTATTACTTTCAAGGGAAAAGTAACTTCTTTATTTCTTTAATTATTTTTCACAGCTCTATTTTCTTAAGAGTTTCCAAGGGAAACGTAATTAATACTAGTAAAAGTAACAATGCCTGGCGGGGTTGCTAGGTGCCCGTTAAATTTTTCAGTCTGAAGAAAGAATTTGTGAGATTTATTAATTTTCTTTATGATATTGCTGAACTTACGTACTTAACCTTGATGTTATCGCCCTTTTAAAATGCTTCAGATTACGGTGGCGGGCGGACTTTTCTTGTTGTTTTAGGTTAGTGGTCATGTTATATGTAGTAATATATATAATATAATAATATCCTTTTTTTTTTTTTTTTTTTTTAAGGCTGGGAAATCATCCAATGACTGCTCCCGCTCTGGGTGGAGCGGAAGGGAGTGTCAGACTCTTACTGACTAAAACCCATCCATGTTCCTTCCGTAGCCCTTTATGTTCCGGGGTAGCGGTAACCCTTTCGGACAATCCCGCTTAATAATAATATCCTTGGACATTTCACACAACGCCATATCGTCCCAAGCTAAGCAACCTAATGCTTGTGTTATGGTAACGAGATGGCTGATAAACTACTTAGATACATTTTTTTTTTGTAAATACATACATATTATAGATAGAAAAACACCCATACTCGTAACAAATACTTGCAGGTCGTACAAATATTTGTTCCGTGCGGGAATCGAACCCGCGACATAGTAAATAGGCTAAATAAGTTGGAAAAGAACCTTATTATAGTTGCATATTGTCAAAATATTTAACGCATCTGTCTAGAGCAGGTGTTCCCAAACTTTTGTCTACTGCCCACTTTGAGAATAAATTATTTTGTAGCGCCCCCATTTTTTCACCTACTTTAAAAACCACTACCTAGATGAAATTACAAATCGCCCCCTAAGCCTCTACCCAACACCCCCATTTTTTCCGGGTCTCTTACTGCCGTCTTTAGGCCTGCAGCGCTCAAAGGGGGCGTTATCACCCACTTTGGGAAAGGCTTTTTTTTTTTTTTTTAAGGCTGTTAAATCATCCAATGACTGCTCCCGCTCTGGGTGGAGCGGAAGGGAGTGTCAGACTCTTACTGGCTAAACCCATCCATGTTCCTTCCGTAGCCTTTTATGTTCCGGGGTAGCGGTAACCCTTTCGGACAATCCCGCTTACCCGGCAGGCTTGGCCCTGAGGGGCCCCTTCATACGCTGACATCTCTTTGAAGCGCGCGTGGAACATACATTCAGTCAAAAAAGTATCGGGAATGGATGATTTGTTTATGGTTCCAAATTCAAATTTTTGTTTTTTTGTAGTTGTTAGATTGGCACAACTGTTTTCCATTTTGGCGCGGAGTTTGAGTTGCATCTGTTATTTATATTAAATACAGTGCTGGTTTTAGTAATATCATATATAGTGTGTATTGCGAATTTCATAATGGACAAAAATATCGAACAAAGAGTTTGTCTTAAATTTTGCATCGCCAATGGAATTTCGTGTTCGGAGTCACTGAAAATGTTACAGAAGGCTTACGGTGAATCGACTTTATCAAAAACTCGTGCTTATGAGTGGTTCAAAGCGTTCAAAAGCGGTCGAGATGTGATGGAAGATTTGCCTCGCTCTGGTAGGCCGTCAACGTCTGCAACTGAAGTTAACATCGCAAAAGTGAAGAAAATAGTGACTGAAAATCCCCATTCAACTCTGAGAGAGATAGCCGCCGAACTTTCTGTATCTCACGAGTCGATCCGTACCATTTTAACTAATCATTTGGGTATGAAACATGTTGCTGCTCGGCTAGTCCCAAAAGATCTGAATTTTCTCCAAAAACTCAATCGCATGAAAGTCGCTGAGGACATGCTAGAACGAGTCAGTTCGGACCCAACATTCATGAAACGCATTGTTACTGGTGACGAGACGTGGGTTTACGAGTTTGACATGCAAACTAGTCAACAAGCTTCGGAGTGGCGCCTTCCAACTGAACCGAAACCGAAAAAACCACGCCAAAGTCGATCAAAAGTCAAAGTCATGTTGACTGTTTTCTTTGACTATCGCGGTGTTGTGCACTCTGAATTCTTACCGGAAGGTCTAACGGTAAATAAAGAATATTATTTGAGCGTTATGCGGCGTTTAAGAGAGCAAATTCGACGAAAAAGGCCAGATTTGTGGAAAGAAAATTCTTGGATTTTGCACCACGACAATGCGCCTTCGCACAAGGCTATCATTGTGAACGAATTTTTGACCAAACACTCAACAAATAGCATCCAGCAACCACCATATTCACCAGATATGGCTCCTGCTGACTTTTTTCTTTTTCCTAAACTCAAATTACCACTTCGTGGCACCCGTTTTCAATCGATAGAAGACATAAAGGAGAATTCGCAGCGAGAACTGAACTCAATTCCGGAAGCAGCGTTTAAAAAATGTTTTGATGAATGGATTATTCGTTGGCGCAAGTGTATCGTTTCTAAAGGAGCATACTTTGAAGGTGATAAAATAAATTTGGATGAATAACAGACATTTTGTGTATTATTGATCTTTTCCCGGTACTTTCTTGCCAGAGTAGTATACGCGCCGTCCGGCACGGGTCTGGTGCTGATCGGAAGGTGAGTCATTTGGGAAAGGCTGAACTAGAGGTATGAAGAACAGGGTGTAAAGATCTCATCTCCATAAAAGAGGAGGATCCTCCGATCAGACGGGTGTTGTATCTGGTGGTTGAAAATTGATGTCGGGAATTTGGGATGTTGTGTATAAGCTAGTCGCGCGGAAAACAATGCTTGCGCGATAGAGGATTTTGTGTGACGTCAGTGGTACGAGTACTGTTTGCATGTAGCGATGTCCATGCCGCTACAGTCGGTGGATTCTGTAAAAATTTCACCGTGAAAACGTAGGTGAAGTAAGCATGAAGTAAGCTGTCGTTCCACCTAATGCTAGGTGACACTAACTCAAACTCAAAGCATTTATTTCAAATAAACCAATTTCAGGCACTTTTGAATTGTCAAGGGGTCGGTCAGTCAGAATGATGAAGCTAGTAGCGAAGCTAGCCCATTCCAAAGCAGTAGGTACCTATGGAGAAGAACGGGCAAGAAACTCCATGGACACTCTTCTAGATCAAAATATGTAATATAAACTGGGTTACATCATTCATGTTGAAATATACACACCATTGACAGCTCACTTTAAACTCAGTTCACCTGTTTCACGGTGAGATATTTACAGACGAACATTACTGATCTCTTGCCTACACTAGTGATCTAGGAACCTATTTGCTCGCGCAAGTTTTTATTTATAAGTTTTTTCCGCTTACAATTTCAAAACGCAGAATTGAGCTAATCATTCCTTCTTCCTACCCATACATTCCTTATCAAACGGAACGAGATTGGAAGATCATCGCGCACGACCAATCAGAGGCACGCTTTTTCCGCCGCTGCGAACCAATCGCAGCCCACTTCAGCTATGATTTAAAAATGCTCTAGACAACAGTCTAAGTTCAACTGTACAGTGTGAATACTGATCCGCGCCGCTCCATAATCATACCGCTTACTCAAGCCGCATCCGCATCAAAAACTGTATAACTATTTAAATAATAAGTGTTGGCCGACACAAGTGTGACATTTAAAGAAGTGAAAGTGCACAACATTGAAAAAGGAAGAAAACCAGATAGCACGTGGGACGTCTGCTAAGCTAGCTGTCCTTGAATCCACGTGTTTTGTCCAGAAGGTTCACAAGTAAGTCCATCCATTCCTATTTCTCATAACCTCATATCCCTCAAGCTCAATTCTGTGTGTCGTCCAACAATTCACCACGCTAAAATATACATCCCAACAAAAATTATTACCACGCATTCATGGTCCTTCGAAAGCCGCATAGACTTATTCACCACTATTGCTAAACTAAAAGCTAGTATCTACAGGATACTTTGTACTACTCACTCTCTCCAGAAGTCTATAAACTTGTGTCCGTCAACAGGAACGTGCAGGTTCTGTTGCGTGGCGAGGAACAGCGGCATCTTCCAGTAGAGAGGACACTCGCATGCCTTCACTATGTGCTTGAAACTGTCGCGGGGAACCTGTAAACAAAGATACCTGTGCCTTAGTACTTACTTCTTCACAGAAGTTCGAATTGAATTTGAAAGTAAAGGAATAATGTGTTGTAAGTTTTCTGTGAAATTGGGATTCTGAAAACATCTTCTCAAATTTTCAACATAAAAATGAGGAGCTCCGATTACTAGTGAGTGATCATAAAGGAATAGGTACCTACTTAAGTAAAGTTTTTGTGTACATAAAGGTCTAATTTGGGGACAAAAAGGTTCGTTCTAATAAAAACCTATTCAACCTATTTGTAAAAACTCTAATAAAACTTTAGGTAAGTAGTCTTGAAAAGATGTTATATCCATGAATCCATCTAAGTAATGACTCCCGCAGACGGGCGCGACGCGACAGTACCTCTAGCTCTAGCCCATACACTGCCATGAAATGAACGTTGTGTCTTTTCTGTTCTATCTCAGAGTGCCTTGCGCACACATACGTGCTCAACACATTTTGATCCATTCTAAGCCAGTGAGTGCCTTAAACACAAATATGTGTTTATTGTCCATACATTTCAATGCGTGTTGAAGGCACTCAGTAGGGATTTCGGCGACACGTATGCGTGTTGAAGGCATTGAGCTTAGAAAAGCACCAGACAAAAATAGTGGCAGTTATGCGTAAGTAGAACAATCTCTATATGCGTAAGTAAAACAATCTCTATGAAAACTTTATGGAAATTGTTCTACCCGAATCGCGTCGCGTCGTCGCGCGGCACCTGTGTGCCTCAAGACGAAACGATGAGTTTATCTTAGACACAAAATTGATTTAAATAGGTATATTAGGTATCTATCTCCAGAAATGGCGACCAGTCTTTCTGCTCCCTAAATGGTCCCAGTTTTGGTACAAAAAGTGTTAATAATGGCCCATTGTTGTCCGAAAGCGTACAGAGTCCGACAGTTATGTGGCCCAAACCTTCGGACCGCGGTTATCTTTCGCGTTTCCGTTTCCTTCAACGAATGTCGATGGTCATGACAGGTGGAATGGAACCGCCTGTATATTGTCATGAGTGCTTCCGCTGTTAATGAATGTGGGCCAAGAACATGACACGGGCTCCCTCTCTCGTGTAAAAGTGTCTACGTAATAGTTCATGCAGTCATACACGATCGAGTTGTAAAAGAAATGACAGAGCACTTTGGTAGCTGATTGTCTATAAGGATGTTTTGTGGACTTGTGGAAGTTAAATAGGTAGATATAAACGACGATAACATGAGTCGCTCCTCTAAAATTCAAAATGTTTATAAGTATTTAATAGTTTATTTATTTGTAACGGATGTTGCTGTTGGCCTGCTAAGCCTGCTACTGAAGACGAATACTTACAACTACATAAAAACTCTTTCGTAAGGATGTGACTACGAACTTTGAAACAGTGATTTGTAGGGTTGCGCCATGATATCGTAGTTCTACTTTCAATGAAGTGTTTGATGAATGATTATTTATTTATTTATTTAAATAGAACGGCCGAAGCCAATTACACTATTTAATATAATTTGATATAAAATATAATTGATTTAACTCAGTCACGCATTCTTCTCACAAAACTTCAAACATTCTGATAGTATCACCTTCCATTCATCCGCAAACATATCAAGATTTGTGTTTGAGTCCAGGAGAGCGTTAATAGCGCCTAATGTCCGAGGGATGGGTGACCTCGAGTGCGCAACTGTGCGGCAAGTTGGAACAGCCAATAAGCGGTGTTTCCTGCCGCGACAGTAATTGTCTGGGACAAATAGTTTGCAGATTACATTATGCAACTCAGGGTCATCGATAATCCCCCGAAAAGCTTTAAATATCAATATCATCTGATCGCGCGACCGTCTTACTTCTAGAGAATTGAAACCCAAACAGCCCAATAGGAATTTACTGGGATACAAGAAGGGATAAAACCCGTACATATGCTTGTAAAGGTATCTGAGGAATGCTTTTTGCACTTTCTCTAAAGCTAACGCATACTGCTTCTCAAAAGGATTCCATACGCACGCGCTAGACTCAAGCTTGCTACGGACCAATGCCTCAAAAAGAAGCCTGATAACGTGGGGGTTGTGGAAGTCACGACAATTTCTCAATACAAAGCCAAGGCGCCTGAAGGACTCCTTGGCAGTGGATGCGATGTGGTCGCGAAAAGTGAGCTTACGGTCGAATGTGACTCCCAGGTCTTTCATGGAATCAGTTCTTGTGATTGTTTCTCCATTCAATTTGTATAGAAAGTTGACTGGGCGCCGCATTCGACCGAAAGACATCACGTAACACTTTGACTTATTAAATTCCATTTTATTTTCTAAGCTCCACTTAAATACTGAGTCAATGTCTGATTGCAGAGCTTGGCAATTGTGGTCAGATTTGATTTCATAAAATAGTTTCAAGTCATCAGCATATAAGAGGGATCTGGCATTCGCAACCACATCAGGGAGGTCATTTATCACCAAAATGAAAAGGAGAGGGCCGACTACCGAACCTTGACTCACACCGGAGCGAGTGTGGTATGGGAGTGACTCGTACAAACCTAATCTGACAAATTGTTGTCGGTCCCGCAAATAATCTGCCAGAAGCCGTAGAAGTTTTGGAGCGACGCCTAACGCACTGAGCTTTGACAGCAAGACGTCGTTGTTGACTTTGTCGAACGCCTTTTGAAAATCAAAGTAAACCACATCTACTTGGCGTCTGTGATCAAGACTAGTCGAGATGTAATTGACTAGTGTCAGTAAGTTGGTATTGACGGATCTTTTTTCACGAAAACCATGCTGCTCATTGCACAGGTGCTGCTTTACTTGCTTGTAAATTCCTCGATGGAGGACATTCTCGAAGACTTTCGCGGGGGAAGATAGTATCGCTATTGGACGATATTCATCGACTGAAGATTTATTGGAAGATTTTAGGTAACATTTCAATTCAATGATACCCGTTCTTTTGAAGAAGGTACTAACCTATTTACGTAAAGTAAGTACATCAGAATAGGTAAGGCTGTACTGTCTATGTAAGTACCATGTACAGAAAATAACCATAGAAAAATACATCACTTAATGTCTGTTTTCCAACCCTACTCCACGTAAGTGTACAATAATAAGAGGAGGGATCGCTCCAATATTCCGCGGGAATAAACAGAATGAATAGGAGGGATCAATACATTCATATAAGTATTGATACATAATATAGTTTTCTGCCTCTATTCGATCTTATGAAATCGTTTTATTAAAAGTACGACTACTTTTATATTTTTTCATAAAAAGGAAGTGTGGTGTTTTCTTTTCTTTTAAAATCTACACAATAATAAAATTATACCATATTCTTTACAAAACTATGTTTTATCATACATTACAGGACGCTGTAATGCAAATTTTCCAAATCGCATTTTCTGTAAAGAGGTTTTACCTGGTTGTCTATGGCTTGTATCGTCATAAAAATCCTTGTTAATGAAAAAATGAAATTCGGTGTAATGTTCACCTCAGTCCAGTCAGACAGTCGCTAGTCGGCCAGACAGTTAGACGCCAGAATGGCTTTATTAGAGCAATTTAGTATCCCAACACAATGTCATTGCGTCTGTTTATAATTCCACGAATGCCAGATTGGGTTGACTTTCGCGTAGTTATAAACTTTTAATTACAGAACCCGAAATGCTCTCGTTTGGACGGTTTTAGAAGCCGTTTTTGATGACAATAAATAGAATAGGTTATTTTTAAGTCTGTATTGAATGCTGTAACTAGCATTGTAGGTCTATTTACTTAGTTGAGAGAGGTCTCCGTGAAAACGTAATTTTAAAGATCTAAAGAAAACTCAAAAATAGTTCTAACCTAAGTAATCAAAGAACCACACACAATACCAACACTTCAATGTGCCTACTCAAGTTTTCATTCTAAATTCACATAGGGAGGGCGTCGCGGTACAGGCCGCGGGCCGCGGGGCATCAAGCCGTGTTGTCAAACCAAGCCGTCCATCGGCTACAAATAGGCACGTCAAGGCGGCTTGACCCACTTACGGCAGGTCGGTGACCCCGCACCGAGCTCACTGTCGTTTGAATTAGGAATATGTATTGACCCATTAATGCCATAACGCCTTTCCCGCCAACTGTTTGACAGAAAACGTGCCGGAAAAATGTTGGATGTTTGTGAAATTTTTATTAGCATCGTGTTGTAGCTATTAGGGACAGATCTGCCCTCGTGTATGATAAATAATAAAGTAGGTAGATTTATTGGTACAGGTATCCAGGTAGGATGTTTTATCAAGGGACAATTTATATTTATCGGTGCGTACTTAAAAATATAATGTCGAAGTGTGACAGATTGCGCCAACACGTATGGCGCCAACTGTCAGGCGGAGGCGTGCACTTTAGCGCAACACCGTTTTTGATGCCAAACATTCGACGAAGCAGTCACAGATATCTGTGTTGTGAAATTTACCTGCATCCTACATCATTGGGCTGACATTAACTTGTAATTTACTACAGTATTACTTATTTATTTAACTTTAATTAAAACGGTTAACCAATGACAATGACAATAGGCACATTTCAGGAAAATATATCATACCATGAATTCCCTCTCTCCGAACTTCTGACATGCCAGTAGAATCGACAGACGGCTCTTAAATTTTAATCAATTGCTAAAAAGTAATTTTTAAAGAAATTCTATTATAACTATTTTTGCACTTTACCTATTAGCCCTTCGGCATTTACCAAACATGACATTCGGCATTTAACAATTTTTTTTTTTTAGAGTAAAATTTGAAAATCCTCATACATTTATTTATTTATTCAAAAGGCAACTACAACAGGTGACAAACATACAAAAATGACAAGGTTTGCATTAAGTAGAGATCATTTTATGATGCCGCATATGTTTCAATAAGTTAGCAATTGGGTATTTGAAAGGGTAAAGGGAAAAAGTAACGTTATTGACTAAATAACGTTACTTTTTATGAATTGTCAAAACGCGGAATTTTTACGTGTTTTGTATGAAATATAACAATGTGACGTCACAGATTTTTAGGATCAATTCAAGTACTTATTAGCGTTAAATGCAATGTTACAATTAGAACTTCGCATAATATTTAATTTCTGTGTGGTAATGGAAGTTTTTAGGACAAGCGGTCTTTTTTCTATGGGATTTCTTATTTTATTTTTGATCGTTTTAAAAGTCAATATGGTTGCCGATAGTTATGTACTGTTTAGAGAGTTTTACAGGTTTTTCCTAAGATCTAGCTATGTCCCTATTCCATATAATGTCTTTGCTCAAATTTTAATTATATGGCAGACTAGTAGAATAATCCAATGCAGCAAAAATATTAATTTATGTGCAGAATGCGGATTTGGTTCATGAACGGACTTGGCTGTATGTCATTGTCGCCTCTGCATAAGTTGAATGAAACTGATACGCAGTATTTCTCAAAGGACCTCCACAGTTATGAATATGAATTATTTATATAAATATGATAATTAAAATAATATATTCACAGCTATAAAGTTGAAGCCCACTTAGCGTTACTTATGCAGATTTGGCGACTTTTATGACAAATCTTGCTTTAGAGCATAATAAAAATCGACGCAAATAGTTAGTACGTCAATCATGTAGAATTAATAATTATCTGCTTATTTATTCGAATTTTATGGAAGTATTTAACCAAAATAAGTAAACTTTAAAAGTTTAAATGTTTACTACTTAATCCTGACATATACAAACCTGCTCCACACTGAACTATTAGTTGTAGGTATCATTTAAAGCTTAAAGTTTAAAATAAATCTACCTTAACTAGAATTTGTATTAGGTAGTAACTAACTACGTCTTCTTTCGCTCGGAAAATTCGTTGTACATAATTTACTTTTATATTTTGAAAATCGATAAAAAAGAACAAATAGGTACTTGAGAGCCATTTTTTCTCATGTACTATTTTATATTATATTTGAAATTGTATACGTTAAAATAAGCCAGTTACAAGTTACGTATGATAAAACTTATTAAGTAATAAAAACTTTGGGGCATATCACACCGCCTATATGGATAAGTGATATCATGAACATAAACTAAAATAGAACAAACCTTTTAAGTTTGGAACCAGTTAAAAAGAGGTCGTAACTTGGAAAGTAGTTTTATATTCATACTTCTGAAGGAAAGCTTTGAAAAAAGAATGCTTTTTTGTGCCAAGATCGAATGTCCTTTGAAACTTTGACTTTGAAGTTATTAGAAAAAATAAATTAAGTTGATACGCTTTTAATATCTTAGGCTTTATAGACAATTTGTTTGATTAAAAATAGTAATAATGTGCTTTTCTTGACAATAACCACAACCGTAAAATTTTCAATTCAAAATTAGAATGAGGTCTGCCAAAAGTCAGCACATTCTGGAAAATAATAAATGCAGTATCGCATTCGAATATTTTTGAATTCAAATCAGTATCCATAGATATGAGTTGCTCTATTCTCGTGAAAGTTGTTGGAATCGATTAGGGTTTACGGGCAATCCGATACTTACTCATTAGGGTTGGGCCAGCTACCCGACAATTTTAAACATGTTTCACTGTGCCCCAGGTGCCGCACTATTTATTACTAAGTTTACTTTGCTTTAGTTTTACCGAACGAATATTTTGCTACAAAATTGATTTATTATTCATATCAGTTCGTAAACACTCACTGCTGAATATGGATTTCAAAATGATAAATGATAGAAAGGGATTTTAGGATTATCGCCGCGTCAGTAAATGGATTTATTTGCCATAGTTTTTTTTTTCTGGCTTGTTTAGATTGTAAGTTGTTATTCTCGACACCCACAGGTGAGGATGTTGTGGCGTTTTGTTTACCGGTAAATCACACGCATGCTTGCTTTTAAAACATTAAAAAGTAAACTAGCATGAGTATGAACAATTACTCCATGCATTAAAAACTTGATATCTCAACATTCTGACGTACAGCACAGCATTTAGTTACCGCCACGCTTCACCGAAGCGCAGCCATCACTCGTTAATACATGCCACTCAATCTAGATGAACTCGTTAATACATGCCAGTCAATCTAGATGACAATGTGTTGATATGGATTGAGCTTTATGTGAGAAGCTGTAGTATACAATGCAGTATGTGGCCGTCTATGGATGTCGAACATTGCGATGTATTGTGTCGTTTCGTTGACAGTTCTGAGCTGTATCGGTGCTAAACTTGATAAACCTAGTGATGCGTGATGACTTCTGTAATTAAGGCTGGAGGCGAATGATTAATTTATGATAGGCGTACAAGATTAAGGTAATATTGGAAACTGGTAACGAGTCGTAGTAATTATTTGTTTTCTCCTACTACGTAACGTAATGATAGCACGTTTTATTTTTATCGGCCCAGTTTGATTCTCCTTAATGTAGGTGACGGTAAGAACACGGCGCGGTACGACTTAGGGCCAGTTAGCGGCACGGCAAGGCAAGGGATTTTTATGTGACGAATAGAAATATAATTTATAATCTGAATGTATGCTATCAAAATTTTAATTTCGGTGATGATGCCTAAGGTTACCGCGGCATCGTTGTCGTTGTATTAATTGTTTATTACATACTAAGTTATATTTCGTCTGATAAAAATCCTGCATTGCACTTACGAGATGAAATACTGTCGGGTTTGTTAAACAAAACCTGATAAAACAGTTTTTTCTGAGTTAAGATGAGGCCTCGGTAGACTGCAGTCGATCGCTGCGAAAAAGACCAGAAAACAGACGTATAAAATTATGGCGTCTAGAAGATGATTAATCAAAAGCTTTTAATGATAAAGAAGAATTAATCACCGTTTTAATCCAACGTATAACAAATTAGTTAGCAAGCTAGCTGCAAGCTAGTCAGCCTATAATATTTTCCCTGCTGGGACACAGGCCTCCTGGGTGCAGGGCCACGCGGGCCCAGTGCGAGTTGGTGGATGTAATATAAGTATCTTCGAATTTTTGGTTTTAGAACAAGCTGCTGTCCTCACGATGTTTTCTTTCATCGTTTTAAGAGCAGTGGTGATGAAATTAAATACAAAAAGTGACCTAGGTTTGACCTCACGACCGTAAACTCGTTAATTGGGGCCGATACCACTTTTTTTGGCGTTTGGGAAATCATCAAATAACCCCTCCCACTCAGGGTGGAGCGGAAGGGATTCTCAGACTACTGACTAAACCCCATCCATGTTCCTTCCTTAGCCCGGGCTTAGTTCCGGGGTAGCGGTAACCCTTTCGGACAATCCCACTTACCAGCCGATACCACTAGACCACTACCGTTCCATAACAAATAAATCGCTCAATAATCAACCACAGTCAAGTTTCCCGCTCATTTTCATTTTCCCGAGCTATTTTCGGGTCAGCTAAATAACACGGATAAAGTAATTTTATTTATTTAGCCTGGGTTGACGATGGGGCTCAAGCTGGCATTAAATTAGAGTAATTTAGTTTAAATCGTGGAGCGCTTCCAGTGGAGAGCTGCTCGGTGGCCTGTAGGCGTTCGTCGTCTCGTAGCGCACTGCGGTACTACGACGATGACTGGCTCTTGAAATGGCCCGTATACACGTTGATTAGTGCTTAGGATAGCACAATTGAACATTCTGTATGCTGATCTGTGTTCTCTCATCATGCGTAACTACACAGCTATCAACTTTTCGCCTTACATAATGCTTGCACACAAAAGTTCTAGGCTCGATACCATAGAGTTCAGGATGAAAGAGATTGACATTTGGTCTATGGAAGATGATCTACAGAAAGGAGGATACTTGAAGATGTCGTAAACGTGATTTAATAAAAAAAATTGCCCCTACGCCTTGTCCGTTTCTCATCATATATTATGTGATCATGCTTCAGTTAAAAGCTACAATTTATCAAGAAGTGATTTCTACTTCTTTACGAACGAGCCTTTACAGTCAGATTGGAAACACTGACTCCAGCTAATAAAAAAATTACGTGTAACCGTGATTCCAGTAAACTATTTACAGAATAAACCGTTTCATTTTTTTTTTCACATTGCTTGTTTAATTTAAACCTTACGTACCCTTAACTTTTTGCCTTACTTGTCCAATTTGACCTACGGCATAATTGCTTATCACACTAACAGCAGCAAAGGGTTTAATTTTGACAGTTCAACAACATTCATTGCGTTATGTTCGAAAAAAAACTATGAAGCAATGGATTAGCAATATCCGTCAAAATCATTCAGGTTGTGATTGACAGTGTGTTACGCAATTGGCTATTTGACACTATCAAAAATAAAATACGAGATCACATAGATAAAAAAGACCGCTCATCTTAAAAACTTCCATCACCGTACAGATATTAAATATTATGCGACGATGTGATTGTAAAATTGGATTTATTTAGATTTAAATTTTACGTCACATTTAAAAATTTCATACAATTCACGTAAAAAGTCCGCGATTTAACAGTTCATAAAAAGTAACGTTATTGACTACCCTGTCAAATACCCAGTTGAGGGAATTGGGTGATGGACTATTTGAGAGAGGCGCGACGATAATAAGATAGGTAGGATAACATTCAGTCTGTCAAACAATGTCAGACGCTCATAATCCTTTATTACAAGGATCTTGATGACTAAGATTCCAGTCTACGAAGTCTACGTTATGAAGTAGCTTCATTGTTATTACGCTGTAAAACTGCTATGTTACTGGGCTTTGTTCAGTGTGATTTTGCAAGACTTTTATGTGAAGTGTGAACGTTGCCTTGTATGCCTTGGGGCCAATTTCACCAATGAAAGTTCACGCGATCAGCACATAAACCCCGCGATAGAACTCTCAGTGTTATCTGTGGAATATTGACATTGACAGGTCTAGAACGCGGTAAGCGAAATAAGCCCCTAAGGTTCAATTGTTTTGGTCTGGTTTTCATTAATTAATTATCTTTTATTCTGCACTTACAATACTAATCACAAATCTCAGGGCTTTAGATATGTATATATTTTAACAAGTGCTGTTTTCTAGGAGCCATGATAGCCACTTACCTCCAAGCAGGAAGTGACCCAGAAATTAAATAGATTACATGCAGGCGCGACGAATGTTTTTTAGAGTTAGTGTCTGATGATATTGTTATTCCGTCACCTAATTAAACATTCTTCTAATTCTTTTGTATTGGAATGCACTATCAGAGAACAGGTCATGTCATTATGTAGTAAAAATCCATTCCTATATCGAGTCACAATGCAATTCCATGTGAGGTACAAAAGCCTAAAATATTAAATGAATGATGAGTCAAAGAAAAAGTTATTATTCAGTATATAATTAAGCATACTGGCCATCATTTTCATGTCATTCCGAGTTGTTCCGAATTTGAATTCGCGACCATTTAAAAAGTGATAGACTTCTATTTAAGATGCGAACGATGGCTTTTGTTCCTCGTGGGAGTCGTGGAGGCTATTCTATCAAAGTGGTTTCACAAAAACGGTCTAAAATAGTACCAGTATTTAGGTGGTTAGGTACTTTATTTTTACGATGTTAACTTTAATAATGTGTGCCAAAACCGATGTTTCAGATTAACTTTTTTATCTTTTTGATCTATACTTGACCGATTTAAATGTTATGAGCCCGCCTCCATAATAATTATGCATACATTAGACAGCCGTGGTTTGATCTTAATAAATATTTTTTATAACATTGCAAAACATCATACTTCTTATCCCCTTATGACTTAGGCAGAGGTATACCTATAGTAGCACCCACAATTCGTCAGTTATGTTTCGTGCCACGTAGGGGGCGAGCCTATTGCCATCAATCGGGCACAAGTCCAGACTCCGGGTTGCTACTGAAAAATATGCAGATGGAAAAACTCAATAACACATTGCCCGACTTCATGCTCAGTAGTACCGCTTGCGATTACTAGACCATAAAGGCAGTCGAGGCAGGCGGGGATTACTTTAATAGCGTTGTTTTTGCCGTTCCACGCTTGCCAAAATTATATTACCTTTAATCCTAATTAGGATAAAGCGGTTCAGGATTTCTAAACCAATTTCTGTAATCCTTTAAGTTACTGATTTGATTATTCTGATTGACATGCTTGATAAACTTGCTATACAATACAGCTATTACGTAATGGTCACAACATTTTAAGAACATTGTTATAATTTCTTTTTGATACCTAACTTTAGTACATAACATAGATATATCATGTACAGACGCCAGCACATCAAGCTATCCCTAACTGTCAAATTTTCTCAATTAAAAACAAACCGTATATCTTTGCAATAAAGTTGAAATACTATCAAAGAAACAGTTGACAGATAGTGGTAACTTGATGAGCTGGCCTCTGTACACTGCTATTCTGTAAAAAATTCACCGTGTAGGGGAAGTGAGTTTAAATTGAGCAGTCAATAGTGTCAATCTCTAGTATTAGGTGGAGCGACAGCTCACCTCACACTCACTTCACCTAAGTTTTACGGTGATATTTTCACAGAATCAACCGACAGCTTGTTTTCGTGAAAAAACAATAGGTATAGCATCTAGAAAATTAAATAATAATCGATGGCTGTTTTCACGTGTCTAATCAAGCTAAGATGCACGTCTAAAACGAATGAGTTTCTCAGATATCTTTTTTTGAATTAAAAAGAATCTAACAGTAATATTGCTGCTCTATAAATCCTTAATATAGCTCGTTGAAAGTTCTCCAGCACTCCCACAATACGTTCATTCATAGTTTACGTCGCGTTTCATAAGTCACAAAAGGCCACAAGCTGTAACGCTATAAATATCGCATTATACTTTAGCTGCACCGTGCTCCGATTGACCCAAATGGGTTGAATAGGGAAAGAGGTCGCGAAACGGCCGCCAAGTGGGCTCGGTCGAACAACCGACCCTTTGATGGACTCCCCGTGATGGCGTTTCCGATACCGAATCGAGCCACAATGACATAATTCTTAGGAATGCGTTCTGGAAACATATTGCAGAGCAATTCCTCAGATTAATTTAGTCTCAGAACACGGTTAATTCATAATTTGAAATCGGAACACAATTATCAATTTAAAAAAGTTCTGAAGAAATGGGTCGTTTTGACAGTTTTAACGAGATTGGAAAAGTGTCTTTAATTTTTCACTTCGATGTCAAATGTTGTAATTTATTAAATTATAATATTTCAGTGGGATACTACTATAGCTGTTATTTTTTTATCCAACGATTATAATCTAATACAGTTGAAGATGCTGAATATATTGCTGGCCTACCTAATAAAAAGATAATTAGCACAGACAACATAAACAAAAAATTGGCGCTGAAAATGACAGGGTATGAAAACGATACCGCAAATTAATTATTAGGTAATTACTGTTTTGTGCCAAATCTCGTCGTGCATCAGGCACAAAACATGTTAATTTGTATAGAAATCGCAATAAATACTTGAATAAAAAACCACAATTAGTTGTAATTACTTCCCGTCGTCGCAGATACGGAACAATGGGTACTTATGTGAGGACGTCATTTGCATTATGTTACGTGTCGTAATATCCGTGAGAAGAGTCCCACGTCCTCCGACAGCGCAGACACTCTGACAAATTGTTAATAGTTAAGATTTTGAGTTTTGACTGTATGTATCTGTGGTAACGTAGTTTTGTGGACTTGAATTTTTGTGCACTAGTTTTTAGAATGCGATTTTTTGTACGTATGTAATTAATGTTGACATTTTTGAGACAGGTTTTTTGCTATCGTGGTAAAAACTTGTCAGAAGTTATTTCAAGGCTTGAAATTTTTTATTATTTTTATGATATTAATGATCTAAGATTTTTTTAAATGAATTATAAATTATAATACTTAATGAAAAACTTAAGTATGTTTGGAAACTGTATGAAAATGAAGGGATCAAAAATGAAAATTCTTAATGGACGATAGAATTTTTTTTCGCTTAAAAAAACTTTAATATTTCAAATGAGCTATGATTAGGTAGATACTATGTACATAATACAATTACTGTGTCGCTCTGAAACGAAAAACTAAATATAGTTTCACAAAACACGACGAATAAACTTGTTTACGGGCGTAGACGCTACAGTAACAGCGGGAATAATAATCATAAAACCAAAATTATCGTCGTCGCTCGCGGCTCATCGGCCAATGTCGGGTTTTAGCAAAGTGTTGCCAACTTTTCAGGGGACGGGCCTAAGTAAATAGGAAGCATTAATAGGGTTCAGTGGCGAACAATATAATACAAATGTAGGAAGGGGCTTATTAAACAGAAGAGCTATGCTAAGAGTATATTATGTGCATGTTTTTTTGTTTTTTTTTGACAGGTACACTGGACGACACATTAAAGTAAGTTCGTGAATTATGATAGAGGAAAATGTATGTCACATCAAAGAAAATTGCATTCAAATAACAGCTTTTTGATTTTTGTATTACATATTTTCAATAATAATTGTAAATAAAATACTGAATCGACACTAGCACTGAATTGTTGATGACTGCAGCAACCATAGACTACAAGCATCCGAATGTGAAGTGAACTTCCTAGCTTTATAATTGTTGTGAGCAACCTTTCGTGCGTATTTTGTTAACAAAGACTTTCAACGTAGACCAAAAGAATATATTGATTTAGAACTGATTTAACCAATAAAACACGGTCAGCACATTTAACCCCTCAAACGTCGTACCCCATAGGTTCATAAAAAACATTCTTTCGAAACGATAATAAATATAACCGTATAAATCGTTGTGCTCTTATAAGCAAACGGCTTCTAATAGGCGAACATCTAATGGGTTAAACCAAGTTCAAAATCAGTGACACTAACAACTCTTGAACTCGGTTTAGATGTAATGATCGCGAGAGATCCGAGAAATTGTCTCAATAACAGACCTATACTAATACTATTGGACAGACCAGCAAACAATACCGTCTTTCTTTTCTCCGCTTTTCCCAGATGACAGCTGCGCATGTTTGCTGCACTGTGCCTTCACATAATTGTACAACGAGGACTTGCAATTGCAGAATTTAAATACATTCGTCCGCCAACCGCATTAGGCCTTTAATAGGATGGTCTATGGCAATTGGCAGAGATGGCGAACCTTTTTAAATCTGCGTGTGTTTTTTTTACCGTACCACTGAACTACAAACAATAGGTCACTGGACCTGTTCACATTTGAAATCCTGATATAATCCTGGTCAAAAACAACATTTAATTAAAATGTAAGAATTAAATGTTACAATCCATTTATGAGAAGGAAATAAAAGATGTTTCATACTAAAATTAACAGTGGCGGAGGAGCTTGTGGCTAAGTAATAAGCCACAGGTCATTCCATCAGGTTAAGCTACGCTTGTTGGGATTGGTCGTGCATGGGTGACCATCTTTAAGTACCAAGACTCCTCCGTGCCTCGGAAAGCACGTTAAGCCGTTGGTCCCGGCTGTCATTTGTGCATTCTTGACAGCCGTTACGGGTCGCCAGACGCCCGAAAATCTGACAACCAGTTTTACCAAGGGGTATCGTATTACCCAGTTACTGGGTTGTGTTGTATTCAGCTGCATTTGGTTAGACTGGAAGCCTACCCCAACATAGAAGGGGAAAGGCTCGTCAAATTGATTCACTAAAATTAACACTGGAGATTGTTCTCACCGTCTATGCTTACTTATTTTAACACGCGCCATAAGTTCAACACCTCTGGCTGCTCTATGGTAATTACCGCTGGACCTAGCTAGTGTATGCGTGTGGGATGGCCTGCTGCAACCATAGATAAGTAAATAGATACGCACATCGTTCTTGACATCCTTGCAAGGTGTGAATGTGCTATTTTCATATGAGAATACATTTAAATATCTAATTGTTTAGTAGCGAGCAGTCATAAGTAGGTAATTCTATTAAAACAAACCTGTTAATTAATCGTTATTGTCATTGTCATTGTGACAGGTCTGATCTCCGGTGCGTATGCGGCCCACATTCCATCTTTTACCGCATAGGTAACTCTATTCACTTTACACTAGAAGACTTTTGAATTGCAATTGAAAGCCGATTTTAGGGCAAACAACAATCAGCTGTTCCATACATTATGCTCGCATTAACTAGTCAAAATGTAGGGAACAGCTGATTGTTTTTTCGCGATTTCAGTTTTGTTCCCAGAGTGAAAGTTGTTCATAATGATGAGTACAAAGACCCCTTAACGTAATTCCCATGAATTCAATTTCACCCTGTATACTCCCATTCGCTCCTGCCCCCGGCTTCGCCTGCATTAATGTTGGAAATAACGAAAACTTACGGTATAAAACATACAAACACACTCACATACTTTCACCTTTTTAATATTAAAGTGTGATTTAATTATTAGGTAGGTATGGTACTGAGTATAAACAGGCGCCTGTGGTTACTAACTGTGCGGTTAGTGGTTTACTTCGAACATAATGTGTAAATGAGTGGAACTACTTGTTCTGCTTGTAATAAAGACGGTGCACTGACTCAGGTTTATGGCTGAGACTGGTAAACCGAATTATGTCGTGTTGTGAGGTGATTTATAATTAAAATAAGAGCAGCTGCTACCCTTTTTCGTTTTTTTTTTGAGGCTGGGAAATACTAAATGACTCCTCCCGCTCTGAGTGGAGCGGAAGGGAGTGTCAGACTCTTACTGACTAGAATCCAGCCATGTTTCTTCTTTAGCTTTTTATGTTCCGGGGTAGAGGTAACCCTATCGGACAATCCCGCTTACCCGGAATCCCGCTTACCCGGAATGCTGCTACCCCTGCAATTTTACATGGTAAAGGCGGATGTGACAGTAAGGATGTGCACTAAATATGGCGAATTACCAATTTCACAAATAAAACTAAACGCTATCAGCACATATAAATCGCGTTCCAGAGCCGTCAGTTTCAAAATTCCACATAAAATAATGACAGTGACAGTCCTTAAAAGGGGTTTAGGTGCCGATCGCGTTTAGTTTCATTGGTGAAATTTACCCTAAGAAGTCGCATTGTATTGAACTCGGTTCCAATTTCGAATGCTGCTTAACATCACATAGAATGCGACACTATTTTCAATCAAGAAAGGAGGTTGATTCGAACTTGCAAACTCCTATTGGATTTCAAATTAAATACGATATAAAAAGAAATAAACGATTAAGAAGTAGAACCGGAGAACATTCTTTATTCAATTTTAGAATGTTGAATTTGTCGCAACCGTAGCATCTGTGTTAGCTTTATTGAATCACTTCTGAAAACCTACGGCCTATAATCTTAAATATACAAAGGAGATTGTTCTACGCCCATACATTGTTCGCCCTGGAGCCAACAGCGTAGAAAAAATCATTTTCTATTTGTAAACTGCCCTTATTAGCCCATAAGAACAAAGTTTCTTGACGGACACTTTAGAGAAAAGATTTATTTAAAGAAAAGGAACCGATTTTGAGGTTATTTTTAATAAAAGAAAACGTAAGTAATTCCTTCTAAAATCGCTATTTCTGGTTTCTACAAAGCATTAAACTTCAAATACAGTAAAATATGACCGTACATACAGTTGTATTATGCCTTTTAGGTACAGTTATTATTTATTGGTTGAAGTTTACTTTAAGCGAAGTCCGTTGTCCGTTGTCAAAATGCTAAGGCGTCGTTTAAGCAGATCACAGAATCAGTTATTCGAAGCCAGGTCACGTTGAAAGCAATCCAAATTGTAGTCCGTTAAACAGAAACAAAATCAAAAACGCCAAAAGAAATCGCCAAATAGGTACATAGTTACAACAACACAACACAGCCACAGGTTCGTCTCGGTGAGACGCTCCGACTGACGTAGTGACGTAGAGATGCTCTCTCGAAGATCAATAATTGTATATCGATTATCAATGACCACCTATTTAATCTGTGGTTTTAATTTAGTAGACCAAAATGATAGATCAATATGTCAAAAGTAAATTAATTTGTTCCGTTTCAAACATAAACACGTTTTTGCTATGATTCTACTTCGATTAAATTAATGCTAAAATAATAAAATATTTTGTTCCCAACGAACAATGTGTAACGTTTTAGTTTGCGACATTTAAAAATAGAGTTTAAGTACTTAAAAAGTAAAAATATGGCTATTGAAGTCGTGAAATGGTTATGAGAATAATTCACTAGAGTTGCGTCGTAAATGGAATTTCAATCGTTAAATGAGAGATTTTTTGACAAGTGAAAAAACATAGTTCATTAGATGGCGTGGGTAAAAAATACGTCTTTGTTTTACTGGCTACTGATAACAAAAACAAGATCCGTAAATAAGAAAGCTTATTTGATGTCAAAAACCTGAGACAGTGACGTATTTTTTACCAACGCCTCTTTTAAACTAATATTTTCTCACTTGTGAGAAAATCCCTCATTCGACTAGTAAGTACATTTTGTGAGTTTGTTTTGTTCATTGTATTTTCATCATAATCGTGCTAGGCCATATTCATCATAAGTTCCATTAAAATGTTCACGAAACTAATTCCATGAAAAAAATATGCATGAAAAACTTTTATGTTGCACATTTTCAATGTTTTGTGATAAATATCGAACATCAATTATTTATCACTAGATATTATGGACATCGTCGTCGATATCGATATTTATGTAATATGAGCGAGAGCGACACTGTCAAATCTTTTGTGACATTCACATTGACAATTCCTTGAAAGATGGCGAGTTCAGTTGGTAATAAAATCAATGAGGTCACTCTTAAAAACCTATTAAGAATTAAACAGTGTCCGCTTGAATTTATTATTTTTAAAAAGCATATTAAAATATAATTAAAATTAACGTACACGTCAAATGTTTGTTGGTTATAGGGCGGTCTAGAACAATCTCCTTTATATTTCGCGGGCTACCCTGGTGCTTTCACCTTAAATCTATATTACTTACAGCAGTTTATAATAAATAGTTGCTGGTTCGTAAACTGTCTCAACACAGGCTCTGTACTGGCTATTAAGCCCAGCGAGCTACCCTTGTGAGTGGCCTTGAGTTGAGCTAAATTCGCTCTCTCACAGGGTGAATATGGATATTCAGATAAGTTATATTTATGGTCAAGTGTCCCGACCAGACCACTAGAGCTACAAATTCAACACTCCGCAGACATAAATCATTATTAGAACGAAGTTAGTTATATTAGTGCTTGTCTGATGTTTTTTTGTAAACTGTCAATAATATAAGATCCAAGATATTATAATAATTATATTATTCTACTCAAATTTAGAGATAGAGGTGTTGCCAAGTCGGCTTATTCTATTTTTAGTCAAAGATCGCTTGTACCATTAATAACACCGTCAGTAAATAGGTAACGCTTTCTAAGGTCGAATTTCAACAATTAAACTGAACGCGAACAGTACTTGGGCCCCGTTTAAGAGCTAGCTGTCAGTGTCATTAATGTCTGTGGCATATTGACACTGACAGGTACTGAACGCGGTTTAAATGCGCTGATCGCTTCAGTTTCATTTGTGAAATTGGCATTAACTGTGTTTTGTAATTTGCTTATTAAAAGAACGGGAAATAGTTTGAGCGAAACGTGGAGTGGAATCCATAGCTTTTTTTTTATAAACAGTTGATGGACAATAGACAATTTATGGAAAGAAAGGAGGATGTATTGAATAGAACATGTTATAGGAAAGTTGTCACGGCAGATCTCGATCTTTATTACTCTAGCATAATTAGTTTTCAGAACGCGATTGTTCACTTAACTAGAGATGTTATCACAATTAAAATATAAGTGCTTTCTTTTCATAGTACAGAATAAACTTTATCATTTAGTTGATCCAGTGAAAGTAAGTTGCTGAGAAGTGATTAATATCAAATATTTAAATTGAAACATATTAACATCATGCTCGTATTCCCCGAAGGGTTGAGCAGAGGTGCACCAATAGTACACCCAAATTTCGGATGTTATTTTTAAGTTTTATGTAATAGGGGGCGTGCCTATTGCCATCGACCGGGCAGCAAATGTTTAAATGTATAAAAATAAAAGCAATCACTAAATGATAGATACTTGCATGTTTGTAATTTTCTAATTAATAAATATTATATTATATTATTATATGTTAGTTATAGAACGTATTGTAGGAACTGTGTTAAACAAAAAATAGATGATCAAACGAACTTCCTGAAGTGAAGTTCGATCATTCGACACAACAAACAACATAACATAATATATAACAATTGCTCTCTGGATCAAACCCTTGATCTGATTTAATCTGCTGATTTTCAGCTTTCGCGAGGTTCTCGTCACGCGGCACCTCTACATCAATATTCGGAAGCTATTTTGGAAAGATTGGAATACTTTGGCATGCAAGTGTTCATAGATTTTCAGATGTCTGAATCAAATGACTACTGGAGTGGCAGTCAAAAGGAATTATGGAATGCGACGCAAGGGTTATGCTGGTTAAGCGGGATTGTCCGAAAGGGTAACCGCTACCCCGGAACATAAAGGGCTACGGAAGGAACATGGATGGGTTTTAGTCAGTAAGAGTCTGACACTCCCTTCCGCTCCACCCAGAGCGGGAGCAGTCATTGGAATATTTCCCAGCCCTAGGTTATGCTGGTCCTGCTCCATAAGGGCGCATCGACTGATCGGTTAGATTTTAAAAATACTGTTGGAATTGCTGAAGAATAAAAATCTATCTTTGCATTGTGTTGTTGTTGTTTTTTACTTACTATAAGCTGGTTATCTATACTTCTATACTTATATTATAAAGAGGAAAGGTTTGTATGTTTGTAACGAATAAAATCAAATGAATATTGCGATATAACTGGACCCCATGTGGACGAAGTCGTGGGCAAAAGCCAGACATTACAGGAAAATATCGGCATATAATCATAGCATATTACATCGAGATTGTGGAATACGTTAAAATGTAACTGATGTACATCCCACTTGGAGTATATACATATTTCAGCCAATTTATACAAAAACTTATTGAATTATATACCTAAACCTTCCTCATGAATCACTCCGTCCATTGGTGAAAACCGTATGAAAATCTGTTCGGTAGGTTTTCAGTTTATCGCGCAGGCAGACAGACAGACGCGGCTGGGGACTTTGTTTCATAAATTAATATAGGTTAGTGATATATGTATTTAGCACGAAGAAAATGATTTATGTCTGTTCCATAAATCATTTTTTTCTACAACTATTCAACAATTATGTAAAATTATACCATGTTCTTTGGATAATTCGGTAAGTTAGTGTCAAGGCTCCCGCGGACAGACACGACGCGACCGTAGTATGTGATTCTGGTACAACAATTGTTCTAATAGAGTCGCATCTGCCTGCGGGAGTCTTAAGGAGTCTACCATGAATAGCCGATAAATATTGGTAGAAAACTACAGTAGTAAAGTAAATCGTTGGTTATCTGTGCCCGTAGAGGTGCCAAACAACGTTTTATGAACTGCGAACTGTGCCGCCGCGCCGTGCGCCGCCCATAACAAAACCCAACTGCACGTTCTCTTTTGGACTTATTTGAATTTTTAACGACTTTTTCGAATTTCCGCGAGCCGATTGATCGAAGGCCGTGAAGAAAGTGTGTAGAAAAGAACACGGAAAAAGAGTAGTAGAAGTATGGTCGGGTAATTAATGGTTTCGACCATAGACAATAGAATAAAATATATTTTCTATGGTCGAATGGATGGTTTCAACACATTATGGGTAGGTTTTTCCTTTTTTATGAACGCATTATTTTTTCTATTTAAGCTTTTTTATAATAAAAGTTCTTTCAAGGCAACCCTTTAATTATATTGTTTATAGAACAGTAAAAAACTTATTAACTTAGTTCAAAAACTAATTCAAACTAAATATAATTGGATCTGTCATTCCATGAAAGAATGAAATAAATCCATGAGTATAATTTCAACCAAAAACGAATTTCATATTCTTTCATACTGCCTCATTTGATGATAACTAGAGTGCGGCGGCTGCAAGAATAACATAAGGTCAGTTCTGGCATGGTGCCAAGTGCACTAGCATCGTCCGGGCGATAGCCTGAGTACAGTCAAACAAGCTATTTGGTATACAGACGGCTAACTTCCACTTGTATAATATTGTAAGTGTATTGAGTTGCTACTCTTTTACATTCATGAGTAAGGCAAAACGGTGAAGAAAATCATCTTTATTAATGTTCTAATTGGGCTGAGATGCAACTCTTTTACAGTCAAGAATATGGCAACACGGTGAAGAAAAACATCTTAAAGCCCTAGACTAGAACCAAAACATCGAAGGCAAGGCTGTTATCCTCCAACAAGTACTGGGCCTGCGTGGTGGATTACCCACTCGCTCTCAGAAAGGGGGCCTGTCGCCTGTGCCCAGCCAAATCGCACCCTTATGCGTGAGCTTTCACACTAACATGAAAACTAGGTTACTTACAGATTTGTCCAAAGGCAAAGGCAGGTGTGGGAACATCAGCGGGATTGTCCGAAAGGGTTACCGCTACCCCGGAACATAAAGAGCTAAGGAAGGAACATGGATGGGTTTTAGTCAGAAACAGTAACTCCCTTCCGCTCCACCCAGAGCAGGAGGGGTAATTTGATGACTCCCACCCTCAAAAAAAAAGTGGGAAAATTATAAGCTGATTATGCTATGGTCAGTATGCCATAAGCCACAAATAATGATAGTGTAATCTATCTGCCTAGCCTTTTCCCAACTATATTGGGGTCGGCTTCCAGTCTAACCGGATGCAGCTGAATATCAGTATTTTATATGGAGCGACTGCCAATCTGACCTCCACAACCCAGTCAGCAACTGGGTATAATACGCTTCTGACTACCCGTAACGACTGTCAAAAATCCACGAATGACAGCCGAGACTAACGGCTTAACGTGCTTTCCGAGGCACGGAGGAATCTCGATATCTAAAGATGGTCACCCATCCACAGACCAACCCCGGCAAGCGTAGCTTGACCTGATGAATCGATCCGTGCGGCTGTTATTACTTAGCCACGAGCTCCACGAAATAATGATAGTGTATTTTCCCTGAATAACAAATAGCTGTTTCCAGTGTACTTCGATGTACAACGAGTGGTCGAATCTGTTGTTGTTCCGTGCACGGCCGACTGAAGCCGAGCGAAAACGGGAGCGGCTCTATACGGGTAATGGTCCATCGAGCACTGATGTATTGCTGTGTTGTGTGACGGCGATTCGAGGAATTGTGGGATATTAATGACTTTGTGAACAAGCCGCTTGCTTAACGTGACAATGGGGTTCAGGGATTGGGAGATCTATTTCGGCAACTAAATCTCTTTATTGTTAAGTGTTCTCTTGTGTTTGTGTTACTGATGTATCTTGGACTTTTATAATTTTTCACACATAAAATTCTTCGAATTATTTTTTCAAGAACTCTTGATATGAAATATATTATTTAATATTAGGTCTCCTATCCTTCACTTCATAGTATAAAAACAAAGTCGCTTTCTCTGTCCCTATATCTCTATGTATGCTTAAATGTATAAAACTACACAACGGATTTTGATGCAGTTTTTAATAGATAGAGCGATTCAAGAGGAAGGGTTATGTGTATAATTTGTCGACATATTACGCGAGCGAAGCCGCGGGCAGAAGCTAGTTTCATAATAAAACATGAAACGGCAATGGAATATATCTTCATCTTCCTTCTAATGTTATTATTATAAAAGCGAAAATTTGGATGGATGGATGTTTGTTACTCAATCACGCCAAAACGGCTGAACGGATCTGGATAAAATTTGGCAGACAGATAGTTTATAACCTGGATTAACACATAGGATATATTTTATCCGTGTAGTAAGTTCCCGTGGGATAATTTCCGTCATCCACGCGGATGCCACTTTTTTTTTCTTTTTGTGGCTGGGAAATCATCCAATGACTTCTCCCGCTCTGGGTGAGGCGAAAGGGAGTGTCACGACTCTTACTGACTTAAACGCGGAAGCCACTGGCAGCAAGTTTAGTTACAAGACGGAATCCTATAAGAAGGTGAATTTATGGAGCAAATCTGTTTGAAGAACCTATATAAGCGTAAGCACTTGAAGCAGTATGTATCGTATAATAATTGAAATAGTCCATAATGCTATTACAGACAACCATTCATGAACACTACAGTGGCCTAATTCCATTTGCTTGGTAGTAAACTCTCCTCAAATTGGAATGTGTGCACTAAGAACCTAATTTAAAAGTCATGCAAGAAAAATGACACTTTAAGGAACACTAAGTACCTATAAAGTAGGTATACAATCAAGTGTACCAACTATACAGCCTTTGCCATAATCCAAGTTATAAACTGTACCTATGTGTGTCATATTTCATCCAGATCCATTCAACGGTTTTGGCGTGATTGAGTAACAAACATCCATCTAAACTTACGCATTTACAAAGGTTAAAAAAATAGGTATCTAGGTATAAATATTTTAATATGTCTTACTGCCTCTTCTGTCGATTGATGAGTAAAGTTCATCTCATTTAACCAAGAATTAAAAACGAAACGTAAACGAATCAAAATCAATCCGCTTAGCCTTTTCCCAACTAAGTAGAGGTCAGCTTCCAGTCTAAGCGGATGAAGCTGAATACCAGTATTTTATATGGAACGACTGCCTATCTGACCTCCACAACCCACTCATTAACTGGGTAACATGATAACCCTCGGTAAGACTGGCTGTCATCCACGAATGACAGCCAGGACCTACAGCATAACGTGCTTTCCGAGGTACGGAGGAGTCTCAATATGTAAAGTTGGTCACCCATCCAAAGACATCCGTGCGACTGTTACTACTTAGCCACTAGCTGCTCGTAAACCAATCGTAAACGTATTTTCTTTCTTTATATAAGAATTGGTGGTCGCAGCAGTATTTCGTGTACTCAAGCAAATTAAACTGTCCATCAATTTGACCATTCCTTCGCTACCCATTCACAGTATTCCAGCTGTTCCCTTTTATTCAAATGAAGATAATATAGTGAACATAATAATAATTGTTGTAATATCAGTGTCAGGCCGTCACCGCGTCGCTAATTTGTAATTAACACCAGCTTTATTTGGCCCAAGTCCAGCTGTTCTGGACACGTCAACATTAACGCCATTAAAATTTAATTTCAACTTTGACGTTAACAACTAAACTAATAATGAACTTTGTTTTGTCAAATTGTACAGATTTAGACGTATTTCTGGGTCAGTTGATAATTTTATTACTCCCTTATCATATCGTCTGCGAAGGATTTATTTATTTAATCCAACGTGGCAACACTGCCAGCCTTTTGGGTACATTTTCCTGATTTTTTTGACGCCTTATGAGCTTTTCCCGTTTTTTACCACTTGTACATGATGGATATATTTTTTAGTTTTGGGTTGTATATATTGTATTTAGATTTGAGTAATAGTTAGATGTGAATAATATAATAAATATTATCCTCAGTCCATTCTGAAATCCATCAGTACAGGTTGCTCTTATGTCTTATAATAAATCTCCATCAAATCAAGTTCTTCCAACTGAACAGACAGCTATGCTGCTGGAGAGTCTGTTGCGCCACTTCTACCCAGCTAACGCACTAGAAAGTGGTGATGGACGGGCATTTTGGGGGAATGTCTTAAGTCATTTTGACGTTAAAAAAATTTTGATTTTCAGCCTAGAAATGAGTTTTTGATTTTGAAGTATACTGCTTATTATAACCTTAATTCACAATGATAATGTCGTGTTCCTACCAACTAAAGCCCCTCGGTGATTTAATCCTATAACTATGTAAGATTCACTAGACTGGCGTACTCCACGTCAAACATTAACTTCCCATGTCACGATAATGTAACTAACAACTATTTCGAACCCTACGCCCCTACCTAAGGCCTACGGTTCGAAATCCAGGCCAAACTATTACCCTAGAAAAATAATCTCGGAAGATAATCTGAATGTGATTCTTTACTGATTTATTTTGACCCCTATTCCTTTATCCGCAATAAGAAAAACTGAGAAAGCGATTTGTTCAAGATTTCCAATTTTCCAAAAATGTCGGCATTGACCTCAGAAAAAAAGTAGGCCTCATTTAATTTAACCAGGGATGCGAACAAAAACTTAATATTAAGATTTGAAACTAGTTTCTATAACTTAGACTGAGAAGTAAGACTGTTTTTCTGTTTGCCTAGATCATTTGCGTCAATGTATCACAGGAAGATATCGTAAAATGCAAAGAATGTCGTTTTCAACGCATTATGTTTTTAATTCTCTGCTATTTTTCATCTTCTGTCACATTTTATTTTATTTAGTAGTGGCATGACATTATCTCAAAACAACATGAATTATTGTTGCTGCATTAATGTTTGATGCAATACATAACATTAATTTCTTGATTTTTTTTTTACTTTTTTGTCAACGATTGGAATGTTGAAATGTTCAAATACCCAATTTAAAAAAACTTTAATAGCTTCGTTTAGTAATCGTTTATTATTAATAAATAATAGTTTAAAAAAAGCAGGTTTTAAATCTTCAATAAGTTTAAAATAAGAATAGAATATAACAAAAAAAAAAAACTATTCATGGTAAAAATGTGTGTTCAAAAGAGACAGGATCCTTGAGTGTGATATTTTCAACAAATTGCAATTACTACGCATCCTATTCTCACGATCGATCGAAAACGAGGTGGCATTTTAGCTTTAAAAGCACACTACAGCGCATTCTTGCAGTATATAAACAAACCAATTTCGTGCATGACCTTTCAATTACATTCTACACATTTGTACGTCTACTTTTCCTATTATATCTAAATGCTCTTTCAACAAGCCGACACTGAGCATCGCTGATCTCTCTTCAGACCTCCACTTATTAGGTTATCTAAACATTTGACTATTGGCATGCCTTTTGCGGCAGACAGTCGTGCCGATACCCCTGTAAGGAAACCTGGCTTTAGCAGATAAGCATTTCTTGCCGTATTTGCGTTTCGAAGTATTGAAGCTGTTTCTAGTGAGTTCATCTTTAACTTTGGTATGTGTATAATTTTATATTTTATATGCTGTGCTTTGACACTACAAATTGAGCTGTAAATAAGTAACGGGATGCACCTGGTGGCATGATTTCCTAGAGGGAAGTTTTTTTATTAAATCTGTGCTATAATATTATATTCATATTATCTATAATTCAGCCTTCTCTGCGTTATTTCTTTTCAATTATGTTTTTTTACGACCTTTTTTATTTCAATTTCCAAGACTAGTTAGCTCGGCTTCAAATGATAATAATAATAATGTATAAGTATATGTATAAAAAAGGAGGGAAAATAATCATAGGCGGAAAAGGCTAGGTAACATTACCACATTTTGTGGCAATATTGATTATTTTGCTAAAAAATAGGCCAGCGTTCTGGTCACGTGGACAGTCGACGAACCGCTTGGTGATGTCTCGGAAAACAAAGTGAATATTTGTTCATATAAGTCCCAATAAGATTGGAGTATCAACAGCCGCGTCAACACAGCCCGCCGTGTTAGAAAGATTGGTTAGTGCAAGGGTGTCGACACACGTTGCATCCAACATCCTAAGGCCTACCTCTCTTCCAAGCCATTATGGTAATTCCGTGCGGTCTCTTTTCATCGTCGCGAGTCAAGTCATTGGATCATTGAATGTTCCTTTTGCTTCTTTAATAATGTATCGAAAAGATTTTCTTTTTTACATAATTAATGATGAAGTTAAGGAAAACACTCTAAATTGTTTTTCACGAAAGAACAAAGAGTATCCTTCTCTATATCCGCATTGTTATCCAAACGAATTTCATTAGGCTTTTTACGTCCGAAATCATCTCTAATATATCCAATCTGGCCATATATCAGATATCTATGAACGATACCGGTTTGAGGTAGGGCCATCCAATAACGTGGCTAACCAGGTTCAGCCTTCTTCGTCCAATTACATAAACTATCCGTAAAATGACCGTATTTGGAAGTCTCCCAACTCTGATTGTTTGTTTTTCGGCAAACTTATTGAAATACGAAAGATTCGGCGTCTGTCTATGATAAATGTCGCATAAATTTGTGACCAGCCGCGTATTATTGGACGATATGTCCCTTTATCTGATGCTTCAGACTTTCAGAGCGAATTAAAGGCAGTTTTTGCGGTCTTACAGCAAGTGTTGATGTTATGCTGGTTATTTTTATAGCTCTGAATGCATTACAATAAAAAAACACTAACATATCATTAAATGCCATGCCATGACACTATAGAAAAATGTTGTAACGAAATAAAACGCTGAAAAAGATATAACTTTGGCGTATTTAACAGTTGTGTACACGCTGCATATTATTATTTCGCCGTGTATCGTAATTTGCGTCAGATTTTGCGTTAACATCAGAAATTCAGTAAATGCAAATCTGAAGCTTAAATGGAATTTGTACTAGATTGGATTTATCGATTCGGTTCGGGCTGTTTGGTAGGAAAATTGTTTTTTTACGAGCCCGTTGAGGATTCGTCGATATTCTCGCGCCATCGAGCGTACAGATAACATTTGTATACTTAATCCGATATTACCCTTAACGGCTTAATTTCGAATAATGATGCGATAAACCACAGCACTTTTATATTTGATCCGATCAAAAGGTCAGCTTGTCTCGAAATCGAAATTGATTGACATGGCGTCTAAAGGAGATTGTTCTAGACCGCCCTATAACCAACAAACATTTGACGTGTACGTTAATTTTAATTATATTTTAATATGCTTTTTAAAAATAATAAATTCAAGCGGACACTGTTTAATTCTTAATAGGTTTTTAAAAGTGACCTCATTGATTTTATTACCAACTGAACTCGCCATCTTTCAAGGAATTGTCAATTTGAATGTCACAAAAGATTTGACAGTGTCGCTCTCGCTCATCTTACATAAATATCGATATATATCAGTATATCGACGACGATGTCCATAATATCTAGTGATAAATAATGGATGTTCGATATTTATCACTTCCAAAACATTGAAAATGTGCAACATAAAAGTTTTCATGGAATTGTGAACATTTTAATGGAACTTATTATGAATATGGCCTAGCACGATTATGATGAAAATATAATGAACAAACTCACAAAAAGTACTTACTAGTCGAATGAAGGATTTTCTCACAAGTGAGAAAATATTAGTTCAAAAGAGGCGTTGGTAAAAAATACGTCACTGTCTCAGGTTTTTGACACCAAATAAGCTTTCCAGTAAAACAAAGACGTATTTTTTACCCACGCCATCTATTGGACTATGTTTTTTCACTTGTCAGAAAATCTCTCATTTAACGATTGAAATGTCATTTACGACGCAACTCTAGTGAATTGTTCTCATAACCATTTCACGACTTCAATAGCCATATTTTTACTTTCTAAGTACTTAAACTCTATTTTTAAATGTCGCAAACTAAAACGTTACACATTGTTCGTTGGGAAGAAAATATTTTATTTTAGCAATAATTTAATTGAAGTAGAATCATAGCAACAACGTGTTTATGTTTGAAACGGAACAAATTAATTGACATTTGACATATTGATCTGTCATTTTGGCCTACTAAATTAAAACCTCAGATTATATATAGGTGGTCATTGATAATCGATATAGAATGATTGATCTTCGAGAGAGCATCTCTATTATCTACGTCACTACGTCAGTCGGTTCGTCTCACTCACCGAGTCTTGTGTTGCATTGTATTTGGTGATTTCTTTTGGCGTTTTTGATTTGTTTTCTGTTTGTAATAGAACTGTATTTACAGTAATATTTTACTGTATTTGAAGTTTAATGCTTTGTAGAAACCAGAAATAGCGATTTTAGAAGGAATTACTTAAGTTTTCTTTTATTAAAAATAACCTTAAAATCGGTTCCTTTTCTTTAAATAAATCTGTTCTCTAAAGTGTCCGTCAAGAAACTTTGTTCTTATGGGCTACTAAGGGCAGTTTACAAATAGAAAATGATTTTTTCTATGCTGTTGGCTCCAGGGCGAACAATGTATGGGCGTAGAACAATCTCCTTTAAGTATCTACATAATGTCGCGATCGTGCCAATTATATTGATGGATTGTCCTCGTAATCGATTTATGATTCGTCTGACTGATTACGAATAGATGCTAATCGGGATAATTACGTCTCATCGGTTTCGCATCATTGTCGCACAAAGTTGTTCTAGGAGTATTTTATATGTTTAGAAATGTATACTATTGAATAAGGCTCCAACGGTGAAAATAGCAAAATCGATTAATGGGGTGGATTTACATGAGTTATATATACGTATTCGGAGGGCAGCCAGACCTAAACACTTATTTAGAAATTTGGGATATGCATCTCTTTTAAATATAGGCATCGATTTTCTAGATTACCATATTGTTATTATCTGATAAAGCTTTTAGATTTTAGTAAACATTTTTCCTTCTGTGAATACAGCAACGATTTCGGATTTCTCCCACAAACAAAATCATAAATCTTGCGTAACTGGACGATACACTTCTTTGAGATCGGTCCACTCACGTTACTTATTTCTTATTTACATGTATTACTTTGAATAGCGAAATTTCTAACATGTCTCCAACTTTGCACATCATCTTTTATTATATTATTATTATATTTATGACGAAAACTACTTTGCACTATATTCGCTGATTAAATAGGTATTAATTACTATCTAGCAATACTAGTATACCATCTAGTAATTTTAAAAGAGTAACGGTGGAGTTTCTTGGCCATACTTGTCCATACGAAGTTTCGTACCTTTTTGAAGGGGCGACTATTCTTCGACGATCTATTTCTTGTTCATTTTGGCGTTCAAAAGTGCCTTTCTTGTGCCTATTTGAAATAAATGATTTGACTTTCACTTCAACTTTGAATGAACGTTATGAATGATTAAATGTAATCTAGGTAAAATAGAAAAGAAAAGCACAAGAAGAGTTAAATACTCACACAAGTACTGTCATCTAGGAGGCTCAGAGGCTACATTCAGACTAATGAGCCAATTCAGCAAGCATATAGGTCAAAATGTACGAAGAGATTGAATAAGATTTCAACATATGAAATGAAATGTTTACTTCCAAAGTTCTCGGTTCTGGAAGTTTTAGAGAGAAACTTCGAGGCCTTCTTAAGCCGAGAAAGTAATTTAATGATACAGAATCCTCAACGTCTTGTCATGATACAGCCAAATTGGTTTCTCAGAATTCTTTTACGAATTGGTAAAGTTATTTTTATTGAAAGAGCATAATTTAATATTGATGTGAATCCGTATGTCGCCGTCTGTCGCGAATAATTTAATCGTCGAAAGCTCAATCGAAAACTTGTGCGTAGAATTGGGCAGTTAGGGCTACTAGACATTATTGACAAATTGATTAACTTGTAGGTGCGCTATGAGCTATTAATGTTGGATGATTTAATTTAACATCATTCTTGATTGCAAATTTAATTTATACATAAGTCCGTCATTTTTATTGAAGGTATCGAAATCAAAATATGTAGAACGTTAATTGCCGACGTACTGACCGCAATTCAAAATTATTTCTATTGTTTTGTAGCCAGGCTATGGTCACAACACTACCTTAAATTACAACTTGTAACAGTCACCGGCAATGTGATATCCGTGACCAGGTTTAAAGTCGATGTTTGTTTTGACATTAGGCCGCAAAGACGCAAGCCAGGAAGTTACCTTAAGGGCTTGACATTATGTAAGGTTATTTTCAGGTACCTGTTTAGCACTAGACTTGCGCTGTGCGAATGAGAATAAACAGTAGATACACTAATGATATTGCGTTAACATCTTGGCATGTTATTAACAGAAATATTACATTTTTACTTCTGACAGAATTATAATCATTATAATTAATAATACAACTCTTTGTATTTACATTTAAAAGCTAAATATTCATAGTAATATATACAGAAATAATAAGTATATAATCAAAGAGCATCAAAAAATTCTTCCACATCGCTGTCAACAAGAAAAGTTCCCAAAAGGCTGGCAGCATTGCCGCGTTGTATGGCAATGCTGATTCTTTGACCAAAAAATAGGCCAGCCCTCTGGTCGCGTTAACAGAAATGGATGCTATATTTTTTATTGGAAAACATTAAACAGGTTACAGGCATTAAACCCATTGAAGAACGGGCTATCTAGATGATATTATAACACAATCAACTTACCTGACTATTTGGGAAGGTGGCAAACGCAGATTGTACTTTATGAAGCGCGTGGTCCTGCTGATGACCTGGCGGTGGTCTGCCTTTGGGGAAGTGGAAGCGAGGGATGACCCGCGCGGGCGCACCACTGCTGGCAGCACCGCGCACGCTGCGTTGTAGCGTCGTGTGCGGCGGTGCTGACGATGGCTTTGGAGGTGCTGAGGCGGCATAGTTCTGTGGAAAAAGAATTATGATATTAGTATTCATGCAAAGATTTGTCGAAACAGTGTTTTGAGTGAGTAAATTTTCTTTTGGCATGGCGTGTCTTGCAAATACACTTTTCATACTGGTAACATAAGCAACAGACAGATTTGGAATATAAGCCATCGTAATACACTCTGTAAGTAGGTGTACAATCAAAAACGGGTCGCTCACATTTCTCACAAGTATGATACTCTAAAATACGTTATCTCCAAAACTGCTTCCATGCGCAAACGTAATAGAAAGAGAATATATCGTTAGCGAGGTGACTGAGTCGCAATTCTTTTGATTTATTGCGTAGTGGATTGTTGATATTTTTGCAGTCCGCCTGTCGAGCCAGCGATGAAATAGAAATATTCTGATAAATGTCTACCGTCGTTCCGTTTGCAGTACATCCGTCGGCATGAGCGACAGTGAGGGTTTTTCTATTTGTAATGTTACGAAAATAAATTGATTTATATGAATCAACTGGTTTGGCTTTAGCGAGATTAGCTGCAGACTTTGTGATTGGTCTAATGTTGGTGAATGAATAAAATATCAATGTTATGTCTTTAAGAGCGAGACAGGCAGTTAAGTTTTTATATATTATGTGCTTGTAAACTTTATACTTTTTTATGCAGAACGTTTACTTTGTCTTTGGTAACCTTTTGAACGCCAGAGAATAAACACACGCGCGCCTCTCCACGCCAAGTTTCAAATTTATTTCTTCTTGCTATCATGAATTTCCTAATATCCATGGTGTCTTTAAATTTGTTTCATGTCATTAAATAACTACGAGAGCTTAAATTTTTAAGATATCTATAATCTCTAATTTCGTGTTACAGGTATCCGTATTGTCACATATTTGTGTCAGTAGCATACAGGGCATGCGCTTGCTTGTCACGTATATGTGACAATGGCATTCAAAAGGTTTAATAATAAGACGCAAAGATTAAAGAAAACGCTAACATAATAGTAGTTTCAGAAGCTTTTATACACTCATTCTAAACATTCTATTGTATTTTCTTTCATGAATATAGTGTTCATGATAAAAACGTTATACTGGTATCACAGCCTTATTAATACCTTCCAGTGAATACATAGAAATACCCACGTACATAAGTGTATAATAATATACCTATGTTTTCATTTACTCGCAGCGCGCTCGTAATATTTGCAAATGCTTGATATTACCAAGTATACGAGGAAAAAGTACTTTGTCTACTGCTTAATAATAACTTGCTTTCATCTTTGTAGCTTTTATAGTAGATAAAGCGGTCATAACCTTTTTGAAATAAATTGGTATAGGGGAGGCACGAAGACGAGATAATCACAGATTTCTTGTGGTTTAAGTAAAGCTAGTTTAATTGTCACTGTCGTGAAGGCCGTGTCGTGAATAAAACTAGCTCGAGGGATTGATTTAATTACCAATCCGTCTTGTGACCTGGAAAGTTTCGTGAGACAATGATAAAAAGGCCAAGTGTGTGTCGGACCACACACATTGAAGTGTCCCGTTGTTGGGATGAAAGTCTCAAAAAAAACTTAAACCCCATATATATATACTTCACTGTTAATTCTCCAGCTGCATAATGTAAGTTTAGAATTGTAAAAAAAAATTGTGATGAAACTACAAATTAGAGATTTACGTACTTTTTCTATTTTTGTGCTGTGAGACCTTGCTTCTTCCCAAATTTCATGATACTAGGTCAACGGAAAGTAGCCTATAGGTTTTGTTTTATTTGCGAGTATTAAAAAAATGCGCATAAGTCTGTATTTCTAGAACCCCAAGGCACTGTAGACCTATATTTGATATTAATTTAAACTTTCTATTTCCACGCGTTTCTGTAAGGGTCTTGTGTCTTGTCTTGACAGACAGACAGATGGACTGATGGTTGGACGGACAAGGAAGTGATCCTAAAAAGGTTCCGTATTTTCCTCTTGAGGTACTGTCGCCAGCACATAAAGTTACCACAAACTGTCAAATTTTCTCAATTGATTTTGAATATAACTTTCAACGTTTTAAGGTTTAAAATCATTTGGAGAAATTTTTCAATTTGGTATAACTTGATGCGCTGGCGACCGTACGTAGCCTTAAAATATGATTGAAAGTAAGTGTTTTGTTGTGTTATTAATTCGTAACTTAAGTCAATAGACTTAAATTGCATCAAATTCAATATCTATAAGTTACTACGCTGTTCGGAAACTGAGGATCAGTCGATTAAAAAAAATAATTAAAGATTAGAATATGATTGTGGTACAATTATCACTAAAATCGAATAAACCGAATTACACATCAGCTAGTTAGTGATAGATACTAATTCGAACTCTCCATTGGCTTGTAATGACATTCCGTTGTGACCGCGCGCCGAACCCACCACATTGGCACGGCTACGATTTAACTACACACCTTTAACTATAGAACTATGTAGCGTAGTAACTAGGCGTCGTATTATCGATGTGAAAACGCAAGTAAGTCAAAAAAGGATCATTTATTTAAAAAGACGAGCAACAAAAAATTATAGACGTTTTAATGACTTAAAAAACCGTACATCAATCAGAAGGTCAATAAGATTTTAGAGGATCCATTAAATATTACCCGTTCAGTCATGGTATCGACACTGCTACAGAAGTAGTTACAGTCAATGAACGATTTGAACTTCTCAAGGGATTGACGTTTGTTGATCTCCGTATGAATTTGTGAGTAAACAAGTGAACATCGCTATCCTTAGACATTTTTGCCACGAGAAGTAATGAGGTCGCCTATTTTCAGCTGAGGTCAAAAGCGGGCAATATTAACACAATTATGATTAAAATAATGACGTACAAAATTTTACACTATATTCCCAGATACTAAAATAATTTAAAACATGATATAAAGAACTTCATAGTACGTAGGATAGGCAGAAAAGGCGTGAAAAATGTGAAAGGGACAAAAGGCCGCCGGTGATTGAGCCGTCTTTGTCGCTCACATAGTGCTTCCGAACACAAAAAAAAAGTTTTCGGTCGCTTTTTGTCCGCCCAACATTGTAATTACCGTTCAAATCAAATGAATTCTGGTCGACCTACGCTCATTCTGCAAAGTTTTGCAACGACAATGATGAATGTATTTTAGTTCGCGCGAAATTCTATAGAATAGCCCTACAGAGTAAATAACACAGCAAAATGACTGTTGTACTGTTATCCTCAGTGTTTTGCCAGGAGAAATTCTTGTTGGAATAATTCATGTTTTGCAAAAGTAATTTCAGCCCTCGACATTTTCTGTAATTGCTACATAATTTTCCGTTTTGTGGTCGCTTTAGTGATTATGTTCTCGAAACAAAAACTCTTGTTTAGGGATTTTTAAGCAAAGGCAAACAATGAAAACTGACGATCACAATGATTTCACCGAAGAAAAAAACTATTTATTTTATAAGTACAAACAAGTTGTATTCAAACGTCGTGACGTATTTATCCCTTGCCAGTAATTTAGAATTAGTAGGACTTGGTCTAAATACTTTTTGGTTATTTCATCGGGCTGCAAAACCGGTATTTTTGCGCGTAATCGAAAGATTTGTTAACATCAAACAGGAAAAAAAAAAACAATATAAACAGGAAACTACTTTTCTAAAGAAATAAGAATAGAATCTTCACTTCTTCAATAGCGTCGCACTGAGTTTCTTGTAAAGACGGATCGTAATAATAAGATCCATTATACGGACGACCTTAAAAATATTTTTTGCGAATATTTTATTTATTCTGTCTCATTCTTGGTAACTGGCATTATCTACTACGACCTTTGTCTTGCTATTGTTTAAAATTTCAACGACGACATTTCTGGCAAAGGCGCCATCTTAGTATGCCAAATTTCACACCTATTAGATTTTTTTGTTAATTTTGTAAAGTCGATGAACTGGTTGATTAGGATAATGAAGAGCACATGTTAATATTGTGTGCTAACGACGTTACAATGTACCTACGGATGGGCTTACTTAAAAAAAAAACATAAGTATCGTTGAAATAGCTCAATTGAAATTGAAATTGGAGATAGCTCATATTCAGTAGGGAACGTCTTTTCGGATGAATGACAACGATGACAAAAAAAAAATAAAAAAAGGTACGATCGAAAGATAAGAAGAAAGAGAATTCTATTCTATGATAACATACAAGAAACGCACAATATATAATCGCACTTTCAAGGAGGGAGGAAAACTGTTTTAAAGTTGACATTCGAATTCGAATAGAATGCCTTTTTGAAAATTAACAATGTGTTATCTGACAAAACTGAAAAATCGAGTTTCTTGCAAGAACATTGGTTTTAAGTGACGATAAATCGATTGGTGGGCTCAAAATATCTAATTTCAATTCATATCCAAAAATACAGACCCTAGCAAAGGTGTTAACTACCAAATATGCATACATTTATGCATGAAACTCGATTTTTTCAGTTTTGTCCGATAACACCTTTGTCCGCTTACCCCTTCAATTATTATGCCGTCTTTTCTGTTGCGCTAGATCTTTTAGGCTTACATTTCGCGAGTGCTCTTTAAAGCAACGGTTATCTGATCTTCCCAACTAAATTATTAGAAAGCCGATATCCATATCATTTTCTATACTAACGTAACGAAAACAGTTCTGTAACATAGAGACTATTCGGGTATGACTATCAGCCCTGAAGCCCCACAAATCCTCTTATATCCACCTGTAGATAGAAACAACCTCGCAAACCTATACAAATCTTTTTTAAGGGAAGTGTTTTGTTTGTTTAAATACACAAACAGTATCATGTAGGTGTAGGTTGTACTTTTATGTTTTCAGCCGCCCCGTAGACTGTTACATTGGCTTATTTAAAAAAAAAACACTATCTTAAAATCTATCAACTATACGTCTCTAATGGCTATATGGCATCTTACACATCCTTGATTGCCAGTAAATGCGGTGTAGTCATTTAAAATAGCACCTTTTTACACACTTTTTTACTAATCATATTAAAATAGCAAAATTCTTGATAATACTAATTCCAAAAGTAGACTCAAAACGTCCATGGCTAATCAAAATCAACGTGCGAAAAACCCAAAATTATCATATTATTATTTACGCCACCAGAATCGTAAAGCTACCCACAAAATATTGTAACCGCAGCACATAATTCTGGCTAACGAACCCATTAATCTTCTAAGCTCCTGGTAACCACAAAAGGTAACTGGATAGCCTCAGATATTGTTTTCCAATATAATGAACAGAATGCCGTAACATGTTATTGGTATGTCTTAACAATAAACCTAATGACCACTACGCCTACGTTGGCAGTGCCAAAACGAATAAAGATGGGTTCACACGACTTTGCTATATTAAGCTTTTTTGGGAATTCATCAAATGACACCTCCCGCTCTGTGTGGAGCGGAAGGGAGTGTCTCTGACTGACTAAAACCCATCCATGTTCCTCCTTCTTAAGTCCTTTGTGTTCCGAAGCAGCGGTAACCCTTTCGGACTATCCCGCTGAGATTTAGGTACTGTAAAGTCTCATTAAACTATTAAAAATTCAAAACAATGCGGCATGTTTTTAATTTTTCTTTAGCGTTGTTGGCCAGCCGTTATTCATTTGATATACAATGGGATATTTTTATTTTATTTGAATTTAGCTTCCAATATTTCAGCCCATTTAAAAAAATACACAACATCACGCCTATAAGCCTCGAAGGGTTACGCAGAGGACGAGACGCAGAGAGAGGAGAGGGTGTGGCGTGCCAAATTATGTGCACTTCTTCTTCTTTTCGTGTGGTTAGTGAGTGTGACTAACCTGGTGTCAGAGTTTTTATGCTGCCCATGGACCTCTGACTTAGCTTCACATGACGTTGAGAAATATCTCTCAGACATGCTGGTTTTTCACGATGTTTTACTTCACCGTTTTTAGGTAAGTATGCAATACGCATATAAATCCGTTAAGTTAGAGGTGTCTTGGGTTCGAACTTGAGACCTAAGACTTTTTTAAAGTAATTTTCCTTGAAACATAATCCATTATCCATTGTCAAAACTGATGATATAAACAATGAACTAAAATACGATATAGCAGAAGATGTTGACAAAAATGACGCGACAAGAACTGAACCGTGAGAAGCGGTCTTTATTCACACTGTCGTCCCACACATCACAAATCAATAACACCTGTTTCTCGCCTGAACAATAATACAAATAAACCCAATATACGATTGATTTGGCAATGTTTTATGGGCTCATTTATAAAAGGTTGTACTCGTATGCTAATTAAATAATCGGTCGTTCCATGATTGATTTCTACATTAATAATTGGGGTTTTAATTCTATCGTTGCTGGTATCAGGTTGGCTTGAAGGAAATGCCCAAGGAATTATGTACGCCCTTGTACAGACGCCAGCTGCATGTCAAGCTATCCCTAACTGTCAAATATTCCCAATTGAAAATGCACCTTATGCATTTGTAATAAAGTTGAAATACTATCAAAGAAATTTGACAGATTAGGGTAACTTGACGTGCTGGCTGACAAATATTGTGTGCGAAATATTAAATAAAAATATATTTTAAACTTTAAACTGAAGTATTATTTCAAAATATGTAGTTAGTTAGACAGTCATTTAATTTAAATATATGTACCTAAGTTGTTAATATTCAGAAATATAAGAAAGTGCCTGTTATTGGTTTATTTTAAAAAAACATGTAGCGTTCAATATTGTACCTACGGTGGTACGACGCATTTTGTGTGCGTATCAGACGCGCACTTGACCGGGTTTTTTTATCCAATCATCTTATTCATTACAATTTATTCAATCCTTGTTTAAATCTGTAATTCAATTGGCCGAAGATCCCTCGTTTAATTAGTTACTCTCTGTTCTGTTAGGTTCAGATCTGATTACTCATTTTATTTCTGTACATAGTATTATGAATATTCAGCTTTTAAATGTAATGTTTTCATGTAATTAAATAAGGTACTTTAATAAAGGTATTTCGTGGTACAGATTGTTTTCATGTTATTCCACAACGTTACGATTTCCTCTAAGTTATTTACGACTGTACAAGATTGTTTTATTACTCAGTTTACATATTAACCATATTTTGTTTAAAAGAGTGTCCATGGAGTTTCTTGCCCGTTCTTCTCCATAGGTACCTACTCCTTTGGAATGGGCAACTAGCTTCATTTCTCGGACTGACCGACACCTTGACAATTCAAAAGTGCCTGTAATTGGTTTATTTGAAATAAATACTTTGAGTTTGAGTTTGAGTTTTTATTTTAATTATAATTTACCACTATGACTCCAGTTTACTGCAAGTTACATCGTCTGCAATAAAATCGGTGACCGCTAATGTCTATGGGAATTTATTTGAACTTTCTCTTACAACGTAATAATTAATATCTTAATTAACGAAGTACATAGTGTTAACGATAATAGAGTTTTCATATTCAATCTGCCTAGCCATTTCCCAACTATGTTGGGGTCGGCTTTCAGTCTAACTGGATGTAGCTGAATACCAGTATTTTACATGGAGCGACTACCAATCTGACCTCCGAAACCCAGTAACTGGGTAATACGATACTCCTTGGTAAGACTGGCTATCTGATTTTCGGACTTCTGACGACCCGTAACGACTGTCAAAGATGCACAAATGACAGCCGGAATAAACGGAAAGATGGTCACCCATCCATGGACTAACCCCGGGAAGCGTAGCTACACCTGATGGATCAGACCGTGCGGCTGTTATTACTTAGCCACGAGCTCCTCACAGAGTATCCACATTATTACCTGTTATTAATTACAGTATTTTTGTCTCACGAAGCGACGCGCGCTTTACTTGTGGTAACCGAGTGTAGAAACACGATGTGAATGTGTGTGAGAAGACGAGTAGCGTCAGCATATTACTCACACTACAGTGAATTTTATGGGAAGTAGATTATAAATACCTACGCATTTTGTAAGTACTTCCAACCGCATACCAGTGGTAGCCCTAACATTACGAAAACCGCTCTTTAGTTTATCGGTGCTGTCACTGACGAATTGCTACCACTGATTGTGGTTGACTGTACATGTGGCTTGTGTGTAGGAGTGTCCTGGCGAGCTTAGTGAATAATTTATTTCATTATGTGACTTTTTCCACATGGATGACGCCGCGGGCGCAAACCAGTTTACAATGTGCAACAGATTCATCCATGCAAGAGATGCTAATTTATTTAATAAGCGACACAAAAGGTGAATATTATATTGTATGAAATGAGTGTAATGGCCGCATATTACATATGTATGGGTTCCGTAGAATAGACTGGGAGTTTTGTTATTCGTGGGGGATTCCCAACTGCTTACCACACTGGGATTCTCAATCCGTCCGCTATGCTGTTGTGAAAAATGTTTCAGCCTTACAAAAACGCGCAGCAGCTAGTACTGCGAATGACCAGTCATACTCACTTCACCAAAATAACATAAATTCGTTTTAAAATAAAATAAATTATCACAAAGTTGCCGGTAAAAATGTTGTGGGTAGTCATAAAAATAAATGTAATTATTTAGGTACGAAGAAAATTTTATAAGTCAGGCGATTACTGAGGAAAAAGGTTTAATTAGCGTCCTAATTTTATTTCTACAAACACTGGCTGAAAATAACTCGCCTCCACGAAGTTTTCATGTACCGAATCTCTTTTAAAGTAGCTTTGTGCACCATAAAGTATAGACACCACGCAAAATTTAAAATTCCGGGGCCCGGCATTTTGGGTTATATGAAGCACATTCCGGGTCAACTAATAATAGGCCTACTAATTAACAAGTCATTGAAGAAAATCTAGCCAGTTCTGATGTCAACAGTACTGGCCATATTTTTAGTGTCGTCATTGTTCCGAATTTGAATTCACGACAATTTAAAACACATGCGATATGCCTAACCATTTTAGTCAGTGCCTATTTTCTTTTCAGGTTGCTGTAAAATACTGGATATAAAGAAGCGCTGTATAAATTAAATTTTATAGGAAAGGTAACTCACTTTAAAAGAGCTTTGCGAAACTTGTAACTTTATAACCGACTATGGAGAAAAAAAACTAGAGCTTCTTGAAATTAAGGCTTTGTGGAAACTAAGGAAGAAATTATTGGATTTTAAGGATCTAATGCAATTTAATGAACCCAGTTTTATATAAGAGAAATAAGTTTAAATACTGAAAAGTTTATTTTTGTTTTACTTACCAGTTGATTATTAAATTTTTACAACCTTATACAATAAAATGTACATGTACAAAAAGGGGGAAAGGAGGTTTGTATAGGTTATAATTATTATCCTAGATATAAATAAAGAGTATCAAACTATACATAGGACAAAGGTAGGTATTTACCTCCTCCTACTAATATTATAAACGAGAATGTTTGTTACTCATCCACGCAAAAACTCCTGAAAGGGTCTATGTGAAATTTGGCACAGAGAAAGATTATAGTCTGGAATAGCACATAGGCTTTTTATCCCGGAAGGATGTATGGTCCCAGTAGGCTAATTTCCTACATACACGCAGGCGAAGCAGCTGGCACAAGCTAGTTTTGTATAATTTTAAAGTGTAAAACGTTTTCTTACGTCTCTTTAAGAAAATAATAATACACAACCTCGCATCTTCACAACACAGCATCAATGTGATGTAACCATAGCATACACAGTGGTATAGAAAAGAGCTCTCAGTCATAAACATCACATTGTTATCTTAAGTTAGCTGAAATAATTATGAAACAACGAGAAATGCGGTCAAAGATGTATTAAACTTAGTAAGGTAATCTTTAGATATTGTTCGGATTACTGATTCTAATTTAGAACACGAAACTGTTGGCTTACTTCGGACTTATTTGTAATTCGAACGAGATCTGCTTTCCCCCGTACTAAATGGCGCGAAAAAGTGTCTTTACATAGATAGATAAAATACGGTGAAACTTTGATGCAACCCTATGTTGTAGCAGGCTGGTTAGAAAATAACTCCAGCTGCATTCGAGCTTTGAAATAAATTAGAATTAGTTTTAAATATTACCGTCATCTCCTTTCCAAAAAAAAAACCAGATTTGTGTTTAAAAAGCGGATGACTTTTATAGTAGCCGCGTTACTTTAAGCACGTTTCTAAAAAGAAATAGGTACATAGTTACATTGATTCAGAGTGTTTATTTTACTGCTAAAGAGAGAGGTCCCTCTACACCCCACAATACTTATTATTATGTACAACGTAAAAATACAGATATAAAGAAGAAGAAGACATTACTGAACTCACTCAATCTTAATGGCGTTTCCACAACAAGTAAGTCTCTGCGACATTGTGTGTGTTAGAGGTGTCAAAACGAAGCAAAAAGGCAACCACGGTCTGACGCGGCAGAGCGAATCTTCGATTGAAATCTTTGATTAATGATATAATTGGACACTTATTTGAACTGAGTTACTATCAATCTAATCGAATTTGAGGAGCAGTGGTAATGGCTTTGACTTACGAGTTCTAGGTCATTAGTTCGAACCAAGCAGGCCCTTTGCTTTATGTATTTCAATTCATCATGCTCTCAAAACGGTGATAGAAAACATCGTGAGAAAAGAGGCATAACCTAGAAACAAAAATCCAAAATATTGACATCCACTAACCCGCATGGGTCCGTGTGGTGGATTATGGCCTGCGTGGTGGATTATGGCCCGAATGGTGGATTATGGCCCACTCTCTCTCTCCGAGAGGATTACTGTGTCCCAGCAGTGGCCAACACTAAAGCCTGATTATGCTACGCTTATGCAAATGGATTTCGATTCGATTCATAAACGCTTATATTTAATCGGAAGTAAGAGTTTATTTTTTAAATAAGACGACGAGTAGTATTTATCTTCGTTTATGGTTACTAGGAAGTTTTCAAGGCATGTCTACAGAATTTACGATGTAGATATGTGCGTATATTGACTCTAAAAATAGATTTCATGGAATCCATTTATGAGTTTCATAGGCATGGATAACATAATATTATACAGATATAAGCGCCATGAACAAATAATAAAAAGAGTTGTAATAATTGAAGCGCATATTAATAAAGCTTTTTTGATACAACAATTTGTTGTATTAAATGCGAAATTAAAATTCAATGACATAAAAAAACACAATGCCGTTGAAAAACCATTTTGTGTTACCGAAAAATTCGAGCGCATACTTTTGAAAATGATCCGGAAAATTGACTTCTGAATCGGGAATCAACCGGAAATCGTAAAATCAACTTTTTAAATTGAATAACAAGAGAAGGAAGGTACTGGCTGGCACAGCCTCTTCATCCTAAGACCACAATACAGTACTTTAAGATACATAAAGGAAAAAAAAAATAGGAAATTTTTTCTGACTGCCAGTTGCGTGAGAGGAACTAGATTGTTATAACACTCTAGAAGATCTGCACGAACACCAAAGATTTTTCGTCGAAATTCAGTATTGATTTAGTAATTGACAGCACGTTGAAACATAAGTCTAATTTCCGCATTGAAGAAGCCATAAGTTCTTCCCAATTTCCAGCCATCCCTTCTGTTCAACATCACATTTTTAAACACGATACTTTGGAACCATAAATACTACTTACGTTTACATACGAGAGGTCGGATTCGCCTTCTATTTACAATTTTACAGTCTGACTCACGCGCATGGGAGCATTCGGAGCTTCGATAATGTCCAACATCGTGCTGTACGTACGATTCGCAATGGATTCCCTCAGTCTATATTTATAAAGAGCGGGATATACGAGGGCGGGGGGGAGGGGTTCGACGCGCCCGAGCACGTGGTATTAATAGTCGTACGCGCATGTCAGCGCGCACCCGCGCACTCGCTCCACACCAAATTGGGAAACGGGAATAGTCGAGCGATGTTTGGGTTCAATGATAGATAGAATATATAAATCTACTAGCTTAGTCTGATGCATTTATGTATGTTTGTGAAGCGTGCTCGTCTCATTAACTAGACTGGAAAGTTTGTAGACAGACTGCAAATAGCGCTAGACGACGAGGTATGCTTAATTGATTGTTTTTGCCGTATTTTGTCTGCACTAGTTAATCCGGGATATCGGTGCTGATCACCTCTAGCTGTACACTGACCAGTCTACCTCATCTTCTGTCGGTAGTCTTCGGCTTATGCATATAAACTAATATATTCTAATGTTAATATTGCTCGGATAATCCACTTTAGGTATTGTAACTGAATGAACAATTCACTAATGGATATATGTATGTAATTCGCTATTTCTCAAGTCTTTTTTAATTTATGATACCTGATTATCATGGGGCTTTTATATTAATTTTAGGATGGCCTAAAAAGTATAGTTAACCCCGAAATATATGAATTCTCTTTCTAACATTCCAAACAAGCCTTTTAAAAATGTTTTGATTTGAACTAAAGAGATCTACTTACTAACATGGGTGAAGATATTTTGTTATTATAAAAGACATTGGAATCAGGGTTTATCTCTTCGCCTATAAATCTGATGCTCTTTATAGGTCAATTTTATAGGGTAATGAAAAAGATGTAAATGAAAACGGACCTTCAGTAAATAACAGCACTATTCTAAGTTGACTAACTGCTGTCAAAAGCCTGATATAAAAAAAAAGTTTTTATTTCTTTAATACAAAAAAGATGGTAAAAAAAATCATAGATCAATATTAATCACGAGCACAAGACAAAAATAGTCTGCAGCTGCACATTATGACTGTGACAATAAGGCTTCCACTCAGCATAATGCTGAGCTATACCCACAGCACAGCGTTGATTTTCATTGGTCACCCGAAAAAAGAAGTCATTTCAGAATATTAGAAAATGATAGGGCAGTTGGCAAAGACAAAACGAGAAGTTAAAGATCTTGCAGAACTAGATCGTCAGATAATGGAATTATATATAGCCATAGCAAACAAACAACAAGAATTGGGCTTCGGAATGGAATGTTATAGGTTCTTCAAATTCGTGAAGGCATAAAAAATCAAAAACATATGTCAAATTGGCTGTTACTAAATCAATCCACCCATCACAACAGGGCAAAAGATTTGATAGATTTTCAGAAAGGCTCAAGTCGCAGTCACGTCGGGCCACGTGCATAAAGACTTTTAACATAAAACTCTTTATTGATATTCTGTAATGGGGTCATACCATCGTAGAAATTAGGTCGTGATGTGACTACATTCGCGGGTTTAGTTTAGTTCCGTTTGGAGGTCAAGGCGTTTATGTTGGGGAAACAGATATTCTAACAATATCTATACGATAACTATTAAAGACATTCCGGCCTTTGTCTATATAAGTAAACAAATAAATGAAATTGAAGTGTGTTTGTGATGGCAAAATAACAGTGTTTTAGCTTGCCGATTTTTACAGGACTTCACTGACAGATATCTGATGTTATAAGGAGTAACTGAGCAGCAGCTAGTCTTAAATATAACTTTTAGAAGGCAATTTTTTCGTGTAGATTTTATAGCTCACTATAATTCTCATCCAGATGAACTGAATTAAAGAAGGTTAGTGAGGAAGACCAGATAGGGGAGACTGAAAATTAGGGGTGTTGACCGCTCAAGCATTTCTGTAGACATACAAATATGATGGTAGGTAATTTAAATGGTATTAGGGAGTTCTACGGTAAGAATTGCATGCAGCAGGTAGTTTTATACCTGGATCGTAAATAGTCGGTAATAAACAAATTGGGCTATTAACTATAATGGTCGAGCGAATAATACAGGCATAAAAAAAGAAATAATCGTGATTTTACTAATCCACTCAAAATTCTCCAAAACTAACAAACAGATACTGAAATATCCACAATTTTCAATTATATATTAATTCATCACAAAAACATTTATCAAGACGAATTCCATTTAAAACCCCATCGCAAAATCCCAGGTCAGTTTCACGGTTTCATGTGATTAAATGAAACATCGCAAGCTAAACATTCCCTCACAGATTTCAGCGAGTATTAATATGCACGGGTAACTTGAAATTGTACTTATAACGTGTGGCTGAAAAGTCTGCCACCCTCTTTTCACCTGTGGGGTAGTCAGAGAGGGATGTGAGGGACATAATGGCACCTGTGTCACCATGTTTGTTAACTATGATCCACCTGTCTGACAAGCAAGGAGGTTATGAATATATCTTGCTGTGTTCCGATGTAAATAAAGGGTTTGGGTGCAGGTAGGTACTACAACTAAATCCATCAAGCTTCTACCAGCTTCACCCGCGTAGATGTCGGAAATATTATCACAGGTACATACCACCAGGAAATAATCATGTGCTATTCCAGACTATAATCTATCTCTGTGTCAAGTTTCTAAATCCGTACAGCCGTTCTGGCGTGATTGAGAAACATACATACATCTACATACACATCCATGTAAACTTTCCTTTTAATCATATTAGTATAGTAAAATAGTAAGAAATAAGATTTAGTTACAAGCACAGTGATATTGGATGATAAGATGGCAAGGCAACTGTGATATCTATGACATTGAAGAAATCCATAGATCGCGGCGGCCACTAACCATCATTTTTTTTTGGTAATGGCATCTCGCAGTTCTACCATAGGGTTGTTTACTGCTTAACCGGACTTGCCTGTTACCCTAACCATCAGTTGGGCCGCCCACTCATGTATAAACCACACAAAAACAAGGACAAAAGTCTAGCGGACCTTACAAGACCTTACAAGATTCTGTAGAGGATGTGGTAACTTGGAAATAATTCCCCTCTCCGAGTGAACCGTAAAACTGAGCAGTAATTCAGGATTTGTGACGTACACAAAGACAATTCAGGGCCTCGTAAAAACGTTTAGTATCAGGTCTTTCTTCAGACGGCAATTACTTGATTTAATTTCGTCATAATTGGACTTTTGTGACGGGAATTTAACGCCACCTTTGGCAAAGTCAAGAGAATTGCGACCATTGCTCCACTAACATAAAAGACTTTTATTAAAGTGGTAGTTAAGAGTGCAATGGACGGTACTCAGTCTTCAAGGCGAAGGCTTATTGCGACGATTAAAAAGTCCGTGTTCTTACAAGTTTCCCATACTTATTACTTTTGATAAAGTGCGTAATGTTTAATATTCTTCTTTATTTGGTGGTCGAATGTGTATTTCGATGATTTGTGGCGTATCTGGCCTCGATTATGACAGGTGTATTCGCAGAAGCTTGCCTTTTTTGGGCGCCATTTTTGGAAGGCTTCCTCGTCAGTCGTCATTATAAAACTTTCCTAAAGTATAAGCAGCTCTGTTTGTTGACAAGTGGTGGCGTTGACTCTGATGATTTGATTTATAGCTCAACAGCTTAACTGAGACCGTTCTTAAGGTAGCTGCGAGGTGCGGGAGGCGTGACCGTCATCACAAGTTGATGAATCAACGAGCTCTGAATTCACGTCACTTACCCGCTACTACCCGACCATTATTATGTTGGTTCCCACATTACTATGTTATTGGAACGAAGTTCCTTATCGCGCGTTGCGAATGGGGGTTAGAAGGTAATTAAGACCAAAAGTTTTAACGATACTTTTTTTGGAGTAAAATATGATGTCTTTTTAATCAATGTTTTTTTAATGGTTATTTTAGATCAGATTTTTTTTGATTATTGTAACTTAAAAGAAATATTTTTTTTATTACAATTCCTTCACTGATTAATCGAAAGGAACTTCGTTCTCTCATGTATTTTTTAGCATTGTCTTTTTACTCTACAAGTTTAACAGTATCTGATGTTATAAGGAGTAACTGAGCAGCAGCTAGTCTTAAATATAACTTTTTAGAAGGCAATTTTTTCGTGTAGATTTTATAGCTCACTATAATTCTCATCCAGATGAACTGAATTAAAGAAGGTTAGTGAGGAAGACCAGATAGGGAAGACTGAAAATTAGGGGTGTACCGCTCAAGCATTTCTGTAGACAAACAAATATGATGGTAGGTAATTTAAATGGTATTAGGGAGTTCTACGGTAAGAATTGCATGCAGCAGGTAGTTTTATACCTGGATCGTCCCTATTTTTTGAAACGGTGTGCCAATGTACTGTCTGCACCTTTAGCCAAAATTTACAACCGCTCTCTTGCCGAAGGAATTTTTCCAGAAGAATGGAAAAAATCTAGAATTGTTCCCGTTTATAAGAAAGGCGACCAGGACAGTATTAAAAACTATAGACCCATTGCTATTCTTTCAACCTTGGGCAAAATTTTTGAATCTCTCATTTATCCTGTTATTTATCGACATGTTAGTAAATTTATCTCAACTCATCAACACGGTTTTAGGAGTGGTCGTTCCATTGAGACTAATTTATCTTGTTTCATCTCTGATTTATCAAAAGACATTGATGGAGGATATCAAGTTGATGCAATAAATACTGACTTTTCCAGTGCTTTTGACAAAGTAAATCATCTACTATTATTACAGAAGCTGGAATCTTATGGTATCCACGGCTCCCTTCTTGCATGGTTTAAATCATATTTAAGCGGAAGGAAACAGGTAGTTTCAGTAGGAGGTCATGAGTCCCTTATGTATTATGCCAAATCTGGAGTACCACAAGGCTCCCACGTAGGTCCCCTTCTTTTCATCATATTTGTCAACGATCTTGCGTCTCGAATTAGCTGCGATTTTTCTTTTTATGCGGATGATCTTAAAATCTATAAAAGAGTAGAGTCACCTTTAGATGCCAGTCTTCTCCAACAAGATCTTGATCAAATCAGTCTCTGGTGTAAATCTAACGGGATGACCTTGAATGTGGACAAATGTTTTTGTATCCGTTATAGCCGAAAATTACAGCCCTTGCTTTCTCCTTACAAATTAGACAACATTACCTTACAGGAGGTTTCTGAAATCCGTGACCTAGGCGTTATTTTAGACCAAAAATTAAAATTCACCTCTCATATCTCTGAAATTGTAAAAAAATCGGCTCAAATGCTGGGTTTCATCAAAAAAAATTCTAAATCGTTTGAAGCCAAAACTAAAGTCATCCTTTACAATGCTTTGGTGCGATCTCATCTGGAATTTGCCAGTATAGCATGGAATCCCATGTACGCTGTACATTCGCAGCGTCTCGAAAACATTCAGCGTGCGTTTACAAGGCATATTGCTTACATCTCTCCGGGAATATCCCACAGATCGCCATACGAACAACGTTTGGCTTTCTTTCGCATTGAGTCGCTTCGCAACCGGCGTACAGTCCATGACTTAGTTTTTCTTTTCAAAATTGTCAATGGTCAATTAGACTGCGACCAATTGCTTGAACATGTCATGCTATCAGTCCCATATAATCTTCCTAGACAGCCAATAACCAGACTTTTTGAACCGCCCACCTGTAGAAATAATGTAGGGAGACACTCGCCAACATCTAGAATGTGTATTCAGTACAACGAAGTCAATTCAAAACTTCCTGATTTGGATGTGTTCTTTGGTTCCCTGCCGAAATTCAAAAACCTCTTGCGCAATCATTTAAATAAACATTTAAATGGCCAATGTACATCACCTAGATAAGCTTATTTTATTTTACATTTACTATATATACTTACTTACTTTATACTTTATTTAAGCATTTCAATTTTTTCCCTTTTATTCACTCTTATTTTAGTCTTAGGTCTGAGCTGTCCAATTTATCTCGTTTTGTTTTAAATTTTTATTCACATTTAATTTTTACATAGTAAACTATGTTGTTTTTTTTTAAGAGAATGTCGTGTACACCTATAATTGGTATATATATAAGAACCATACCTGTAGAATATTATATTTAATGTACTATATATATGCTGTTGGTGTACCTATTTTCAATAAATAAATAAATAAACAGTATATTAATAATACCCCAATTTGTAACTGAATAAAAAAAAAAGACTCAAAGGAATTTTCCGGCCTGTAAACCCTCACAATAGGTTGATTTTCAATAAGTAAGCACACAATATTTCCATAACATTTCATACAAATATCTTACACATGATAATCTGGTATCGCTTATCGAATGAGATGCTCCTTTACGTTTCAGTTTCAGGATACAGAACAGTTTTATTACCATGGAAATAAACCTCTGAAAATGTAAATTGTTATACCTCATTAACATTTAGAAAAGCTTACGTACATAGAATATATTTGGCACGTTAACTCTCCTACTTGGAGATGTAAATTTATCAACGAAAAGAGTCGTAAAATGTTCGGGTTTCGTGGAGCTTCTTTACATAATGGCCCATGTTGGTCGTTTTCATAGGCCATCGCTTCAATTATAACCTAATATCATAACATCACGCTTGTATTTTTCATAAGGTAAGGCAGAAGTGTACCTACTCGTAGTCAATACATACTGCGCCAGTTACATGTAAGTCCCTATTACCATCAACTGACAACAATGACAGCTCCAATTAAATATTTTAAAAAAAATATTCTCTATGGATATCTTTTATCAAAAAAAAATAATTGTCTATGGATAGGTCACTTTACTGTACCTAGATTTTACGATAAGATTTTTACAGAATATACTGGCTGTTGACTCCCAATGTGATTTTATCATTTCACCTCATATAAATAATCTGTGGTTAAAAATATATGTCGAACTCTCAACATATAAGTACTAACCACCAAGAAAATCAGTTATTTAGATAAACGTTTTGTTCAAATACTCAGTGATACTTTTATTATAGTTTAACACGTCACCCTACAATATTCACAGTTATAAACTCGTGTAGTCCACGTTTAATGTAAACGTGATTTATTGCGTATCGATCACGTTTCTCTCAGACAGTCCTGAATGACGTCAATTTAAAATAGATTTTTCTATTATGCTGGCTGTATAGAATTGCGGAGTTTGACAGCTGTCTATCAAACAGCTGTTCAGTGAACTGTCAAACACTATTATGTTTTTTTTTGTTTTTTGGGAAATGGCATCTCGTAGGCAAAGATAAACTCTATTTATTATAACATTAGACTAACTGCTTTACCAACATTGCGTACCATAATGTTGGAAAAACAATTGGTAGGCTTATAATTATTAATGAAACAATTATGGAGCCGTCAGCCACAGCATAGTACCTACGAGAGATGAGGAAATCGCTTTTATATGTTTATATGATTTACCCAAACACTATAATAAACACGTATGTGTATTGAAGGCACTGAGCTTAGAATAGCACAAAAAATTGTGACAGTGTTTGTGTTTATTTATTTTCATAAGTAAGTGAAAATAAAACAGTTATTGTTTTATTTTCACTTCTTCCTTTTAGTAAATAAATGATTTAAGTATTCGCATTATATTGAAGTTCTTTTTAAGTCATTGACTGCCGCGCAGCAGACACAATAGAAAAACAATAGTTTTGTGCGTGTGTCCGACAAACAATAGTTTGTCGGACACACGGTGACCGCGTTGGCGTTCAACGTGTTAAAAATGGGCATTATATGTAGTACCTATGTGCATTCGCTTTATTACTGTTTATGCATTGGAAGCAGCTTTTTGCGTATACACAACCGCGAGATGATGATTTAACAATACCTACCCTCCTTTTGGAAAAAAATTAACATGAAACATAACCTCCCGCCAGCAATCCCCGGAGGTTTAGGCAGAGGTGTAAATAAAAAGACCTTATTTTCAAAAGAACCCCAAAAAACATTACAATAAAGTTTATGAAAGAAAATACTATTATGATAGCGACACACAAAGCATATATCAAAGAAAGTATTGATACTTTTATCGCAAGTCTGGCTCCTTTTACTCCTGTTATTCGTTTTGATAATCAGGGATCGCGCCCCTCATTATGCCAAAATGGCCGGCTGTGCCCGGGTAATGTAAACTGTTTTGTAACGCCACTGAAATAAAGACTTATTTATTGCCTTCATTTATGCGTCTGAAGATATTTGTGTAGTGTCCTTTTTATATCTATTTAATGGGTGGCTGATAGTTTTGTTTAACTTTAGTTTTTTTTTTTTGAAAATTCGGTATTTAAGGACAGTTGAATAATAAATGCGCCTGCGCACGTCTATACTAGAGTGAAATTGAATTCATGGGCAAAATTTTAAGGGATCATTGTACTCATTATTATGAACAACTTTTACTATGCGAACAAATCTGAAGTCGCGAAAAAAATAAATCAGCTGTTTCAAAATAATGCCCGTGTATTCAATTGCACCCTGTACATTATTAGGAAGACACGCGATTATTCGCGCCAGTTTGAACATCCTCAATACAAGTTAGTTGACGCAATCGGCGGGAGCGAATTTCATCCCGCATCCCGCGCGCTTCAGTTTGGCCGGATCTGTCAGTGAATGATAGAATTAAATATTTTAATTAAGTAGAAGAACAAGACTAGAATAAGCATTTAATTTGTTTATTCGATCGCATTTCGACTACTTCAGGGCGTCTCAAAAGCTTAGGCTGACATTTAAATCCAGAATTTTCCTAATTAAAAGACAAAAGCCTTGTTACAATATTCGTAGAATTTTGAGCCTTTTAAACCTAGAATTAAGCTGAAAGACAACAAAGACTACGCTTAAATAAAATCCCAAAATTTGCGAGTATTTTGTCTATCAATATGGGTGAAATTAAAATATTATAAAGTCAAGTAAATACTTAGATAGTGATTATTTAAAAAAAGGAACAGTTCACGCGGTTCCGTGTTTTCTTACGTGACAGTTCGTATGGGTTGGTAAATAAGTCTGGAGGACGAGGTTTATTTTGTACTAGCTTCTGCCCGCGACTTCGTCCGCGGAAAATTTCTAGTTTTAACATTAAATATATCCTATGATACTCGGCAATACTGTAGGTTCCTATAAGTGAGAGAATTTTTGGGTCTTACCGCCACTATCGTGGCGTGCCCTGCGCTGGGTTGCGACAGTCGCTGATTCCAGGCCGCACATGAGATCGCGCCGGAGGTCCGTCCGCTCCGCCGCAATTTGCTGCGGAAACGGAGTTTCCCCCCGGCTTAGTACCTCCGCGCGCCACTCGTACAGGCGCGCGAGGACTATCGCCTCCAGATCCCACGGCGGCAGTCCGGCAAGGAAGCTTGCCGCCTCGCCCGAGATCGTGCGGTACCCCCGGGTAAGCCGTATGGCTACCACCTTTTGGGGTGCGTTAAGATAGTGGGCGGCTCGCCACCGCAGTGAACACACACACGCGCCCACACCGGGGCCCCGTATAGGGCCATGGACCGCACGACTTCGGCGTAAAGCCTCCGGCAGGAGGCTTTACGCCGACATCTCTCGCCGGTTCCATTCCCCATCGCGACCGGGGTAGATGACGGTTTACGACACCCTGCCTCGCATTATAAAGGTGCAAATGCATTATGTATTTTTAACCCAACACGGATAATAATAAAATTATCTTACTACTATTATAAATGTGAAAGTTTGGATGGATGGATGGATGTTTGTTACTCAATCACGCCAAAACGGCTGAACGGATCTGGATGTTTGGCACAGAGATAGATTATAGTCTAGAATAACACATAGGCAAATTTTTATCACGGAAAAACGTACCCGTTCCCGTGGGATAATTTCCAACAACCACGCGGGCGAAACCGCTGGCAAAAGATATTACACTACCTATATACAAAATACAAACCATCATTTAAAAATGTTAACGTTAAAAATATAAAATTTAAGTGAGGAACCTATTTAATTTAAAGCTTCTCTAAAACGATAAAACGTCCGCACAAAGCACGTAGGAAGTAGGAATGATAGTTGAGCTCGGCGAATGTTTTAGCGTTTTGCGTTTAGTAATTTTATATTATCTCGGAAAATATATGACCAATTGACATACTGTAGAGGGCAAATCTTATCTCTGTGATGTCCTTGTGATCATAAAATAATTTTATTTGATAAAAATTGATATTTTGTTGTTTAAATAATCATCCAAACAGAAGTAAGTCGAAAAAATACTTTTTTAAAACATAAAACGAAATATAAAAGTTAAAATACAAAAGATAGAAATGTGGTGTCGCGGACTTTTTTGTAGAAATAATTAAGGCGAACCGGGTTGCCATACATTGCTTTCAATTTTAAACAACTGTTTAGGCAGCGCATGCAAATAATTCTGTTTTCGGAGGTATTTCATTCCGACTTGCTAGACGAAAAATGCAATAGCTCGGCTAATAATATGTATGATATAAATATAATTTATAGCCTATAGCACTCAGGAATAATGTAGCTTTCTATCAGTGAAAAAATTATTGAAATTGGATCATTAGTTCCGGAGATTACCCCCTACATACAAACTTACAAACATACAAACTTACAAACTTACAAATTTTACCTCTTTATAATATTAGTATAGATTTATTTGTACAGTCAACTTCAGAAAGTTGTATTCGCTAATGAAATTCATTTAAGTGTCTACAATTTGTGTTCCATTAATACGTTTAAATATTTTATGACTACAATATTATAGAAAAAAGACTGTAGAAAATGAAATGAATTCGATGTATATGCTTCTTTTCGAGACCTTTAAGTTGCTGAAACAAAACGTCGACATATATTATGTATCTATTAAGTTTATCTTTTTCTTTAGTAAACTACAGCACAGTTACATAAATACAGTGCTTATAATAGTGGGATTCCATTCTCCATTGCTCCCTTTTTGTGTGATAAATCGGTTAATTTGTCCGCAATCCATCGACGGCCGTCAGAGTCAGTACAATGTAGGTCATTGTGCAAAAGAGTAATTAAAACTATAAAACTAAAGTAAACAAGGGGAAGGTAACAGCTGTTAGTACAGAGGCCAGCACATCAAGTTACCACAATCCGTCAAATTTCTTTAATTATATTTCAACTTTATTGCAAAGACATAAGATTCATTTTTAATAGAGAAAATTTGACAGTTAGGGATAGCTTGATGTGCTGGCGTCTGTACATGGTAGTGGTTTATTGAAGCGGATACAAATAGATTAGTCCCAAATGAAGATAAACAACCGAAGGACGTGTGTAACGTGATTATCCCTTGTTGAGTTACACACAGTTATTTTTATGTAAGGTTTTCTCGTAGGTCAAGAGAGGGGCTCGTGGCTAAATAAAATAACTACTCTTGCCGCGGTCGGTTTGTTGATGGGTGTCAAGACAATCCACTACATATCGAGAACCTTCCGAGGCTCGGAAAGCAGGGCTCTGAACCGGTTTAAAAAGAGCGGTTAATTTCGATGAAATACCGGTAAATATATCGTTCCTTCATTAACCGGTTAACCTTTTGACCGCCACAGTCGTGTATAGACGACAAACCAAAATGTGCCCAGCACGCCACGGTCGCAACTGGGTGACAATATTAAAGGATGTATTCGGAGCTTGGCGCTGAGGGCACGCTTTTTCATTTTTGTCGTGGCGGTCAAAAGGTTAAACAAGTGAACTGTTCATATGTAACCCAAATGATAAAGGTTACCGGTTACATAAGCACAAACGGTTTTGACACCCGAATTAACCGGTTAATTCCGTAAGTCGTAAATATTTTTCGTCTACTTTTTTAACACTTCCAACAAGTTACGATATTTGGTGAAGGAAGACGGTGGCGGCGACGTTGAGAACTTGCATGCGACTTGATGCGACTATTTTGTAACTAAATGACATCGCAACGTCTTGACCGTGCTTGTGAGTAGTTGTGAGTGGCGGGGGCGGGGGTGTTCAAATTTGGTTTTAACCGGTTAATTTTCACTTTCAAAACCAAAATTCATTAAAAACCGGTTTCCCACATATACCGGTAAAAACCGGTAAAGTGCAAACCTTAACCTAAATCGATTTCGGTTTGGGGTCAATGACCGTAACCGGTTAAGAATTTCAACCGGTTTCCGAGCCCTGTCGGAAAGCATGTTAAACCCATCCCGGCTGTCGTTTGTAGATTTTTGACAGTCGTTACGGGTAGTCAGAAGTCCAAAAGTTTGATGACTAGTTTAGACGTAAACCTAATTCCAAAATGTGTAATCTTTTATTTATCAATTATTTATCAGTGTAAAAACTTGTAAATGGCCTGCAGTTCCACATTGTTTAAGAATACTGTACATAAGTAACTAACGTATAAGGGCCTTCACAGTTAAATAATTTATTTAAAATAATATTATTTTGTTTACTTACCTTTTTTTTTGTTTAGTCGCATGGTTTTATCAAAGAAAACTTAATACGAGCTAATCGTTTCTAGAATTTTCAGCATTTTCAGTGCAATAAGAACCTTATTCTTACTGCCTGTACTCCAAAATCAATCCATTATAATTGGTAATATTTATTTCTATCGCACCTGAGATCGTTTCCATTACTTTTGTAGCTGTCTGTACCGAAACAAAATAAATATTGATGTTATTTTTATCGCGTGTTATTGTAATTGGGTTATTTCTCGTGTGGAAGGGAATCGACAATAAAGGAAACAATTGCTGTTCTCCAGTGGGAATTATGAGCCACGAGCCACGCAGGTGCTAACAATAGGGATATATTCAGGGAGGGGGATTATATTCAGTTGCGTGGCTCCTGTATTTCAGCTACAGATAATAGTGGTGATACTACAGATAATAATATATTTATTTATTGTTGACCGTTTTTATTTCAAGTCCACTCAATTCGAATTTTGAATCGACAAGAGCCTATCTATCAATTTAAAATAAAATGGTGATCTTTACATACCTAGACTCCTCCGTGTCTCGGAAAGAACGTTTATCTGTTGGTCCCGGCTATTATTCGTGGATTTGACTTGATTGACAGTCGAGTCGTTTCGAGTCGTTAGAAGCCCGAAAGTCATAACATTCAGTCATACCAAGGGTTATCGTATTACCCAGTTACTGGGTTGAGGACGTCAAATAGACAGTCGTTCCATTAAAAATACTGTTATTCAGCTGCATCTGGTAAGACTGGAAGCCGACCCCAACATAGTTTCGAAAGGGCTAGGCAGGTTGATTGACAAAACCACATCATCATTACGGCAAACATCCAGATCAACTACTTACGCCATTCGGTAGACATGTAAGGCTACTTTAATAGCCCGCTAACGGCCATCACTAGACCGCAAGAAACATTCATAGAACAGTGTTGATGACTTCACCAACACTATCGTAAAAACAGTCAACAACATCTTGAATGAATGCAACATACACGACATACATACAGCTGTATAAAACACACATTATGCACGGAATGTTTTTGACGACACGATATTTATAATCTGTGCGCTAAAAAAGGTGGCCACAGAATCATTAATTTATTCGTGTAAATTGTTTAGGGTTGCCTAGATTTCTAAATCACTTTTTTTTTAAGTAAACTGTAAAAAGGCTTTACTTTAAAAGTGATTTTGCAAGTAATTTACTGAAAATGGGTTATCCACCCATTCATGGGTGGTGAGTCGTGCCCTAGGGAATAAAGCCTAGATACATTTAAACAGCTTTAAAAAGATGAAAAAAAAAATCATTAGTTCATCTTAAAGTTGTTTTCGTGGCAAAGAAAAATCTTGAACTAGCAACCCGCCGCGCACGGGAGCAATGGAGACACTATCACGCTGGCGAAAGTTTGCTAAACTATACGTATAAACCTTCTTCTTGAATTAGAATTTATCTATTAATGAAAATCGCAAAACACGCAAAGCGACCTTTTTTATACTATCTATACTTACTAATATTATAAAGCTGAAGAGTTTGTTTGTTTCAACGCGTTAATCTCTGGAGTCTGGAACTACTGGCCGAATTGAAAAAGTATTTTTTTGTTGGATAGTCTATTTATCGAGGAGGGCTATAGGTTATGTAACATCACGCTACGGCCAATAGGAGCCAAGCAGCGGGCGAAAACGCGCAGCAGCAGCTAGTGTAGAGATAAGATCGCATTTAGGCAAACATGATGGAGATGGACGCATCGTCACGGTCTATAAGAGAGTGAGAAAGACTTCAGCAAGATATACTGACTGCAGATGATGGGTTATGGCACTTTGGCAACGGTGGTTTAACCCTGCCAAGTATCAAAACAGGAATTAGTACCATAAAAGAGGGAGGGAGTATTGTAATTGGTTTAGCAGAGATAGAGATCTATGAAAATTGATAGTAGTGATTAATTTAGACAATGAAACCAGGACAAACATGTGCTCACAGCCCTGTTGCGCTAACGTGCGCGCGCGCCGAGACCATTGCGCCCACGCCGCACATGCACGGCAACCTTGCGAGTATCGGGGACACTCGCCACTTCCATCAATCAACCCATTATATTGTACTAGTGACCCGCCCTTGGTTCGCTCGGTTTTCGACAAAACATTGAGGTTTTTATATTATACAGTGTGTTAGGTTAAACGAGGGACATACTTTTTGGGGTTTGCTAGATACTCATGAAAATCAACATCTTTCACTATGAAACTATACCTGAAATCACGAAAAAAAAAATAAGCTGTTCAGTACCAACATTTATGTTCGCATAATTCGTCAAAATGTATGGCACAGCTAATATTTTTTCATATTTCAGAATTGGTCCCATGGACAAAGTGAGTGTTTTTATTTGTATATAGTTAGTTAGTCTTTTAATTTAAGAATGTATAAGTTGTTATTATATTAGATTGTATGGCCAAAGTTGTTGATTTTCATGAGTATTATACAACCTAAAAGTATGTCCCTCGTTTAACCTAACACACTGCATAAACCTTCCTGTATAAATTCGTTAAATGATGCTGAAAACCATATTTAAATCTGATGCGTGGTTTAAAAGAACAACGTAAATTTATTTCGCATTTAGTGACTGATCACGCAGCCATGTCAGAGCGTCACGAAATGCGTAATCTATTTAATAAGTAGTTATAGATTTACCTACTGCGAATTACGTGTAACAATGTTAGATACTGTTACGTTTTTCACCGCCGCCATTCATTGAGATATAAAAAGAAAATGGGGCAACCAAGGTCAGGCTGATTTTGTCATTATTACTCATAGCCTAAATAAAAGATAGAAGAATGTATCTGTTGTGAAGAATCGATTATACGTTTCTACAAAGATAAATGAAAATATAGCAAGTACAATCTTATTTTAAGTTTAATCTAAGCTATCTATCTGTCTACTAGCTTCTGCCCACAACTTCGCGTAGAAGTCATAAGATTTTATTAAAATAACAGCCATATTTGTATGTAAAAACGCTCTCGGAGTCGAAGACTGATCACCGCGTCGCATCGCATCGCCCGCCCGCGCTTTTACTTCGTTTCGTTTAGCATTCTTTCTAACTTTAACTTTTTGCAAAAGCCCATAAACCTTCCTTAAGAATTGGACTATGAAGAATTTTTCAATTCCGATTTAGGTACCTACTAACATTATCGAATAAAGAAACTCTTTAGCTATTTGTTATTTGTTATTTGAACTAATGTCTTGTCGTTACGAAGCGCATCACTTGGGAACAGCTGGACTAATTTGTCAATTTTTATTTTAATATTCGTAAGAATTCGAATAACAAACTCTTATTTTTTTTTATTAAAAATATGATTTATAAAAATATGATTAGGGAAATAAAATTGAGGAAGTTACGGAATATTTTTCAAATTTGGAAAAACGTAACGTCGTGTGTCTATGAGATTTTTGTATTAATTATAAAAATTCTGTCAGTTTAACGTCTGTCGGGGTCAGCTAGAGAAAAATTTAAGTTTCCTACTGAAGGTTGCTCGTTACCCTTTTACAGATTTTTAATTAATTAATTAATGTTCGGGGCTTGGGTTAATTGAGGGGTTTTAACTTTTTGTATATATATAATTGGGTGCGTATAAAAGATTAACGTTATTAATTAGAGAAAATGAATTAACTAGGTTACTCTTGCCTGCCAAATTTTTAATTTTCCTGTCCTGCTATAATCAATAAAACAGGTTACACAGTTTTTTCACAAGAACGTTACAATCAGCTAAACTTATTGTTGCACCTTAAGGCTTCCGCAGACAGTCGCGATGCGATGGTGCGACGCGATTCTTGTAGTGTGACCTACTAAAGTAGCGCCGCGCTATCGCGTCGCGTCTCTCTGCGGGAGTCTTATAGCGCAACAGTGAGATTTAAGGTAGTTATTGTGAATGAAATGCCAATGAAGAAACATAAAATATGTTTTCTCGAATTATTCGGTTTCACACAGGTTTTAACAAGTTCTCGTGCCACATAATTAACTTGTAATTCGTCACAGAGGCTGCATGACATTTAGCCTTTGCCTCGGTCGTGAACTGAATTACTGAAATAATTAACTCCTATAACATTATGCGTTAATGGTCATAAGCCTTGTTACATCACAATTATGTGTAATCTTTGAATGTTAAAGGTAAGGTATTTATGGTAATGGAAAGATTTTTGTGTTGCCAGATGTAAAATTGAGATGTAACAACACATAAATTAAGATATCGATGGGGGACGATGAGAATTAAAAAACAAAATGTAGGTACTTCTCTACGAGCTCTAAAATTATTCTTCGAATTGATTCTATGGCGAATTGGCAATGGAAAAATCTGCCTTAAGGCTGCCGCAGTCAGGCGCACAACAGTGCGACGCGACACTAGTAGAACAATTTCTATGAAAACTTTATGGAAATTGTTCTACCAGAATAACGTCGCACTGTCGCGTCGCGACTGTATGCGGATTTAATCTATTAATCAGTGCATTTCATATTTGATGAGAACTTACTTAAATAAGCTAGCATATTTCAGTATGGTCCCTAATTCGTAGCACATTTTCGTAACAAAAGTGTATAAGATTCTAATAAAAATAGAATATATGAGCATAGTTGTTGTTATGGTTATTGTAAAGTTCATAATCAAGTAATTTCATATATTCAATATCCGCTTTTGCCAAAACCAAAATGCCATAAAACAAAAAAATAAAGTTTTTTTTCATTGAACGTAATACAGGTAAAAAATAACAAAACTGAGATATCCCCAGACCACAGAATAATAAGTTCAAGGCCACAACTAATCAATTTATTTATACAGGCGGTATATTGTGCTTTCAAAACTTCAGTAGGACAAGCAATAACATACCCTCGTGGACCTACTAGGACAAAATAGTAGGACCACAAGAAAACACCCATATCCCTGATACGCTTAATAATATACTAAGTACTCAAAACTTCAACACGTATTACACAATTTAGTTCCCACCTACATCCAAACCGCACTTAGTCCGCCACAAATACTGCCTAAAGAAATCTGTATTACCATCGGTATACATAGAAATCATACAATAGATATATCGAGCGTTGGTAAACTTTACCAATTACGACGCGTAATTTGATTAGGACCACAGAAACACTGATTAGCACCTTCACACTCAGGTTCATGAACTCGTGCGCCAATTAGTTACAAAATATTCTGTTACCAAAGTCTGAGGGATTATTATGAAGTTGTTAAGGAGTTTGTGTATTACTTTATTGATTTAATTAAAAAACTTCCCCCTATACTCCTTTGTAGTATTTCCTTAGCAGCTAACATACAATGTTGCGCTAAAATGGTGACATTAATTTAACACACATAAATGTTTTCGCATTTTCGTTTCATGACGACAAATTCAATTGAACGTTATTATTTACGGCATTATTTTAAATGTTAGAAAATAGCATCTTAGAGCAACAAGTACTTAAAGAACTGTCGCGCGGCGGTCATTTGCCGCAAATAAATATACTATTAGGATGAAACTACTGCAAAAGGTAGGCGAATTGATTTTATTATTTAGTTAAGTAGTCAGAAGCCTGAAAGTCTGACAGCCAGTCTTACCAAGGGGTATCGTATCGTATTACCAAGTTACTGACTAGGTTGTGGAGGTCAGCTACGCAGTCGCTCCATATAAAATACTGGTATTTCAGCTGCATCCGGTTAGACTGGAAGCTAGTTGGGAAAAGGCTAGGCAGGCAGGCAGTTTGATTGATATTTTTCTTTAATTTGCGATTTATTTTAACCTATCAACATTAACATGATTAATGAGCACTAAATTCATTATTAATTATCCATGTGTTAAATTAATGTCACCATTGTAGCGCCATGTTGTATAAAGACAGTCAGGACTGGTGACGTGTGTCGTGCTGTTGTCTGTATGGAAGCAGCTCGTCCTGAGTTCGATACCCGCAGCCTTCGGTAGCAATTTCTAATTTAACGAATTAATTAACGCCTTGTTATTATTATTATTATTATAATTAACGCCTGCGCTCCTTCATATACTGCCTAATAGCACAACACTGATACACTGACTCTTATTAAGACGATTCGCACGAATTTAGTACTGGCAACTAAATTCGTGCGAATCGCCTGCGGGAGGAGCTCGTGGCTAAATAACAACAATCGCACGGATCGATCCATCAGGTTAAGCTACGCTTGCCGAGGTTGATCCGCGGATGGGTGACCATATTTATATATCGAGATTCCTCCGTGCCTCGGAAAGCACGATAAGCCGTTCGTCCCGGCTGTCATTCGTGGATCTTTGACATTCCTTACAGATAGTCAGAAGCCCGTCAATCTTACCAAGTATCGTATTACCCAGTTACTGACTGGGTTGTGAAGGTCAGATAGGCAGTCGCTCCATGTAAAATTCAGCTGTATCCGGTTAGACTGGAAGCCGACCCCCACGTAATTGGGAAAAGGCTAGGCAGATTGAGTGCCTGCGGCTACAGTAACTCTTTTGAAACAAACCAGCAAACGCAGGCCCTGAAATCATTCCTAAGTTATACCTACAGTTTAACTATTAACGTGCAATTTCCAACCGATAGTTAAACAGGGCACGTATTAATTGAGCCGATAGCTGAACGAGAGCTAGCATGTGAATAGGTCATGGATAGGCATCTAGGCACTGTCGACAATAATAGTCGGCGTGGCACGCTTCGTAAGTTAGCACGACAATTGCAGCTCTGTAGGTTTGTGAATTATGGGGACTGTTCATAATGTTAATAGTAGTTTCTGGTTAGTTGGGAGAAGGTATAAGTAAATATATAAGTAAAGTTAAAGCGAAGTTAAGTCACATCCAATTAACTTTTTACAGTCCTTGTTAGGTGTAAAGTCACTTGATATTTATTAGGTACCTCTTGGAATTAATGCTATCTCCCGGATCGCTGGTTCTTTCCTAAGGGAATTTGATTTCGTGTGAAAACGTCCAATTGTATTAAGTTGGATATCGAATGGGCGTTAGGTACAAGTTACTGATAGTTAGTTTAGAAAGTTATTGGTGTTAATGGATTAAGTTAATATAGTATTTATTGGGTGTATTTGTTAGTGTAAGAGCCCGAGCTTAGGTAAATCTATTATTATTAGAATTAATTTATAACCTTTTAACCGCCCCAGTCGGATTAATACGACAAATGTTTTCGGGTCCGTGCCGCCTGTGTCGTGTTTATACGACTGAGAATTTATGTTCGGTTTTGCGTTGCAAGACCCTATTCGTCGATGATATTTATTTTTTGATTTTTGAGTTCGGCGATGGAGGCACGGTAATTGATATAAAACAAAGCGGTCAATAGGTTAATTATAAGCGAGATCCTTTTTTTTTTTTTGAGGATGGGAAATCATCAAATGACTCCTCCCACTCTGGGTGGAGCGGAAGGGACTGTCAGACTCTTACTGACTAAAACTCATCCATGTCTTTTCCTTAGCCCTTTGTGTTCCGGGGCAGCGGTAACCCTTTCGGACAATCCCGCTGACCATGATTAATATCTTGGAGATTGAGAGTGATATTTAAAGCAAATTACATAATATCTGTATTTAACTTAAATTTTCTCATATACGATTCGATTCTTTGAACTATCGAACATAAATGCAATCAAGATAAATGCAAACAAAACTATGATATACCTACTCATTGCATTTGATACAGAAAGAACAGAAAATTTAGTATAATCCTTTTGTGCATCTACCGTGTAATTCATTTGTGTAATTAATTTTTAACACAATTCAATAAACCCATTGCTAATTGCTCACTTGTGTTATAATTAATAATCAAAACGCAGCAGCAAATACAGGCGATCAAAGAGCTCATTTCTATATATTCCGAAACACATGGTAACAAACATAATTGATAAGTACCTACATACATAATACATACACACGTCCCCGTTATATTATCGTCTGGTACTCTCGTTACCTCGTCTAGGTACTGACATAAAAATGTTGACATATATTATTTAACATAGATCTACACGTCTTGTCGATGGTAAAAAAGGTTTTAATGTATCATGATTGACTATTTGAGACCGTTTGTCTTACAAACTTCCATCACCGTACAGAAATTAAATATTATGTAAAGATTGAATTGTAAAATTGCATTTAACGATAATAAGTATTCCATTTGATTCTAGAAATCTGTGACACCACGTTGTTATATTTCATACGAATCACGTATGTACAATTTCCGCGTTTTGACAGTTCATAAAAAGTAACATTATTGAATTATATTAGGCTGGTCATAATTTTTCAACAAGTTATTTTTACTAACGACTACGTTTCCCTATCATTTTTTAAGTCATTGACTGCCACGCAGCAGACATAATAGAAAAACTATTGTTTGTCGGACACACGGTGACCGCGTTGGCGTTCAACGTGTTAACTGAGTGTTGCTTGTAGCCACGTAATACAACAAATTTTCACACCTCCAAGTCACGCCGTTTATTAAGAAAATTCTCAAACTTAATTATCCTTATGGTAGCCTTTTCATACGGTTCCCCATAATTTTCCCTTCGATGCCCCCTCTCTGTCATGCATAACGCGTATAGTGTAAGCGTATCTCTGTCGTATTTTGGTTTCAGCGTGTTTCAGCAGCCAGCTGAGCGGGCGCGACGCGTTGCCATGGTTACCATTGATCGGCGGCCATCTTGAATGCAGCCGTCTGCAAACCCGTACTCTAGACAATAATGGGATTTGGCGCTCGAGTTAAAAATAGGTGTGGTATGTAAACACGGAGGGATACGGCTATGGTGTGCTATATCTGAGGAAATTAATTTGTGCGTCAATATTTATTGGGATGGAAACAGTGATTTTATATGCTTGATTGTAAGTAAATAATTACTTAATTGTTTCGAGAAGAAAAATTATGATTGAAAACAATTCATTTAAAATATATGTAAGCATTACATAATATTCATATTTATTTTTATCTCTTGAAAGTAAGTACTAATGTAGTTATTTTTCACAGTTTTATGGTTTCTCGAGAAATCAATAATTTTAAAGACAGTAAATATTACGTTTTAGTGTTTGGCCGTTTCCATCCCGACAAAGATTAGACATAACATGTAGAGCAGCTGATATAAACGGTTCCCAGACACAATAGTGTAGAATAGTTAGCGAATCGCTTTCCATGCCAATTCTGCGGGCCGCCGGGCCGCTTGCGAGATGTCGCATCCTCGTTATCGACCAATCCCGGCCGCTATCAATAATACGTGAACGGACGAGTCGAAAACGTATAAGCACCTATTTTATTCTTAATATAGCTGGTGACAGTGTAGTTTTGTATTGAGTCTATACCTATACGAGTCTATACACAGTCTAGTCCCTGTTTGCTGCATGTTTTGTAGAATTCCAAATTAAAAAAAAATATTTGAAAACGATTACGAAACGATTTTGAAACGATTCATTAGATTCGGTTTTAGGCATCTCGCGCACTAGAACACTCTAGGTCTAGGTCGAGGCAACCCTGGTCGCAGAAGCTGCGGTTGGGCTGCGGAAATTCGCAACACCAGCACCTTAATATGCTGTCCGCGGCCAGGCCGCATTCGTGGTCGCAGATCTAGTTTGCAAGCGCTCACAGCAAACTATACGTTAGTTGGTCGCAACGACCAGTGATGCCACGCAACAACCGCCTGGTGTGCGGTTAGTTGGCCATTGCGGCCAAGTGCACATTCATTTATGGTTTCTTTAGTTAATATGATCGTTGCGGCCACTGGTCGTGATCGTGACCGTCTAGTGCGCGAGGTGCCAAGGTTTGTTTTTAGTAAACACGTTAGTAGTTAGTAAGTAATTGGTGCACTAGCTCGGAGTAAGGAAAGAAAGTCTGAATAGTTTACAAGCGCCGAAGTTACGATGTCAGACGGTCAACAATTTGCAAAGGAATACTGCACTAGTCTAGCCTTCAGCTGTTCCTGAATTAGTGACAACGTGCTCTCTGGAGTACGGTATGTAGTGTAGTGAATCCCAATTGGTCAAACCACTATCCTTTTCTGATCAAACTGAACTCGATCAGCACATCTTAACGGGCGTTTAGGACCTGCCAATTAAGCGGGATTGTCCGAAAGGGTTACCGCTACCCCGAAACATAAAGGGCTACGGAAGGAACATGGATGGGTTTTATTCAGTAAGAGTCTGACACTCCCTTCCGCTCCACCCAGAGCGGGAGAAGTCATTGGATGATTTCCCAGCCACAAAAAAAAGGACCTGCCATTGCCAATATACCACAGAAAATAATGACATGCGATCAGTCGCGTTCTGTTTCACTGATGAACGTTTGTAGTTCATTATAGATTTGCTAAGTGCAATTCTAAACAAAGAACCGTTACTGAAATAGTTTATCAAAGAAGAGAAAAGTAAAATAAGATGTAGATAGTAAAATGGGCGATCTGTCTCATTTCAGGCAAGCATTTTAAATATACATCTTTGAGGATTATTCTTTGATGTATTAATACTTTTTGACCAGAGAATATTTGAACTGTGTAATCTACACTGACAGATCCAACAAAAATGTTACGTAAGAAAAGATACAAAAACAAATTGCCTAAACAACCTTCAGATATTTATCCCACACTCATTTCCAACAATTTTGGTCCATTTAAGTAATTTAAAAACTATTTTATAATTATCCCATCAGCTTCTCGCTTCCATGTGAACTCCTTAACAATGTGGGGTATCTATCGATCGGTCCGGGGATATTGAATACGAGCCGTAGCCGGGAGACGGTGACCGGACGGCACCCGGACGCCGGCCGATCTAAATTTTATTGCAACACTACGCTCGACTGGCTTTTGTCTCGCTCAACATTTTTTATAAGACCGGAAAGAAAATGGCCGTGATTGGAAACAGCTGGTTGAGAAAACGTGGTGGAATTGGATATACTGTAATATTATTGAAAATATTTATTACTGATTACTGAGTTAAGTATCTAAATGAAAGGCTAGAGTGGCGCTATGAATGTCAAGTTTGGTATAAATGAGGTTTTAATGGGTACCTAACTTTTTATTTCGCGCTTCGTGAACTGTTGCGCAATAAATGTCGTTCTTTTTTTTTGAATTATGCCAATAGATTGAAAATTTGTTGTTGAAAATGAAGAAAATATGTTTATAACAGTGGAATAATAACTTTTGCATGAACGCTCACTTAATTTTATTAAATTTCATTTTATACTCTCCATAAAACTTCTTATCAAACAGCTACAAGCATTTATCCAACAACATTATAAGAGAGATAAACTTAGCGCTTTCATTTCTGCCAGCTTGGACGTTTAATTTTGTTTTTGTTTACAATAAGACAAGAGTTTCTCTTCCAACTTCACTTTGGACAGACATTTCATTAGCTGTAATTAGTCACTAAGATAACGTCGAGACTGTTTACCTCGTAGAAACTACAACACAGCATAAAATCAACTGCACAGACCAGTATTTTTTATTGCAAAATTGCGATCGTAACGACAAATAATTGCAGAATGACTCTTAAAATAGCGACCCATTGAGCGAGTTGTGTGTTCATGATTGATCAACTTTCTATAAAAAACAAATATTTTTTACTCTGGGAACACCTCCAAAATACCTCCCGTTCCGATATACATTTCGGCTTTATAGCTTTTTCCGGCGAAAAATTGCCCGTGAAAGCCGCACGTACACCTACAGGGCTTTATAACCCAATTTGTCACCGAAAGTGGCCAGATTCGAGTTTGAACGGTTTAATTAAAGCTAGTCTCGTAAAACGTTCCGAGTACTCTCGGGACGGAAATAAGTTTAGCATAAACTATCATAAACACCTTCGGAATGCATTTGAATACAATGGATTGCTTTACATTCCAATTTTGAAAATAGTTTTTCATTTTGTTATGTCTATGGTTGAATAACCTTTTTAAATGGCAACATTAGAGTGATGAACGCTAAATAGCTGTCACTTTGAAGATAATTTATTCATTGAAATTAATTCCAAAGTACCTAAACGTAAGTTTGCGTCTTTCTCATTACACAGTAATTCAGCACACTCACATTCTAGTGGTGTCGCGTAATAAAGTTTAATATTTAATTTGAAGGCTTTAGTAAACGCGCCCGAGCTCTCCACACCGGTCAAGGGCGTTGCACCAGTGCAGTATTACACCATCCCACGCAAGTTTCGACCTTACAGAAACTGTTTGAAAGTTTAATTTTCAATGGCGAACGATCGGAATCCGTAGGAAAATGGCTTTACATTTCCCTGCAAAAGCCACTCTGAAAACTTTTAACTGCAACTTTAGGAGTTAAAATTGCGGATGAAACTTACGGAAATAACTAGCTTTAAGGTAATCCATAGACACATTTAACTTGGTAACATAACATCACGCTTGTAAACCCCGATGGGTTAGACAGAAGTGTATCTATAGTACTCCCACATTTTGCCCATGTTTGAGTCCCATGTAATTGTGAGCGAGCCTATACAACTGCAGACTCCAGGTTGCGACTGAGAAATTCCAGATATAAAAACCCAATAATATTTTGCCCGACCCCGTAATCGAATCCATGATTGACATGACCCACCCACCCACCCACCCTCATAGTCAACAGTATAGTTTGCGACCACTAGACCAAGGCAGTCTTATCTCAGTCTTATTGACCAATGTTCTTGGTGCTTCATATTTCCAATATTTGTAGACTTAACGTTTGTAAAGCGTTTCCATCACATTTTTCTATCTCATTCAATAAAAAAACATACAAACAAACAAACATACAGGTGAAGCTAATATAAAGCGTGTAAAAAAATACGATATTGGACTGTAGTATCCAAGAATACTAACTAAACTACATTTTTCGTCAATGTATTATCCAATTGTGAAAAAGCTATAAATAATTGAAACATTAGGTCTGTGTGACTATAAAAGTACAGTTATCGTGGAGCTAAACCATTCGTCACCTGTTTATAGTTTCAATCACTCTTAGCACGGAAAAATTGTTAATTTCACTTTTGATTTAGATCTTTAAAGTGAAGATCTGTAATTTCGTATTCACATCAAATAACATTTTGATTTAATTTCAAGGATGTGCGCTTTTTTTTAATTTCGAAGGTTTTAAAAAATAATAGGAAAAATATATACATATTTACTGTTGCCAGAATTTCTTATTTATTTTTATTGCTATATGTTTTCACAATTAATACATATAACTGTGTATTTGATATCATTCTGAGCAAGCATATACAGCTAGCCACGTTATATTTAACCATTTTCCGAAAATAAATAACAAAACAAAAAGGAATTGTTCCGAAATTCCCTTGAGGAAGTCGAAACCAAACTTGATTTTTTATTTTTACACTGGTAACTCCATGCAACAATGTTAATCAAAATTTTCCCAACTCTGTATCAATAAAGTTAGGCTAGGTTCATACAAGCGGTGGTGGCGGGGTATGTACTTAGTTCATACGGGATGAACTTTAGTAAGTCGCCTTTTGTAACTTACGACTAGGGTAGGTTATATTACAGCTTTAAGTTTTGTTACATGTAAGAACAGTGGAAGAAAACTTTGTTGGTTAAAGCATAACTTTGATGCACTTACTTATAATTTAGTAAAAATTAATAAGTATCCGTAATTTAAATAAAAAAGAAAACACATTGTAATCAAATAAGTTTAAGTAAGTATGTCATAAATGTGCTCATGCAATCTAGTACATCGTAGATTTTATTTTTGTAATAAAATAAAATTATACCATGCAGATTGAATTGATCAACTTCTCGCGGACTTACTGGAATGCCCACACAAAAGTTTATTCACATAGTCATAAATGTAATTTGAAATTCGAACTTCTATTTGTAAAATTGTGCGCACAAAAAAGAAAATAAAGTGGCCAGTTTAGAAATCTAGCCTTTTAGTTCAAATCTAATCGTAATAATAGAATGCGTTAGTAATAAAAAATAGTTTAAAAAAACTAAAAAACTCGCTTTTTATAGAAAACCGAACTAAAAATAGAAAATAAATTTTAATTATAAAAGCGTGGGGTGCTTTTTAAAATAATATTCACCACCACCATGCACCCCACGCTTTTTAAAAAGTAAAATTTATTTTCTATTTTTAGTTCGGTTTTCTATAAAAAGCGTGTTTTTTAGTTTTTTTAGACTATTTTTTATTTCCTACTTTTTAGTTCAAATTAATGTATTGTCATCGGTCCTCGATAAATCTACAAAGTTTGAACGAAATCTGGCCGTTTAAAGTGGGTCAAAATCGCTTCCAAATGAGTCGGTTACAAACATACATACAAGTGAAGCTAATATAAAGCGTGTAAAAATAAGGATAATGGGAAACTATTATCAAATTATTGCATTGTCATCGGTCCTTGAGACGTGTGCAAAGTTTCAAGTTGATCAGACCTTTAGAAACCGGTGAAAATTAAGCTCAAAGATTCCGTTACATACATACATAGATACAACCCGAGCTAATAAAAGCGTGTTAAAAATAATTATGGGTGATTGACTGGGTACTGACTAGGTAAATTCCGAATTTCCGTTTTGTCTTACAGCTTCTGCCAATGACTGTTTGCTTTACATTCTAGCCCTGTAGGCCTCGAGTCTCACTTTATTTATGGCATCGCATGTCGTTTTCTTCATTACCAGAAGGTATTGAAAGACAGGCAGCTACTTCTGTAGTATCAAGTAAGGAGAAGTTTCCTTGCAATAACTACGATTAAATAGTATGTTTCTAAAATTGCCTTACACTTGATATTCTTAGTACCTTAGTCGTCGTTGCGAACTTTGTTAGGGCTCGTAGACACTACAGTGTGTCTATAAAGCCTATTTAAAATGACTGCTTTCAAGACACGGACAAAAGTCAAGCACTCGACCACACACCTGGGCCAGGCATAGCACAGTTAGCGCTGCATACAAATAGTATCGCTTTTGTTCAAGCCATTACGCACTGCGGTCACGTGACCTCTCTCTCACCCACGTACGGCTTAGTTCAGTGGAATCTACAGGTGACACCATTGTTGGTTAATACTTAGGTACTGTTACCGTGATTTATAATGGTGAATTGATTTTTAGGATTGATTTTGTCAGATACTGTTTTAGACGAAACATTCTTCGAGAAGACACCCATTTTACGACACGCTCTGCTTTAGATCCCAAATAATTTATCGCATTCTGAGATCATCAATACCCTCCACTTAACTCTAATCCTAATAAGTTCAGCCCCTGGCCGCAGAATAAATAATAGTACTAGCCATGGCCCTCTTAGCTTAGCAATTAAAACAACATTCAAAACCTAATGTATTGTAATTCCCCAGGTAACCAGTGTTAATTAGACACTCGGGCAGTACATTAAAATTCGTCAAGCCAGTAAAGAGGCAAACAAAAAGAGATGCTATTACAAAGTTCGAGAGGGAAATGTTATTCCAAATGAGGTTAGATACTAATTACGAGCAAATATTTAGTGTGAAATCTGTTGGTGTTGACCTTACAATTCGTAACTCCAATATTCCCGGCACAGCAATAGTAGGTACGCTCCAAGTTACGTCGTCCAATATCATAAACTCTTGACTTTTCATCGGTTACTATGGCAACTAAAACACACAGTGTATTTTGTGCATCATATCTCGCCCGGATTGTGCCTGTGGGTGTATTATTATTGCCCAGACCTTCGTGGAAAACAGGCTTGATGTTTTGTTATGACAGGTATCTTTTGCGACATGACTGAAATCCTCAAATTCAATCGATATACAAAGACAGTAGACTTCGTCAATTAGTGGAAGACGAGCTCAGAATAAGTAAGCGTCTACTGTACCTGACGAATTTGCAATTGACTCACTAAGTAGCTTAGTTTGGAGTTAAATCCACTATCAATATGCAATCAATTTGCCTAAAGGATTTTTAAATTATCGCCATGCTTAGCCGTTGTACTTGTATGAAAATAATTATATTGACTTGAATATTTTTTAATACCGATTGTGACACTCGGGGATAATGTAAATGTATTATCACAGTCTTGCATTATTTTTTCAAAAATTCTTTTCTGAGACTTTGATTTACTATTCATTCGCAAAAATATCAAGAACTGTGTTTGAGTTCAGGCGATGTAGATGGCGCTATAAATAAAAACTAACTTATTGATTCTCTTGTAAAAAAATTGTTTGACCAGTTTCAAGGTATTAATTTTACTCTATGGAGTACCTAGTGATGTATTTGAAATCGTTACAATCGTTTTCCCTCCATAATATTGTTATTTCAGTTTTCAGATTCGCTCATTTGATTACGTGGTCGAAATCTCATCAATTTGCGACCAGTTTTGATGAAATTTCACACTCAATGCTTTTACGGCGAGAAGGTCAGGTCGACAGCAAATTGGCCAAAGGCTTTATCAGGGGGGCATCAAAAATTGAGCAATTTGATCCAGTTAGTTGAATTGCTAGCTAATTAATTAGTGCATCTAATAGTTACATGTCTGAACTGAAAATATTTAAAGAGTTTCATAAACACATTGAATACTTTGGCGGCTGTCTGAGCCGATAAAATATATTTTAAAAGATAATTATTGATAAACATTCTGCTCGTGGCGTCCTGTGTTTATTCAGCCATGGGAACAGTTTATGAATGCTTAACACTGAATCAAATGCAATACAAACCATATTTCAACACAACACCAAATCACGTGTTTTATTCAACATAACACAATAGGCGTCCTTGTTCATGAACGTTTCCCAACGAGAGATAAGGCGCGTACTCCGATAGTCGCACGCGCAGGTACGCGGCATCGCCACTCGCGCGCAGGCCAATTTCCTATCGCAGCGCTTATCAGCTGTTGGCGTTGGGCAACAAGACCAGATTATGCGCTTCGCGGTAATCATGCTTCCGTGTTGTCTTTTTAATTAATTAAATGGGGCTGTACGTTACTTACTCAAGAAATTGTCATACATGGTTACTAAGCATTAAATTAATATCGTTATACAGAGTCAAATTAAATTAGCCAGCAAAACTTCGCTAACGTAATGGGTTTCGATATCTAAACACTACAAAACAGAAAACAAAGTTCTTTTTTTTAAAACGTGTCAATGAAAGGTTTTTATGTTAACATCACAGACTTAAACGCGATAAAACAAAGAAAAACATATTTTCTGAACTCACTCTTCCAGCGGTCGTTGACCCCAGGACACCTTTGTCTTATCGTGTTAAGATATCACTACCCATCTGGTCTGTGGAATTACGTTAGCTAATTTAATTTGACCTTGTATACAGTTACTTATGCATAAATAATGGCTTTACCGAAAAAAAATCGGTCTAGTGACGCACGTGAGTACCTACTACAAGAAAACCAATACTTTTCCGTCTTTACGCAGATAACCATGTAAATTGACAAGACTACTCACAATTTTCCCCGATACAATTTATAGCTACGAAAAACAATAAAGAAAAAGTAAACAAAAAAGAAACTTAAACAATTAGAGAGGGACTCATTGATTTCTTCGTTTTAGAAACTTCAACTGTTACGCAATGAAAACTCGCTAATCCTAAATAGATTTCGTAACCTAGCAATGACTGTAAACTCTATTGTATTAACGGTATCTTGCACCTAATGACCCACGACAACCACATTGAGCCGTCCATTGCTGCATTCCTTTCAAATACTTCCAATGGAATAGCTAGTCATCAATCAGTGTACCTCGAAGTCCACACATTAGGTTGTAAATCCAAGCAGTAAGCACTTGCCAGACTGGAAAATAAATTGTTGAATCTTAGGGCTTGGTCACAGGGCACACCACGATAGTGGCGGTAAGGCCCCTCTTTGAGGACTGGCTAGAGAGGCGTCACGGCGCCCTCACCTACCGCCTGACGCAGGTCCTCACCGGACATGGATGTTTCGGGAGGTTCCTGCACATCATCAGGCGGGAGGAAACGCCCGGGTGTCACCACTGCGAGGATCGCCCAGAGGACACGGTAGAGCACACGGTGCAAACCTGCCCAGCATAGGCAGAGCACCGCCGTGTCCTCGTAGAGGCGATCGGCGGCGGCGACCTCTCGCGCCCGGCCCTGGTGCAAGCCATGGTCCGGGGCGAGAGGGAGTGGGAGGCAGTCACCTCCTTCTGCGAAAAAGTTATGCTCGCGAAGGAGGTGGCGGGATGGGAGAGAGAAAGGTCCTCCCGTCCCAGCCGCCGCAGGAGACGCCCCGGGCGTCGGGAGCCACGTGACGACTCCCGGCCACAGTAGGCGCGGGCCTGCGGACGGTGAGTAATGGGTGACTCACCGTCCGATCAGCACCAGACCCGTGCCGTACGGCGCGTATATGTTCCACGCGCGCCTCAAAGAGATGTCAGCATATGAAGGGGCCCCAAGGCCCAGGGGGCCAAGCCTGCCGGGTAAGCGGGATTGTCCGAAAGGGTTACCGCTACCCCGGAACATAAAGGGCTACGGAAGGAACATGGATGGGTTTTAGTCAGTAAGAGTCTGACACTCCCTTCCGCTCCACCCAGAGCGGGAGCAGTCATTGGATGATTTCCCAGACATAAAAAAAAAAAAAAAAAAAAAAAGGGCTTGGTCACATCAGCTACTGTTTGTAGGTAAAAAAAATATATTAATTCAGATGAATATTTTTCAAGACAATTAATAAACGCAACAAGGTATTTTTTTTTAATTTACAGCGGCCGTGTACTACACGTTATCAACAATTTCATTTGTCAAATAACCAGACTAACTTGGGTAAAAGCTACCAATTACACATATTTACAGCTCACAGCTAAGAACACTATAATATTTCTATACTTATGCCCGTTTTTACTAACACTATTCGACATAAAAACAAATGCATAAACAAAACCGGCCAGTACGATTTTCACGGGTTGAAAATCGAACAGCCCGATTGCATTTTAATTTAGATGTTGCCTAATTAGTAATTTTAGTAAAACGGGCATTACCATCCCACTGCTGGGTAAAGTCTACTTCACAACCAAGCTATAAAATTCTGAAAACTATTACTGATCTCTTGAACATTTATTTTTAACATATTATAGTCAATAGAATCACATAGCTATTTCTCAACTTCGCTTTCGACGTTCAAATATACTTGTGCAAAGAAAATTTAAGTCAAATCTTTAAATCCAATTCAACTTATTCATCTACTGTTTTCTACATCTATGTATGTGCAAACAGTACAGACTTGTAGTGTTTATAGACAACATTAATCAGTCACTATTCAACGCAGAAAAGTTGCTTGGACAACTAAATTGAAAACAGCGTTATTCGAAAGCTTGTAATTGCAAAGAAAGTAAAACAATTTGAAGAAATAGACGCGACATTATATTATTAACTTTTGCTACTTCGTCTTCAAATTTCTTGTTCGCCCGATCTACCGCGTTGCATCGCATCGCCCGTCCGTGTACTTTTTTTTAAGACGTGTTGTTAATATTACCTATTTACTATATTATGTATATGTATATTGTGGAATTGATTTTTGGTAGACAGATAGTTTATAACCTGGATTAACACATTTGTGATACTTTAAACCTCGGTAGTACGTTCCCGTTCTCGAATCCACGCGAACGAAGTCACTGGCAAAAGCTAGTATAATAATAAACAAGGCTTTGGTATTTCAGTAATAAGATCGAAATCAAATTAGAAAACTTTGAAAAGAAAATCTATTTGAAATACTACGCCTTACAGTCGCATCAAATAACTTCTAATCAGCTTAATAGAATGTTTTATTTTTGTACCATACAATAACGAGGTAATTAATGCTATTCATTAAATGTCATTTTTAAACTATACTAATTAAAAAAGTTTATGTTCTTTTATTTATTGTTTGAACGCCCCTCTGGAACCTCCAATGGAATTTCAAATTGTTTTTGCGATTGATAGCCCAATTGTTTTTGAAGGCTATTGATCATCACGCTACTACCATAAGGAGCCGAGCAAAATAGCGATGCGAGCGGGCGATGCGATGCGACGTGTTCGGGAAGATCCTAATGTAAAATTTAATGATGATCGACAGGTTGACATAAATCTACTTTGTCTTGACGGCTTTTCTTGTACAACATTTAAAAGCACGCCAGAATTTTCTTAAATCTCATACTTTTCAAGTAAAAGCGGAAAGCGGAAGTTAAGACCTCTTTAAGAAAATAAGCTTTAAAAACATTCGCTGCACTGGTTGGCTACGCTGCGTTGCTAAATGGCACCCGAGTTTTTCATGTTAATTACCTCTCACGGTAACCTCAAAACCAGGCTATAAAAAGACATCCCTTTTATGCAAAAATCATCAATCAGCACGCACTAATTACTGACACTCGTGTCGCGAAAAAAAAAAGATGAATCTGCATAAAAGGCGGCGTTTACAAAGACTCACGTACACGTGACGTCATTTTATGCGTTTACACCAAATTGCGACACTCGACTTTTTTTGCAGCACAGCTGGAGACTGACTCTTCTCTGATTTAATAGTAATTACGGGCTGCGTATACGCAGAGCGCTAACGTAACGTAAGAAGTTGAAGTTATATTTTTTCTTCAACTGACTACTAGTTGATTTGACGATTGCATTAGATCAGGAAAGTGATTATTTAAAGATAAAAAGCTAAAATAATACTTAAATATATAAGAAATTGAATAGCAAAGAGTTTTCAAAGTGCCAAATATTGTAAACTGCTTAATTTTGTTCGTAAAGGCTAAACTGAACTCTTTGGGCTGCAGAAACATGCCAATCCTGTCTTCGGCGATTCTATGATAAGATGCTTCGTCTGTTTGCAGACGCTGGCTGTTTTGTGGAACGGCAGGCACGAGATTGGAAACAGTTACCACCTATATTTGACGACACGGTTGGCGCAGTGGTTGAGCGATTGACTGCTGCGTAGCATGTCGCGGGTTCGATTCCCGCACAGAACAAATATTTGTACGACCTGCAAGTATTTGTTCCGGGTCTGGGTGTTTTTCTATGTTAATTATGTATGTATTTACAAAAAAAAAATGTATATAAGTAGTTTATCAGCCATCTCGTTACCATAACACAAGCATTAGGTTGCTTAGCTTGGGACGATATGGCGTTGTGTGAAATGTCCAAGGATTAATTATTATTATATCCATTATTTAAAAGCGAAAGGTCACTCATTCATACAATCACTCACTGAATTAACTACAATATCTCTTTCGATTATGAGTGGGAAACGTCAGCCAAGAACTGATTTAAGGAAACTCCTCTCGTCAAAGAGTGAAATAAGGGGTGGAAGTTTGTATGAAAAATTTTCAACATTGTCGCGGGCGGAGTCTCGTGCAGCAACTAGAAGTAAACTGGCTGAATGATGAATATTTTCAGGAACTGCCGTATGAATTATTGAACATGCGAGCATATATCGGGAATGGAGCGTTATCGAAATGATAGTGTCGTTTGACACCTACTAACTCGTAGTTCGATGGCCAGTCTAGACTGGCACATTGCCACAAGACTATATGCAGTAAAGAAAAACTATATGTACCTAAGTATATAAGGTATTAAAAAACTAACTCTAAGAATTTCGTGGGAGCATTGTACTCATCGTTACGAACAAATTGTACTATGGGATGAACCCTAATTTTATTGAGTTACGTGTGCATAAATCTCATATCTTTTTCGCGATTTCAGGGTTCATCCCATTGCCGGGTAAGCGGGATTGCCGGGTAAGCGGGACTGCCGGGTAAGCACGATTGCCGGGTAAGCGGGATTGTACGAAAGGGCTACCGCTACCCCGGAACTAGGGCTAAGGAAGCAACATGGATGGGTTTTAGTCAGTAAGAGTCTGATACTCCCTTCCGCTCCACCCAGAGCGGGAGAAGTCATTGGATGATTGGGACCCTCAAAAAAGGCTCTACGTATTCGTGGTGCTAACTTCCCCTCAGACTTGTCGAAAATAAAGAGTTATCTGGGGACCAACCATCATGTTTACAACAGTATTATTTTAATATTTTTTCTCATTGGGAAAGAGATGGAGCCGTACCACCGTTATAGTTTCATCTATTTCTGGCACTGAAGTAATATTAATAATATACTGTTTCAAGTGCGTGTGGTTGGCCCCCCTGTACTCTATCTACACTTGACCAAATCAAAGTTGGTCTACTACACTTTTCCAGGGGAGGTAGTATCAATTAGCTGCCACAGATGCCTTCTGATCTTGCCGCTGCCTACGCCAAATCCTCTCTTGTTAACACGTTAAGTGCGAAACGAGGCCTAAATCACCCCTCATGCAACTTCCTTGTGGTGCGGCAAGGAAAAACGTGAACATCTCTGTCGTGCGAAGGGCATAGCTTTGGTTTGGTCCAGTATAGAAAAGAGATAAATGTATATTTGAGACGCGCTAATGGTCCCGGACTCGGTGGTATACCTACCTTGGTACCGGATGTCTTAGGCCTCGTACCGCACTGAATTAATATAATTTTAATGCAGTGCGGAACGAGGCTAAAACGTCCCATATCCTCCCGGACCTCGTACCACACCCAACGCGAGCTTCCCGCGACTAGTGTTGTGCATCACGTCGATTGGAGAGCACGTCCTTTTACATCGCCGAACATGTCTAAACGATGTCGGAAGAAGATAATTTAAAAAAAAAACAGAAACAGAACGATTGCGATTTTTTATAAAAAAGTAAATTGTTACTGATTTTTTTATGTTAATTCAAGTTCTAATAAGTGTATTTTTAAAGCTCGAGGCAGAATACATAGGATAGTTTCTTTTCTACTCCTGGTTTTCTTTTTTTTCTATTCTGTGAACCGCATCAAGATTTTCACACAAAAATACATAAACGTCGTTGCGTCGATATTATTTTTCCCATCACTAATCTTAGCGAAAATTTACCCTATTTCAGTGCGTTACGAGGTGTATAAGATCCCATACTTTGTTTTGCCAATAATTCCTAAACTAGTTATCAGATCCCGGGGCGACGGTAGATTGGGGTTCATCAATTCACTGTCTATATCGATAAGGACCAAATTTTTCATTTATCTTTGATTTCGCGCCAGAAAATGGATTTTAGTCTGTTAAAGGAGGTGGGGTCTAATAGACCGCGTGTCGCCCTAACGTCTGGTCACGGTGCGGGCCGATAAAACCTCATGCCGCAGGAACGGAAAGTTTACAAAAATTGGTGCCGCAGCTAACGTGTTAAAAGCTTCAGAAGATTCTGTACGGACATGCTGCTGTATTTGTGACATAGTTTCACTGCCAAGATACCTTGTTGAAATGATTCAGGAGTCTAGAAATTGATTTGGTGAATCGCTTTAAATCTTTTATAATAATATATTGTTAGAATTAGGTTAGCTATAGAGTTTTTGATTGGATTTTGAATTTTATATTTACTCATAATGTCAGGTCAAGTGGAGGAGCTCGTGGCAAAGTAATAACAGCCCCACAGGTCGATTCATCAAGATAAGCTACGCTTGCCGGGGTTGACCGTGGATGGGTGACCATCTTTACATACCGAGATTCCTCCGTGCCGGAAATCACGTTTAGCCGTTGATCCCGGCTGTCATTTGTACATCTTTGACAGGTGTTATGGGTCGTCAGAAGCCCGAAAATCTGACAGCCAGTTTTACCAAGGGGTATCATATTACCCAGTTACTGGGTGGTGGAGGTCAGATAGGCAGTCGCTCCATGTAAAACACTGGTATTCAGCTGCATCCGGTTAGACTGGAAGCCGACCCCAACATAGTTGGGAAGAGGCTTGGGAGATTTTTTTGATTGTCAGGTCAGGTGAAGATAAAGATATGTCTTGTATTTTTCTAATAAATATGACATCCCGGAAAGAATGACGGGAGATGGAAGACTTACCCTCAACATGAAGAAGAATGTAAAGCAACGTTAACGAACTCATTGTTATTTTAAATATCACCAACTAAAATATCAGGCTAAAAGTTAAATGAAGTTTCCGATAGCGTTTATTTAAAACTACCCCATTTAAGCAGTTCCAAAAGTTTCTTGGTAGATTTCGTAACAGTTAAGTTTGAATTTCGAACGTTTGTCACGGAGAGGGTACTTAGCTAAGTATGAAGCCGAGACACCACTAGCCAATATACCACTAGCTTATAAACTTAGTATAGTAACTTTGTAAGAAATATTATGTAGTATTCAAGAAAACTTTAGAAAAAGGGCACAATACTTTTTACTACTACTTTTACTACTTAATACTTTTACTACTACTAACTGACAAAAAAAAAACAATAATTCATACCGAAATCCCATAGAAGAAAGCAATTTAAGATTTTTACAATTTTCCGGGCAACTTTTCCAATTTTTCATTTCCTACAAACTTTACTCAGACTGTTACAAACACACTTTGTAACAAAGCCAAATCGGTCCAGCTGTTCTCCTTTTAAAACATTTGTTTTCTTAGATAAATGAATAATAGACAATAATCTAAAGAAGAATTATATTTTCACCTCACAGGCTCGAAAAGAGTCTGTTTGTCATTCGAAATCTGAGCCCAAAATCGCTTTTTGCTCTCTAGCGTGGAAAGAGTTTTTAAAATTCGAACCTTTCTATTAAATAATTTTCTATACTGCCAGTCCACTGAAAATGCATGACACGGACTAAAATAAAATATTAAATAATACCGCTCACCTTAAAAACTTCCATCACAGTACAGAAATTAAATATTTTGCGAGGATATAATTGTAAAATTGGAATTAATGTTATTAAGTATTCCATTTGATAAAAAAAATCTGTGACGTCACATTTAAATATGTCATAAAAATACTACCCTGTCAAATACCCAATTGTGTAGTAATTAAAGTTTATTTTTTTAAATAAATTAAATACTAATATAATACTTATGTTATTTAATCCTTTGCTTGGAAATAATAAATATGTATTAAAGTAGTTAGTTATTTGTATTAAATTAGATTTTTTCTTTCATTCTCCTTAGAGGACAAGTAGGATATAGAACAAAATACAGGGTATTTAATTTTGGAGATATTCTATGTAACTCATAAGATACATTGCCAAGTATCTTTTATTTTCTTCACATGAGTCAATGTATCTGAGACGCTCGAACAAAATAAAACTCAACATATAACACCTGTTTTCTTGCACCTAGCAGTTTCCTCGCTGTAGTGAGGTGAAAAATTGTGTGTTGCGCTCGGCAGCAAAGCTTTTCTGCGTCTCGTACCTTTGAAACCTTCGTTACGCTCAGGATTCTATATTTGAACCACTCGCTTCGCTCGTGGTGAACCATGAGCGAAGCGAGTGGTTCAAATATAGAATAGGGTTGAAACCCTAGAATCCTTCGCTTACTCAGGTTTCAATAGAAGTACTCGCGCCAAAAATCAACTTTCCAGCCTTGCATAACAAATAACTATTGTTACTGGCTGATTTCCTATTTCCCTACTAACATAATAATCGCCGCACATCACGAGACCAACACACCTCATTACTGGAATGAAAGCATAATTTCTACGCCAACAACTACCCACATATAGAACAAAAACTGACATCAATCACGCCGCGACCGATAACCGACGGACGTCGTTAAAGACTCGTATCTCTACGTATAACAAACTTCCTTACATCGACTTCCTTTCTAACAAATGGTTATTTACGGATTGTTGTCGCTTTTGAGACTGATGATGACTGGCAAAAAGGCAGTGAAAAAGTTTGAGCACCAAATACGCAAAGAGTTTAAAAGAGATTGTCAATTTAGATCAGCCTTTTCTAAAGTGGGCGATAACGCCCACTTGTGGGCGCTAAAGGCCTTTTTTTTTTTTTTAAGGCTGGGAAATCATCCAATGACTGCTCCCGCTCTGGCTCTGGCGCTGCAGGCCTTAAGGGGGGGCAGTAAGTCCCAGAAAAAAATTGGGGGCGTTGTGTAGAGGTTTTTTTAACAGGAGGCGATTTGTATTATCATCTAAATAGTGGTTTTTAAGTAGGTGAAAAAAATAGATGCGCTAAAAAGTATATCCTCAAAGTGGACAAAATAAGTTTGGGAACCCCCGATTTTGATGGTTAAGTATCAACCATTAAACAAAGACGCATCTATGGCCACAAAATTGCTATACATAATAAATGTAGGACTAAATATAGTACGGTTTGGATAGCACTAGGACAATACTGGCTGATAATTGACTATTTGACACTGTCAAAAGTAAAATCACATAGAGAAAAGACCGCTAGTCTTTAAAACTTCAATCACCGTACAGAAATTTAATATTATGCGAAGTGTAAAACTAGCATTTAATGCTAATAAGTATTCCATTTGATTCTAAAAATCTGTGACGCCACGTTGTTATATTTCATACAAATCAAATACAAATTCCGCGTTTTGAAAATTCATAATAAGTAACGTTATTGACTACCCTGTCAAGTACCCAATTATAAGAAAGGCCATTAAAGCAAATTGAACCAAAAAGATATGGAGTAACGGTTTAATTTCAGGCCGAAAAATGCACGTCGCGTTATAAGTCAAAATTTGATAGCTCCTACACAAACAATGGTGATACATACAGGCATGTTTGCAGTATACAAAGGAGCAAGAAATAAAGACGTCAAGTGCCTAGCCCTGGTAACGTGTAACAGAGCTATCAAAAGCAGTAGACACGAGTCTCTGCGACAAAGTCCATATTTCAAACGAGCTGTATCCTCGCCGTACAAGGCTCGCTGGGGACTATAAAAACTACTTATGCCGGATACACATTTCCGTTACAAATAGACGATGACGTACAGAATACACCCCGATGATGATCAAAGAAAATGTGGATAGATTTTTTTGGTAAACTAGCCACTAGTTTATGAAGAAAAAAAAAACAAAAAAGTGTGAGTTATTTGTTTGGGATTTCAGTGATGCTATTCTGTAAAAACGTAGGTGAAGTAGGTTTAAAGTGCGCTGTCACTTGGGTATTTGAAAGGGTAGTCAATAACGTTACTTTTTATGCACTGTCAAAACGCGGAATCTGTACGTGATTTGTATGAAATATAACAATGTGACGTCACCGATATTTAGCACCAAATAGAATACTTATAAGCATTAAATGCAATTTTACAATTATATCTTCGGGCATAACATTTAATTTCTGTACGGTGATGGAAGACTTTAAGACGAGCAGTCTTTTTTCTAACTGATTTCATATTTTATTTTTAAGCGTTACAAATAGTCAATTGTGTCAATCCCTATTTTTTATTTATTTATTGGCTTTGGAAACTGAGTCCTTGAGCCTTGTCCTCGTTTAGTTATTTCACAAAATAAGTCAGTCCCTAGAATTAGGTGAAACGACAGTTCACTTCAGCTAAGTTTTTACGGTGAGATTTTTTCTGCCATGAGTTTTGATTTTCTAATTGCGTTTCTAAAGGTGATAAGATTATCTAAATGCTCCAAGAAAAATAAGTTTTAAGTGACGAAATATTTTCACAAACTAAACTTGTTTATTAATGTTTGATATTGAGCATGATGTGTATAATCGGATCCAGTTTTTTTCCAGTAAACACGCACAACTGATAACAAAGTGTAGATTGAATAATATTGTATTACATAAGCCATAGACTAGCGCTTAGTCTGAGGTGGAACACAAGCCAGACGATGCATAAATCTCTTCTCTTCATTCCGATTTCTTCGGCACAAATTCTACTATAAACAATGACGTCAGCCGACCGCAAAAGATTTATTTATATAAAAAAAACTCATTGTATGTTAAATTGGAACATTCGTCACTCGGTACATCTCGCGAACAATTCCTTCGGACAACGAAAATTGGACAAAATTACCAATTTTAAGGGGAAATTGAATCGATATTTACGATTATGCGATAAGTCTCTTTACAGATTTCGTTAACCACCCACGGAGAATGTTTTTTTGGCAATAAACAACTGTTTTTGGCAAAACCTCATTGTCAGGTCTACCGAAGGTTGCTTATTTCAGAAAAAATGGGCGTAGCCACTCAATAAATCTACCATTATATACGCCGTCTTCCTAAAACGTACAAAAATCTGAGATTTCTAAAAGATTAATGATGTTATATTGTCAAGATGATTGCTTGAACACCTACTCGTACGTTTGAAATACTTTTATCCATTATGATAACAAGACAGTTATGAATATCGGACATACCAACTACGTGTCAAATCGTGCTGTGCCCTCGCCTCACCTGTAACAATAAAGAAAATCTTGATAAATACAAAATGTCGCGGAACACAACACAGAATTGCAATAGTTTTCTGACAAAAACATTGCAGACTAGACATTGCAATTGTAGCAATTTCAAAATGGCCGCAAGGACTTAACAAGCGGGAGTTAAAAGATTAATTGACATGATTAAATGAACGACATTCGCGGCGACAATATTTTCGTAGATAAAATATTTTAATTTTCTACTAAACGATACGAAGTTTTTTATTAACATTAATCACTACTGGACATCTAGTTTTGAAGTAATTTCTGAGTTACAAAATAATAGTTAGTACGAAAAACACAATGACTGCAACAGTTTTGTGTAACAGATAGCTAAGCTATGTTATCGTGTGTAATATCACGGCGAAAACACGGTATATTAAGTAAACTTATTCCTTGTAAAAATAATTATTCGAAATGTCTCCGCGGAGACGGACACTCTGCTTCGTCCTTATATTTTTATCGCTCAACGTAAGTTCATTAAGATTATTCAACTGCCTTACTTTCAAGATAACTTCTCCAAGATTTCTAACATAATTTATTTGTCTTTTCACAGAATGACCTTGATTTCGTTGCCGGAGTACCAGTGGGGCCAGTTTTGACGGAGTACTATCCATGTTCAGCGTCGCCTCCTCAGCTAGTTAATCCCTTATTGACAGTCTCATCAAGTAATAGAGTGTTACCAGAAGTCCCACAAAAGGTATTCCCTACCCAAAGATTCAATGAAGTTTTTTCGTTTGACTCCTATCCTCCAGGTTTCTCAATTAATACTGTAGCTACAACCAATTATGGTGTACCTAAACCTAATTATTTTACCACCTATTCTACATATTCTCCATATGAAACTACAAATTCATTGCCGATAATCGAACCAATAATTGAATCATCGCCTTACCCATCAAACGTTGAGTCTTTGACTATCATAGAAAATTATCCTCCCGTAACGCAAACTATTCAAGTCGAAGGCTCTGCCCCGGCCACAAACGTAGCAGAAATCTATCAGACACCAATTACTGTACAAATTCCTTCGATGCCTCAGTTGACGCCGTTTGTTGGTGTTGCCTCTCCCCTTCCCGAGATATTGCCCACACAGAATATAATACAAGAGGTTTATACTCCGACCGTTGCATCCGAAATCTATCCACAGACAATTGAAACTATAACTTCAGTGCCAGTCGAAACCACAACTTTAAATATTCCGTCTAGCGACATAGGATGTGGTGGTCCCCAGTTGCCTATTACTTTACAAATTAATATGGCTTCCCCGTGGAATCCTGAGCCTGTACGAGTCATATCGCAACCTACGCCTGCTGCTAGCCCTTCTCCATCTTTTGATCCTTCATTTTCGATGCCTCCGGCTCCGATAATTGTAATGGAGAAATCTAAATCTAAGTGGAAGAGTGTCCTCCCAATTCTTTTGTTGACCCTCTTTGATGGTGGGTGTGGGAACAACGGTGGTGGTGGCTGCTCCTGCTCCCAATGCAGTGCTGGTACACCTGTTCCTTTTCCCATAGTAATTCCTGTTAACAATCCTGTCATTACTCAAGGTCGCAGTAAAGGGAAGGCTAAAGCGTCAACTGACGCACAAAGTTGAGACGAACTAAAAAAATATGAGGATCATTTTGATAGTTCCAAAATATGATTAAAGTTGGTATAGAAAACGGCAGCAGAAGTATAAATGTTTTGAAATCAGTGCAACATTACTGGATCTGTTATGAATTTTCGATAATCAAATCAGTGACTTGACGTGATCAGACAATTTCAACGTGGGGAAGTGAATTTTCTGTATTGTTTCGGTGAATAATGTTTACATCACAGCTTAATGTTTAACTATACATAACAATGCATTGATTACTGTTGTGTTTTAAAAGTTTTCTAAAATAACAATACTATATAAATGAAATGTTGTGTATTCAATAAACCCTCGTAAGTACATAACAATGTTCTTTTATTTTCCCGTCTTGAAAATGAGACACGTGTTTGGTTTATGTCATCTATAACAGTCCTTCCGACCCAGTTGGCTGCACGTGTAGCACTTCGATTTAAAGAGGCTTAGACAGTCAGATCGATATCTAAGCATTCCCCGGTGTGTTATTCGAAGATAGGATAACCTACTGCAATCAGTATTCCCCTGGCAAGCGTGATAATTCATAAGGAAGCTTGGTATAAGGTCCAAAATTTGAGAAGAAGAAAAGATCATTGAAGAAATGAATGATAACGAACTATTGAAGCTGTATATTCCACTTAAAAGATCCGCAGTTAGCTACTTCGTAAGAAAATTACACGATTCTTCATACAAAAGTAATATTTAACTTAGTAATTCGCTACATCAGTACATTTACACGTGGGCGAACACAGTTGCTAGTGCAATATAATATAAAATACGGTTAAGAAAATATATTTATTTTCTCAAAAGAATTTCAATTACAGAGCAATGGATGAAATTTGCCACAGAGATGGATTATAGTCTGGAATGACATGTGAGACTTTTTATCCCGGTGCGCGGTGGTAGGCTCCCGTAGGTTCGGAAAGTATGCCAATTGCCGACATTCACACGGGCGAAGCTAGTGGCAGACGCTAGTATAAAATAATCCCTAGCCAATATTACTTACAGCATCTCGAAAATCGGAACATAGGCTCAGTTAAGTTATCAAGTTATCCATTTATCTCGAAACTGTAGTGTTAAATTGGTCTTCGTTGGAAATCTCGACTCGTCTATAATTAATGGAATCTAAACCTTTAGTTAATCGGTTTAATGTCAGCCATTTTCAACATCTTTGAACAGCCTAATACTGTACATTTTGTTACTTCTTCGCCTAAGAGATTATTAGAATGATGACGCCATAAAACTTTATTGGCACATCGAAGTAGCTGAGGTCTCGAAGCTGCTAATGTATTCCATAAACAACTGCACGTTCGTCAGGGACAACTACGTATAGACTTTGATTAATAAAATTGTCTATGGCGAGATATTGGAGACACAATGTGGAAGATTAATGTAGTAATTATTATTAGTGAAGTTGAACATAATACATAGTGTTAATTATTTAAAAAACATAAAACACATAACTGAAAAGAGAAAAAAAAGCATTAGGTATAATCCATAGAATTTTGGGCTACCTTTGTTTGTCTTCGCCTGCGATTCCAAAATTTTATGATAATGTATTTTTGCAGTCAATTTTATTTAAATGATTTACTTTACTTCGAGCTTTTTACTTTTATTGATTGAATACTCATTCATAGCTTTTATTTAATACCATAGTGATGTAATTTATTTAAAAAAAGTATTCTTTGGACACTCTTTCTCCAAAACATAGATAGGACTCATTTTCTTTACTGAGTGAAGCGTGGCACCTTTTATTCGGCGATACTCAACAGCTTCATACTTGGATCTGTTTAATAAGAAAGACACGTACATCAGTATGTTTTACTTTCTATATAAAAGCTAGCAAGGAGACTTTATATGTTTACTTTGACTGTAATTACACAAGATGGACGAGTCGAGCCATACCGTTAGCAGCAATTATTGTCAGATAAAAACGATTTGCACGCAAGAACGTTACCCTCATGCAGAAACAGAGATGTTACTTTGTGTGTATGTGTATTTCTTAGTGCGTATTTTTTGTTTCCTACGATCCTTACTTAAGACTTGACCTGATAAATACAAATATTGTTCGTTTCATGTAATTACTTGCGTATTTATGCGAATCATATTTAGGTCAACGGACATCAATACTGGGTTGTTAAGGTCAGATGGGCGGTCACTCCATGTAAAATACTGGTATTCAGCTGCATCCGGTTAGACTAGAAGCCGACCCATATAGTTGGGAAAAGGCTAAGCAGCTTGATTGTACAGACGCCAGCACATCAAGCTATCCCTAACTGTCAAATTTTCTCAATTCAAAATGAACCTTATTTCTTTGCAATAAAGTTGAAATACTATCAAAGAAATTTGACAGATTGTGGTAACTTGATGTGCTGGCCTCTGTACATCAATACTGGCTAGCAAATTGCAAAAAAATGTATTTTTTTATTTTAAGTATTTATTTTAATAAGCCGGGTTGTCTAAGCGTAGGTTTGTATATCCCCTTAATAAATAGTTGGTTTAAAAATGCTGAATTTTTCGTCAATCTATCGGTATGAGACCGACGCTGGTGGAACCCAGTGCCCTGGGTTCAATTCAACGCTAGGTCGGGCAGTGTTGTTGGAATTTTTCATCAGGACTTTCCCAGTGGGAATCATAATATCATCAACAAACAATATCAAGTCAAAAATTTATGAAAGTTTGTGTTATTATTGACAGATTGAGGCCGACATTTTGAAATTGCCCCTCGTAAATATTGGAAATGTAGGTATATTTTACAGATCTATCTATGTTAACATGTAAGATAGGCTACAAAGCAATATGACATGATAAACGACATCCTTTCAATAATAATACGGACACATTTTGTCTTACACGTTAGAATCTGTCCCGAAGGATGCTGTCCTCCGTAACATTCCATAGTAAATCGCCCCGAATGAGAAATGGGTACCGCAATGTATTACGATAAAACCTTTCTTTTTCATACCTAAAGATAAGAGAAAAAGATGGCATGTCATATGAAGCAGGTTTTGGCAAAAAGATTGACCAAAAATTATAATCAATTACAACTGTGGATATTGTTACCAGTCCAGCGACAGGTATAGACAAAAACATAATGTTACACGATCTTTTAGAACATTTCAAATGACAGCTGTCAACCCTACTACATGACTAACATAAGTATTGCAACATAAAATTAACTGATCGATTTATATAAATCACATATTTTTGAACTAAAAACTGCAAAAATGCCTTTAGAAAAATATAGTTTATAAGTAGATTAATCTCTCAGACATTCTTAACAAAATAATTTATCTTACAAACTTAATCATATCTCTCCATCAGGCCAGATCCAGGGTAAGACCAGGTCAATTCAGCAAAAAAAAAAAAAACAAGTTAGTGAGGTATTGTGGGTATGATTTATGTAACTGACATGTCTAGTATGGTCTCAAGTTTCAAGGGTCAAAAGTTTTTGTTTTACTAATAACTAGCAAGCCGCCCCGGCTTCGCACGGATGCAATGTAGATACTATCGCACGGGCTCAACCGCGGGCGAAAGCTAGTGAAATTATGAATATGAATCACTCTATCGATTGCTGAAAACCGCATTAAAATCCGTTGCGAAGTTTAAAAGATATAAGCATACAGACGGACAGACGGTGGGGAGCGACTTTGTTTTATAGCGTATTATATTATACATACATATTATGTAGAGATTAAAAGGGGGAGTCAACAGGGCATATAATTTTTTTCATAACACCACATTACTTCTACGAGCCGCATTGAAGGTCTTCGTTCCATAACGTAAATATAGTACAGTCGCCAACACATCAAGCTAAACCAAACTGTCAAATTTGCCTAATTGAACATGCACCTTATTCTATTAAAAAATAAGGTTATATCTTACTAAAGTAATTTATTATTTGACAACAATTATCTCAAAGCGCAAAGTTCGACGGCTCACCACATGACGTTGGCAGAATAGGCGACATCGGGTCAGTTGCCATAAGGACCAAAAAGAAATGTTTATCTACGAAAGAAATTTGACAGATTGGGTTAGCTTGATGTGCTGGCCTCTGTATCTACGGAAAAACGACTCAACACAGTCTTACATTAATCAACTACAAATATACAATTCAATAGTTAGCTAAACTTCACACAACGGTGAATGTCAAAGCTATGTCGACTATGCGTTATAACTATCACTACATTTTGTAATAGAACTTAGTTAATTAAATCCCAGTTCCATTCCAATTCCTGAATATTGAAACAGACTGAAGAATTAATATTCCATTCCAATGTTTAATCAAACATTTGGTAATATAAATGGAGAAATTAATCGTTTCTCACCATCCAATACAATGGTCACCAACTTCGCAGAGCAGACAAACACATCCTTTTTTGTGTTGTATGAAAAACGTAGAGGGTTTTGACAGTTTTCCTTTTTTTTTGAGGGTGAGAAATCATCAAATACCCGCCCGCTCTGGATGGAGCGGAAGGGAGTGACAGTCGCTTACTGAGTAAAACCTATCCATGTTCCTTCCTTAGGTTTTTGTGTATGGGGCAGTAGTAACCCTTTCGGTCAATCCCGGTGTTCACATTTTTCCTTAAGGTTGGTTTACAATCAGGAAACAAACAAACAAACCAAAAGTTTAAAGTCGTTTTCAATAATGCAACATGAATGTATACCTAATGCATTCGATTAAAATCACTTATATTGGTAAAGGAAAACATCGTGAGGAAACCTGGACTTACAGTCAATATAAATCTGAAATCGCCAACCAATCTTGATCAAGCTTGGTGATCTCTATTTGAGAAGAGGACATTACCCTGCAGTGGGATAATAATAGGCTGGTATCGCTTAAAATAAAATTGATTTCCAAACGCACATTGCCACACTTTTTTTTAAATAATAAGATATCGATTCGTAATAGAAAAAATAATAAAGGAAAGGATAAAATACCAATACTATCTTCACGTGCTGCACGTGAGATAATTTACGTTTACGATTTTCTAATCTTTCGATAAGATAAGAAAACAAATTCATTGATGTAATCTTTATAAATATAAAATATCTTTTTTCATTGAGAAAGTTTATTAGAAGTCTTATCGGACGCCAGTGTAGACGCATCAATGAGTCAATATTTTTATTTTCGTAATTAAATATGAAATTAATAATATATTTCAGTGCCATTTTTTCAGTTATTTTGTTTAGTTATAAGGTGAGACTAATTATAAAATAATATTTTATTAGATTACAAGATAATTTTGTAACTTAGTAAAGGAGATTGTTCTACGCCCATACATTGTTCGCCCTGGAACCAACAGCATAGAAAAAATCATTTTCTATTTTTAAACTGCCCTTAGTAGCCCATAAGAACAAAGTTTCTTGACGGACACTTTAGAGAAAAGATTTATTTAAAGAAAAGGAACAGATTTTGAGGTTATTTTTAATAAAAGAAAACTTAAGTAATTCCTTCTAAAATCGCTATTTCTGGTTTCTACAAAGCATTAAACTTCAAATACAGTAAAATGTTACCGTAAATACAGTTGTGTTATGCCTTTTAGGTACAGTTATTATTTATTGGTTGAAGTTTACTTTAAGCGAAGTCCGTTATCCGTTGTCAAAATGCTAAGATGTCGTTGAAGCAGATCTTAGAATCAGTTATTCGAAGCCAAGTCACGTTGAAAGCAATCCAAATTGTAGTCCGTTAAACAGAAACAAAATCAAAAACGCCAAAAGAAATCGCCAAATAGTTAGGAACAACACAACACAGCCACAAGTTCGTCTCGGTGAGACGAACTGACGAACCGACTGACGTAGTGACGTAGAGATGCTCTCTTGAAGATCAATCATTGTATATCGATTATCAATGACCACCTATTTAATCTGTGGTTTTAATTTAGTAGACCAAAATGACAGATCAATATGTCAAATGTCAATTAATTTGTTCCGTTTCAAACATAAACACGTTGTTGCTATGATTCTACTTCAATTAAATTAATGCTAAAATAAAATATTTTGTTCTCAACGAACAATGTGTAACGTTTTAGTTTGCGACATTTAAAAATAGAGTTTAAGTATTTAAAAAGTAAAAATATGGCTATTGAAGTCGTGAAATGGTTATGAGAACAATTCACTAGAGTTGCGTGGTAAATGACATTTCAATCGTTAAATGAGAGATTTTCTGACAAGTAAAAAATACGTCTTTGTTTTACTGGCTACTAATAACAAAAATAAATCCGTAAATAAGAAAGCTTATTTGATGTCAAAAACCTGAGACAGTGACGTATTTTTTACCAACGCCTCTTTTGAACTAATATTTTCTCACTTGTGAGAAAATCCCTCATTCGACTAGTAAGTACATTTTGTGAGTTTGTTTTGTTCTTTATATTTTCATCATAATCGTGCTAGGCCATATTCATCATAAGTTCCATTAAAATATTCACGGAACTAATTCCATGAATAAAATATGCATGAAAAACTTTTATGTTGCACATTTTCAATGTTTTGGAAGTGATAATCGAACATCCATTATTTATCACTAGATATTATGGACATCGTCGTCGATATCGATATTTACGTAATATGAGCGAGAGCGACACTGTCAAATCTTTTGTGACATTCACAATGACAATTCCTTGAAAGATGGCGAGTTCAGTTGGTAATAAAATCAATGAGGTCACTTTTAAAAACCTATTAAGAATTAAACAGTGTCCGCTTGAATTTATTATTTTTAAAAAGCATATTAAAATATAATTAAAATTTACGTACACGTCAAATGTTTGTTGGTTATAGGGCGGTCTAGAACAATCTCCTTTATTTTAATTGCAACAAGAAACTGTGGATCAACAACTGTCACTGTTTACTGTCAATGTTGTATTTTTTTTTAATTATGATCTGTCAGCAAAATAGCATTCTTGTACTTATCTTATTTTAAAACTGCGGAAGATACGAGTAAAACACTCGTATCTTCCGTAGTTTTAAAGTAGGTAGGTACAAATATCTGCGAACGGATTCTAAGTTTGCGAGCAAATAGAAAGAGTTCTGGAACCTCTTTAACTTTTCTAATAGGAGAACAGCAGTTTTTTAAAGTTTATTGACAAGATGTACGGATATCATTTGAGGAGTAAAGGAGTTTCCTTCTCTAGGAATCAGGAAACACCAAAACATCCGCTTTTTAGAATTTTGTTCTAACCGAAAATAATGCGAGTCTGTCACTAATATATACTTTTAATTCACAGGAATCCGAAGTCACAGCTCAAGGAGTTCAAAGTTTTTATGGCGGTGGTCCAATAGGATATTCAGAGAGCAGAGATGACGATGACATCGGCCTCCTTCTCACCGTCCTACTGCTAGCAACTAGAAACAGAGGCAACGGCGGATGCTGCGGCTGCTGCAATTGCGGTGGCAACAACATACCGATACCCTACCCCATACCGATACCAACCAACAATCCTGTCATCTCAATGTCTAGATACAACGACGATGAAGGAAGTAGCGGAGACGCAGAACCTAAAGAAGAAATTAATATTATGTCAGAAAATACTTCGAATGTTGAAGCCGATTCCAAAGCAACAGATAAAACAAATAACAAAAATGAAAATGAAGCAGCTCCCGCAGATGATGCTCCCAAATCAGGAAAGGCAAAATAGTTTAAAGAAATATTTATTTTTAAGTTAATGTATGACATGACATCACTGTAGAAACGTTTAATAAAACATGATGAGAAAGCTATATCATCAATTTTTATTGACAGGCAATTTCCCCTAATATTAGTATACTTTGCTTGCACACACCCAGTTTTAAAAATCGAAGGCCCAAACCAGATTGATGAAAAAACAATTTAGGATGTAAGCTGTTATCGTATGTTGGTGGAGGCTACTACAATAATAGGATAATTGGGTATTTGAAAGGGTAGTCAATAACGTTACTTTTTATGAATTGTCAAAACATGGAATTTGTACGTGATTTGTATAAAATACAACAATGTGACGTCACAGGTTTTTAGAATCAAATGGAATACTTATTATGATTAAATGCAACTTTATAATTATGTCTTCGCATAGTATGTAATTTCTGTACGGTGCACGGTGATGGAAGTTTTTAAGACAAGCGGTCTTTTTTCTATGTGATTTCATAATTTATTTTTGACCGATTCAAATAGTCAATTATACAATTCAAGTATAATTAGGTTGAGAAAATGTTCTATGTGGTCCTCTCTTGACTTAGTTCAAGCCATTTTTGAGATTTCTACACAATATCGTAATTTTTCACAATGCTTTCACATGATTGCGTGTAAAAGAGAAACCTTTCATCTGAAACTCGAAGAATTTGATCGTTGTGTACCCGATCTCTGGAGAGCATATTATTAACATCACATTGATTCTACGTAATCTTTAGATTTTAAGAAAATGGAAGCGAAATTGCTTCGACGAATGTTTTAACAGATAATAGGATAGCGTTCTAGACTAGAATGAAGTTTTAATGACTTCTAGATGACTTGTATTTTAGTTTCTAGGATTTGTTAATATTAAATGTCCTATAAAAGTAATAGTAGATGACAGTCAAAGAATATCATGACAAATCGACGACCTTCTTGGTCTAGTGACCAGTGGTGGCTCAGTGTCAGCCGCGACTTTTGAGAGGTCGTAAGTTCGAACCCATATAGGCGTTTTACAATGATTTTTTTTTCTTGTCCCGGACCTTTGAAAGGCGTACGAGTGCCGAAGCCGATTCGCAGAGCTCCTTAGACAATTATAATTACAAATGATGGGGATGTACCAACCGACGATTATTCGATTATTAACCTGTATGCACTGTGCAAGTACACCTAAGGATAACCTCCGGCCGGTGCAGGATTATTGCAGAAAATGGAAACAAAACTTCTTGGGCTATGGGGTTGTTTAGCTATAGTGGATTGGTTACTTAAAACTATGGAAAAACTATGTCCCCTGCCTGACCAATGTAATATAATATACACAGTTAAAATGGCATATTATTTCACAGTTCCATTCGGGGCCAACCACCTTCTGTGTGAGAAAGAGAAGAAGCTATAGCTCCATCTCTTTCCCAAATTAATGGCAATATTAAAATAATACTGCTATGGAGGTGCTGGGTTACCCCTAGGATTGTTACGGGAGGACGTCCGTCTATTTCACAATAAGTCCTCCAAAAGAATGTGTAAAAATCAAAGCACATCCATAAAACCATAAACAATAACAAACATGACTCACGCAAGCCGTAACATAAAATGTCACACTCGACAGTTTCTATTAATTGCTAATTGTGTCATTTGCCATGCAATATCACACGTTAAATGACAATCACTCACAGTGCATGTTGACACTTCTTTTGTATAGCACATTATAAACTGTCTCAGACCATAATGTTTTTGACGTTTTGTGAATGATTATCACTTTCCTTTGCGAATGCGAGCGCCGTATCTTGATTGAGCATTGAATCTTATTTTAAATCGACTTTAAAAATAGGAGGAGGTTCTCAGATTGTCGCAATTTCTAATTTTTATTTATCTACCCCGATTACTCAAAGACGGCTGGACGCTGAACTGATCTGTAAAATTTTTTAGGGGTTCTCCTAGTTCTGTGGTCCTATTGACGTGAGGTCAGGATCTGATGATTTGTCCAGCAGAAATCGAAGGAACTCCTCAAATACTACGCACACCTGTAGCAATTTGAGTTTTTTTACTAGTTACTGGTGCATTTTATAAAAAAAATCTGAATGATTTCTAGTGTTTTACGAACTGTTCATTAATTGAGATCGATTCACAGAATAAAAAACCGGCCAAGTGCGAGCCGGACTCGCGCACCGAGGGTTCCGTACAAACCTGTAGGTATATAAGTAAAAGTTCACCCACCACGACAATCGAGTCATAGTTATGGTATTTTTATAATAAAAAAAAATATATTTTTATTTTATGATGTTACTAAAAATTCACGGTTTTCGCAATTTTTCCTTTATCTGTACTATAAGACAGATAGTACGTACGTACCAAACGTACGTACCAAATTTCAAGATTCTAAGTTCACGGGAAGTACCCTGTAGCTTTTGATTCCCGTGCGAGTTTCGAAAGTTTGCGGAAATTTGCGGCATAAACGGCTGTATCTTTTGATTGCTTTGGCTTAGAAGTTTGATTTTTTCACAGCTCCAAGGGACAGTAGACTTGAGAATTAGATATTTTCAGTTTGATACTTCCACGCGTTCCTGAGAAAAACGGTCTTGAAAAACGGACGGACGGACAACAAAGTGATCCTATGTTTTCCACGCGCGCCTCAAAGAGATGTCAGCATATGAAGGGGCTCCCCAGGGCCAAGCCTGCCGGGTAAGCGGGATTGTCCGAAAGGGTTACCGCTACCCCGGAACATAAAGGGCTACGGAAGGAACATGGATGGGTTTTAGTCAGTAAGAGTCTGACACTCCCTTCCGCTCCACCCAGAGCGGGAGCAGTCATTGGAAGATTCCCAGCCTTAAAAAAAAATAAAACAGGGTTCCGTTTTTTCCTTTTGAGGTACGACACCCTAAAAACTTGAAGATAGAAAAGAAAAATAGTTATCAAAATATACAATTAAAAGTGGTAATCCAGTGCAGCAAAACAGAACAAATGAGTAACTTAGCGATAGATCGAACACGAGCTATCTTGTATCAATTATGTATCGTTCAATTATCTGTTAATGCTCGACTGCCTTTGATATCTGCGCGCCTAGTAGCTGCTCTTAACTTTCTGCTGACTGACACTACTATCTATCCCGATAATGGCTTTTATTTGAAGTAAATTATTTCGTTGGTTCAATTATTTTCGATTTTGGAATTCAGAACTTAAGAGGAGTGGTGGCCCGCGAAATTTAAATTATCTTTTTTTTTCGCAATTTGCAGGGTACAGAACCATAAACTCACAGAACAGATAAAAGAGGTTTGTTCTGTGTATAAACTCTTAAAGAAGCTCTATTTTAGTCGACCCGTCGGGCTTGTTTAAATGTACTTATTTAGTAAAGAATACAATAGAATCACTCATACACAGAAGAAACTCTTAAATAAAAAACTGTTAGACTGGATGCCGAACACAACATAGTTGGAAAAAGACTAGGCAGATGTTGATACAGAGAAATTTTAGACCAGAAAGAGGCCAGAGATTTTATTTTTATTTTTTGTCTGTCTTTATGTTTTTTTTTCTTTTCGATCTCGGTCGCTAGTATATCGGTCAAGGCTAGGAGCCACCTTAAAAAAAAACTCCCGTAAGAATGTATACTAGACTTTCACATACTATTGTTTTAACCTCAAGCATAAGTGCAAAAATCTTGGCTTCAAAGAGCCCCGATATTCCTGCTACTTTGTCAAGATGTCGTTCAAACTCACGAGGCGTGAACAAAACACTCGCTTTCTTGACGTTGTCGGTTCAAAATGGATACCTTCGACTTTATGTTGAGCGAATCTTAATTACAAGATATTATTGCAACCCACAAGGGCTGCAATAATGGCTTTGGTGGCTTTTGTGGGGCTTTTGTGCTCATCAAAATTAAAGACACATTATCTTAGATATCTTAGCGTTATCTTTCATCGGACATTTCGTTTGATTTCCATTGAAGAGACGTGCCGAGATAATACAAAACTACCCACATCTCACGCACAGATAAAAGATATAAAGATAATTAACTTGCGATTACGTCACATCTTCAAGAGAGATATAATTAATCGTATATAAGAAGAAATAAAAGAATATTGTACAGTTTTTCAATATGGCGTCAGCCATACTTTGTTGTACCTTCGTTCTGCTACTGTATCTACAGGTAATTGTTTAACTTTTATGTTGAAGTTGTTTTCTGTTTTTATGTTACTAATATTGTTATTTGTGTCTCCAGGGAAATTACGCGCAACAAGGTTTAAACAACAATCAAAATGCAGGCATAAACAACGCTATCGGATTTCAACAACAAGCGCTACAGCGGACGAACACACCAAATAACATAAACCAGACACCAAACGGAGGATTAAACATCAATTTGTCGCAGCAGTCTAATTTCCCACAGCAAGGCAATTTGCAACAACCTATTAGTGGAAATTTCCAGGGGAATTTGCAGCCAGCACTGAGTCTCCAAGCCAATTTGCAGCCTCAAGGTGGATCAGGTTCATTTGGTAATATACAGTTCACTAAACAAGGATCAGCTCAGTTGCCTCCTGGATTAGTTATTTCATCGAAGCCACAAAGTTGCCCCACACAGACGAATAATGGTTGCAAACGAAATTCTCAAATGAATCAGCAACAAAACAATGTGGGGGGTCCAACTTCAAATGTCTCCCCGCCACAAGCACAGAACGCGCCCTATTCATCTAATTCACTTGCGGAATTAGCGGCTCTAAAGGGCCATCCTTCGTTGTTATCCCTTTTTGCATCTCAAAATAATATCGCCCAAGCCCAACAAAACCAACAGACGGTAAACTTTAATCCCTCGCAAAATCAATTAACGGACGCACAAAAACAGTTTTTGGTTCGATCTCTCCAGTCCCAGTCTTCTGGTCAAAACCAACCTAGCGTAAACTATGCACAGACTCAATTTAGAGGGAATGGTGCAGACAGCCGGCCAACTATTACTATCCAAGCTTCACCAGTGTCACCACAGCAGTCCCAGGCCATAGTGACTCCTGTAGTCAATCAACCTCCTTATATAACAGTGCAAGCGCAACCTTTCACCAATTACCAGCAAAATCAGCAACCACAAGTGGCACAAGAACCGTCGATACTAAACCTAATTCTCTCTGAACTCCAATCCTCTGAGCCTCAGTATAACATGTATCCTTCTTACCCGGTACAAAAGAGAGAGTCGAAAACAAATCTGAAAACTTTGATCCCGTTAATAATCAACTTGTTAAAAGAGAAGAGTAATTGTGGTTGCCAGAATTGTGGATGTCCTAATAACGGAGGCGGCTCCAATAATGTTCCTGAGCCCACAATATTCGGTGGGTATTCCAATCTGATGAATTATGGCCAAGGGACAGTAGAAACTACTACGAAAGCAAGTCTTGTCGAGGAAACTAAGAATAACGGTAATAAAAAAGACAAGAAGAATTCCAAGAAAAACTTAGTGAATGTTGACAGTGCAGAAGGGTCAGAAGAAAATGATTCAGAAGATATGGACTATAGCGAAGAAGATTAAATGATTTTAGATCCTGACAAAAAATCAGAGAGCCTAGACAAAGTGACAGAAAGTCAAATGTATTGAATCGACATAAGCTTATGTTAATTCAATCTCCCTTGTTGGAAGTCGTTGTAAGAATATGAATCGCTTCCAAAAGATCGCCCTCATGATACATAGTATAAACTGTTGACGGCGATTATAATTAGGATGTTTTTATGTGATAATTATTAATAAACTTTATAAAATAAATGTAAAATTAAGTATTTATTGGAACTTTGTAATGCAACTTAGAATATTGGTAATTAATGTTTTATGATTAAATGATTTGTTCATAATAACAAGATTAAACTTCTAACTGACTTTTATTAGCAATTTGATATTCCGTTAATGATTTTTTAATTGCTTTAGGAAATGATGATATTTAAACAAAATTTTGAATTCCATCATTCGAACATCACTCTTGGTAGGTACTCTATGAAGCTGTTGAAAGGCACCAACATAAGCCATAGTGAAGATACACCTGAAATGGCAAATACACATGTGGCCAGTGTTGGTCACAACAACGTTCGGATTATGAATGTCATCCACAATCAATTTGCTGGCCTTTATTCCGACCTCTGTGGTAGAATTAAGAGTAAGTACTGAGGGATATACTGGAATAAGTTCAACTGGGTCACGTAAATGATTTGTAAGCTTCAAATACCTATAACAATTAAGTATTATATCTAAAATCATTTTGGTAAAGACTAAACGTGACGATAATATCTGCAAATAAACTTTCTCACATGCACATTATGAGGATTGACTGATCGGGTAAAATAAAAATCCTCCCTGAAAAACACACACATGAAAACTACATCTATACATATAATAAAACAGTAAAAAAACTGTGTCTGTACATTGAATATATTAAAAAAATAATAATTGAGGGGGGTTTAGAAACAGTAATAGAGCATGAATCCAAAAAAAAAAAAATTGTCTGTTTGTCTGTTTGTCTGTATTTCTGTTTGTCTGTTTGTCTGTACACGCTAATCTTCGGAACTACTGGACGGATTGGAATGATTTTTTTTTTGTTGTATAGGTATTAAGTCTGGAAACTTGAACACCTGATGCAGAACTGCAACAGACCAGCTAAACTATAAGAGATACAAAAATGATACCTTAGCAAAAATTGTTCCACGTGATTAGCATTTTCTGCTGAGAGAATAAATTTGAAGATCTGGAACACCTGATGTGGAACTCCAAGAGCCCAGCTACACTGTAACATATATAGGAATGACGTCTTAGCAAAAGTTGTTCGGTCTGATGGGCACTCTCTGTTGATGTATAAAAATTGAAGATCTGGAACACCTGTTGTGGAACTCCAAGAGCCTAGCTACACCATAACACATATAGGAATAACGTCTTAGCACAAGTTGTTCAATCTGATGAGCACTCTCTGTTGACTTATAAAAATCGAAGATCTGGTACACCTGTTGTGGAACTCCAAGAGCCTAGCTACAACATAACACATAGGAATGACGTCTTTGTTGTTCAATATGATGGTCATTTCCTGTTGACTTATAAAAATCGAAGATCAGAAACATCTGATGTGGAAATCAAAGCTATCACTAATTTTACTGTGTAATTATAAAATAACATAAACTGGGAGTACCTGCACGCGGTGAAGGCGGTAACAGTTTAGGACTGATTTTCGATGACGATGGTAATTATCATTGAAAATTTGACTCTACTGGCCAAAACTCCTATTTATTTTTTTATTTTATCGTATGAATATGCCTTCGGGCTTATGTTGTTTGAGTGTTTAATTTCCTTTTCCATTTATCTTCGTGACACTGTAGCCTACCCGGTAACGCAGGGGAGCAGTCATTTTAATTTAGATTTTTATTGATCAGGTATCTTCACAATAAAACTATGACCATGCCTAGAAAGAGGTCAAATCTTTCTCAATGTTCCAAGAGAGCTAAAAGATTGAGGATCATAAGATCCCAAGAATCTACCGAAGAGCGTCAGGAGAGACTTGATGTTGTTCGAGAACATTAGGCTGCAACTCGCTCCGTGGAAACCTCTTCGGGTCGCGAAGCACGCCTGCGTTCTCAGCGTATTCATTAGGTCTCTAGAGACCAGTGAAGAATATGATGCGCGACTGACCGCTGATCGTTAACGTCTCGCGAGTCAGAGACGTTCACGGAAAGAGAATTACGCTTGAGTTCCAAGCGTATCTACGCATCGACTTCTAGGTCTCTAGAGGAGTAATATAATAATGCGCTTACCAAAATGAAAACGATGACAAATGGACTGTATGTTTTGGTGGTTGTTGGAATGAAATAAAACTAAAGCTCAGTGTGATAAAAGATTTAAATGGGAAAAATGATAAAAAATAACATAAATGGCGACCCCGTTGTCGCTGGCATAAGCAACAGGGTCCGCGTACGAAGTCGCGGGCAGAAGCTAGTTTTAGAATAGAATATTGGTAGAATTTTGGTATATAATTAATTTATTATCATATATGATATAGTTCGGGTATATCGCAATATCGGGAGATATTTTTGAGACAAAAAGTATCCTAGGCCCTTTTTTTAAATTACATAGAAATCTGTTTAGTGGTTTAGGTGTGCAAACGTAGCATACAGACAGACTGAGTTACTTTCGTATTTATAATATTAGTAAGAATACCATTTTTACACAACATTTCAGGTTATTGTTTGTTGTATGTAGTTAATGCTTGTTTTTCCCTTTTTAGTCATATGTTTTTGCAGTCGTTTTTGTCTCTCTGGCACAATTGGTTAATAAGTTGTACACTCGCCAGCACATCAAGTTACCACAAACTGTAAAATTTTCTCAATTGATTTTGAACTTAACACTGAACATTTTAACGTTTAAAATTATTTGGAGAAAGACAGTTTGGTATAATTTGATGCGCTGGCAACCGTACAGAGGCCAGCACATCAAGTTACCACAATCTGTCAAATTTATTTGATAGTATTTCAACTTTATTGCAAAGACGTAAGGTTCATTTTTAATTGAGAAAAATTGACAGTTAGGGATAGCTTGATGTGCTGGCGTCTGTACCTAGGCTTCAGTTTGTAAGCCCGCACGTACTGATAAGAAATAAAACTAACTAAAACCACACTTGGGTAGAAGATTAACAATATACTCAAGCCAGCACTTCAAGTTACCACAATCTGTCAAATTTCTTTGATAGTATTTCAACTTTATTGCGAAGGCATAAGGTTCATTTTTGATTGATAGCTTGATGTGCTGGCGTCTGTAATTGTAGGTGAAGTGAATGAAACAAGTGACTCATTTTAATTTAATATCAGCATCGTCACACAATCCACCTGCCCTCTATCTCTGACGCCTCCTCAAATACCAGCTGTACAAAGACCTTATAACAGACAAAGGAATATTCGTCTTAATCATTTCGTATATAATCTGTGTGCACTTGCATTACGTTCGTAATAACTACAATGTCGTCCGCAAGTCTAATTATTCTCCTCACAGTCGTCGTGGCTTTTAATGTGAGTTTCTACCTTCATTATACTAATTTTCTTGTATAGTTTATGATGGCAAGGTTAGGTAATAATGTTGTTTTATGAATAGTGATAGTGATATGAGTTAAGATTTTGTGGGGTCTTGGTTTTCGGTTACAGTGATTACATGCTTTGAACATTCTTCCCTCATTTGATACCTTCATACCCTCAATAATCTTAAACCATAATAGAAAAATATAAGTAATACCGAAAATGTAATTTTATTCTAAGGGAGAAAAAAATTGGATCTTTGATAAAAAATATAACTTTTTAGCACTTATTAGCATGTAATCATCTTGGAGGTGAATAACTAAGAACTATGTCCAATGATATCATAATTATTCCGTTTATCACAATAAACTCGAAATAACAAGAATCTGACCATCTCAGAGGACATCTATTGTGAGGCAGAGCATTTCAACACGTATATCTGCAAGGTTTTGCAAGAACCATGACGAGGTCTAGTTGACAAGGCAAAAACAATATGACTATGAAATATTACTACTGCATGATGTCATTCCTATTCATACTTCTACAAAATTCTTAGTAACAGCTATAAAAATTAAAAGAGCTGTACCTAATAGCTCAATGGTAACGGCCACGACTAATGTATTGTAGGTCGTAAGTTCACCGTCCGATCAGGACGGCGGGATTGTCCGAAAGGGTTACCGCTACCCCGGAACATAAAAGGCTAAGGAAGGAACATAGATGGTTTTAGTCAGTAAATGTGACACTCCCTCCCGCTCCACCCAGAGCGGGAGAAGTCATTGGATGATTTCCCAATCTCAAAAAAAAAGGTTGTGTGAATTATTTTATTAATACTGCTCTTAAAAGGGTGAAGGAATAAATTATGAGTAAACAGGCATGTCCTATATAACCAAATATCCGAAGACAAGTGACATCTTACAACAAGCTACGTGGTGGATAAAGGCCTATTTCCTCTCATCGATAGAAGGCCTGAGTCCCAGCAGGGGAGCATTATAGGCTGATCATGATCAGGCATGTTTTAAAATTATAACAAAGACAAAAGTCTAATCGAAAATGTGACTTTTTCAATTGCCTCCTGGTTAGAAATTGTAATTGTTACACAATCATAAGCTTTTACAATTATTTTTCTTAAAGAAAGAGAGAATGTAAGTCCGTGTCATTATTATTCTACACGTGTATCAAAGCTTTGTTCAATAGACAATACAACTCCTTAAATATTTTGGGAGACCGCGCGACACTTCTCAGAAAATCAGATTAATATTGAGAATTCGTAATGGAATCGAATATAAACATTCTCGACTAAGTCAGACTAAATTGACTAATTTTCTTTATTGCTGGGCGTTTTTTTGAACCGCTTTGTTCAACAGTTTAAGAATTTTCGGTCGATATATTCACTTCTATAATTTGTATGTCTTCAGGCTTAAAAGTAAAGTCATGCTTTTCAGTAGTTCATTGACAACCTCCTTAGCACTAGAAGGCTTTGAACGTGTCGTAACAAGCATCATCTAATAACATTAGTCGAAATCGGCTTAGACCAGCTTAGCGGGTGCTCTGACCGAAGTGCACCCTGGGCCTCTGACCTCAGGCCTCATTGTTTTGGAGGCAGACAGAGCGTTAAGTATACATATGAACAGTAGGTATATTATACCGTCACGGTGTCACGCGCAGGATCAGCTGAATTCTAAGCTTGTCTCGTTTTGGTAACTTGAGTGTCATATGGTTTTCGAAGATATTTACAGTTAGGTCTGCGGTTAACGAACACTGGTATCAAAAGATTTTGGAAACAATGAAACACTTGAATCATGATATATGAGATGTTCAGATTCTGTGACCTCGTGCCTGTAGGAAAAGTAGATGACTAAACAGTAGTTTTAATACGTTGCTTTCTAAAAACTGCAAGAAGTTGTGCTTTTTTTAACCCCATAGGTAACTTCCTTAACTAATCCATCAAGTTGACAGAAATTTTTCAAATATGATTTCGGAGAATGATGTTTGAATCATTTCTGACTGTCTGTCTGTGACTCCCTTTTCCCGAATTATTTGGGGTCGGCACAACATGTCTTTTCTTCCACATTTTTCTATTAATCGTCATCTTAGTAGTCACTCCCTTTCTAGCCTTATCATCTTTCACACAATCCATCCATCGTTTCTTTGGTCAGCGATGGTCATAAACAATCTCTAGCTCATCAGCCCGACTTCTAACTATTGGTATAATAACACTTTTTTATAGTTTCAACTTCAATAATATGATTAAATTTTCCTTACAGATGGCAGACGCAAACCCCTACGGCTATCCAGGACCAGGCTATCCAGGACCAGGATATTCAGGGGGTTACAGAGGTGGCTACAACAGCCCAGTACCATATGGTCAACCTCCATTCTTGCCACCACCACCACCAGGCTATGGCATGCCAATAGTAATAGAGGACAATGATAATAATTCCTTGGAAAGGATCTTGCCGTTTTTGCTCATTCTGTTAACACAGTGATGCTCTCAAGCCAAATCTGTGATCCTAAAAAGGATCTTATTATTGTGAGTTTGACTGAATGGTAGATTTTAATGTTTGTGCTGTACAGATGCCAGCTCACCAAGCTATCCCAAACTGTCAAATATTCCTAATTGACCATGAACCTTATGGTTTTGTAATAAACTTGAAAATCTATCAAACAAATTTGACAGGTGGGAGTCGCTTGATGTGCTGGCCTCTGTACATTAGTAAAGTTTTCTAATAAATACTTTTTGTTTATTGTTCAAATAAACAGCGAAAGGTTGTTGTTTAATTCAATGTTTGTTCCTGTTATTTTCCAATCCCACTAACTTATAAACATGAAAGTTCGAGAAGAGGATAGATGAACGGATGTTTGTTACGCTTTCACGTAAAAATTACTGAATAGATCTGGATGAAATTTAGCACACAAATAGTTTATAACCAGGATTGACTCTTACTTACATCCTTTTATGCAGGCAGAAGCTAGTTTTCAACAATTTACAAGCAAGTGTCTACAATTACCGACTGTTGGAGGTAATACACTGTTGCAAGAGTAATCGAAAGATTATTAGATAGAACAATAAGAAATCATTCGACATCTACAAATAGAGTTAACATATCGATATTATATATTTCACATAACTTTACGTGACAATTTAATCAGAGTTATGTAATTTCGGCAGCCCCTGATATGGAAATAGTATTATTCGAAGAATATTACTAAAATCAGTGATATTATGTCAAGATGGTGGTATAAAAGTTGTAGATTAGTATCGCAAAATATTATATCGTTAACAATGGCTTCCCTCGCGTGGCTTGCTTGCTTTGTTGTTCTCTCCAATGCCGTAAGTAATAATTACCAACTATATAATTTTTATGTGATTATATCATATTTTGTTTGTGTTTTTTACTAGAAGAGTAGATTAAAAAGTGTTAAATCAAATCCTCTTGTTCATTTGGAATCTTTGTTATATCATTAATTAAATCATGAAACGCCATACAGCGATGACCTTTTTTTTTGTTTGAGTGTGGGCTATCATCCAATGACTTCTCCCGCTCTGGGTGGAGCGGAAGGGAGTGTCAGACTCTTACTGACTAAAACCCATCCATGTTCCTTCCGTAGCCCTTTATGTTCCGGGGTAGCGGTAACCCTTTCAGACTATCCCGCTTACAGCGTTGAACTAGAAAAAGCAGTTTTACAGATCTATCTCCTTTCTAGTCAAAAAGCTATTAAATCCATTACTATCTTATATTTTTCTAGGTGTTCCTGATCCAGGCCCAATATGCACCAGGCTTTGGATCGCAAGGATTTCCTGGCTACGGGCCTCCACCTCCTTACCCCATTATAGTGAGATCGAGTAACGATGACGACGGCATGAGGAGCATTCTGCCGATCCTGCTCCTTCTGCTATGTGACAATGGGGGCTTTGGAGGCTTCGGAGGCGGCTGCGGAGGCGGGTGCGGCGGTGGCTATGGAGGTGGATGCGGGGGCGGATGCGGCGGCAACTGCGGTGGCCAGACCATTCCCATACCTTACCCCATTCCATTCCCCATCAACAGCCCTGTTGTGTGCAACTAAATAGTACCACCGGGGAAAGTATACTGTCTTATTTGATATACAAATATGGCTAATATTTAAGTTAATTCAAACTGTCGTAATTCATATGTTACAGCTAGTCTGTATCATCCCACTGCTGGGTAAAGGCCTCTACCATCACTTCCAGTTTATGCAATTCAGGGCTTATGGGAACTACTGGACGTTTGTCTTGTCCAGCTCGTTCCACCATTTTCTTTCTACATGTAGAGTGGGGGTTTTTTCTTTCATACAGTACGTGTCACTTACAAAATTCGAGATATTCTGTCTATAACTGATCTATGCTTAAACTCACGAGACTTGTAAGGAAAAATGCATTATTACTAAAAATTAAACTAAACATTTTACTGCGAAACTACTGTAACCGATTGTTTGTTTTGTGATCCTAAGATGATGAATTCAAAATCTTTACGGTTGATGTTGTAGTGATTCAGGTTTGAATATTAATTAACATGTGCTGGTTTGTGCAACTACCATATACCACCATTCATCATCTGCCTAGCCTTTTCCCAACTATGTTGGGGTCGGCTTCCAGTCTAACCGGATGCAGCTGAATTTCAGTATTTTAAATGGAGCGACTGCCTATCTGACCTCCGGAACCCAGTAACTGGGCAATACGATACCATATACCACCATTATAGTAAATATTATTTCTGTTTTTTTTTGTTAAATAAATATATATTTACTTACATGATTTAACAGCTGTTTTACTCTTCAATTTTTAAGCCTGATCCTCAGAATTTTCGACAACATTTTAATGTGTTAAAAGTGAAGCCCAAAAAACGTGCTCTCTTCCAGTTGGGATGTTATTATATAGGCCTATAGGTAATGTAGAAGGGGCATTAGTGCAGTATGCAATTGTTAGCGACATCGAAACAGTAATTACCAATACAATGTCATGTTTTAAATACGTGTCAACGGTTGCAAAGGACATCGTTACATCATAAACTTAGAAACCGACTTAGGTTTAGAAACACACAGTATATATAGAGTACACGTTATGTGTTATTGATCAAACGTCAACCTTCAAAATGGGTTTAAAGAACCTTTTCGTGTTTAGCGCTCTCCTGCTGGGTTTGAAGGTAAGTTTTACAATTTAAGAATATTAGAAATTAAAGAAAAGTTTCAACTTGTCCTCTTGAGTAGGTATACTATAATGTTATCGTATTTGTTCAGGTATGCAGGGTGTACGGCCAAGCTGCCCGCGTTGAGTACATCAACCAGCCCTACACCTCATCAGTAGCCACCGCCGTGCAGGCCACTCCTCAGCTCGTCGTGCCAGCCATCTTCGCGCCATCCATCTCGCCGTACGATTCCTACATCCAAGAGTCCGTGCCCACCGTCCCCAGCTACAATGGCTTCAATGGTTACTCCAACTACGCGCCCAGCTACCCACCACCGATGCCCCCGATCATCATCGAGGATGATGATGACGACAACTGGCACCACCTTCTCTACTTCCTCATTTTCGCGATGAGAAACAGGAGAAACTGTGGCTATGGAAACTATGGGGGTTGCGGCGGTGGGTATAACGGAGGATGTGGCTGTGGGGGAGGATGCAACGGTGGTTGTGGAGGCTACAACGGTGGATACAATGGAGGATGCGGTTGTGGAGGTGGCTGCGGCGGCAACTGCGGAGGAGGCTACGACAACAGCGGCTCCTGTGGGTGCGGAAACTGCGGAGGATACTCCAACAATAACTTCGGATCCGGTTGTTCCTATATTCCCTACCCTATCCCTTACCCCATGAACACTCCCTACCCCTACAGCTTCCCTGGCTGCGGCTGTTACTCTGATAGCTCTTGTGGCTGCACTGAGGAGACCTACCAACCAGGACAGGGCGCCAACGAAATTAACCTTTACATCAGAACAGATCCAGGATGTACTTGCTAACATGTACAATTTGCATTCCGTATGAAATAAAGTTGTGTTTTCTTTAATCATGCTGTTTTACAATAACCCTCTAAATTTTATCAGTGATGGTCCTAAGCGTTTGTCTGATACTTATTAAACACTGGATATTAAGCCGTGCTACCAGACTAGCCAGACTTTCATAACACGACTTAAAATTAATATGCGGTATATATCTAAAGCAGACACTAGGGATGGAGAAGACCCAAAAAAAAATTAAAACCTCATTGGTCTACTGGCAGTAAATAAGAATACCCTGTTGAATTTTCGAATAAGGATTAAGCATTAGAAGAAATAGGGCGCTTGCGGGAGACCTAAGACTAGCAATGAAAGTTTTTCAGCTGAAATTGTAAATACCATGATAACTAACGAAAGGATGTACCTTTCAGTGCAGATTAATATAACGTTGGACAATCAGTAACAGTAGTGTTATAAAAAAGACACAACATTTTACATACCAACAATAAAAATTCTACATTTTGATTGAGCCACTCGACCTTGATAAATTTCCTCGTAATTATAATTTTATGTCTGAATTATTATGAAATATTGTATGACCCATATTGTATCAGTATTATGAATTGACATATAAATAGGAAACCTATGATTCCACTGGCATATATAATAAATAGTGTGCACAGAGATGACCCGCCTAAAGAAAATAATTTTTAATATACTGCTGTTAATATTACAGGTCAGTGAGCTCATATTATACTGAGTGTAACCGAAAGAGTATATATATACATACGAAAGGATATGCTACAGACCACCAAACTGAACAATTTTTAATATGGGACCAACAAAATCGTAAAAAAAAATCAGCTGTTCCCTGCATTTCGACGAGTCACGTGACCAAAAATGTATAGAACAGATTTTTTTTTTTCGGAGTTGGTCCCATCGTAAATGTTGTTCAGCTTGATGGTCTGTAGCATATGCTTTTGTATGTTTATACCCTTTCGGTTACACCCTGCATTTCTAGAAATATTACAATAAATAGGTATACTCCATTTACAATAGCAATAGACAAATAACGACAGTTATTGCGTAATGTTGTTCAAATTATTTCACACTAGAGTTATTTTTGAACTCGTTTTTATTAGCTTGTTTATTGTAAATGATAAATAAATTACATTGCATCGTATTTATTGTGAAATAACGGAGTTCATTATACGTTAAATCTAAATGAAATAACGAAAGGGCGATAACCGTTATTTGTCTAATGTTATAAGGATGGAGTAATAGATTTAAATTAAAATAATGGATGCACTCATGGGTCATATCATAGGTGTCTATAGCTAGTGGCACATACCATAGGTGTCAATGGTATAGCTATAACATATAAAATGACTATTTCCCTATACATTTAATATGGTAATAATGACATTTATTTATAAAAATCTGCTACATTAGTCTAGAACGTACTGCTCAGCATTAAGACTAAAGGAACACAGTTCAATTAAACAAGATTCTAGTTAGTATTTAACATTATCCAAATATAACTGTTGATAAGGCAATATACAGAGAGTATTATATTTAACGTAGAAAATTCAAGACACGTAGCAATTTCTTTTGGAAAATATCGCAAGTTTGTTGAAGTTTTCATTGCGAAAAGTGTCAGATGAAATAGGAGCCACCGGTAACTGGGAAAGTTTTGTTTTGGTTGTAAATGAAACTGTCACGATGAAAACGAATGTTTATGGTTGTTTCGTGGGAACTAGTTTTTTTTGTCACAGCAGCCCGTCTTAGTATATATAGTTCAACTTTCATTGAAGCTTTACTTACTACGTTTTTTGAATAAGCAATCTATATGGCAGAGGCTCTATCGTAGAGCAATGTAATGTAATCTATGTGTTTATTAATCTCCGATATAATTTTCTTGTTTCAGCTTAACTTAGCTGTGAGTCAATGGTTACCCCAAGATCCATACGGCTATGGATTTTACGGCAACCAAAATGGCGAACTATGTGGCAACCAGAACTACAACCCATACACTAACTTATATGGCAACTTGTACGGAAACGGATGTGATAACCCGTCTTGTAACGCATGTGGCAACTCAAATATCAATCTATACGGGAATGGATACGGCGATCTAAGTTGCAACACGTGTGGTATCCCGGGCTGCAACACATGCAACAACGCGTGCGACCCGCTCAGCAACCTGTACGGCAACGGCTGTAGCAACCCATCCTGCAACCTATACGGTGAAACATATGGCAATCCGAGCTGCAGCGCATTCAGCAACCCGTACGGAATATATGGCTACGATGCTTTTGCTCAACCAAACATCGCCCCTTGCAACCAACCTTACTATCAACCAGAAGCAGTCTACCCCCAATCAGCGAACAACCAACCACAAGTCATCGTAATAAATGACGATGATGAGGGAGGTTCAAGAGATTTCCGCAATGAGGAGCTTTTCACTTTATTATTATCATCGGCTTTCAATAACAATAATAATAACCCTGCCCCGTTTTCTCCTTACGGCTATTGCAACGGTTGCTGTTGTGGCAATAACAACAATAATTGCAACGGCAACAACAATTGCAACTGTAACAATAATTGCAACAATGACAACAACTGCGGTTGCTGTTGTAGCAACGGACGTAATAATTGCAATGATAATAATAACTGCAACAATTGCAATAATAATGGCAATTCATGTCCTACGTTGCATGTTACGATAGTTTTACCAAAGGCTGATAAGAATACTGGAAAACCGAGTGTTACTGTATCTTGAAAAAAAAAAATTCATCGTATAATTAATAAATTTCAGTACCTACTTTACAGCTCTGTCGTGCAATGTTATTTCTAAATAGATATGTATTTGACATTATCCTTATCAATAAATCATTTAATAATCGTACGTGTATTGGTTTTACGTCCCTTCGTTGTTTCTATGTGGGCTGTGTACATCTTGTTTTACGCAAACATTTACTAATGTAATTAAAATAATAATTTGAATGTTGGAATGAGCATTTTGTTTTTTTATATAAAATAGTTTAAAAATATTCTTTTATATTTGAAAAGAGAATCATCCATACGACGAAGAAGTTTAATCAAAAGAGTTTATGAATCGCCAAATAGCCTTGCATGTAGGATCATTGACACCATAATTCTATAATCGAATTTAAAATGTGTTGCGATTATCTCACTCCGTGGCTTGTTTCAACAAACCACAGCTCAACAAATGTGTTACGTTTCAGATATAATCGCTATAGCGCGGTGGATTCGTGTCGATATATAAATAGCTTTCGTTTATAAATCCAGCATGTAATCCACTAAGCCTAAAATCTTGAGATCATACAGTAATATTTACCCACATTGAAACCTACGCATAATGACGAACCCTGACAAATAATGTGGGTATGTAATTCAGTGTGAAACTAGAATGAATACACTGGGTATTGACGTTGAAATTTATCTATGATTGTTTTGTGAAGTCATTTTCAAGCTCAATAAATAAAGCAAAATAGAATCAAGAATTTATAAACATTTTGTATTAGGAATGTTTCATCTATACATATAATAAAACAGTAAAAAAACTGAGTCTGTACATTGAATATATTAAAAAAAAAATAATTGAGGGGGGTTTAGAAACAGTAATAGAGCATGAATCCAAAAAAAAAATTTTGTCTGTATGTCTGTTTGTTTGTACACGCTAATCTTCGGAACTACTGGACGGAATGGAATGATTTTTTTTTGTTGTATAGGTATTAAGTCTGGGCAACATATCTATACATAATAATAAAACAGTAAAAAAAATGTGTCTGTACATTGAATAAATAAAAAAAAAAAAAATTGAGGGGGGTTTAGAAACAGTAATAGAGCATGAATCCAAAAAAAAAAATTTGTCTGTTTGTCTGTATGTCTGTTTGTCTGTTTGTTTGTACACGCTAATCTTCGGAACTCCAGGACGGAATGGAATGTTTTTTTTTTGTTGTATAGGTATTAAGTCTGGGCAACATATAGGCTATAATTTATCTTGGAAACTTGAACACCTGATGCAGAACCGCAACAGACCAGCTAAACTATAAGAGATACAAAAATGATACCTTAGCAAAAATTGTTCCACGTGATTAGCATTTTCTGCTGAGAGAATAAATTTGAAGATCTGGAACACCTGATGTGGAACTCCAAGAGCCCAGCTACACTGTAACATATATAGGAATGACGTCTTAGCAAAAGTTGTTCGGTCTGATGGGCATTTCCTGTTGACTTATAAAAATCGAAGATCTGGAACACCTGTTGTGGAACTCCAAGAGCCTAGCTACACTATAACATTATATAGGAATGACGTCTTAGCAAAAGTTGTTCGGTCTGATGGGCATTTCCTGTTGACTTATAAAAATCGAAGATCTGGAACACCTGTTGTGGAACTCCAAGAGCCTAGCTACACCATAACACATATAAGAATGACGTCTTAGCGAAAGTTGTTCAGCCTGATAAGCACTCTCTGTTGATGTATAAAAATTGAAGATCTGGAACACCTGTTGTGGAACCCCAAGAGCCTAGCTACACCATAACACATATAGGAATAACGTCTTAGCACAAGTTGTTCAATCTGATGAGCACTCTCTGTTGACTTATAAAAATCGAAGATCTGGAACACCTGTTGTGGAACTCCAAGAGCCTAGCTACAACATAACACATATAGGAATGACGTCTTTGACGTCTTTGTTGTTCAATATGATGGGCATTTCCTGTTGACTTATAAAAATCGAAGATCAGAAACATCTGATGTGGAAATCAAAGCTATCACTAATTTTACTGTGTAATTATAAAATAACATAAACTGGGACTACCTGCACGCGGTGAAGGCGGTAACAGTTTAGGACTGATTTTCGATGACGATGGTATATCATTGAAAATTTGACTCTACTGGCCAAAACTCCTATTTATTTTTTTATTTTATCGTATGAATATGCCTTCGGGCTTATGTTGTTTGAGTGTTTAATTTCCTTTTCCATTTATCTTCGTGACACTGTAGCCTACCCAGTAACCCCCTGCGTTACCGGGTACCTGCGTAAGCAGTCATTTTAATTTAGATTTTTATTGATCAGGTATCTTCACAATAAAACTATGACCATGCCTAGAAAGAGGTCAAATCTTTCCCAATGTTCCAAGAGAGCTAAAAGATTGAGGATCATAAGATCCCAAGAATCTACCGAAGAGCGTCAGGAGAGACTTGATGTTGTTCGAGAACATTAGGCTGCAACTCGCTCCGTGGAAACCTCTTCGGGTCGCGAAGCACGCCTGCGTTCTCAGCGTTTTCATTAGGTCTCTAGAGACCAGTGAAGAATATGATGCGCGACTGGCCGCTGATCGTGAACGTCAAAGTCAAAGTCAAAACATTTATTTCAAAAAGGCACAAGAATGGCACTTTTGAACGTCAAAATGAACAAGAAATAGAACTGATTCTAGTCGCCCCTTCCAAAAAGTAGACTCGTGTGGAGAAGAATGGGCAAGAAACTCCACCGTTACTCTTTTAAAATGTTTCACAATGTTTTGTATACATGTATTATAACATTATATGTGAAGACGATGTACCCAGAATAAAAACAATACATCACAAAAGGTGAAAAGAAAAACACATGTAGCAGTGGCAAGTAAACTTAATTATGTCAGTGCATGGTGCTCACATATTTACAAACATTCTAAAAGTTAATAATAATAAATTAATCAATGTGTGAGAAGTTATTCCAATATAATAAAATAATATGGTACAAATTACCTAATTTACTTAGCAACCAGTTTGATTTTGTCTAGACACTAGATTGTCCTGTGGAGCAGGACCAGCATGTTTCCAAGCATCCTTATCTTTGATATAATCTTCTAATTTGTAATAAGCTTGTTTACAAAGTGTACTTTTAATATGAGTTTTAATTCATATTAAATCGTATGTATTGTCATGTATTGTCTCGCGAGTCAGAGACGTTCACGGAAAGAGAATTACGCTTGAGTTCCAAGCGTATCTACGCATCGACTTCTAGGTCTCTAGAGGAGGAATATAATAATGCGGTTACCAAAATGAAAACGATGACAAATGGACTGTATGTTTTGGTGGTTGTTGGAATGAAATAAAACTAACGCTCAGTGTGATAAAAGATTTAAATGGGAAAAATGATAAAAAATAACATAAATGGCGACCCCGTTGTCGCTGGCATAAGCAACAGGGTCCGCGTACGAAGTCGCGGGCAGAAGCTAGTTTTAAGAAATAAAGATCTGATAGGTATATCCATTGTTTTATTTGTCTTTTTATTGTTATTAAATTGAATGCGACCAGTAGTTTGCATGTCAGCGGGCCCTATCCGAATACTAGCGCTGCAGTATTTATTTATTCTTAAATTCAGCAAAAAAGAATTCAAACCTTTTCAGCCTCGCACAGATCTTTGTTGTTTTTGGCTTAATTTATATAAGTTTTTTTTTTTTTTATTCTTTTTTTTCTCTTTTTTGTGTATTTCCTGTGCGTGTGCAGAATAAAATAATTTTCTTCACATCGAATAATTTTCTTTCACATTGATCGTGGCATCAGTGGCATTCTTTAGGTCATCCGAGGTGCAGATGAACGGGCATATAGAACACTCCAGCAGGTGCCCCATGGTCTGGTCAGAAGCTCCGCAATTGCACTGGGTGGTTAGGTGGATCAGATCAGATTTGTACAATTGATTGATGAACATACCAGTTTAACATGTTCATGAAATGAACACGTAAACTATTTAACTAGACAGGTCTTGGGTTCGATTCCCAGATCGGGCAAATCTTTATAATCAGCCCGAAGTCTGGATTTCTAACCGGTTGGTAGCAATAGGTTCGCCCTCTTTAACATGGGACTTACATAACTGGCGAAAGGTGGGTTTACTTAGGCACTCCTCTGCCTAAACTTAACCTATTTGGTTGGCCTCCTTAGCTTCATACGACCAGTACACCAGCCTAACGACAAGCACTACACCTGACATGGTGGCAGTAACTAATTTGTAGTTTAAGGACTCCAAAATAGGAATCATGAGGAGCTTAAAAAAAGAGGCGCAATTATTATAATAGAGTGTTCAATATTATTTTTAGGAAAACAAAATGAGAATTATTAGAGGTTCGCCTAAATATCATTATGCGTATTATAAACAACAGAATTAGAATTATTACTACTTATTTATAGCATTAACTAGCCTTTTATTGAAGGACCTAACAGACAGGCATTCTCGACGACGGACAACAAACTGAGACGTAGGCCGATTAATAAAATCTGTCATTAAACCACAGACCGCAAAAAGACAAAAAACCAGAGACAATTAAAAAAAGGTCGGAAAGGTAGTTACTTTGTCCTGACTCCTGACATGAGAAACAAAAAACAATGGACCAACGAATTCTTTTAGTGTTATCTAACGAATTGCTCAAAAATAATTTTTGTAATTAAAATTATTTGTTAATTTGTGAAATAGTTTTTAATCAGTGGCCTACGTGCTTGGTATGGCACACATACCTATATTTACGAAATCCTAGAAGGTAATTGCCTAATTTCTACTTTGATATTGAACTATGAAAATGTATAAAAGTAGGTTTAATTTGTTTATGTGAAAACTGTCAACATGGCTTCCGTGAAGTTTGTCGTATTCGCAGCTCTACTGCTCGTGCTCAACGTAAGTGTATTTTTTTAAATACAATAATTTATTTGAAGAAAATAATATTTGACACTTACTTTTTTTTATTTTACATTCTCACGCAAAAATCTTAAACCCAGTATACAACCCAAAAACTAAAAAAAAGAATATATTTTGTAAGTAAGTATATAAAACTAATAAATATGATAATTAATTAATTAATTAGATTAATTTGTAAAATCAAAATTTATTTAGATAGATCACATAATATCCCTCTAATGGAAATATTTTTGAATATAAAAACCCTTATAATATGTACATAGACAACGAATACTACCGAATTCGAGGAATCTGCTTTAGTTATTTGGCCTTTTATAAAATATTTTATTTGAATTTATTTTCATTTATTCAATATCATTAATAAATCAGTCCCTCCTGATCATAAACCTTAGAGATTGCCACAACAAGAAGCGATGAAAATGTTCAATCACCATGTTTAGAAAATAAATTGGTGATCGTCTTTTGTTCTCCGCGACTATACCACTACTCCCGGAGTTATCTGTCAATTTCTAAAAACTACCCGTCAAATTATTATAAACTTTTGACTTCCTGGAACTCTTACTTCCATATCTCAGCCGGGAGCTAAAATTAATGTTTCCTAAGAAACACCGAATTTTAAGCCCAGCTGACGTAAATAGAACATCAAAGGGAACCTACATAATATGTATTTCTGAACATGTACCGCTGTGGGTGTCAGCAAAGTTTAAAGATTCCGATAATTCCGAAGAAAATGGTAGTTCTACAAAGTTTGTTGGAGCACAATCATAATTTTATCGGCATATTATTAACAGAGTAGGAATCAATATCTTTTGAAAAAACGCAGAGACAACAAAGAATTCTAATTTCAAACAGAGCTTAACTTACAATAGCACGGATCTGCGAGAATTGCCACAGTTAAAAATACACTCTCCAATCAATTCTGTACAGTGTCAGTACTATACTTCGTAACCCACAATATCTACATGTAAACGAGGATATTGTGAATTTTGAAGCTAAATATAACAAGCTTCTGCTAAATTCAAAACAGATCAAACAAATATGATTAGTGCTTGTACAGACGCCAGTACAGCAAGCTATCCCAAACTGTCAAATATTCCCAATTGAACATGAACCTTATGTTTTTGAAATAAAGTTGAAAATCTATCAAAGAAATTTGACAGATTGATGTGCTCTGTACCACTCAGCTCCTGGCCTATTGTCAACATATTGTAATGATAAATAAGTCAGATACTCGTATGATTAATAGCGTCCCGTCTTGTTCTGTTACAGATGCACTGGGCCCAGTGCCAGTACCCTGGGTACCCCGGCTACTACCCACAGATCTACGGGAGGAATGACAATAATGACCTGGACACCATCCTTCCAATCTTGATCCTCGCCATGTTCGGAAGGAATGGAAATGGTTTTGGGGGATGTGGTGGTGGATATGGTGGTGGCTGCGGATGCGGCGGGTGTGGTTGTGGACGGTGTTAACAATACCGACCAAAGACTAGAGGACGATGCTGAGAAAATAGATGACAGATGGAGAAAAAATTGAATTTCTGAAAAAGAACAGCTTATTTGCTTTTGGAATTTACTCATGTGCCCTACAGTTTTATTTCATTCGAAAAATGAATTATTTAAAAAATTAAATCTACATAGTGAATTGAAAGTCTGTGATTTTATTTAAATCCTGCGTTGTATTGTGTTAAGCGACGTGAGCCATAATAAAACAAATGAAATACAGCATACTCTGATAACTCGAGTAATCGTCGAATTATGTAATAATCATAACAAAGCTATTATTACCATATGATGTTACATTGCAGTAGAGATAATATTGTTATGATAGGATTTTTATACCTACGATAAAACACGTCCCAAAAGTGTGTAACTTTATGATTCCATTTTTGCACAACACTTATTCGGAACTTGCAAACATAATAAAACCAGGACTTTGGTTATAAAAAGAAACACTTCTTCATTATCTTTTGTGAAGAATGAAGAAATAATCGTGCTTGTAGTATTTATATTTTATTCTAAAACATAAAATATACAACTTGTTAAAAGTTTCCCTAGACGCATCACAATGAACTTAAAATATTTTCTTTTATTTATCACACTAAAGGTAAGTGGTTCTTTTCATATGTGTATGATATATTCGTTGAAGTACGTAAAAAACATTAATCATTAATACATCTTTGTAACTAAAATTAATAATTTTTCAGAACATCGACTGTTACAATCCTAATCGACATACACAAACTACACCAACGAGTAATTTCAATAACTTGAAATCAAAAACCAAAGACCCAGTGATACCTGCCAGATATAAAATTACAAGTACAACGAATTATGGAGATCCATCGCAAAGTTTCCCAGCAGAATACTTCCCAGAGGTTGAATACCCAGAAAGTGTAGTAGATTCATCGAAACCTTTCTATCTCAGCGCAAGCCCATTCCCTAATGACGTCAAATCAACATTCAATTCCCTTGTTGCTAAAGGAAACAGTAAAGCAAAGAGTGTCACTGATTATTCTTGGACCCGAAATGAAAAAAGTAAAGAAAAGCTGCCAGTTACTTCGCAAAAAGTAGGTGAAACTGAGATAACAGGCGCAAAAGGAAATGAAATCAACGTTATTGATAAGGAAACAAACGAAACGTTTCACGAAGATATTACAACGTTAGATGTTAAGGATGACATTGAAAATGAGGAGATTCCAACACCTGATAATGATATGGACAAACTGTTCGTAAACTGGACTTCAATTGAGGAATCTGCGGAATGTAAAGACATGGATTACGTTGTAGGTTTCATTAACGAGTTGGATGAAGTTATGACAAACTTAACTAGTGCAGAAGCGCCAGAATGTAATGAAGGTGGCAATAATACTGTGCATATATTTGAAAGTGGTAACGAATGCTCAAACGAATTCAAATTAAGTTCGAACATGACGCCTTATAACAATGATACCATTATCGAATTGAATGGAAATTCGTTCCTTGAAGAGAAACATCCTGAACGTTTATGGAACCCATTATTTGAAGATTCAGATACAAACGATGCATTAACGAGCTCAACTTCATTATTACATGAATATATAACAAATGATACGTCTATTGAGGATATGCAAAGTGATTTTTGTAGCATTGGGCCCATTGCCAACGAAACTAATACTTCTTGCATTGAAAGTTAAACTGTAGATATATTTTGTTCTTGTGGTGTAAATTTTATTTAAATTATTACCTATTCGAAATTATAATTCCGCGTTTAGTTTACTCCAATTTGGTGTAAAACTAAAAATTTTCAAGATACTTCACTAAACAAATAAATCGGTTGGCGCAGTGGTTGAGCGATTAACAGCTGCGCAGCATGTCGCGGGTTCGATTCCCGCACGGAACAAATATTTGTATGACCTGCAAGTATTTGTTTCGGGTCTGGGTGTTTCTCTATCTATAATATGTATGTATTTACAAAAAAAAAGTATATAAGTAGTTTATCAGCCACCTCGTTTCCATAACACAAGCATTAGGTTGCTTAGCTTGGGACTATATGGCGGTGTGTGAAATGTCCAAGGATATTATTATTATTATTATTTAATTTTTGCATGGTTTATGGATGGATCTCCGTAAAAACTTTTATCTGGAAAAGATATTTGTCAAATGTGATATAACTAATATTAACAATAAATTGCAATTTGTCGAAAATCTGTTTTTTTTTACTTTAAACTTACCAATAATTTACAATCCGCATCACATAATCAACTTTATGGAATTTACCTGAAACATAAAAATAATAATATTAGGACATAATAGAAGTAGACAGTACATGTTATTATGTGGTAATCAATGATAGAGTGATGTCATAGATGTATGTAACGATAGTAAATTTAACTATAAGAGTGATGAATACATCACATTTGGATTCATAAGAAAAATAAATTTACATGAAATGGGATTTCGAGAAAAGGTGACTTTAACTTTAGTGATAATCAGTCTAACCCAGGTAAGAACAGATTATTTTAATTTTAATTTATAATTATTACTGCGGGACTCCTTCTGTCTAATTCTTTACTAATTCGTTCTTGTATAATCGTCCTTATATTTGTCAAAGTATATGTAGCTTCTTTTAGGTTAAAGTCAATTTTGCTTCTTAGTGAAATTGTCTGGTAAGGTTTAGTAATGTGTGCTCATTCAAATGTCCACACGGAATAATGGAAATCGAGCACATGTGATTCCCTATAATGTCGAGTTTAAGGATGCCTAAGTAACATAAATAATAAATATTCATATGGCCAGTTCAGTTTTTTGTAGTTCTTTGTTTGTCAAAAATATTTGCCCTTACAATAACAACGTCTATTTCAGATAGCGTGCAGACATTGCATGCCAAGAACACCAAGAAAGGCTTCTTTGAAACGTTACCTAAACGACTTGAAACCCGTTCAAAACAACCCCGTCCCGACACCACACTCCCCAGCACGAGTAAACAAAACACCGAAACAAACATTTGGAAATACAGCTCAAAATGGCAGAATTTACCAGAACTCTCTTCCAAAACAATCTTTGTACAAGAAATATAATTTTCCAGAAAACGAATATCCATTGGACAATTCTCCAAGAGATCCTTTTCATATTGGTATGAACTTTAATGAGAATAATTATCTGAACACTTTACAAAAAGTCCGTAACTTACAAAGCTCATCAATAAGCGATTTGAAAAAGGAAATGAAAATGAAACGAAAACTTTTAAGTAATAAACAAGTGAATAACGATAATAGCCAGTTGAAAAGTGACATGCCCTCGGTAAAATTCACTTCGAACCCGGATCCCAAACGCTTGTTTGATTCAGAAACATTCCCAGAAGTTGAATATCCTCTCAATACAATGGATACGTGGGGGCCAAACTACTGGAATTATTTATCTTTTACGCAGGAAAAACCATTCCATAGATTTGGACAGCAAACATTGAACCCCACAGTTAAAAAAGATAATAACGAACCTTTCACAAGACTGACGAAAGCCAAAGCAAGTAAATATCTTCAGTCGTACGATAAATTAAAAGAAGAACATAGACGTACTTCAACAGAAAACTCCAAACGTAGTAACGGTGGTCAGAAGGGATTAAACTTCACAAAAACTGCGACATGTGAAAGAGTTTCTGACGATTTCATTACCGCTGGTTTAGTATCGAATATTGCCAGCAACTCAACAGAAATAAACAAGCCATTAACATCATTTGCCAAAATAACGACTAGTCCAGAAAATACCTGTTCAGTCACAGAATATCCATATCATGCAATGCCAACCCCTTACAAAGCTATTGAGGAGAATACTGAAAATATTTGCCCGGCAAATGATGCAAAAAATAAGACAGAAGATTTGCAGGATATGGATAATAGTGTCATTGCTCAAACATTAAAACTTATCGAAGAAATACTCTTAAATGAGGACACCAGTTCGACAGTTCTAGCCGACTGTAGCAAAGAAACAGAAAAAAATATGAATATGACTGACTATACAGTCGTCTCAGCAAATGAGATATGCACTACTTCGATGGATATTGTTAATAGCTGTTCTGTATCTCATGAAGAGTTATCACAAGAAGTTTCTGACGATGGCCCTGCAGGTAATTTACGAAACAACATGACATCACTTCCAGAAAAGTTAATACCAGAGAATACTACAACTGTTGCAGGTCCCTTAAATGTCAGAATGCCATTTCCACTTAGTGAAACAATTACATATGAGGCACATACTAATACCCTTAATAGTAACAGAGTTCCGGGTTCTACATCTATAATTATTATTCCTTTCAACAATAATGCTGTTGGTACATCACAAACACACATGTTTGAGACATCATCAGATGCACCAATTATTGTTTACTTACCGTCCACTCAATCAAGTGACAGCCCCCCTCAACCATCGCCATCCAATCAAATTGTAAATTTGCCAATCAATAGATCCGTGCCTAATAATCAGCTACACAATGGTATTTCTAATATGGCGCCACTTCAGAATGATAGTCCTCTTTCTACCGCTCTCGATAGTGAATTACTAAACAGTAATTTAGACAGTGGGTCATCTTTGCCAATACACGAGTCGTTGCCAATAAATTCAATGTGTTACAATAATGAGAGCAGTCAGTCATCGATGAAAGAGAAACCTATCTCAGATATTTTAAAAGATAAATCATTGACAGACGATGCACCTTTTGTCACCACAACTTGCGAAGAAATGTTATCGAAACAACTTACAGAACCTGGTGATTTATTAGACGTGAATACTGACACTCTGCCTCCAATTTCTGATTTTGAACATCCACTCTTTGACTTTTCTGGCAGTGATTTTACTTCGTTGAGCCATGGACCATTCAATAACATCCTCCATAACGAATTACCAATAATAGCCCCTGAAATCGATCCAGTCCAGCAAATCTTAAACCTTTCTTCTAAAGATTTGTTTATTTCAACACAAAATGTAACGTCAGAGCATTTGCATAAAATTACTTCCATTGAACGCGTTTCAGAAGACTCTTTGTCAGACATTCCAAATCCAAATGACGTTCTTCCAGTAGCATTTGATACAACATTTTCATCTATAACTTCTACAGACAGTACAGAAATACTCAAGAAAAACACGCTCCTTCCCAACGCTATTCCAAACTTGCAAGAGGTCGCGGATACCCCTATTGAAATTCTACCACAACTAGCAGATAAAATCCTTCTTTGTACTCCTTCTATCGAGACACCTACTGCCGAACAACCATCACCAACTGATGTTTCTTTTACACCCGCTTCACTCTCTGAAACTCTTTCTGACAAATTGCCAAAAATAATGGATGGGAATAATTTGATTATTTCAAATAAACCTTTAGAATCAGACACTCCATCACTGCCAGATGAGACAGTCCGACCCACACTATTATCTGAGACTATTGCTGACACTAAACCATATATTTTAGACAACTTAGTTACACCGATTTCTGAAACTGTCAGTTCCCGTACTAAGGATACTACTGACAACGGTTTGTCACATAAGATGGATGATTTGCCATTAAAAATGGATTTAAAATTTCCGGATATCTATAAAGTTTCTAGTGATGATTTACCAGCAAAGGTACATCCAGAACATGCAAGAGATCCTGGAGTTTCGACAAATGATTTACCAACTCAAGTAATTGAAATCCTAACTCCTGTTTCTGAAGTTCCTGTTAGTGATCTGCCAAAACCGGCTGATATATTGCCAGTTGATGAAGTATTAGAAAGTGCTTTACTAGACGTTCCGACGGATAGTGTTAAAACATTAATCAGTGGTTCTATTGATAAATTACCAGAACATTTTCCTTCCTCTAAAGTTTCTTATGATGGAACACCTCAAAAATATAATTCACAGCTATCAGTACAAAAACTCATACCAGAATTGTTCATTTCCGATGCTCTTTCTAATGAAACCTCTTTAAAAGATAATTCACCTTCACTTGTTGTTGATAAAAACATTTCACAAGAATTTTCATACCCCACCGCAATCACTAAAGATCTACCACTAGTGGTGGAGTATTTACTGTGGCCAGAAAACAACGTAACCCCAGATAGTTTAGTTCCTTTCATTTCTGATACCGCTTCATCATCTGTTAATCTAGAGGCACAACAATCTACCAACCTAGACGAGGTGCTCCCAGAGTCTACACTTTCTGACATACCCCGTGACGATTTAGTATTACCTGAAGATAAGATGTTACCCCTCTCTGACGATCCACCGACTGATCTCCCTTTACCAATAAATAAAACAACTTTGATCTCGAAGTTACCAATAACTAAGGTACTTTTGGAGCAAGTACTTTCTGACATTACTAATGGAGGTTTGACATCAGCTGTATTAAGTAAACCTCTTCAGGTTACATCGCCTTCGCTATTGGATAAGACGGTCTACTACGTAGAATCTCCTATTTCTCACATACCGGAAAATCGTCTGTTAGCGCCGGTAGATAAAACCCTACCCATCACATCAGTTTCCGACCACCCATCTGAAAATTTACCAACTTCTACCGAAGATACTTTGCCATTAACAACAGATAAAACGTCCCCAGAATCACAATACTTGGATATCTCTACAGAATTGTCGTCATCAATAGATTGCATACAACCAAATATTTCAATGTATGGTAAAGAACAAGAAGACTGTAAAAACCCATCTTCTGAAAACCTGACAGGTCCCTCATCAATATCACCGCTAGAAGGGATTTCTTCTCTTTCTAAAGATACACCAAGTCACATAACACTACCAAACAATAAAACACCATCATCTTCAAAACTTCTAATAACCAAGGCACTTCTAGAAAATGTGTTGGCAGATACTAAGACAAGAGGTTTCTCATTACCTGTAGCTAAAAGTCTTCCGGTAGCACTACGGTCACAATTAGATAAAACGCTTTACTTTCTGGAGTCCCCTGTTTCTGATATGACTGAAAAGAGTTCTGTTATCCCGACTGATAATCCATCCTCTGGAATAAATGTGGATGTTTCTCCACGACCGACAGTTGACGTAGAACAAGAACACAAATCTGACATTTTGATCGATGACGTAAAAGATGTCAAATCTGACATTTCGACTGATGACGTAGAGTATAATGGCAAATCCGACAATTTGGCGGATGACGTAGAAGATAAAATGAAATCTGACATTTTGATTGATGACGTAGAATATTTGACAGATGACGTAAAAGATGAAAATAATTCTGACATATCGACTGATGACATAGAACATGATGGCAAATCTGACAATTTGGCAGATGACGTAGAAGATAAAATCAAATCTGACATTTTGATTGATGACGTAGAATATAATGTCGAATCTGACAATTTGACCGATGACGTAAAAGATAAAATGAAATCTGATATTTCGACTGATGTCGTAGAATATCACGTCACGTCTGACAAATTGACTGATGACGTAAAAGATAAAATAAAATCTCTCATTTCGACTGATGACGTAGAATATAATGGCAAATCCAACAATTTGACAGATGACGTAAAAGATAAAAATAATTCTGACATATCGACTGATGACATAGAACATAATGGCAAATCTGACAATTTGGCAGATGACGTAGAAGATAAAATCAAATCTGATATTTTGATTGATGACGTAGAATATAATGTCGAATCTGACAAATTGACTGATGACGTAAAAGATAAAATAAAATCTCTCATTTCGACTGATGACGTAGAATATAATGTCAAATCTGACGATTTGACAAAAGAAGTAGTACATGAAGATAAATCTGCAATTTCGTCTGATGACTTAGAAGATAGCGATAGATCTGATAATTTGACCCATGAAATTGACGAAGAAATTAAAGACTCGAATGAATCACTTTTGTCAGACGATCCAATTTACGAGCCAAGTAATCTCCCAATAGCACGAACTAAACCATATTTGGCTTCAAGAATACCAATAACCAAGGCACTCTTACAAAAAATACTTTCTGACATAACTAATGGGGGTATCCATCCCTAAACTCGTAAATAACAAAGGGCATGTCAATGTCTACCAACAAAACGTATTTTTTATGGCGGAACGATGTCAATGCTGTTTTAAGTTATTTATTTAATTTATTTGTAAGTTAATTTATGTGAGATAAAATTAATAGATTTATGAACGAAAAATTAAAATAAAGCAAGTTTATTATGCAAAAATGTGTTTCATTCTTCACTTCATCGTCATATTTTCATCGTATAATTTCATTTAAAAGCCAAAAGAAATATCTAAACTAATAAATGTATAAGATCGAGTAAATAAATTCATAATAACGACCACAGTACCAGTGAACAACAATCAGCGTACCCGTGCAAACATAATATTAAAAGATAACATCAAACACTTAATGCAAATGTATTTTGTCCAGTCAGCGCTTACAGCGCTTAGTCGATCGTATAAACTAGCTTAGCCCTATTTTTTAAAGATTATGCATCGCTTTAACTTAGAACCTATGAGGTTTCACTTCCACTCATCCAGCTTAGCAGCGCTAATGCATTTAAATAACGTCATTAGCTCCACACTTGACCAAATAAGTCCATTACTACTTTCTATGTTCTAGACTTAGATTTTAAAACAAATATGTAGAAACACGCACGACATGATAATGGAGAAAAGTGGGTCGAAAAAGAAAACGACATGGACGGATGTAGATCCTTTAGCGAGTGAAGTAGGAGCTTAAAAGGAATTTTACATTGTTTACAGATTTTCAGACTTTCCATCAAGACTAAAGGTTCTTACAGACGAACGGCAAGTTGTGAACGGCAGAGGCTACTTCAGCCGTCGCCACCTGTCGACGACAGTCGTCAACGCGTCGGCGGCAGCAGTCAATACGTCGACGGCTGCCGCCGACAGGTGGCGACGGCTGCCGTCGACAGGCGACAACGCTTGCGGATGTCGGCGGCAGCCGTCGACGTATTGACTGCTGCCGCCGACGCGTCGACGGCTGCCGCCGACAGGTGGCGATGCTTGCAGTTGTGGCGTGTTTCATCCGCAAGCGTTGTCGCCTGTCGACGGCAGCCGTCGCCACCTGTCGGCGGCAGCCGTCGACGTATTGACTGCTGCCGCCGACGCGTTGACGACTGTCGTCGACAGGTGGCGACGGCTGAAGTAGCCTCTGCCGTTCACAACTGACATCACAATGCACTTAAAATATTTTCTTTTATTTATCACACTAAAGGTAAGTGGTTCTTTTCATATGTGTATGATATATTCGTTGAAGTACGTAAAAAACATTAATCATTAATACATCTTTGTAACTAAAATTAATAATTTTTCAGAACATCGACTGTTACAATCCTAATCGACATACACAAACTACACCAACGAGTAATTTCAATAACTTGAAATCAAAAACCAAAGACCCAGTGATACCTGCCAGATATAAAATTACAAGTACAACGAATTATGGAGATCCATCGCAAAGTTTCCCAGCAGAATACTTCCCAGAGGTTGAATACCCAGAAAGTGTAGTAGATTCATCGAAACCTTTCTATCTCAGCGCAAGCCCATTCCCTAATGACGTCAAATCAACATTCAATTCCCTTGTTGCTAAAGGAAACAGTAAAGCAAAGAGTGTCACTGATTATTCTTGGACCCGAAATGAAAAAAGTAAAGAAAAGCTGCCAGTTACTTCGCAAAAAGTAGGTGAAACTGAGATAACAGGCGCAAAAGGAAATGAAATCAACGTTATTGATAAGGAAACAAACGAAACGTTTCACGAAGATATTACAACGTTAGATGTTAAGGATGACATTGAAAATGAGGAGATTCCAACACCTGATAATGATATGGACAAACTGTTCGTAAACTGGACTTCAATTGAGGAATCTGCGGAATGTAAAGACATGGATTACGTTGTAGGTTTCATTAACGAGTTGGATGAAGTTATGACAAACTTAACTAGTGCAGAAGCGCCAGAATGTAATGAAGGTGGCAATAATACTGTGCATATATTTGAAAGTGGTAACGAATGCTCAAACGAATTCAAATTAAGTTCGAACATGACGCCTTATAACAATGATACCATTATCGAATTGAATGGAAATTCGTTCCTTGAAGAGAAACATCCTGAACGTTTATGGAACCCATTATTTGAAGATTCAGATACAAACGATGCATTAACGAGCTCAACTTCATTATTACATGAATATATAACAAATGATACGTCTATTGAGGATATGCAAAGTGATTTTTGTAGCATTGGGCCCATTGCCAACGAAACTAATACTTCTTGCATTGAAAGTTAAACTGTAGATATATTTTGTTCTTGTGGTGTAAATTTTATTTAAATTATTACCTATTCGAAATTATAATTCCGCGTTTAGTTTACTCCAATTTGGTGTAAAACTAAAAATTTTCAAGATACTTCACTAAACAAATAAATCGGTTGGCGCAGTGGTTGAGCGATTAACAGCTGCGCAGCATGTCGCGGGTTCGATTCCCGCACGGAACAAATATTTGTATGACCTGCAAGTATTTGTTTCGGGTCTGGGTGTTTCTCTATCTATAATATGTATGTATTTACAAAAAAAAAGTATATAAGTAGTTTATCAGCCACCTCGTTTCCATAACACAAGCATTAGGTTGCTTAGCTTGGGACTATATGGCGGTGTGTGAAATGTCCAAGGATATTATTATTATTATTATTTAATTTTTGCATGGTTTATGGATGGATCTCCGTAAAAACTTTTATCTGGAAAAGATATTTGTCAAATGTGATATAACTAATATTAACAATAAATTGCAATTTGTCGAAAATCTGTTTTTTTTTACTTTAAACTTACCAATAATTTACAATCCGCATCACATAATCAACTTTATGGAATTTACCTGAAACATAAAAATAATAATATTAGGACATAATAGAAGTAGACAGTACATGTTATTATGTGGTAATCAATGATAGAGTGATGTCATAGATGTATGTAACGATAGTAAATTTAACTATAAGAGTGATGAATACATCACATTTGGATTCATAAGAAAAATAAATTTACATGAAATGGGATTTCGAGAAAAGGTGACTTTAACTTTAGTGATAATCAGTCTAACCCAGGTAAGAACAGATTATTTTAATTTTAATTTATAATTATTACTGCGGGACTCCTTCTGTCTAATTCTTTACTAATTCGTTCTTGTATAATCGTCCTTATATTTGTCAAAGTATATGTAGCTTCTTTTAGGTTAAAGTCAATTTTGCTTCTTAGTGAAATTGTCTGGTAAGGTTTAGTAATGTGTGCTCATTCAAATGTCCACACGGAATAATGGAAATCGAGCACATGTGATTCCCTATAATGTCGAGTTTAAGGATGCCTAAGTAACATAAATAATAAATATTCATATGGCCAGTTCAGTTTTTTGTAGTTCTTTGTTTGTCAAAAATATTTGCCCTTACAATAACAACGTCTATTTCAGATAGCGTGCAGACATTGCATGCCAAGAACACCAAGAAAGGCTTCTTTGAAACGTTACCTAAACGACTTGAAACCCGTTCAAAACAACCCCGTCCCGACACCACACTCCCCAGCACGAGTAAACAAAACACCGAAACAAACATTTGGAAATACAGCTCAAAATGGCAGAATTTACCAGAACTCTCTTCCAAAACAATCTTTGTACAAGAAATATAATTTTCCAGAAAACGAATATCCATTGGACAATTCTCCAAGAGATCCTTTTCATATTGGTATGAACTTTAATGAGAATAATTATCTGAACACTTTACAAAAAGTCCGTAACTTACAAAGCTCATCAATAAGCGATTTGAAAAAGGAAATGAAAATGAAACGAAAACTTTTAAGTAATAAACAAGTGAATAACGATAATAGCCAGTTGAAAAGTGACATGCCCTCGGTAAAATTCACTTCGAACCCGGATCCCAAACGCTTGTTTGATTCAGAAACATTCCCAGAAGTTGAATATCCTCTCAATACAATGGATACGTGGGGGCCAAACTACTGGAATTATTTATCTTTTACGCAGGAAAAACCATTCCATAGATTTGGACAGCAAACATTGAACCCCACAGTTAAAAAAGATAATAACGAACCTTTCACAAGACTGACGAAAGCCAAAGCAAGTAAATATCTTCAGTCGTACGATAAATTAAAAGAAGAACATAGACGTACTTCAACAGAAAACTCCAAACGTAGTAACGGTGGTCAGAAGGGATTAAACTTCACAAAAACTGCGACATGTGAAAGAGTTTCTGACGATTTCATTACCGCTGGTTTAGTATCGAATATTGCCAGCAACTCAACAGAAATAAACAAGCCATTAACATCATTTGCCAAAATAACGACTAGTCCAGAAAATACCTGTTCAGTCACAGAATATCCATATCATGCAATGCCAACCCCTTACAAAGCTATTGAGGAGAATACTGAAAATATTTGCCCGGCAAATGATGCAAAAAATAAGACAGAAGATTTGCAGGATATGGATAATAGTGTCATTGCTCAAACATTAAAACTTATCGAAGAAATACTCTTAAATGAGGACACCAGTTCGACAGTTCTAGCCGACTGTAGCAAAGAAACAGAAAAAAATATGAATATGACTGACTATACAGTCGTCTCAGCAAATGAGATATGCACTACTTCGATGGATATTGTTAATAGCTGTTCTGTATCTCATGAAGAGTTATCACAAGAAGTTTCTGACGATGGCCCTGCAGGTAATTTACGAAACAACATGACATCACTTCCAGAAAAGTTAATACCAGAGAATACTACAACTGTTGCAGGTCCCTTAAATGTCAGAATGCCATTTCCACTTAGTGAAACAATTACATATGAGGCACATACTAATACCCTTAATAGTAACAGAGTTCCGGGTTCTACATCTATAATTATTATTCCTTTCAACAATAATGCTGTTGGTACATCACAAACACACATGTTTGAGACATCATCAGATGCACCAATTATTGTTTACTTACCGTCCACTCAATCAAGTGACAGCCCCCCTCAACCATCGCCATCCAATCAAATTGTAAATTTGCCAATCAATAGATCCGTGCCTAATAATCAGCTACACAATGGTATTTCTAATATGGCGCCACTTCAGAATGATAGTCCTCTTTCTACCGCTCTCGATAGTGAATTACTAAACAGTAATTTAGACAGTGGGTCATCTTTGCCAATACACGAGTCGTTGCCAATAAATTCAATGTGTTACAATAATGAGAGCAGTCAGTCATCGATGAAAGAGAAACCTATCTCAGATATTTTAAAAGATAAATCATTGACAGACGATGCACCTTTTGTCACCACAACTTGCGAAGAAATGTTATCGAAACAACTTACAGAACCTGGTGATTTATTAGACGTGAATACTGACACTCTGCCTCCAATTTCTGATTTTGAACATCCACTCTTTGACTTTTCTGGCAGTGATTTTACTTCGTTGAGCCATGGACCATTCAATAACATCCTCCATAACGAATTACCAATAATAGCCCCTGAAATCGATCCAGTCCAGCAAATCTTAAACCTTTCTTCTAAAGATTTGTTTATTTCAACACAAAATGTAACGTCAGAGCATTTGCATAAAATTACTTCCATTGAACGCGTTTCAGAAGACTCTTTGTCAGACATTCCAAATCCAAATGACGTTCTTCCAGTAGCATTTGATACAACATTTTCATCTATAACTTCTACAGACAGTACAGAAATACTCAAGAAAAACACGCTCCTTCCCAACGCTATTCCAAACTTGCAAGAGGTCGCGGATACCCCTATTGAAATTCTACCACAACTAGCAGATAAAATCCTTCTTTGTACTCCTTCTATCGAGACACCTACTGCCGAACAACCATCACCAACTGATGTTTCTTTTACACCCGCTTCACTCTCTGAAACTCTTTCTGACAAATTGCCAAAAATAATGGATGGGAATAATTTGATTATTTCAAATAAACCTTTAGAATCAGACACTCCATCACTGCCAGATGAGACAGTCCGACCCACACTATTATCTGAGACTATTGCTGACACTAAACCATATATTTTAGACAACTTAGTTACACCGATTTCTGAAACTGTCAGTTCCCGTACTAAGGATACTACTGACAACGGTTTGTCACATAAGATGGATGATTTGCCATTAAAAATGGATTTAAAATTTCCGGATATCTATAAAGTTTCTAGTGATGATTTACCAGCAAAGGTACATCCAGAACATGCAAGAGATCCTGGAGTTTCGACAAATGATTTACCAACTCAAGTAATTGAAATCCTAACTCCTGTTTCTGAAGTTCCTGTTAGTGATCTGCCAAAACCGGCTGATATATTGCCAGTTGATGAAGTATTAGAAAGTGCTTTACTAGACGTTCCGACGGATAGTGTTAAAACATTAATCAGTGGTTCTATTGATAAATTACCAGAACATTTTCCTTCCTCTAAAGTTTCTTATGATGGAACACCTCAAAAATATAATTCACAGCTATCAGTACAAAAACTCATACCAGAATTGTTCATTTCCGATGCTCTTTCTAATGAAACCTCTTTAAAAGATAATTCACCTTCACTTGTTGTTGATAAAAACATTTCACAAGAATTTTCATACCCCACCGCAATCACTAAAGATCTACCACTAGTGGTGGAGTATTTACTGTGGCCAGAAAACAACGTAACCCCAGATAGTTTAGTTCCTTTCATTTCTGATACCGCTTCATCATCTGTTAATCTAGAGGCACAACAATCTACCAACCTAGACGAGGTGCTCCCAGAGTCTACACTTTCTGACATACCCCGTGACGATTTAGTATTACCTGAAGATAAGATGTTACCCCTCTCTGACGATCCACCGACTGATCTCCCTTTACCAATAAATAAAACAACTTTGATCTCGAAGTTACCAATAACTAAGGTACTTTTGGAGCAAGTACTTTCTGACATTACTAATGGAGGTTTGACATCAGCTGTATTAAGTAAACCTCTTCAGGTTACATCGCCTTCGCTATTGGATAAGACGGTCTACTACGTAGAATCTCCTATTTCTCACATACCGGAAAATCGTCTGTTAGCGCCGGTAGATAAAACCCTACCCATCACATCAGTTTCCGACCACCCATCTGAAAATTTACCAACTTCTACCGAAGATACTTTGCCATTAACAACAGATAAAACGTCCCCAGAATCACAATACTTGGATATCTCTACAGAATTGTCGTCATCAATAGATTGCATACAACCAAATATTTCAATGTATGGTAAAGAACAAGAAGACTGTAAAAACCCATCTTCTGAAAACCTGACAGGTCCCTCATCAATATCACCGCTAGAAGGGATTTCTTCTCTTTCTAAAGATACACCAAGTCACATAACACTACCAAACAATAAAACACCATCATCTTCAAAACTTCTAATAACCAAGGCACTTCTAGAAAATGTGTTGGCAGATACTAAGACAAGAGGTTTCTCATTACCTGTAGCTAAAAGTCTTCCGGTAGCACTACGGTCACAATTAGATAAAACGCTTTACTTTCTGGAGTCCCCTGTTTCTGATATGACTGAAAAGAGTTCTGTTATCCCGACTGATAATCCATCCTCTGGAATAAATGTGGATGTTTCTCCACGACCGACAGTTGACGTAGAACAAGAACACAAATCTGACATTTTGATCGATGACGTAAAAGATGTCAAATCTGACATTTCGACTGATGACGTAGAGTATAATGGCAAATCCGACAATTTGGCGGATGACGTAGAAGATAAAATGAAATCTGACATTTTGATTGATGACGTAGAATATTTGACAGATGACGTAAAAGATGAAAATAATTCTGACATATCGACTGATGACATAGAACATGATGGCAAATCTGACAATTTGGCAGATGACGTAGAAGATAAAATCAAATCTGACATTTTGATTGATGACGTAGAATATAATGTCGAATCTGACAATTTGACCGATGACGTAAAAGATAAAATGAAATCTGATATTTCGACTGATGTCGTAGAATATCACGTCACGTCTGACAAATTGACTGATGACGTAAAAGATAAAATAAAATCTCTCATTTCGACTGATGACGTAGAATATAATGGCAAATCCAACAATTTGACAGATGACGTAAAAGATAAAAATAATTCTGACATATCGACTGATGACATAGAACATAATGGCAAATCTGACAATTTGGCAGATGACGTAGAAGATAAAATCAAATCTGATATTTTGATTGATGACGTAGAATATAATGTCGAATCTGACAAATTGACTGATGACGTAAAAGATAAAATAAAATCTCTCATTTCGACTGATGACGTAGAATATAATGTCAAATCTGACGATTTGACAAAAGAAGTAGTACATGAAGATAAATCTGCAATTTCGTCTGATGACTTAGAAGATAGCGATAGATCTGATAATTTGACCCATGAAATTGACGAAGAAATTAAAGACTCGAATGAATCACTTTTGTCAGACGATCCAATTTACGAGCCAAGTAATCTCCCAATAGCACGAACTAAACCATATTTGGCTTCAAGAATACCAATAACCAAGGCACTCTTACAAAAAATACTTTCTGACATAACTAATGGGGGTATCCATCCCTAAACTCGTAAATAACAAAGGGCATGTCAATGTCTACCAACAAAACGTATTTTTTATGGCGGAACGATGTCAATGCTGTTTTAAGTTATTTATTTAATTTATTTGTAAGTTAATTTATGTGAGATAAAATTAATAGATTTATGAACGAAAAATTAAAATAAAGCAAGTTTATTATGCAAAAATGTGTTTCATTCTTCACTTCATCGTCATATTTTCATCGTATAATTTCATTTAAAAGCCAAAAGAAATATCTAAACTAATAAATGTATAAGATCGAGTAAATAAATTCATAATAACGACCACAGTACCAGTGAACAACAATCAGCGTACCCGTGCAAACATAATATTAAAAGATAACATCAAACACTTAATGCAAATGTATTTTGTCCAGTCAGCGCTTACAGCGCTTAGTCGATCGTATAAACTAGCTTAGCCCTATTTTTTAAAGATTATGCATCGCTTTAACTTAGAACCTATGAGGTTTCACTTCCACTCATCCAGCTTAGCAGCGCTAATGCATTTAAATAACGTCATTAGCTCCACACTTGACCAAATAAGTCCATTACTACTTTCTATGTTCTAGACTTAGATTTTAAAACAAATATGTAGAAACACGCACGACATGATAATGGAGAAAAGTGGGTCGAAAAAGAAAACGACATGGACGGATGTAGATCCTTTAGCGAGTGAAGTAGGAGCTTAAAAGGAATTTTACATTGTTTACAGATTTTCAGACTTTCCATCAAGACTAAAGGTTCTTACAGACGAACGGCAAGTTGTGAACGGCAGAGGCTACTTCAGCCGTCGCCACCTGTCGACGACAGTCGTCAACGCGTCGGCGGCAGCAGTCAATACGTCGACGGCTGCCGCCGACAGGTGGCGACGGCTGCCGTCGACAGGCGACAACGCTTGCGGATGTCGGCGGCAGCCGTCGACGTATTGACTGCTGCCGCCGACGCGTCGACGGCTGCCGCCGACAGGTGGCGATGCTTGCAGTTGTGGCGTGTTTCATCCGCAAGCGTTGTCGCCTGTCGACGGCAGCCGTTGTCACCTGTCGGCGGCAGCCGTCGACGTATTGACTGCTGCCGCTGACGCGTTGACGACTGTCGTCGACAGGTGGCGACGGCTGAAGTAGCCTCTGCCGTTCACAACTTGCCGTTCGTCTGTAAGAACCCTAAGGAGTAATAAAATTCTGCAATAAATACTGCTTACTATTGAATACTTGTTCTAAATTTAAAAAAAAATCTCATTCGATGAATTTAAATTCTATAATTAAAAACATACGAATATACATGACATATCGGAGACAAAACCGGATCCAAACAATATGATAGAAAACATGATTGAATGGTAAGTCGTAGTATAAGCTGAGGTTGTATACAAATGGACCGGTTCCAGTGACAGCGCGAGAGTGCAAGCCACTAAAGAAAAAAATGCAGAAGACCCAGTCAGTAAATCCTGGAGGACAAAAAAATAGTATTTCTGCTGATACATTGACATTGAATTCAATACTTTACAAGTTCCAGATATGTAAATGGCACTTGTTCTCTTGACAAAAACATTATAATTCATCATAACTTGAAAATGTACAATGAGGCGAGCACATCAAGCTACCCGCTACCCCAAGCTGCCAAATTAATTTGAAAATTTTTCAACTGTAAGGATTTTCATAAGGATAAGTTTCATTTTGAATTGGGATGAATTGACATTTTGGGATAACTTCATGGGCTGGCGTCTGTTCTTGCTCACTAACCATTTTCGTCTAGCCAAAATCTTTGTCCAATTCCAAAATTCAATTTGCCCTATGACAATGGCTATACGATAACGCAAGAATTTCTATTTACCACGCAGCACAATATTGGCCTACACAATACACTAATCCCGTTTTCCTGCGACCGGAAGATGCATGCCCTTCATTTGTTTTGGTTGGTCACGCGCATGTAACTGTCATCTTGCATTGTATGGCTCTTCTGCAGCGAAGCATATCGCGGTAGAAGGCGACCTTGTGTGATTACATCATATTGACAGGCGCGCTCGGCGGCGCCGGTCGCGCTCCGGCGAGCTGCCCAGGCGCAGGCGCGGCTCTACTGCGCAGCCTGCGCGTGCGTGAGTGACACGCTCCAATGCACGGTGATATGAGCTTCTATGGATGTTTTATTATTTTTATCATTGATACATTGATACAGTGCGCGTCAAATAACTAGACCCAAGATGGCGTCGACTGCGCATGTACAGTCGCGTTCATAATTTTTGGCATAAAATTATGTTTTGTTAATTTTTTAAAGCTTTACATTTTAATTTTCCTTTTTGGTGGAGTAAGTTTGGCTTAGAAAAAACAGGAGTTTTAAATGAAAATTTAAATTAAATTTTAATAAAAATTTATTCACCAGAGTGAATCAGTCACTGTCACTTAATGGCGTTACACCTTCTATAAAATTATCAAATGAATTCCCGCTCGTGCTTGCAGTGCATGGATCTAGAAACTCCTCATCATCCTCTTCTTCATCTTCATGATCGTAATCCGAATTATCACTGCTATCCGAATCGTCTCCCACTCGAATTATTAATTCATCCGTCATGCAGTCAATGACGCGGTCACTTTTGGCGTATTCTTTTTCTATAGCCTTCACTTTGTCACACAACTTTTGCCATTCACTAGCTCCCATTACGTTTACTTTTTCCTTCACCAAATCCATTACGCGTTTCGTATTCCACTCCACATTTTTACTACTCACGTAGCCTTTAATTGCAGCCCACGCCAACTCTATAGGGTTAAGGTCTGGGTGATAAGGTGGTAACCGGAGTACTTCATGATTATATTCTGCCAAAATTTTATCAATACTGAATTTTTTAAAACGATCCTTATTTATTTTAATTAGTTGATACAACTGTGGCTTGTACATATCGGTGGTAAATGATATGCCTTTTTCTGTCAACCAAGCCTGCATATCTGATTTTTTTGTATTGGATGTAGGTGCTGCGTCATGTTGCTTATTGTGGTATGATGCATTATCGACTACCACGACGGATTTTGATGGTAAATTTGGTATAAGTTGTGTCCTAAGCCACTTTTCATAATTTTCGAAATTCATGTCGTCGTGGTAGTCACTAGACTTAGTGCCCGACTTAAAAACCAACAAAGCGTTGGGCACGAAACCAGCTTCCGATCCAGCATGTACTATAACAATACGTTGGCCCTTTGAAATGGGTTTTTTAACACCTTCAAGTGACCCATCAGTCCAGGATTTTGAATTAGTGTGGGAAGCATGTACGTAAGATTCATCAGTATATATTATAGGTCTATTTTCCTGCCTATACCGTTTAATTTTTACAAATAATCAAGTCTTTGCAGTCTTATATTTGATTTTTCTATTAAAACTTTTCTATTATTTTCTGTGGTTTTCCATTTAAAACCCAAACTTTTAATTATCCGTCGGAGACTGGCTTCAGAACCATTGAAATTTATGTCGGTCTTTAATTTGTTTAAAAGCTTCTTAATGGTGGGTATTTCTTTATTGGTTAAGTGATAGTTGTGAACGCATCTCTTAATCACTCCTTGATCAAAATTATCAATACCAGTTATGGGTTTTGTTCGGACTCGTTTCTTTCCGGGTGTTCGAAAAACTGAAATTAAATCGGATTGGTTGCTTTCCTTGATAATCCTCTTAACTGTGGAAATCGATGTTTTTGTCATTTCAGCAGTTTTATTTGAGTTTCGTTAAGACCACTATTCTCTTTTTTTATGTAGCAATAGACATTGTAGATAAGTTGTCTTGCTTGTCTCTTCAAAACTGTATTACTCTTACTTCTACGCAAAGGCGGCATTTTCAGACTTCAAACTTTAAAAATCACTACACACTTCAAAAACTTTAAAAATTTCGATCTCGACTGTACTTGGAGCGACAACGGAACGTGCGCGGGCGACGGGTGTCCGCGGGGCACTGCGGGGGTTCATGCGTCGCCCCGTTACTATGACAACGCAGGACGCTATCACCCGCACCTCATACCGCACTTCCAAGCACACCTAAAAAACTATCACTGCGCAGGTTCAAGTTATTTGACGCGCACTGTACTCGTCCTTTTTTATATTGTATTTTTTATACAGGTTATAATCTGCCTAGCCTTTGCCCAACTATGTTGAGGTCGGCTTCCAGTCTAACTGAATTCAGCTGAATACCACTATTTTACATGGAGCGACTGCCTATCTGACCTCCACAACCCAGTAACTGGGCAATACGATACCCCTTGGTAAGACTGGCTGCCAGATTTTTATAAACTCAATTTTTTAAACAGGTCTTATTTCATTAATTGTATCTGAATATTGGTTAAAAAAATTGATGGGGTCTGACATACTTTACTCTACTATGTATTATATTTTTTGAGCTAGGCGTGTTTATCTAACCGGTTCACTTGAATTCAAGTTGATCATAATATGTCAATCGGTGGCCTTCACAGCTTCCCTATTTGTTGATTGATCGTCTGCTAATAACATTAAATGCGTCGTAGATCACCTAACTTGACGTTTGAGTCTATTCTATATTTGCTTCTACGGAATAGCTCACAAAACAATTGAGCATAAAGTCATAATCACTGAGTTTGAAAAGCAAATTAATTTGGAAGCTGGGCATGTTTAGACTGACCTTGGGACCAAAAGTCAGGTCATAAAACAAGTAAAAAAGGAAAAGGAGTATAACAAAATTATGATAAATAAGCCAGTTAAGCAAATGCTACTGATTTTAATGAACACCTGCCTGCGACGATGAACACAGGAAATGAAGTTGCAACGCTATTTATAACCAAAAACATACGTCAATCTTTGTTTACTACTCTCACTTTCCGCACACAAATGAAAACGCGAAAGTGAATCGTTATCTCCATTCCAGGATTAATAATATTCACCGTACTTCAAAGTAGCTCTTGAGCCATAAATCTCAATGCTTCTAAATATAAACTTAAATTGATCGAGCCATTTATCTCACGTGGTACTCCGTGTTCTCGGTAGTCACAGCATCCCGGCTCGCTTCATTGGAGCCGTCCTTTGTTCCATCGTGGAATTGTCAGCCGATTGTTCTTTGTTTCTATATACGACTGGATGATTCGGCGACATTACATTAATTTTGAATTGCGTACGAAGTAAACGGTTTTGTGTATCTTTCATTATAGTAACGTGACTGAATTCTTATGATTGAATGTCTTGTGGTTCCGTTATTATGTTAGAAACATGAGAGATGAAACAGATATTCGGATACCTAGCTCAATAGAAGGAAATTAACACTTATTACATCGTAAATTTATAAAAATATGATGATTTTTCATTCATATCATTTAGACTACAAGACACCGTCAATCAATTTGCCTAGCCTTTTCTCAACTAGCTGTCAGATTTTCTGGCTTTGACGACCCGTAACGACTGCCAAAGACGTACAAATGACAGCCGAGACCAACGGCTTAACGTGCATTCCGAGGTACGGAGGCGTCTCGGTATGTAAAGATGGTCAACCATCCACAGCCAAACCCGGCAAGCGTACGCACCTGAGGGATCGACTTGTGGGGCTCTTACTACTAATCCACGAGTTCCTCTACAAGATGACTACAAGACACCATACGGAACTTTATTATAAACCAAATACTATGCAATTTGGATATTTTAAAGAATAGTCTTGTATCAAAATAATGTCTCTTACCAAGTAAACTCTAAGAATGTACATAATCATCGATGTCAGCGGTTCTCATTCATGCGTATCTATGTCATTAGAATAGAATAGCCACGTCCCTTACAAAGCAATCATTGCTATTAAAATTACTTATGATAAAAGTAATATTATAAAAACTAACAAAAATGTTTAAGGTTTTCGACCAAAATCTTGTTTGGTACACGTATTTTATGGTAGATATCATTACTTTAGATGCAATGTGGTGCAACCCTGCTGTAACCATAGATCCTCTTTGAATGAAAATCAAGAGTCAGGACTGAGTATTAAGCAGTCTCCCAACGCATCCTGGACAATCAGACACACTACCAACCTGTAGACCGATGAGTATTTTGACCACGACATAAAATGACATGTAAAGCTAGTGCAGATACTGGAGAAGAAGAAGATAATCAAAGTAGGAGGTTACAATAATGTTTAACAGATTATGATGTACTAGCTTCTGCCAGCAATGTGTGTGTGGACTGTGGATGTCGAAAATTATACCAGAGGAACTTACTCCCGTGATAGAAAGTATCCTATGTGCTAATTCAGGTTATATGTGCCAAATTTCATCCAGATCCGTTCAATCGTTCTGGCGTGATTGAGTAACAAACATCTTAACAAACTTTCGCCTTTATAAAGTACAGAGGCCAGCACATCAAGTTACCACAATCTGTCAAATTTCTTTGATAGTATTTCAACTTTATTGCAAAGACATAAGGTTCATTTTTAATTGAGAAAATTTGTCAGTTAGGGATAGCTTGATGTGCTGGCGTCTGTACAATTATATTAGTGGATGATATTAGGACTGTACTAAGTGAATGATGCGGCTTGGCATAAAGCCCGCAGCTCTAGGGATCTCCCTCTGTTTGTTCAATACTCTGTATTAAGGCAGGCATTGAAGCAAACAGTCTCAGATAAATTGTTTTCGCTTGTATGTAAACAATACTTAATTATAACCTCAAAACCTATACAAGGAGAATTTACTGTCGGAGTTTCCTCATACGTTACGCCTTTGTAAGTGTCCAATTTATGATCTAACCACAGATGTATGCAGTGTCTCGCTTTATGTAGTTTATGTTTATACAATAATTTGTCATTTGTAACTTGTACGTTAATGGAGGCTTTGTTAGTTCCTGTGTTGAGTGAAACTAGCAATTAAATAATCCTGGCAATCTTGCAAGCGGTCAACGAAACAATGTCAATTTTTAATTGTCAAATTAGATCATTAAAGATTATTGGAAGCTTCGAACTGCTTGTTTTTTTGTCAGAATCTATCTATAATATCTATACCTAATCTAATGGCTCCGTTTTATAGTCCTAAACTGCCTCTTAAACTATTATCTCTGAATGGAGTCCCTCCCGGTCTATCGTTATTTCTCTAGAATAGGAGACTTGGGATATAACTCGATATAAAAGAGATCTATCTCTATTTTGTATCGAGTGTCACCGGTTTCTGTGAGTGTTAAGGCTTTATTTCTCAAGGGACCTCCTTCGTAGGCTTTTATGTGCCTGTACATAAATCTTTTAAAACACTTTACCTATCTTATAGAACGAATGAGTAATGAAATCCATTTTTAACCGACTTCAAAAAGGAGGAGGTTCTCAATTCGGATGTTTGTATTTTTTTTTTTTTTATGTTTGTTCGCGCATAACTCCGTTGCTTGCCAACCGATTTGAAAAATTCTTTTTTTGTTGGAAAGGATATACTTCCCAAATGGTCCCATATAAATTTTATCGAAATCGAATAAGCGGTTTTTGAAAAATCAACAAAAATCAAAAAATCCTACTTGATATATGTGGACGATGTTCTAATAAGTTCCTGTCACTGTAATTTACATACCATGTAGTGGTCTTAAAATTTTGGGGGGGAGGGGGGGGGGTTGTGTAGGTAGGTACCACAACTAAAAAGTGAAAAATAAAAACTTTTTTACAAAAAATAAAACCGACTTCCAAAACAAACACTACAAAGTGACAAATAATTTTGATTTCGGAAGTCGGTGGCAAAAAATGAAAATACAAAACCGAAGACACCGACTTCCGAAATCAAAATTATTTGTCACTTTGTAGTGTTTGTTTTGGAAGTCGGTTTTATTTTTTGTAAAAAAGTTTTTTTAAATCTAATAATAGATTTGTTATTTTGATTATAACCTTTTTACTCCGAGCTCTGACGGCTTATATTTGCGCTAATGCCTTTTCAATGGATATTACGAAATAGGTATTAGGAACTTACAAGTATTCACAATCCAATAAAGAAAATGTCAAAAGAAAGGCGAACTTATTTTTGTAACACACGGGGGCATTGGGGACGTATTACGAAAATGTTGCCTAAATGTACTGGGATATGAGTTTCGACCTCTGATATTTTTAAACTATATTTAGATAAGATATTTAGAGATATTATTTATTCAGACCGCACGTTAGGGAATTTAAGGCCCGTAAAAATAAAGATGGCGAATTGGTGGGACGACCTAAACGGGTTCCGCGAGGGTTGGTGCGAGGTAGCAGGTAAAAAGAGATCCTGAAGGAACCACCTGGGCCCTGAAGAGTGACCTTCAGGCCTCGGATGATGTAATAGTAATAATCAGTGCAACAAACCTTCCTTGGTTAGTAGATTAATATTAAAGTAGTCTTAATGTTAAAATAGGTAGGTTTTAGGTTCATAAAATGTTAAATCTCGAATGTTACACAACGGGCACAATGAAACAAATGGCGGCTCTGAAACGTCGTGTGTTTAATTAAACACTAGAGATACTTTCAGAACACAATAGATTCTAAAGATAATTATTTTGGTACATTTATCTGATTTGTGATAGGAAGAGCTCTTGGCTAAGTAATAAAAGCCGTACAGATCAATCTTTAAGGTTAAGCTACACTTGCTAGGCTTGGTCCGTGGATAGGTGACCATCTTTACATATAGAATCTCCCCCGTGCCTTGAAAAGCACGCTAAGCCGTCGTGCGTGGATCTTTGACAGTCGTTACGGGTCGTCTGAAACCCGAAGGTTGACAGTCAGTCTTACCAAAGGGTAACGTAATACCCAGTTACTGGGTTGTGGAGGTCAGATAGGCAGTAGCTCCATATAAAATACTGGTATACAGTTGCATCCGGTTAAACTAGAAGCCGTCCCCGACATAGTTGTGGTAAGGCTAGGCAGATTGAATCTGGTTTGTGATAGAAGTTTAGACTTCAGAAGAAGACCTAAGTAGGAGCTTATTTTTCTGAATCACCACATACAGCAACTGATTTTGCGGTATCTTTATGTCACAATTTGCAGATGCAGCCCCCAGCAGACCGGCTGCAGGCTGCAGTGGATGGGCCCTAGCTGCATGGTAAGTGAAGGATACTGTTTGACATTGACATTTCTTTGACATTGACATTTCTACACGCTGAATATTTTTAAGCGTAGTTGGAACGAGTTTGAGTCTAAATTAGTTTAGCAAAGCCTTATTCTGTCAACTACTAAAGTCATATTAGCTATTACCGCTGAAGTTTGAACTTTATGAGCAGTAAACTGAATAATATGGAACGCAACATTGTAGAACTAAGTTATAACTTCGACTTCTCTAGAAGTTGTAATAGTTCACCATGTAGGTGTAACTCTAGCCGAAATGATAGTTGAAAACCGGCCAAGTGCGAGTCGGATTCGCACGCAAAGGCCGTACCACCGTACAATATTTAACACTACATATAAAAAAAAGAGTTAAGTAAAAAAAAACACTAATTTTGTTTCTGTTTCGATTGGAACGCTTGGAACAATAATTTGAACTCTTGTTTTGTAGTCAGTTTTTGTAATTAGAACTTTAACATTATGTAGTCGAAAATTCGAAATACAGCTCGAAATTCAAAAATTGTTCGATGGATAAAATTAAGTTCTATTGTTATCTATCTATTCTAATCAATCAAGCAAAATTACAATCTTGTGCAAATTACCGAATTAAGGAGCGGGTGTCCTTACTGCACCCCTCGCCCATTCTGCATTGTTTGCCCTACTGTGCATTGTCTGTCTAATAGCTGGCAGATAAGCGCCCAATTATTCCCTCGCCCACATGGCCCATACAATAGATTCGTTTACAATAGCACTCAGTTTTTCTTCAAGCCGCCTTGAAGATATAAAGATAGTATTTTTATAGTAAATTATGCTGATACACGTTGTTTTTAAGTCTTGTTCTCACGCCGTTTAGTTAATTTTTTTGGCCCCGTTTATCATGAGTGTCATTTTATTACGATGCTGTAGATCTGCATACTAACTATTTGAACACCTACTCAGGTCGTTGTAAGTCATACAAGGACTAAACAATTCATAACCATAGAATAATTAATATTAATTTTTATGATCCTATCATTGCCTACTCCATGGCGTATCGCTTTGATGATCGCACAAAAAAAACTTGACGAAAAAAAACAATTGAGGAGGATTATGTTCCGTCTCGCTGCGGTTTTCGTCCTTCGGCTCAAGTACATTCAGCCGTATAAATCTTCATTAGTGCCCGTATCGGGCACGCCGCTGACCGGCCCTTTTACTCTCCGACCAATTTATCGGTCGTTCCGTTCATTGGCTATAACTAGACCACTCGAGTATTATTCGGGCTTAGGTATGCCACGCACTACATAAAATGTGATACCGCGGTCGTAAACCGGCGTCGTGTGTGAATGCCTGATGCCTGTGCACGACACGACGGCACTGCATTCGGTAAATAAAAAAAAATATAGACCGTGTGTTCAAAATTCGAATGTTGTTGTTCGATTTGTTTTGTTTTCTCGCGGATTTTAAATGGCTTCACAAGTTCACAATAAAAATAAAATAGCAACACCAAAAATAATAAAACTGCGTTACAAGTTTGCAAAAACAAACTTTATCGCAATAAAAGAATAATTATTACATTTATTTTATTCCTATTTCCTAACCAACAATCTCGGCGACAGTCAAAGGTCGATCCACAGACTATAAATAACAGGTGTGAAGTGCCTAACTAAAATATGTATGTAAGTAGGTAGGTAGGTAGTATATAAACGAGATATCTTGTAAGATACATTTACTAAAACTAAATTTAAAAAAAGAATGCAATTCTACTGATGATAAAAACTTGACCCTAACTAGCTACATCGTTCAAGTAGGTCCTACACAAACAGAAGACAATCTATGTATTTGGTTCCATCATACACTAGACAAGAAGTCACAAAGAATTCATTAAGGTTTCTATATGTTTGTTGTAGAAGTGACGTCTTAACAGTAATTATCTGAATGCAACAGCTATTTAGCTCAAACGTGAATCATCCGTGGAAATACTTAAAACATGACTATATAAGGACAAATAATTATGTATTATGTGTCAGTAATAACAGAAACTTTTTGGAATGCAGTTTTTGAATTTACTTTTTTTACTGAACTAACATTAAGGCTAGGGACAAATCTGGGCAAACACACACGGAAAATTTCCGCGCGAGAATTTAGCACATTAATTGCAGTTGACACGTGCATCTTTCATTCTTTATTTAATTTAATTTTTATTATTTCTTGTAACAGCGGCAATAAGAATACACAACTTGTGAAAATATCAACTGTCTATCTTTTACGGTTCATGAGATATAGCCCGCTGGCAGACAGACGGACAGCGGAGACTTAGTAATAGGGTTCCGTTTCGCACCCTTCGGGTAGAAACTTGATAATGAGAAAAAGCTATCTATATACCTATTTCCTAACTTGGAAACCTTGTAAATTACAACTAGGTTAATTAAGGAAATTGGCCCTAAACTCGTATCAATAAAAGTTTGAGCTAGTCAGACGTTTCCAGTTCAAAGTCAAAAGTTACAATAACACTCCTACAGTAGGTACAGTCGCGAGCACATCAAGCACTCCCTAACTGTCAAATTTTCCCAATTGAATATGAACCTAATACGTTTGTGATAAAGTTCAAAAATTATCAAAGAAATTTGACAGATTCGGGCAGCTTGATGTGCTGGCCTCTGTACCTAATAAAAACAGACCAAGTCGTTGAATTATTTAGTACCTGCAGAAAACCTTTGAGTAATATTGTTTTTATGTAAAAGTAAAATACTTAAATAAATGTAAAACATAATGGTCTCTAAAATGTCTGGCTTGTCAAGTGAAATACTGAAAGATAATTCGATTATAAAGTCGTAACCATTTAAAGTCAAGTCCCGCAGACACGACGCGGCCAAGCGACGCGATTCTGGTCGAACGATTTTTTTTTAAGTTTTCATAGAATTTTTCTACTAGTTGCGTCGCGCCTGTCTGAGGGAGTCTTTAAAAGGAAGACCAGTCACAATTCCATACTATTGAATAATTTTCTCCCTGGTAAATGATACTAGTCCACTTATTTTTTTACGATAATATAATGAATGCCATGCCATATCCCTATTATATTTTTTTTCTACAAAAACAGAAGAATATGTTTGAAGATACGTCAGAACGACAACAACTTACAATGAATAAATAAAAAGTAATTTAAAAAAAATACGACAGTGTAACCGCGCGTCCTCTTAACTTCATTTGTTGATGTTCATTTTTTTTTCGACTTCGTGGCCACTTTTGGCAGCTCAACAAGACCCTTGACATTTCAAGTGATCGCCTACGATCAGCTGACTGTCAAGTCGTGCGATGCTTGTCAGAACTCGTAAGCATGCTTACTCAACCGAAATGCGAACCATAAAGTTAATTTCACTTTTTAAATCTCGCCGGCCAATGTTCTAAAACTCATTTTAAAAGTGAAATTTATTTGTCTCCAAAAAGTATGCAACCGTTTAAATCTTTTTGGACATCACTTATCTTTGAATTTAGTAGGTACTTACTTTGAGGTAGGGCCACAGTGTAGGGCCCATTTGTTACAGTATTTATTTAGTAAACATAATTAAATTAATTGGATCAGTCCTACCAAGGGTATCGTGGAGGTCAGTTAGGCAGTCGCTTGTTAGACTGGATTCTGTCCCCAAAAATAGTTTCGCAGAGGTTAGGCAGATGATAATATTAATTGGATAACTGAAACCGTAATAGTTGTGTAGTATAACGAGACAGCCAGACGGTCGAGTAATGAGCGACAAATAATCCGCATTTGTAGGTTTTCTCTTTCAATACGTCAATATTGATTGTCTAACTCGACGATATAGACTTCTAAATTACCGTAAATAAGTAACATTTTCTCGCCTGTGTTCAATATGTATCTCGAATTTGCATCTTAAAACTAGACCTTCTAGAGTCTTTTGAATACTTAGAGTCTCAATAATGTGAAGAATACGCGACTTAAAGAGTCGTTGTCAGTTCGAACCGAAGCAGGCACTTTACTTTGTGTATATTGTAAAACATTTTAAGAGAGTAAACTTGTGTAACTAGTGGAGTTACTTACCTTTTCTTCTTCATACAAAACTACCTTTCGGAAGAGGCAACTATAAGCATTTTTTTTTTTGTAATTTTTGATTTTCAAATTCATTCGACACCACAACTCTCAAAACATTTAATAAAATTCGAAGAATTGTGACATCCACAAACCGCACTGATCCCGCGTGGTGGATTTCGCCTTCGGCCCAGAGGAAAGGGAGGTCTGTGTCCCAGCAGTAGGTACACACGCCAGCACATCAAGCTATCCCTAACTGTCAAAATTTCTCAATTAAAAATGAACCTTACGTCTTTGCAATAAAGTTGAAATACTATCAAAGAAATTTGACAGATTGTGGTAACTTGATGTGCTGGCCTCTGTACACTATAGGCTGAAATACAATGAGAAGAATATAAAATAATAATCTCTAGAATAAACTTAACTGGAAACTGACACCAAGTCAAAACTTCGTTTTAGCCATACCTACAAGTAACCCAAAAAATGATAACGACTCACTGTCATCAAAGATTCCAACGGTCCCCTAACTCTTTAAATCTTGCACAACGAAATAGGCCAATTTTCCTACGACTTCCTCATTCCTGTCCCCAATTGGGCACAGCTGACCTTTGCTCCGAGCGACTGGTTGCAGGTATCCAGCACATGATGCAAGCGAGAGGACGGGGGCGGCGTGGGTGCGAGGCCGCTTGCACAACTTACTGCACTGACGCCAGGTCCTTTCGCACTTAGTAGTTCAGCTTTTAGCGTTGGAATGTCGTTAAATGTACTAATTTTAATGTTACTAATATATTTTTTATTTTTTACAATATGATTTTATTAATGAATCTTCACTTATATTATAAAGCTGAAGAGTTTGTTTGTCTGAACGCGCTAATATCCGTCCGAATTGAAAAAATATTTTTGTGTTGGATAGTCCATTTATCTTCCTCGATAAATGGACTATCCCACACCGGCTATATAATAGGCTATGTAACATCACGCTACGGCCAATAGGAGCCGAGCAGCGGCTGAAACCGTGCGGGACCAGCTAGTTACTAATAAAATTTAATTAAACTTTTGTTTTAATTAAAATATTACTACATAAATCTTAATTTCTTAAATTTATTTTTGTAGTACTTATGAGGTACTTACTGTACTTAGTTAATATAACAAGTGAAGTGTCTTGTCGCATCTTGTGTGAGAGGAGTCTGAACATTTTGGTACAATCGCCAGAACATCAAGTTACCACAATTTTTTCAATCGATTTTGAACTTGTTTAAAATCATTTGGAGAAATTTGACAGTATGGTAAAACTTGATGCGCTCGCAACCGTACTTCCGTGACATCATTTTGTGACCCTCATGTCATTAGTGTTAGACAAGGTCAAGGTCTAGATATCCGAAATTAGTACGACGGTAGGCATCTCTAGTCTTTAATTTAGGGCACATACTTGTGTAACTTGGAATTACGTTATCGGCGAAGGTATCGGAAGCACGGAAAATTAATCGAATTTGTGTCCTAACGAAACATCTACAGATTGGAAGTGGCTTTCACATCGATCTGAGAGACTACTCATTGAATAACTGGTATAGACTAGCATATCAAGCTATCCCAAACTGTCAAATATCGCCATTTTAACATGAACCTATTTCTTTTGAAAATCTATCAATTAAATTTGACAGATTGGTATAGCTTGATGTGCTGGCCTTTGTACATACACAACCATTACTTTTGTTTCCATGTTTACAGTAAATTCTTTTCTTACGAATTGTACAAAGACAAGAAAAAAGTGTCTCGAAACCGAACTATATCCGTATTCCTTTCATTTCATTCATCGAACGACGATCACTTTATATAAATCCGTTCGAAATTAGAATGCAAACTCTGTTTTACATTATTATGCGGATAAGGCACAGGTACTGCATTCTATTCAGTCAACTTGACTGGCCCTGGGACTCATTTAGCAACTCTTTAGGTCAAAACAGGTGAACATTGTTGATCTAACTGGTTTCTGTGTTAGATGCAGAGCCTTTGTCCCATAAGAGGGTATGCGACGTAGTTTAACGTGGGAGCTGTGTAGGTGGCTAGGTATTCTTTAGACAGGACATCGATCAATGCCTTCGTTTATTGCAACACTTCCTTGATAGGCGTAGATAGCTGCATATATTTGTATTTTGAACTCTATTTTTATGGCGGACGGTTATTCTGCCGACTTGGGTTGCCATTGCAATCTGTTCAGAAATAAACTTTGTGAGCAGCGTGATCTGGCCGGGTTACCAGAATTTTGAACAAATAACTTCATTTGTATGATGTATTGTATGATTTTTTGTTGTTAAACAAAAACTTACAATATATTTAATCTTAAGATAAAGTTATATTGTGACATATCTAAATGCTTACAAAATATTTTTAAGACTGTAGGTATATTAAAAATAAATAAACAACAATTTCATTTTTAGTTCTCATACGTTTTTCTTCAAGGCAAGTAGTTATTTTAACCATATAAAGCCGCATATAACTCAGCCATAAGAACAAAGTAATTAACATTACATTACAACATACTCAGGTACATTAATATGGAAATCCGTTTTATTTTTAAGCAAAGCAGCAGTCCAGCAATATTATTAAGTCATTAACATGTGCTTAAAGGGCGTTGTGTTAATTCATTCTTGAAAAAAAAGTGTAATTACAAAAGAGTGGTTCAATAGACTTTATGGTTATAAATCCAATGGCGCACTTCTATGAGTTCGACGCTTAAAGTAACTTTGTAGTCAATTTAACTCAATCTTCCTAGACATTTCGCAACTATGTTGGGTTCGGCTTCCAATCTAACCGGATGCAGCTGAATACTAGTATTTTACATGGAGCGACTGCCTATCTGATCTCCACAACCCAGTCAGTAACTGGTTAATACGATACCTCTTGGTAAGACTGTTGACAGCCAATCTTACCAAGAGGTATCGAATTAACTAATAACTTTCGGGCTTCTGACTACCCATAACGATTGTCAAAAATCCCCGAATGACAGCCGGGACCAAAGGCTTAACGTGCTTGCGAGACACGGAGGAGTTCGTTATGTACCTACAGATGGTCACCCATTCACGGACCAACTTCGACTAGCGTAGCGTAATCAATTAAACTAAATACATAAATATGTACCTTGTAATTAAAATAATAGGATATTGAGCTATTTACATTATGCTCGTTGTCCTATAATGTTTTTACACAACATTTGAATACAGAATCTGAATTCGAGACGCCCAAAATTCTGTACAAATTGTAAGCTAATTGACGTAAATACACTCATTCTGAGTTCCTATTACATCATTATTGACAAAAATAAACATACTAACTACTAACTCAAAGTTACGAAATTAAGCAAGGCCCCTTAAGCACTGACAGCTCAGTAACAGCTAACAGCTGCGTTCAAAACAATAACCAAGTCCTCACAGCCAGTCCTTTGAATAATTTTAGAACGGGTCTGTCACGCTCGAGTTTTAACAGTCAAGTTGCCTTCCCTACTATTGACCTTGGAAGATTTCGGCGTCTTCGTCGTCTTCATTTTGAGTATCACTTTATTGACTTCACTTCACTTTTTTTTTGTTTTTTTTTTTTTTTGTTCACGGAATTTATATCAAGTTTTGAAATTAGAATTAGGTTTTTTTTTGTGTAATTAGAGTGAGTTATCAGTCCATGATGATGAGAACATAATGCCGGCTTTGAAACCAAATGTTTCTACAATTTGCTTCTATTTTATCACTCCTTATTTTAAAAGTCCTCCGCCACATCTGTGTGTCTGTTCGCAATAAACTCAAAAACTATTACACCGATTTTAAACTGTTTTGACCAAACGGATAGAGTGGTTCTCGAAGAAGGTTTTAGTATGTAGTTTATCAAGTTTTTGTATCCATTTCTGACATCCACGCGGGCGAAGCCGCGGGCAGAAGCTAGTATACAATAAATTGATTTTTCTATGCCTATCCTGTTTACCCACTTGCCTAGTGTAGGTATCTACATACCTAATATTTTGTGCAAAAAATGCTCTATTTATTTATGCGTATTTTTCAGTTCCAAATAAAACCTAATTCTATAATTCGTAGTTTTTATGTTAGTGTGAGTGAGTTTTTTATGAGAGTGATTTTACCAGGCTATAGCATAGGCTGCAGAAATGGCTTTGACAGTTGATTAATTTATGACGATCGTTCAAATTAATGTTCGACAGTCCTACATTAAATTCTCATTATGAATGTTATTTTTAGCTACATAAGCGGAATAAGATATAAAACCAACCAATTAGTTATATACCTTCCTTATGATAATAAGTTCCGGAATTCAACTAATTTGATACGCAATAAAATTAACAGTAAAATTACTTACAGATTTTTTAAATAAAAGTTCGACAAATAAGCGAAGGTCGATGTATGATACTCATTTCTATCATCTACATATAGGTACCACGTCAATTTTCTTGAAATTACATTTACATGATTGATTTATGTGCGCAAAACCCCTCATACATCACGATTGGCTAAACTTTTACCTTTCTGAAGATATTACGTAAGTTACGTGATTAAATTCAGCCTAGGTAAACAAAGGAAGTTCGACTTCAGACTAATTTCACAAAGCTATACCTATACTTTAGACAGCTTATGTATTCAAAATGTTTACACTTTACATAACACGATACAGCTATTAATTATAACGCATTGCATGACGTGTAGTTGTATTTTAGCTACTGACGCATCATTGGAATCAGGCCACTAAAATACGAATTGCGGTCTGCTCTTATTTTGCTGTGGAACGGTCTTTTGAACCCAAAAAAAATCTTTTAATAATAGTCTTACTTCTTAGTATATTGGCTGCCTGTAAATAAATACATATTTTCATGGTTCTTGACCACAATAGCAAATGTCGGTCACGCCTTTACATTCAAGAGCGATTGTATTGAGTCATAATAATATGTTTTTTTACCATAAATTAAATCAAAGGCCAGGATGCAATTTTTGAAAAACATCCACAAATCGTTCTTCCTTTAAAACTAAACAAAAATGAAGATGCCATAATCCATGTAAAAAAAACAGAACTCTTTTTTAAAAACGTTCAAAGTTCCATTGATGATTCAAATAAAGAATGTCAGCCATAGACTTCCTTAAAAAAAACAAATGGCGGCGTAATCTAAACGCCAGATCCATATAAAGACGATTGTACGGTAAGACGAAAATAATGTAGGTAGATGGCATGAATGAATGCTTATGTCCTCTGCTAGCGTGGGCTCACGGTCTGAGTAACATTTGATTACGGGCTGGACAAAGGCGACGTTACATCTGTATTGTATTGTGTTACTAAGCAAAATTACATGGAGACGAACTAAGTAAAGGCAAAATGAAGTAACATTTTGTCTTTTAGTGATCAATTTATTTTATTGTAGTATCACACAGTCGCCTTTCAAAAGCGGGAAAGTGCGGGAAAGACACAGAAAAGTATAAGGAAAACAAAACACAACCAGAGACAAAAATAAAAGGCCCATTATGATGAACTATTGCAGAAATATCCCGCAATCAGACAGTCTAAGGTCCAATGAATAAAACCATAAACAAATTATCACCTTCACTTTTACTTTTAACACGTCGATCTCAAATAATCTTCAAACATTTGGTACCATACTAAGCTTAGTCAACAATTTCACTTAAAGTCGCCATCAAAAGTCAAGTCCACGCATGGATGAGCGCCACGATATCGTGTCGTCCACGTCACGTGACCGTCATGGTCAATTTACGTTCCGATGTACGCTACCCACAGTGCCCACTCTCACCACTTTGATATTCGCTATGGTTATACAACATGTAACGTAATTAACGCACACCCTCTAACACCCCAATTAGAATATTATGTTATAATCATAATACATACACTGCATTTTTAATTTAACATGTATTTGCATTGTTATTTATTAACTTAGTTATACCAATTCTTGGAGAACTTTATGGTCATACTACTACGCACGCAACTCACACAGTCGCACAAGCAGTTATCGCGCCGCTCGACACAACATAACGACACTACGGAAAAAGCCGACAATACACGATTGTTTACGTTGAAGAAATATTATGAAACATTAACCGACGACGTCCGAGAAAAGAATTGTTTATTTACGGTCTATGTCTAGTAAACATTATGATTGCATCTTTCCATCACACTTTTCAGGCTTTGGACTGTCGACTCTGAATAATTTTTTTATTGAATATGATACAATTCCAATCGGTAATAAACTGCTGAAAATAAGATGCGATACGACAACATTATTCAGAGACGGCGTGTTTATAAGATTGAATCAAAATATTTACAGTAATTAAAAAAATCAAATAACTTACTGATTGCCTAAACTCTAAACACTCATACGACGTTGTCTTTTTAACACACTTTCAAAATGTCCACCACCTTGTTCAATACATTTTAATGCCCGTTTTCTTAATTGATATTTTAATTTAGAAAGCACTTCAGTGTCATTTCTCACTATTTCAAAAGCGTTCACTATCCTATTTTTTAGGTCTTCGGCACTTGTTGTATCACTAAAATAAACTAACGATTTAATTCGTCCCCATAAAAAAAAGTCAAGAGGCGTCAAATCAGCTGATCTGGGGGGCCACTGGACAGGGCCGCCGCGACCGATCCAGCGCTCTCCAAACTCTTCATCAAGGTGCTGCCGAACACTTCTAGTGAAATGGGCAGGGGCACCATCGTGTTGGTAGAATACCTCTTGTAAATTATGAAGAGGAATGTCTTCTAGCAGCGTAGGTAGAGTTTCTCGTAAAAACAGTAAATATGAGTCTCCTGTTAATCTTTGTAAGAAGACTGGCCCCAGGATGTGTGTACCAATGACACCGGCCCAGACGTTAACTGAGAAACGGTGTTGGAAGGAATCCACTCTGCATGCGTGAGGATTTTCGTGCATCCACAAATGTGTGTTATGTTGATTGTACATACCCACGCGTGTGAATGTACTTTCGTCTGTCCAAATTATGTTCCGCTGCCAATTTTCTAATAACCAGCGGCTGAACTGCAAACGTGGTACGTAATCGTTTGGAGTCAATTCCTGGCATCTTCTGAGGTGGAATGGATGTTCTTTATCACCACGAAGTGTTCTCCACACATGCATATGACTACAATCAAAGTGTGGCGCTGCTTCTCGGGTACTGGCATGGGGATTCTCATCGAAATAGTCCAGGATTTCGTTTTGAAGACGAGTACGTGTACGCACGTTGGCTCCCCTATCGATGGCAGTGTTTGGACGGAACGTTCCGTGGTCGCGAAGCCGCTGAGTAGCAGCTAACATTGTCCTGCGGTCCACTCTTGTACCATACCTTTGGTTAAATGTTCTGCAAGCTAGAGCCACATTATCACCACACACTGCCAAAGTCCTCACCATTTCGGTATACTGAACATTAGTGTATTGGAAAGACATTGCGCGCGAAATAATTATTTGGTAACACTACGTAACTTCTTTCCACTAATATTGCCCGCGCGTGACTAATGTTTGTTTACATTTATGCTAGCTTTCATCGTAGCCGCGCAAGCGGTGGTGCTTTGTGGCTATCTCGCTCTATCCTGGGCTTTTTAGTTTGCAGGAGAAAGGGAACGAAGATAAGTAGGTGGTTTGTCGGTGTCTTTTGTTCGTTCCTGTTAGTGTGTGCGTGCGGTCAAATCGCTAAGTTTTCAATGCCTTTTGTAAAGACCTTAATTTTCTTGGAATAAGGTTTATTTTTCTTTATTTTGTATGGTATGATGGAATTTGTATTATGAATACAAATAAAACTGCGATTTTAAAAGTCTTACTACTTTGAATTACGGTCCATTTTAATTTGTTTTGACTGTACAGGGTAAATATGACAATAATTTCCGTAGTTTTAATTATTTTTGAGAAAAAAAATTACCTATATTAAAAATGATATAAATGGATTCAGTAAACGATTCTGAACAAACTATTTTCAGGATGTGCGTTAATTAGGTTACATGTTGTATATATGCCGTCGAACCCGTCCGTTCCTATATGGCCATTTAAGAATTCGAATGTGAAGGAAATTGCGTAGAATATTTGATTAGCTGTATAGCAAAGTTAATGATGTGAGTAATTGCTAATTTTATAGTTTCAGTCAGGGGTTTTACCGTAATGAGAGTTACGGCGAGTTAATTTATAATTTGTACCTACGCCAACAGCAAAAAAGCTAGAACTTGTGAAGCTTTAGTTATAGTACGAATGGCAGACTAAAAGTCCTTTCGTAGAACTTTACTTCTTTACGATCGAAAAGAGGTTTATTTAAAAAATATACTAGGAAATACTTTCCTCCGTACCAAACCTAAATCGACTCTAACACCACCCTCCCAAAAAGGTGGGTGGGTCTCAAAATTGAAAGCGAAAACCACTTGGCATAAAAATAAACGTACTTATCAATATTTATTTCGTTTCTCATCTCAATGAATAAACAAGCAACGTCGCTTCCACTTTCAAATTTTTCTAAGTTGGCAACTCCGCGCCTACAAGCCAAATGTTGCCGATCTATTTCTTGAGTAAGTAATAAGTTCGGATCCTGAAACTTTCGGCACCAAATCAATCTGAACTAGCGATATCAACGAGCTTACAAGATTGAAGATTAAATACTGGAGTTTCACAACATTGAGACATTTTCTTGTTTATCTTTCGGCCACCTTGACTCCGTTGTTGCGCGGTTAGAGCCGCATTCGCAGTGCGTGGGTTCAAGACCACATGATAAGATTGCAACAGCTTTCATTATTGGCCAAATAAACATTTATTAACTCCTTTATTTCTTTACTAAAGACGGCTTATTGTGGCATACAAGATATTTGCTCTTTCGTTTGAATAAAAGTGGTGTAATCTCTTTTAAACGGTTGTTTCATATTTTACGGACCGCATACTGGCAATTTCTTGCTTATCAAACTATAAGAGTTCATATATCAAACTATAAGATAAAAGCTAATATTATGCATAATATTTCTTCAGTTTTATGACGAAATATTATGCATAATCAGCTTTTATCTGATAACCTTTCTGCCTGAACTTTTGAGAATACTTTACGTAAATGTAAAATAATAAATTAAGAAAGTAAATTACATACGCTGCGAAGTCGTACACCTTGCGATGTAGCTCACACCAAATGCACGCCTGACTTAAAAACTTTAAAAAACAAAACGAAACGAAAGTTGTTTACATTTTATTCAATCAAATCACAATCTTGAATATTAGGTCTTTACATATGAAATTGCCGTTCTGCAGTACTGGCCATTTCAAATCAAAATAATTTTTGTTTGGCTAAGATATCTAATTTCAAATTAATTTTATTTTAAAAACATGTTTTTTTTTCCAAAAGTCGTCATTTGTTTATTGATTAGTGTTACATTTTCATCGCATTTCAATCTTTTTCGTCATCATGGATACGTTAAAAATTCGAGTAATTATGGAATATGAGTACCGTCGTGGCAGCAACGCGGCACAAGCGGCACGCAACATCAACGACGTTTACGGAGCTAACACTACAAACCAACGTTCCACCTGTTATTGGTTTGCTCGCTTTCGTTCTGGAAATTTCGACCTGAAAAATGAACCTCGCGGTCGTCCGAAGACTTTGGTCGACAATGACGAATTAAAGGCGATTGTGGAAGCTGATGATACACAATCTACGGCTGAATCAGCAGCAGCTTTCGACGTTAGCGTCAAAACAATATTGGTCCATTTGCGTCAAATTGGCAAGGTAAAAAAGCTTGACAAATGGGTGCCCCACGAACTCAATGATCGCCAGCGCGAAGTACGCGTCGAGACGTGCCTTGCACTGCTCGACAGACACACAAATGAAGGCATTTTGAACCGCATTGTTACCTGCGATGAAAAATGGATTCTGTTTGATAACCGCAAGCGCTCAGCAAGTTGGTTGGATCCTGGTTCAGCACCTAAACAATGCCCTAAACGAAAACTTACCCCTAGAAAAGTGTTGGTCACTGTTTGATGGTCTAGCGCCGGTGTGATTCATCACAGCTTCTTACCAAACGGGGTGAGCATTACTGCAGATGTGTACTGTGAAGAACTGAACACAATGATGGAGAAGCTGGCACATTTCCAACCAGCATTGGTCAATCGCTCGTCTCCGCTGCTCCTGCACGACAACGCGCGACCTCATACTGCACAGCAGACGGTCTCCAAGTTGCAAGAACTGGGGTTGGAAGCTCTCCGTCATCCGCCCTACTCACCAGACTTTGCGCCTACAGACTATTACTTTTTCCAGAATTTGGATAACTTCTTGGCGGGAAAAAAATTCAATACCCGAGAGGCAGTACAAAATGCCTTTGAAGAATTTGTTGCCTCCCGTCCAGCTGATTTCTTTAAGAAGGGCATCAATAAACTGCCACTGCGTTGGCAAAGATGCATTGATTGCATGGGTGATTACTTCGATTAATACAAATAAAAAATACATGAAAAAAATTCGTTTAAATTTTTTCATACAAAACGGGCAATTTCATAGGTATTATTTACCTTAACGGTCAAAAACCTTATGCAATCCGCGATATCTGTATTAAAAGGAAACCGTGACTGACTGACTTACTGATCTATCAACACATAGCTCAAACTACTGAACATATTTGGCAGAATAAATTATATATATATATATATCCGCTATTCTAGAAAGAAAGAAAGAAATTGATCATTTATGACCCTCCTTAGGGTTTACCAGATTATTATCAATACAATACCATAATGACTTTGACACACTAATCATCATCATTCATCATTCTCCTGCCCTTATCCCAATTTATTTGGGGTCGGCGCAACATGTCTTTTTCTTCCATACTTCTCTATTAGTCGTCTTTAACTTTGACCATCAAAAAGTGCTGATTTTCAGCCTAGTCTGAATAAATGACTTTTGATTTTGATGTTGACTCCCTTGCTAACCATACTATCTTTCAAACAATCCATCCATCGTTTCTTTGGTCTTCCTCTACTTGTGTAGCCATTGACTTTGACACACTTATATTCTTATTTATTTACCACACGTAATTAATAAAGTTTCATATTGTTGCATCTGAACAAATAGTACTACGAAAGAAAAAGCCGGTACCGCGAACGCGTCCTTAATTACGTACGTATTCATAGCAAATATCTATTAATTGATATGCACTTGCATGCTGCTGTAATAGAGCGGAAAACAGTAAGAGTTAGTAATTGTTGATTGTAGTTCAGGTGATTCAGCATTTATGGCTAAGGCTTTTTTTTGAGGTTGGTAAATCATCAAATGACCCCTCCCGGTCTGGGTGGAGCGGAAAAGAGTGTCAGACTCTTACTGACTAAAACCTATCCACTTCTTCCTTAGCCCTTTATGTGCTCGGGTAGCGGTAACCCTTTCGGACAATCCCGCTTACCCAGCATGGCTCAGGTATAGGTAGGATTTGCGGAGCTAAGCACTGTTTTTGCATTGTTAACTACAGGTAGAACAAGATATTCAATGTCAGCACAAGATGGACAAGAAAACTTTTCCCAACAAAGGCAAGTAATTTTAATCTATAATAATAATAATAATAATAATAATAATAAGCCCCCCAAAACAACCACACGTCCTGATAGACCACCTTATCACGTGGGGGGCGGACACACGAATGAGAAGTTACTGGCGTGGCTAACGTGGCTCTGATTACCCACTCAACATGGAGACTCGTTCAAAAAGAAAACGTATAGGACCGCTGCCCGGGGGCGATCGCCGGGGCGCACCTGGAGCTGACGCTGGGTGTCTCAGCATGCGAACCGTCAGCGGTGAGGAGCTGAACAGGCGGGCTCCCACCGGCAAAGATGCTACAGCCGAAATCATTGACGATGGTGACAGACTGACGGACAGGACAAACACCCCTGTAGAACCGTACAGCCCAAGTACAGTATCTTACACACCTTCTAGACAATCATCACCATCCATACCATCGTCACCCATACCATCACCACCTTCCATTATTAGTTTAAACACGGTCCAACCTACTCCGACCTTGAATGTTGCGCGGGAGGTATCTACCTTTTTACCCGCGTCCACCAAGGCTGGAAAAGCAAGAGTTCGCATGAGATGGAGCAAAGAAGTTAACCTATTTATCATGCGGACTTACCTATTCATCACTAAATTAGAGACCGATTTAACCACGTACAGAAAACAACTGCATGAACATTTTACTCGTCAATACCCAGAGATTACAGTCACAGAACAGAGAATTTCAGATCAAAGAAGAATAATAGTAAGAAATAAGCTCTTATCTCAAGAAATAATAGATCAGTTAAAAGAAGAAGTACGTACACAACTACTAGAATCAGAAAATAATGAAGATGACATCACTATCGCACTAACACAAAGCGCAGCTGAGCGTAATGAACAAGAACAACCAACACTGTACACTCAATCACAACCAATCACACAATCTCAACCATACTTTCAATCACACACATATTCCCAAACTACGCATATATCCACGCAAACCGAAAGTATTACATTATTGTTAGAAAATGAAGTACATACTCTTGCAGATACTAATCAAAATCAGTGCACAGATACGATTATTCTAGAATTACACGATAAATTGAAAACAGCTCTCACTCAATATTCCGGCATGGACCCAGCAGCTCGACCGAAATTACCCAAACTTAGGTACACACCAAAACTTTTTCATCTCGTTAATTTATTTAACCAAAATATTCTACACCAATACATTAGCGAAGAAACTCAACTTATAGACGTACACACCTTAATATATTGCACAGCATTAGTTATCTCCGAAGAACTTAATTTTAAAATCACAGCATACACAGGCAACTCACGACAAGGAAATATTAACAAACCAGCATGGCAGCAGAGACTTGAAAGAGATATAGAAAAACTAAGAGCAGACTGCAGTAGGCTAACTCATTACATTAACAACAATAGATCAAACAAAGTAGTTAAAAGAGTAGAAGCAATTTTTAAAAACATGGCTACCCACACTAGGCACGAACCCGACAATAGAAAACCGGAACAGTTCTTGGACACACTTAAACAGAAATTAGCTTTAAAAGTACACAGGTTGAGAAGATACAAGAAAGCACAAGAACGTAAAAATGATAATTCCTTGTTTGCTACGAATGAAAAGAACTTTTACAGAAAATTACTAAGACCACAAACTGACACCGAAACACCGACAGCCGAAAACAACGTTGAACTACCAACAGCGGAACAACTAGAAACATTTTGGTCTGGCATATGGGAAGAGCAAGTGCAGCATAATGAACAAGCTGATTGGATAACAGATGAAAAGAATAAATGGAGCTCACTAGAAGAAATGGAATTTGTTAAACTAACTGAGTCTGACATAGCTAGTATTACAGCGAGACTACACAATTGGAAATCCCCTGGTATTGATAAAATTCATAATTACTGGTATAAAAAACTAGAGTCATTGCATAAAGTTTTAGCTAAAAATTTAACAGAAATAATCTTGGGGAAACAAAATATTCCAGAATTTATTGCTACAGGTATAACTTATATGTTGCCAAAAACTACATTCTCACTACAACCTTCTCAATACAGACCAATAACGTGTCTACCTACAATATACAAGATCCTAACGGCAGCAATCACTACAAAAATAAATAAACACATAGAAAATCATAAAATAATAGCAGAGGAACAAAAGGGATGCAGAAGGGGTCACATGGGCTGTAAAGAGCAACTTGTTATAGATTCAATAATTCACAAACATGCCGCCACAAAAAATAGAAACCTCCATTGCACATACATAGATTATCAAAAAGCATTCGACAGTATTCCTCACTCCTGGCTAATTCAAATATTACAGATTTACAAAATAAACTCCAATATAATAGACTTCTTACAGACCATCATGTCCCGTTGGAAAACTACACTTCAGTTAAATTATCGACACAACGCTATCACTACTAGACAAATATCCATAAAGAAGGGTATATATCAGGGAGATTCTTTAAGCCCTTTATGGTTTTGTCTCGCTCTGAACCCTCTGTCCCACTTACTTCAACGCTGCCAAGCTGGATATTCCCTTAAACACACCACAGAAGATACCGTTATTTCACATCTTATTTATATGGATGACATAAAACTATACGCAAAGTCTGAAAAAGAAATCAAAAAACTAATAGACACCACGACAAAATTCAGTAAAGACATAAACATGAAATTCGGGTTAGATAAATGCAAAATAGTTCATATAATAAGAGGCAAAATAAAACCGGGTGACTATCCTGTTAATAATACAGACACAATAACAGCTATGGAACCAACAGATTTATATAAATATTTAGGGTACAAGCAACTCAAAGGAATAGATCACACAACAATAAAACACACCTTAAACACAGAATACAAAAGAAGAGTGATCGCAGTATGTAAAACTCAACTCTCCGGAAAACATTTAATAAAAGCATTGAACACCTATGCGATCCCAATATTAACATACTCGTTTGGGGTAATTAAATGGTCAAAAACTGACATCCAGCAAATAGAAAGAACCACACGCACCACACTCACTAAACACAATAATCTACACCCTAAATCTGCAATAGAAAGATTGACCATCAAACGACAGCACGGAGGGAGAGGCCTAATAGACGTCCATCATCTTTGGCAGAAACAGATAGCCAGACTAAGAACATTCTTTCATACTAAATCACACACAAGCAAAATTCATAAAGCTATAGTTATGAACGATGTCAGCTACACCCCACTTAACCTGTATGAAGATACAGATACACAACACACTAGCAATGACGACCCACATAAGCAAAAATTAGAAGACTGGAAAAAAAAAGTGTTGCATGGGCGGCACCCCCATGATCTAGAACAATCTCATATTGATACAATAGCGTCAAATAAATGGCTTAAAATCGGTAACTTATTTCCGGAAACCGAGGGTTTTATAATCGCAATACAGGATCAGATCATAAATACAAAAAATTACAGGAAATTCATTATAAAAGACCCCACAATAACAAACGATAAATGTCGAAAATGTCACACACAACCAGAGACCATACAGCACATAACAGGGGCATGCACAACTCTGACACAAACAGACTATACACACAGACACAATCAGGTAGCAAACGTCATCCATCAAAAACTGGCACTTAAATACAAACTCATACACGATACAAACACACCTTATTATAAGTACGTACCACAAGCTGTTCTGGAAAATACTACACATAAAGTCTACTACGATCGTGCCATACTGACTGACAGAACCGTTCACTATAATAGACCAGATATAACCCTTCAAGATAAAGTTAACAAAATCACATACCTCATAGATATTGCAGTCCCTAACACACATAATTTACAAAAAACAATAGGTGAGAAAATCAGCAAATATGCTGAACTGAAAGAAGAAGTGACCAGAATCTGGAAGCAAGAAAAAGTGTACGTAGTACCCATTGTTATCTCTACGACGGGTGTTATACCCAACCACCTCCACCACAGCCTCAAACTTATAGACCTGAAAGACTCAATTTACGTAACACTCCAAAAAGCCGCAATTTTAAACACCTGCAGAATAGTAAGAAAGTTCATGCAAATTGAGGAAAATGAAATCAGTCACACTAACACACAGACAACTAATCATTAAAAATAAATCACAACACATACTCTACATTGACTTGGCTTGGGCCCGTTAATGTAGTTAAAACTGGCCAAAGAGCTAAGAAACAAAATTTGTTTACCGAAAATAATAATAATAATAATAATAATATCCTTGGACATTTCACACAACGCCGTATCGTCCCAAGCTAAGCAACTTAATGCTTGTGTTATGGTAACGAGATGGCTGATAAACTACTTATATACATTTTTTTTTGTAAATACATACATATTATAGATAGAAAAACACCCAGACCCGTAACAAATACTTGCAGGTCGTACAAATATTTGTTCCGTGCAGGAATCGAACCCGCGACATGCTGCGCAGCAGTCAATCGCTCAACCGCTGCGCCAACCGTGTCGTCTATAATAACTATTATAGATTAATAGTGTAGTGCTCTACATAGGAACATACTAAATTGACAAACAGTACCGCATCTCAAAATTTAAAGATCTTACTATCTCTTTCATGCATTCAACTCTTCTATGAATCCTAACTTACTAACTAATAGGCATTATAAATGCGAAAGTAAGCTTGTCAGTTTGTTTGTTACCATTTCACGCATAAACGTCTTAACCGATATTCCTGAAATTTTGCATATACATTGTCAGGTGAACCGAAACGGACCTAAGGTATCGTTCATCCCGAAAAAAAGTTCTGTTCCCGAGCAAAACAACAATAAAGGTTTTGAGATGTAGATGGCGCCACGAGTACGTTGCGTTCTGAACCTATGATTGCAACCCAAACAACAAGCAGAGTACAACCCAAATAGTCAAATCCTAAATTAACGCGAGCGTAGCCACAGGCAAATGCTAGTTGGTAAAAATTTCCACAAAACAATTATCTAGAAAGGCAATGAGAAAACTTCTCTTTAATTATATTACTCCAACAAGCCGAAACAAGCACTCTATGACCTCTCAATTAAGACTTACGTAAATTATGTTTGGCGTACACTCACGGGGCATTTCCCGTCGTCCTGCATTGTTCTCTACCGGCACAGTTTCACACGCTCTACATATCTACATACATGGAAAGCGATGTACGTAAAATATACCAGTATATAGCCACTCTATACATGAGTATTCATAATTTTGTTGCATGAATAGCCGCAGCTGAGAGGAATGTCCATTGTCGACACGCGTCGTATGTAGCTTTCAATACATTTATATTCAATCGGTTTTTATAATACGATATGATTGTAATGAAACCGTGATAAACATACGAGCACAGGTGTGGATCTAGCGGAGAGATTTTGCTCGAAATTTCGCTCACGGGACCCCAATAAAATCAATCTTAAACCGAGCACCCATTCTGTGCGGCTATTAGGAGAAACTAGTTATTCAAAGTGATAACAATTAATCAAACTAATAAAAAGAATACGTGAAATAAAATAAATACACACTGCTTCTGAATTTATTATATCGTTCCGATAACCTTTCGACCTTACCAACGAGAATAGCTTTACTATCTTCAAAAATGAAATGTTCCACCATCCCGAGCTTTGAATTTATAACCATAAAGAAATTATTTAAATTATAGAGAACCTCTTTGCTTAATGGTTACGAAAATTAAATGGACGAAGAAATACATATACGGAATATTCTTCATCAAAACAGAGCACTTTCTCAAGGGATTAAAAGAATAATATGTTATTGTGGGTCTAGACGAGTAAGTTATTAAAGTAACTATAAAAATATGGACTGCGGTAACTAAGTTCGAAAGTTACATAAAATAGGGGTTTCAACGCAAGTTAGTTCGGATGGAGTCGTAGGATAATATCAGAACCTGAACATAAAGTAATACAAAACAACAATTTATGTAAAAGACGCGAAGACTTTTAACACAACAAAGACGCGACACATTTACGAGCGACGAAACCATCGACAATTTCGAGTTTTTGGAGAAACTAAACAGTGTTGTTCGAACTGTCATGAATTTATGGTATGGCAACTGGGCTCAATAGGCTCAATATTGTCTTGTCTCCGAAGCACATATACCTTCACAAAGTCTATGGAAAAATGTTCATTTCACCCTTTACTTTTTTTTCATATTTAAAAGAAGATTCAATCTCTGGACGGTTTTCAATACCATTCGTTCGTTCATTGCAAAAGCAATTTGGCCGCAACCGTTTTGTTACACTTTTTTGCTGATAAAGAAGCTCAGTGCGATTATTGGAGCGACCTTCGTCTCTTCCATTGTTTATACAGCTGTATTTATCTGATACCTACGTATTTACTACATTATTTTAGTCTTTTTTATTGTTAATCTGATATGTATCCAAAATATGTCTATGATCCAGATATGGTTTGATCTTCATTATAATATAGTCTACTGTTGGCAATCGCACGCCATTTAGCTCATTCTTCATCTATTCTCCTCTAGTAGCTACCCTGAGAAGGTCCTCCACCTATTAGCCTTCTTTTTTATGGATGGTAAATCATCAAATGACTCCTCCCGCTCTGGGTGGAGCGGAAGGGAATGTCAGACTCTTACTGACTAAAACTCATGCATGTAAGGAACATGCATGAGTTTTAGTCAGTAAGAGTCTGACCCTTTTTTATTCCGGGCAGCAGTAACCCTTTCAGACAATGCCCCTGATCATAATCCCGCTAACCTCCACCTATTAGCCTGAGGTCATAATCCTTTTCTACGTTTGCCGATTCGCAATCTTCACTCAACAATACGTCTACTCCAACAGCAAAGGTTCTATGGCTAACATGGCCGGCCCATTGCCACCATCAGCTTACCTATACTGTAGAATATTTCCATAAACAATAAACTGTACGAAATTTATAGCAATTCCAAAAAAAAATAATGACTATTATAGTTTCAATTAGTGTACTGATAGGTACAGACGGCTGCACATAAAGCTATCTCTGACTATCAAATGTTCCCAATTGAAAATTAACCTTATGCTTGTGTAATAAAGTTGAAAAACAATCAAAGTTGGTAACTTGATGTGCTGGCCTCTGTAGCTCAGTTTGTAACTTGTCACCCGCTATATTTCGTGTTTCCAGCATAAGAACTCTTGTTCATTGTTTAAAATGATAAGAATCTCAAAAGTTTTTAAACATTCTGAATAACCTAATTTCACGCCTTGTTTCCTAGAAAGGTTTGGCAAAGGTGTACTTGTATATATATTATGTAGTACACCCACGTTTCGCCAGTTATGTTTAAGACCAATGTAATAGAAACTATTGCTATCAACCGGGCAGAAGGCGAATATTGAATGTTTACAATGAAAGACATCATTTATATGCTGATAATGTAGGTACACATATAAGTTAGAATATTTCCAATAGCTTTATTTGTTAATTCCCAATATATCAAATGTTTGCTTCTCTTTCTGAAGCTCTTTCAATTTCGCTCAGTCATTTAAATACCGAACATTGCAAACACGCAAAAACATCTGCTTTATATTTAAAAGTTTGCCCGATTTGACCATAAATTACATATATTTATCAAGATCAAGATCAACAAATACTAGAAAACAAGTTATTAAAATGAGAATCCACAGACATTGGCATCAAAACTCTTCGCTCGTTCATTTACAATTTAAATACATTCTCCGGATCGTTTCTGGTAAACACATGCTTAATTAATTTATAATTAAATCGTGTTTTTCCATTTTATTAACAAACTATTAATATTTTACATAAGCCATAAAGTTTTCTAACCACAATGTTGCGGAGTCCTTTCAGTCAGACAAACTGAATGGGCCGAGTTCAGTATGGCCGCAAACCACAGACTAAAAACGAAAATGTTACAATATGAGCACTATATCGTTCATCTCTTACTAATATTAATGGCTTGTATTGTGTGCCTTCCGCTTATCTCGGCCTTGCTTACTTTTTTAATGTAGTTTGAGGGGTTATTTATGATAAGTGACTCCCAAATGGTGACACTCAAAGGTTACGTTAATGGATTAATGCTCCTGTACACAATGGGAGATGATGGCGCATTGATATAAATAATTTATGAACCATTAAATTGTTCCAAAAATATTTATAAAATTCCTAACCTAAGTATCAATTTAATGTCTCTATATTATACAAAATAGAAACATAAAATATTTCTACTCAAGACATTTATGTTTGAATAATATTTGCTGTTTTCATCGCGTTCGCGGGTTCTGTGAGTCATTGACAAAAGACAGCACATCACAACCACAATATAAATATGAACAGTACGGAAACTACGAACTAACGTTCGAAACGGCACACTCACACAAACACGCGAATCGACGAGACCCCTAAGCGGTTGTCGCGGTGCTGTCAGTCGTGAGTGCCGCGTCAAGACGATTAGTTAATGCTCACGCAATTTCGGGTTAACACGTGGTACCTACTATGCGATTGCGTTTTAACTAAGAATAGGATGACCTTGGCCCTATATTAGATAAACAATAATCATAATACGAAAATTACATGAACAAGATAAGTAATTTGCATAAAGTATTTTTTTGTTAAACTTAATTGTTGTCACAATATGGTGCCAAGGTCATCCTATCCTTAGTTGAAAGTTTGAAACGCATAGTACGGTGCGCGACCGCGCCGGGTTAATCAGGCATCGGCGCCACATAATTATGCGCCAAGCCGCGCGCCCTTCCGACAAGGATCGCACGAAACGTTTTCGTCTTTTCGCGGCTCACGCCACTTGTAAAAGGTTACGCCATATTGATAAAGCTCACAAGTTGTTGTGTATTGATTTTAAACTGTTCCGTGTTATAAACAATCTTCTTTTACTGGTATTAACCGAAGTCATGAGATTACCTATTTAAATGTTATTAGTAAACAATCGAAAAAACAATCGAGTTGAAATAACGAATTCCAACTTGATTGTTTGAGAACACAAATATTTTAATAAATATAGTTCAGTTTCAAAAACATTAAGAGTGACAACCCTAGTGCTGCAGTGGAGCGTAGGTAATTATTTCAACAAATAGGCTTAGTTTCCATACTGTTCATATTTATATTGTGTCACAACGGAGCCATTTTGATGTTATGATCCTAAAGCATTAAACATTCAGCCGGCATATCAGATTAAAGGATAAAATCAACGTAAAGAGCAAACATAATTAGCAGTAAATAATAAAACGATATTCCGAATACACGTCACCAATTAGTTATGCCAGTGTTTGCAGCGTGAGCGCACTTTCGACACCACAGGGTTTTTTAAATATATGAGAGCATACTCGGTTAAAAAAGATAATGGCGTAACTGAAAATATGGCTGCAATTAAAATAAATTAATCGATAATGAACTGACGCATAACAACTAGCCCCAACTTACACAGCGGGCAGACTGATAGTCAAAGAAGAGATCAGCGCGTGGGACCTGTCCAAATAATTGTTTAGTAATTCTTCCTATTTGTACTTACTAGTACCCGCATGAGCTTTGCATAGATCGTCAGTCTAAAATCACCAAAGTGCATTTTAAATAAACCACGTGATTTGTCATCAGTAACCACTAACCAGAGCTTTGGGCTTCCAACAGAGTGATGTGTGAGTTAGCTAAGCGGAGTGCGAGGAAAAGCCACCAATAGGATCACTTCATTTTCATAGCTTGAGCAAAGCTAGCGTTGTCATTGTTTATTTTTCTTTCTTTTCAGTCGCTGCTACTCATCCTCGCTAATCTCTGGTGGAAAAGCACCCTGACTCACACTTATAAACTCTTCAACAACTGTTTTATCTATAAAGTTATCCATTAAATCAGTAGATAAAGCATAAAGTAACCGTAACGTTTAATGTGTTGCGTATTGGCAAATTCGGGACGAAACTGGTACCGATTTATTAATGATGAAATAAACACACGTACTACACACACACACACACATACACTACATAACACTCACACTAGTGTTGCCCAAAATCGGTCTTGGTCTTGCAGTCTTGGTCTTGTTCTTGCATTTTCGCAAGACCAAGACCAAGACCAAGACCACCTTATTGTAGCAAGAACAAGACCAAGACTGAACCCTGCAAGACTTGAGCAAGACAAGACTTAAGCCTGCAAGACTCTTGCGTCTTGCAGTTAAGACAAACTGAAATTTGGGCGTTATTAAGAAGTTACCTATTTGGTTTCAATCCCGATTTTGATAGACGTTCCCCAGTGTCAAAACCGGTATCGTCATAACACTAAACTAAGGGCTGCAGTTGTATCTGCAGTTGGCAACGTGCCGCTCGTCTGAAAGAACCCTAAAAGGTATTGTATTGATTAGGTAGGTACTTATTATATTTCAACTATTTATTAAGTAGGTAGCGTGTTAATACTCACAAATCTGTTCCCATCATCCCATGTGATTAAATGTACCTGGAATAACTTTCTAGCAAAGTTCATACCTTGTAGGTATCTACCTATAATAATATATATTATGCTTGTTTATGTCTAATGTGCAGATCTAACGTTAGTCGGTTGGTATGTGCTTAAAATTATAGCCAACAAAATTATATAAACATTATGTAGGTACCTACTTATGTTTCAAAGTTTATATTATTCTTCTTATTCAGCAAAATTTAAAACTAACAGCGAGTCGAGTAGGTCTAGTAACAGAACTTTATCGTTAAAGAATTAAGGTCAAGGTTGATTGGGATAATGTGACGTTCCGCGAATAAACTGTTGGTCGGTCGGTGTATTATATACCTACTTATTTGATAATTTACCGACAAAGACGCCGCGGTTTGCAACAAGTGTATCACAGCATTTGACACTGTTTGAGCGCCGCATTCGCCGACAAAGAGTACAAAATTGTTACCTATTTTGGTAGGGTTGGTACAGGAGGATACAATTAAATGACCTTGAAGATGTCTCAGCAGTAGGTAGGTATAAATTGAATGCTTTGAGTTTCTTGTATAATTACATTCTCACACTGGCTCGAATTCGAACACTACAGCGTTTAAAGCTGTCGGGCGAGATGATAATTAATAACTAAGTAGGTATCGCATCTATTGAATTGCAAATATTTTGATTTCGACATAATCATTGTCAATATCGGTAAATGATAGATAGTGAGTGGTACTAAAATGTGAGCAGCAAGATTGAAAATTGTATATGCCATGTCAGGGCTTTCCATAAGTTTATTTTAAAAAAAGCTCTCAATTAAGATTTAGAGTTTACCATTCAAATACACACAACAAATTAATGAAAAATAAAAATTATGAAAAATATATTTAGACTGATTACTTAGGAAATTAGTAGAAAAAATTACCTAGTTATTAAAAAGTGTTTACTTAATTTTATTTTTCTGTGCTAATGCCAACATTGACAACCCTACCAAAATAGGTAAAAATTTAGTCCGCTCCTAGACTTTGTGTCGCCGCCGCCGCTTTCATATCAAAGGTCGCCGCCACTGCCCATGTTCTACGATGACAGTACCCTACGTAGCAAAGCGCGCCAGACACGAGTACGACAAATTGCCAAAAAAATGTACCTACGTATTTACTACATTATTTTAGTCTTTTTTATTGTTAATCTGATATGTATCCAAAATATGTCTATGATCCAGATATGGTTTGATCTTCATTATAATATAGTCTACTGTTGGCAATCGCACGCCATTTAGCTCATTCTTCATCTATTCTCCTCTAGTAGCTACCCTGAGAAGGTCCTCCACCTATTAGCCTTCTTTTTTATGGATGGTAAATCATCAAATGACTCCTCCCGCTCTGGGTGGAGCGGAAGGGAATGTCAGACTCTTACTGACTAAAACTCATGCATGTAAGGAACATGCATGAGTTTTAGTCAGTAAGAGTCTGACCCTTTTTTATTCCGGGCAGCAGTAACCCTTTCAGACAATGCCCCTGATCATAATCCCGCTAACCTCCACCTATTAGCCTGAGGTCATAATCCTTTTCTACGTTTGCCGATTCGCAATCTTCACTCAACAATACGTCTACTCCAACAGCAAAGGTTCTATGGCTAACATGGCCGGCCCATTGCCACCATCAGCTTACCTATACTGTAGAATATTTCCATAAACAATAAACTGTACGAAATTTATAGCAATTCCAAAAAAAAATAATGACTATTATAGTTTCAATTAGTGTACTGATAGGTACAGACGGCTGCACATAAAGCTATCTCTGACTATCAAATGTTCCCAATTGAAAATTAACCTTATGCTTGTGTAATAAAGTTGAAAAACAATCAAAGTTGGTAACTTGATGTGCTGGCCTCTGTAGCTCAGTTTGTAACTTGTCACCCGCTATATTTCGTGTTTCCAGCATAAGAACTCTTGTTCATTGTTTAAAATGATAAGAATCTCAAAAGTTTTTAAACATTCTGAATAACCTAATTTCACGCCTTGTTTCCTAGAAAGGTTTGGCAAAGGTGTACTTGTATATATATTATGTAGTACACCCACGTTTCGCCAGTTATGTTTAAGACCAATGTAATAGAAACTATTGCTATCAACCGGGCAGAAGGCGAATATTGAATGTTTACAATGAAAGACATCATTTATATGCTGATAATGTAGGTACACATATAAGTTAGAATATTTCCAATAGCTTTATTTGTTAATTCCCAATATATCAAATGTTTGCTTCTCTTTCTGAAGCTCTTTCAATTTCGCTCAGTCATTTAAATACCGAACATTGCAAACACGCAAAAACATCTGCTTTATATTTAAAAGTTTGCCCGATTTGACCATAAATTACATATATTTATCAAGATCAAGATCAACAAATACTAGAAAACAAGTTATTAAAATGAGAATCCACAGACATTGGCATCAAAACTCTTCGCTCGTTCATTTACAATTTAAATACATTCTCCGGATCGTTTCTGGTAAACACATGCTTAATTAATTTATAATTAAATCGTGTTTTTCCATTTTATTAACAAACTATTAATATTTTACATAAGCCATAAAGTTTTCTAACCACAATGTTGCGGAGTCCTTTCAGTCAGACAAACTGAATGGGCCGAGTTCAGTATGGCCGCAAACCACAGACTAAAAACGAAAATGTTACAATATGAGCACTATATCGTTCATCTCTTACTAATATTAATGGCTTGTATTGTGTGCCTTCCGCTTATCTCGGCCTTGCTTACTTTTTTAATGTAGTTTGAGGGGTTATTTATGATAAGTGACTCCCAAATGGTGACACTCAAAGGTTACGTTAATGGATTAATGCTCCTGTACACAATGGGAGATGATGGCGCATTGATATAAATAATTTATGAACCATTAAATTGTTCCAAAAATATTTATAAAATTCCTAACCTAAGTATCAATTTAATGTCTCTATATTATACAAAATAGAAACATAAAATATTTCTACTCAAGACATTTATGTTTGAATAATATTTGCTGTTTTCATCGCGTTCGCGGGTTCTGTGAGTCATTGACAAAAGACAGCACATCACAACCACAATATAAATATGAACAGTACGGAAACTACGAACTAACGTTCGAAACGGCACACTCACACAAACACGCGAATCGACGAGACCCCTAAGCGGTTGTCGCGGTGCTGTCAGTCGTGAGTGCCGCGTCAAGACGATTAGTTAATGCTCACGCAATTTCGGGTTAACACGTGGTACCTACTATGCGATTGCGTTTTAACTAAGAATAGGATGACCTTGGCCCTATATTAGATAAACAATAATCATAATACGAAAATTACATGAACAAGATAAGTAATTTGCATAAAGTATTTTTTTGTTAAACTTAATTGTTGTCACAATATGGTGCCAAGGTCATCCTATCCTTAGTTGAAAGTTTGAAACGCATAGTACGGTGCGCGACCGCGCCGGGTTAATCAGGCATCGGCGCCACATAATTATGCGCCAAGCCGCGCGCCCTTCCGACAAGGATCGCACGAAACGTTTTCGTCTTTTCGCGGCTCACGCCACTTGTAAAAGGTTACGCCATATTGATAAAGCTCACAAGTTGTTGTGTATTGATTTTAAACTGTTCCGTGTTATAAACAATCTTCTTTTACTGGTATTAACCGAAGTCATGAGATTACCTATTTAAATGTTATTAGTAAACAATCGAAAAAACAATCGAGTTGAAATAACGAATTCCAACTTGATTGTTTGAGAACACAAATATTTTAATAAATATAGTTCAGTTTCAAAAACATTAAGAGTGACAACCCTAGTGCTGCAGTGGAGCGTAGGTAATTATTTCAACAAATAGGCTTAGTTTCCATACTGTTCATATTTATATTGTGTCACAACGGAGCCATTTTGATGTTATGATCCTAAAGCATTAAACATTCAGCCGGCATATCAGATTAAAGGATAAAATCAACGTAAAGAGCAAACATAATTAGCAGTAAATAATAAAACGATATTCCGAATACACGTCACCAATTAGTTATGCCAGTGTTTGCAGCGTGAGCGCACTTTCGACACCACAGGGTTTTTTAAATATATGAGAGCATACTCGGTTAAAAAAGATAATGGCGTAACTGAAAATATGGCTGCAATTAAAATAAATTAATCGATAATGAACTGACGCATAACAACTAGCCCCAACTTACACAGCGGGCAGACTGATAGTCAAAGAAGAGATCAGCGCGTGGGACCTGTCCAAATAATTGTTTAGTAATTCTTCCTATTTGTACTTACTAGTACCCGCATGAGCTTTGCATAGATCGTCAGTCTAAAATCACCAAAGTGCATTTTAAATAAACCACGTGATTTGTCATCAGTAACCACTAACCAGAGCTTTGGGCTTCCAACAGAGTGATGTGTGAGTTAGCTAAGCGGAGTGCGAGGAAAAGCCACCAATAGGATCACTTCATTTTCATAGCTTGAGCAAAGCTAGCGTTGTCATTGTTTATTTTTCTTTCTTTTCAGTCGCTGCTACTCATCCTCGCTAATCTCTGGTGGAAAAGCACCCTGACTCACACTTATAAACTCTTCAACAACTGTTTTATCTATAAAGTTATCCATTAAATCAGTAGATAAAGCATAAAGTAACCGTAACGTTTAATGTGTTGCGTATTGGCAAATTCGGGACGAAACTGGTACCGATTTATTAATGATGAAATAAACACACGTACTACACACACACACACACATACACTACATAACACTCACAGCACACATATTCTACAGACACAAACACACTACACTACATACACATAATTATGTACGAATAAAATTGATATTTTAAACGATTATATTATGGAAAGCGAGTTAGAAAGGGTTTAGGACCCTAGCGGAAATTATAGGCGTGTGTAAACTCCATGTTTATGGATATTAGTTCGTGCGATGTATGGCGGTAAGCTGCCAGTGTTGCAAGAGTTAAATTTACTCTGAATATGTTTTATGAGTTATGGCAATACCGGTAATTGAATGGTGCATTTATTTGATTGCAGTGAGCTGCGGATTTATTTAGCTACTAGCTTTTATACGCGGCTTTGCCCGTAGGGACGTGGAAAATTATTCTACGGGAATGTTCCCGTAGAATAATTTAACATACTGAGATTAAAAGTATCTCCTAACCCAGATCGTGGTTTTGGTGGCCAATTTCATCCAAATCCGTTCAGCCGTTTTAGCCTGAAAGCGTAACTAACAAACAAACTCACTTCCGCAGTTTTAGTATTAGTTGGGATTTTATTTTCACGGTTTTGTAGTTTATCGCTCATCTGTTTGTGTTAATGTTTTTTAAATGAACACGGAGGTTTTTTCATAACCTCTGTTTCCGCTTTGCGTTTCAAACGACCTTTCACGAACTATTGCCATTAAAGAAAGGTTAAAAGCATAATATGATTACTGCCAAAGTACCGACCCAAATAAGCTCATGGAAAACATATTATCAATGTTGGCAAATATATGACGGCGGCGCAAGTGGCGCCGCCTCGTTTAATTACAAATTTACTAGGAACTACCGAAACGGTCGGACAAAAGTGACACTGGCTGGTGACTGTCACTCTAAAGCTGTCACCCGATGACAGGGATTATGTCACCAGGAGATGTCTTACTGCGTCGAAACTGCTAAACCACTTCTGGCCTAGCCTTTTCCCAACTACGTCGGTGTCGGCTTCCAGTCTAACCGGATGCAGCTGAATACGAGTATTTCACATGGAGCGACTGCCTATCTGACCTCCACAACCCAGTAACTGGGCAATAAGACACCTCTTGGTAAGACTGGCTGTCAGATTTCGGGCTTCTGACGACCCGTAACGACTGTCAAGGATGCACAAATGACAGCCGGGACCAACGGCTTAACGTGCTTTCCGAGGCACGGAGGAGTCTCGGTATGTAAAGATGGTCACCCATGCACGGCCATCCCCGGCAAGTGTAGCTTAACCTGACGGATCGACCTGTGCGGCTGTTAGTACTTAGCCACGAGCTCCTGTCAGGTAAACGCTATCTTGTATCGAATAAATAAAACAGTACAATATTGCGTTCTCAAGATAATATGTACCCGCCATATTTAATTTTTCTCAAGATTTTCCATTGCTTCGCGTTTTTTATGACGTCTTCATTCAAACTGAAGTTTTTGACTAAACAACTGACATTTGAGTGACACGACTCGCTATGAAAGTGTTAATTTATTTTATAATAATATTTTGTGTTATGAACACATTCCATGTCGATGTATGTAGCCTTGGAATCGCGTCGGGAAACTCTACTTCAAATATACCCATACCGATTTGTAAGTAAGTATATTAGTAAGCCACGAAAAAAGGCTGCCGTAGACAGGCGCGTCACTACTCCCGTAGAACAATTAACCATGAAGTTTTCATCAAAATTATTCCAAAACAATCGTGTCGCGCCTGTTTGCAGGGGCCTTTAGCTTATTACGATACGCAATTCACACGAACTAATGACATCAAATCACTTGTTCAAATAAAGAGGCTCCAGTAAGATAAAAACATGACGCTCAGTTACAACGTAAAGCTGTGTTTTACCATCTCATTACGCGGTCTAAATATAATTCCCTGGTAATGATTCGTCTGTAATTTCTGTTAGGGAATAATGATCTGCAATTTCTTATCGTACAGCGAAGGTTTATTTCAGGAGGACGTAATGCCAAGACGGTTAATGATGTTGTTTTAACAAACTTAATTGCCATTTTCAGCCGACGGTAATGAGACTGTAACTGGCCACTTTTGTTTCATTTTGATTTCCTAATTTATATCTTCGCTGTCATGGCGCTGTGGTTAAAAGACCTCGCCTCAAATGCACGGGGTTAATGCGGTTCAAATACCAATATGACTTTTCAATATTCATAGTGCAAGTAGTTTTTGAGAGTATCTTGGGTATTTACTGAGATTGCATCGGTGAAGAAAACAATAACTTATAAACTAACTTCTGTCCGCGGCAATGCCCGCTTGCAAGTCCACCGAGAATAAAAAAGTATCCTATCTGATTCATAACATCCATACATTCTCACAAACTTTCACGTTTAAAATATTAGTGGGATATAAGTTACAAATCGCCAACCCATCTTGAGCAAGCGTGGTGATCACTGGTCGTGTCCTGCTCTATGTGAGAATAGATCTTTGCCCTGCAGTGAGATAATTATTATAAGCTGGTGTTATATCTTCAGATTTTGTTCTTTTGTTGTTCAAGTTGGTAAATACATACATACTTACTTAATTTAAAATAAAACAATGATTAATATATACAACCTAAAACTAAAAAATAAAAAAAATTGCTAATAATAAATAATAGTTGGTATGGATATTTCCGTAGCTTCACCAACATCAACCATCGTGTGCACGACTCAAGTACCATCACATGCCAATGCCGGATTCGATGACAGAGCAAAACTTTACTCAAAGTTGTTACAAAGTCATTGATGCAGGATCCACGATTCACCTAATAAGTGATTAAGGAAATGATAATTTAGTTATTTTGGAAGCTAGACAGTAATTAACATTATAAAAACGCTATTTACGGTGTCTAGTATTTTTTCGTTTCCTAATTTAAAATTCGCATCAAGGCTGATTGTTTGATGAATCTACTAATAATTAAAGACTAATTATCCGGAGATTCGCAGTAATTCTTGTTTTTGTGGTGGCCAATTAAATCGCTTGGTATAAAACAAGTTACAATTATAGGTGTACCTAATTTACGTGATGTTTTGTCTCCCTTCTCCCTTAATCCATTCAACGTTTGTCTTTTAACGACAATAAAACCGCCATTGCTAATTGTTTTATCATTGATATCTGAGATGCATTTTTACTGTACCTACAGGTATTCTAGTTATCTATGTAATGATTGTATTTTTAGCATTGACAATGAAAAAATCTAATTCGCCACACCTAATTAATTTATCAAGAAAGTATTTTGTAAGAGGATGAGGTCAGAACCAAAGTAAATAATTTCGCAATTCCAGTAGCACTAGTTCTGTAAGAACACAAGTTTTTACATCGTCAAGTGTCCACAAGTATGCATATTCATGTCAAGTCGTACTCAAGAGACACATTAACATGTTCTACATGTTTACAAAGACGACAGAAAATGTAGCCACTAATAAAATATTGATCGATTGAGATGGAAGGAGGCACTCGCTTGCTTACCTGTGCCTGAACAAATAATGCTCGAAACTCTTTGGTTATGGGGCACGTGGTGGGAATTTTTAGGACCAATAAAAGATCTGTTACTGGCAACTTAGGAAACAGCTGGATTTGATTTTGGAATGAGACGATGATGTGACATTTAGGTATGAAGGAGAGACCTAGATAGTGTATTTTCGAAATTCAAACCAAATGAAGTTCAATATGGCCGTCGAGTCGAAGAATGGGGTCTCCCTTGTTTTACCGAAAAGAAATTGCCAAATTATCACTTCCCAAACAAATTTTCGCATAATTTCATTTGCCAAATTATTACTTACCAAAAAATCTCTTTACAAATAATTGTTACGAAAACCTATGTTTGGCAAGTGAACGTTTGAACAATAACTTGTTCACCAACTAGTACTTTTACCATTTTTTATCTAGTCAAATATTTCAGTTGGTATAACATATTTTACGCAAAATTAAATAAGCCAAATATTTGGTGTCGTCAATTTTAAACTTACTAAGATCTAACGTTGAAGACGTTTTATTACAAGGGTACTTTTTCCACTTGGGACAAATTCTAAACAGGTAATAATAATGTTATTATAATTATATTATTTCTCTCGATAGCCTCCTAAAAATAATCTCTTTTTTCCATATTTTTTTCTAAATAATCTAGTCGTTTCTGGCACTCGCCGGCCGCTGCCGCGGCACCGCTCGCTTCGCTCGCTGGTTTCGTGCGTAGGTGTGGTCACAGTTTTAACCTAACCTAACCATTTTTTTTAAATTAATAACCTACTTAGTTCCATAAATAACCTAATGTCTAGTAACCATACATTTGACTTGTTTCAGACAAATTCAAGCACATAAGCTTACAAAGAAATACGCAAATGACATCAAATTTAACAAACAAGTAAAATGTTTATTTTTGCCTTTATATTTTTTGTCATTACAAATCATTTGACTAAACGTTTTTTGTCTAAATATTGTTTGCTGTAATAAATCATTTGATTAAAGACCAAAAGCCTTAATGACATTATCCTTGGTAATAATCTGCCAAGTAAACATTTGACCAAATGAAAATGTGCGTACTAAAATTATTCCAAATATTACATTGGTATAAAAAGAGGTTGCTAAAATTTGTTTGGGTAATGAAAATTTGGCAAAATCTTTTCGGCAAAACGGCAGGATCCCCGAAGAATGGCACTCGACAGGAGATCATGGCCTACAGAGACGACTTGGTGCATAGACTCTGGGGAAGGGGAAAGTCAAATTTAGGTTGGCTTGTGAACAATACTAGTAGCCAGGGGGCGCTGACTTGCGATGAAATTACTCCCTCGGGAGCTGCTCAGGCTCTGTACAGAGGAGTTTTTAGCGCCTTCAGCCGTGGACATTAAGATGATGTGGTTTCATTCATAGAAGTTAAAAACACAATAGTAGAAATGTTTACAATTCAGTTTCAATATCTATGCTAATTGTTTTAAAAAGTAACCACACAATGCAACCTTCACGTTGCCCACACAGTTAAATAAGAACCATTAAATGTTACCAGAATTCCATAACACAAGTATGACGACTTGCTAATAAAATATTAACTTATGCAAGAGCTCACGGACGTGTGAAAGTGAAAGCATGATAAAACCGTCACTATTTTTTAATCTTCGTGGCGGCTCGAATTGGATCTTGGAAGTTCGCTTCCTCCTAAACAAGTTGGTCGAATTGAATACTTGAAACTATTGCATCACCGTTCAGGGGGACTCGTGGCTAAATAATAACCACCGCACGGATCAATCGAAGGTTAAGCTACCCACGCCGCGGTCGGCAAATCGTGGATCAAGACCCCCCCATCCCTCGGAAAGTACTTGCTACCAGTCGTAGAACTGTGGGTACCCGTGACCAAATCGTATAGGTCCACCTACCTATCGGTAGGTACACGTACACCTACCTAGATACTGGGTTATGAAGGTCAAATAGGCTGTCGTTCTATGTAAGATATCTTGGGATACATTGAAACAAAATTCAAGAGTGACGATATTATATTACTTGATCACTACTTTGAGCAGACAACCAACCTTAACAAGATGCGGACTTGCATTTGTTTTTAGGGTACCTACCTAACCATGAGTTAATCGTATAGCTCGATTGAGAGAATTTCATTTGAGTAATATAATATATAATAATATAATATCCTTGGACATTTCACACAACGCCGTATCGTCCCAAGCTAAGCAACATAATGCTTGTGTTATGGTAACGAGATGACTGATAAACTACTTATATACATTTTTTTTTGTAAATACATACATATTATAGATAGAAAAACACCCAGACCCGTAACAAATACTTGCAGGTCGTACAAATATTTGTTCCGTGCGGGAATCGAACCCGCGACATGCTGCGCAGCAGTCAATCGCTCAACCGCTGCGCCAACCGTGTCGTCGATCGTCGTACTATGATTTATGACAGCCCTATATGTACATATATCTATGTTAACTTCAGTTGAATCTTAAAAACTGAATTTGTCGGAAAACATCGTAAGAAAACCAGTAGATAATGGCTACGGATGACTTCTACCACCATCAATGACTTTTCCGTAAGTCAAGAAGCCTTAGATCAATTGCAAACTAATACATATCATGTAGAGTACCTAGACATGGGTGTAGCTACTCTTGAACACCTCATCAATCAACCGTCACATGCTGCGATGCATGATTGATTGCCACTGCAGGACACAGAGCCCCAAAAAGGAAGAAGTTTGTTTATTCATGACGCAGACAAACCAGTTGGTGACCACTATAGAAGCAATATGCACGTAATAGATTCAAAATGTGCTAATTGTCTAATACGTATTTCTGCAGGAATGCTTGAAATAGTGGTACTTATTAGAGTTCATTCAGCTTCCGCTCTCGGTCGTAATTTAGTCAGACCCTTGACAGGTAACTATAGAGGAGAAAGTCGCTGAAAAGAGTCTTCCTAAAATGAAGCAGACGTTGGATTCTCCACACGTACGCATACGTATTTCTTGAGTTGTCGATTTATCCGTAATTAAATTAGCTTCGTACTCGCACGAAGTTATAAAAATAATATTATAGAAAAGTGTTGTCTCGAGTGAATACGAATTGAACCATTAGGCCTGGCCCAAGAGGTAAGAGCATAGTTATAATCAACTAGGGAAGTATAATATAAGCAAAATATTTTTCATCTGAAAATATTTTTCAGAAAAATATTGAAAAATATTTTTGGCGTTAATTATCGTATAGTCAACACTAAAACTTTAATTTTTTTTATTTTCATTTTAAATACGACACCAAAACGAACATCACTACCGTATTATGATGTCAATCTTATATAATCAAAAACATAACCTTAAAATATGGATCACGAAAACCAAAGCTTTGGCATTGACATTTGACACTGACACATAAGTATGACGTCACACCACAGATAACCTCATAACACGCTATGTGAAATGCGTAAAAATGTGTTTTAATATTGCGAAAGTAAATTTTTTTCGGACTTATTCATAAATAATGTTGAACTCAAAAAGAAACAATTCATAATAAAGTTTAATTTAATCAATACTAGGTATGTTATTTTATTTCAATCACTCGCAAATACCCTATCGAGCAATAATCTTCTACGAAGCTACTTGCCAACCAATAAGGAATTAAGTGAAAGTCACATACATCGCTCAATTTATTTTGAAAAGCCATAAATCGAATCTAATCATTCATAATAAGATGGACAAACGTTCAGATTACTGTTACGTAATCGGAACATGTGTTCGTTTATAATATGGATGAAAGTTTTACTCGTAACTCATTGGTTTCGATCTCTCTTCCATGCTAATCGTAAATTAAGAATTAGCTACTTGTACACAGTCATGTACGGTAGCGTAGTTCAACTTTTTCATTAAATGAAAGTTTTTCGGTCTTAAAACATACTAATTAAGAAATAATCTGTAATTATTTCCTATAATGTGAAGCTACCCCTCCAAAAATACCAGTCTGCGTTAAAAATCTCGCAATTACCTTACAGAAGTTCATGTTCTTTTGGAGCGTGTGTCCCGCTCTTTCTATTTCTTACTCTTTTTATTGTTTTTGCCAGGATTTAACTTGTAATTTAATGACGCAATATTATGCAATTTTGACATGATATGCTAAACGTGAATTGTTTCGAATTTAGCGCCATTTTTGTACCAGAGCTTATTTCGTTTTGTTTTTTCTTCAGTAACGTACGCCAATTTTTTTGTTCTTACAATTTTACTAGCCAGACTTATTGTGTAGGTACAAGTTATTAGAATGCAAACAGTCTACCTCTGCTCCACATACAAGTACCTACCTATACATTATTATAAGTATGAAATGAGACAGGAAAATGTTTTACAAACAATATCATATGACTATTGTTTGTGTCTTTCCAATTTACATATTCTTACGTTTCGTTTGTTTTTAGATTTTTCACATAACAATATTCATGTATATTTCATTTAATCGGTCCTACAAAATATATAGGTAATAGATTAGAAGTAGACACATCGGTGTATTTATTACGTAAATCGATTCTTAACAAAGTATAAGGAAAAATTTACTGAAGTATACGTAGACATGATTGCTATGCAGTAACTCATATATACATCGATGACATAATCCCTAACACGTCATGCAATGCACAATAAAAATGAAATAACACGAAAAGGTTGCAATAAAATCAAGCACTTTAAATAATTATAAACACTTCAAAGTCATAACACTCAAGTTAGAACTTCAAGAGAGACCGCCAAGCCTCAATTACGAAGTTGTCAGACTATATCGGTCATTGACGTAGGTATATTAGTAAAACATGTATCTTGTAATGCTATCGAAATATAGGTTACTGATAACACTATCTAATCGCTAATAGGCTGAATTATTATCATAGAAAATTCATGCTGGCAATGGCATTTATGAACAAGTGCTTTTGCATTTTCTAAACTACCCACTGCAGCCGACCTCTTCTATAAAAATCTCACCGCAGAAACCTAGGTGAAGTGATCTGTCAAAAGTGACAGGTGGGATGACAATTAACTTCACCTTGGTTTTCGCGTTGAAAATTTCACAGGTTATGTCGACGGATGCCTAAATACAGCCCCAATTAACTATTGATAGAAAATAATATTAATTGCTGACTGTTTTCATTAATTATTATTCCACCTTCCAGCAGTGTAACGAACCATAAATTATATGAAAGCTTCAGTTATTAAAAGTCGGAATTGCGTGACTTAACTCTATCATAATTCTGCTGTAACAAAATACTTTTTTTCTTTAATAATGATAATGACTAGTATTAAATGAATAATAACATTTGCCCTCGTGAACTCAATAAACGCAAGTTCTTCAAGAAAGCCTATGACATTGAAAATGTAAACAAAACTAATTCAGTAAAATACGTTTTTTTACGCAAATATCACCCGTAGGCTATTTTGGTAAAGTGATACCTTTTCTTGTTCCACCTAGCCGTTTCCCAAATATGTTGGGTCAGCTTCCAGTCTTACCAGATGCAACTGTTCAATATTTAGTAGCAATACTAGAAGCAGTACTATGTAATTTTAATAAAGTTACGGTCGTTAGTTTCATCTCACCTTCACACTATACACTAAAGAACATTTCATAAATCACTTTAGCACTTTAATAACACCATTATAGGATTAATTGCTGTATAAGGTGTAGTTATGTGACCAAATGGTAGGAACTAGTGATTCAACCCGTTAGATGTTCGCCTATTAGAAGCCGTTTGCTTATAAAAGCTCAACGATTTTTGCGGTTATATTTATTGTCGATTCGAGAGAATTTTTCTTATGAACCTATGGGGTTCATACGACATCTAAGAGAACAGACTATGATTATTTTAGATCGTTATTTTTTGCATATTTTAGAGTAGCTTATAAATCTATTACCATGGTTTGGTAATAAGAACACAAATATGGGATGTTTAGTAATGGCGACGAAAACAGAGGCGAACGGTAACAGTACTGATAGCGAAAAAGTAAAAGTTGTATCAACATGTAACTTTGCAATATGAGAAATAGTAAAAAATATTTCCAACCAGCCATTCCTTATCTAAGATTTGAAAGAGGTTAGTAGGTATGTACGAGACTTTCGTTTGCATACAAGTGTCGGACTTCCAATGTCGGCTTAGAGACAAAGTTAACAAATTATTACGTGACGCCAAGTTGTAAATCCGCCACACAATCGTCTAAAGTGAAACTTGTGCACTTACATAGTTTAGCTTGATTTCATGGCACGATAATGAAAGGTTCCTGAGAACTTTGAAAGTGATAAAACAGCATGTTAGTTTTAAAGGCCGTATTTCTCTACTCCGAATTAACTCAGACTAACGAACAAGATAGAAACACAAAAGTATGCACATAGTGTGATGAAATAGACGACACCATTATAGAGCAATATTAGGGATAATATATCGCAAAAAAAGAACACAATGCTTCTATGAAAAACACATAATTAATCGAACAATATTAATAAATTAATTCGATATTAGCAAATTACATGAAGAATTTATTACTATATACAACCTAAAACTAAAAAATATATACATTACGTACAAGTGGTAAAAAAGGGGGAAAACCTCATAGGGCGTCAAAAAATTCATCCCCATCGCTGTCAGTGGGACATGTGCCCAAAAGGCTGGCAGCGTTGCCACGTTGAATGGCAAATAATATTAATAAATATTTATTCAAGCATAAAACTTGTTAACGCAACTGAAATAAGCAGGCGATAAAGTAGCAATTTAAACAGAACGTTTTTGAGCCTACAAAGACCATGAAATTCATAACATAACATAGCATAGCACAGCTAAATAGAACGTTACCTTCAACGTTACCGTCCAAGATAACGATTAAAATACTTATGGTAATGTCGGTAACGTTATACGTAATGCTAATTAACATAATATTACAACAACATAATTGCTGCTATAAGATCATTATCACTATACAAAATACTTTCTCTTGAAATACTTATAGTGGCTGTTAACGATATATATCTTTGACAATGTTGATTGATGTTTGATGAGTGTTAATATCTTGAGGAAACCTAGGCGATGGTGTGAAACCACGAACCAACTCGTAGATATCAAGTGTGTCAGTCGCGCGTCAGTCGTCCTTATGAGTACAGCCCTATTCTACCATAGAGCAATTACAGCGAGGTTATGAACCAAAGCATATGCCAAAATGAATATATCAACCTGTCCTCATACCAAACATTTAATTCTTAAACTCGACACGTGCGACAGAGTGCAATAAATAAAGAAAGTTAACGACACTAACTAGAGTTGTCCGAACATATCGCACTATTACTGTTTCCGCTGGCCCAGCATCGCGTGAGAACATGCGACCATCGGCCACCGGCCTTGAGTCCTTCGCTGCCTAGCCAAAGTACTTCAAACTTTTATTTCTATATACTATGCCTGCGGACAAGTTTCTACTCTATGCCCACTATGTATGGGAACCTCGCTTTATGTTTATTAATAACCCTCTCGCTAGACAGTTGCCAACTGATGGCAAGACGAAATGTATGCGGAAGGACCAACTCTTTTATTTAAAAGAGGCATTGACTTCTCAGTATGGATGTAACGTAGTTGGCAGAGCTACAATTTTGCGGTAATTTTTTACATGAATGGTAATGCGGAGAGATAGTATCGAATATGTCCTTAGTATAGCAGTTGTTGGTTTGTGTATGTATTTTTAAAATTGTAATTTTGATTCAGAATTTCTTCTGGTTTATCAACCAATATTTTCAGTGGAGTCTTCAAAGAAAACGTCAGTGGGAGGCAATTTATCGACGTGCTCGACACGACCGTGCGAGATAAAACTCAATTGTTCTGGATTCATGACATTTGGAACTGCTCTCATTCTCGCAACAGCTTGCATAACACAACGTCCCAATTACCAACGATTGCACGAACAGTCTCGCACGACACCTATGTCATACGCAACCGCTATGATTGTAAACAATCACTTCCGCTCAATTTGTCGGCCACTTCCGACCGATTATATGTAGGTGATACTGCAGTTTTGGTTTCCTGTGATTTTATCCACGCAATTCTCATAACCTACATACAATGGACAAGCGTGTACGAACCGAATCCGACAGAGCTGTAGAGATTTATACTGATGAATCTATATTCCTGGGCCCGGCACCGTTCGGTTGCATTCGGATGTCGGTCGGCTCTAATCGGCTAACGCTGCTGGGCGTCAGCCAAGCCATTCCCGCCGTTTCGACGGATTTAAATTTGGAACACTATTTTTTTCTGTGGCCGTAGTAGTTTGACGAGGTGAACAATCTCTTGCCGTTTAGAAATGTACAAATCACATGTGTTATGGATATTTGCTAAAGATAGTTGTAGAACAGAGACGTCCCAATTTCTGTACATAGTCACATAAATGTAGGTGCTGGGTGCTGCACCTTACTTTGTGACACGAATACTTCGAATTCATATCCTGCTCGTCGTTGTTTATGATTCCACGTGCGTAAATGTAACGGTTATACGAAAACGCGTGTTTAGACAACACCACACGAATTATAAACTTTCGGCGTACTGTTTCATGCATTTCTTTATTGGCCTCCTTCTATTGGGTTTATTATAGCCTATATGTATGTACACAACGAAGTATTCGATTTGTAATTTTGCTCGATTTTCCCGTAACATAAATATTTTCAAAATATTTCTGATGGAGGAAAATAGAATATCCTACCTATAATTATAGTTACTTATCATTGTTTCGTTAACCATTCGCAGTAATTTTGTTTACATAGTACCTACCAAGTAATCGAGGGCATAATTTTTTTTTTTTTCGGCCCTATAATAAAAAATCATAGGGTTGGTGACCAGCATTTTACTGCATTAGTTTCAATAAAAGTCTTAAAGTTACAAGTAAACATTACAAATCAACATGAATTCAATAGCTGTTACCTATAATATTAATTAAATCCCTAGAAAAGCCACACGTTTACCTTAAATGACACAAGCTACAGGATAATAAACAACTGTGATGAATCTTACACAGAAGATGAGTGGACATGGACACTGTTTTCATTTGTCAAATACACAATACTGTTCTATGGAGATGTTATATCTATGGAGCACGTTATACGGCGTGGTGGATGCGGGACCCTGTTCAACGTGGAACAAATTGGCAATTTGACAAAAATGCAACGAACCGACTCGTACAATGTACACACTTACATATGTACAGCTAGTAAATCAGAGCGCACGCTGCACTCGATGATTGAATAACATCGAACTGGACTGGTTCATTGGACTCATTCTATTCGACAAGCTCTTCGGATTGTCTTTACATCAATCGATAGAGCACTATCTAGGTATGCAACCGACAAATGGTCAACTCTCAATTTTGTCATCTCTCAACACAAAATAGAAGCTACCGAAACTGTGAAGGCGTATGAAGCAACTGTTTGAACTATACAAATAAAACTTAGAACGAATATTAGAAGTGGGCAGATATGAGCGGTATTTGCTTGTGACCTTCTGTTGATGCTCATTATGGACGAAGTCGAACGTTCACAATCCTATTCGAGTGCCTCGTACTACATTTTACCTCATTTACACTTCACAACACACGGTTTTTGTGCAAACCATGTCAAACATTTTGCTTTAGATGTTTGCACCAAACAATACATCGTCAACATTACAAGATAGACAAGTGTCTCCAGGGAACAGAGCAGCTGATGTCACTGTGTACTTGAATCACAAAATAATCGCGATATGTACACAAATAACACCGGCTAACCTGCGCAGGCATATCTAGCTAACCTCGTGCTCACAGCCGCGTCCGCTGCGTCTGTGACGCGACAATAAACGTCAAGCAGCGCACAGATAATTACTGTTTGCTTTGCTTCTGGCTGTATTTCTCGCTCGGCTGGTCTTTACGCTCTCGTCTCGTCATTTTATTATGTTTACCAAGGAGAGTCCACCGTTTGCTAAAACATATAGGTACAACTATAACTAAAGGACATTGGCTTAATAAACTGACCTGTGCTCTATTGATGACATCGTGTGGTCCCCGCCAAGTAGTGGCTGCTGGAGATTTCCTTTTGGCTAGCTCAAGTGTAGCTTCACTTGGGCATCGTTCAAACATAAGCACACGTTCAGCGACTGAGCCTCTTGTGAGGAACGGGCGCACGGGCGTCACTCCTCCCGCTGCGTTGGCGGGCTCACCGGCGCCGGCGCTGGACGCACGCCGAGCTCGCGCCTCGAACTTAGAGCGCGCCTCCGTGACATGAGAGCCCAAGGATGCCCGGCGCTCACCGCTGGCGCCAGCCGCCGGCTTCCTAGCTCCTGTCTCCAGCCTGTCTTGGTATCTACTCTTGGCGTAGTCAACTAGTGAGATCGGTGGGACCACATCCGGCCGCTCTGCAGTGCGCTCAGCCACCACACCACCGGTGCGCAGCGCCCGTAGCAGGCGCTCTTCCTCGCGGGCGACCTCGAGCCGCATAGCAGCGGGGTCGGCCCGCCTAGCGCCTGCACCTGCACCTGCTGTACCATTCCGCTCCGGTACCAAGTCCGGAGGGAGCATAACCTCTATGGTCTCTCCTTCGGGTTCGAAACTTTCGCGGCGTGTGTCGGGTCTCTGTTCTCTTCGGACGTCTGGTCTTTGTTCCCTAGCCGCGTCCGGACGATGAACCTGTCTAATATCGGGTCTCTGTTTTATTTCGGGTTTAGGTTCTGGCCTAGGTTTGGTCCTCAGACTCTCTGCCAATTTGAGGGCAGGCGTGGGCCTGCACGACAATATTTCAGTGGGCGCCAGACCACGCGCCTTCCAAGTCTGGTATATGGCTTCAGCATGGTCTGAGATCTGTTTAGCAATAGCGGCTATGTCCTCCTCGCCCGTGTCTATCTCGCGGCGGGCCGTGGCCGCCATGACCGAGCCGCGCACAGCCTGCGAGCTAGGCAGAAGTGTTGGTACGCACCGCACCGGCAGCCTTAAGGCCGCTCCGTTAGCTCCATCTACACTCACAGCTCACAGAAACACCACAGGAAGTACACTTATTAAACGAAATCACTAAAAAGAACAGCACTGCGGCAAGTCGCGGTGCAGCACTGGGAACAGCTGTAAGAGCGCGCGTCCAACAATAAACAAAGGCGACGATCGCGTGCGTCGAGTGTGCGGCAGCGGCACACGACAGGCCGGCGGAGGGACGGCGCGCGGACTGCGGCGCGGCGCCGGCACCCCGCGCCCGCCGACCGCTCGCCTCCCCGCCTCCTGGTTCCCGTTCCCATCCCACGGCCTCCTTGGTCATTCACTGATACTAATTATTAGGTATGCTGTTTTCAGCTTACGATACACAGCTTTCCTGAAACCGGAAATTAGTAGATACTCTTCAAGGATATCTTTAATTTTACTTAGGCACTCAGGATTAAATCTGGATAGGTACCTATAATTTAATTCTAAAATTGTCATCGCGGTGACAGATTTAGTATTTGAGCTTGTTACAAATGGCCTTCGGCTCACTTGTGTTAGGCGGAATCAGGCGTAATGCATTTGGGCGTTTAGCTGCAGGGCGATGACAATACCACAGGTCCTCAAAGATCATGATGTTTTTCAGATAGGTCGGTATGATCATAAAATCTAAGGAGGGTCATAAACCTATCACAATCTTTTTTGACCTGCAGAAACTTAATATTATAAATAAATATCGTATACGACTCGTATAGAACTTTTGGCGATTAAGAAGAGCTTTTACAGCATTAAGCAATTACATACAATGATGTAATAAGAATGTTCATTTCGACAAGGTCTATTTCGGTCAAATCATTAGGACGCTCTGTATTATCATGTTTTTTTTTAGAATAACATCGTGGTGTGCGCTATGCGTCACAATTCCAGTGATGTCTTATCTGTGACGAGCGAATCTGTGGCGTCGTCGGGCGATGCGTCGCGCACGCGCGTCGCTGCTACAAATAGCACACGCGCCTTGTATTTATTTACACACTCCCTACTTTTTTTTTGTATCATTCTACGAAGCAACGACACTGCACCCGGTCTGCCTAAGAACAGTCGGGAAGATTGTACGGATTGGATATTCAACACGAAACAAGTTTTATTAGTTTTAAATATAAACAATGAAATCATTGTTTCTGAAACTGCTAACGGCTGGAACTATTTACAATTTGAAATAGAAATAGTTGATATCTTAATTGGAGCAGCAAATGCTTTCGCCCACAATGCTTTCACGTGCGTTTTGTGATAAGTAACAATAAATACCTAGTATGATTTAGGTAAGTACCTACATTTCATAGAGGGCTATTAGTACAAGATCACATTTAGACGTTATTCATCATTCTCCCAGTTTCATCCCAGTTTATTTGGGGTCGGCGCATCATATTGTCTTTTTCTTCCATACTTCTCTATTAGTCGTCATTTCGATAGTCACTCGCTTTCTAGCCATATCATCTTTCACACAATCCATCCAGCGTTTCTCTGGTCTTCTATACTTGTATAGCCATCCATATTCATACTCAAAACACAACACATTCCTCCGTATAACATGCCCATACCATGATAACCGATTTCCACTCAACTTTTCATTCACATTTAGACGTTATTAAACTCTATAATTGGATGGAACTAATAAATGCTAATTAATACTACATTTAGTCGTGAGACTAACCCCGAAAAGTCAAGCGTACTATCTCAGCGAGATTGTGCGAAATGGTGACCGCTATCCGGGAACTTAAAGCTAAAGCTAAGGAAGGAACATGGATGGGTATTAGTCAGTAAGAGTCTGACTCTCCCTTCAAAAAAGCATCAAATGACTGACTGAATGGATCTCCACCTAGAAGCGGGACGGGCCATTTGATGATGTCTCACCCTCAAAAAAAAAAGCGTACTATCTACTAAAACCTCATTCATACAATACAAGATCCAGAGACTAAAATATAATAATTTTGGCATAAATTAATGTTCATCCAAAAAGAACACGAAGATATAAAGACTTTGCCAACATCAAGTTTTTCTGTTGGCGTCCAAAATCCTTTTGATAGATCTTGATAATAAGTCACTGGACGGAGATAAAAGAGGCAACGAGTCAGCGTAGCCTCACTTAGTTTGTATCGTCTCTCGTTTAAAACACCCTAAAGTCGTATAACTTGGATAATTAGAAGTTTTGCATACTTTTAGCAAGCTTTTGTTAGCATTTTCTATAGTCCTTCGTCTTAAATATTTGATTAGCAAATTGAGCTAGAAGCAATTTTTCTATCGAGCGGCCTTTTCGCAAGTTACGTGTACAAAAATATTTGTTTATTACCGTAACTTGCGAACTGTATAGAGCTCAATAACATCAATAAGTACAAACACTTTAAATTAAAACGCAAAATTTACCGAAACATCACGGTTCTTGGTACAGCGGCCATTTGATACGCCACTTAATAAGATTAACTCAATGTAACCACTTGTGTTATGTAAGCTTGTGTAACGAGTCCGTGCTATACTCGGCTGCTCTGGGCAGCTATATATAGTTAAAAAACACGCTAAAATGCTTTTAGTAATGCAAATATTCACGCTCATGAGATGAACTAGATAATGAAAATTAATTCCGGATTGTTTCACCTACATTCTGTTTTCTTTCCGGAGTATGAACCACTGTAGTTTTAGAAGTTGAATCACCGTCGCCAGCGCATCAAGTTAAACCAAATGATTTTGAACCATAAACCGTAGACAGTTTAGTTTAAGGGGGATTGTCTGAAAGGGTTACCCCGGAACATAAAGGGCTAAGGAAGGAACATAGATGGGTTCTCGTCAGTAAAAGTCTGACACTCCCTTCCACTCCACCCAGAGCGGGGGGAGTCATTGCGTCATGCCCACCCTCAAAAAAAGACAGTTAAGTTCAAAATCGATTGAGAAAATTTAGTAGTTGGTGGTGCCTAACCTGACGTGCTGGAGACTGAACGTAGTACACAATAACCTTCAGATGAAAATGCAATTGCCGGAATTAGCCAGTGTTGTGCTATCAACCATAAACCGTAGTTGAAAATTCTCATCAGCCATCATTTTCCTAACTGAAACAATGCACCTAGCCGTTTGGTGGTGCAGAAATCGATACAGTGGTAATAGGTATTCATCCCAGGATGATTCTGTCACTAGAAGGAAAACGAAAAAAAACACTTACTTATTTCGGTAAACACGACACGACTCAGAGACAATACACACAGTCACAAATCTACGCAAAAAAGCCATCGCTCAGCATAATCCCGCAGCGAGACAGAGCCCCAGTTCTTGTCCAAGAAACTTTACAATTACTAATACTATGTATAAACATAAATATTAGCAACAGTTTTGAAAATTCAGCCTTCTAGTTTAAGCCACAACAAAGTTATAGGGGGTCGAAAATGGCCTGAATTGTCTCGAGAAAAAGATGGTAAGGCTGTGCCGTTATTTAGATTTTTTTATAAAAACAAAAAAATATAAAGATGACACTATTTGTACATCCATTAGGTACCACCGAATAAGGTAGCGAAGGTGAGGGGCATGAAATAACACTCGATTATATCGATACAAGCATGTAGCTAGAGTGGGTGAAATTATGTGGGCCGGTGACCATTTGTCGAACACAAAACATGTCTATATATATACGTTCTCATAACGTTACATAGTTCGTAGGCTTTCAACAACAATGATGCAAGCATTTAAGGGAATTAAACGTGCTGTTTCCTGATGGTGTGATGATTATCTTAGGAAATATCTTATCTAGGTGATAAAGCTACTCGAAATATCCATATACAGGATGAAATTGAATTCATGGGCAATATTTTAAGGGGTCGTTGTACTAATCATTATGAACAACTTTTCTATGGGACCAAATCCAAAATCGCAAAAAAAAAATCTGCTGTTCCATACATTATGCTCGCATATAACTCGTCAGAATGTAGCAAACAGCAGATTTGTTCCCATAGTAACTATCCTGCCCTCTGTGTCCCAAATCCAGCATCTTAGGTAGTCTCTGCGCTGTCAAAGACGACGCCGTGGAAGTGGCGAAGTTCTGGGCTAACAAAATCTGAAATACAGTCGTGCCATCGACACGACGAAGAAAAAGATGTATAACTTTTCAATAATGGTAATTAATAAATGGTGAATATTTATCAGATCCTCTAGACTTATTAGTCTTCATAAGATGGACCCTACTATTGATCCTCAAATTTTTCGGATTCATATGCGTATTGTATGATTATCACTCGTTTAAGAATCAGTGAAGCATGGCATGTCTGAGAGATATTTCTCCACATCATGTGAAGCCTAAGTCAGAGGCCCATGGGCAGCATAAAAACTCTGACACCAGGTTAGTCTCTAACCACACGAAGAAGAAGAAGGTTGAACCTCTTGAAACGGTATCAGCTTCTAACGATGCACACGTAAAAAATAATGGCTTCCTACCTAGCCTTTTCCCACAGTTGATCGCAGTAACTAAGTCGCAGCGTCCCGACCAAATGGGCTAAGTTAGGTTTGGATTAGAAGTCCCACTGCGCGTGAGCAAGGCGAGCGTTCGCAGTTACTTGGCTATGTCGTGCGTGTACAAGAGTCGAGGTTCACAAAAAGTGTATAATAAAGATATTACCAAGACCATAATTAAGAATAAACTCATCCATTATGGGTACCTGCCATGGAGCAAATACAAAGAGGAGATGTCATAATGTGAATGTGCACTGTGACAATAAATGTGTCCTGACGTCATCACGGTGGGCGTGGCCTCGGTCAGTTGGCGGCACACGTTGCGTAGGTACTAACTACATGTTTACAGTCCAGTGTTCAGTCTATTTTATTATTTTCTATCTAATTTTAAAGAACAAGATGAAGTGTTGTGTGCTATCATGTAAAAACTATTCAGATAGACGTTCTGATGCCTTGGACGGCATAACATTTCACGTGTAAGTAATTTTATTTCATAAATTATTAGAAGCGTTCTAGAAAAATCTGTGCATTGTCTCTTAATAATAGTGTCAGTGCTCGACAAAAGATGGCGCCACTTTGTATCACATCATGTCACCTATACACTAGTGACATCTAGCGAAATCTAGCTAAAACGACATTGTAACAATCGACAAAGCTTAATCTATTAATTGTCCTATTCACCGCTAGATGGAAAATAGAGAGGGGCGTGGTTTGTAACGTCCCTCGCTCCCCGTAAAGTGTCACGCATTATGTTAAAGGGAAATCCAGTTACGGCATCTCCTCTTTGTATTTGCTCCATGGTACCTGCATACTTCTTGTAAGTATCTAATACGTTTTTCTTTTTTTTTTTATAATTGTCCTTATTTTGTGTTCTGAATGATTTGAAAAGTTTGTCTATTTATTTTATTTATATTTTGGTAACGGGACCTACTAAGTGAATATCTAATGAAAAATTTAGTCGGTGGAAAAGCAATTTCGATTGCGAGCGTATTTTATGTTTAGGCTGCTACTGCCTAGAATATATTACTACTACCTACCCACCAAATTTTTTTTTTTGATGTTGGTAAATCATCCCGTCCCTCTCTGGGAGGGAGTGTGAGACTCTTATTGACTAAAACCCATCCATGTTCCTTCCTTAGCCCTTTATGTTCCGGGGTAGCGGTAACCCTTTCGGACAATCCTGCTTAACCTACCTACCTACTTAATTTTACGATTCGATATCAGACTTGCGTTTTTTTTAGTAACCAATAGACTGACTTTCACTCAATAGTGACTAAATTCAACAACAAAGTAGATTACACATGAGGTTACAGGGATTTAACCTCATGTGTAGCAAAATAACATTTTCACCTCACGGCGGGATGGGAGAGAGAAAGGTCCTCCCGTCCCAGCCGCCGCGGGAGACGCTCCGGGCGTCGGGAGCCACGTGACGACTCCCGGCCACCGTAGGCGCGGGCCTGCGGACGGTGAGTAATGGGTGACTCACCGTCCGATCAGCACCAGACCCGTGCCGTACGGCGCGTATATGTTCCACGCGCGCCTCAAAGAGATGTCAGCATATGAAGGGGCCCCTCAGGGCCAAGCCTGCCGGGTAAGCGGGATTGTCCGAAAGGGTTACCGCTACCCCGGAACATAAAGGGCTACGGAAGGAACATGGATGGGTTTTAGTCAGTAAGAGTCTGACACTCCCTTCCGCTCCACCCAGAGCGGGAGCAGTCATTGGATGATTTCCCAGCCTTAAAAAAAAAAAAAAAAAGGTTCGGAAAGAGTCTGTTTGTCATTCGAAATCTGAGCCGAAAAACGATTTTTGCTCTCTAGCGTGGAAAGAGTTTTTAAAATTCGAACCTTTCTATTTAATAATTTTCTATACTGCCAGTCCACTGAAAATGCATGACACGGTCTAAAATAAAATATTTTTTAATACCGCTCACCTTAAAAACTTCCATCACAGTACAGAAATTAAATATTTTGCGAGGATATAATTGTAAAATTGGAATTAATGTTAATAAGTATTCCATTTGATTAAAAAAATCTGTGACGTCACATTTGAATATGCCATAAAAATACTACCCTGTCAAATACCCAATTGTGTAGTAATTTAAGTTTAATTTTTTAAATAAAATAAATACTAATATAATATGTCATTAATCCTTTGCTTGGCAAAAGTAAATATGTATTAAATTAAATTAGTTAGTTATTTGTATTAAATAAGTTTTTTCTTTCATTCTCCTTAGAGGACAAGTAGGATAACTCATAAGATACATTACTCATAAGATACATTGCCAAGTATCTGTTATCTTCTTCACATGAGTCAATGTATCTGAGACGCTCGAACAAAATAAAACTCAACAACACCTGTTTTCTTGCACCTAACAGTTTCCTCGCTGTAGTGTGGTGAAAAATTGTGTGTTGCGCTCGGCAGCAAAGCTTTTCTGCGTCTCGTACCTTTGAAACCTTCGTTACGCTCAGGATTCTATATTTGAACCACTCGCTTCGCTCATGGTTCAACCCTAGAATCCTTCGCTTACTCAGGTTTCAATAGAAGTACTCGCGCCAAAAATCAACTTTCCAGCCTTGCATAACAAATAACTGTTATTCTTTCTTTATTAAATTCTATAACTGCGACGTTTACTACAAGGCATGTCTAAGCACATGTTTCTATTATTCTTCGCAATATGTCGTCGAGGTGAACGAACAGATTTCTAAAAACAAGGTACCTACTCTAATATTGTTACGGATGACTCTGCCATAACTAATATGGCGAGAGAAAAGTGAAACCGAATGCAAATGAGCGGCGCGAGAGTGACACGCGCAGGCGCAACTAAATGCAGACTCAAATAATTTTAATAGAATATTGTGGGTACAATTTTGACAATACAGTTGTTAGCACACTTTGTTGTACTTAGTTACCATTTTACAAATCAAGAAAAGATGGATAGATTTTTGAGAATTGATATGGCAGGGTTGGAAGTGTCAGCGGGGTTGTCCGAAAGGGTTAACGCTACGCTACCCTGGAACATAAAGGGCTACGGAAGGAACATGGATGGGTTTTAGTCAGTAAGAGTCTGACACTCCCTTCCGCTCCACCCAGAGCGGGAGAAGTCATTGGATGACTTCCCACCCTCAAAAAAAAAAGGGTTAGAAGTGTCAGCGGGATTGTCCGAAAGGGTTACCGCTACCCCGGAACATAAAGGGCTAAGGAAGGTATATCCTTGAATACCAAGTACATCAAAGCAATAAATCATAGCCCACTTCTCAGGAACACCATAGTAAATTTTTGCGAGAATATTGCAAAAACTATGAATCATCATTAGCTACTAGAATTTCGTTCTAACCTATTGTTGTTATGTCATCCGCACGATTTGCCCCCAACAAAAGGTGTCGCTACTTAAAAGGGCAATGGCATTTATGACCCTCGAATCAAAGCAAAATAGTATATCAAGGTCAATCAATCCGTCTAGCTTTATTAGGGTCGGCTTCCAGTCTAACCTGATTACCAGTATTTTATATAGAGCGACTGCATCTGACCTCTACAGCCCGGTAACTGGTAAGACGATAGATACTCCTTGGTAAGACTTGTCAAACTGTCGGTCTTCTGACGACTTGTTACGACAGTTAAAGATCGACGAATGACAGCCAAAACCAACAGCTTAACGTGCATTCTGAGGCACGGAGGAGGCTCGGTATGTAATGATAGCCACCCACTTAACTAAGATCTTTCATGCTTAATTTGTATGTAAACGCATGTTTTTGACAAATAAACTATCTTTATCTTTATCATCCATGGATCAACCCCGGCAAGCGTAGCTTAACCTAATGGTACGAACAGTGCGGCTGTTATTACTGTAAAGTACTGATCGATCCATTAGCTACTCCAATAGGTACTGTTTTCATGACCTTCAAAGGATCCCACACAATAATCCCCACATCACTAACTTACGATTACTTCAATATCCGTCCATTCTATCAAAAGCGTCCCAAATGATGAAAATTTTAAAAAATGTTACGCCACAGCTGGATAAAGACTAAACACCCAAGAATAAAGTGTAAATACGAAGCCACTGTTATCTACAGAAAACGGAGGGAGACGTAAAATAATACTACCTACTACCATGTTAATGAAATGTCAAGTGTAGCGACCACCAACCACGACCCACGACACCCTCGCGGGGTGCGGCGACCGTTGACCCTCAGGCTGAACTTAGTAAAGTTACTTTAACTGAATCAGGCAGGGTTGGGTTGGCGTAGTTTAAAAAATTAGTTTATCTTCAATCTTTCACTATACACCGGATTGCGGCCAAGACTTTGGGTAGCAGACGGCAGGTCGTTCCCAAATGTGATTGACTATTTAAAACGGTCAAAAATAAAATATCGCTCGTCTTAAAAACTTCCATCACCTTACAGAAATATTATGCGAAGATATAATTGTAAAATGAGTTCGAACCCCAGGGCACGCACCTGTGATTTTACAGATTCATGTGCGTATTGTATAATTATCACTTGCTTAAAAAGCGGTGAAGGAAAACATCGTGAGGAAACCAGCATGTCTGAGAGACATTTCTCAACAGTATGTGTTAGAGGCCTTTGGGCAGCATAAAAACTCTGACACTAGGTTAGTCACTAACCACACGAAAGAGAAGAAGATTGTAAAATTGCATTTAATGGTAATAAGTAATCCATTCGATTTTAAAAACCTATGACGTCGCGGCATTGTTATATTTCAAACAAATCACGTACAAATTCCGCGTTTTGACAATTCATAAAAAGTAACGTTATTGACTACCCTTTCAAATACCCAATTGGAACTGGATGGAAGGTGACAATGAAAGTGGAATGGGTTCCGCCTACTACTCAAAGATAATTGTTTATGACTTATTGTATTTTTTTTGCAATAGACTCGCCCCCTATTACTTGGGACTTAAACATAACTGGCGAAATGTGGGTGCGTTTTAGGTACAGAGGCCAGCACATCAAGTTACCACAATCTGTCAAATTTCTTTGATAGTATTTCAACTTTATTGCAAATAAATAAGGTTCATTTTTAATTGAGAAAATTTGACAGTTAGGGATAGCTTGATGTGCTGGCGTCTGTACATCTCTGCCCAGCCCTTGGGAGGTGCAAGGCGTGATGTTATATTATGTTTTGGGTATTTTTCAGAGCATACTGATTTTGTAGTGACTTGTTTCTTGCTTTTGAGTCCATAGAATTAATTCAGAACACTTTTTCGTACGATACGCTTTTAATTTTTCTAATTATTGATGATATTAAATGTTCAGTAAGTTTGTGGGCCACACGCAGCGTTATGGTGACGCATTTAATTTCTTCTTCTATTGTTTGATAAAACCCATGAGAATTAACACCATTAGATAAGATAATTTATTCGCGTAAAACATGGTAAACCTGTGCACGAATTATAGAAGATTAGGTCATAGACGTTATGCTTAAAATTAAAGATTAAACTTACGCGATCGTTTTTTTTTTTTCATTTTAATATGTACTATGGTCAAAGATGAAAGAATATTATAGAAATTATTCTCATTCAGCCATTTATTATAAAACAGTACCTACTAAGATTATAGCTAGTATATAAGAAAGTTACTAGAAATACTCATTCAGGGTCTCAGGGGTGAACCGAAAATCTGGCTGCCAAACGGGAACTACCCACTTTGGACAGTTAATTTTTTTGCAACCTTCGCATTTATTATTTTTCCCCAATGTATACTCACTACCTTCAAAATATAAAGTAACCTGAACAGCAAATAGTGTTCGAAACATCAGTGTCCGATTAGAATTCAATTATTTCTTTGTATCGGTCACGATCTATTAAACAAAGCTAAGCAAACTAATCACTTACCTGATGAAGAACCCCAGTCCCCGGAGACAGCGAAACCCAGTCCCGAGCGGGTTAGCGGATGCCTGCATTGGGCTATGAGGTCTGGAACTTTTTAAACTATTAAGTATAGACACCAGCACTTCAAGCTATCTCAAACTGCAACATATTCCCAATTGAATATAAACCTTATTTTTTTTTGTAATAAATTTTTCAAAGAAATTTGTCAGATTAGGGTAGCTTGATGTGCTGGCCTCTGTACTATAATAAAACAAATTAAAACTTTTACCGAATTCTGAAAATGAACTTTACTAAAAGCAGCTCAAAGACAAGTATCTAAGTTTAAAAAGAAAACATAGTATGTATTGCCAGTTGTTGACATCGTTGTTATCGCAGTTTACATGGAATCATTTCGTTTACTCTAAACAATTGGAATACACTTCAGATGTCGCTACTATCACTAGTCCATGAATGTGACTGACAGATAGAAAGAAAGATCGAAAATCCGTTCCTTTGCGGTAAGACCTTAGAGCATTTAACCTGGTAAGACATGTCATGTCATAAAGAAAATAACACAAAAGAGATTTAAGTTATGGCAACCCTCAGGTCTGTCAGATCTGAAATACGAGAAATGTCGCGGTGTTTTCAAAAATAATATGAAAATAAATTAAAATTTCACCATAGCAAACTAAGGAAAACGTTTTATATTAAATGATTACCTAGTGAACTTGCGATATTTTTATAAATCATTTGAATAAATTTGTCTATTTACTGGAATCAGTAATAAATAAAATTGTCTGTAAAATCGTCAGTTTGTTTACAACAACCTGTGCAACAAATTCTCACATTTCTATGGCTCCTAATATTTTGGGAAGACTCGGGGATCAAATCACTCGTGGAACGTAACGGAGCATGAATGTAGAAGAAGCTAAAGTCCCCACTGTCCCTGATGTCGAGGACCACTGGCAATTCATCGAGATATTTTTGTTTTCAAACGGCCAGCAGTACTCCCCTCCAAGGAAGTATCACCTACGAGCTGACGAACTCAACTTGTGGAACGATACGCTAAGCTTATTGGCACTGTCACATTATGGACTCCGGTAAGTAATAAGATTATAGATGTTCAGTCTTAGAACATGCTTTTTTTAACAATTTCCTTAAATCATTAAAAAGCGGCCGAATACGAAGGACTCCGTACCACCGTACAATATTTAACACATTTCTTCAAAAGTCCCGCTTTTTAGGGCTCAGTACTCATGGAGCCCTAAAAAGGAGTACAATTGAAATTGATTTGTTTATTTTCATTCTAATTATCTTGTAGGTGTCCCCTAAACCTGTACACTACCGATGGACAGCTGGTGGAAAGCCCGCTGGAACTGAAAGACGGCCTGGCATACGTGGCCGTTACACCACCGGAGACATTCATTGATGCTGGCTATCAGAAGTATCTAATAAGAGCTTCTAGGTAAGCAGAGTATAATAAAGGTGTTGAACTGCTGGGGAGTTTGTTGCGCCACATCTTCTTCCCAGCTAAAGCACTAGGAAGTGGTGAAGGGCGGGCGGGAGACTGTCCTATTGAATTTTGATGGACGAAAAGCTGATTTTTAGCTTAGCTAGAATAAATGACTTGGTTTTAATTTTTAAAGAAATCTTAGCGTTTTCAAATTGGGGCGGGTCACTGGTCTGCTATAATCGAAAACGAATCGCTCTAAATAATCAAGTATACCTCTATATCAAGTTTTTTATTTGAAAAGGTCCTGGGAAAAACGACAAGCAAGAAGGAAGATTCAAGGTTAATATTGACATGCTGTTATTTTAGTAGTAGAACACATTTTATGGCCTAAATGACGTGGTTCGCGTATCCCTTTAATTTGTATTAAATACTGGGCGATTCATTCAGATCGGTCATGAAAAAATCTAGAATTCTAGGGTGAAACATACGGTCTGTTACCGACCATTTTCCCGCTAGATGGCGCTGAAGGCCACGTTTTTAGGTTATTTTAATACTCTTCAAAAATTTACGACCCTTTTCAATAAATCTTTCTGTATTAATCTATTCGTTGATCGTACATATACGTATAAACACTTACTCGCGCCTTTTTCCCATGGCAGAATATGTAAAATGTCATCTGCTACGATCCTCATTTTGCTTCGTATAAGTTCATATATCAGTAGATACCATGAATTTAAACCGCCAAAACTCGCTAGCGTCCCCGTAAATGATAAATAAAATACTATGCAGCGCCATTAGCGGTCGCAGAAAGAACTAACGCACGCCGGTTGCAAGAACTACGCAGCTAGACCTCGGTTGATCGTCTAGACTAGACTAAATGTTACCAAGTAGAGAATTACCGTAGACTCCATGGTATATAATTATGAACATAATACATTAAACTGTTTTTACTTTGTAGAATGTGTACCCGAAGAGATAATATGTTGTTTGTGCCCTGCAAAAGAGTGTAAGTTGTTTATTGAAATAGCTTTCAATCACTTATCTTGTTCTCTTTCGGCGAGAGAGGTGCACTTGTCCAAAAGTCCAAAACCCCTACCTCGGTACCCTCGCCTTAATTATTCGAGTTGAGGATTTCGCAGCGGGAGACGAGCTACAATACTGATCCGTAACAAAAAGGTTTAAACGGAACTTTATGGTGCAATTTCCTCTGTACCTGTCTTTCTGCCACAGCTGCTTATTCCACCTACTTCTAGCGCTGTTTTAAATAATACTTTTCTACCTATATCGCGGAATAATGGTACCTACTCCAACGGTCCAGTCTGGAGCAAACCCATCATTTACAAGTAGACACAGTGATATCCAGGAATAGGCATGATTGGATATATCTGTAGGCAATCCCCGATAAACGCTCGGATCAAACTCCCCACACCGCAGTGCCCTCGACCAAAATATAGTGGGGCGTGTCTTCGTGGATGACACTATAATATTATGTTCTTCTTGTCAGGCCTACACTATCCTCCCAAGTGCCGCCACCTATTAGCAATGTAATTTGATTTGTAAAAGCTAATTATTTTAAAAGAGTAACCGTGAAACCTGACAGCTCATCTTCTTACATCTAACTTGTTTTTATAACTTTCCAAGTAGGTTTAAATGTGAAAAAAAATATTTTGAATTCTAATTGAATTTTTTACTCAGCATGGGCTTTTTTTTGTTTTTGAGGATGGGAAATCATCACATGACTCCTCCCACTCTGGGTGGAGCGGAAGGGAGTGTCACACTTTTACTGACTAAAACCCATCCATGTTCCTTCGTTAGCCCTTTTGTTCCGGGGTACCGGTAATCCTTTCGGACAATCCCGCTTACATGTTCGATGGACTTTAGGTTTTGGCCCTAGGGGGCCCCTTCACTAATGCTGACATATCTTTGAGGCGCGCGTGGAAACACGAACGCGCCGTTCGGCACGGGCCTGGTCTACTGTGTCCGGGAGTCGACCACTCCCGCGGCTCCCGATGCCCGGAATGTCTCCCGTGGCTGGGATGTGAGGCCTTGTCCTTCAACCATCCCTCCACCTCCTTCGCTAGCTTGACTGCTCTCGCATTCCCTCTCGCTCCAGACCATGGATTGAACCAGGGTCGGATGCGAGAGATCGCCGCTATGTGGTGCTGCGCCCAAGCGGGGAAACCTCCACCGTATGCGCCACCGTGTCCTCTGGGCGATCCTCGCAATGGTCAGCATGGGCTGGCATCCCATTATTACATAGGTACTAAGTGTTTTTGTAGAAATAACACACGTAACATCACGCTAATTTCCCTAAAAAGTGTGTTTTTGTGGGATAATTCCGAAATATACTTAATACTATACCTACTTTTTAGGGGGTTGTGATCTCCGAACGTGTTGCTTATGCCCCGAAAAAGAAGGTTAGTGAACCAACACGAAGGTTATTGTTAATTAGTACAATTATACGTAGGAAGATAGCGTCCTAACTCATTTCGCTTGCATTTAGTTGTCAAATCAGTCAGTTCATAGTGCATGCTTACAATGGGTATGCTGCCGCGCCATGCCGTACTGTCCCGTTGCTGAGCGAGTTAAGTATCCTTATATCGTTGCAGGTGAAGTTTCTAAGGAGGAATTATTATGTGCTACTGGACACCCGGAGTTAAGGTCTGCAGGAGGACACTTCATGAGCTCAGTGCGTGTTATTTCAATACAAATTATATTTCTTAGCAGACAGAAATATTCGAAGTGAACATTTTCGTAAGAAAAGTATTTTTTTTTCTTTTAGTGACTGACATCCATGCTTTATACATACCGCATCGTCAGTTTAATATACGTAGTATTATTTTTTGTTTTTTTTTTTACAGGCACCTTCAAAACCAGCGCCAGCAGATGATTACAGACCTAGATCAGGCAAAATTGCATCTACGGTGGGTGAACATGCAGTTAGACCGAGTGAATATGGACATTTACCCGTTGAACCTCCAAATAAATCGGACGAATATGGAGCTAGGTTAGTTGAACATGCAAATCCGAGCGAACAAGCACTTATATTGAATGAAAATGGATCTCTACGGGGTGAATTTAGGACAAGACCGGATGAATATGAAGCTAAACTGACTGAGAATGCACTTAAACCGGATGAATTTGAAGTTTACCCGGATGAACATGGCGCTAGATTGTCGAAAAATGGAGCTACTCCGGATGAATTTATACGTAGACCAGATGAAAAGGTACCTCCGGCGAGTAAAAATGGAGTTAGACCAGTTGAATATGGAGCTAGATTGAATGAATATGAAGCTTACCCGGATGAACATGCCACTAGATTGTCGAAGAATGGACATAGAACGGATGAAAATGTACCTCCAGCGAGTAAAAATGGAGTTAAACCGGTCGAATATGGAGCTAGATTGAATGAAAATGGAGCCAAGCCGGGTGAATATATCACTAACTTAAGTAAAAATGGACCAAGATTGAGTAAAGATGGAACCAGGCTGAAAGAATTCGGGACTACACCAGGTGATAATGCAACTAGACCTAGTGTGAATAAAGCTAAACCAGGTGAATATATAGATAAACAGGGTAATTATAATTATAGAACGAGTAGTAATGAAGCTAAGCCAAGTGAGTATGGAGTTAAACCGGGTAGACATGACACAGCATCAAATGTTAATGGAGCTAGGCTGAGCGTAAATGCCACTACACCAGGTGAATTTGAAGCTCGACCAATTGAAGAAGGAGCTCCACCGAGTGAATATAAAACAAAAGGGAGTACTAATGGAGATATGCCGGGTAAATATGGAGTAAGATCGGTTGAATATGAAACTATACCGGATGAATATGAAACTAGAGCAACCGCAAATGGAGCTAAGCCAAATGAATATAAATCCAGACCGGTTGAAAATGAAACGAGACTGGGTAGTAATGAAGTTAAGCCAAAAGAATATGGTGCTGAACCAGCTAATTATGAAACTAAACCAGGTATAAATGGAACTGATCCAAGCAAATATCGAGTTACACCAAGTGAATATCAAACCAGACGGGCTGTAAATGGAGGTAAACCAAGTGAATATAAAGCTAGACCGGATGTAACGAGTGAAAATGGAGCTATGCCAGGTGAATATACAGCTAGACCGGATGAATATGAAACCAGATCGAGCATAAACCCAGACAAGTCAGGTGAATATATAACTAGACCAGGTGAAAATGGATCTAAACCAAGTGAATATAAAGCTAGACCGGGTGAAAATGAAACCAAATCGAGTGTAAATGGAGCTATGCCAGGTGAATATACAGCTAGACCAGATGAATATGAAACCAGATCGAGTATAAATCCAGACAAGTCAGGTGAATATATAACTAGACCAGGTGAAAATGGATCAAAACGAAGTGAATATAAAGCTAGACCGGGTGAAAATGAAACCAAATCGAGTGTAAATGGAGCTATGCCAGGTGAATATACAGCTAGACCAGGTGAATATGAAACCAGATCGAGTAAAAATCCAGACAAGCCAAATGAATATATAACTAGACCAAGTGAAAATGGATCTAAACGAAGTGAATATAAAGCTAGACCGGATGAAAATGGATATAAACCAAGTGAATATAAAGCTAGTCCGGGTAAAAATGAAACCAAATCGAGTGTACATGGAGCTATGCCAGGTGAATATACAGCTAGACCAGATGAATATGAAACCAGATCGAGTATAAATCCAGACAAGCCAGGTGAATATATAACTAGACCAGGTGAAAATGGATCTAAACGAAGTGAATATAAAGCTAGACCGGGTGAAAATGAAACCAAATCGAGTGTAAATGGAGCTATGCCAGGTGAATATACAGCTAGACCAGGTGAATATGAAACCAGATCGAGTAAAAATCCAGACAAGCCAAATGAATATATAACTAGACCAAGTGAAAATGGATCTAAACGAAGTGAATATAAAGCTAGACCGGATGAAAATGGATATAAACCAAGTGAATATAAAGCTAGTCCGGGTAAAAATGAAACCAAATCGAGTGTACATGGAGCTATGCCAGGTGAATATACAGCTAGACCAGATGAATATGAAACCAGATCGAGTATAAATCCAGACAAGCCAGGTGAATATATAATTAGACCAGGTGAAAATGGATTTACACCAAGTGAATATAAAGCTAAACCAGGTGAATATATAGATAAACAGGGTAATTATAATTATAGAACGAGTAGTAATGAAGCTAAGCCAAGTGAGTATGGAGTTAAACCGGGTAGACATGACACAGCATCAAATGTTAATGGAGCTAGGCTGAGCGTAAATGCCACTACACCAGGTGAATTTGAAGCTCGACCAATTGAAGAAGGAGCTCCACCGAGTGAATATAAAACAAAAGGGAGTACTAATGGAGATATGCCGGGTAAATATGGAGTAAGATCGGTTGAATATGAAACTATACCGGATGAATATGAAACTAGAGCAACCGCAAATGGAGCTAAGCCAAATGAATATAAATCCAGACTGGTTGAAAATGAAACGAGTCTGGGTAGTAATGGAGTTAAGCCAAAAGAATATGGTGCTGAACCAGCTAATTATGAAACTAAACCAGGTATAAATAGAACTGATCCAAGCAAATATCGAGTTACACCAAGTGAATATCAAACCAGACGGGCTGTAAATGGAGGTAAACCAAGTGAATATAAAGCTAGACCGGATGTAACGAGTGAAAATGGAGCTATGCCAGGTGAATATACAGCTAGACCGGATGAATATGAAACCAGATCGAGCATAAACCCAGACAAGTCAGGTGAATATATAACTAGACCAGGTGAAAATGGATCTAAACGAAGTGGATATAAAGCTAGACCGGGTGAAAATGAAACCAAATCGAGTGTAAATGGAGCTATGCCAGGTGAATATACAGCTAGACCAGGTGAATATGAAACCAGATCGAGTAAAAATCCAGACAAGCCAAATGAATATATAACTAGACCAAGTGAAAATGGATCTAAACGAAGTGAATATAAAGCTAGACCGGATGAAAATGGATATAAACCAAGTGAATATAAAGCTAGATCAGGTGAAAATGGAGCTAAAACAAGTGAATATATAGCTAGACCAGGTGAAAATGTATCTAAAACAAGTGAATATAAAGCAAGATCGGGTGAAAATGGATCTAAACCAAGTGAATATAAAGCTAGACCGGTTGTAAATGAAGCTATGCCCGGTGAACACAGGGCTAGACCGGGTGAATATGAAAAACGACCGAGTATAAATCGAAATAAGCCAGGTGAATACAGAGCTAGACCGGATGAAAATGAAACCAAACAGAGTATAAATCCAGACAAGTCAGATGAGTATGGAGCTAGACCGACTGTAAATGGAGCTAAACCAAGTGAATATAAAGCTAGACCAGGTGAAAATGAAACCAAACCGAGCGTAAATGGTGCTATGCCAGGTGAACCAGGTGAAAATAAAAAAAGACCCAGCCTGGCTGAAGGTGGCGCTTGGTCTGATGAAGATGAAGCTAGATCAGGGTCATGGTTGAATGAAATTGAGCCCAAAAGAGAAGCATATCATCATATGCGTGACTATGAAAGAACATTAGATGAAAATGAAGACATACCGGATAAAGATACAATAGATACAGAAGAATGCGAATTTCGAAAACATAGCAGCACATTAAGCCCAATTGAAGAAAACGACCTTCAAAAGAAAGGTGGGTTGGAGAAATTTGGAGTAACACAAGGTGGTGAAAGACACAAACAAATTGATCCCAAAGCCAGAACGAGTGGTAATGGAAGAACAGGTGTTGAACGCAGAGCAAGTAGCGGTGAACAAAATGGCAGAGATAATGATATTGTAAACGAAATGAGTGAACCAAGAGCCATACAAATTGAAAATGCGCGTAGACCATTCGAACTTAGACCCTCCGGAATTGAAAATAAGCGCAAACCAAGTCAACAGAGAGGAATAATTGAACAAACGCGAAAACTAAGTGGGCAAGCAAGCGCACAAATAGAGCAGCGCGGCAAAATGGGTGAACAAACCAAAGAATCAGGACATGGTGGTAGAGTAAGCGTGCAAAAAGGCAGAGAAACCAATCCTACAAGCAGAGCCGGCGTCAATGCAGCTAGATTGAGTGAAGAAAGAAACATACAAAGTGATTATTTACCTAGATTGGGTGGTCGCGAAGGCAGAGTCGGTGATCATGAAGCCAGAGCTGGTGATCTAGGACTCAGAAGTAGTGATCAAGATAGTGGGTTACCGAACCCTGGCTCTAGAGTAGCCGACTCTGGTGCCAGAACGGCTGTATCTGGATTAAGAGCAAGTCCTAGGGACAGAGTAAATTCTATAGCGAGAACAAGCAATTTGGGTCAATCCAAAATGGGAACACCTAGTGCCAGAGTTGGAACTGCACCCAAGTTAGATGAGTCAGAAATTAAAAACAGAGTGGCTTATCCTGGAGCTCGACAAAATAACGTAGGAGGAATCGGAGCCGCAGGGGCTTCGCACATATCTGGAGCACAGCAACATGCACGAAGAAGTAGTTTATCTGCAGGAAGAGCATCGACTGAAAAAAAACGTTTGTCAATTGGGCAAACCTCATCAATACCAAGGAAACCGATTCCAATTTCCTCCGCACTTCGTAAATCAGAAGACAAACAACCTGTAAACCCCAACAAAGAGATTCTATTGAAGAAAATAATTGGTAAACCCAGTGCTATTCCTGTTCCAGCTTCCAACGACACAGGACAGTTAAAAACACTACCCAAGGATCCACACAAACCCATTATTCCACCTGCCGTCCCACCACCGATTATTACTACCACAATAGCAAAAAATATAATTTCTAATGAAAATGATATCGTTGAAAAAGAAATAATAGACATATCAACGCAATCGTTCATGGATTCGGAAAGCGATATAAGGTCTACAAGGTCGGATTCAGTCAAAAAAGTTCTTGATGCCATTATAAATTTACCAGAAGAAACACAAACAGAACTAATATATGTCAAAACCATCAAGATGTCTGAGACTGTTAACGAAGGAGTCCAAACTAATACAGAAGCAGTAGAACAACACGGACAAGAAGTGTCCGCAGGTACTAAAGCAAAAGTCAACTCGTGCATGTGCACGTGCGCTCTCTGTTGTAAACGAGACCATGGACCCTGTACCGAAGATCCTGACGAAAATATAAAATCAATCCAAAATAATGGTGACGTAATCAATCTAAAACTGAATGTTGAGGTTCGAAACATTGTGAAGACAGTCTATTCTTCTCAGAAGGACTGCCCGAGGTCGCAGTCTTTAGCAGACACTTCGAGACCAGAAAAAGAATCTGTGATAACTATTGACAGTGGTATGTTTGTGCAGCGCAAAAGTTCATTGCACTCTTTATTAAACCAACGGTATTTTCGAGGTTACGGGTTCGGGGGTTCGTCGAAAGTGATGGTTGTCCAGTGTGCTGGTTGTGGAAGGCTAAACTACCCGCCGCTGAGCGATCAACGGCCGTGCTGTGATAATAACAAAAAGTATTTCGTATTATTGGCTAACTCAGTGAACGAAGATATGGATGATTGGTAAGTTATTAATCTACACTAATATTTGTTGTGGGACATGTTTCATCGTAAGAGAAATGATCTCTTTGTATAAATTAATAACTTTTTTTGAATTGATGCGAATAATTTCAACCAACAAACTGAACGGCGATGTGTCCTAGGCCTGTGTTGCTTGCAAATCAATACTATGACTAAAACAAATGTATTTTTAAACGAATTATGCAGTCTAGCCCACCTTATAGCAGTTCTTGACAGAGTACGTGCTTCAGGTTTTTTTTTTGTCAGGACACTAAGGTTGCGTATAATAATAATAATATCCTTTGACATTTCACACAACGCCATATAGTCCCAAGCTAAGCAACCGAATGCTTGTGCTATGGTAACGAGAAGGCTGCGTATCCACCAGGCGCTAGGCGGTGGAAGAAAGGCCACCAATAGTATCACTTAATTTTCATACGAATAAAAAAATATATGAAAATTGTTTTACGCACGGTCGCTGCTACGCATCCTCGCACATCTCTGGTGAAAAAACACCCTTACATTATTGCTAAGTCTATCATTGACTCAGCATTGTCATATTACTGAGTTCACTACACAAATGTGTAAATCAGAAGACTAAAATGCTCTTTAGTTACTTACGCCTTTCATGATCATCATTTTCAGTTGTAATTTCAATCCACCACGTCGACCAAGCGATCTAAAGCAGTCACAGATAAAGAGTCCAGACAACTCTCCAATGAGACGGACTTTGTCCGAGATGACTCTAGATACCATTACTACTGTTACGGTATCCGGAGTACCATTACAGAGGCGGGAAATAGGAAAGAAAACAGACACGGCAAGTCGAACTGAAGACCCACAAGGCGAAAGTATGATGACCAAACGTAAAGTGAGCATTTCAGAAGACTCGGGAACGAGGGTCGACATTCAAAAAGAGAGCGCAACTTCTGCGATGTCTTCAACGATGCAGTTTGAAGTTCTTAAGAACAAACACAGCTGCAGAAAGTTATGCCCTGGAAACTGCGAACATGAAGATTCACAAGCGTGCTCGGAGTTTTGCCCGCCAGTGACGTCATGTCAAAAAGTACAGTCAGTATGCTCACGAGGAAGCTCACAGGCAAGTTCACGAGAGCAGTCAAAAGGGAGCCAACAGACAAGTTCACATGTTCAGCCACAAGGATGCATGCTACGTACACCGACATGCCCGTCATGTTATCCTAAACGACTACCGAGTATCCAAGTACAGACCCAAGTATTTCCGCAAGTACCACAAGTTTGTGATGCGCAGACGCAGACTCAGTGGAGCAGTATTATAGTAAGTAGAGGGCTTTTGACTCGTCGTCATCTTTTTTTGAATGCAAAGCAAGCTTGATTTTTTAAAATATATTTTCTTTAGTTACAGGCGCGACTCCATCCTGACGGTCGATACTCGTTTCATCTCCCGCCGTTGAACGTGTTGAATAATTATCCATTTTGACAATTTATACAACATACCAAATAAAGGGTTTTTTTTTAACTTTTTTTTATTCCTGTTTTTTTCAAGGTCTTCCTTAAAAACTACATCTAAGATACCTTTTACAAAGAGTATACATTCTGGTTACTTTGAATCAGCATTTTCTCAATACATCATTTTATTTCACACAAAATTACGTCGAATTGGGCTACAAAATATTATTAATTATGTTTCTAATATAATTACAAACAAAGTATTCAATAAAACTAGTGAGGATCCTAGCGGCTTGGCTGCAGGATTAGAAGCCGCAAGCTGTTGGGCTTGGTAAGCAATCAGCTTACGTGCGAGGATATTGAGCGGCTTCGGGTCCATGTAGCGGAGCTGCATTTCTGTGATCGACTTTAGACTGTGTATCGGCATTTCTAGCATCACCTGTAATAGTTTCAGGTTCTATTAACCTATACTAAATTAAATGACTGAACTGACTAGTTGGTAATGTAACGGTGGGGGCGTGTCAGTGATATTTTGCTATGTTATCAGCTTCCATCAACGGCTTCATTCGAATGGCTCAATGGAACATACCACTTTATTTGCCTACATTTGGTCCAGTTAAAAAGAACCAACACATACCTATTACTTTCTACTAGGAGCCAAGCATACGCCAAAAATGTATTTGACATTTTAACTCTGCGAGGTTTCTACTTATCTTACACAAACGTGCAACATATTGCTAATGTTATTTTTAAGAATTAATAATACGGTCTCACTTGGGCTGTAATGCCAGACATTGCTTCAGGGTTGATGGCACTCAGGTCGGGGCCACTGACCTCAGCTAGAAGTAAACCTAGCCGGGACACTTCGCGCGCGCTCCAACTGTATGACTTGCCTAACGCCTGGAGAGAATTTTACGGCAACATGTTATAGTTTAAAGTAAGTTTGCAGCTCAAGAATTCAAGAACCATCAACTGTTGGTATTTTAAATAAGTACTTGCTTCACAGTGGCAATACTAAAGTCTTTTTAACCTCTACTCAAAGATAGCATGACTTTTGACTTACATTTGCATAGAGTTTGAACTAACCTGGGTTCTCATCATCATAGCTAGATAAAACCTGCGCTGTAGTGGATCACATGCTCGTATGTGGTAAAATATCTGGAAATAATATTATGTTTTTTTTAGGTAGAGTATAGTTTTGTATCCACCAGTGACGTCAATAAAATTAACGGTCGCTTGCGCATCCAGTTATCACTAATTGTTCTAAGAATAATTGTATACCTTAAAACAATGATCGTTAAGTTCAAAATTGTTAGGCATACGTAAGGTATGGTAGTAAGTCGCACTCAGGCTTGAGCCACAATCTTCGTAGAGTGGCGGTTAGCAGCTGGATGAGAGTTGCCGAGATTTGAGCTGAATGGCGTGCTATTGGAGAGGCCTATGTCCAGCATTGGACTGCTACAGTCTGATGATGATAACGGACTGTGTGCTTTGATAATTTCTGACGTAACGATAACTTACTATCGTAGTTGTCCAAATCCATATGAAGATAACACAGGAAAGTAAAATTAATGGAAATCTAGAAGACGCTTTTAAATTTCCGTCCACGATAACGTTAACATTATAACACGCACGTATGTATGTCCATACATTTTATGGATGAAGACGTGGAAGTCAACGATAGATAATACTATACGCGACATTAGTTCATGCCTAAACAATAGAAGTAGCAATGTACCAGTCATCGCTTGTTTGCTATAACTTTTTTTGTAGGCGCTTTTGTCAGTGTTCATCTTCATGTTACAACTAACCTGGTGCGTCAGCTGAAGATACGTGTTCTCCGGTATCCTCCTCATGAAGATCATGGGTACCCCGCACAGCAAGTTGTTCATAATGTTCAGGTACTTTGCGTCCGTCCAGCGAGGGTTCAACTGTATGTACCTATTTGCTACCACTCCCACCTATAGCATACAATTTTAGGCCTTAATCCTATCGGTGATTTAAACACAACTCCGCATAAGCAAAAGATGTTATTATTGACACATCACACAAAAGTATTTGTAACAATATTATTATCAGAAGGTAAAGACGTCAGCACATCAAGCTATTCCAAACTGTAAAATTTACCGTATTGAAAATGAACCTTATTCTTTTGTAATAAAGTTGTAAAACTATCAAAGAAATTTGACAGATTGATTTGAACTTTATATAAATCTCTTAATGGTAGAGTACTAAAAAAAATATTTTGCCGCCAGTGGGTGGGCGGTGTTGGTAAACATTTATGACATTATCACTGAAATTGGCTGTATTGAATAAACAAGATGGCGGGATAAGTTCGTGTTTTGACTTCTTTCCAAATTATTCATAAACATAGGGAGCAAAAAACATAGGAAGAATATGCGGAGGTGCCGACATAAATGCGAATTTCACTGATGAAACTGAACGCGATCAGCACATCTGAAACGCGTTCAAGAGCTGTCACTGTCAGAAACATATGACATAGAAAGCTCTTAAATGTGGTTTATACACAAAGCTGAAACCGCGAACAATAATCAGCTGTGCCCTACATTTTGACGAATTAGCATAATGTATGGAACAACTGATTTTTTTTTCGCGATTACAGATATGTTCCCATAGTGAAAGTGGTTCATAATGATGAGTAGGTACAATGACTCCTTAAAATAATGCCCATGAATATAATTTCATCCTGTATACTAATCGCGCCCTAAATTACCTGATGCCTGTTAAGATCGGGATGTGTGCCGATAAACGACAGTATCTTGTTATCGGACAGGTTCAGTCTCGCCATCTCTCTGCCGTAGATATACTTGAACAGCGGGCGGTACTTCTCCAGCGTCTCGAATGTCACCTTCTCCGTGGGTGTGGAACCCTTCACGACAGTCCACGTCGCTGCAAGCTTCTCGCGTGCTACCCGCATCATGGCGATTGTCCTTGCCTGGAAGAATGTTATTTCTTTTTTTTTTTGACAAAATCAAGATCACTAGCAGTTAGAGATTTTAAACTTCTAATAAGGTAATAATGACATAGCATAGATTAACAATGTTTAATAGATTTATTACTGACTAACTTTTGCTACCGGCTTCGCCCGCGTGTATGTAGGAAATTATCCCACGGGAACCGTACATTGATACGTGATAAAAAGTAGCTTTTAGGCTATTCCAGACGATAATCTATCTTTGTGCCAAGTTTCATCCAGATCCGTTGAGAAGTTTTTGAGTTTATTCGTTACAAAAATACATACAAATCTTTCTTCTTTATAATACATATTAGTATAGATTATTATTATAAATGTCTGATGTATCTCGAGACTCTGGAGACCCGGACCTTTAGAGGGCGTAGGCTACGACGTTTAGGGCCAAAGCCAATTTGCAGAGCCCCATTAAACTTTTAAAGATATGTGTAATTATCGAGATATACCAACAGAGTCACTTACAGACTGCAGTACATAAGACCCTGGTAACCGCTCCACATCCGCGAGATCCCCAGAGATGAATATAGCGAAGGCGTCCACGGCTGTCTGCATGTAATCCTTGGTGATCTTCAGATTGCAGTGACCTCGGTGCATGTACTCCAAGAAGGGCAGGTGGACGCTACTCTTGCCTTGAAACGTCTCCGCTCTGAGGAATAACAGAAACTCACGTTTTTTCTCAAGGAGTAGGCTCACAGAGACACATGGAGCCAACAGCATTTTCGTACTTCGTTGTCGTGCAGAAAATACTGAACACTACGTGGACTCTATCTCACATTATTCTGTGTTTCATTCACGTACAAGTATAATTGTATTAGAGATAAACTATGATAATATGGCACGCCCCTCCAAAATTTAAAACGTTTGAAAGTATTGGTGAAAGTAAGTACAAAGCCCCACCAAAACTCACAACGCATATTGCTGCCGGCCTGCTACTATATTAACTTGCCTGCTACTGAAGACGAATACTTACAACTAGGTACATACATACAAACTCGCCCGTAACGATGTGACTACAAACATTGAAACAGTATTTTGAGGGGCGCGCCATGTTAACGTAGTTTATCTCAAGTTGATGTCATTTTTTAAAGATTACCTATCGGTTATTTCATCTATAACTTACCGCAGCACTTGTCCCGAGGGCCAGTGCGCCAAGTGATCTTCACTGTCTGGAACAGCCTTCAATCTTATCTTCTTTACTTCTATCTAGAACAAATCGAGACAGTTTGTAGCCCTTCGATGTTAACAACACAAAACTACAACTTATATCTTCCTTCCTAGAGGTGTAGTTACAGTACACCCACATTCCGCCAGTTATGTTTCAGTCAAGGCTACCCACTGACCCAGTCCCATGCAATAGGGGGCGCGCCTACTACCAGATTTCTGCTTCTTTACAAAAAAACACATGCACTACTTCAAACAACGTAGTGAAGTCCTAACTAGACAAAAAAGGGCTAAGTTTCGCAACCTACTATATCAACCACCCTGTCATAAAGATATGTATAAGAAAAATGTGTATAATATGTGTGTGTGTGTGTATAATAAGTTACCAAATGACTTAAAATTATTACAGGGTAACATGTTTAAGACAAAATTGACAGAATGGCTTCTAAAGTATTGTTTTTATAGTATTAAGGATTATATGGACATACAAATTTAAATTTAATGTAAGTAATGAAATAATTATTAAATGAACAATGTAAATGTCAATACGAATAGGAATATAAATTGTGATACATATATTTAATGTTAACTTGCTTAAAATTTGCACGCTTGCTTGCAGGCAGAATACTGTAACACTTAGGTTATAAGATCTTACCTTCAACAACCATGTATTTCTGGCAAATAAACATTTGATTTGATTTGATTTGATTTGAAAAACCCAATAACACTTTGCCTGACCCGGGGATCGAACTCAAAACCTCATGCTTAGCAGTACCGCTTGTAACCACTAAGCTAACGAGGCAGGCTCGGCAGATGATAATTCATTCACTTATACACCCTCCAAAGAGGTTAAATAGGGGAATGAAAGTCTTGTCAATGGGAAATCCCTTTGCGCACTGTTATACCACGGTATATCTCACAAGCATAAATCTGCTTTCTTTACTACTGCTAAATCCAAAAAGCTTAAAGAGAAAACCAACTCTCTTACCTCTCTTTATTTTCCAGACAATAAATTAAAAACGAGAAATATGGTCTAGACTAGACAAACTTCAGCACACTCGGTGCTCCATGTTCTGGGACCTCAGCGTCCTCAACTTCAATACCATCGATATATCAATGCCTACCGGTCAGTTGCCCTGAATATAGAAGTTACATAGCTACCTCCACTGGGTCGCCGAAAGGTTTCTCCGACAGGTTCTTTAGCATTACGTAAGGTTGTGTCATTCACATAATTACTATGACGAATTTTTAAAACTTTGGTCAACTTTTTCTTTAGAATTTTCACCTAAAACGCGGTATTACAATTTATTTTTGCTTACCAACAATATTTTTAGAATACCTTGTGTGGAGTTGCGCACTTTCGTGTTGATATAAGTTTAAGTACCTACTTAATTAGAAAAACTGTATTTTTGTTTTAATATTCGTTTTCGTTTTAAATTAAAATATTTAAAGCTAAACACAAACAGTACATAACTAACAACACAAAACTATTAACTCAATTAACTACACAAGCTAGTCTTGCATAAGCGGGATTGTCCGAAAGGGTTACCGCTACCCCGGAACATAAAGTTATGTTTTAGTCAGTAAGTCTGACACTCCCTCCCGCTCCACCCAGAGCGGGAGCAGTCAATGGATGATTTCCCAGCCTTAAAAAAAAAAAAAGCTAGTCTTGCATATAATGCGACATCAAACTACCCACATAAAAAAAAACTAAACTATTAGCTACTGAACATCTAAGTTATGTATTTATTTTTTAAGTGATAAATAAACACAGACGCTAACACAAATAATGCTATCCCAAACTGCCAAATTTTACCAATTGAAAATGAACCTCATGAATTTGTAATAAAGTTGAAAAACTATCAAAGAAATTTGACAGGTTGTGTTAACTCGATGTGACCGTACATAATAGTCTTTTAGAATAAACAAAGAACTACCCGATATATTACTTTCCTCTATGCAAAGAACCTTCGAACCCATTACCACAGATTATAATTATGCTAATACATACAAACATTACGTAACATAGAAAACATACCGGCTTTCTGTCCATACAAAATTTTATGAAAAATGTTTTCAAAGCCGATCAAGGGATCTGAGAAAGAGATGTTCAAATTATAATGAAACCGTAGAACGCCACATATACGTGACAAGCAAGCGCATGCCCTGTACGTCAACGACACAAATATGTGACACTGCGGGTACACTATAACACGAAATAAACAATGAACTCATTACTTTTGTGTGTATAATCTAATAAAATTAATAATTATAATCTTAAAAATTTAAGCTCTCGTACGTATTTAATGATATGAAACAAATTAAAAGACACCATGGATATTCGTAAATTCATGATAACAAGAAGAAATAAATCTGGAGCTTGGCGTGGATGTTCATCTAATTTTTTTTCATTTTCATGTCATATATGTATCGCATGCTCTGATAATGGCAACGCTGACTTTTGGGCACATTTCCCACTGACAGCGATCGGGACCAATTTTTTGACGTCCTATGAGCTTTTCCGTTTTTTTTACTACTTGTACGTAATATACATATTTTTGAGTTTTATGTTGTATATTATATTAAAGAACAGCAGATATTTAATGTTTACAAATTTATCGTAATGTTGCCCACATATCCAGGAAGCTGACTTTTGATTTCCGAAATTAAAGTCACTTTTCACTTTATAACGTTTTTTAGAAGTCTATTGTTTATTGTGTTTGGAATTCATTTTAAGTGACATTTCGTAAAACAATTGTTTACCAACAGCTCCCTTATGACGACGATGTTATTAGAGTGCCAGAAGATACAATACCAGTAAAAGAACCACGGTCAGAAATGATACAGTATCCTGAAACTCGCAAACCTGTCGCTGTAGTGGTGGCGATGCTGATGAAGCTAAATCCCGCTACCCCTGGAGCGAGAGAGACGCCACTACCGCCACTCTTGTCCTTCACGACCTTCAGCTTGACCACGTCTTGAACAGCGACGTTGTTACTGATACCGCATTGTGACTCTTTGGAACAGAAATCCTTTTACAGTTATTATACATTGGACAGTAACAACTCAACAGCAACTTTATCCCAATGAGAATAAAGATCATTGTGAATTTGACAGACTTGTCAATAGCAGCCAGTCAACAGCGGCTTTATTGATTAACAACAATATAGGTGCCTTTCCACCAGAAATATGCTATACTATTTTTGCTATGGATGCGATTTATATGGATGGATGCATGATCTGGATCAATGTGTGCTATGGATCGTCGATCATCGAGTGGTGTAGTTATGTGCAAAGCAGAGTACCTACAGTAAGCGCGCGTTTGTCATCGCGCGGCGTATCTTCGTCGTAGAGTATTTAACCTAAAATGCTCTAAGATCTTCGTAGATCATGTTACTAGCCGGAAACGGTCACATAGATTCGTTGCTCAGCTTTCACATCCTCGCAGCATAGCTACATAGCACATCTCTGATGGAAAAGATCACTCTAAAGATCACTGTGATTTTGGCAGGAATGTGCAATGGTAAAGCAACTGCGAAGAAGACTGCAACAATAAGCTTTTCTCCAACGTAAGCATTCCATAAATGTACAGGCAGCATCTACGTTGGAGAAACGCTTTTGTGACGGGCCTCGACTGAGTATCTCCAAATTATCTCACCACTGATGTTCTCATAGCTGAGCAACGTGAACATTCTGTTGTTATAACTAAAAACAACATTTACGCAAATGGAAAACAGTACTAAGTTGCAAATCAACATGTTTCCTCCGATCGTATCATCTGACATTGGCTGAAAAGCTTAATTCAGTGAGGCTCTGAAATGGAAATCTATAAAAAAGGTAGATACAACAGGAACATTTTGGAACAAATACACTAAAGTAATCAAGTCTCTTTGCTTAGTAGAGTCTTCAAAAATTAATTGTTTAGCAGAAAACAAAAATCTGAAGAAGCCCAAATATTTGACTGCCAGTCTTACCAAGGAGAATCGTATTGCCCAGTTGCTGGACTGTGGAGTCAGATGGGCAGTCGCTCCATCCATAAAATACTGGTATTCAGCTGCATCCCGTTGGACTTTTAAGATGAAATCGCCAGCGCAAGCGCAATTTATTACGTTTTTGTAATTCTCAGGTTGTATGTTAAACAATTTATCGTTCGCAGTCGTTTAGCAACTTTATAGTTACAGAATTGTAATAATTAAAATCAATACAATCCACTAAGTTCCCATTGCCCTGCTTCGTTTTCATAATAAACATTACAACAAACAGTACAAGTACAGTACAATGTATGCCATGTACATACCTACTAACCAATATTTTGAAACCATATTTTGTTTAAAAGAGTGTCCGTGGTGAGTCTTGCCCATTCTTCTCCATAGTATAGGTACTCACATCGTTTTGGAATGGGCAAAAAAAGTCTGTATTCGGACGCTGGTTAATTGCTTTTTTTATTTAAAAAAAAGTTTGTGGATTCAGCTCCGTTTTTGGCTCCACTTGACCTTTTTACAGCAAAATTGACAGAAACCAAGCAAGTCATGTTCGTAGATGTCATGTTTCTCTTTGGCATATTCACACAACATTATAGGTAAACATTTTTCGAATCAAATGAGTTTTATAACATTTTCCTATGTCTTCAACAACCTCCAGTGACTGTGAAAATTGCGATTGTTCGCAATGCACGTATTCATTCGATAATAATAATAATGATTGCGGAAAACTTTTGGTGAATAGTCGTCACGTCCCGATGTACGCTACGATGGCACACCCTCTCGTATACTATGCTGAAGTACAGGTATTTCATTCTTGTATATCCTTCAACATAATTGATGAAATGATGGTTACGTAATGAATAAATGGTGTGACCGTCGGACTGCTAATTCATAGGTCTCGAGTTCAAACCCAAGGCACGCACCTCTGTTTTTCGGATTCATGTGCGTATTGTATCACTTGCTTAATAATCGGTGAAGGAAAACATCGTGGGGAAACCAGCATGCCTAAGAGATATTTCTCAACAGCATGTGAAGCTAAGTCAGAGGCCCATGGGCTGCATAAAAACTCTGACACCAGGTTAGCCACTAACAACAAGAAAAAATGAGATTCAAATCCTTTTAAAAAATTCAAAAAAGTGGTCTGCAGGTATCGGGAGCAGGGTCCGAGCTACCGATGGTTAGGGCTAGAGAGACAGGAACCTGCTCATGAAGCAAACAATGCGTGGGGTACTGCCTTCTACATCAGGCCTTAGATCCAACTGCATAACGAGCGTTTCGAGTGATGTTTGTCGAGGCATCCCATCATCACAAATGAACCACAGTGGTTGGTGCCAAGTATAAAGGGCTAAGGAAGGAACATGAATGGGTTTTAGTCAGTAAGAGTCTGACACTCCCTTCCGCTCCAACCAGAGCAGGAGGAGTCATTTGATGATTTCCCTCTCTCAAAAAATAAAGTATATCGTATAAGATGAACCATCATCACACAGCCATCACCACCATTGTCAGATATCAATAACATGTCTTTGTGTATTTACCTACCAGCAGCCTCTAAACAGGAGGCAAGCTTGCGACCAGTCCAGGAAAGAAAATCCATTTAAGAAAGCTTTCAAATGGTACACACAGGTAAGTTTTAGTATGCACCTGTAATGAAACACTTTTAGGGACGCTTAATGTCAACATAACTGTTCACGTCGTCAGTCATGATAGGTGGCATTCCCTGGAAGATAAACTGACACAACATATTTATTTTAATACGAATAAATTAAATACTTGTTTATGTTTTCTAAAGTAAGCCCAGCTAAAAACTCCAAGGAATTTTCACATACCTAACATAAAGTTTGGTTTGTGGAGATTATCATTATTCTTTATTTCAACGTTCAAACCCTCTATTCCACAGCATCTCTTTGGTGCCATTGATTTCCTAGCTCATTCTATATAAATATTCTAAACGTGACGAGTATTTTCGACCTATTCCGAACCTGACCCGAAATCCTAACCCGGTGGCGGGTTAGGTTAGGAACTTGAAGAAAATTCAATATTTGTTCCGAACGTTTACCCTGTTCCTAACCTGACCCGATGTATCCGTCATATATCAAAGGTAGGTTAATCAACCAGCTAGGTTCCACATAACAATCAGAGAGTCCGAGTCAGTAAATATTAAACTCTGATTTGACACACAGGTACCTTTTATTCTGAGAAAGAGGAGAGGGAAACCTAACATATCACAATTCGGGTTATGATAGGACCGATACTTCAGGTTAGGGTTAGGTTCGGAACAAAATATTGAAATTTTTTTCAAGTTCCGGGCCAGCGAATATTCCGTATAAATTTTCGTCTAGGAGCGTACGCAGTGCTATAAAACTGAAGTTGCTCCGGAAAGAAGCGGATTCGCGAATTGGCTGGACAACAAATACGTCGAGTACCTGCGCGAGAGTGGCCAGCAACCGAAGGGACCGACGTCGCACGACTCCCGGACGCCGCGGACCTCTATCGCCGAATCATGTCCTCCTTGGTATATTGAACTTTGGAGTATCCCATTATGTCAATGTTTTCGATCGTTTATTTATTTATTTAGGATCTCCAACAAAAGATGTACACAATACATGACACATAAATAAAAAGTTACATCAGGTAATAAGTAAGTGTACTCCTACACTTATAGGAGACCACAACATGCACAAAGATAAACAACTAAGCTAACAAGGGTAAAATTTGGAAAAGTTAATTAATTAAAGGACACAAAACCTAACAAAAAAAAATAACAATAATATAAGAAGATACAACCTTTAGATCCTCAGATCAAGTCTATTTAGGTTTAATATTGAAGATTGTGCGGTGAATATTTAGATTGCAGCTTGTAGGATAACTACAGGTTTGACTTACGCGAATTTAAGCTTATTAACACGTTAGCTGCGGCACCAATTTTTGCAAACTTTCCGTTCCTGCGGCACGAGGTTTTATCGGCCCGCACCGTGACCAGACGTTAGGGCGATACGCGGTCTATTAGACCCCACCTCCTTTAACAGACTAAAAACCATTTTCTGGCGCGAAATCAAAGAAAATTGAAAAATTTGGTCCTTATCGATATAGACAGTGAATTGATGAACCCTAATCTACCGTCGCCCCGGGATCTGATAACTAGTTTAGGAATTATTGGCAAAACAAAATATGGGATCTTATACACCTCGTAACGCACTGAAATAGGGTAAATTTTCGCTAAGATTAGTGATGGGAAAAATAATATCGACGCAACGACGTTTATCTATTTTTGTGTGAAAATCTTAATGCGGTTCACAGAATAGAAAAAAAAGAAAACCAGAAGTAGAAAAGAAACTATCATACGTGTTCTGCCTCGGGCTTTAAAAATTAACATACAATAACAATATTAGAACTAGAATTAACATAAAAAAATCAGTAACAATATAGTAATCAGTAGCACTCATAAACTTTTTTAAAACTTACCTGTTTTGGTTCTGTTTCTGGGTTTTTTAAAATTAACTTCTTCCGACATCGTTTAGACATGTTCGGCGATGTAAAAGGACGTGCTCTCCTATCGACGTGATGCACAACACTAGTCGCGGGAAGCTCGCGTTGGGTGCGGTACGAGGTCCGGGTGGATATGGGACGTTTTAGCCTCGTCCCGCACTGCATTAAAATTATATTAATTCAGTGCGGTACGAGGCCTAAAACATCCGGTACCAAGGTAGGTATACCACCGAGTCCGGGACCATTAGCACGTCTCAAATATACATTTATCTCTTTTCTATACTGGACCAAACTAAAGCTATGCCCTTCGCACGACAGAGATGTTCACGTTTTTCCTTGCCGCACCACAAGGAAGTTGCATGCGGGGTGATTTAGGCCTCGTTTCGCACTTAACGTGTTAAATAGGCTGTCAATTGTATGGCGTGAAAATATTGGATCGTTTGAGTGCGAGGGCTGATTCAATCATATTGCACAACATGAATATTGCGCAAACTTACCTATTGATAGCATGAGTTGATGTACCAATTTGATAGCATGATATTGCGAATTGCGCAATGTTTTAAATCGTTAACGGTTCGTATTGAAGATCTTGAAAAAAAATCATTACCTACTCAGTGGATTCATTCTGCTCATCTAGTACATACACAAACTAACTACTAGATATATAATATATTTTTTGTAAATTTCAGTACAACTACGAAAAAGAAAGGAGATTGTTCTACGCCCATACATTGTTCGCCCTGGAGCCAACAGCATAGAAAAAATCATTTTCTATTTGTAAACTGCCCTTAGTAGCCCATAAGAACAAAGTTTGTTGACGGACACTTTAGAGAAAAGAGTTATTTAAAGAAAAGGAACCGATTTTGAGGTTATTATTAATAAAAGAAAACGTAAGTAATTCCTTCTAAAATCGCTATTTCTGGTTTCTACAAAGCATTAACTTCAAATACAGTAAAATATTACCGTAAATACAGTTGTATTATGCCTTTTAGGTACAGTTATTATTTATTGGTTGAAGTTTATTTTAAGCGAAGTCCGTTATCCGTTGTCAAAATGCTAAGGTGTCGTTTAAGCAGATCACAGAATCAGTTATTCGAAGCCAGGTCACGTTGAAAGCAATCCAAATTGTAGTCCGTTAAACAGAAACAAAATCAAAAACGCGCAAAGAAATCGCCAAATAGGTACGTAGTCACAACAACACAACACAGCCACAGGTTCGTCTCGGTGAGACGCTCCGACTGACATAGTGACGTAGAGATGCTCTCTCGAAGATCAATCATTGTATATCGATTATCAATGACCACCTATTTAATCTGTGGTTTTAATTTAGTAGACCAAAATGACAGATCAATATGTCAAAAGTAAATTAATTTGTTCCGTTTCAAACATAAACACGTTGTTGCTATGATTCTACTTCGATTAAATTAATGCTTAAATAAAATATTTTGTTCCCAACGAACAATGTGTAACGTTTTAGTTTGCGACATTTAAAAATAGAGTTTAAGTACTTAAAAAGTAAAAATATGGCTATTGAAGTTGTTGAGGAGCACAGCAACCTCAAACATATAAACAAGCGATATTACGCTCATGTATAACTTTAGTATATAAGATGATTGGTAAAAGCATTAGAGATTATTTGTTATTATGAAAGTCAATTAAGACCAATCATAGGGTTTGTATCAATAAACCAATGGCAGACGCCGAAATTATTGTCTGTAAGCAGGAAAAGAGCGTGTTCCCTGCAGGTTTCGACAGGTCGAAACTTGTCGGGAAGCATAAGCTCCGCCCGCCGCATCCTAGATAGAATTATGGATGATAATAGGCGGCAGGGCGGAGGGTAAAAATTACCCCACACACTACTTGCGCCCTATGAAAATTGTATTTAATAAGGGCCAAGTTATTAGTCGAATCAGTTCTTAAATATGTTCTCAAATTTGTTCTAAAATGTGTTCTTAAGTGTTCTTCAGTTCTTATATTTTACTAGTTATTATGTTGTACAAAGTTTTTAGTAGTTTTAATTATGTCTAGCAAGTAAGTAGTTGCTGTTTAAATGTGCTCGGGCTCCGGGTTTTGTGTATTGTGTTCTGATTTCCTGTGTTCTGAGTAATAATGTGCCTCAAAGGCCTGTCGAACTACGTGTTGTGTGATTGAAATATATAGTTTTGTTTATCTCAAGAGATAGTTTTCATTACCTGCAGCTCCCATCCACCCTCGCGCCTGAATAGCGTATAGAAGTGGTGAAATAGTTATGAGAACAATTCACTAGAGTTGCGTCGTAAATGACATTTCAATCGTTAAATGAGAGATTTTCTGACAAGTGAAAAAACATAGTTCAATAGATGGCGTGGGTAAAAAATACATCTTTGTTTTACTGGCTACTGATAACAAAAACAAGATCCGTAAATAAGAAAGCTTATTTGATGTCAAAAACCTGAGACAGTGACGTATTTTTTACCAATGCCTCTTTTGAACTAATATTTTCTCACTTGTGAGAAAATCCCTCATTCGACTAGTAAGTACATTTTGTGAGTTTGTTTTGTTCATTATATTTTCATCATAATCGTGCTAGGCCATATTCATCATAAGTTCCATTAAAATGTTCACGGCACTAATTCCATGAAAAAAATATGCATGAAAAACTTTTATGTTGCACATTTTCAATGTTTTGGAAGTGTTAAATATCGAAAATCCATTATGTATCACTAGATATTATGGACATCGTCGTCGATATCGATATTTATATATTATGATAATATGATTTATGTGATATGATATACGAGAGCGACACTGTCAAATCTTTTGTGACATTCACATTGACAATTCCTTGAAAGATGGCGAGTTCAGTTGGTAATAAAATCAATGAGGTCACTTTTAAAAACCTATTAAGAATTAAACAGTGTCCGCTTGAATTTATTATTTTTAAAAAGCATATTAAAATATAATTAAAATTAACGTACACGTCAAATGTTTGTTGGTTATAGGGCGGTCTAGAACAATCTCCTTTGGACGATTCAAAAGGTATGTATCCTTTTCCAGCAAACCACAGTATTTCTGTTCCTACTGACATCCTAGGCTGCTGAACCGGCCATTACGTAGTCCTCAACACCTTGTGTAGAACAGAACTCATTTCTTTAGCCTATTGGAAGACCCGTTGCAAGATGAGACTCTAGGCTTATTCAAATCTGGTGAACATATAGCACCAAGGGTACAGTAACTGCTGTCCGCGGTCTCCGCCCGCGTTAATGTTGAAATTTCACTCCTATAAAGGGAGAGTTTCCAAAATTTCTTTCTTAGCTGACGTTTCCTACTTATAATCTACGTTTGTGTCAAATTTCATCTTTATTGGCGCAGTAGTTTGTGAGATTTCGTGATTAATCATTGAGTGAGTGATCAAATCATATTTATTGTACAGAGGCCAGCACATCAAGTTACCACAATCTGTCAAATTTCTTTGATAGTATTTCAACTTTATTGCAAAGACATAAGGATCATTTTTAATTGAGAAAATTTGACAGTTAGGGATAGCTTCATGTGCTGGCGTCTGTACCCTTACATCTATGATAGAAAATCGAAAGTTCACTCATTTATACATTAAAATCAATCAATTAATCAATAAAAAAAAATCAGTCAAATCATAATCATATAAAAATTTTCAGTCCATGGAGAAAACGAAGACGTCCTTGTAATGATTCAGGGGATGTGCCTGAAAAGTAAGTATACTTACTTCAAATACCCTTTAAGGTTTTGATACGTGTATGTCCATCAGTTAACAACTATTTGATTGCAGATGTCCTGAAGGAAGCTGTGAATTTCTTCTCAAGCCTAAGGAAGTGACGCGAGCTGCATCTGAAACTTGCTATCAGTTAGTATATTTGACCATGATACCTATTTTGTAATGAAATAACAAATCTTACTTGAATTGTTTTTCAGTACTCCAACTTCAGGAGGTAAATCCAACTCCACTGTGGCATCTTCAAACTTGCCATGCAACACGAAATGCTCCGGGAGATCCTACAGCCTCAGCGATGTGGGTCACGAGAAGAGTTCGCTCAAAAGTGGCGACACAGTGCCTCACGCCGTACAAGAATGTTCAAATTGTCAAGATCAAGCACCAACAAAGCTGGCGACAGTGATTTGTGCATGTCATCAGAAACAAGGACGTACGAAACTGCCGAAATCAATCTGTGTGTGCTCTCAGGAACAGCCGAAAAACCCTTGTGAGTGCCCTCAAGAAAAAGTTCCGTTTTGTAAGCACGTACAAGAAAAAGTAGCTGAAGTAGTAAGAGTATCGTCAAAAAAACAAGATGCAAGTGACAAGGCGGGACCGAGTTGTTGCTTACAAGAAAAAATGATGGAAGTACCAAAAAAAGAACAAGATACAACAAATCTGCCAAAAAAGTCTCAGGAACAAGTACCGAAAGTAGAGGAATTACCGCCAATTGAACAAAAAGCATCGAATCAGCCGGGACCGCTTTGTAAGTGCTTCCACGAAAAAATAATGGAAGTAGAGCAAGTACCAAAAAAAGAACAAAATGCAACAAATCTGCCAAAAAAGCCTCAGGACCAAGTACCGAAAGTAGAGAAAGTACCGTCAAAAGAACAAAAAGCACCGAATCAGCAAGGACCGCTTTGTGAGTACCTACAGGAAGAATTAGTGGCAGTAGAGCAAGTACCAGCGAAAGAACTAGATGGAACAAAACAGCCGAAACCGCTTCAGGGAGAAGTACCGCAAGTAGGGGAAGTTCTGTCAATGGATCAACAGCTGTGTCACCGGCCAGCAAAACAGAAACCGCTTCCGGAAAAAGTACCGTCAAAAGCACAAGATCCAACAAATAAGCTGGGACTGTGTTGTAAGTGCCATCTGGAAAAATTACCGAAAATAGTGCAAGTACCATCACATTCACGATCGTTGGAGGAGTCATGCCAGTATCCAGAAGAAAATGTAGTTCCAGTACATGAAGAAACTCAATATGAGTCTACACCTGCATCACCGCGCAGTACAAAGAACCTTGGACAGTGTGGTTGCAGAACTTACAACCAGTCGCAGATGCTCTGCATACCTGTTAAGGTAATTCTTTAGACTTAGAAATAGTAATACCCGATCCTTCAAGTAGAAGTTCATTAAGATTTAAATGTTTTTAGCTGGGATGATAGGGAGCTCCGTAACCGTAACCGAAACTTTCGGATACCCGATATAAAAAATTATCCGTAACCGTAACCGAACCCGAAACAAAAGTTTCGGATTATATCCGATAGGGGCGGAGCCTAATTGAGACTACCCAAAAAGGTTTAAGAATATCAGAGGTAGACTCGATACAACCTCTCGTTACTAGAATATGAAGCAATAGGCAAGTTCCGCGGTTTATTTGCTATTTGTATAACCCTTTTATTTGCTATTTGTATTTTACTTTTCAAATTCCTTAAAAATCTAATATCCGTATCCGGTATAATGATCATTCCTATATCCATATCCAATCAGTATCCGAACTTTCATATCCATAACATGGATACCCTGGTTTTTAGGTGCAAAGTAACAAAATAGCGAGTCCTGAGATGTGTCTTACAATTGCTCCTGCGCAAATGGATGCGCCCAAGAAACAAAAAGCGAAACCATTAAACGTTTCATGTCAAAGTGGTGAAGGCAATAAATTAAAAGTTGACTCTCAGTGTAAACATCAGCATGGAAAGTCTGCATACTCCAAAGATACCAGTCAGGTAAGATTTAGAATACTTTTGACCCTAAATACAAGTGTGACGTTATCACGTTTCATGCAATATTTATTATCAACAAGCCGTGCGTTTGATGGGATTTTCTATGTAACTTTAATGTGAAAACTTCATCCCCCATTCAACCCGTTTAGGGGGTCAATTTTCAGTTATCCTTTTCTCATTAATGAAAAGGAAATGGTGAGCAATATTTCTTAGTAAAAAAATCTTTACCTACTGCCGAAAGTGAATTTTAGATTTTAATCATGGAAGATGCGTCAGAAACCCTCTAAATTCAAATATTCCAACTTTTTTGCGGTCAGCAGGTCAGTATTAAATTAAGTTTTATGTTGATCAAAACATTATTCACGGCCGTAGCAAATACGTATAAATATTGGATCTGTAATCCTCTATGTTCATATTACGGTATATGTAATTATAATATTTCATGAAATTATGACTTCAGAGGGCAATTCTAAGAGAGAGAGTTAGAGTTGGATAATTTTATGATTAGAATTCTGTAAATTCTCACTTGTTGCCGCCTCGAATCAAGTTTTCATCAACATACAACTTGACACTGACCTGCAAATTGCAAGAAACCTATGAATAGGTACCTGATTTGCATTGGCTACTTATTTATGGGATAAAAATTTATGTTTCAGAATCATTGTCACCATGTGGACCAAGTGTTTGGTCCAATACCTATACGACGTCAATCCTACTCTACTGTTGCTGTAAATGAAGAAACGGGCGAATACAGTATAGTAAAGGAAGTAACAGTCGTGAATAAGTTCACTCGCTCCGTCACCTGTGCCTCGAATGATGCTGCGCAAACATCGGACCATTCCATATGCTTCGTAAGTTTTTTATCACCTCTTACGTACCCTCGGCACGACTGTCACCATGTCCAAACATGTTACGTAATTATTACAAACTTATTTTATTACTTTGTAGGAAAATGATCAGCGCAGCTGTCAATATCCGCTCTTTTTCAAAATAATCAATGCTGACGTAACGAAGAATGAATGATTGAAATAAGAAAATATATCAGACTAACAATTTCCAAGACAAAATATTACTGTTAAACTCATAATTAAAAAATAAAACAAACAATAAAATATAATATAACGTTTACTTCGTATTTTATTTACAAAAGTCTAAAAAACTCTTTTATTTACAAAGCACTTTGTACACTAAGAAAACCTAGACTTAAACTAAATTAGTTTGGTGGACCGTAAGATATGGCTGGCTTGTTCTGTGGCAAGAAATTGAAACTGGACGCTGAGTCAGCTGATCCGGAGCTGGATGAAGCTGACGCAGACGGTAAACCGTAGTCCGTCGAAGGAATCGACAATTGAGAAGACCCTACCGATGAGCTCGACGATGATGCTGCCGAACTAGATGCAGAGCTTGTAACTAAAGGTGATGTGTGGACAAAGGAGGTAATCTCCACACTGGGTTTGGCTTGCCCGAGGGCCACTCCTGACACTAATGACTGGTAGCCTGCATTACGCGCTACGCTGTGCTCATCATCCTTGATGATATCCTGCACACGGCCGACAACGAGTGAGTCCAGAGCGTCTCTGTGTGTCTGCTCCTCAGCGGTGTTGTACTGGTTGGAGTCAGCCTGATAGCTAGACAGCACGGGTGCGGCGGACTGCTGGAACTGCAGCTGAGCTTGTGGCTGGTATTGCACTTGAGGTTGCTGGTACTGCACTTGAGGTTGTTGGTACTGCACCTGGGGTTGTTGGTACTGCACCTGGGGTTGTTGGTACTGCACTTGGGGCTGCTGGTATTGCACCTGGGGCTGCTGGTAGTTGTATCCTCCTTGCTGTGAATATTGCTGCTGCTGGTATGCAATAGGTTGGAAGTTCACTTGCGGTTGGGGTTGAGGCTGCGCTTGTATCAGTTGTGGGGCCGGTTGGGGAGCAAACACGGGTGCTCGGGCGATTAGCTGCGGTGTGCCGTACGACGCACTGGGTTGTTGGTAACTAGGTTGTGGCTGGAACACTGGCAGTGGTTGGGGACGAGGCAGCGGTTGAGGAGCTGGTGGTGACGGGATGTACACTGGTGCAGGCGCGGGGTGGTGGTGGTGATGGTGGTGGTGAGCTGGGGGAGGTGAGGGGTGATGGTGGTGGGGCTGGGGCGCGGGCTGGATGTACTGCGGGGCTGGTTGCGGGTAGTTATAGCCCAAGTTAGGGCTGAACTGCTGCTGCGGCGGGAACTGCGGCGCAGGCGCTAGAGGCGCCGGGGGTGCGGGTGCGGGGGGGTAGTTGAACACAGGCGCGTGCGCCCCCGGCCGCGGTAGGTTGTATGGCGCCTCGCCCGCTATGGCCGCAACGACCGACAGAATCACTAACTGGAAAAACAAATATAAAATTAAGTAGAAATCCACGGTGTCTGCATTAATGAATTAAGTTAAATATGCAAAGTGTAGGTACACAGTTTCACTGGGTGTGTTGTGTGTCGTGTGTCATGTGTGTCAACTCACCGCTGTCCTCATAGCTGCAGATGCGTGCGGCTGTGTAATGCTTCGTGTGGGTCGCTTATGGTTTTATACTCGCCACTACTTCGCCGAAAATTGGGGAGCGTCTCCGATCTTTACACATAAATAAAACAGTATCTATTGTCTGTTTATGATTTCGAAATGCGTTTATTCTCTTCGCGGTTTTACCATTGCTTGATTGTTTCTTTCATTATGTGACAATGAAAAACTTAATTATAAGTATGAAAAAATAATGCCTAATTAAAACGTAAAAATAACTTTTTCTCTGTTATAAAACTAAGCGAACTTAGATGGATTTATGTTTACAATTACTGATCACATTTCCTTTTTATTTGTGTTCATTGATAAAACGAGATAACAGAAAAAAAACAATATTATTAGTTAATAGAGTAAGTTAAGCAAAGTAGGGTAAAGTTCATAGTATCATCAACGCACCTTCTATTACACAAATGCGTACGTTTGTTTGCAGATTCAATTTTCAGGATAGCAATGACAAAGTTACTGTTAAGATAACGCAACCACTTAGGCCTCGCATAGTTACATGCTAATCAACAAATTATGTTATCAACCTAGTAAGTAATCTAAAAAACGACGGCATGATTAGCGTTCTTTTATTTCAAACCATTGAATACACATTACTTAAAATGAAACATATCAGATGCTTTATTAAATCCATTTCCATAGCATAACACTTACCAAAAGCAAATGTCAATTTCCCCAGCTATAAGTTCCATGTAATATGTAGAATAATAACCTACAAACACCTAATTAAATCATGCAAAACAAAACTCTATGGGTGACAGTAAATAGGGTACATTTTACTATTAAATGAATGAAATAAGACTGAAAATGCTTCAGCTCCAAGCTGTATTCTCGTATACCATCTCGCTTTCCTTCTGAATATGCCCGCAGGCTACGCCTCAGGTATTTTCAATTTCAGTAATATTGGTATTTGATATCAAATGCATCGGTATAAAAATTATTTGTATGACAGCCGGCAAATATTGTCCCTAAATCTCTCGTAAGCATTATCAATCAACAATTAAAGTAATATTTGTTCCTCTTCAATCACAGACTAATTAATTTCTCAGCATCAGTGACCACTTAATTAATTTCATAATCGTATAATTGAAAAGTATGTCAATTTATCGCTTTATTTGTAGTATGATACCGACAATAATACTCCATCAGAGAATCATTCAACAATTTGTTCCGTCATAGTTCATGGGACATTCTGCAATCGAATGAGATGAATAGGCCTAACTGTAATAGAATTAGGTAATAGGCCTTGTAATGTGTTGCGAATCTTAAGCTTAAGCAACATGAGGTTCCGTAGCGAGCGTAGTACCTAGGTCTTAAAGTTTAATTCTACATACCCCGGAACGTAAAGGTCTAATGAAAGAACATGGATGGGTTTAAGGTAAGAGTCTGACACTCCCTTCCGCTTCACCCAGAGCGGACATTTGATAATTTCCCAACCTCAAAAAAAAGAAGGCCCTTTTTAACAGGTTTACTTTGTGGACTCAAATTAAGACACAATAGTTAAACAATACATATGAACCATATGTGATATGTAGGTCATTGGACAGTAGATTGTAGTAGTTAATATAACTACTGACAACGCGACTTATTTTTCAAAAACTGAAAAAAAAAGACATTTGCAAAATTGCCGGTTTATCATCCATCAATCCTGTTGATTTAAAACCCAGAGGTCAACCACCACCTCGAAGAGTAGCATTATTTTAATATAACTTCAGTGTGAGAAAGAGACGCCAGTATATAGAAGATATAGCTCCAACTCTTTTCCAAAGTTTGGCCCCGAACCTCGGAAAGACCTCAGAAGAAATTACTAAGTAAATGATTCGATTGATACGTAATACGACTAGAGATAATTTATGTAGTCTGAATACTAGGCTCTAATAATTTAACTTCTTCTCTATGTATGTCGTATTATTTATGGCCGAGTCATTTTATCTAGAGCTGGACCCTCGCCAAACGGATGCATACAATGAAGAAGCCGTAATTCTCTGACTTGTAACGTATTATAAATTCCCATGTCAAAGGTCCGCCTTAAACAACGTTGCATAGAAACGTAGCTATAGACAAAGAAAATGAAGGTGAAAGCGCCAGGCTAGCCCAAAAGTTAAAATTTCCTTATGTTTTATACAATTTCCAGGTCAATGTCAGGTTGTATGTTGATCAATATATGATGCTCTTTGATTATTATACATAATATTATGAATATTTCGCTTTTAAATGTAAATACGATTAGATTAACATTATATTAATTTTGATGCGCGACCGTAACAAGTATGTATTGACTATTTTCAATTTAATATCGTGGACGTTTGGTGCGTGCTATCGTGCAATATTAGGTATTCACTGGGTTCTATTTAGATACAAAGATGGTCCGTCTTATTAACCGACTTCTCGAATTCTTCTCTTCGAATTTCAAGAGGAACATTTATTTTCTCAGGAGGTAGTAAATAGTACATTTCGGGTAGGTACTATCCCCTCGCGAAATTTCAAAACAATATCGGTGATTTTTGCCATCTGTGGCGCTATTTACAGAATTATAACCATTAGAATCATCAAAACAACTCTAAGCTACCCTGGCGCTTCCCCATTAATGTTTTAACCAGTGATGTATATAATAGGACATGTTGAGACACAAATAGTTGCCTCATCACTGAATATACGTAATGTCCAATTGTACAATGGTTTAGCGTCGCAAATGGATGGCAGCAGCTCAATTAGTGAACGCCACAATGGCACTAATTAGTTACCAATAGCCATTGAATTATTCTGCACAAACGATGCGTTAGCTAACCTGGCCGTATTGCACTGCTTTAATTTTAACCATTCTGATCTCGTGAAAGGTGACAGCTTTAAAACAATTAATTATACTTTCATACACTAGCTTCTGCCAGCGGTTTTGCCTGCGTGGATTTCGGAAAATAACCCATAGGAACATACTCCCGGGGTAATTAAATACTATCTGTGTGCCAGATTTTATCTAGATCTGTTCAGCCGTTCTGGCGTGATTGAGTAACAAACGTTTGAATCCAAATTTGCGCATCTCTAATATTGTGTTAGTAGGGATAAAATGAATACTGGTATTCAGCTACATCCGGTAAGATTGGAAGCCGACCCCAACATAGTTGGGAAAAGGCTAGGTAGGCACGCAGTAGGGATAAAGTCACGTCTTCTTCCCATCATACAACTCCATCTCCCATTTGTCTATGAAACGTTCAGTGCCGGGAACGCTCCTGGAGGTTTCACTCACGTCGCAGAATTATGAGATGCAAGGAGCTCTCGCGGAGGGTCAACTTGCAATATGTGTGGCGGCATGGTGATAATGAGCTCTTATAAAAATGGGTGAAGTCGAAAGTGTTGAGTCGGAGTCGGAGTATTGAGAAAGGTTGTAGTCGAAACTGAGAACCAATTTAATGTTCTTCAGTACTTTTTACTGTAACTCCTCCTTTATTGTGCCGTATTAAGGTAAAGATAGTTTCAAGTGCTAAACCAATGTTATTATTAATACAAACATTAAAATAGACGATTCTTGTATTGTTCTGTTTACCTAGGTACTCAAGTAAATTATCTTTTTATATATGCACGTGTTTCTGTCACGAATAAAACCAATTTTCTCTCAATATTTTCTTTCTCGCAGGCGTTCTTTCGCGAAGGACGTTCAAGATAAAATTATGGTTAGACCCGAATAAAAAAAATATTGAAATTTTACGCTTCTTTCACCAAAAAACAAAACTCTGGGTGAACAAGTTTTTCTTAAACTTTCGAAATTATAGTACTTATACCCAGTCGTACCTAGTAATAAGCAGGATTGGCCGAAAGGGTTACCGCTACCCCGAAACATAAAGAGCTAAGGAAGGAACATGGATGGGTTTTAGTCAGTAAGAGTCTGACACTCCCTACCGCTCCACCCAGAGCGGGGGAAGGCATTGGATGATTACCCAGCCTCAAAAAAAAAGTCGTACCTATAAATTTATAGTGTTAGTCAATGGATCAAGACGCACCCAAATAAAATGTCGAAGTAAGTAATATCGTAGATCTTCCAATTACGCCGATAAACAAGTTTAGCAATGACCTTCAGTGCAGACCTCGGCTGCTAACTTAGCGTTTGTCAATGGACAGTAGTCGGCGAAGTGAGGAAAGAAATCAAACATAGTATTTGTACTACAATAATGCAACTGACAAAGGTAAACCCAACTATGTTTGGGTTTGCTTCCAGTCTAACCGGATGCAGCTGAATACCAGTATTTTACTGGGAGCGACTGCCTCTCTGACCTCCACAACCCAGTAACTGGGCAAAACGATACCCTTGGTCAGACTGGCTGTCAGATTGTGAATAACTGAATAATTTTACCAAAAAAGCCTGAGTGAAGACGGTAACGTACGGACATAATAATTGTAAATAGTGTGGTAGGAGATCGGTGCCGTAAATATGTAATATATTTATTGTATCTGCTTACCAGATCGTACCAGGTAATGCTAGAAGTGTTCTCGTAACAATAGGCAGTTGATACACGAATCCATATAACTATATACAATGTAAAAAGTCATTCACTCACTGAACTTAATCTCCAAAACTTCTGGACCTACAAAGATGTAATTGGCACAGAGGTCAATTATGAGTAGGCGACGTCACCTAAGAAAGGATTGTAGGAAACTCCTTGTTAAGGTGTGAAATAAAGGGTAGAAGTTTGTATGAACATTTTTCATCTCTGTCGCGACTGGAGCCGCGGGTAGCAGTATTAAGTAAAGGCTATTATGACTAAAGGAACTTAAAGAATTGCTCGACTTTTCACGATAGACACGAGTGATCAAACAATATCGAGTAATGTGTAAGCAATTTACGATCGACGTTGTATTTTTGTAAAGAAACCTGTATACAGTAACACACTGACAGATCTTATTAATCGTCAATACACAGATTAATTAATATCGAGCGACAGTAATGTCTGATAATGACCGTAAAAAAATTGCAATCAAGCAAATCGGTAGGCACCTTTAAGATAGCCCTTGGTGCCTGCCACCACCTGAAATAACAGTATTATTCTAATATTATTTCAGTGTGAAAAAGAGTTGAAACTATACAGGAGCTATAGCTCCATCTCTTTTTCAAAGTAATCCATACTATATATAATATTATAAATGCGAAAGTAACTCTGTCTGTCTGTCTGTTACCTTTTCACGCCTAAACCACCCAACCGATTTTGCTGAAATTTGGTATGTAGATAGTTTGCATTCATGAGAAGGACATAGGCATATTATTTTTAGGAAATTCAACCCCTAAAAGGGTTACAAGGGGTGGCAAAGTTTGTATGAGAAAAATATTTTTATTGCACATTTTTGCTAGGGTAGGGAGGTTAGGTAGGGTAGGTAGGTAAGGTAGGTATCATAGTTAAGACAGGACAACGTCTGTCGGGTCAGCTAGTAATAAAATAATTCTGCTCTATGAGAAGATGGATATTTGGTTCTTAAGAACAATGTTGCCGCGTAAAAAAGGGGTTTAAAAACCTCCCAATAGTCTTTCACCCAAAATACATTTGTTTTAATGCCATTCAATTCCAAGAGTAGTGTTCCCATTCCAAGTTAACGGCTTGTAACAAAATACATTGTTAACTGTGCAATATTTACTGAAATAGTTTACAGCTACATTGCATTACTTAGTTACATTTCTGTAAACATCGTCTTGAAATATTCTTTTACATAAATGAGTGCTTGCATACTATTGCCGATAAATAAACATCAATGTTTGGCATTAGTAAATATTTAACTAACGACTTATTCATTTTTGAATTTTCCATAATCTGAGTAACTAAACCTTATTTCATAACGGATTGGAAGTAAACAATATTAAGGTAACGTGGCATCATATTTGGCTAATACGGCGGTCGTCGTGCGGTGCTAGCCCATTTAGAGGTTCCGTGCACAAACAATGAGGTAATAGAGAAAAGCCACCTCCGTCACTTCGCACCTCTGTTTTATCTAACAATTCGGTACATCTCGACAGTACATCTCGTTCTTAGATAACAGCAAGCCTAAGACGACATTTAAAACGCGAAAGCATTTTTTATTTTCTCAATGAAAATAAACCTTTCTCTATGGCCATTTGTCTCCGCCCCCGCGTCATTAGCATTTTTATAAGAATACAAATCGTTCATAATTTCAACGTTATCAATACTAAACTGCGCATGATCATAATAGACGTACAACATAAAGGCGTGGAGGAGGATTTCCTGGGCAGGCGGCTGACCTGTCAGAAATCTAAACGAGTTAAAAGCTAATATTTGCTTTGCGGTTAAACTGTTGGAAACAGAGATCTACTAGAAGCTACACTATCTCTTTGACTAATAGATTTCCAATGAGGAGAGTCGTGTCAAGACGATTTATCGTTCATAATCAGAACATCAGTTTTTCTTCGAATTATGGATGACACTTTATCGATAACAAAGGTCAATTTAATTTGAATACAAACATCCATAGTTAATATAAATTTACGCAATCTCACGCATATTTTAACGATCTCTTGGATAGTGTGATGCAGAAAAGAAGAAACATTCCGATAGCTTCCACTCTAGGTTGTCATCTTATGTGAGAAAAATGCCTGAGGCTTAGCAAGAGTAATTTTATATCAACGTAATCCAGGTGGCATTTAATCAATTATTAATCATTTATCATTATTACGTAAGTAATCGATTAAAAAAGCCTGCTAAAATATAAATGCCTCGTGTTATGTGAATTAATAACACTTCAACTTCTTGTAATGGGTGTCTTAAATAATGGATCGTTCTGATACAAGTGGCCCGACCTGACCTATCGAAAATGACATACTTATCTTTCTGTTTGTTGAAACTCTTGTAACGGCTGATTCACATTGTATTTTGGACCTAGCTGCCATCGTTGCTAGGCCTTGTTTGCCCTCTGGCTATTTTACCTACTAACTTTTGCCAACGGCTTCACCCGCGTTGTCGGAAAATTATCCCCTGAGAACTACAGGATAAAAAGTACCATATGCGTTAATTCAGGATATAAACTACCTATATGTGCAGCAAGTTTAATTCAAATCCGTTCAGCTGTTTTTACGTCATAAAGTAACAAACATCGAAACATACAAACTTTCACATTTATAATATTGTCTAAAGTATAGTAGGATAATGGGATGCTGTCATAGTTTGTTCGGTACATCGGTCTAAAATTACTTCCAAATGTTTTCCAAAAGTCGCCATTGACAAGGACCATTGGTTCTTTTGTTTAAATAATTTCCCTTGCGGTTTGCTCCCTCAGAATATTTGCTTGACAAGTCACAAGCGCATAAGTAGGTCACTGGGAAATAAATAATAAATAAATCACGGGAAACCATCGCGTGCATTTTGTTCTCAACACTGATTCGTAGATCTAGTACATTCAGAATTTTTCAGTTACAAATAATCTTACGATGTTACTGAGTAAGTTTTATGTGTTTGATTGAAAATGCAATAATCATTGGATTCGATTTTTTATTACATAACTTTTAAACAATGTAATTTAACGTCTCAATGGCTACAAATTATCCTATCGTAGGTACTGCTAAGTTATACGCATTAAGTTATACCAAACTCAAAATTCTCCTAATGACCTTAAACCTTATTCTTCTTATTACAAACCTTAAAACTTTAATTGTTAAGTTCAAAATCGATTGAGAAATTTAGACAGTTTGTGGTAACCCGATGTGCTGGCGACTGTACATTATGTTATAATCATCCCTTTTATGGAATGGAAAAGCTTCTAGCTAGATTTCGAGAAGTATCCTCTTTTATTATTATTTTTATTTATTTCCATTCTATAATTGGCTACATTCAAATGAATGGGTTGATCTCTGTTCACTTCCTGATAGGGTAGTCCCGAGGCGGTGTCGGCGGCAGGACGTGTCCTTTCCCGGCCGCCAGCTGTGCCTCGCGTTGTTTGCGCTTCGCCACTATACGCTCGTGTGTGCGCTTCATTTCTAGGATCTCCTTCATCTCTTCCTTGTCTTCATCCTTTGGGAAACGAACATAAAGAACAGTAGGTATTGTATGAATTTGGATATTTTGTTTATCAGTTTCTAATTGGCTATGGCTGGAGAATCCTTGCGTCGCGGCGTCAAGCTGTCAGAAAATCTTTTCCTCGGATGCAATATACAGTGTGTTAGGTTAAACGAGGGACATACTTTCAGGGGGTACTAATGAATATGAACAACTTTGACTAAGGAACTATACCTAAAAACACGAAAAAAAAATCAGCTGTTCATTACTTTTATGTTAGCTGGTTCGCATAATTCGTCAAATTGTAGGGAACAGCTGATATTTTTTTCACATTACAGAGTTGGTCCCATGGACAAAGTTGTTGCTTTTCATGAGTACCTATATACTATACGACCTGAAAGTGTCCCTCGTTTAACCTAACACACTGTATGTACGGCATGCAAAAAAAAAAAAAATATCATATATATTACCCATTCAATATCTAGAATAACATGTAAGTAGACAGTGAGAGTGAAGGTGTGAAGTAGCACCATTTTTTGAATTTTGATACAATACAATGTGTTAAAGAAATTTTCGAACCGTAAAGCAAATAATAAAAGTTAGTAAGAAATAAAGTTAAAAATATCCTGTTCAATTAACACTATTTATTTCTATTATTATCTTAACATTTTCACCGATAAATCGGCATTGTATAAAGGGCACTCGGGTCCTGGACCTCTTCAGATCAATGCTGGAATACTTATCTGAGAGTAATCTCATCTCTCATCATATCCACGCTTACCCTACGCTCTTTACAACCGGTTGTTATACAAGGTTACCTTTTGGTTAATCCTCAGCACCAATGCCCTCTTTCCATTGGCCATCGGCTGGCTATAAGTCAACAAGTTCTTGAGCCGCTGCGCCGGCGGCACTCCTCTCTCCACCACCAGCACAATGCGGGCCCACTGGCGCTGCCACTCGTTCCTGGTCTCCGCTATCTTCTGATACGTGTTCCCCATCATGGCGATCAACATGTTCACCAGTAATATCGCCACTATGATCATGTATACCACGAAGAGAAGCTGCAATCATGTTGCAATACACACATTCACAAACATGTTAACTGGTTTGTTTAAGTTATTATATGTTTTAGGTAATTTGAAACCTCTTAATTGCAGTATCCGATTAGTTAATTCAGAATTTGTAAGTGGATAGAAACTGGTTCTATTAAAATTGTATCTGTAGCTACAAAGGGCAGAGCAGTTGTCGATTTGCTCTTGAATATCTAATCGAACCTGAGTATGTAATCGAACGCACGCGGCAAAAGTAATTTCACTAGACATAAAAAAATCTTCTTCATATAAGAAAAGGAACTTACATTCAACTCGTAATGTACTAATGACTATATACTGTCATAAGAATCTATTAAAATTGTATCTGTAGCTACAAAGGGCAGAGCAGTTGTCGATTTGCTCTTGAATATCTAATCGAACCTGAGTATGTAATCGAACGCACGCGGCAAAAGTAATTTCACTAGACATAAAAAAATCTTCTTCATATAAGAAAAGGAACTTACATTCAACTCGTAATGTACTAATGACTATATACTGTCATAAGAATCTTTGTGTGATGAATAGATTACCTAACACCTAATGTGACAAATAGTCCAGTCAGTTTGACTCATTAATATTCTTTCAAATCTCTAATGCTAACTAAATAACGCGGACTCAAAGCTATGGCCGCAGTAGGAGCAGAAATTAGCACAGTGTCATAACTCGGTGTTAACCAAACACGATGGGGCGTCGAGCGTCGCGTAGAGGAGTAACCTTAGTTGATGTAACGGTACGGGAGAAATATCTGTTTGTGAGTAGTTTAACCTCGATAGCTGAACCGGATGACGCGGATTTGCAGTTGACGAGGGTATGAATAGGGTTTATTTTTGTGTGACATGACCATTGAAGGTTATGACAATGGTCGCTTCGTCTTGAGGTAGGTAGGTTCATGGGTTAGTCGAAACGAACAGCATAAAAAGACACGTGAGCAGTTCCGAAACTCAAACTTTATGTTTGTTTGTTCGCTAGAGGGCCGAACATGATGGTAGAAAACAAATAATAACCTAATATCGATTAAGAAATGATGCCTTGAACGCTAATTAACATTTGTGGAATATTGATTTTAATGGAAAATTACTAAACATAACATCACGCCTTGGTTCCCAGATGGGTTAGGCAGAAATGTACCCATAGCATGTATTGGGCGAGCTTATTGCTATGAACCGGTCCTAAATTCAGATTGCGGGCTGCTACTGAAAAAGTCCTAATGGAAAAACCCAATAACACTTTGTCCGACCTGAGAATCGAACACAGGACCTCATTCTTAGCAATAACGCTTACAACCACTAGACCAACGAGGCACTCTAGGAAAATTACTAATAAATTATTGTTATATACTTTGTCTTAGAATAAATCTCTGTCATAATGCCAAAGCTACTGTTTGGTAGTTGCAAAACGTAACGTATTTACCATGTCTTAGGGTCCATGTCACCGTGTCCATTACGAAACGTGTGAAAATCATATATTGCGTAGATATAAGTATTCTACCGAATATAAGGAAAGGGATCAAGGATGATTACAGTTTCTGTTTCGAACGTGTCACATTTCGACACAATATTCAATGTTTTGGAAACATGGTATTGACTATTAATATTCAGTTATCTAAAAAACAAGATGCGTGACATGAAGTTCAAAGAACGATCTCTTTGTCTTTTATGAGCTTAGAAATAATGTAGAGTTTTCTTTATTTTCTTCGTCTTGATCGTTCGGGATTGTTTTGTCTACGATTACTCTTTGTGGATAAAAATAGGATCATAATTAGACGACTATTTTGTCTACGGCTATTATTGGTGGACAAAAATAATACCTCAAAATTGAGTTTGACAAAGAAAAGGCCAAAATAAGCTAAATGCTGCTAGCTAAAGTTAAATGTTGTATAAGAAAGTACGTCGAAAAAGTTAAGCACTTTCTTCGACACAATTGTTAAGTATTATTTTTAAACTAAAAGACGGTTAAGAGGTCTGTGGTGGATCCGTTTCTATTCAATCTAGACTGTACAATATTCTTAATTTCAATTTCCGCATAGTAACAAAATCAGAAATCATTTTAGGACCCCATATGCTACCCTGCAGGACCCTTGGGAGCAGATTGGGAACTTGGGACTAATATACTCGACATGTTTCAAATAACAAACAAGGTCTCTACCATTTTCATCCATAGAAAGACAAAAGAGATAAAAGTTGGTGATTTTGTTGCTATATTCAGAATAAACAAACGTACCTTTGCCTCAATTTCATGGTCAGTGCGGTCAAATGCTCCGTAGTAGTCAGAGAATGAGGTAAGTGACATGAGGAACATGGCCATGATGCTCTCCATGGGCGACGGCATGGGGTTCGACACCGAGTCGTCCACACCTTCGGGGGTGTTCGGGTTGTCGAATGATAGGAATATTATGTAGTATGCTGTAAAAAAGTGGAGGAGTCGATTATTGTTTTTTTCAAATCTAATAAACAGATTCTTGTAGTTTTTCCTCGGATTCTGTCTAAAAGATTGTGAGTTCTTATACTAAACTTGTACCTTGTGAGAATCCCATGACAAACACCAGATAAATACAGACGAATCGAAGTAGATCACCCATCACCATCCTGTAGATCATCACTACGAATGGACCCACTGTCTTGAAGCCCCTGCCAAATATCAACAAATACAATAACTAAAAAATATCACCTTTCCTAGACCTGTACTTCACCATTTCAACCAAAGAACGAAAAAGACGGGTTAATTAAAAGCCCATCAAACTTTTATGAAACCTTATAACCAGCCTTGAATGTCGTCACTGCTGGGACACAGGCTTCCTCTCTGTGAGAGGGAGGGGGCCGTAATTCACCACGCGCGTCCTGTGCGTGTTGGTAGATGTTACAGGTCTTCAAATTTTTGGTTCATAGACATGCTGGTTTCCTCACGATATTTTCCTTGACCGTTTAGAGAGCAGTGTATTATAATGTACTCAAAGTAAAGCACCTGTCAGGGTTCGGATCTACGACCGATAACTCGTTAGTATCAGCCTTTACCATTGGGCCACCACTGCTCTTCTTCCCTTATTACTTTTTAACTAACCATTGACTGCCGGAACGCAGATCTACGCGAGACACTGAGACTTTTTTTTTTTTTTTTTAAGGCTGGGAAATCATCCAATGACTGCTCCCGCTCTGGGTGGAGCGGAAGGGAGTGTCAGACTCTTACTGACTAAAACCCATCCATGTTCCTTCCGTAGCCCTTTATGTTCCGGGGTAGCGGTAACCCTTTCGGACAATCCCGCTTACCCGGCAGGCTTGGCCCTGAGGGGCCCCTTCATATGCTGACATCTCTTTGAGGCGCGCGTGGAACATATACGCGCCGTACGGCACGGGTCTGGTGCTGATCGGACGGTGAGTCACCCATTACTCACCGTCCGCAGGCCCGCGCCTACGGTGGCCGGGAGTCGTCACGTGGCTCCCGACGCCCGGGGCGTCTCCTGCGGCGGCCGGGACGGGAGGACCTTTCTCTCTCCCATCCCGCCACCTCCTTCGCGAGCATAACTTTTTCGCAGAAGGAGGTGACTGCCTCCCACTCCCTCTCGCCCCGGACCATGGCTTGCACCAGGGCCGGGCGCGAGAGGTCGCCGCCGCCGATCGCCTCTACGAGGACACGGCGGTGCTCTGCCCATGCGGGGCAGGTTTGCACCGTGTGCTCTACCGTGTCCTCTGGGCGATCCTCGCAGTGGTGACACCCGGGCGTTTCCTCCCGCCTGATGATGTGCAGGAACCTCCCGAAACATCCATGTCCGGTGAGGACCTGCGTCAGGCGGTAGGTGAGGGCGCCGTGACGCCTCTCTAGCCACTCCTCAAAGAGGGGCCTTACCGCCACTATCGTGGCGTGCCCTGGAGACACTGAGACTGTGTTTGTAATTGTGGAATACGAAAGGTTAAATAGAAAGTAGAACCTGCAAAAAAACAAGAAGTACGGCGCAGTGGTGAGCATGATGATAACGGCCAGATGATCTTCCTCTTCGTCGGCGCACCACAGCCGCAGTGTCGGCAGCACCAGCATCAGAATACACGACAACAGGAACATTACTCTGAGGTCACATCAACCAAGGTGGAATAAAAAGGTACAAGAGGGGACAAGAAACATGTATTATGAACGGCCTAGCCATAGATATAATCAGCGGGAATGGAAGGGTTACCACTTTTTTATATCCTAAACTAATTGATTAGCATCTGAGATTACTCCTGGAGCTGCTGAAGATTTACAAAAACGTTTTTCATTATATAACTTCAATCTCTTAGCATTGTATAATTCCATATCCAAAATCCAATTCCAATTGCACGTTTGTGAGTACTATGTACCTACTATAAAGCTACCATCTACTGAGTACGTCTTACATTGACTTGAATGTGCCCTGGCGGCTGAGAGCATGTCATGCTTCCTGTAATGTCTCTGATGGTGGCGCGTATTTTGGATCATTTAGCTCCCATCAAAATGGTTGAGCTGAATGGTGCTAATCCATGCTTCATGTTCATGAACGGGCGCCGTCAGTAGGGACTGGTCACCTCTTAGCTGCCACGGCTGTTTTAATATTTAAATTAATTTTGAATTGTTTCTTTAAATCTTGTAATTATGGACGCTTTTATTAATCTGCATCGTTCTCACGTGTATATTTAAACATGAATGATGTAACCCAGTTTTTGTAAACATATTTTGATTTAAAAGAGTGTCCATGGAGTTTCTTGCCCGTTCTTCTCCATAGGTACCTACTGCTTTGGAATGGGCTTCTACTAGCTTCATCTTTCTGACTGACCGACCCCTTGCCAATTCAAAAGTGCCTGTGATTGGTTTACTTGAACTAATGCTTTGAGTTTGAGTTTGACTACCCCGGCACATAAAGGGCTAAGGAAGGAACATGGATGGGTTTTAGTCAGTAAGAGTCTGACACTCCCTTTCGCTCCACTCAGAGCGGGAGGGATCATTTGATGACTTACCACATTCAAAATTTGATATTTCAATTTCAATATTAGGATGCCATAAGAACTTCAGAACTCCGTGATGTCCAAATAACATACCCAGTTTACTGACATCAGAACTAGCGCCAGACCTAACCTGATATACCTACTAACGTGTCAATCAATTCCTACGAATTAGCACAAAGCAATATATTTGGCCCATCCATGACGGTTCCGTCAATCCTTCAAGAATAAAAAAAAAACTCACCGTGACGGAACTGTACTTAAGTTCTCTATGAACATTTTAATTCCTAGAAACCGTGCTTCCCTTAGCGCGGCTCCCACATACGCTAACGCACCCACCCACAGTAGGAGCTCGGCGGATATTCTTACCTGAAACAGAAAACCTAATCTAAATGGCGCTTTGAGCGGGATTGTATATCTTGTAAACATATTTTGATTTAAAAGAGTGTCCGTGGAGTTTCTTGTCCGTTCTTCTCCATAAGTACCCCATAGGTGCCTATGGAGAAGGTGGAATGGGCAACTAGCTTCATCGTTCTGACTGATCGACCCCTTGTCCATTCAAAAGTGTTTATACTTGGTTCATTTGAGAAAAAGAAATGCTTTGAGTTTCACTTTGAATTAAATAAATACAACTTTAAGAATGACTTACTTTAGCTTGCCAAGACTCAAAATTCATCAGTCTGCAGTCCTCCGTAAGGTCTTCCCACCAACCTTCCATATCGGATTCTCTCGGCCCTGGAAGTAAGCAGCACAGCTTAAGCAAAATACGGAAACCCACAATATTAAATTTTAAAAAGTTTTTTGCAATCTCCTCGATAATTTCAGGTTACTTAGATGTTGATGATAATATGATTCTCGGCCGTAGTAATTAAGCACGTATTTACAGAACTATAATCATTAGAAATGTTAATACAACTCTCTAAGATAGAATTACCCTCAAATGTTCAAATGTAGTGTTCATGAAATAGTTATTTTTTCAAAGTTTAAATACTAGGGGTATTAAAATAAACTTTGAAGGTTATATCGGTGATTTTAATGATTACTGTTCAGGAAATACGTACTTGCTATGGCCGCGAATCATATTTTGATCAACATAAAATACCGACCTGCAAACTAAAAACATAAGAACATTTGAATTTCGCGGACAACATTGGCGCTTACACCTTAAATAGCGACACTATAATATCAATAATTTAATATACCATTAGTGTAAAAAACCAATTGGTAGTCTGGTTCTATACAGGGTGTAACTGAAAGGGTATATACATGCAGAAGCATATGCTACAGACCACCAAACTGAACAACTTTTAATATGGGGCCAACTCCGAAATCGCAAAAAAATATCAACTTTGTTCGTTCCCTACATTTCGACGAGTCACGCGACCAAAAATGTATAAAACAGCTGATTTTCTTTTTGCGATTTCGAAGTTGGTCCCATAGTAAAAGTTGTCCAATCCTTTCGGTTACACCCTGTATAACTAAAGAAAAGAGCCAAACACCAAAAATGATCTTCGATGATATACGTCTGTAGAGCATTGTGTCTGAAGAGAAATAATAAAGTATTGCTTACGTTTCCCTTTATCTTTTTCCTTAGAGTGACTCTTGAAGCGTGCACACTGTGGCCCATCGGATTTGCTCCCGTTCATAATCTCTACGGCCCCAGGATCGAAATCCGAGCCATTCAGAGGTAATGTGCAATTATTCTCTACAATAAAAATAAGCCTTCATGAGCTATTCAAGTTTAAAAGGAAGAAAGAAAAAATATGTTTAGTTGCCACAGACACAAAGGGAAAATAAAAAAAATGTGTAATAAACTAGATTATACAAGTGCTGTACACACGTATAATTGACGAGTTCACCGGAAAACCTACCGACCTATATACCCATGGTAAGGCTGGCTGTCAGACTTTCGGGCTTCTGTCTGACTACCCCGTAACGATTGTAAAGATCCACGAATGGCAGCCGGGATCAACGGATTAGCGTGCTTTCCGAGACACGGAGGAGTCTCGATATGTAAAGATGGTCACCCATCCACGGAAAAACCCCAGCAAGCTTAGCTGAATCTGTAAGATCGATCTGTTGTTACTTAGCCACGAGCTTATTTAAAACCATGCCGAATAATATTGTGTTGGAGATTTCGCAACATTGTATTTTACAACCGATGATGAAATGGGAGCGTTCTCATGAGAAAAACGAGATCTATTTCCGCCATCCTCATCCAATGATTCAACTTGACCCTTTGGCATTCTATTAAATTAATGCAGCAAGGGCGTTATATAAATACAGCTAAGCTTAAAGCCTTCCTCGAATAAAAAAGCTTTGGAAGGTGAAAGTGACAACGAAATTATTGTGTTCTGTGGTTTTCGAAGATGAAAGGTCAGAGGTCGGACCATTTATTATAGCAATAAACCTAAACCTTCGTCAAATGATGTGGTATTTTTGAAAAGATGGCGGAGATTATGTAATACAAGGGATACGGAATGAGTAGTAACATGAAGGGCCTAACCTGAATCAAGCTGCGTTAGTAAAAATGCTCCTTATTTTCATACTATTATTATAAAGGCGGAAGTTTGTATGCGTGTGTGTTTGTATGTTTGTTACATATTCACGCAAAAACTACTGATCAGATCTGGCTGAAATTTGGCACAGTGATAGATTATAACCTGGATTAACACATAGACTTCTCATCCCGGCAAAATGTACGGTTAACGTGGGGTAATTTCCGACACCCATGCGGGAGAAGCCGCGGGCAGAGCTATTAAGAAATAATAAGATTATGTGCTAACGATAGATCGATGAATAAAAATTTGCGACCAAATCAGCATAATCACGTTAAATTATAAACTTTGTGTAATGTTTGGTTCACCAAGACATAGGCTGTGCCGTCTTTGAAACCCACTGTTAAATCGGTCAAAAGTCTTCTATTTGAATTTGACGCAATGTTACTTATATACAAACAATGTGTAAGTAAAATGATAATAGATTATTTTTTATTTGACAATTTTGACCAGGAAGGAACCAAAAATGACGCTGACAGGGACTTACCAACTTCCATAACCAGATCCGTATCATTGACAGGTCCTACTGTAGCGTTCAGCGCAGTGGTGTTCAGTGCCCTATCAGGTGGTCCAGGTCTTAACGTGAAACACACCAGAGAGATCAAGAAGTAACACGTGAACAGTATGAACTGCCGGTAGAAGCGGAACTTCACGAAAGTGTTCCATTTGGTCTTCAGGAGATCGATCAACATTCCTTCTAGGAGGCCCAAATGTTCGTCCTTTTCCTGTAAAAAAAATAATAAGAGAATTTTCTTTAATAAAAATCATGGTAATTTAAATACTCGTGGCCTATTTCACCAAAGAAAAAAGCTCAGAACGACTTATCAGGCAATGATCTGCCCATACAAATCTGTTAAAATGGCATACCAGGAGACTGAAATGCTTGGTATACAATAGAATCATACTAATATTATAAACTAGCTTCTGCCCGCGACTTCGTACGCGGACCCTGTTGCTTATGCCAGCGACAACGGGGTCGCCATTTATATTTTTTTTATCATTTTTCCCATTTAAATCTTTTATCACACTGAGCTTTAGTTTTATTTCATTCCAACAACCATCAAAACATACAGTCCATTTGTCATCGTTTTCATTTTGGTAACCGCATCATTATATTCTCCACTTGTCTCTAGAGACCTAGAAGTCAATGCGTAGATACGGTTGGAACTCAAGCACAATTATCTATCCGTGAACGTCTCCGACTCGCGAGAGAATACATGACGTTCACGATCAGCGATCAGTCGCACATCACGTGCCCCACTTGTCTCTAGAGACCTAGAAGTCGATGCGTAGATAAGCTTGGAACTCAAGCGTAATTCTCTTTCCGTGAACGTTTCTGACTCGCGAGACAATACATGACGTTCACGATCAGCGGTCAGTCGCGCATCATATTCTTCAATGGTCTCTAGAGACCTAATGAATACGCTGAGAACACAGGCGTGCTTCGCGACCCGAAGAGTTTTCCACGGAGCGAGTTGTAGCCTAATACCCCACTTCGGTAGATTCTTGGGATTTTATGATCCTCAATCTTTTAGCTCTCTTGGAACATTGGGAATCTCTCTTGGATTTGACCTCTTTCTAGGCATGGTCATAGTTTTATTGTGAAGATACTTGATCAATAAAAAACTAAATAAAATGACTGCTCCCCTGCGTTACCGGGTAGGCTACCGTGTCACGAAGATAAATGGAAAAGGAAATTAAACACTCAAACAACATAAGCCCGAAGGCATATTCATACGATAAAATAAAAAAATAAATAGGAGTTTTGGCCAGTAGTCAAATTTTCAACGAATGATATACCATCGTCATCGAAAATCAGTCCCAAACTGTTACCGCCTTCACCGCGTGCAGGTACTCCCAGTTTATGTTATTTTATAATTACACAGTAAAATTTGTGATAGCTTTGATTTCCACATCAGTTGTTTCTGATCTTCGATTTAAGTCAACAGGAAATGCCCATCAGATTGAAAAACTTTTGCTTAGACGTCATTTCTATGTTATGTTGTAGCTAGGCTCTTGGAGTTCCACAACAGGTGTTCCAGATCTTCGATTTTTATAAGTCAACAGGAAATGCCCATCAGATTGAAAAACTTTTGCTTAGACGTCATTCCTATATGTGTTATGGTGTAGCTAGGCTCTTGGAGTTCCACAACAGGTGTTCTAGATCTTCGATTTTTTTAAGTCAACAGGAAATTCCCATCAGACCGAACAACTTTTGCTAAGACGTCCTTCCTATATATGTTATAGTTTAGCTGGTCTGTTGCGGTTCTGCATCAGGTGTTCAAGTTTCCAAGATAAATTATAGCCTATATGTTGCCCAGACTTAATACCTATACAACAAAAAAAACATTCCAATCCGTCCAGTAGTTCCGAAGATTAGCGTGTACAAACAAACAGACAAACAGACATACAGACAAACAGACAATTTTTTTTTTTGGATTCGTGCTCTATTACTGTTTCTAAACCCCCCTCAATTATTATTAATAAATATATTCAATGTACAGACACAGTTTTTTTACTGTTTTATTATAATAATAATAATAGATGTTACGGATATGTGGATGTTTCTTACTCTTTCACGCAAAAACTACTATGTAGGTATATGAATTTGGATGAAATTTGGCACACAGATATATAGTTTATATCCTGGATTAACACATAGAATTTTATCCGAGTAATTCGTTTCCGAGGGATATGCCTCGCGGGCGAAGCGGCTGGGAGAAGCTAATGAATTTTAATCCTACAAAAACACTTACCCCAAACGTCACCAAATTCAGCGCAGAATCCTTACAAATACACCCAGTCTCCGTGTCAATAGTATCGACCTGCCCCAGCGGGTAGGCAGCACACGTGGTAGCGCCTATCTGCCAGTAGATCTCGCGCTCGATGTTCAGGATGTGGAAGAACATGTCCGTGCGAGCTAGCTTCGCAGCCAGGGTCAGGGGAGTTAGGTTCAGCACGTTTTTGATGTTCAGAGAGGCTCCCACTTCGAATGCCATGTCGAATGTTTCCTGTATAAAGTTTATCTCTATAAACTTTTGCAGATGCTTGTAGTTTATTGTTCAGTTTTATCAAAACTAGTCTCACTATGCAAACAGTAAATACAATAAACACTAAACATAATTTTAGAAATGATGATGATGATGATGTGATTTTTTTTTTTTGAAGAAAGTACGGGCAATTATTACGACAAAATAGAGCAGTGGTAACGGCCGTGATTTATGAATTGAGGGTCCTAGGTTCCAGACAGGGGCTTTAATTTGTCTAAATTATTTCACTATCACTGCTCTCAAACGGTGAAGTTAAACGATGAGAAACCGACGTGTCGTAGAACCAAAAATTCGAAGATATGTGACATCTACCAACCCGCACTGGACCCGGCCCAATCCTCATAAAGAAGACGTCTCTGTCCAAGAATCCCTTTCTTGTCAGATTTCCTATATCGAATTCTGTTTCAACTAGCTGTGCTATGTGTTTCTTTTGTTATCAACATCAACGTCTTTCAATGTGGCCCCTGGTAGATGCATAGATACTCTTTCACCATAAAAAATACAAATATTCACATAGAAATACAGAGTGTTTACAAACATCGACTAAAAGCAATCTTTGGCATGGTAGCCCCAGATGCAAAGGCTACATTGAAACCACAGGGCTACATTTTGGGTTTGCCTGCTACCAGGGTCTCAGGCTTGTTCGAAAGAGTTACGGAGGCCCCTGGCACAAGCAACTGAAAGAACACGGGTGGGTTTTAGTCAGTAAGAGTCTTACATGCCCTCTCTCTTCGCTCAGACCCGGGGGAAGTAATTTGAAGATTTCCCATAAAAAAAAATGGCTACTTTTTGGGATGTTCATACTAACCATCTTCTCATAAATGACCAGCATGTGCAGGACTGTGTTGCCGTTAGTGTCTTGTTTGTCAGGGTCGGCGCCACGAGCGAGGATTAGTCGATAGCACTCCTCCTGACCAAGACACGCTGCGAAACTTAGAGGATATTCGCCCCAGTATACGTAACTGTAATAATATAAATTAGACTCTTATTCGCATTAATCAGTTTTACTTTTTATCGATACACCAAAGCGACGTAGTGCGAGCTAGTTGAATAAAGATATATTTTAATTACGGAACCTTTTTAAATACTGACTCCTACTAAAACACTGTTCATAAATATAAACACTTACTAATGTTACAAAAGCGAGCACGTCTCTAAATTAACATTTTATCGTACCCGTATTCAGTCGAACTCTAGAACGAGTCATCATTTAACAATTCAGCAATTCTCACTACGTCTCCTCAATCAATCTGCCTAGCCTTTTCCCAACTATATTGGAGTCGGCTTCCAGTCCAACCAGTTGCAGCTGAATACCAGTATTTTACAAGGAGCGACTACCTATCTGACCTCCACTACCCAGTAACTGGGTAATACGTTACCCCTTGCTAAAACTGGATGTCAGACTTTCGGGCTTCTGAGTACCTGTAACGACTGACAAAGTTCCACAAATGACAGCTGGGACCAACGGATTATCGTGCTTTCCGAGGCACGGAGGTGCCTAGGTCTTTTTATGTAAAGACTAGCTTCTGCCCGCGACTTCGTCCGCGGAAAATTTCTAGTTTTAACATTGAATATATCCTATGATACTCGGCAATACTGTAGGTTCCCATTAGTGACAGAATTTTTGGAATCGGATCAGAATTTCCAAAGATTACCGAGGTGATCTTTTCTGCTCAACTTAGTCGCCTTTTACGACACCCTTTTTTTTTTTAAGGCTGGGAAATCATCCAATGACTGCTCCCGCTCTGGGTGGAGTGGAAGGAAGTGTCAGACTCTTACTGACTAAAACCCATCCATGTTCCTTCCGTAGCCCTTTATGTTCCGGGGTAGCGGTAACCCTTTCGGACAATCCCGCTTACCCGGCAGGCTTGGCCCTGAGGGGCCCCTTCATATGCTGACATCTCTTTGAGGCGCGCGTGGAACATATACGCGCCGTCCGGCACGGGCCTGGTGCTGATGGGACGGTGAGTCACCCATTACTCACCGTCCGCAGGCCCGCGCCTACGGTGGCCGGGAGTCGTCACGTGGCTCCCGACGCCCAAGGCTTCTCCCGCGGCGGCTGGGACGGGAGGACCTTTCTCTCTCCCATCCCGCCACCTCTTTCGCGAGCGTGACTTTTCCGCAGAAGGAGGTGACTGCCTCCCACTCCCTCTCGTCCCGGACCATGGCTTGCACCAGGGCCGGGCGCGAGAGGTCACCGCCGTCGATCGGCTCTATGAGGACACGGCGGTGCTCCGCCCAAGCGGGGCAGGTTTGCACCGTGTCCTCTGGGCGATCCTCACAATGGTGACACCCGGGCGTTTTCTCCCGCCTGATGATGTGCAGGAACCTCCCGAAACATCCATGCCCGGTGAGAACCTGCGTCAGGCGGCAGGTGAGGGCGCCGTGACGCCTCTCTAGCCACTTCTCAAAGAGGGGTCTTACCGCCACTATCGTGGCGTGCCCTGCGCTGGGTTGCGACAGTCGCTGATTCCAGGCCGCCATGAGATCGCGCCGGAGGTCCGTCCGCTCCGCCGCAATTTGCTGCGGCAACGGAGTTTCCCCCCGGCTTAGTACCTCCGCGCGCCACTCGTACAGGCGCGCGAGGACTATCGCCTCCAGATCCCACGGCGGCAGTCCGGCAAGGAGGCTTGCCGCCTCGCCCGAGATCGTGCGGTACCCCCGGATAAGCCGTATGGCTACCACCTTTTGGGGCGCGTTCAGATAGTGGGCGGCTCGCCACCGCAGTGAACGCGCCCACACCGGGGCCCCGTATAGGGCCATGGACCACACGACTCCCGCGTAAAGCCTCCGGCAGGAGGCGTTTGGCCCCCTCAAATTGGGCAAGAGCCGCTTGACGGCGGCCCCAGTCCGTTCCAGCTTGGGGGCCAAACGTCGGAAATGCTCCACGAAATTCCATCGGCTGTCGAGGACCAGACCTAGGTATTTCATCGTGGTCTCGACGCCGATGTGAACCCCTCCTACCGTAAGTTGGGATCCCGATGGTGGCCTATTCCGAGGTCCATGAAAGGACATGGCCTCGGATTTGTGCAATGCCACCTCGAGACCCAACTGCCGGATCCTCTCAATGACTGTCGCAACCCCGCGTGTCATCGCGTCAGCCGCCGCCTGATGCGACCTCCCCTGCGCCAGGACCAGCGTGTCGTCAGCGTAGCATACTACGCTGACGCCGTCAGGGAGGTCGGCCCGCAGCACCCAGTCGTAACCGATGTCCCACAGGAGCGGCCCCAGAACCGATCCCTGTGGGACACCGCACGACATCTCTCGCCGGTTCCATTCCCCATCGCGACCGGGGTAGATGAAGGTTTACGACACCCTGCCTCGCATTGTAAAGGTGCAAATGCATTATGTATTTTAACCCAACACGGATAATAATAAAATTATCTTACTACTATTATAAATGTGAAAGTTTGGATGGATGGATGGATGTGTGTTACTCAATCACGCCAAAACGGCTGAACGGATCTGGATGTTTGGCACAGAGATAGATTATAGTCTGGAATAACACATAGGCTAATTTTTATCACGGAAAAACGTACCCGTTCCCGTGGGATAATTTCCAACAACCAGGCGGGCGAAGCTGCTGGCAAAAGATATTACACTACCTATATACAAAATACAAACCATCATTTAAAAATGTTAACGTTAAAAATATAAAATTTGAACCTATTTAATTTAAAGCTTCTCTGAAACGATAAAACGTCCGCACAAAGCACGTAGGAAGTAGGAATGATAGTTGAGCTCGGCGAATGTTTTAGCATTTTGCGTTTAGTAATTTTATATTATCTCGGAAAATATATGACCAATTGACATACTGTAGAGGGCAAATCTTATCTCTGTGATGTCCTTGTGATCATAAAATAATTTAATTTGATAAGAATTGATATTTTGTTGTTTAAATAATCATCCAAACAGAAGTAAGTCGAAAAAATAATTTTTTTAAACATAAAACGAAATATAAAATTTAAAATACAAAAGATAGAAATGTGGTGTCGCGGACTTTTTTGTAGAAATAATTAAGGCGAACCGGGTTGCCATACATTGCTTTCAATTTTAAACAACTGTTTAGGCAGCGCATGCAAATAATTCTGTTTTCGGAGGTATTTCTTTCCGACTTGCTAGACGAAAAATGCAATAGCTCGGCTAATATGTATGATATAAATATAATTTATAGCCTATAGCACTCAGGAATAATGTAGCTTTCTATCAGTGAAAAAATTATTGAAATTGGATCATTAGTTTCGGAGATTACCCCCTACATACAAACTTACAAACATACAAACTTACAAACTTACAAATTTTACCTCTTTATAATATTAGTATAGATGGCCACCCAGGCCCACCCAAGGACCAATGGGGCAAGCATAGCTTAACCAGCTGGATCGGCCCATATGGCTGTTATTACTTAGGCACGAGGTCCTCCGCTACTCACTACGTCTCCTGCGCTATGTATTTAGGATCAGGCTCGTCTTATGGAATGCTTCTCTTTAAGCCATTATCTGTGTTCATTTCCTACCTTCAGCTTTCATCTTTCACATAATCCTTCCATATTTTTTGGTATCATAGATAATTGTACTTAGTAGACCTTACCCGTTATAGTTAGTCTCCGGCTGAACATTGACCCACTCATGGTCGAAGGAGTCATTCCGCGAAGCCTTCTGGTCCTCAGGGCACATGAAGTTGCCGTAACAGCGCTCATGGTAGTTCGCTCCGGCGTCCAGAAGGAACTTCACCATTGTTGGATCTTCATTTACTATTGTTATATGGAGTACACTCTCCCCTAGAGAATGAAAAAGATAATAACGTGGCTCAAGTATCATCTCTTCAGCGGGATTCAATCTGCCTAGTCTTTTCCCAACTATGTTGGGGTCGGCTTCCAGTCTGACCGGATGCAGCCGAATACCAGTATTTTACACAGAGTGACTGCCTATGTAACCTCCACAACCCAGAAACTGGGTAATACGATAACACCTGGTAAGACTGGCTGTCAGATTGTCGGGCTTCTGACGACCTGTAACGACTGTCAAAGAATGACAGCCGGGACCAACGGCTGAACGAGCTTTCCGAGGCACAGAGGAATCTCGGTATGTAAAGATGGTCACCCATCCACAGACGAACCCGGGCAAACGTAGCTTAACCCTGGTAGATCGACCCGAGCGGCTCTTATTAATTAACAACGAGCACTCTCTTTAACGGGATTGTCCAAAAGGATTATCTCTACCCCGGAACACAAAGGACTGAGGAAGGAACACGCATGTGTTGTAGTCAGTAAGAGTCTGACACTCCTATCCCTGAACAGTCATTTGATGATTTCCCATCCGTAAAAAAATAAGTATCATCTCTATGCATTTATATTTATAACAGACGACCTTGACCTTTTTTTTTAATAAGTGTGTATAATAATCACCCATTTTCATTATGATATGAAAAATGTCTGCATTTCATTATGGTTTTAGATAGGAACCTTCTAAAGTAATTTAATGAACGGGATGGAAGCACTAAATCACTGTCAGATTAATTTTGGCCTTTGATAGACGTTATCAGGCGCTTTATCAGATTGGCTCAACGAATTTTTAGTAAAATATGTAAGTACCTACAGTAATGCTCCTAAATGGTAATTTCATCAGAAAATAACCAATATCGTCAACTCAACTCTTCAATAGATTTCTAAAGCGGCTTAGATTATTAACAGAGAGAACAGATACATCAACATATTCTTTCATTATTAATCGTTGTGTCTTAACTCTTTTGTTCACTTAATTTTTACTACATTTAGTGGCAATTTCACCTAGGAAACGGAACACGATCAGCATAATTGTCTAAACTGCGTTCAAGACCACAAAAAATAGTGGCACTGACAGCCCTTAAACATAGTTTATGAGCTGATCGCATTTAGTCTCATTGGTGAAACTCGCCCTTAATAATATGAGATGTTACTAATTATTATGAAACGAACAGCGATCTAAAAACTTTTAAACAATGAAACATGACAATATATAACACGTCAACAAAGTCGTCATGTCTAATTGCAAATATGTTTACTCACTATTATGATAAATAAAGCTTTTTTTTCTACACTACTTTTATCAGAGAAAACTTATGAAATATCGTGGTCCACTCGTTACGACAGAGAAGCACAAACGAGCACAATATATCTCGTGTAAGCACTGTTTGAGTACAAATCGATTTCGTACGTGTCTTCTTGCGTGATCCAAAAATAATGAATCCTCTAACGTTACATTTGTATTGAAATTATGGAGACCTTACACAGACACCTCGGCGCCAATCTGTTCAATGTTTTGGTAGGACATCGTATTTTACTTATTTTATTAATCAAATTCAGTACCTTATCCTTACTATACGAGATATCTGAATATGATTGCAAACCCGGAGAAAAATTTGAACTTTGTGTTCTGTTTTTTTTTTTGAGGGAATCATCAAATGGCTCCACCCGCTCTTGGTTGGAGCGAAAGGGAGTGTCAGACTCTTACTGACTTAAACCCATCTATAGTCCTTCCTTAGCCCTTTATGTTCCGGGGTAGCGGTAACCCTTTCGTACCTACAGCATAAATGAAAACATAAGTATAGACATATTTTCTAAATACCATCGTTCATTGTTAATCGTTGAGCTCCTTAAGTTAGGAGTTGAACTGCACGAGTAACGACAAATGCTTGCACTGACTGGATAGCCCCACTCAATCTGCGGTTCTTTAATCCAAATACCATACCTACATGGCCTTCATTTGACCTGACCAAGATTATGTTTAGACATTTTTAAAGAGGCTGTGGTCTCCGAGTTGGTTTCAAAGTCAAAGTCAAATCATTTATTTTAAACACGCGCAAGAAAAGCACTTTTGAACGTCAAAATGAACAAGAAATAGAATTGATTCTATTTGCCCCTTCTAAAAGGTAGTTTCGCACGGAGAAGAATGGGCGAGCAACTCCACCGTTACTCTTTTAAAATGTTTTACAATATTTGGAAACATGGATTATAAAATTATTTGAAGACGGTGCCACCCAAAATAAAAATAAGTACTACACCACAAAAGGTGAAAATAAAAACAAATATAACAATGGCAGGTAAAATTAATCCTTACTAATATTATAAATTCGAAAGTAACTTTGTCTGTCTTTCACTTTTTTACGCCTAAACCACTGAACGGATCTCGATAAAATTTGGCAGAGAGATAGACTACATCCTGGGAAAGGACAAAGACTACTTTTTCCGACATTGCGATACAACCGAACTCCACGCGACGGACGAAGTCGTGAGCAAAATGTCATTAATACATACACGGTGCTCACATATTTACAAACAATCCAAAAGTTTAATAATAACAAATCAAACATTGCGGTTTTTTGAACCACCGATGATCAAATACCAAAATTACCGCATCATTAATTTCTTTGCTTACCATAATACTCGTCGCCCATATAAACGTCATTGATCAGCTTAGGATAGAACCGCAGTAGTCTTTTAGCAAGATTAGCTAACAGTGAAGAGGCGTTCAGCAGACATAGATGGAGGATGGTCTCACCCACGGCTCCTCGCTCCTGCATTCCAAGGTAAGTACTAGTAAGTTGATAACTTAGGCTTTGTATGAATCAGAATGTAACTTCAGAGCTACATATATTCGATATCAATAGTTTTTGATCGACATTGGTCCTAGGACATTGGTATGTTTTGACTCCCTTAACCTTCTAGAGGAAAACTTACTTATTCATTGAAATCTATACTGGACTTAATTCATTAATATTAATATAATTATGTACAAGCATATGTAAAAGAAGGGGAAATAATCCTAGGGCGTCAAAAAAAGCGTCCACATCACTGACAATAGGAAGAGATTTAATGTTTTAAAATGCTGCTACATTGTCACGTTGCATGGCAATTCAAAATTTTTTTTTACAAAGATATTATAAGACAAAGATATTATAAGACTTCTTTGGCGAAAATAATTTTCTCCAGCAAAGTTTGAATTGAAACATTAAAAGTATTTTTTATAGAGAAATAAATGTCATTTATCATTGATACATTTTCCAGCTTCTTCTTTTTTCTTTTCGTGTGGTTAGTGACTAACCTGGTGTCAAAGTTTTTATGCTGCCCATGGGCCTCTTACTTAGCTTCACATGCTGTTGAGAAATATCTCTCAGACATGCTGGTTTCCTCACGATGTTTTCCTTCACCGATTTTTAAGCAAGTAATAATTATACAAAACGCACATGAATCCGTAAAATCAAGGTGCCTTGGGTTCGAACTCGAGACCTGTGACGTGGCAGTCCGACGGTCACACCACTAGCTAACTAAATTTTCCAGCCAAAGGTAACATATTGTTTTTCGTTACCTTAAGATCCCAACAGAGTTCCCTGAAGCCAGAGGGGTTAGCATCATACTCCTCCTGAGAGACAAAGGGCCAGTCCTTCTCCACGTCAAACTCATCATCTGGGTTCTCCATACTCCGTAATGGAGGGAGCTGAAAAAGGTATGATATCTCTTATCGTTCCACTTACATGGTCAACAACATTGATTGGAATGTACCAGGTGAAACTGAATTCATGGGCATTATTTTAAGGGGTCATTGAAGGTAACTATCATTATGAACAACTCTCACTATGGGAACAAATCTGATATCGAAAAAAAATCAGCTGTTCCATACATTTTGACGACTTATGCGAGCATAATGTATGGAACAGCTGTTTTTCTGTTCATAATTCTCAAAAATCGGTAGTAATCGTCACTGCGGTCACTACACACCTGCCAAATGTGTTAATTGCAGGATTATAATACCTCAGAGATCACTTTATGTAGTAAATGTATGTCAATAGCCATTCCCGTCGGTGTGTCTACTGTAAAAATCTTTATGTGTGTATTTTAGTAGCTTTCGTTCTGATTGTATTTTTTTTCAAGAAATATTGACTGTTACTGTTTGATTTTGATTATAGGGACCCCAGCAGGAACAGAAGCATCACAATTTCAACAGGCAGTACTGTCCTTCACTTTTGTTTGCGATAACGTGCTATGTCAACCGATTAGTGATCTTACAAAATTAATTTTATCAACATAATAAGTTGCGTATTACCAACTTATGCCTGGACCTTTCCTTGTTTCTAAGCAGTACTAGATGTGACACGGGTATATACCGGCCTCTGCCCTTGTTGTACAGGAAGGGCTCCACCTTCGTCTTTATCGCGTGATCGATCTCTGCATACTGCTTGTTCTGCAGAGCTCGCTTCATCATGTCCACTAGGAGACCACCACCTGGGGATATAAAATGTTTTCTGTTAACAATTCATTCATTTTTAACGTTGGATGTTCTACTCTTTATATTGTCTTCTACATCATTTTGACCGCTCTTTACTTCAGTTTCGCCTATCTCTATTTCTGATTCGAAATGTAAGTATGTATTAACCCCTCAAATGTCGTATGAACCCCTTAGGTTCTCCAGAAAAATTCTCTTGTAACGGCAATAAATTTAACCGTATAAATCGTTGAGCTCTTAAAAGCAAACAACTTCTAATAGGCGGTCATCTAATGGGCTAAGACTCTTAGCTGTCATTAATTGACCTTTACTTGACATTTTCATATGATAAATTAATCTTGTCTTACCTTTGATATCGACCAGTTTGTATAGCTTTTGCTGCGATGTCCCTGCTTGCTTCTTTACGCCACTAGTCACATTACTTTCAGTATTACCCATGGCTACTAGATGATTCTATGGAAGAGCACTTAACTTGTTTTCTTTCTTTACTTACTTAAGTAAATGAATGGGAAGTAATCTCTAACAGCGCTTTGCTTATCGACAAAACATTAACCGTTGCTATGACGGTTACCTGACACGTTCTAGCAACCAAAATGTGCTGTGTGTGTATGATAATGATATAGTGGTATGGTCAAATTAAATATAATAATATACATGGACATTTCACACAACGCCATATAGTCCCAAGCTAAGCAACCTAATGCTTGTGTTATGGTAACGAGATGACTAATAAACTACTTATATACATTTTTTTTTGTAAATACATACATATTATAGATAGAAAAACACCTAGACCCGTAACAAATACTTGCAGGTCGTACAAATATTTGTTCCGTGCGGGAATCGAACCCGCGACATATTGCGCAGTAGTCAAGCGCTCAACAACTGCACCACCCGTGTCGTCAAATTTAATATAAATATAATATTATAATGAATATGAAATAACTATATTTTATTTTATATATTGCTTGTTGGTCGAAGGATAAGATAGAAGACTTCTATCAAGCTCAAGATAGAAGCACTGAAGAACAGTCCAACAAGACCTCCAACAGCGACTGAAACAATTGAATGACAGCTTTCAATAACGGCACACGACAAGTTGAAAGTCACCAATGGTTATGTTGAGATAGGTTCTAAGCTTTCACATAAATGTGCTAGAAATGAAAGCAAAGAGGAAAACAAACAAACAGTTCAAACCAAAGAAAGAAAAATATTTTATTTGTGACACGCACAGGAAATACAAACTCAAAAAATGGTTATGAGCGAGTCGTACTCGTGCACCAGAGGTTCCGTACCATTTTGAATATTTTTGAAAGAAAATATATTTAGAGACATCGTTTTATTTTTCATGTATTCTTTATATCTTGATTACCCAGAATAATTACAGAATTTTCTCTACGGAGATAAGGGTACCTACGGGTAAAGGTACGGTATTTTATTTTACATTTTTATCATAAGTCGAAAACTATGCTGCCTAAAAAATAAAAAACAATATTTTTTTAAACAAAAGACCTGTGCGATGCTAAAAAGGCCTTAGGATTAATTAGGATAATTAAACTTAAACCTTAGGATAATGCTACGATATTAAAAATAAAATCACTAACCAACTAAATCCAAATTGTCTCCTATCAAGTTCCTCTGGTACCTAAGCGTAGGTAGTGAGACCATTTTGACTTCTACAAGTGTACCTACACCAGATTGATCCTTTACCCATCTCCTGTAACAATTAAAAGTTTAGAACTCATTAAACATGATCTTTTTGGGATACCCTCTCAAGAAACATTGGGTATGTTATCCTATAGTATTAGCTGTACATAATTATATATACCTTAGCTTTTTGATAATTTGGAATGCCATAATACCTACAGTTAAGGTACCTGCTCATTTTGAAACAGAATAATAAATACAAATGATATTTAGGAATTACGAATACACAATATACGAATAAATAAAATTGAACAAATCTCCCAAACTGACCGATTAAGACGGGACTATCAATGACCAATAGCTGATGTTGTAAGTTGTAACTTAGGCTACTTTTATTTTAGAAAAAAATAATAGTTAAGGACCTTAGCTAAGCCACGGGCAGCAGTTAGTTATGAATGAAAAAATTACGTTACGAAATGTATGAAAAATGAGTAAGTACCTACTTAGTAAAATGCATAATTTTAAGTTCACTCTCGACGCATGAAGGAAGGCAAGCTTCGTTAGCATTCGTATCCACACCTGCTTTAACTTTGTGTGCTGCAAATTAAACATCGAATTCAGTAATGAAGCATGTATACATATACATTAAATTATTAAGTTTTGTGTAATACGCGTACCTTGATATGCATTCCAACAATTAATTCCCGTGTAATTGCAGAACATCTTTTCGTCTGTGATAAAATAAAATGTTTCAGAAATCAAAAGTATAGGTACCTACTTCATACAATAATATGTATTGTGTTTAAAAAGTGCTTCTGATGACATAACAATCTCTTTAAAATACAACTTTATCGATGCTTAAACGCCTAAGCTTTAGCATTATCAATGCGTCGCTGTACAGTCAGAAAGTTGGATCCACACATAGGCGCTGCTATACTTACAGGTAAGATCTCGTGCAGGGTGAACGCACCCACATTGTTGATAGAACTCCTTAGTAGTTTGAGCTAAACGACAGGCTCCATAAGAGTATACCTGAGATCATAAACGAACATAAAAAATACAGAGAGATAAAATGCAACAAGATCAAATGATTTGGTAGACTTCTTAACTGTGGAAATTGAAATTGACTACGAAGATCGCATTCTAATAGGACGCCGCGCCGCCGAGTTCCATCTTAGTTTAGTATAGTCGTTAAAATGCTGTACAATTCATGGTTTCTGAGTAATGCTACTAGCCAAAACCATGAGAAGGTTACTCAAAAGTATAGGTCCCATTATAAACTCCATCAACTCAGCCTTTCGCCGTCCACTGCTGGTCATAGGCATCTCTCAGGCTCCGCCATAACACCCCGTCCTCCGCCTTCCGCATCTAGTCTGTCCCAGCCACCTTCTTAAGGTCATCGGTCATAAAATTCATAACATCGTCGCCCATATTTGACGACAACGTTTTGACGACACGGTTGGCGTAGTGGTTGAGCGATTGACTGCTGCGCACTATGTCGCGGGTTCGATTCCTGCACGGAACAAATATTTGTACGACCTGCAAGTATTTGTTACGGGTCTGGGTGTTTTTCTATCTATAACTAGCTGACCCGACAGACGTTGTCCTGTCTTAACTGTGATACCTACCTGCCTACCTACCCTACCTACCTACCTACCTGCCTACCTACCCTACCTACCTAGCTACCTGCCTACCTACCCTACCTACCTAGCTACCTACCCTACCTACCCTAGCTACCCTACCTACCCTAGCTACCCTACCTACCCTAGCTACCTACCCACCCTACCTACCCTACCTACCTACCTACCTACCCTACCTACCCACCCTACCTACCCTACCTACCCTACCTACCTACCTACCCTACCTACCTACCTACCTACCCTACCAACCTACCTACCTACCCTACCTACCTACCCTACCTACCCTACCTACCCTACCTACCCTACCTACCCTACCTACCCTACCTACCCTACCTACCCTACCTACCCTACCTACCCTACCTACCCTACCTACCCTACCTACCCTACCTACCCTACCTACCCTACCTACCCTACCTACCCTACCTACCCTACCTACCCTACCTACCCTACCTACCCTACCTACCCTACCTACCCTACCAACCCTACCTACCCTACCTACCCTACCTACCTACGTACCCTACCCTACCCTACCTACCTACCCTATAGGAGGAAAACCAGCAGCTGATCGAAAAAAAAAAAAGAAAAAATGTATTCTTCTATTCAGGGCGGAGACAAATCCAACGAAACAAAAACCATGAAAATTGGTCCAGCAGATCTCGAGTTATAACGAAGGGAACAAACCCGTCTTTCTTTTATATATATAGATATGTATGTATGTATTTACAAAAAAATATACTTGAGTATTTATCAGCCATCTCGTTACCATAACACAAGCATTAGGTTGCTTAGCTTGGGACGATATGGCGTTGTGTGAAATGTCCAAGGATATTATTATTGTTATTATTATTATATTAATAACTCGAACACATGAAATTCTGCAAATACGATGCATCCGTTGAATAGAAACCACTCGCAAATTCTGAATTTACACTAGCAGCTTGAATAATGCTTTAATAGGTAAAGTCTTTGTGATAGACGGAATAAAAAAAACAAATGCGTATTATATTCAATTTTTTTTTCAAGTTTTTCTATTTTTTGTTGGCGTCGTTAGGTGCGCGATAAATTAATTATTGATTACAAACCAAATCCATACGTATTTTCAATCATAAAATTACTCTCCTTCGTATCAAATTAGTTGAGGTCAGTAGAATACGAATTTGTCTTACAGTCTCCCACGACAGTCACCATGTTTTACCGTGGCCGAGATACAGATTGTCAATGGTTTAGTGGCTCTGAATATGAGGTTTTGGACGGGTGTATTTAGTTACTAAGTTTAGGTATCCACTCAATTATAAACTACGTTGTGTTATATGCACAACATAAATACACTCAGCGGCACGGAATCTTGGCCAAGCGCTTATCTCGCAAATACTCGCCATAACAAAAACTTGAAGTGTTTCTATTGATTGTTTCTTATGAGGGTAGGTCTAAAAAATGTTTACTCTTAGTTCAAGAGGGTAATTCATTATGTTTGAGTGCACTATGGTGCAACTTCAAATTTTTAGTTAAATCGTGTCTCTTGAGCGACTAAGTCGCAAGTTTAAATTTGTATGTTGTAAAAGCTTTCGGTACCTTATTGAACTATTGTGATTTTGGGCTGTTTATTGATAAACTAAAGGTGCTTTAACACTAATAAAAATGCCATTAACACCTGCACAGGTTGCGCAGGCTGTAGCATTAATCGACCAAGGGTTGACACAGCGTGAAGTTGCTGTGGTGCTTAATGTACCACGTTCCTCAATGCAGTATGCCCTTAAAAGATACCAGGAGACTGGCCACTATTCCCGTAGACCAGGCAGTGGAGGCGTCAGATGCACATCGGCCCGGGACGACCGTTTTATTGTCCTGGAAATTTTAAGAAACCGCTACCTGACCGCTGTTGAGATACGCCAGCGGCTCCAAATTGCAAGAGGCGTGAATGTTAGTGAGCGTACAGTGAGAAGGCGAATGGAGGAAGTGAATTTAAAAGCTCGTAGACCAGCACGCGGTCCAGAACTCCTCAGACATCACCGAGTAGCTCGACTTCAATTCGCACGTGAGCACGCCAGCTGGACCCACGAGCAATGGGCTCGAGTGCTGTTCACAGATGAGTGTCGAATAGCTTTACGTGCTCCAGACGGTCGAGAACGAGTGTGGAGAAGAAGAGGAGAGAGATTTCTACCGATTACCACAACACAAACTGTGAGTTTCCATGGAGGCTCTATAATGGTTTGGGGAGGAATAAGTTCCGATGGTCGCACGGAGTTGGTTATCGTCGATAACCGGCTAACTGCAACCCGATACATCGAGGAGGTCCTCCAGGAACATGTTTTGGTCTATTCGGGATACATTGGATACGACCAATTCCTCCTAATGCACGATAATGCACGCCCACACGTTGCACATTGTGTTGAAGAATATCTACAAGCAGTTGGTATTCAAAAATTGCAGTGGCCAGCGCGTAGTCCAGACCTAAACCCGATTGAGCATATCTGGGACATGCTCAAAAGAAAGATAAAGTCCACCTCCGACCCGCCAAAAACTCTTAACCAACTTCGAAATGCAGCACTTACTGCTTGGGAGAACATACCGCAAGTTGATGTCAGAAACATTATTCAAAGCATGCCAGATCGAATGCAGGCCGTTATTAGGGCTAGAGGAGGAAACACCCGATACTAAAACGTAGAGACAATAGACCAATTTAGGTATATTTTTATTTTATAGAGTTTAAAAATTGATAGTGTAAAATTCCTTATTTCTGCAAAAGTGCTCAATTTAATAAAACTAAGTTATTGGTATAGTGACGTTTTCAATTTCAAGTTCTAAAAGCATAAGAAACACTTACTGAGTGCATCTACCCTTATTTCGGTGTCAAAAATATAAATAAATGCGAAATATCGTGAAATTTACATGTGGCCAAGTTTCCGTTCCGGTGAGTGTACTTCCATCAATTCGTGCCATTACCTGGTAAGTATGAAACGAATCATCAGGCACTTCATGCAGGTACCGGCACCCTCTATCCTCAATACTCTCTCGCTGCAGCTGGACGTCATTTACTATCTCCACTAAGGAGAACAGTACTCCCACCCGGTTCTCACTGTACGTGTGAATGATGTTCTTTAACTTTACGTCCAAGTTGTTCGTTGATAACTCTTCCGGACTTTGGATGGATAGCTAGAAAGAAAATTGTTGGTCCAAATTTTCAGATGCCTTATTTCTAATTTTTTTGCCGAATTTCAACAATTTTTGAGTTTCAGACAGGGTAGGTATTCTTTAAAGGAATTGTTAGGAGTGAACATTGAGTGGTTGACAATATACATAATCAGCTAATAATGTTCCCACGGCTAAGCGGGATTGTCCGAAAGGGTTACCGCTACCCCGGAACATAAAGGGCTACGGAAGGAACATGGATGGGTTTTAGTCAGTAAGAGTCTGACACTCCCTTCCGCTCCACCCAGAGCGGGAGCAGTCATTGAATGATTTCCCAGCCTTAAAAAAAAAAAATGTTCCCACGGCTGGGACACTGGCCAACGACAATAAGTTTGTTCAAATCGCATTGAATTATATTACTGAATTAGTATTCAATGGGTATATTTTTGAGTAGTACCAAAAATAACACTAATAAATGATTTGTACCAGCAAACAATATCCTTGTTTTCTGAACCAAGGCAAGCGACGACAATCTATGACGAATACAGTCTTATAATTACAAAAAGAGTTCTAATTTTAGTCCGACCCTAAACCTTCGAACCAGTTATCGTATCTTGAGATTTATTCTAAGCATGACAATGTACTTAATAAAAAATTAACAGTTTAATCTCGAGTTTGACGACAGTTATTGTAATTAGAACTTCAAAATAGTCGAAATACAGTTTGAAATTCAAAATTGTTGGTTTAAAACCTTAAGACTGATAGAGTTCAAGTTGTTAAGCGAAACCAAAAAATTCTACCCTTGCAGATCACTTACTTCAGCATTAGACAGCAAGCGAAACCTCAGTACCCCAGGTCCAGTAGTCATGTTCACAACAAACAAACTATCTTCTCCCCTGAAACAGTTACAAAAACATTCCGCAATTAGGCCTCCGTATCAGGTATACGATGATCTTATCACAGTCCACAGATTAGATTGCTCACTTGTGCTGTAACGTGTTGAAGGAGAAGCAAGGCCCGTACTCAGAGTCCACGAGACGAAAATATTTGCAACATGGAAATACAACACCGTTGTAGCTGCAGTCGGATACCATTTCTGAACAGCTTCTGTGTACCTGTTGGGGTGATGAAGGACTTCCTTGAGAATGTGAAGGTACGTGATATTTAGTAAGCTAAATTATTTTTAAACTGTTTTATGGTTGCAATCTTTTTTGGAAGTGTTTTGAATAGTTTTATTAATTTTTTTAAAAGTATCTAAATCTACTGTTGATCCGACAGATGTTGTCCTACCCTACCTACCCTACCCTACCTACCTAATCACTTAGGGATATGAAAAATAGATAGTGGCCGATTCTCAGACCTACTGAATAAGCATATATAATATCTTAAAAATCGGTCAAGCCGTTTCGAAGGAGGATGATAACAAAAATTGTAAAACGAGAATTTTATATATAAGATAACACTCAGGGATAAAGTCCCATTAGTGATAGAACTTTCGAAATCGGATCAGTAGTTCCGAAGATTACCCCCTAAATACAAACTTACAAACACCTCTTTATAATATTAGTACAGACAAAAATAATGACCCCCGAAGTTGTTTCAAAGTTAAAGAATACTACATAAAAAGAATAAAATATGCCCTATATCTACGTTTATGGAACACTTGTATTCAGCTGCAATAGCTTAGACTAGAAGCAACATAATCAGGAAAAAGCTAGGTAACTCGATACCCAGTAAATTCCCAGTCAGTATTTCTTAGAATTCAAGCTCAAAGATACTTTATTTTCGCTCCTACTGACTCATATAGTACAACTTCCTGGGTAGGTAACTTTATGCTTCCGATCTCTTTCTACGAATAGGTTGTACAAGGGCCTCCATGCATTGATGACGATTTCATTCATTGTGATCGTGTAGGTATTGCACTTTGTAAAAAACACCCGTTTTTATTACAACAAACGATAAATTTCTAACGGGTCTAGGTTCATTTATGCTGAAGTTATAGTAACAGTCCGAGCGCCATGTCCCTGCCACCCATAATATGTAACTTATGTAAGTATATCTTAGCTATGGATCCATACACTTGGGTATTTTGTATCCTATCTTAATCACCGCACAACACAATCTTTACTGAAGGTCATTAAACAAACTTGCCGAATAATGAACAAAATATAATTTTTATTAATTAACAAACGTTCTTTTTTTTTATTGTTGACATAATCTACTCATTACAATGTTTTTTTTAATGAGTTGTATTGCAAAATGTGGTTAGCTAGAGACCTCGACAGTTGATCATATTTATTTACGAGTTACGGCTGTATGGACATAGTACAGCATTGCACATGTAAGCGGGCACGCACTTTTACCTGGACGCTCTTTTTTTTTAATTTACGCTTGAGTACAGTCAGTTGTAAAGTTTTAATTGGTATATTGACGTGTGCTAGCTGACATGTGGCAAATGATTGATTTTAATGTGATGTGTTTCGTAATGTTAATTACTTCTCATACGATAAATGTGTAGAGTCAAGTTCTTCCAACTAAACAGACAGCTGTGCTGCTGGGGAGTTAGTTGCGCCACTTCTTCCCAGCTAAAGCACTAGGAAGTGGTGAAGGGTGGGCGTTTTTGGAGGACTGTCTTATGTAACTTTGACCTTCAAAAAGTGCTGATCTTCAGCCTAATTTGAATAAATGACTTTTGTTTTTTTTTTTTTTTTGTTTTACACAAACCTGGTACTCCCTTACTAAGGGCTAGTCTAGGCTAGGCGTTCAATAGTCAGATAAGTTTTATTGGAGCAATAAATATGGTAGTTTGACTGCTTTTACATAGAAATATGTCAAACTGCCGTTTTTATTCTTCAGGTAAAAGTTATCAAGTAATTGAAAATTCGGACCTTAGTCAGATACAATACCTATTTTTATCTCAATAAGTGACACACGCTTGACTTGTGGTAACCAAGCAGGAGCTCTCGATAGTTTCCGAGAATATGGCGAGGTTGTAAGTGTGTGTTTGTGTGTGATATGTGCTGACGCTACTCGTTTTCACGCACACATTCGCAGCGTGTTTATGCACAAGTAAGACGCGCGTCGTTTCTTGATATATATACCATTCCAATGACGGATAGATCTCTCATATAATGAATTATTAGGTTTTCTTACGCGTTCGATGATGCTTCTCCACGGCACATCGCACGCTACAGTGGCGCCGCATGGAGCACATTGCGTACTACTGCACTCTCCGCGTCCAAACAGTACGTCCGCTAAATACCGCCGGTGATCGTAGTTCAAGGGATTGAGTAGGTCCGCTAAAGTATGAAAAGATGCTAAATATTAATAAGTATTAAACCTATAATACCACATTTGTGTAAAATATTTATAAACGTTGCTTAGGTACAGTTGTTTAAGTCATACAATTTATGAACACCGTCTTCCGAAATTAAAATAATGTTTCACTTTGTAGCGTTTTCATGGTAGTCGTTAAATTTTTAGTAAGTAATAAAAAAAAATGTCATGCAAAAGCATTCTCAACAATGCTTTTTTTACCAGTATACTGATTTTCAATAACAGTTTTCGTTGACAAATCCACGAAATTTAAACAGAGTACCTTCACGACGTGAACAAATCCAATAAATATTGAAGTCATTAAACTCTACGCCATTTGAAATTATTATTATACTATATATTATATAAATATTAAATTATGCTAAATTAGGTTTTATTTACGTGTTACGCTTAAACAAAAGACTTTCAGTATGATTAAAAGCATGTTACTAACTTTAGTTAGAACCTATTATTTACACGCCGACGACGCACGTTTCATCCTTACTATACCTGAGAAATAATTATGCATACCTAGGTTTCGTCGGCAGTTACACGCGCGTCGATGACGCGTAAGTAGGTACATCGCCATGCATATCTAAGCCCTTAGTATCTTCGGAAATCAAAAAATAATTAGCAGACAAAAGGTTTTTTATTATTATTGAAAAAAACTGGTGTGCAATCACCGTGTGACAAGTTAAAATCAAAACGTAGATGGTACGTACAGTTTGCTAAGTTATAACTCATTAAGGTATCATAATGAGCACCAATTACCAACTAATGAATCAACAGTTCGCCGTATTTGTACAAAAGATACCTAATTAGAACCGCAGCAATGCGAATAATTAACACAGAAACCGCAAAATCTAATTAATGACGAATTTGTGTCAAGATAGTCCGTATTATAGGTATCAATCTGAAGGTCCCTAGAGGGAATTTTGCTTTTAAGGGCTTGCAGTGACTATTAACCGATAAAGTTTTTGTTTGACTGAATTATAATTAAATATTTGGTGTTTGTTGGCAATGAACTAGATATTAACTTACAAGTTTATATCCTTTTCAAAACTTGTTCCAAATTCATACATGCATTCCTATTCCTCTATTTTCGATTCCGTAACTTTATTTATTTTTCATTTTCTTCGTTTTTATTCTAGGTGGTTATCAGTCATAGGTCTGAATTTAAAATAATTTATTTGTGTTTTACCTATTTACTTAAAAACAATTTGTTACTAACACTAACAAACTAATGGGCCTTTCGAAATAAAGTTTTTTTTAAATATATTTTTGCGTAGCGCCATCACATTTAAGGTGCCACTTCTGGAACTTACTACAAAATACGACTAGTGAGTAAATGCATATCTGCTATATAATTAATTTAATTGGTCAAATTCCTCTCCTTCATGTCCAAATTCGCCACTTAACAGAGAAACATTAGACATCACGATATTGTCCTTTATAATTTCATCCCAATACAATACTTCGAAAACCCAAATACTCCGAAATATTTCTCCCACCGCAGGCGATTAACTAGAAGCGAGTAGAGCTGGCAATTAAAAACCAGTTGGCGAGCAACGACGCAGACGAGCGATTAATAGCTAGTATGCGTATGTACGAACTATTTAATCAGCGAGTGTTCTCCGCGCCTAGCGAGCGTCGCTGAGTCAGTAGTCCCTTTGATAGTTCTTGTCGCTGCGACAAACGTGTACTCGCCGGATAATTGACTATTTGAAACGGTCAAAAAATTAAATATGAAATCACATAGAGACAAAAGACCGCTCGTCTTAATACCTGCCATCACTGTACAGAAATTAAATATTATGCGAAGACATAATTGTAAAATTGCATTTAATGCTAATAAGTATTCCATTTGATTTTAAAAATTCCGCGTTTTGACAATTCATAAAAAGTAACGTGATTGACTACCCTGTTAAATACCCAAGTATTAATTATTTAAGTCTCCCTTTTACTTACGATACATCTCAGCAAATCGCCGTAAGGTAAACTTAGTGGTATGTTCTTCACATAATGTCACTCCTGGGAACGTAGTGGTCCAGTTCAGGTAGCGGGTGTCAGATGTAAAGTTCACTTCCACTCCCTCATCCCCGGCGTGTTGCATCAGCAGGTAGAGGCAACCCAGAGAGGCTATCAACGTCAACAGCCAGAAAAGCCTGGATACAAGAAAGGGACACCTTAGCTTCATTATGTATGTACCTACCTACGATGCGACTGATTTTCAGAAAGTGATGTTTAGGATGTTGGGCATGAATTCTGCAGGAGCTTATAGATGCTTTCTCAATCGCAGTGGAGATCTGAGTCTAGAAAAGATAGCATGATTTATGCTAAGTCGGTCGACTCGGTAACAATCTCACCGTGAAATGTTAACTACTTAACCTAAGTTGGTTAAGTGAGCGTGAAGTGAACTGTCCTCTAATGTATTTCATCTTATGCTAGGTATTGACAGCACACTTTAAACTCACTTCTCCAACGTTTTTACGGTGAGATTTTACCGAATAGCACCACAATGGTGCTATTCTATACAAAAGCTCACTAAGAGCTTAAGTGAACCGTCAATGATGTCAATCCCTACCATCAGGTGGACGACTCACTTCAAAATTCAAGCTCACTTCGTTCAGTCGGCTGGAAGCTCTCATTTGAATGTTAACGTTTTGAACGCCCGCCGGAGCGTAAACGCACGCGCGTGCCCTCTACGCCAAGCTACAAATGTTTTTTTCTTGTTTTCATGAATACCCCAACATTCATGGTGCCTTTTAATTTGTTTCAAGTCATTTCGTGTTATTAGTGCACCGCATTGTCACATATTTGTGGCGTTGGCGTACAGGGCAAGCGCTTGCTTGTCACGTATTTGTGACAATGGCATTCAAAAGATTAATGTTTTGTCAAGTTTCTGACACGAAACAGATGTGTTTACCTGGCCAGCAGACTTCTGTCGTCCTCAAACACATAATGCAGTCCATGTACGCCACTGTTGCGTCCAAAGAATATAAATCTCTTTCTGAGACGTTGAACTACTTCAGCGTCCCACATTTTCGTGAGAAGGCGTAGCTCCAAACAGTTTACTACACGACTTTAGAAACACTAAACTTGCTAACTTAGTGATTTATTACTATAACTTGTACTAAACTATTGCGTGCTCCCTAGCTAGAGCCTGATTAAAAAGCTCTGCAATAACTTTAAAAGCTTTAATAGGTTACCATTGTGGCGTGTAAATAAATAATGGTGTGGTACTTGTAGTTAATTAAAGGTATTAAATTGGTTGATAAATGTCCCTGTAATAGGTACTATAGTGGCTTGCACTTAAAGTGGCTTTAGAGTAAAAGCTCTACGATTTTATTATAAGTAAATGGCAGGTTGTTATTAAGAAAAAGTAACGACACTCGACGATCCCGGCGGTCTGACAAGACCTTGAAGAAATATTTAATATTGGACAAAGCTAATGAATGTACAAAGAAACCCGACTGCAAAAACAAGTAATTGAAAAGAGAAAAAATATATGTTGGTATCGAACGCAGGACAAACCAATACTTAATCACCTGAAATATGGTGTCACTTTTGGTTCTCCGCATTCGATACCAAAATTTACTCGCGCCGTCAAGACGAATCAAATGACGTAGGTATCATTTATCGAAATCGGTTGAGCTGTTGAGTAGTTTCGAGCAGACAAGGATACATACATACACACAGGTCAAACACGTAACCCTTCTTTTAGTAGGCTTCGCCACAGTCGGGTAAAAAGGAATTTACTCTTAAAACAGTTCAATTTATCCGATCCGGTACCGTAATAATAGATTGTTATTGCCCTTACGTACTTGGGTACAAGGTAAATTAATGCTTTTAGACGGGGCCCTGGTAACTGCGACACAATAATATCGTTTCTCTTGTATTTTTAACTAGCTGACCCGACAGACGTTGTCCTGTCTTAACTGTGATACCTACCCTACCTATCCTACCTATCCTACCTAGCTACCTACCCACCCTACCTACCCTACCTACCACCCTACCTACCCACCCTACCTACCTACCCTACCCTACCTACCCTACCTACCCACCCTACCTACCCTACCTACCTATCTACCCTACCCTACCTACCCTACCTACCCACCCTACCCACCCTACCTACCTACCTACCCTACCCTACCTACCTACCTACCCTACCTAACTACCCTACCTAAAAATAAATTTAAAAAAAAAAAAAAAAAATGTATTCTGCTATTCAGGGCGGAGACAAATCCAACGAAACAAAAACCATGAAAATTGGTCCAGCAGATCTCGAGTTATAACGAAGGGAACAAACCCGTCTTTCTTTTATCCTACTACTATTATAAAGGCGAAAGTTTGTAAGTATGGATGTATGGATGTTTGTTACTCTTTCACGTAAAAACTACTGTATAGATTTGGATGAAATTTGACACAGAGATGGTTTATATCCTGGATTAACACATAGGATATTTTTTATCCCGGTAGAACATTCCTGTGGGATAATTTCCGACCTCCACGCGAGCGAAGCCGCGGGCAGAAGCTAGTATTATATAGATGACAAAAAATTTTTGTTGTTTACAAAAAAAAAAATGTTATTGATAAAATTAATGGTAAAAGTGAAAATTAAAAAAAACCAACGCTTACAGTATAAGTCATTTAAGGTAATATTTTTATTAAAACTAATCAGATCAATATTTACTATACTATCGATAAATATAATAAAATCCAAATACAAAAGTCAACTACTTATAGTGTATTTTTCTTTAGTTGTCATTTGGTAAACAAATGTCGCGACTAATATTAAGATTTATAGGTAATTTATGTGTCTCTGAAGCATTTTTTTTAAATAATTCATGCCTTAAGTGTATTATTCAAAGTTCAAGACGTTTATGCTTAACTCAAAGTGTTTGATATACGAAAAATCTGAATTTTCGTCCCGTGTTTGTTTACCAAATTGGACACTGTAAAAGAAATACACTATACATATTTATTCCGACCACCGATAGAATGGGTACCGCACACCTGTCAATAGAACTCTACAAGGAACTAATAAGGTTTAAATTCGTAAAACAGGTATTCTTTTGTACAGTACAGTCTTGTTTGACAGGAGTCAGGAACGCATTCCCTCATCGGCCGAAGAGTAGAAAATCAGTACATGATCAATAGTAAACTATACATAGATAAGACTACAGGCAAGCAATGAGATTCTTCAAGCGACACTAAGGTACAGCATATTTCGCGGAGAATTTAGAGAAGGATAAAGTTCCCTTTATATGGGATCCTTTAGCAAGTTTCCTGCAGCTAATTACCGTCGTCAGATCATTGTTCCACCTTTTTATTATAAATTCATACAAAAACAATAATTTAGTAAGTATTCATAAAACATTTGGGTTACCTAGTAAATAATAACTTAAAAAATAACAACTTAAAAATACATAATTATATGTGTACTTATGAAATGAAATCAGTCAGACCCAAAGTTAAATCCAGTCTTGTCTTTAAAAAAAAAACCATATTTCTGCTGTTTATCCGAACCACCTTTGGAACCAGCTCCTCTGTGTGGTGGTGGTGAAAGCAGCCACTACAAGGCCCTTTCCCATAGGGTCTGCGTAAAACGAGGAGACAGTGGCAGGAGCCGCCGATGTAGGCCTCTTTATCAGCCTGTCAATGCGGAAGCCCCTTTTTAGGTCTACCAGTAAATCAGGCCGCGGGTGACGACGCTCCCATTCCGTTGCTTGAAAGACAAATATTTTAAAGTTATATTAAACAGTTAGCGACAAGTGTAGGCATTGTGGAACTCCCTGCCAACGTCTTTGTTCCCTACTACCCCTAACCCACAAACTTTCAGAGCAAAAGTAATCAGATTATCTAGTCGGTTCGCTCGTTCTATCGTAGACTCTCTCCGTGAAAACTGGTGATGTGAGCTGTCATTCCATCTGATGCAAGAGATTGACACCATTCACTTCTCACTAGCCCACTTCAAGCTCATTTCACGTAAGTTTTCACAGTGAGATAAATACAGAATCTCGCGAAATCGAGGTGGGCCGAAATAAAATTTCGTAAATGACAAAAATCATTATTTATCATATGAGTCAGAGGGAAAAATTACCACCTCATATAGCAGTATTAATTGAATATTGCTTAATATTGGGAAAGAAATGGAACTATACCTCCTGTATAGCTTCATCTCCTTCTCACTCTGAAGTTATATTAAAATAATATTGCTGTTTGAGGTAGTGGTTTGTACGATGGTGCTCCTTTTTTTTCAATATCAATTGAAAAAATCTTATCAATTCCGCCTCATAAAAATGCAGAAGCGAACGTTATTGACCGAGTCCTTGCTAACGTAGCGGAAATCATTACCATGCCCTTGATGGATATAACAGAGATAATAAACGAGCTACAATCAAATAAAAATATCTCACATGTTAATGTTGTACCTATATTTAAAAGGTTTGTTTGAAAGTGCAAAATCTACTTTAAGTATTTAATAAACACCCTGGTGTATTGGGGGTGTTGCAAGGGAAGTCTGTACCAGCGATGACCCTTGAACCTTGAGTCTAGCCCCATTGCACAAAGGTTAATTTGAAAAAAAAATAGCTAGATAGTAACAGTTGATTTTCATCATCATCATCATGATCATCATCATTCAGCCGAATATTGGCATCCACAGGAAAATTATACGCTTCCCCTAAACATCAGCCACAAAAACTGCCGGCCGGTCTATTCTGTGAAAGTCTCATCGTGAAATCTTAGGTGAATTGAGCTTCAAGTGAGCTGTCATTCCACTTGATACTAGGGATTGACTCATGCTCACTTTACCTGAGTTTTCATGGCTGGCGTGGTTCCCGAATCCAGTAGATTTCTTTCTTTTCATTCCCTTGACTTTCACCAGTATCTGTACCACTACCTCTTTTAGCAGAAAAATGTCAATGTTACTTCAGTGCGAGAAAGCGATGGGAGCTGTACATGACTTATAGCTTCATCTCTTTCCCTCTCTAATGTAATATTAAAATGATTCTGCTATACAAGTGTCTACCTGCCATGCTGATTTTAAAATCATAGTACATAATCTATCATAGTAATATGATGACTTACGACAGTAAGGCTCCTTGTCAGTGGTCAGCACGAAGTATGGTCCATTGGCGCGCGGCATTCCGTTCATCCCAATAGCCTTGATGCCCATCTCCGAACAAGAATCAACTCTGTCGCAAGCCGCTTCTAAACTCGCGTTAACGCTGGAAGGAAAATCATAGGATCAAGATCTTACAGAGAAAATGTCAAGGGGTAAAATGATACTAGAGTAATACTTATGATATCGAAAACATTTGTCAGATCGAGAAGTATAAAATGATATAAATTTGGAAAAGCAAAGGCATAAAAAACATTAAGCTAACCCTTCGTATGTTAAATCCCATTTGTGTCCCCTGAAGGAGCAGTTACTGCTGATCAAAGATTCAGTGAACAGTAGATACGCACGTCCATGGCTGCATATGGCCTGCTGCAGCTCTGAAATAAAACAAATTTTGTCAAGTACTGACATTGATATTATAATCAGGAACGCCATACAACTTGACAATGCTGCCAGACTTTTAGCCACTATTCCTGTTGACAGCAATGCGGACGAATTTTTTGATACTCTAATCAAAGCAAATCAATTTATTTGCGAAAAATGTTAGTACAATCTGTCTTAACACAAATTATTATAGATCCATAAAACTTTAGTCATTTTATTGTGATATGCAAACATATTTTATTGATGATGATGAAAAATGATTATTTTCCCCCTTTTTTTATATGCATCTACATATTACTATTTTAAGTATGTTACCATATTTAATATATAAATAATTACAAGTTAAGATTCAAAATTGTGGTACTAAGCGAGAAATTTCAGTACTCAGTAAATGGCAATCATTTCTGCAAATTGGAACTTTCGATGTTATATAGCAGCTTGACCAACCGGTCAAGCTGCTATATAACATCGAAAGTTTCGAGCTGCAGCTGCTTGTTGCTGCTGCTCCGCTTGCTGTTAGGATGCGGCATAGCATAGCATAAGACATGCATCACAGAGGGAAGCTGTAAAGGGGAACGTGGAGTTAAAACTAAACTCGATCAACTTACTAGCCGGAGAAATTGGCAGAAGTTGTGACCACAAGGAATTGGATTCGTTGTAGCAGCCCGGCTGCTTCATGCCGCCATTTGGATAAAAATCAGCATGGCCTGAAACATAATAGATAATTAAAAGTATAAATTAAAATTCAAAACGACCAAATATTATTGAAAAGAGTCAAAGACTCGATACCACTGACCCTAGTGGTGGCCCTTGACTCCTTTGGGAAAACTACCCGTAAGTAATAATGGCGAAATCGTTACCGTTCCGATCAGGAAAGCCGAAGCCGATCCTGGATAGCAACCGCCCGTTAGTGTGGATGATGTCCACATAATCTGCGTCAGTGGCATCCAAACGCTCGGTAGAGTCGGTGGTCCTAAAGCAAGGCTGAGCGGGATCTAAACCTGGAACAATAAGGATACTGAAGAATGATGACCCAGATATTAAAAAGTTTTTATGGAGGTATCATGTCGTGGTATACTAGACATTTTCCAGCAAGATAGGGCTCAGTGGAAAAGGAAAAGAAAATGTTTTTTCTGTACTGAATCTAATTTGATCACCAGGGGCAAGTAAGTGTTAAGCGGGATTGTCCGAAAGGGTTACCGATACCCCGGAACACAAAGGGCTAAGGAAGGAACATGGATGGGTTTTAGTCAGTAAGAGTCTGACACTCCCTTCCGCTCCACCCATAGCGGGAGAAGTCATTGGATGATTTCCCAGCCTTTGTCAAAAATGCTAGGTCACTATTGAGCTCGCAGCCTCTTAGGCCGGGGGCCCCGTTAGGCCGGGGGCCCGTGGCATTTTGCCATTCCTGCCACCCTATAGTTACGCCACTGCTTCCACTCCACCCAGAGCGGGTGGAGCTATTTCATGATTTTCCATCCTTAAAAAACAAAAAAGGCCAAATAAGGAGAGACGTGCTAACCTGTTATCCTTGCAACTTTTCCAATGTGAAACGACACATACGATGCGATATGAGCTCCTAAGCTGTGCCCGACGAAATGCATGTCTTTAGTCCGAACCCCAGTTGCCGCTATCAGCTGGCGCATGAACCTGAAAATGACAAAATAATGAATGAAACGAAAAAATCTTGATCATATAGGCCGACGTCACGCTACTTTATTGGTTACAAATCTGTATTAAGATTACCATGTTGAATTTCTTACCCAACGATATCGGATCCAACTCTTCGCGTGTTCGCAACTGCTCGCCAATACTTCCACGTGTTCCCTCCTCCACTCCAATCAACTGCAATGACATTAACGTCTGCCTGAAAAGAAAAATGATATTCACCCATGTTCAAAATTAGAATGATCGACATCCGAACATTGTTTCTTCACGTGCGTAAAAATGATGGAAATCAACGTACCCATGATAAAAATGCCCGAACCATGTCATTGACCCAAGAAGCGTTGCTGTGGCTCATAAACCCGTGGACTATCATCACCGTCTTCCTGTTCGGTTTGAAGTCAACCCATTCTAAGCCGAACTGTGGACCCGGGAAGACCTGCAAACAATTAATCTTATAGCGTGGGTTCTGTTTCTTAGCGGTAAATTTAAGTACCCAGTATGAAGCCCTCCATGATCGCCAAAAACAACGTAAAGTATGCCAAACAGGAGTTTTAACCTTCGGATTTTTCGATCAATATCCATTCAAAAAATTGTTCCATTGGTACCAGTTGTCATTTGTAGATCTTTTGCAGACGTTAAAGATAGTCTGAAGCCCGGAATTATCTGTGTGGTGGAGGTCAGATACCCAGTCGCTTCATATAAAATACTGGAATCCAGCTGCATGGGGTTGGAAGCCGACCCCAAATGGTGTGATGAAGATGACGTAATATTCTTTTAAGAGACAAATGAGGAAGAATGTTATCCTTACCTGTACCCTGGTGGTCATATTGCGTGAAGAGAAGAAGAAGTGCGTGTTAACAGAGCTGGATGAATCGGGCTTCATGTTGAAGATGCTCATAACCTGCCGCGAAAGGGAGCCTAAGCCGAAACAGTCCACGATGTCTGGCACTGGAAGGTTGGTCGTTGTTTCCTGAATATATTGACTTCAGTTAGAAAAAATTATAATCTATACTAATATTATAAAGCTGAAGAGTATGTTTGTTGGAACGCGCTAATCTATTGAAACTACTGGTCCGAATTGAAAAAAAAATTTAGTGTTGGATATTCCATTTATCGAGGGAGGCTATAGGCTAACATCACGCTACGGCCAATAGCAGCCGGTGAAACCGCGCGAGAGCATCTTGTTAGTTAATAAGACTAGATACATCGATAACGAACTTAACAGTTATAAATGTTTCCAGCAATCGATTGTTGTTGTCAATCATTTAAAGTCTCTAGGTTCTACAAGATAGTTGTTTTATTGCTTACTAACGCCTGTTACTGTCCCACTGCTGTGCAAATGCTTCTTCTCATATCGAGGCAGGCATGAGCGTTGAGCATATAATATATTATGAGCATATTGATCACCACGCTTGCTCAAGACGGCTTGGCTTTTTCATACTTTATATTTATTATAAGTCTATCCATCAGGTCAAGCTACGCTTGCCAGAGTTGGCCGTGGATGAGACTCCTCCGTGACTCGGAAAGCACGTTAAGCCGTTGGACCAAAAATCTGACAGCCAGTCTTACCAAGGGGTATCGAATTGTCCAGTTACTGGGTTGTGGAGGTCAAATAGGCAGTCACTCCATAAAATACTGGTATTCAGCTGCATCTGGTTAGACTGGAAGCCGATCGACCTCAAAATAGTTGTGAGAAGGCTAGGTATATGATGATTCATTATATGTCCAGGGTTGCTCACGGTGTTTTTCTTTTACCGTTTTTCTTACTAATACATACTAATATAGTCGATTAAAATAAAGAGCAAAAAAAATGGTAAAACATCATACCACGGCGTCAGCATGCAATAACAGATCGTTGAGGTCTTCTTTAGTAGTGCTGGAGTGCGGTTGCATGTTCATGAACTCCCACAGATCTTCAGGGTTTATATGATTCTCCACTGCGTAAACAATTTTTATGATTAAAAGGTGCCTTGGGAGTAAATCAAGGTCTTCTAATTATTAATTACGCGTACTGGTACCACTATATTTTCCACAAAACAGTGATATTTTCTATTCAAATGTGTTTATTAAATAAGACTAGGGAGGTGACCCACGTAAGGTCCTTCAACATGTCGTTCTTAGTTGTGGTCGCTGAAATTCTAATTCCCGCGCATAGCAAAACATAAGATTTCAAGCTTAAATAGATTTTTATTGTCCATTGATAAATGAAGATTTTGCTATACCTACTATTGAAGAAAGATTTGTTTTCTATTTTCAATATAACTAGAAAACCAGTACTGTTCCTATTTATTTAATAAGTATTACTAAAATTAATTAGATGCTCTGAAAGTACCTAACGTCCGATTTTAAAAATTCTTTCTCTGATAAAACGCTACACTACTGCCGAGTAACGATAGATACCCAGCTGTGTTTTAGTTTGGCTTCATACAATAAGAAAGGAGGTTGGCGTACTATCCTGGCTTGGCACATCTAAACATTTGTAACGGGTCCTCACTCATCTTCAAGCAATGTGTTAATTGTGGCTAACGAATAACTGAGTCAGTACGTACGTAAAAGTATTACGAAGCGTAACTATCATACAGGGGTGCTAAGCAATAACAGCCGCTCGGGTCGATCTATCGTTACGGGTCGTCAGAAGCCCGAAAATATCACAGCCACGATAGCACTACCCCTTGGTAAAACCTCCACAACCCGGGTTATTACCCAGTTACTGGGTTGTGGAGGTCAGATAGGCAGTCGCTCCATGCAAAATGCTGGTATTAAGCTGCGTCCCGTTAGACTGGAAGCCGACCCAAACATAGCTAGGAAAGGACTAGGTAGATTGATTGAGCTACCATACGGGGAAGTCAATGCCACCCTGCATCAGCGTTTCGTGGTCGTTTTATTTCTATGCGTCCTTGGATGAAAACGAGCGCAGTTTCCAAGACGACGGTTCGACATTTTCCTGACCTCGACCAAGTAATTCCGTGACGACATATTGAATAAGGACAGTTTCCCGCGAAGTATCTTGCTGCACGCCAGCCACGCACGCGATGCGCTCGTAGATACCAGTCTTCCAAAAGACAGTTTGCGTCGCCGCAACCCTCGCAAAATCGAACCATCATGCAGTATTGCAAATAGTTTTGCCAGATTTTAATACGACCAGTTGTAGGTAAAACATTTTGTAAAAAGATTGTCCAGTTAGCAAACGAGACAATTTAATGCTTCTAAACCCCATGTTTTAGTGCAAATTCAAAATGTGAACACCCTGTTGTGTGTATGTTGGCATTTACAACTTCAATCTGTTATAGTGCTGTTTGTAAGTAGATATTAATATTTATGTGTTCATACAATCAACATCTGTCGTACTACATCATGAGACCGTGACATGCCATGAATAAAATTAGTGTCTTACAATACCCCGACTAGGTACTACGTCACTACGAGGTAGTTTATTACCAGACACTTTTTGTTTATAGTTTTTATTAGCACTGAAAACGGTATTATGAATCATGTTCTTAGTTACACATAAAATTAAGACTGTCTGATTTATCTATTTGTATCTAGATTCTTTGTCCAATACGTTAAAACCTTTTTTAGTAACCAACCAATAGGTTAGGTACTCAACCATAATGCAGAGTAGCTGAACCGTGACAACCTGTTCCGTATTTCCGGTATCTATCGCATTGACTAGAATCGTCATTTAAATTCAGATCAAGGTATGATTAATTTCTACTTCTGCTAATTTGTGTACTCAAACGGATAGAACGTAGGTATCAATTTATTAACACTCGTGGAATTTACCTAAATTATACCTACTCCTTGGAACATAGGTAGGCAACCAAAAAAATATCAATATATTATTAAGTAAAATATTGCCTTAAATTCCCTAAAAATGTCTAAAACTGCTTACCCTGGCAAAAATAAAACACAGGACAAAGCAAAATGATTGCAGTCACATCTTGAATTATCATAATTTCACATAATTACAGCTAATTAACGCTAAATTCCAATTCGGTCACATTCCGTTAATATTCACCTAGGTCCTATCCTATCATATGTTCACATCACATTGAACCAACCATCCCAAAATAACTTAAATTCACAAATAATTCACTAAAACTACACAGAAACGACTTTGGGCTCATAGGAATAATCTTATACTGGCTATAATTACGTGAAACTACATTAATTCGATTGTTGTATGCATGTTCTTCTTAACACATAAGTAAGAAGTTAAAAATTATCTACACGAAACGAAACACAAACATAATTCGGATGTTCCCTCCAAATTACGGTAGATTAACATTCTTATTGTGTTCGAGTTCAATAGATGAAGGTTATACAAATAATAATCAGTGGCACCACCAATGTTCATGTCAAGGAAGACTAATGAGGTACCTATTGTGATCAATAATATTAATTAATTATTTAATTAGTAACTTACGTTCATCGGTAGTCACCCACGCGCGTTGAAAACTTTCTTCAATATTTAACAAAAAGAAAACACTAGTTAACAAAACGTAACGACAAGAACGCTCCATTTTTGAAAAACCACTTTTTTTTTAAATTACTTTAAAAGCAGCCCACCAGTACTGGCAGATTGTTCGTGCAGAATTGTATTATTTTTTTTAGATCAATAATTGTAATTATTGCACAAACTCGGGCACGAGTACGGCGCTGTCTGCCTTTGACATTGACTACGGCAAACAAACGCTTTTATACAGTGATTCGCAAAGACATCTAGGTATTTAAAGCTCTCAATATCTGTGTCCTTCAGGACATCGAAGTATTGGCTCGATATTATTACTCAGTAAATATTGACTGATTAATAACAACGTCAACGGAGACCTCGAGGGAAACCCCTAGGCCGCTTAAAATTATTAAATTTCGAACGATTTGCGAAAAGTTCCATAGCATTTCTGACAGGAAGTTAAAGCGAGATAAAACAATTTATGAATCACTATTGTAGGGACTGAAATCCGTCCCGACTTCTTATTAAAATATAATTAAGATAGTGGTCATTGGTCAGAATACTCTTAGAAAACCCAACTTGCTGTTATTAATTTACGTTCGGATTAACCCTTTACACAGGGAGTCTCACTAACCATTTTAAAATCCTTCTGCAGATTTTAAAATTGTAAATGAGTAATAAAAAAAATCGGTTTGAATTAAACACCAAAGGGCGAGTGCAATATTAAGTTCCAAGGTTAGATTTTCTAGAAAAGATACCAGTAGTGCTATCCTGTAAATATCTCACCGTGATAACGTAGGTGAAGAGAGTTTAAAGTGAGCCGTCAATAGTGTCAATCCCTAGCTATAGATGGAGCGACAGCTCACTTCACGTAAGTTTTCACGCTGAGATTTTTACAGAATCGACCGACTGAATGTTTTAATGTGCACAGGTACTAACAAAATCGTTCGTCTGGAACTTCGGCAGCTTTGTTCTCACACATTTTATCATTTATCAAACATAGCGAAGCCATAACTTAATTTGTTTTTGACTCAAAGAATTTAATTTATGTTTAATGCAGATTCCCATATAATTCACCCTTAGCAAAAACTCATGAACGAAATTAACGGAATGCGAAGTTTGAGTGAGCAGGCATCCTCGCAAAGGCCGATTCAGGCAGGACCTTTCTAAGCATTTTAAATCGTGACTTATCCGATAATCCGATCCCTGTCACTCAAGTTCCAACTGGATAAAGGCTCCCGCAGACAGACAGCGATTCTGGTAGAACAATTTCCATGAAGTTTTCTATAAGAAGATCTATTTGATAGATTTTCAAATTTATTACTTACCAGCTTCCGCCCGCGGCTTCGCCCGCAAAATATGTCAACAAATTATATACATACCTAAACCTTCCTCTTGAATCGCTCTGTCTATTACCGCATCAAAATCCGTTGCGTAGTTTTCAGGATTTAAGCATACATAGGGATATAGGGACAGAGAAAGCGACTTTGTTTTATACTATGTAGTGAAGCATAAAGTTTGAGCTCAATTGGAAATATTAGTCAGTTTGGGATAATTATTTTAGGAGCGAAGCGAGCATTAACTATCCGAAAGATATTGCTACACTAAGGGAAAAATCAAAAATCTTCCTAGGGTATGGGAGATTTTCAGACCAGCCAGAATGAGTAAAAACCCAGCATCGATACGATCACCAATCCTTAAGCCAGACATGGTCCCAAGCGATTGTAAAATAAGGTGTTTACAGGCGGATAGGTATAAATTATGATTTCAATTATCTTCTTGGGCATTAGTTAAGTCTTGCCCTTACCATATTAATAATAAACAGGAAGTGAGCTGATACCCACAGCGGATATGGCCAGATAAATGTATTATAAATCCTTATCGCACCACATTTGTAATACAATTTTTTAATGTGTAAACAATGGTGGCACAAAACAAATACAAACACTACAGTAGGTAGGTACTATAAAAAAAAAGGTTAAAAAAACTAAAAAACACGCTTTTTATAGAAAACCTAACTAAATAGAAAATAAATTTTACTTTTTTAAAAGCGTGGGGTGCTTTTTAAGATAATATTCACCACCACCATGCACCCCACGCTAAAAAGTAAAATTTATTTTCTATTTTTAACCGACTTCTAAAAAAGGAGGAGGTTCTCAATTCGACTGTATATATATGTTTGTTCGCGCATAACTCCGTTGCTTGCCAACCGATTTGAAAAATTCTTTTTTTGTTGGAAAGGGTATACTTCCCAAATGGTCCCATAAAAGTTTTATCGAAATCGGATAAGCGGTTCTTGAAAAATCTAAAAAAAATCCTACTTAATATATGTGGACGATGTTCTAATAAGTTCCTGTCACTGTAATTTACATACCAGGTAGTGGTATTAAAATTTGGGGGGGGGGGGTTGTATAGGTACCACAACTAAAAAGTGAAAAATAAATTTTTTTTTACAAAAAATAATGATTGATGATGATTTCGGAAGTCGGTGGCAAAAAATGAAAATACAAAACCGAAGACACCGACTTCCGAAATCAAAATTATTTATCACTTTGTAGTGTTTTTTTTGGAAGTCGGTTTTATTTTTTGTATTGTATTGTATTGTATTTTTTATTGTAAAACATGAGTATACATCAAATAATATGTGCAAGGTCTTAAAATAAACAGGTTGATCTGCATGTTTTGCCATTTAAGGCGTACAAAATAACATATTTTTTGGTTTAGAATAAACCATAAAACAAATAAGAAATGACTTGACTCTACACAGCAAACAATGAAATTAATAAAAAAAAAAAAAAGATTGCTAATGCTAATTACTTAAAAAATAAAACGAAGTAAGTACTGTTTGTGACTCAAATTGTGAAGAAAAGTTTTTGTAAAAAAGTTTTTGTTGAGGACAATTTAGTTGGGTACCACCGCGAAATACACCGGGTATTTATCTAATTAAGTATTATGGTATTAGTGTGACCGATGAATGGTGATAAATGGTGACTCTTTTCCTTGGTGATAATAAGAAATAAGTACAGGCGCCAGCCCATCAAGCTACACACTGTCAAATTTTCCCAATTAAAAATGAACCATAAGCTTTGCACTAAAGTTGAAAAACTATCAAAGAAGATATGTTATGGTAACTTTATGTGCTGGCTGCTGTTCTGTACATAATAAGTAGTATATGCACACCCTTGATCAAGCCCCCTGAGCTAGGAGTTTTAAATTCGTCTCTAAATTATTTGAAAAAATCCGTGGATGAAGGTAATATGTCGCAAAATTCTAATTTAGAGAAAATGGTGTTCAAAGTTGCGCACAAACATTTTAAGAAACATATTACAAAACGCCTTAAATGTATATAAGAATTTGTAAAATAGCCACAAAATAATGTGGTTGTTTTAAGGTTTAAAATGGTTTGTATGCACATAACACCATCATTCATGCATGCATGCAACAGCGAAAATCTAAAAAAGCGACATGTCACCTTCATCCACTCATGTCTTCATTTATCCGATCCAGCCTGTCCCTTGCTGTCCTCCCCCAGCGACGCCCTAAGCCGAGGCCCATACCCTACAGGGGGTGCCCTCAGCGTGTATTCGCTTAGTTTGCAAGTTTATAAGCCCTGACTGAAGGCTGCAATTTTACTAAAGCATCCACAGGCAAGTCCAGTTAAGCAGTAGACAACCCTACGGTTGAACTGCGAGATGCCATTAAAAAATCATCCAACCAGTCTGAATGCTGATGCCGCGGGGAGCGATGTAGAGCATAGCTATTAACCATGGAATTAGTATGTACAGATTCCAGCACATCAACCTATCCCAAGCTGTCAATATTTCCCAATTAAAAATGAACCTTATTATTTTGTAATAAAGTTGAAAAACTATCAAAGAAAATTGACAGATTTGGGGTAACCTTATGTGCTGGCCTCTGTACTATACCAAAAATGGTGAGCAGTGGTGGCCTTGGGTTTACGGCCGCGAATTAAGAGATGTCGGTTGTAGTTCCAAACCCAGACTAGCACTTTACTTGGTCTAAGTAATCAACTAATCTTATAATGGTGAAGGAAAGCATCCTGCGGAAGTTGGCATATCCTAGAACCATAAAATTGAAGACACGTGACTTTAACCAACCCGCACAGGGCCCGCCCGCGTGGTATATTACGGCCCACTCTCTCTCATCACCTGTGTCCCAGCAGTGGAAAATAGCAGTTATGGTGAACGAAAGTAAAAATAAAAGTCTGATATTTTGTCTGAACTTTATGAGATAAACCAATACTACACTTAATTCTAAACATGCTAGAATAAAAAACTCTTCAAATGCACTACTTTGCCGCTCGAGCTCCATAAAATGCTCCATCTCATTCATTTTTAATCAGAGAAAATGAGAGAGAGATATTGAAGCAGTTGACAAAAGTGTTGCAAGATAAAAATTGCTACACCTACTAATTTGGCAGTTATTTCCCTAAATAATGCTAGATCCACACGTGGTGACAATAATGCCAAAAGGTTAAAATGAACACTCATGTTTTTAAACAGACTTCTTTAATTAATATTGAACTATTTTTAAAAGTAAATAGATGACGACTAATAGAGAAGTAAGGATAAGGGCAGGAGAATGATGAAATGATCATGAAAAAAAATCGTATTTACCACAGGTTTGTACTCTAACTTGAAAAAAATCCTTCATCCTAACAGTCTTCTGCTCTAAAATGATCAGAACACAACCTTTAATTTTGTGTGACTGTAAAGTGCTTCCTTTTTTGTTAGACTTTACTGCATAAGTCAACAAATTGAAGTTAGTTTGTTGACTATTTATTTCTGTATGAATGGTTAAAAGAAAATCTCAACTTGTAGAATCAGCGTGCTAAAAATTTCAAACTCGCGAACAGTCCTTATTTTCTACATATCTGGCTAAGGAAGGCTCATTTACATTTGCCACCTCGGGGCCCCAACAGACTTATTCCACCACTGGACGTAGCTATAACAATTTAGCATTGCCTGATTAAAAGCGGAAACTAAAAAGTAATCAGAAAATGAAATACATTTTTTTTAAAGATCTTTTCCACACAATTAATTAATTGATTTTTTTCTTTATTTTACTCTCACAAAATTTAAAATAGGGAAAAAAATAGTAGAAATCCCAAATTACCAGTAGCAATTTTAGTAAAAAATGCTATTCTGTTATTGGACGAACATCGCAAACCGTTCAAACGGCCTTCAAAGTTGCTTCAAAGTTCAAACGTATGGCCGTTTGAAATCTCCTTTGTGAATTTGTCAACAATCATCAATAGTTTATTGTTAATCTTAACTTTATTTGACTTGTAATTTTATATTTTAAGCTAGTTTAAAATGGCGTCCATAAAAGAAGACGAAAAGAAGGAAATTCCGGAAATTATACATGATCCTCAAACGACCTGCACTTATCAGAGGTTACGATTTTTTGGGAAGGTAAGTTCTAAAATACATACATATTTTTAACTTTATTATCATTGGCATTTGTTTTTTGTGAGTACATTCGAAGTAAAGACGACCCACTGACCAAAACAGTACTAATGAACAAATTGTGCGATTTCAATACTCAAATCTTGCAACGGTGTTCGCACCTGTTCTGTTAGAAAAATCTTAATGTATGTAACCGTTAAACGTTAAATTATGTTATTTCGATTAATCATTAGCACTACGTTCAACTGTGTGTGTAAACGGTGATCGTAATTATGTTCGTAACTGTTGATTGTGAGTAAAACCGTAATTGTCGGTTATATTTCAAATTCATCACAAGTTGGGCAACAGGTGCACCCAGTTAACTTTTCGAAACAACGCCAATGTATAACAATTACACGTTTTGGGCTTCATCCCAAGCTCATCATATCTTATGTGTTTACAGTAAGTAAGAAACTGCAAACTACACTTCTTTTTTAAACCCAAAGTTAGTTCAATAGTCTCAAGTAAACATTCTTGGGACTCAAGGCTCAATAAATTGCTATAATGTAATCTTTTAACAAACAAATAAATAGAAAGTAATTACAAGCAATTTGTCCTGTAAACAGTTGTATAATATATTTGATTCACTATCATACCCAGTATGAAGATTAAAATCTTTAACAATCAGCTGTAATTCATGTAATTAATCAATAAATAATTAGATGTCAATTGATCCCATTCAGAATTGCATTAATTCATAAAATTTACATCAAAATAGTAACTACATAGTTCTAATACATTAATTTTTAGGGTGGCTTTGCAAAATGCTACGAGATCCAAGATATTCAGACCAACCAGATATGGGCGGGGAAGATTGTTTCCAAGAAACTAATGGTGAAGTCAAGCCAGAAGGAGAAGATGGCTCAGGAGATCTCCATCCACCGCTCTCTGCAACACAAGCATGTGGTCGGCTTCCACAGCTTCTTTGAAGACGCACTCAACATTTACATCATACTTGAGCTGTGTAAGAGACGGGTAAGTGTGTGTCTTTGTTTTCTTTTTAGTAAGTTGACTCATCATCATCACTCTCGTGCCCTTATCCCATATTATTTAGGGTCAGCAAAACATGTCTTTTTCGTCCATACTTACCTAATAAAATAATCAACATTCCCTTTTATAGTTTTATAGTCATATCATCTTTCACACAATCCATCCATAATTTCTTTGGTCTTCCTCTACTTGTATAGCCATCCACATTACACATGCTATTTATATTTACATTATTTAGTTGGAGAAGTGAACTGAATAGAATGATTCCCAGCTTTAAGATATCTTAGATGTATTGAAAACTTTGTCATATTACCTTTATTACTCATGTATGTCTTGAGCATTTCTTATTAACCCTTACTTATTCACTCAAATAACTAATCATACATATTGTTTATTCCTCCTGCAGTCAATGATGGAGTTGCACAAAAGAAGAAAAGCAATCACAGAGCCAGAGACACGGTTCTACATGCACCAGATACTCATGGGGGTGCAGTACCTGCACAGCAAGCGCATCATCCACAGGGACTTGAAGCTCGGCAACCTGTTCCTCGATGATGATCTCCATGTAAAGATAGGAGACTTTGGACTTGCTGCCAGGATTGAATATGAAGGTATGTATTAGTTGGTTTCATTTATATCATGTTGATAGGACCCGTTTTCCCTGGGAATACTAATGTGACGTTATGGTGTTTGTTAGGTTAATTTAGTCTAGCCAACTTAGCCTTCATGGGTCATTGACCTGAATATAATTTGTTATGTGTGTTGTGTTTCAGTTTTAGTGTTTTATTTTACCACTATTCTAGTTGTGCCTTATCATTTTGGTAAACAAATATGACTGTAAAGTTTAACTAAGCAATTATGCATCAAGAAGGAATTTATTTGTTGGTTTGTGCAGTCAAACTAATTCTATTGGAACTTTATATGTATGACATCATTATAATTGCCTAGAAAGTAGGTATCTTTAATCTTACAATGACCTATTTAAATTACAGGAGAGAGAAAACAGACACTATGCGGCACACCCAACTACATAGCACCGGAAATACTGACGAAGAAGGGGCATTCCTTCGAAGTGGACATCTGGAGCTTGGGCTGCATCATGTACACACTGCTCGTTGGCAAGCCGCCGTTTGAGACGTCTACGCTCAAGGATACTTATAAGAGGATCAAGCAGTGCGAATATAGGTACCGATTAAAATATGTACCTACTTAACTAAGACTAAATTAGTTTCAATTTTCCACTAAAATTTTTTGATTGACCTCCTTGTAGATGCTGCTATAGTAAAAAGTTTGCAAAGGATGTATAAAGGCTGTTTAGGAAACCTCTACCTCTACCTAACCTGTTATATTTTTTCTATTTTTCTCTAAAAAGTTATTTGTATAGTCTTGTAATCTTGTTTTACACTACACTGGCTATAGTTTATGCATTACTTCCTTTGAAACTCTTATACCCAAGCATTGCTTGAGACTCCACTAAAGCCATTTGATTGGTTAAAACTAGTTTTAAGTAATGGTCTTGAGTGAGGTTCTGGCTAACAGTGTTGAAACAATATCATCATGTTGAGCTTATTCTACCATGTAGGTTAACACAATTACCTGGCGATACACATTACTTTGACATTAATACAACTTCAAGGAATAGCAAATGAGCTACCATTATTTATTACATTTTCGGCGCCAATTCAAACAGGTTACCACAAAATGACCGTAAATGCTGTGACGACGGTTGTTTGACCAGCATCACACTACTTGTTTGAATATGAACAAATTATAATTAATGTGGAATTAATAACATTCATCATAATTTGTACATATAATGTCCAGTTAGATAGTTCCAACTTCGAGAAAGAGGTCAATCATCGAAACCGTCCCGGCTAGGCAGCATTCCGAAAGATACGCAATATCTTATGCCCTATGGAACTGAAGTGGTCGGTTATAAGAAGGCTAAAAGTCACACAGGGCAATGGAGTTTCCCTACGTGGTCTAATCAAAAATTAAGAGATTACGCGGTAGAACCAAGGTAACCGGCGTAAGCGTCGCAAGACAGATGGCCAAGAGGACCGAAACGTTCCGGAGTGGCGACCCCGTAAGCAAGAAGTAGCGTTGGAAGACCTCCCAAACGGTGAAGGTGAATCGGCTGGATGCGGAATGAACCGAACAGAACCGAACCGGACGAAGTGGCGGTGCTACAAGGAAGCCTACGCTTACTGGTTGAATTGATGAAAATGATGTACAACTAAGTGAAGCATAATATGTTCTTCGTAAATATATTATTTACGTTATCCTTTTCAAAACTTTACCGTGTTCTGGAAGTGGACATTAATCTTCACAAGTTAATTTTGCTATAGATTACCCTGTTGAGTCTTTTTTTTATGAGGATGGGAAATTATCAAATGACTCCTCCCGCTCTAGGTGGAGCCAAAGGGAGGGTCAAACTCTTTCTGACTAAAACGCACCCAATGTTCTCTCCTTAGCCCTTTATGTTCCGGTGTAGCGGTAACCCTTTCTGACAATCCCGCTTGTTGAGTCTTAAGCCCAACATCTCACTGAGAAATACCACTACTAAAGACTTGCAAACAAATTAGATTATCAGCCCATTTATCTTTAAAGAAACCCGCCCTGCTTGTGAAATAATAAAAGAATACTTTGTATTGTCAAATAGCGAGGGAGTGCACCTAGCGATGAGCGTATGTTGCTCCGGGCCCTGGCATTCGTTGGGTAGTCGGTACGCGCGCGCGTTAGTCGACGATAATACCGTCAACCAGCGCTACAGGTGGTTACTGAACTTATGGTGATGGTGACGCGCCTCGTTTGTAACGTGTAACAACCATAGACTCATATTGTTGCTAATTGGCAAGAAAGGCAATTATTATTGTTGCTTTATTGGTATTGTGCATCTTAAACTGTGTGACTTCATTTCATCACTGTTTTGTTAATAAGCTTTCGTGAAATTCATGTCTAATTTTAAATGTTTAAGTATCATTTGTGTCTTGAAATCTCTTTATGCCCATTCTTAAATATGTATTTAATCAAATCACTAATACACTGATATTGCACTTTCAAATTTTAAAACCTCCCCAAAAATTCACCTGTACTCACAAAAATATTTACAAAACTCTCTTCGCACAGGATCCCATCATCGCTGCGCAAGCCTGCAGCTTCAATGATAGTGCTGCAACTGCAGTCGAACCCCGCCCGGCGACCGTCCGTAGACAAGCTCCTGCAGCACGAGTTCTTCGCGGCCGGTATCATGCCTGCCGCGCTGCCGCTCTCGTGCCTCACCACCGCGCCCAGGACCGACCAGCTCGAAGGTATCGCGCTGCACCGCAGACCACTCAACGAGGTTAATACAAATGGTAAGCATAATGCTATCTTAATAATGTTAGTAGTAAACTGTACACTTCCATGTCAATCAAAAGGTGGTCTGGTAGACCCTATTAATGATAAGCCTCAATAATAATCATAATATTTCATTAAATCAATCACTATACCATCATTCATTAGTATAAGATAAACTTCGTCAACTCTTATATTTCCAATTGAAGAGAACACATACGAAATATTTCAAGGTTTAGATCACGTGGCGATGGCGGTGGACTCGCCAGTGAAGTGCAATGTGAATGCCGCCGAGCCGCGCGCTGTGGAGCCGACCTCGCACCGACAGAACCTTATTGCACTGCGCGATCAACTGAACTCGCTGCTCGTTAGCAAGGTAAGAACATGCACCAACCTGGCTGGACACATCAAACATAGTCTAACTTGAGGTTTTGGTTTCCGCACTCAGTCCTTATGCGGACTATTGTGCGTGGGCCATGCCGACCTTTCGTGGTTATTCCAGCCAGCCCACCTCCCTCCAGAATTTAATCACGTCTCCTGGCCTGTGTAGTACATCTGTGAAAGATCTGATCAATGTGGCGCCTGTGCACTCAAAGAGTACGTGCGTCGGTTTCATCAGCCTCCATGCAGGCACTTTTTTTTTTTTTTTTTTTTAAGGCTGGGAAATCATCCAATGACTGCTCCCGCTCTGGGTGGAGCGGAAGGGAGTGTCAGACTCTTACTGACTAAAACCCATCCATGTTCCTTCCGTAGCCCTTTATGTTCCGGGGTAGCGGTAACCCTTTCGGACAATCCCGCTTACCCGGCAGGCTTGGCCCTGAGGGGCCCCTTCATATGCTGACATCTCTTTGAGGCGCGCGTGGAACATATACGCGCCGTACGGCACGGGTCTGGTGCTGATCGGACGGTGAGTCACCCATTACTCACCGTCCGCAGGCCCGCGCCTACGGTGGCCGGGAGTCGTCACGTGGCTCCCGACGCCCGGAGCGTCTCCCGCGGCGGCTGGGACGGGAGGACCTTTCTCTCTCCCATCCCGCCACCTCCTTCGCGAGCATAACTTTTTCGCAGAAGGAGGTGACTGCCTCCCACTCCCTCTCGCCCCGGACCATGGCTTGCACCAGGGCCGGGCGCTCCATGCAGGCCCTGCACAGAGGACTGTCCGTTATGTCTATTGTATGGAAGTGTTTGTTTAATGAGCAGTGTCACGTGATGGTCCCCGTCATCGGGCGCAGGCCGGTTCTGTCCAGGCGGAGCATCGGACATAGTTTGCAAAACCTTTTTTATTTTTTTGAGGATGGGAAATAATCATATGACTCCTCCCGATCTGGGTAGAGCGGAAGGGCGTATCAGAGTCTTGCTGACTCCATCCACGTTCCTTTTTTAGCCCTTTTTGTTCTGGGGCAGTGGTAACCCCGGGAAATCGCGTTGATGTTCGCGGAACTTAACAAATCATGTCTGTATACCTCAAAGTACAGTACTGTACCGACGCCAGCACATCAAGCTATCCCTAACTGTAAAATTTTCTCAATTAAAAATGAGCGTTATGTCTTTGTAATAAAGCTGAAATACTATCAAAGAAATTTGGCAGATTGTGGTAACTTGATGTGCTGGCCTCTGTACATTTGGTGTACAGCAGTCTGTCACATTTTGCCAGTTATGTTTTTAGTCCCATAACTAAACCTTGGGCCCATTTAGAATAGAATACTAATTATTATGTACACCATAAAAACTGCCACCACTGCCACTGTTTCATTTAATTGGATAATGAATTATTATTACTGTAATTGGAAACAATTGTCTCACTTATCATATTTTATTGTTGTTTGACCTAAAAACCGAATTAAATCAATATCATTGGAAATATTTATGATTTAGTATTTACATTGAAAACTGAATATTGATCAAAATGGCAACTGCTATTTTTTAGTAATATAACAATGTCCCTTTGTTCTGAATATAGAAGCTAACATCAGTTTAGATTTTTCTAAAGAATATCGCGTAATTCAGAGTGCCTCTAAGCTTAGACCTCCTCTAGCACTTTCCTTTGTTTCCTGTCGCGCGCTACTCTTCTGCAGTGTCGTTCAGCCGTGAACCTCAGGCCGTCCGCCCGTCTCGCTGCTTTTATCAAACAAACAATACATAACTTATATCTTATTAACAAATTCAACATTCCTCCACAGCTGAAATGTCGTCCCGAATGCCTGACAGACGAGTTGAGCGACCCCGCTGCCCAGCCACTGGTCTGGGTGGGTAAGTGGGTGGACTACAGCGACAAATACGGCTTCGGCTATCAGTTGTGCGACGAGAGCGTCGGCGTCATGTTTAATGACACCACCAAGCTTATCATGCTGGCTAATGGACTGTGAGTATACTTGTACAGGCAGTGTCATTGTGTCCCCTCAAGTTTAAAAATGTCGTACTGCTTTAATATTGAAATTGCTATGACCAAAAAAGAAACCATTGCCCAATGTGTACCGCATCTAGTTGATGAATCTGTATCTACGTACATACTACTGTGAATATTCATCATTCGAAACGAGATATAACAAGAAATATGGCGATCTTTAGTCAAGCCACTGTCCTTAGCGTTGACGTCTTATGCTAGAAGACTACCGTTTTTTGTTACTTGTCGACAGTTATTCCAAGAGTTCAGGGGGACTAACAAAGTCACATTTTCATTTACGATAACGAAATTAGATAAATCCGAAATGTATGGAATTGGCATAAGTTTTCGAAATGTCACGTGATCAATCGTTTTCGATCGCTGTGCTAGAGATTGTCGATGAACTCGATCAATATTCCCATACAAATGCTTTGACAAGTGGCGTTTTTGACAAACCGAATCGAAATTTTCAAAATCGAATGAACACGGAGTGATTGACACTCTAGGTGTATGGATGGTATGGGTTTGCGACGAAAATTTCTTCCAATTTCTACCTCTTATTTAGTATGCAACACCCTTTATCCAGATCCTCCAAACGGTGTGAAAGAGTGCATGTTGCATTTGCATATTTTAAAATATTGGTATAAAGTAGGCAATCAACAAAACACCTTAGTAAGGGCTTATTATTCTTACAGGAACGTGCACTACATCAACCGGCAGGGCCAAGAGCAGTACATGACGATGCGCGACTACCCGCCGGAGCTTGACAAGAAGATGAAACTCCTCACTTACTTCAGGAGATATATGACAGAGCACCTCATGAAAGCTGGTAAACTATCGCCGCCGTAGAAATAAACCACGATAACATGGCTCCTCCAAATTATTTCAATGTTTGTAGTCACATCCTTACGAAAAAGTTCGTATGTACTTGCAAGTATTCGTCTTCAGTAATAGGCCGGCAGCAAAAAGCGTTGTGAGTCTTGGAGAGGCTTTGTAATTGCTTTCAAATGTGTTGAATTTTGGAGGGGCGAGCAATGTCATCGTAGTTTATCTCTACTTGCCATGAACAAGTTTTCGTTTTCAAAAAGACATTTACTAAGCTTAATCGATCCTAGAAGTTCTAATTACTTAGATATCTTGAATATATATCGTATCGTTGCTCTAGTAATTTTTGTTTGTTGTTAATCCCAGGTGCATCAGTACCAGTGAGAGAGAGTGACGGACTGTCTCGACTGCCGCATCTCCACCAGTGGTTCAGAACCACGCTGGCAGTCATCATGTACCTGACCAATGGAACTCTACAGGTAAATTTATACCTCATATTAATAATCTGCATATTTATACCGCTATTGGACGTCTAATTTTTGAACTAGCTGCTGCCCCCGGCTCCGCCTGCGTCGTCCCTTTACGGAGGGATGTTCCTAAAATCCCTTCTTAGCTAACCTACTCGAAATCTACGTCTGTGCCTAATTATCTATTTTCGCCAACAGATCAACTTCCAAGACCACACAAAGATCATCCTGTGTCCACTCATGCAAGCTGTCACGTACATAGACGTGGAGAAGAATTTCCGAACGTTCCGCTTCAGCACGATCGAAGAGCACGGGTGCGACAAGAAGCTTTTCACGAACCTCACGTACGCACTAGAGAAACTCAACAGTGTACTAGCCAACAAGCTCTGCTAGTCGCCACTCGACTGCCCAACTGGTATAATAATTAATTAAATGAATTTAATATTGCCTATATTTAATTAGTCTCGCGAGAGACTCCTGTTCTACATATAGGGTAACTAAACTAGAGGTGATTCTACGCCCATTGTTTCAATTGTTAGTTTATTAGCAACATACATGATTTTGTTATAGTTTATTTCGTCTCAAAAATCAATTTCAGTAGGTTTTTTTTTTCTAAAGAATTACTTTTATGTCCACCCATTTTTTCTCTTATTATTTATTCTTTCATATCATAAACTTAGCAATTTTAGTAACAGCGCCTAGTGAGAGTTTTTCTACCTAATAATTTGTATGGAATCATTGTGATTCCCATTATTGTCGCAAGACGGCGTTATCGAATGGTAGAATAACAGACTGGCACTAGGCACTGAGGTCAACAGTAATGCTAATTTATTTTACTTTCTAGAGCACTATCTTTGGACAATGTAGATACCTTGTCCAGTAACTGCCATCTTAGATTTCGTTTGTAATATCCAAGATGTAAAAAAAGTGAATATGTATTCAACTTCACTATTCCCGCCTGTCCTGTTACCTTAGGAGCTCCAAACCACGCGTGGTGCAGTGTGACGCGTTGTCGTTAGTGTACTTTTTAATTTTTCATGACCGTACCTCCCATTTTTTAGGAAACGCTCTATACAAACCGCGCCGCGCCGTATCGCGCTTGGTACGTATGTATAGTATGGTAGCTCCGTAGGGATCTAATTCATAACATGACATTCTTATGGACACCTCGTCGCGTTCGTGATTGCGTTAGATAAGTTAAATTTTAGTAGAACCTCTTGACGTATGTGGTAGATAGAGAGCACCATGACTGAGGGCTGCGGTGCGAACGGGTTGCGTTTGGAGTTTTTTTTATTTAGTTTTATAACTATATTTTTATAACTTGTTTCCGTGCTTCAGTAACATCGGATAAAATATAGTATGGTGCGGCCAAACCAACAGTTTAACATGCGTCCGAGAAGATGCGGTTGGCACCAATCCAGTATGTACCAGTTCATACATCAGCCGAGCGTCACAGTGCTCGCTGTCGCGGACGCATGTTGAACGCGGAAGTATGGCCGTACCGTCAGTTAATTAACAGTATCATGCCCCATCGAGAAGACGATGAGACTACACCTTTTATTTCCAAATTACGCCAAACCTTACAAGCTGTAGATGTGAAGCGTCAGTATTATTACAAATTCGATGATGTTGAAGCACTAATTCTAATTTGTAAACAAGTTCTCAGGGGTCTGTTACCTCACTCATTGTATATTATAATTACAAACTATTTGACAATAAAGTTATTAGGAAAAATTAAACTTGTCTGTATTTCTTTAACCTTTTGAACGCCAATCACTTCTATACAAGTTCGAGATTTTCGTGCCCTCAGCGCCACTACTTGATTAGAAGTAATTATGGTATAAAATAAATTTACGACTTTTACAAGACCTTTTATTTTGTTTTTATGGAAAATTGCCCTGTTATAAGCCATATTTTTAAGTTTTTCACACATAATAAGTTCTTGTTTGTTTTATAGTCAATAGAAACAAAAACGCCAGAAAATATTTCAATGCCCCCAACGCCAAGTACTTGATATAAAGTAAGCCAGTGATGGGACACGATGAAGACCTCGCTATATTTCATCTCGTCGAAACGATCACATAAATACTATTATTGCAAGAAAATGACGTGAATAAATAATATTTTATAAATATTGCAAACTATAAACTACGTTTTATTCACCTTAATCAAGAATAAATAGGTTTTCTAATCATTGTCGATAGTGAAACACCGTTTGAAAAACCCATCCCTACAAAGTGGCTAGTTGTCAGTGCCCACAACGCCACGAACTTGTATAGAAGTAAATCTGTGACGTCATAAGCGGACGGGTTTCAAGGTCATAGTGACTTTGTGCATTTTAGTGTAGTGCAACATCTTGCGTTGGCGCACGTGCTCTAACAAAAAATGAGTGACGGTGAATATGACGAATTATTGCGAGTTTTACAAGATGTGGTTTTAAAAAGATCTGTAACATCTGCGTAAAACAGTGACTTACCCTCCATTTTCATTTAAAAAAAAAAAAACGGGCCGGCAAAAGTGAAAACTTGAACATTAACGTTGTGTATTTTTGAAATGGTTAGAGAACAATTTCGCACGAATTCCTTTATTTATCAGTATAAAAGTACTATCATTTATGTAGTTAAATACAATATTTATTTATGCGTAGAAACACACACGCACACTTGCGCAAGCGCCGCAGGCGTACATATTCGCTGCGCGGTAGAAAGAGAGGGGGATACTACTCTCTCTCCTACACCGCGCCGGTGGTCTACTCTCCCTCCGTCTTACGAATTTTCGATCAGGTCACGTGTCCTGACGCGAGTTTAACATTTTTTACCCATCACAAAAAAGTGCACAACGCCGCTAAAGAAGTTTTCACTTCAAAAAACACGTAGAAAACCACGTATCTAGCTTCTATTGATTGAAGTAAACGAAATAAAAAGCATGAATCGGTTGAGGTTATGCACGTGTAACTCGACCACAGTGAATAGAAAAATACGGGTTGTTGTACATTCGTCACAAAGTAAATTCGTCACAAAAAAAATATGTGTAAATTCGCCACAATTCCCAATATATTTATTTTGTTTATTGTAAATTCGTCACATCATTATAATCCGTAGGTACCGATAGCAAAAAATAAATAAGAAGTAGAATGAAAATGTATATTTTTCATAATCACAGCACGTTTACTAATTTACCTTACATCTACATAAAAATCACAGTTTTCAAGTGAATGATTTAAATAAAAAATTTTGGCTGCAATCGCTACTTTAAGAATAAATTTTTTTAAAAGAAGGTTTGTGACGAATTTACCCATATTTTTAATACGTGTGACGAATTTACTTTCAATGTAAGTATGGATTTTTAAAATATGACGAATTTACTTAGTGACGAATGTACAACAACCCAAAAACACCATAGACATCGACATCTAGACATCCCTAGATCAGAAAGGATTTTGACGTGCCTCGAGCGCCAACGACTTGATATGAAGTAGAAGGATTACATTTGGAGACAAATAGGGATGTGCCTTCTAGAACACACGTCTAATAAATTTACATTTCTTTTCTTTTATTATGGGAAATATATCCAGGTTTTCATATTGATTTTTTTATGAAATGAAACAAAATATGAAAATACGGTATCAGTTTTTATTTAGCTTCGTAAATTGGTGAATAAACATTAATTTCAACTTATAATATTATTTGTCGATAGGACATTAATCCCATCCCTACGTTTGACTATAGATACGTTATACATGTGTAGCGTGGCGCTGGAGGACACATCGCGTATTATATAGATGGGCGTTCAAAAGGTTAATATTTTAATTCGTTCCAGCCTTCATGACGTTATCATAATGTCAAATACTCATATTTCTAATTTGTAGTACACCAAAATGAGTTGTTAAAGTATAACGTTTGTATTATAGTTTTGACAGAAGGAATGTGTTAGTGTTTAACTTTAAGAACTTCCTTGCTGTCATGACTACTCAGAAATGAGGAAAAACAATAGCAGGAGAAATATCACAAACAAATGACTGCAGAAATCATTCTCAAGAATCACTTGTGCCTCTCACAGCTACATAATTTGTTACAGAGGGTTTGTTTACAGATATCTATTTCTTTTACATTTACAAATGTAAAAGAAATAGATCTTGCTTAAAGTTTTGACCAGCAAAAATAAAGCTAATGTTGAAAATAAAACTATTATTAGTGAATCTTGAGATAAGTACAGTCATGCAGACAAATTACATTAATAATTTGTACCTCATTAGGTATGTACCGAAAAATGGGGTGTATAGGGATGCAGGGGTGAATCGAGACTACACTATTAAGGGGTTTTAACAGTCAAATAATATAGTTTGTTGGCAAAAAGGGCACTTTTATGTTTACTTTATTATATTGAACGATTAGGTGTCCTTGTTGACAAACAACTATATTATTTCAACGTTAAAATCTATTATAAAGTTTCGTTCCGATTCACCCTTGCATCCACACACCCTGTTTTACTGTACACAATTAGTGATGATATAAAAGTAAAACAAACCCGAATATACAACCTAATAAAATTACAAAACATTTATTACACAATAAATAATAAGTTACAATTATAATTCAGAATGTATTGCGTGCTGGTGGGGTAGCAGTTCTCCAGGGTGGATGAAGAGCCCCTCTTTGGCTTGCCAGTCTGTGTATGCGCCGTACTGAGAGTTGATCCCGACGATCTCGCCCTGTCCACTGATTGGTCGGCCAAAAGTACGCCCAGAGCCTGCAAGGAACCTGTAAGAAAAGTAAAAGTACCCACTTTAGGAAGGTCCTCAGAATAATCTGGCTCTTTACTCCTCTTGAGCCCAGATTGGGCCAAATCAAGCCAATTTTTGGCCAATCTGGGCCTTTCAGGTTCTTCTATACAAGGGGAAGTCGAAAATTTCATTATTTTGAACCCAAGCAGAAAACTTCTGAAAGTGTCTTCCAATGTATGGTTAGACTCTAACCACACAACACTGACATTGTAATTAGCAAAACATTATTGTTGTTATGTAAAGCAAAACATTATGATTTTCTGTGAGAAAAGTTTGATATGGAGGGTTGAGTGAGATCACTTTAAGGCACTTGTATTGCCTTTTTTTTTAAGGCTGGGAAATCATCCAATGACTGCTCCCGCTCTGGGTGGAGCGGAAGGGAGTGTCAGACTCTTACTGACTAAAACCCATCCATGTTCCTTCCTGCATATATGCATTTTATAAGACTTAAATGCATAAATATCAATGAAACTTGTTTTGATCTCATAAAGTCAGAAGGTAAGATACTTACGCCCCAGTATCGACATGTCTAAACTTGACAGGAGTGTCTCTCCTCCAGTAATCATTATTACAGACTACAGTCCAGTGATCACCACTGTCTCCTTCGCCGTCCTCATCACCATAACATGAAACTTCCTGGTTGCCTGACAGTGGGGATGAGAAGTAGTGGGAGTGAAGATTCTTTTTAGTAGATACATGCTGCAAACGGATGTTGGTGTTGCATTTTATAGGAACCCTGGAATATATAATTTTATTATACATGACTGCCTCTTGGTCTAGTGGTTGCAAGCACAACTGCTGAGTATGAGCTCCTGGGTTTGATGTCAAAGTTGGTCTGAGTTATTGGGTGGTCTATTAATAATTTCTCAGTAGCACCTCGAGTCTAGATTTGCGCAAAGTAGATGGCAATGAGCTCACCCCCTATAACATGGTACTTAAACATGACTGGTGAAATGTGGGTATCTTCAATAGGTTTACCACTGCTTTACCCGATGGAGTTCAAGTCTGTTTGTTTATTATTGCAATATTTAGTGAAATTGCTTTACAAAGAAGCATGTAGGTAACACTGGGAAAGAACTTATGCTATGTAAATCAGATTTTATTGTATGAAAGGGATTGGTAGAAGACCAGCGGTATTTTCCGAACAACACAAAGGTATCATGGCAGCTTCTTACCCGCGTTTGCACGACTCAGCCATGGGCGCCCGCACCAACCAGTGGCTGTTGTAGTCGTCAGCTACATCCACTGCCGTCACTGACTGTTGACCGGAGCCCGAGCCATACTTTACGTCGTGTGAGTGAAGTCGTAATCTCAGGTCCGTGTTTATCATTTTCAAGATAGTGCCGCATGTTACAAATTCTGCTTTAGATCCTGAAAATCAAAATTTAAATATGTTAGAACTCGTAATTATGCATGTTTTAATTCATAACACCTTGGTTTTTAATCTAAATCTCGTATCCTCCCATAACAAAAGGCCACGTAATTTTTTACAACCGACTGCTGATGTTAGAAATAGGTAACAAAATTTATCAGCTTATCAACTATACCTTGTGAGTTTTGTACTGACAAAAGGGTGAACAATAGAATAAATAAAACACTGTGTAATACGTGGGAATTTGTTAAAAAAGCCATAATTTCGACTTTAAAGTTCTAAGCTCACATCCACTCACTCACTGTAGTTTGATTGACTTTACGAATTTACGATGCGGTGAAAATGATAATGTCAAATTGACAAATAACCTCAATGTTGCCAGATCAAAGCTTGTTCAGACAACAGAGCGCCGCTACGCTACACACAAGTCTGTCAGTTTGTGTTTGAATTCATTATTCAAGTCCGAAGTATCAGCACGGCTAACTGGCGTAACCAACTAACTAGCCACTTTTCTGGCCTAAAACTTATCGTTGTAATGAGTATGAAAATTAGATTACGTATCTGTTTATTTTTATATGTATCAACGGATCTAATGCTCAAATAAGTTATCATATCATAGAATAACGTGTCTTGCTTTACTCATGCAGTAACCAATCTGAATGAAAGGTTTGTTTCTAACTCTGAACCCTACTGTCAGCTGTCATCCAGTTAGTTTTTGCCTATCAATTCAATTGTCAGTCAAAATCTTGCAAAGTTTGCTGAAAATTGAACTTGTGTAAAATTTTGCAACATTGCTACCTTTGTAGCATATTGTGATTAAAACGTTGATCAAAATAATCGTATAATTGTTAATTGATTGTATTTGTGATTTTATTGCTACCTCAAAATGAATAGCAGCGGTTATACTCCCAATACAGGTGTTACAGGTGCGTAACCAAAACATTACGATATTGATGATAAAAAATATCGTACTGTTTGCATAGCGAAAATTTGTCAGAGGGTCATCTTACGTATAAACTGTAATTTTTATTTTCCAGCGCCAATCGACCCCGGCTGGAACGACCCTCCGAAATTTTCTTATAATCCGCAGACTACACCAAATAAGCCGCGAAATATTTTGAATAAAAGAGTGGCATTTCCCCTATCAAGCGCCACGTCTAGTCCTGTTGTCATGCCCCCTGTGAACATACCACCAATGCCAGCACCATTCCCTCCTGCACCACCTGCTCAGATTCCCAGCATACAACCACAAGAAATAGATGTGGACAGTGAGAATACTCTAAAGGAAGTGAAGGAAACACTTCTGGAGCTCTTGGACAACAGCAGTGAGCTTGGTGCGAAAGCAAATGATATCAGAAGAAGAATAGGGGTGATGGAGGAAATGTGGTCATCTGGGAAATTAGACAGTAGAATATTTGTTCAAATGAAGAACCTGGCATATGGTGAGTTCATTATCTTATATGATTTAATAATTAAATCTTTGGAACTTCTTTATCTTCCTTTTATTTAAATGGCTGTCTTGAAATCCTAGTGTAATATTATTTTTGTGATATTACTCACAGACCAGCTGACTCATGCTGTTATTTATACAGCTAAGACCTACATTCATGCACACTGAACATCTAGAGCAAATAGGCAGTGAACACTTATATAATGTTCCATTACTTTCCCTTTCAATATTAGTAACGCAACCACATTGCTAACCATCTCTCTGTAAACAATGCCTTATCAATATACATATAATACAAATTAGTACAGCCTTTTCACAAAGCCTTTAAAAAATAAAAGAAACATTAATACTGGTATACATTCTGTGTTGCTGCCATACTTCTGTATCTCTATAAAAAATAATAGTTTAAAAGAACTAAAAAAACATGCCTTTTATAGAAAACCGAACTAAAAAAAAGAAAAAAAATTTTTTTTAAAAGCGTGGGGTCCTTTTTTAAATAATATTCAACACCACCATGCAACCCATGCTATAAAAAAAAATCTTATTTACAAAATTCATTTTCTGTTTTTTAGTTTGGTTTTCTTTAAAAAGCGTGTTTTTTAGTTTTTTTCCAAGCAGACCACAAAAAGTTATTATGATGATGATGCTGATAAATCTATAACTTTTTTTCTCAGCACTCCAGGAGGACACTCCAAGGAAAGCAGATGATATTCACAGAGAACTTATGATTGACCATGTGAGTGCTGTTGGCACATGGATGCCAGGTATCAAGCAGTTAATACACAACTGTATAGCTCGCTCAGAACTGCTCTCTATCGACAAGGAATAAAATAGACTCATTTCTAACTGCTATTTTCTGTTTTGCATTTTGGATTACTATAGTTGCTTCCAGTCTTGCTTAACCCGTTGTATGCCAAAATGTGGATTGACAGGATACACAATGGAAATTTCATTGTGTCTATGATAATGGCATATAAGAGCTAGAGTTTATTTGTAAAACAGTGTACTGAAACATAAAAACATCCATGCTGTTTTTAAGAATGTTTTTTTAAATAATATAAAGTATTTTAAAATGGGGTTAATAGAGATGCAGGGGTGACTAGATAAGCGGGATTGTCCGAAAGGGTTACCGCTACCCCGGAACATAAAGGGCTACGGAAGGAACATGGATGGGTTTTAGTCAGTAAGAGTCTGACACTCCCTTCCGCTCCACCCAGAGCGGGAGCAGTCATTGGACGATTTCCCAGCCTTAAAAAAAAAAAAAGGGGTGACTAGAGACGAAACATAAATATGGATTTTAACAGTGAAATAATAGTTTCGTGGCCAAAAAGGGCTATAATATAATAATAATATCCATGGACATTTCACACAACATCATATAGTCCCAATAATAATATGTGTACTATATTGTGTGTAAGTGCCCTTTTTGGCAACAAACTGTAGTATTTATTTCAACATTAAAATCTTTTATAAAGTTTCGTTCCGATTAACCCCTTCATTCCTATTCACCCCATTTTACTGTAGATTTAGTTTCGCCCATAATAGCCAAAATCTTAATTATTTTGTAGTTGAAAGAAATATTAAAAAGAATATATAAATATTTTAATTAACCTGCAATAAAAATGTATACTTATCATATTTTTAAGGAAAATATTGTGATGTTTTTTTTTTAAGTTAAACTTCTAAGTTTGCCATGTGGAAAATGAGGTACAATATAAGCTGTGTTGTGGTGCAAAAGTTGTAAATAAAAATACTATAACTATGTATCAATACTTTATTTGTTCTTATTTCTAGATAGTCCATAACATAGTATTCGTGATCCTGCACATTTTTACATTCATCAAAATATAATAATTATAAATGAGATGTACTTGATTCTCTCTGTACTTCACTGAATTATCTCTCCATTCCTTTATGAAACTTATCAATAGGACATTCCAAATATTTGTTAATGTAACTCGTCGAGTTCCATAACCAATACTTCTTGAACCCTTTTTCCCTCCGTATCTATGGTCTATATGCCTCGTTTGATAGGCTTGGGCGCGACAGTGACTCGCACTGGCCGACACAGCTCTATGAACTGCGCTGGCTCGCGGCCGCCGCCCTCTTCCACCGCGAGGCACACGGAGATGTCCACGCCGCAGGGCTCCGTCCACACGCCGTGCGATATCAACACCTTGGTTAGGAGACGCACGTTCTGGGTGCCGTCGTCATCTGTGAAAACGTTATGATTTGATACACATAGTCATGCGTTAATTTAATATTACAATATTTTTAATACGCTCTTAGAATGGAGTAGTTATTATACTAACTGAAAAAAAAACTTGCATACTCAGATAATAGTTGCTATGGGCAGTAAACCAACATCTACGGTGTAATCCTTTGTCTGCAAAGCAATTACAAAAATAAAGAACCATTTCAATTATCTCTATGGCATGGGTTCCCAAACTTATTTTGTCTCTGGGTCTCTTACTGCCCCGCAGCGCTCACAAAGGGGCGTTATCGCCCACTTTGGCAAAGGCTAGCTCTATGGTGTAATCCTTTGTCTTCAAAGTAATTTCAAAAATAGAGAACCTTTTCACTTCCCCTTGGCATCATCAGTGAGCACAACGGGATGAAATTATTATTTTGCTACTTACTGGTATTATGATGGTCGAGCGGCCTCAGATGGTCCTTGTGCGGCACGAGCGCGTGCACCCTGGTGTCGGGATACGCCACGCGCACGCGCAGCTGCGCGGGGTTGCGGACGCGCAACACTTCGGCCTCCAGCGCGACGCCGGCGACCAGGCCGGCACTGAACCGCACCACTGTGTCGTTGTCTGCGGCTGGTTCTAGAATGCTGGCAGTGCACATGCGGATCTGTTCATAAGAAATGCATATTTTAAAGGAGCAATTTTATGGAATAGAGAAACCAATTAATGATTCTAACTCTGTAAATACATATTTGTTACGGTCTCAAATAACATTATATTTTGATCAACATTCAACCTGCAAATTGCAAAAATCGTAGGAAAATTTAAATTTCGCGGGCTTTTTTTTAAATGTGCGCAAGCGCATTTACTTCTTGGAAAAAAAAAGATTGGTAATGCTACCGAACGATTACCAGTAATGTGGTGACTCATGAAATTGGACCTCACTATTTAACTACAGTATTGTAAGAACATACCTTGATGTTAGGTTTAGGTATGATGGGTAGCGGCGCGGACTGTAAGAGCGGCATGACGGCGCGGGCGAGCGCGGCCGGCTTGTGGTCCGCGTTCATGGACAGCTGGCGGAACACCGCGATCGTGAACGGGTCGGGTTCCACGCCTGCACAAGGAACATATCAATAAACCGCGGTATCAGTGAACTGAGAGGCGACCATCACCTTACAGAAGTGTTATTTAAAAATTGCTTCACATGGGGAAATAGCTTATAGCTTCATCTCTTCCTCACACTAAAGTTATACTAAAACAATACTGCTCTTTGCGGGGGACGACAAAGTTGATCCCCCAACAGATGTTTTTTTTTTGTAAAAGAGATAAATAAAAAACTAAAACCTTGGTAATTTGAATTTTTGGGGTTATGTGGAAAAAGTGTAAATACAAAAGTTGTAGATTTTTTTATTACCTACAACTTTGCCATTTAACTTTATCCATCCATAGGACTTAGAGTTTTTCCAGAAATCGAGATAAACCGTTTTGTTACCCATAAAAGCGCACCATCCAGTTCCCGACCTCAGATCACTCGTAAATATTTTTTTCTTTAATTTTTAGTATATTCTCTTTTTTTTCCAATGGGTTTCATCCTAATATTATTATTTTATTTCAAAAATTATTGACCCGGGTCTAGAAGTTTTAGACGGGTTTCGGTAAATAATGTTTTATGTATCGCCGTATCTCTGCGTTCTACAGCAAGCGTTCTTTGTGTTCACTAGCAGGGTCAAAGTCCCAGCACGTCACCTGCAGACGCCAGCAGTCGGTCCAGCAGCTCGGCGTGGTGCGTGAGCGCGGCGGCGGCCGACAGCGCGGCGGCGGGCCCGTGCGCGGGCGCAGGGCCGGCCGCGTGCGGCGGGCCGGCCGGGCCGTGCGCGCCGGGCGGGCCGTGTGGGCCGGGCGGGCCGGGCGCCGGGCCGGCCGCCGCGCACAGGCGGGCCGCGCTCGCGCGCAGGGCCAGCTGCCAAACGCACGCACTCTCTTGTTCTGATACGCCGCTGAACTGGTGCTGTAGCCTGAGGAAAGGGAATCGTTTAACAGCTGACATTTTTAAGTACTAAAATAAAAGGAGGAATTACATTATTCATTGTTATGGTACCTAACGGTAGTGGATAATACAACATTATAAAATGACTTTGGTAAAAATATTTAGTATAAACTTCCCGATAGTGAACCTTAAGTATGCTAACACTTGGAGGCGATAGTCCTCGCGCGCCTGTTCGAGTGGCGCGCGGAGGCACTAAGCCGGGGGGAAACTCCGTTTCCGCAGCAAATTGCGGCGGAGCGGACGGACCTCCGGCGCGATCTCATGGCGGCCTGGAATCAGCGACTGTCGCAACCCAGCGCAGGGCACGCCACGATAGTGGCGGTAAGGCCCCTCTTTGAGGAGTGGCTAGAGAGGCGTCACGGCGCCCTCACCTTCCGCCTGACGCAGGTCCTCACCGGACATGGATGTTTCGGGAGGTTCCTGCACATCATCAGGCGGGAGGAAACGCCCGGGTGTCACCACTGCGAGGATCGCCCAGAGGACACGGTAGAGCACACGGTGCAAACCTGCCCCGCATGGGCAGAGCACCGCCGTGTCCTCGTAGAGGCGATCGGCGGCGGCGACCTCTCGCGCCCGGTCCTGGTGCAAGCCATGGTCCGGGGCGAGAGGGAGTGGGAGGCAGTCACCTCCTTCTGCGAAAAAGTTATGCTCGCGAAGGAGGTGGCGGGATGGGAGAGAGAAAGGTCCTCCCGTCCCAGCCGCCGCGGGAGACGCTCCGGGCGTCGGGAGCCACGTGACGACTCCCGGCCACCGTAGGCGCGGGCCTGCGGGCGGTGAGTAATGGGTGACTCACCGTCCGATCAGCACCAGACCCGAGCCGTACGGCGCGTATATGTTCCACGCGCGCCTCAAAGAGATGTCAGCATATGAAGGGGCCCCTCAGGGCCAAGCCTGCCGGGTAAGCGGGATTGTCCGAAAGGGTTACCGCTACCCCGGAACATAAAGGGCTACGGAAGGAACATGGATGGGTTTTAGTCAGTAAGAGTCTGACACTCCCTTCCGCTCCACCCAGAGCGGGAGCAGTCATTGGATGATTTCCCAGCCTTAAAAAAAAAAAAAAAAAAAAAAGTATGCTAACACTATTAGGTGAGTAAAACCACTTTTCCATTGTATTATTCTTGTACTTCATCCGCGTGATAGGACCATGGGCTTATTCGACGTTCAAAACCAACAGAATCGAAATACATATCATAAGATGAAAAGTATAATGCATAATATTATCATTGGTATTCAATTCGTTCATCTATATATGGTCGTTGATCTATATAGTAATACGCTGATACTTTTTTTTATAATTTTAAGAAAGCTTACGGACTTAAAAAGTAACAAACAAATTATCAATTAATTGCCAATTACAAGCTTCTACATTTATCAAAAATATAGTACGTACTAATTCCATGCAATTTAAGAAAACAAACCAAAGATTAGTGTTATTTGATTCTACATATCCCGACATGCTCGTGTGCATTCAATGACTGAATGCATTGATGCAAGAATTTGTCACATTACATTTAGGTTTTGATCACATTTTAAGGATTGAGAAGGGAATTTTCTGATACCTAAAGATATGTTTGGTTACAACGATTCTGATTCTAAGGAAAGCACTATTTGCGATGGGACCAAAATTTTCATTGAAAACAGTTCGAAGTTATGTTTTATTTTATTCATATTTCGGCCTTCACTGTTCCTCAACCCAGGGCCGGATTTAGGGGAGGGCAACCGGGGCGAAAGCCCCGGGGCCTCCACACACGGGGGGTTCCCACAAGACTTCGGAAAAAAAATCTTTAAAATTCCAATTAGTAAACACTATCAAACATGTTTTCCTTTTATTTTATTTTTTGGCTCTTTTACCTTTACCTACAGTACTTTGTACATACATGATTATTTGATTATACTTAAATATTAGGGGTTAAAGTATGAAATTGCCGTTTTATTGTATTAGTTATTTCGAATTGACGGTTTGAGATTTTTGAGTGAAAAAAAAGGTGCAACAGTTGATTATAGACTTTCAGTTGTTTTTTTATTCAGCTTCAGACAAGAAAGACGGATACATCGAAAATTCGAGTTATTTTTGAATACGAGTTCCGACGCGGAACTAACGCGGCAGAAACAGCTCGCAATATCAATCTATTAAAAGAAATCATTGATCTATATTTGTTCACTCCAATCAAACAATTGGTAAAATATCAAAATCTCAAATGGTCCTGATAAGCACTTGCAATTTACTACCCATCTAGGAGGAGTATCCCAATGGTTTAATGGCTGAGTGGGGTGACACTTGCCCGCAACCACGGAGGTTGGGTATTCGATGCCGTGTCTCGACAGTATATATTTAAAAAAAATATATATATATACATATAAATTAATTGCGGTATGTGAACGATTGGTGTTATTCCATTCTTAAACAAATCAGTTATTATTGACTAATTGGTAATTTTTTCGTATTTCTTTATGCAGCAAGATATGTAGCTTGATAGGCAAATAATTATTACTGTGACACAATTAAATGCTATCAATTATTCACGAACTTTACTGCATGCAAGAGATTGAATTGAAGATAGCGACATCATCAACGATTTTGCGGCGAAAAAAGCTCGAAAGATTCCGTTCGTTAACACTAAAATTTAATATCAGATAATTTTTGTTTCCGATCATATTTATATGTGTTTGTTAAATACTGAGAGAGTCTACTCGGTTTCACAATAAATTATTTATTGAAAAAGTCGATTGAAAAAAATTGTTAATTTGGAAAATAATTTGGGGCAAGGGGGCCTCCGCTCCTTTGTTGCCCCGAGGCCTCCAGACCTCTAAATCCGGCCCTGCCTCAACCCGAATGATAATAAAGATGAAACTCATGTGAACGATATCTGTCTATGGAGTACTCAATATTACGACATTTTTGTTGGTTGTACGTCCAGTCGCCATAGAAAAAGGTCCATCATCCTCTCTTCTCGATTCGAAATGCTACATCACTTTAGTCAACAAGATCAACCTAACTAAACCTATTCAGCCCTAATAATATAAAATAGTAACGAAAAATTTTCGTCTGTTTGTCTGGTAGTATGTTCCGGAATGATGCAAACACGGCTGAACGGATTTGGCTGAAATTTGGCACACAGAGAGTTTATACCCAGATTAACCCCTCAAATGTCGTATGAACCCCCATAGGTTCATAAGAAAAATTCTCTCGAAACGACAATAAATAGGACTGTATAAATGGTTGAGCTCTTATAAGCTTTCTTTAAGCCCTGGCTAGAGGCCACAATTTCATTGTGGCATCCACAGACAAGCCCGGTAAAGCAGTAGACAACCCTATGGTTGAACTGCGAGATGCCATTACCAAAAAAAAAAACAAACAGCTTCTAATAGGTGAACATCTAATGGGTTAACACATAAAGTACTTCTTATCCACGCGGGCGAAGCTGCGGGCAGAGTTAGTAAATTGACTGGTACTGATTAAAAACTAGACTATACCTGAGACAGTCAGTAGCGAGATGTGCAAGCGCATGCGAAGGTGGTCCGTTGGTGCTGTGTAGTGCCGTGTTCAGCGCCAGAACGCAGCGAGCAAAAATTGAAGTGAACTGCGCTGCGCCTGACACCTCTGGTTCCATCTCCGCTAATCTAAGAAAATATACAAATTAACCGTGTATAAATAAGATGATGGAGCGAGCATGCCCACAAGATGTGGTGGGTATGGTCGCATCATCATAGTCGTCATCTCATCCGTCGCTTTCCATCAGGAGTGATCGCCGTCAAGAGCAAGCCCATTCCACATTAAACAACTAACTTGTTGAGCTGCTCCTCAGCCGACTGCAGCATGTTGAGCCTCACGTTGGTGGACAAGGTGACGTTGTCGATGTGCTGCAGCACCGAGTCGAAGAACCGCCGCACCGCGCTGTCGTCCATCGCAGACTCTATCTTCTCAGCACTCGATTGTTGGGCGTCACCTGAGACACAACTCAGACGTTATGCTATACTTGGCGTATTTGTACACGCACGCGCGTGTTCTTCACGCCAAGCTACAAATTTATTTCTTCTTGTTGTCGTGAATTTTCCAATATCCACAGCTCAAACGTTATGCTGACACTATACGTGGCGTATGTGTAATTGTGTAATTACAAATTACGCCACGCCAAGCTACAAATTTATTTCTTCTTGCTATCATGAATTTTCCAATATGCATGATGTCTTTTATATTTATCATTAAATACGTACGAGAGCTTAAATTATTAAGATATCATTACTTTTGTGTGTTGTTTATATATAAACAACACACAAAAGTAATGATTTAATTGTTTATTTCGTGTTATGGTGTACCCGCGTTGTCACATATTTGTGTCGTTGGCGTACAGGGCATGCGCTTGCTTGGTTTTTATTTTCACAGACCACTCGGATAAGAAACATTTAGTTTTAAAACAAATATTATTTGCGGCAATAAATATCATTCATAACTTTTTAGTGTCCAAATTACGCGAATATTTTGCCAAATATGCCAGTCAAATGTTAGTATTAGATATGATATAAATAATAAAATTATACGACATTATGTATGTTGACACAACTAGTAAAAACTTTTTTGAGATAATTGAAACATTGGAATCAAGTGGCACTGGAGGTAGGCTCGTCTTTATTTGGAGATGATCTTAGTGCATTCTAAATTCCAAATAAAGTTTTTTTTTATGATATGGGCGCTGAGGGCACGACAACTGATATATTGTAGTCGGGCGGTTAAAAGGTTAATGAACCTTACCTATAGGTAGATAGGGCACGAGGTGCGGCATGGTGTCTCGGAGGTACGTGTAGTGCTTGATGGTGTGCTCCTCGAACAGCGGCAGCATGGTGGTGCAGTGCTGCGCCGCGTTCAGCACCAGGATCAGCACGCACATGTCTGATGCACTTGGTCAAGGTATTTACTTTTAAAGTTATTTGGACAACAAATACAAATTATTTTGGAGGATTTATCCTGTTTTTTGTTTAAATGTACAGAGGCCAGCACATCAAGTTACCACAATCTGTCAGATTTCTTTGATAGTATTTCAACTTTATTGCAAAGACGTAAGGTTCATTTAAATTGAAAAAATTTGACAGTTAGGGATAGCTCGATGTGCTGGCGTCTGTACATAACCAAGACGACACACATTAGTAAATTTGCATATTAATTTTTTTGTCAATTTCAGTTAATTATTTGATATTTGTCAATTTCAGTTAATTATTTGTTTGGATCTGGAGAAGATTATTTGTCTGGAGAAAACGATCAATTGGGTATTTGAAAGGGTAGTCAATAACGTTACTTTTTATGAATTGTCAAAATGTGGAATTTGTACGTGATTTGTATGAAATATAACAATGTGACGTCACAGATTTTTAGAATCAAATGGAATACGTATTAGCATTAAATGCAATTTTTGCAATGATATCTTTGCATAATGTTTAATTTCTGTACGGTGATGGAAGTTTTTAAGTGGAGCGGTCTTTTTTATATAAAATTTTCATATTTTATTTTTAACACCTAACTTCTGATATTTCATAAGTGTCTGAACGTTTCCGTAAAATGAAATAATTTCCATTTGATCAAAGGATACAGGCTGGATCCTCCACATCAGGCTCCGGCATATCGAAGAAGGGATGCACGGCGAGCAGGCGCGTCGTGAGCGGCAGCACCAGCGAGGCGTGCGAGCTGCCCAGGCGCTGCACGCAGCGGAATGTGGAGCGCTTGTCCTGCAGAACAACATTAAAGACAAAGTCAAAGTCAAATCAAATATTTCAAACTAGCTGACCCGACAGACGTTTTCTTGTCTTAACTGTGATACCTACCCTACCTACCTACCCTACTTACCTACCATACCTACCTACCCACCTAACTTTTCTCACCTTTTAAACCTTCCCTGGACTACGACAAACATTTCAACACCAAAATCAGCTAAATCGGCCCAGCCGTTCTCGAGTTTTAGCGAGACTAATGAACAGCAATTGATTTTTATTTATATAGATAGGCACAAAAAACAATTCCAAAGAAAGCACATTTGGGTGGGGGGCATAAAGTACGGTAACTTGTTGCACTCACTTGTGGGTACCTCTTGAGATTCTCCAATATCTTATCGACGCACATCTCGAGGCAGGTCTTAGACGCGACCGTGCATGAGCCCAGCATCCGATGGAGGCCTTCTCTCACGTCCATTGAATAGTCCTGAAAATTATGTTACTGGATTATTAAAAAAAAAACCATGCAAGTGCGAAGCATTCCGTACCATTATCTATAAAAATGGTAAAAAAAAACACGTTTGTTGTAAGGGTTAAAGGTTTGTTAAACGTTTTTTGTTGAAACTGCTGTATGTGGGGTTCCGGGTTCAATTTGTCCAATCCAGTAAAAGGCAAAGAGGTATGTTTCCTCGGGGAATGTAGGGGTGATGTTAATATTATAGTTTATTATATTTCTTAAGACCAAGATCTACCAAATCCTACCAAACTTTGCGTAAATAAGTTAGCCGGTTCCCGAACAGAATACAATAAATAAATGGCAAAAAAAAATGGCAGTGATGGCCTAGTGGTGTGACTGCCAAGTCATAGGTCTCGAGTTCGAACCCAAGCCACCTCTAATTTTACGGATTCATTTGCATATAGTATTGTATAATTATCACTTGCTTAAAAATCGGTGAAGGAAAACATCGTGAGGAACCCCGCATGTCTGAGAGATATTTCTCAAAAGCAAGTGAAGCTAAGTCAGAGGCCCATGGGCAGCATAAAACTCTAGACACCAGGTTAGTCACTAACCACACGAAAAGAAAAAAAAAGAATAAATAAATGAACCTCCAAAGCTCCAAGTATAGTCTCCAGCTGGTCTTCCCGCAGCACGATATGATGCGCGATGCGCGTGAGACTGTCGATGGCGCGCAGGCGCACGTCTTCGATCTCGTCGTTGAACATATCCACCAAGAAGTCCAGTGACGTCGTCGCGAACACTGCGTTCTCCATTGAAAGCTGGCAGACTGCGTCCACGGCTGCTGTGCGGACCTCTGGATGGAGATAGAAAAAGCTAGTATTAATATCATGAATAATCTGTTCTAAACGCATCTCTTGAATATGTTAACAGATGGATCACGGGCCTGATAAATGTACCTGTGGATACCACACGGGTGCCAATTTATAGTGCCAGTTACATATGGAGTGGTTAGATTTGATTATTTGAATATCGAACTTCTAATTTTAAATCATCATAAATATGTTTTTAGGGTTTCCTACCCAAGAGGTAACACGAGACCCTATTACTAAGACTCCGTTGTCCGTCCGTCGTCCGTAAGAGTTTTGATTATAACTCTTACGCTATTGACGTTTAGTATCCAGTGTATGTAATGTTTAAGTATTGAACGAAGTTTTCGTAGTTCGAAGTTCAAAAATGCCATTTTTCTCGCCTTGTTGGGAGTTTCAAGGCACGAGCTTATACTGTGAACGTGATCTCCTAACACTCACCCATGAGCTCGTCCTCCAGGCCGTGCACGAAGGCCCCGGCGGCCCCGCCCGGCAGCAGCTGCACGGTGGCGCTGTGCAGCAGCTGGCCGGGCGCGTCGTCCGCCCAGCGCCGGCCGGACGCCCACGCGCCGCTGCGGACCAGTTCCGCGCCGCGCTCGTGCGCTGTGCGCTTTTTCTGTAATTATATATTAACCCTTTAACCGCCCGACTTCATATCAGTTGGCGTGCCCCCAGCGCCCGGCACAGTGAATCGAAAAATAAATACCTACAACAAAGAGGGATGTGCAATACTTAACTTTTCGATGTCGATATTTCGTTTTAATAACGACATTTGCATTTGCTAGTGTGGTTAACTAACAACTACAAGTGCGATTCAGTGCAGTGTGTGGCAGCGCGGCGGCACGCACAAAATAAACTCTACCTACGTATCTACGAGCGAGTCAGCGAGCACACACGTGACTCGCGCTCCAACCAATCAGAATCACCGTTCCAGAGTGGCCGCGCGCGCATTCACATCGCACGGCGCGCTGTCGCCATCTCACTCACTCTAATTAAGTTTAAAATTTCCATTCGAACATCACCACCATACTTACTACACAATAAATTAAAAATCTTTCTGACAAAAAAAAACAATTTTTATTTTTCACTTTTTAGTGGTTCACTTGTGCTTACCCCTTCATAGCGTACCGGCGTGATGTTATGTTATGTTATAAACTGGTGAAAACAATAGACCTACACAAGATTTCAGCAATCCCGGGCCATTTGCTATCATTTATTGAGGATTTCCGTTGCCTATCTCCGAAGTTCTTCATCAGATCTTCACCAAATTGAAATGGGACCACTTCGAGAAAGTACTCTTCCAAAAACTACCCAAATCGCTTCAAGTGTGCCTATAAAATTTGAAGAGTTCCCTCTATTTCTCCAGGATCCCATCATCAGATCCTGACTTGATGATCATGGACTACCTGGGAAGTATACCCTTTCAAACAAAACAAAAAAAACCAAATCGGTCCAGCCATCTTTGAGTAATCGGGGACATAAAATATAATTCGACGAAAATATATTCCGACGATTTGAGAACCTCCTTTTTGAAGTCGGTTAAAAATATAACTAGGTCGCCTTCTAGAATTCGTATCAACTCTTCAGTAGTCGTCATGATAAATTTCTGTCATGTACATTTATCGACACACAAGCACAACACTGATGGAAAATTCCAGAAGTCGGCACTCGTTTATGACGTCAGAAGCGGTCGTCTTTATCCGTCTGTGGCGCTGGGCGTGCTAACAAAGTAAGTTTTGGAACATGTAGGCTAGGGATGGGAACCATCAACTCAGTCGCTGACATTTTACAAGTAAATTTACTTAATTTTAAAGGATATAAATGAAATACTCACAAATATTAAAAAAAATATGTTTTAATAACAATTGCTGTATTTGTTTTAAAGTTAATTAGTCAGTATAACGAGAAATATTTTGATTTATGTTTATTTCTGTATCGGTAAATCTTGGCATTGTCCCGTCCCTCATGTCGGATTTTGCCGTCATGGGCGTTGCACATCAATACAATTTTCTAAAAATAAAGTTAGTAATTCATCTAACTTTGGACATTATTTTTAGGACTTCTAATTAAGAGGCCAAAGTGTATTAAACTGTAAATGATTACTTAGTTAACTATTTACCTCATATAAACATATTTTTTATAGAATACAGCGTAATTAAATTAAAAAGCTGATTAAAAGAGCAGTGATATTTTGGTCGGAAATATACGACTCTGGCGAAATGGGCCCGAAAACTTTTGTCGGATTAATCCGACGTAGGCGGTTAAAGGGTTAAGAAGTATAAGGGCAGTGGAAGACTATAGACACGATCTTTCACGCAAACCATCTGTGTGAAGCGACCCTCTCTTTAGCACTGCGGAACCAGATATAAACTTCTCATCATCATCATTCTCCTGCGCTAAACCCAATTTATTTGAGGTCGGCGCAATATGTCTTTTTCTTCCATACTTCTCTATTAGTCGTCATCTCGGTAGTCACACCCTTTCTAGCCATATCATCTTTCACACAATCCATCTATCGTTTCTTTGGATAAAAAACTTCTACAGAAAAAAAAAATAGATTATTCACATTATTTTTTATTTTTTTTTATTGCCCCGTTGCCTTCATCTTTTTCTTATTACTGAAAAAGCACATTAGATAACATACTTCAGTATTTCATATTAACATCACCTACCTTCATATTACTCATAAGCTGCTTGTCCAAGGTCTGCAGGAGGAAGCGATCAGACACACCGCGCGTTGTACCGAGCAGAGTGCAGGCGAGCGCACGGACTTGCATGCACAGGTCGTTCACCGCCGAACATATGCGCACGAACGCGTCGTCCACAAGGCGCATCGTGGTCTCGCCGTCGCACAGGGTTATTGTGCTGGAAGGATGAATAGACATGTTGATAATGAAGAGTGCGGACTGTAGTAAGCCTTAGTCCACAAACAACACATGAAGGGGCCGTTTAGGGCCAAGCCTGCCGGTAAGCGGGATTGTCCGCAAGGGTTACCGCTACCCCAGAACATAAAGGGCTACGGAAGGCACACGGATGGGTTTTAGTCAGTAAGAGTCTGACACTCCCTTCCGCTCCACCCAGAGCCGGAGAAGTCATTGGATGATTTCCCAGCCTTAAAAAAATAAAAAAAGTCCACAAACAAGACAAGTACATGGTTTGTTACATAGATCTTTTTGTTATGTATTATATATTAGATGACCATAAAAATTAAGACACATGTGTGGTAGGTAACTAACACTGCCCAACCTGGGAATCTAACCCGGGGCCTCATGCTCAGGATTAACACTTGCAACCACAAAACCGATGAGGCAGTTAATATCAATTGAGACAATATATAAGGCATTTTATAATGACGAAAGAAACAGTTGTAACACATACTTCTCAGGATATTTGTTGCCCAGCACCCACACAAGCTTAAGGGCGACCTCCCTCACAATCTCGTAGTCATCGGACAGAGCGATGCACACCAGGTCATACAGGGCTGCGCTTAGTGTCTGTCCTCTCTCATGCATTGTAAGCAGAGACTGGAATGCTCCAGAACGCACTCTTGCATCCTGTAAGATTACATGAGAACAAGTAGTGTTCAGATGGAAATTATAATAAAACTGCAAACATTACAATATTTTGTTCTTCATAATGATTAAAACTTAAATACTAAGTGTTATTACCGAAGGGGGTGGAAGATAAATAATGCAACCAATACATACAAGCACATATATTCTACTGGTGCAGCAGTTGTTAAATTGAACATCACAAGTCTACTTTACTTATTGCATATTATAAATTTGGCGAGACCCTACTATCCCATAACACTAAGGACTATAGGCAGAGCAGCCAATACACCAATACTCCAAATATGTAAATGAATACCATTTGTCAAAGTAATTCCAAAGATTGTTCCATACCTCAGCATGTGAATAGTCTCCAAGCAGTTTCACAATGGCATCAGCTTCAGTGGCCATTTCCGTAGTCCTCTCAGACTCAGGGTGTATGGGGTACAGTTCACTGATGAGCTGCAGGCAACGGCACTTCACCTGATGACTGGTATCCTTCAGGTTGTCCTTGGCTACAGCTACCAGGCGCATCATCAGGATCTTGTCATCACTGAGCTTATTGCCAAGTTTGAGAAGAGTGGCTATGCCTTGCGCTATAACCTGTTCATAGACATACAAATTTTTCAGTATAGTTTTCATTATTTGAAATGTGTAAAAAAAGTCTAAAACTTCTCAATGTCTATGTCAATCTTGCTAACATTTATATTTTACAGATTATGATCTAATTTAGAAACAATCAAAAACACTTACCTTGTGGGAAGTTTCGTTTTTAATCAAGTGAGCTGTCTCATCAATTAGATTACTGAGATTAGCTCCAGGACACTCCAAACCAATGTCACAGAAAAGCCACAATATCTTCACTCTCACTACAGCTTCTTCTTCAGACTGGAAGTGTTCCGACAGCTTCTTTATGGCCTCTTCAACATCAGATTCTTGGAACTGGAGGCAATCTGAGATGCGCAGTAGTAGTTGCAGCGCCTCGTCACTCGACTTGCATTTTTCTAACAGGCCAACAAAAGCAGCGGCCGAGCTACCAATAAGGGGCTTTTTAACGAGGTGCAACTTCTTCGTAGGAGGACCATCCTGAAAACAAGTTAGTAATTAATTATTATCAAATAACAAGATTGGTAAGTTATTGACTATTAACGCAGGCTAAGGTTATGTGCTTACTTGAAAGGTTTTGTTATACTCCGCCAATGCTCTTTTTTTTAGTACTGCTGCCATTTTATATTTTCTGATCCTTCAGTTGTTCAGTTAGTAAATACAATGGAAACTGAATTACAAACAGTTCATATTTATATTTGAGTAGATTTGACCACAGAGTACATTATTACTATATGATTTGACAGCTGGTACAGGGTAGGTAGCAAACCACCACGTCCACCACAGACTAAGTAGTACGAAACCACAGACTAAGTTAAATTTATTTTTCAAGGACATTGACTGGCCTTGCATGTTAAACAAACGAGAATAACGCTTTTTCCTAGATATTCTGTGTTCGACTGTGGTCCACATAGAGGAGAATATGGCTTGAATATGGTGATCCACCATGATAACCTAATGCTCTAAGCCATGATCATAATTATTTTTGTAAAACCTACCACGTAAATTCGCATGTGGAAGCACTATATCGAAAAATATTTGAATATTAAAATGCATTTTTTTTAAATATTCGGGGGCCCCTACAGTTTAGTTTGGGAGTGCCTTAAGATTGATACGGCTTAGATGATGGTGGCAATGCCCACAGATCAAAATTTTCTCTACAGGCCAAGTCCCTGTGAGTCTTTTTATTGCATACGGTTAAAACGCGTTTAATTGCATCAAAGTATTCATTGGAAGTATGAAACTATAAAACTTTGCAGAATGAAAATATCATTAGTCCTATTGTCAATTTCATTGGTTATTGGTTATGTCACTGTCACTTGTCAAGTTGCATATGGTTGGGATGTTCGCTTTTGCTGTGAAAAACATTTTTTATTATTAAAATTTAAATTAAGCAACAATATTTCTTTCACATAATTAGCACTAACTTAATAGTGTTTTGATGAACAACAAGTGTAGATACTGTATATTAAGAAATAAGGATGAAGCAATTAGTTCTTCATCTCACACGTAACAATTTATATAATTTATTTATTAATTATAGTTTGTGAAAGGTAAGGTATTCTATCATTATGTAACTAAATTGCCTAAATTTGTTTGTATACCTCGTATACTTGGATGTAGGTGAAGTTGTCTATGATGCACTATTCATAGTCTCAATCTTTATCACCAGAATCCATCTATTAGTACTGATAATGGCTTTATTGATAGACATTGTGTTTGTTGGATAAAATGGAAGCGAAATAACGGCGTTGTTATTTTCAGATCATGGAAGACCAAAAATAATGCCATATGAAGGCAAAGAGCAGGAAATGTCTGAACGACATCTCCTGGAGCGCGCGTGCCTCGGGGACGGCAGCATCGCCGCCGTGCCCACCGTGAACCGCCTTACAAACCACTGGAAGGAGTTTGTGTGTGGTGGGGGATCGGCATTCTGCAACATACTTCTCAGCTATCCACTAAATAAGCTCATATTTAGACAGGTAACTTTAGCTCTTCAAATGTTGTATAAACCCCATAGGTTCATAAGAAAAATTCTTTCAAAATAACAAAAAATATTATTATTATTATTTATTTATTTTTCTAAAACTTGACCTATTTTACACATTGTTTTAGCCACACAACGTAAACCTCTCAGGGTTTACCTGTGGGCCGGCGAGCCAATCATTAAATTTTACAAAATGTTATTCCTTACTCAGTTGCTCCAATAATACATAAATTACAATGGTTATTTTATTTATGTATTATTGGAACGTTATTTATTACCGGTTGTTTATAATTATACTATAACGGTTTAAATTGTTGAGCTCTTAAAAGCAAACGGCTTCTAATAGGTGAACATCTAATGGGTTAAACCTGATTTACCCAGTCTAACATGCATAGCTACCTCATTATTATCATACAGACTGAAACAAAACAATAACAACATAGATCTATTAAAACTTTTTCCATCTTGTTGCTAAACAAGTTCTAATTTTAGTTCAAAGCTTAAACCTTCAAGCCAACTATTCTATTTTGACTTTTATCCTGAGCTTTACCACTTAGAAACTACCACAGTTTTTAATACAAAATTCATAATTTAAACTCAGGTTTGATGTCAGTTCAAAAATGTTTTGATGTTTTAAAACTGGGTTCTAAGATAAACCTTGGTTTGTAATAAGGCCATAATTATTCAGTTGATAAATCTTTGTCATATTTGTTCACTAATGATTTTATTTAAATATTTTCTTAAAATGCTCCCCTATCTTTTAAAAATGTAGTTTATGACACATGACAGGTATTTATCAAAACCCCTGGGGGCATGCCTTATCACTAGAGTGATATGTTTATCTTATCAAAATTTAAGTATGCATGCTTAGAATTTTAACAATTAAACCACATTGTACTTACAATATAATTTTAAAGTGTTTTAATCAGAAAATTAATATAAAATATTTAATCGGGGAGAAAGTATGTCCTCATACGTGTAAATCAAAGACACAAACATGGCTACAATACTTGGTGAATGTTTCAGATGATGCATGGAGTTGAAACAACGTTTGCCTTACACCAGTTGCGGAAGGAAGGCCTGACTTTTCTCTACCGTGGCATGCTGCCACCGCTGATGCAGAGATCAATATCCATGTCCTTAATGTTTGGAATATATGATGCGTGCCTACAACCACTGTTAGAAAGACAAGTCAATGGCTACTTAGCAAAAACGTGTGCAGGTATAGTTGCGGGGACCTTTGAAGCAACACTGATGCCTTTTGAGAGGTTACAAACATTACTCATACATCCAAAATACCACAGTCAGTTCAAGAACACTGCAGATGCAGCCAGCCACGTTGCTAAGTACTATGGTATCAAAGAATTCTATAGAGGATTAATACCAATCTTGTTAAGGAATGGCCCATCTAATGCTATGTTTTTCATAATTCGTGATGAAGTGCGGGATAGACTGCCGGTGCAGGAGAGGGTCTTTTATGAAGGACTACAAAACTTTTTGGCTGGAGCCTCAATTGGTGCATTTCTCAGCACACTTTTTTATCCTTTGAATGTTATAAAAATTGCAATGCAGTGTGAACTGGGTGGCCCTCACAGGTCAATGGTATATGAATTTCAATATATTTTACGCAAGCGAGGCTCAAAGTTCACCAACTTCTACCACGGCGCATTACTGAACATCTCCCGTGCATTTCTAAGTTGGGGTATCATAAATGCTTCATACGAAGTCTTAAGAAAATTTTTATATGCCTAGTCAAGTTGTTTTATATTGTACATAATATTATATTTATTTACCTGTGTTTCAAATATTGTTGAATCAAATTGTTTTTATTATGTTTCGAAATATTTATATTTCTTGGGAATACATGTGTAAATATTCAGTATGGAATCTGAGCACAAAGATGACAAACATAAGAATCTGTTTTCTGCTTTATTGTGTCAGCATGAGCTCTGTTCCTTTATGTAGACGTAGAAGGAAAATAATGAAACTGAACACTGGCGTGAATGTTATGAACTTATGACTCCTCAGACATGCAGTTTACTAAATATTTCACTACGAAGCCATGCAAATGTTCTAAAAGTTTCAGTTCTCAATCAGTTAAACTGTGTGCATTCAATGATGAAATTCTGAAACGGATTTCAATATTGGATTTGTATATTATTCCACCTCTATTCATAAGTTATTTATTTATGAGCTTATTCGGGAAAACCAAGGGGTAAATCTGTTAAGTGCCGTTATAGTTTATTTACTGTATATGTTATTTTTAAGTAGACAATGATTATTTATATATTTGGAAGCATTTACATGAATGTTATTAATATTATTACAACTATCTGATTAGCTTTTGATCATGGTTATTTGTGATCACTCATAATAATATATGATACCGTGTTAGTGTGGCTCAGAGACTAAACAGCGGATGTTTTAACAATAGTTCAGTCAATGCTTGTAGTGCATTAGAGTCTATTTATTACATTTGCAGTATTTTACTTGTCTATAGCAAAACCCAAATACACAACAGTATAATGATCTGTGTTATATAATAGCTGAATTAATTATTGTAGGTTCCCACCTATCTGCGCAAGTTATTCTAAAAGAAATAAATGCAATGAAACAATTTGGTATTTGTCATTTCAAGAAGTGTACTCCTACGTCATGTGATGTAAATTCATCAACATTTTACTTCTAGAGCATAATGTATGTGAATATGACAATCGTTATGATATGTAAGGTAGGTATACGTGATTGCGTGAATAATTACAGAATTATGGCAATGAAGTCATCAACTCCAGTAGTTAGGTATGCAGGTATTAGCATACAGCGGAAAATAACTCAAAAAACCGTCCAAGTGCTAGTCGAACTCGCACACGAAGGTTAAATGAACAGACGCCAGCTCATCAAGCTATCCCAAACTGACAAATTTTGCCACTTTAAAATGAACCTTATGGTTTTGAAATAAAGTTGAAAACTATCAAACAAATTTGACAGATTGGGGAAACTTGATGTTCTGGCCTCTGTACGTACCATCGTACATTTAACACCATATACAGGCTGTACCGTCTTTACCATTAGGGCTCACAGGGCCATCACCAAGGGAGCCTCGAAACACCTAATTAATTTGTCAATTATTTGCATAGACAGTGAACAAAAAAAAACGAAAACTTAATTCCTCGGGCCATAGCACCTTTAAGGCTACACTCCGATTTTTGTGTGCCCTAGAGTCGCGACATAGCTTAAGACGGCATTGTAGGTATACCGCGGCGGCCTACGCTTTTGCCACATGGTAAAGAAGAAAAATTTACTTACTTATCATTTCTATTATAAAAACAATACTTATATAATCGCCTGTCTGAAACAGGAATCAAGCCCTCTAGGTAATTGCGAGGATCGCCCAGAGGACACGGTGGAGCATACGGTGCAAACCTGCCCCGCTTGGGCGGAGCACCGCAGTGTCCTCGTAGAGGCGATCGGCGGCGGCGACCTCTCGCGCCCGGCCCTGGTGCAAGCCATGGTCCGGGGCGAGAGGGAGTGGGAGGTAGTCACCTCCTTCTGCGAAAAAGTCATGCTCGCGAAGGAGGTGGCGGGATGGAAGAGAGAAAAGTCCTCCCGTCCCAGCCGCCGCGGGAGACGCTCCGGGCGTCGGGAGCCACGTGACAACTCCCGGCCCCCGTAGGCGCGGGCCTGCGGACGGTGAGTAATGGGTGACTCACCGTCCGATCAGCACCAGACTCGTGCCGTACGGCGCGTATATGTTCCACGTGCGCCTCAAAGAGATGTCAGCATATGAAGGGGCCCCTCAGGGCCAAGCCTGCCGGGTAAGCGGGATTGTCCGAAAGGGTTACCGCTACCCCGGAACATAAAGGGCTACGGACGGAACATGGATGGGTTTTAGTCAGTAAGAGTCTGACACTCCCTTCCGCTCCACCCAGAGCGGGAGCAGTCATTGGATGATTTCCCAGCCTTAAAAAAAAAAAAAGCCTTCTAGGTAAATGTTAAAAAAAACCTTAATTTTACTGAACCGATCGCAAGGATCAAGAGTACATTGTAAGTATTAGAACATTTGTTTCTTCTATTTAACATAGCATCTAAAATAAAATAAAAACCATGAAATTTAACATTTAATTTAATTAGTATAGCATTTTGGCATAAGACTTGCGTGTTTAACATAATTTAACCATATTATCAAATCATTTCTACCTTGACGAAGACTATGATGGCCTTGTTCGCAATTTTTCGGCGAGTGAGTTAACTATTCTGAACTAAACTCGTTCCTCACGCAATTTTATTTAAATGTGTAGATAGTTAAGCCGTTGAAATAGGTTTGTACAGAGGCTAGCATATCAATAAGTAAAATTACCTTGATAGATTTTCAACCAATAAGGTTCATGTTCAATTGGGAATATTTGGCAGTTTGGGATAGCTTTGTGTGCTGGCATCTACATCAATCAACTCAATCTAAGTTCAATTTTTATGATGTACAGAATCTTGATATATGCCAGTTATGTTTCTGCCGTACGGAAAACGCGTTAAGTACTATCGGCCGCACTACGGCTTTAACCTTGATATTTCAATATAACTAGAGTACCTACTACACTGGTTTTGTAACCACTTACGTGCAGACCACTGAACAAGATGTCTTGAAAATAATACCTATAAAGTCTAATCTAACCACTGACTTAAAAAATTAAAGTGCTGTTATATGAACCTAGTTAGGTACGTAAGTACTAAGGACCAAGTTTAAATGGCACTGAAGTGAGCTACGCACTGCGCAGTACCACACCCCTCACCCCCGCAGTCACATGCATTTGTTACTATGCAGCGACTGACTTCACGTTCCAAGCCGCTACGCCATTAAGTTTGAATCGGGTTGTAGTTTATAGGCGCAGTTAGTATCGCACATAATACTGTAGTTACAGTAGGTACTGGTGTATACCTACTTATTATCGCGTGATTATGTAGGTAGTAATAAAATGCTCTGAAGTTAAATCCAATTGCGATAAGCCAGGCTACATAAACCCGAGGCCAGACAAGTGAAATCCAATCACAATCAGTAATGCACCACTACATACCCGATGCTAGATTAATTGATGTTTATACTACTTTCACGTTGTTTATCGCTGTCCTAACCAGGTATTGTTTCTCACGCAGGTTGTTAGGTATTATCACAGAACAGATAAAGAGGTCCTCTTTAACTGTTCTGTGGGTATTACATATGGATTGTATTAACAAAGCAACAACACATGTGAACAACAATCACATATAATGTTATAATTCATGTATACAAAACATTGTAAAACATTTTAAAAGAGTAACGGTGGAGTTTTTTGCCCATTCTTTTCCAGACGAAACTACATTTTGGAAGGGGCGACTAGAATCAATTCTATTTCTTGTTCATTTTGACTTTCAAAAGTGCCTTTCTTGGGCCTCATCATCTGCCTAGCCTTTTCCCAACTATGGTGCGGTCGTCTTCCAGCCTAACCTGATGCAGCTGAATACCAGTATTTTACATGGAGCGACTGCCTATCTGACCTTAACAATCCAGTAGCTGGGCAATACGATACCCCTTGGTAAGCCTGGCTATCAGATTTTCGGGCTTCTGACGACCTGTAACAACTGATGATGATCATGCACAAATGACAGCCGGGACCAACGGTTGAACGTGCTTTCCGAGTCACGGAGGTGTCTCGGTATGTAAAGATGGTCACCCATCCACGGTCAACCTCGGCAAACTTAGCTTAACCTCATGGATCGACCTGTGCGGTTGTTAGTAGATACCTACTCAGCCACGAGCTCCTCCCGTGCCTTTCTTGGGCCTATTTTAATTAAATGATTTGACTTTGACTTCGAAAGAGAATTGTATATTGCTAAAGCAAATATTGAAGTTGTTTCTGGGCGGGAATCGATCCCGCAAACGCGACACAAAAGAAAATAAATTTTAATCGAATGCCTAGGTTAGAATTGCCGTGGAACTTATGGAAACTGAGCTTCCGAAATATTTAAACGAAATTTTCGAATAAAACATTTAATAAAAGTTACGTATTAACAGTTAACATTAAACATTTATTTTAAGTTACTTAAACGTATAATTCTTAGTTTAGTACCTAGATAAATCGATATTCAGGTATTATGCAATCAGTGTTAGCTTACAACACTCAAGTTATTCAAAAGTTCAAAAATCAAGTTATTTCCATTTTAAAGGAACAGCCATAAGTATCTATGTTACTTAACTTTGATTCCTATACCTCATATATCTATGTAGCTCTCTTTTTTGTTTGTTCTCTTGTTTTTTTTTTCATGCCGATTTTGTCCGATACCAATCCTTTTATTTGTCCCTAGTATTAAGACGCAGATATTATTAGAATTTTTCATTTTATTTTATGCTCTCCGAGACACTAACAAACCGAGTAATAATTTTAACCTTGTAATGAGTATCTCATAAGTAAGTTTGCCCTTATTGTTATTATTAACAGTACCTATGCTAATTATTTTATATGGTAATCTGTGGATAACGTCGTGAGTAGTGTATTTGTTAATTCTATTAGTTTAGTACTCCTATCATGTGTAATATTTAATATACTGCTGTTTGTTGTCCCTAATAAATAAAAATAAAATAAAATAAAAACACTGCCTAGACATATAACTACCCAATTTTATTTAAAGGTAGATTTATCTACATTTTACAGCAATAAAAAACTATAAAAATGCGTCATCAACTGGATTTTGTTCACCAAAAGGATTATATTTTTCTAGGTTTAGTTTCAACGCCTGAACTGTGAGGTCCCACAGCTTGTTAGCTTGGGCAGCATCTTGACATTGTTTACATGGCTTGGTCACCGCACAGTCACTGAAACAAACATAAAAGCAATTGGTAGGTACCTACAGAGGCCAGCACATCAAGCTACCCCAATCTGTCAAATTTCTTTGATATATTTTCTACTTTATTACCAAAGTATAAGGTTCATGTTCAATTGGGAATATTTGACAGTTTGGAATAGCACTGCACTTATAATAGTAGGGTTCACATCATCAATTAATTTATAACCATTTATTTAAACTTTTCGCACACAATAAAGGTACAAAGGGACTTGAAAGCCTTAGGCGTTCTCTACCAGTCAACCAAGGGACTGACTGACCCCTGTTCCCTTTGTCTACACATTTTACATTACTTCAGAGCTGATATAGGTAGTTTCTATTTCGTACTCTGGCTGACCAAATCAAGCGTATTATTCCATGATATGATATGAAATTGAGCTCATTCGTGATTTGCATGTTTATTGTTTCAGTATTCGCCCTGAAGTCCAAATAAATAAAATATTCAAGACAGTGGCATCGCGTAGTGGGGGCGGGGGGCGGCCCGCCCCGGGCAGCACTTTTTAGGGGGCGGCAAAATTTCACAGTAAATAATACATCTGTACACCGGAGGCAAACTATCATAAGTCACATTACGCTAATTGTTCAGTACACATGTTTTAAGTCATAATTTGAACATTATTCATGTATGTCACTTGACTACACAATTATGTGAAATTCTATGTAAACTTTTATTTGTTATTTAAAAGTGTGTTAATAGGTAGTTTTTTTTTACTTAATGATTTTAATAAAAAAATTATTAATTAATTAAATAATGGACTTGCGATATTCTTACTCTAAACCCATAATATGAATTTTCCTAGATAAATGTACTACGAAAACATCCTAAGTCCAAATAGGATAGTTTGTTTCTGAAACAAACTATCCTATTTGGACTTAGGATGTTTTCGTTGCACACAATTGAGCGACAGAAAAAGCAGATGAGATCGTTTACCTCTGAAGTGATCCGGACTTAAAACATATTACCGAATTCGAAAGTTTTTAGTTTTTTCTTATTGGACTTAAAATAGTATGCCACTAAGTAAATCAATAAAAGATTGTTACAATGGCATTATAAAATGAATTTAGAAAAAAATGGACTTAGGATAGTTTACCTCCGGTATACAGACATATTTTTAATAACTAACGCAACTATAAATTCGGACCAATTGAAAAGAGCACGGAATTTTTCATTACTTATTCTGTGACGAATTCGGGGAAATCCCTTTCTTTGAATAATATTTTGAAGTGAATGGCAACACCATGACTATTCTTGCCGAAAAGTTCTCTAGAATTAATGTACATAATGTATAGTATACATTTAATTGAAATACCTAATTAAGAGGGCGGCAAAATTGTCTTCCGCCCCGGGCAGTCGATACCCACGCTACGCCACTGATTCAAGCGACAAACGAACGCTCTGATTGTAAACGCTACCCTTTTTTTAAGCCCGTACAAGATGAAAGGTTCAGGTGGCCCTTGCGCTACGTTACCCAATTTTAACTAATGAGTAGCAAAAATAATGAGTTTTCGTGACAACCGAGACATAACGGCAAAATGAACCTTAAGTACCTGTAATAAAGGCCGCTCTCCTCTGCACAAGCTTCGTCAACCGCGCAGAAGATGGAAGTCTGCGCGCCACACTGCGGCGACTTGAGGAAACACCCCAGTACGTAATTGAATAAAAACGACGCGCCGTAGACTACGGTCTCGTCGAAGTGACGGCTGATCTCCGTGCGAATGACGCCCGGGTGCAGGCTGTATGTCGTGACGTTTGTTATGTTGTGTTCCTGTAATAAAAAGGGGGAGTACCAGTTCTTAAAACAATTGTGGGTAGGTCTGATAGTTGGTAATCTTGGGATGATTTAATATAGTTGGCATTCGTAACCCGTAGATATGTCATTTTAATTGTCATTACCATTACAGCCTTCGCTATGAAAGAAGCAAAAAACACCTGAACAATCTTAAGGATGATGATTTCATATAGTCCATCAAAAAATTAAAATATTTGAATTTCGCGGGCTCCCTGATAGCTCTCATTAATTTGAAACCCTTTCAATTTTTTGTAAAAACAAAACACGCTATTTAAAACTAACGTTTTATTTAATACATTCTTTGTAATCAATTTCATACCTTCAGTTTATCAGCTAGAGCTCTGGCGAAAAGTATATTGGCAGACTTAGTCCTGCAATACGCTTCGAAGGCGTTGTATGGTTTCCGCTCGAAATTCAGGTCATCCAAGTCTAGTTCATGTTCTGAAAACATTTTCATTTTGTAAATGGGTACAACGATACCAGGATCTTTGGGCCCGTGGCCAAAATCGGAACTAGTGCCGCCATCTTGTTTTTTCAATACAATATCTGTGACAATTTTATTCTGGTGCCAAAAGATTCTTGTTGCACTGTGTGGGTCGTGTGCGAGATTTAACGACACGACACGGTTGGCGCAGTGGCTGAGCGATTGACTGCTGCGCAGCATATCGCGGGTGCGATTCCCGCACGTTACAAACATTTGTACGACCTGCAAGTATTTGTTCCGGGTCTGGGTGTTTTTCTATGTATAATATGTATGTATTTAAAAAATATATATATAAGTAGTTTATCAGCCATCTCGTTACCATAACACAAGCATTAGGTAGCTTAGCTTGGGACCATATGGCGTTGTGTGAAATGTCAAAGGATATTATTATTATTATTATTATTAAATGTCCTACTTAGTGGTAAATTGCAACGTTTTCAAGTAGGTTATTTTATAATGGTTTAAAACTCATTATAATAATATTATGAGATAAACGTTACTATTTTAGAATAGAACAAATGTTTGAAAAAGTGCAGATAAAATTAGGGGCACCATTATCGCTAACAAACAACAGTAGGCTTCTTTCAAACTCACTTGCATGGACGTATGATGAAACGAACACAATCCTAGAAGGGCCACTCTTAATGAGAAGCGGCAGCAGCAGGAGCGTGAGCAGCGCATGTCCGAGGTGGTTGGAGGCGAGGTGCGTCTCGAAGCCATCGCGCGAGCGACCCTCGGGGCACATCATGACGCCGGCGTTGCACACCACGCAGCGCAGGCGCAATGCGCGTGACGTCACGCGCGTACAGAACGCGCGCACACTCTCCAGGCTGCACAGGTCCAACTCCTCCACCACTAACTCTCCCGTGCCCTGCTCTGTCTTTGTTAGTTTTTCTATATCCTCTTTAGCTGCTTTAGCTCTATCCATGTTTCGGCAGGCCATTATAATACTCCCGCCTGTAAAAATGCATTTACGAATAGGTAAGAAAAAAAAGAACATCATCGACGTTTGTCTTTGAAGTCAAAATAAAGGCTCCGCTCCCTACACCTCACTTTACTGGAATTCCTACCGCAGAATTACACCCGTCCCTGTCTACATTACCCAGAAGTTTAACCAAAGAGTTATCTACACAACGTAAACAAACCCTTAACCCTTAAGAGAGGCTTCAAAAAACATGCAATAGGTCTCCTTACCCCTTTTGTACAGATCCAAAGCAGTTTCTTTACCGATGCCAGTGTTACTGCCAGTCACGATGACCGTGCATCCATCCAGGCGCTGCTGGCTCTTGCACCAGCCGCTTAGGTAATCCATGATTCTATGTTCTCTAAAGTATAGCTATAACAATGTGAAACGACGAAACATAAACAAAATATACAAATTTTTTTCATGTACACGACAAATTCGATAATTGACGTAATCTCGATTTTTATTGCCTACAATGAATGAACACTAAACACAATCACAATTCACTGCGCGGGCCGTGCCCCACTGGACTGAAATGCAATGCAAAATACACTGCGATATATTAGGTACACACGCGATTATTAATCGTAGGGTTAGGAGAACCGCGACTTTTAAAGATATTAAAACACTGATATAAAAACAGCAGAATATAGTTATATAACTTTGTATTTTAATTCTGCGTATTTAGTAGAGTAGGTGTGATGTGAATAGCTTATCTACGTAAAGTATTGCGAAACTGTTCGCCTCCAAATTGTTTGATCACACGGCGAGGTCGCGGCTCGCGGCGCGGCGACTTGTCGGTAAAGTAGATGTGTCGCGGGCTGATGGATATGTCGACCAACAATGTACGTTCTATGGAGGTCAAAGTCACTCGGTAGAACAACAAAGTACCTAGGTACCTTTAGTTTAAGCCTATAATTGAGTTAGTAACACAGTTACGTAAGAGGATAATTAAATACTTACCTACGTCGTTTTATCAAACTAATTTTATGTTAGTTTACCTTACCAAAATCACTGCGCAATATTATTAAATATTGTAGCGGAGACACCAATATGTAGACTACACAAAAAATAAGCATGAATACATCACAGATTGAGTTTTTGTTTGTTGAATACAGATTGAGGAGACGGATCCAAGGATATCAAATGTAAAAGATGGGGCATTCCACTTTCAAATAAAACTATCAGCTTGTTTACCTTTCAATCGTTTAATAAAATATGCGACGTGAGCATGTATTATAGGTAAGGTGGATAGTGCCTGATGGGCCACCCGCCACGGTATGATTCGCCATTATGTTTGTTGTGTTTTACGTGCTGTAAAAACCAAATAAGAAAAAAAAGTGTTTAGTGAAATGACCTGTATTTCACTTTCTACCACTCTGGCATAAAGCTCTGCCCATATCCACCGACACGCATCTCCGCTTCCACCCTCATCGCAGTACGTTACCGACCTCAATTCTCCGGGTGGCGCAGTAGCGCTAAACGCGCGGACGGTCGCAGGTTCGACCCCGTAGTTGGTGCTAATTTTTATCTGTTATGCGATATGCAAAAGGGGTAACTTACATATGCGATTTAGTTTAATGAAGTAAATCAAATCGCTATAATTCCAATAAAAATTAGTTCAGTGGTTGTATAACAACTCACAGAATAATTTAACACTCAAACGTCACGCATTCAAATCCCCTTCTAGTTAAGTTAAGTTACCCCAACAACATAACGCTTTTCGCAATACAATGGGATCCTGAATCACGCAATCAACTTTTATGCGTGACTTTGCATACATAGTCAACCCATGACCTATTACAACGGGGTCAGTCGTTTCGTGGGAAACCAGTTTCACCAAGCTGGTCTAAGTTGGTGATAGCATATGCATTTACCTGAGTAGAATAAGTCAGTTAACTCTCACATTAGCCTAATTGCTCTCAAGCCCATGTGTCCACAATGTACCTCCGAGATGACGTCAGAACGAACAGTCTCCTCGACCCCTCTTTTGTGTGTTTACCATTCTTTTTTAATACATAATAGTGTTTTTAATTTTTTTGAGATTAGTACTAAAAGACAATATTCTAAATTGAGCTTTTATTTTTAATCGCTTTTGTTTTCTGTATATGGTTCCAAAGCATGTTCCATAAAATTATAGCTCTCTCTGCTCTCTGTTGTCTTTTGTTTTTTATTATTTAATCATTTATGCACAACATTTATATACAGACAAGATGAAAGGAACATAAAATGTGATCGATTTTAAATGATAATTAAGTAGGTATATTATTGCCGCGCATAGAGCCGATAAGATTTGGGTTTTGATAATTTCCAGTTATTTTATTGAAAAAAAAAGAAGAAGACTGAATACTATATTACTTTATGTGAATAAAAATTGTGCCGCGTCAAATGCGTGAGTTTTTCTTTGTTGAATACAGATTGAGGAAACGGATCCAAGGATATCAAATCTTTAGTAATATTTATAAAGCTGTAGAGTTTGTTTGTTTGAACGCGCTAATCTCTAGAACTACTGGTCCGAATTGAAAAAATAATTTTGTGTTGGATAGTCCATTTGTCGAGGAAGGCTATGTAAAATCACGCTACAGCCAATAGGAGCCTAGCAGCGGGTGAAACCGCGCGGCAGCGGCTAGTGTCTAATACAGTTGGAGCATTCCTGTTTCAAATATGGATGTGGATATAAAGTGAACATAATGATTCCATACTGAAATAAAACTATCGCCTTGTTTACCTTTCAAATAAATTATGCGACGTGAGCATGTCACATGGATAAGCCACGAAGTTTGCATAATAAAACTAGACATTGTTTTGTTTTACGTAATGTAAAAATCAAAAAGAAAAAAATGTTTAGTCAAATGACTTGTATTTTACTTATACTACTCTGGGATAAAGCTCTGCCCATATCCACCGACACGCATCTCCGTTTCTCCCCTCATTGCAGTACCTACGTCCGACCTCAATTCTCCGGGTGGCGCAGTGGCGCTAAACGCGCGGACGGTCGCAGGTTCTTATCATCATTTCTTCTTTTTAACAAAATAAGTGATAGGCATAACTTTAATACTAGAAATAAAGATAAAATAGTTTTTCAGATTGTCCAAAGTAGGTACATACATCTTTTATGGGGTTCTGTGTTAAATGTTACAACAAAATACCTTGTGACATACTGCAATTAAATGAAAGAAAATTTTAAACTCATATTAAAAGTACACTTTGTAAACAAGCTTATTACAAATTAGAGGATTATATCAAAGATAAGGATGCTTGGAAACATGCTGGTCCTGCTCCACAGGACAATCTAGTGTCTAGACAAAATCAAACTGGTTGCTAAATAAATTATATTTAACAATCTCTTTTTTGCTTACCTACTTCGGGGGTAAAAAGTCCGATACCTAGAAGATTATTCATAAATTAAACAATACTAAGGGCCTATGCACACCACGTTTTTTAAACGCGCCGTCGACGCGCGTTTTGGGAACGCGCGTCGCCGGCGCGTTTTTATCCTGCAGAGCAGTTTGTTGTCTTTTGTATCGATACAAACGCGCGGCACCGGCGCGTGTGTATCGATTCAAACGCGCGACACCGATACGAGCGCTAGCAACGAGGGAAAGGGAAGTGTGAATCTACGCTAGTAGCGTTTGAATCGCGGCTGCATCGCTACACACGCGCGTTTGCATCTCGTCTGTATCGCTACACACGCGCGTCTGTATCGCGTCTGTATCGCTACACACGCACGTCTGTATCGCTACACACGCGCGTTTGCATCGCGACACAAGCGCGTCAGGTGTGCAAAGGTCTACAGGCTGCGTCTGACTTGCGTGCGTATCGCGTCTGTATCGCTACAAACGCGCGTCGACGGCGCGTTTAAAAAACGTGGTGTGCATAGGCCCTAAGGTAACGTCTCTTTATTTGGTTGGTTAGGCCTGCCTCGTTGGTTTGGTGGTCGCAAGTGCTACTGCTGAGCATGAAGTCTCGGGTTCGATTCCTAGGTCAGGCAAAGCGTTACTACGTTTTCAATTAGGTATGTCCTAGTAGCAGCTCGGAATCTGGATTTGTGCTCGGTTGAGGGCAATAGGTTGGCCCCCTATTACATAGGACTTACATAACTGGCGAAATGTGGGTGTGCTTCAATTGGGTACATCTCTGCCCTAACCCTGGAGGGGAAAACAGGCGTGATGTTGTTATGTTCCATTCAAATATTCGTATCTGTGATACTTCAAATTTATGTTTAATAAGCACCTAAAGTCAACTGAGCTATGCACTGCCGACGGCTTCTGAACACGTTCAATGATATAACGTAACATAATTATTCCTCTTTATTTTATAACAAAAAAATTCAAACTTTTATTTATTTCAACTTTTTAATTTTTGCACCCAAATCTAGGTACTTGATGTAGTATATGACATTTAATTTGTTTATAAATTTTGTCACCGGTCCTTTGGAATGTAGATCATTTTTGATAACGGCCGCATGGCCCGCGGTCCATTTGCTTTGGGCCGTTCAGACTAAATACTATTTAAGATATAACAACAAAAAACTAGGCAGCAGCTAGGCGGTGTGCGAGTAAAAAATCAACCAATAGGATTACTTCATTTTCAAAGCTTGAGCTTAGCTAGTGTTGTTCACATCATTAGGCGGGAGGACACGCCCGGAACGGCCACCATTGTGAGGATCGCCCAGAGGACACGGTGGCACATACGGTGGAAATCTGCCCCGCTTGGTCGGAACACCGCCGCGCTGTGTCCTCGTAGAGGCGATTGGCGGCGGCGACGACATCTCGCGTTCGGCCGTGCAAGGTGGTGCCAGCCATAGTCCGGAGCCACTCTCTCCTCTCCCACTCAGTATCAGTGGGAGCCAGTCACCTCCTTCTGCGAAGTAGTTATGCTCGCGAAGGAGGTGGCGGGATGGGAGAGGGAAAGGACCTCTCGTTCCAGCCGCCGCGGGAGACGCCCCGTGGGTCGGGAGCCGCGTTACGACTCTCGTCCACCGTAGGCGCGGGCAGCGGACAGTGAGTAATAGGTGACTCACTGTCCGAACAGGACCAGACCCGTGCGCGTATGTGTCCTGCGCGCGCCTCAAAGAGATGTCAACATTTGAAGGGGCCTGTTAGGTCCGAAGCCTGCGGGTAATCGGGATTGTCCGAAAGGGTTACCGCTACTCCGGAACATAAAGGGCTAAGGAAGGAACATAGATGGGTTTTAGTCAGTAAAAGTCTGGCACTCCTTACCGCTCCACCCAGAGCGGGAGGAATAAAGTGATGTTTTCCAACCCTCAAAAAAAAAGCTAGTGTTGTTATTGGTTAGTTTTATTTAAGCACATTTACCGTTACGCATCCTCACACATCTCTGGTGGAAAACGCTCGGCTGTGCATGATTAAGTGGAACCTTTAACTCGGTTTAAACAACCGAGTATAATTCCTGAACTATCGTTATTATTGTGCCGGGACTATTGTGACTGTAATACCTCTGGACATTTCGCAACCTAATGCTTGTGTTACGGTAACGAGATGGCTGATAAACTACTTATATATATATTTTTTGTAAATACATACATATTATAGGTAGAAAAACACCCAAACCCGAAACAAATACTTGCAGGTCGTACAAATTTTTGTTCCGTGCGGGAATCGAACCCGCGACATGCTGCGCAGCAGTCAATCGCTCAACCACTGCGCCAACCACAGAACAGATAAAGAGGTTCCGTACCTCTTTAACTGTTCTGTGGCGCCAACCGTGTCGTCAAAACTGTATTTGTGTGTCTGGGTGTTCTCTTTCTGACCGTTTGTGTTTTGTGTTTATTACATTACAACCGTGAGTACGTAGCAGATTCACTTTTATTCACTGTTCTGCCTACTACACACCCTCCCAAAACTATAAATTCTTTGGATGAATCCTGTCTGAAAGGGTCGTAGTCCTGTAAGTTCAGTAGTTCAATGGTCACGTTCCACAGTTTCTCCGCTTCGCTCTCACTCTGACATTGTCGTGAAGGCGTCGTCTTTGCACAGTCGCTGGAAAAAAAGAAAATAAATAATGTACAGAAGACCGGAGCAAAGTACGAGTAAGGCACAATGCTTAGATTTGTTTAACTCTAAGCATTGTGGCCTCCTGATGATGCCTTAAATCCTACTTCCTACTAATTAATTAATTAATAATATTATAAACGCGAAAGTTTGTGCGGATGGATGGATGGATGGTTGTTCCTTTCTCCGGCAAAAAGGGCTGAACAGATTTCGATGAAACTTCCCAATAATATAGCTTATACATCAGAATAACACAAAGGCTACAATTTATACAGACGGTTTGGCCATAATATAATGATAAGTATCGAGTAAGTCGGCAAAAATCTTGGCGTACGATGCTACGTGGGATTGTTTGTCTTAAACATTCCTTTATAAAAGGCCGCGACAGCATATACCTTTTACGTGTAATATTTTAGTTATAAGTACATCTGAGTGGGGCGCCATGGCAAATGCATACTATGAGTCGGCGGCGCGCAGCCGAGACGTGAGGCTCTGTCGCTCAACCATCCCACCATCTCCATCGCTAGCATAAATGCTTTGTAGAAGACGGTGACTGCCTCGGGCCTCCCACTCCCTCTCGCTCTGGACCAGACATTGAACCAGGGCCAGGCGCGAGAGGTCGACGCCGTTGTCGATCGCCGCTACGAGAACGTTGCAGTGCTCCGCCTAAGCGAGGTAGACCTCCACAGTATGCTCCTGTATGTCCTCCGGGCGATCCTCGCGAAACAATGCCACGTCTGCAACCCAAGCAAAACGAGATTTATCACAAAATATTACGACGTGTTAGATTGGTGAATGCGGGCTTTTTGCAAAACTATTTTGCTTAATTTGCTTCAAGCAAAAAAATCGCAATGACCATAATGTTGCATGCTGTGACTTCCTCTGGAAACGCTGCAACATTGCTAAACGGTGGACTGACGGCTCGGAAAGAGTCGGTTTGTCATTCGAAATCTGAGCGCAATAGTGCATATTGCACGCTAGCGTGGAAAGAGTTTTTAAAATTCGAACTTTTGTAGTGTTCCATTTGATTCCAAAAATCTGAGACGTCACATTCACATGTACCTACTACTACTACTACTATGTATCTACTATAAAGCGACCATTTACTGGGTACGTCTTTCATTGACTTGAATGTGCCCTGGCGGCTGAGAGTATGCCACTTTAATGTCTCGCTGATGTTGGCGTCTGTGTTGGATCATTTAGGTCCCTTCAAAAACAAAAAACAATGTTGATGATACCTTAGTATCTGATGCACATACCTGCGCACCAGAACAAGTAAACCAACTTTTAGGTAACTCAGACAACTACCTAAAATCGTTTTGTCAAAACATTAGGTCTCTTAATTGCAACTATTAAGCTTGCAAGCATTTTTAAATCGCCTTTCTTTCGACTGTGAAGTATTAGCTTTAACAGAATGCTGGTTACCTTGCCTGAGAAATCATCAAATCCCTGACTTTGACAGTTACACCAGTCACAAAACTACGAAACATATTAACAAGAGTGATGGGGTGGTAGTCTTCACAAAATCATTTCTTAACCCCACGGTAGAAAACTTTAATAATTCAGCTTCTGGGTTAATAATCAAGACTAATACCGGTACAGCAATCCTAATGCGTTTATCGCTCACCATCTACTGATAATATAGACAGATTTTTAAGTGCGCTAAATGACATACTTCCCAACCTACGCGAATTTTAAATCTGTTGTTTTCACTGGAGACATTAACATTGACATTAGGTCACCCTTGGATACTCGCTCCCAAAACTACTTAAACTGTCACGCATTTTATGGCTTTCTACCTGCTCATGCACTTCCGACAAGAGGAAACAACTGCCTTGACCACACTTTTCTGCGAACAAATTGTCCTGCAACAACACAAATCTTTGAGTCAAATAATATCTTAATCTTTAATAACTGACCACTACTCCTCCCTAGCATGTATCAAAACTAAAAAAGAGCGCACAACAAACAGCTACACTGTTACCAAAATCAATATTGAAAGCCTAGACAAATCTTTCCAACAGATGAATTTCACCCCTATTCTATCAATAAAGGATGCAAATGCTGCTACTGATGGATTGGTAAAATTAGTGTCAAATGCGATATTGGAGAACTCAACCACCTCAATACAGTCAGCGAGGAAAAGGGTACTCAAACCTTGGATTACTCCCGGTTTGTTGAGATGTATTCGCAACAGAGATACACTTCACAAAAGGCTTAAAGGGTCACCAAACAACGAAATCCTCCATATGACCTACAAACGTTACAGAAATTTCTGTACTAAACTCCTAAAAAAAGCCAAAAGGCAATACGACAGCGAACAACTGAAAAATGCAGGAAAAAATTCTAAGGCGCTCTGGACTATAATAAAAAACATTACTTACTCTACCAAATCAAAGCACTCATCTACTCAACTTTTACTTAACTCACATTCCCCAATTGATTCATGTAACAAAGTAAATGATTTTTTTGTCAGCATCGGAAAGGTGCTCGCCGATAAAATAATTGGAAATACTGGGCAACCATCACAAACGACCTCAACTGACTCCTACCAGCTTGTCTTCCTTTGTCCTCGAAGAAACCGACAATGATGAGATCCTAAAAACTATAAATTCTTTAAGATCTAGTGCAGCAACTGGCTGGGACGGGATCTCACTTACCTTTTTGAAAAGGTACTCTGGTACTCTGGCACCTATTATATGCCATATTTTTAATCTCTCTTTTCAGACCTCCGTCTTTCCCACATCATTAAAAAGGGCAGTTATTCACCCCATTCTCAAGGGTGGCTATGGGAACTTAGTTAACAACTATCGAGCAATTGCAGTGCTAAGTGCTCTGTTCAAAGTAATGGAACGCCTCATTAATAAGAGGTTGAGAGCTTATTTAGAGCACTTTAATCTTATTTCACCACAGCAATTCGGTTTTCGCGTAAAAAAACCACCTCTGACGCTGTACACGAATTAACTACTTTTATTGTTTCAAACGTTAATAATAACAAAAAAGTACTTACAGTATTTTTAGACCTCGCGAAAGCCTTTGATACCGTTCCCATTAAAACCCTTCTACAAAAACTCGAAAACATAGGTGTCAGAGGTCCACAACTCCAGTTCTTCCAAAGTTACCTCACAGGTCGAACGCAAGTGGTTAAAATGGGAAACTTCGTTAGTAACGAGCTTCCTATTGAGTATGGGGTGCCACAGGGAAGTATTCTTGGCCCTACACTATTTCTGGTTTTTATCAATGACCTCTGCAATCTAAGTATTCCAAATTCTAATATTGTAACTTATGCAGATGATACTGCCATAACTTTTTCCGCAGACTCCTGGTCAGAACTTCAAATTGAAGCTCAAAGGGGTCTCGACTCCACCCTTGACTGGCTTTTGGATCACACCCTAACACTCAACATAAGCAAAACTAAATATATCACTTTTTCTATTAGCTCAAAATCCCAGCCAAAGAATAATCTAACTCTCACAGCTCACACATGTCTCACACAAACTACACTAAATTGTAACTGCGCTCAAATAGAGTCTGTAAATAGTGTTAGATACCTAGTAGTAATTTTGGATAATACCTTAAACTTTAAGGCCCATGTGGAAGTATTGACGGGCAGAGTCCGTAAGTTGATGTTTATTTTCAAAACACTTAGAATTGTAGCTATCCAACTTATTATCCGCTATGTCTACTATGCGCTCTGTCAGTCAATATTATCTTACTGTATTTCTTGCTGGGGTGGTGCTTCTAAAACCACATTACTTCCATTGGAAATTGCGTACAGAGCGATATTAAAAATTGCAACTTTTCCGCATTACCTTACTCCCTTTGTTAAACTTAAAAAACGACGTAAAGATTTAATATGTTCCCTTCCACAGCCCCGCTACTCCTTTACGAAAGGTTTTTTCTACTATCTTGGCCCTTTCCTGTACAACAAAATTAATGCAAATATTCCAGTATACCGTTTATCACTTCAGGAATACAAATCAGCAGTCCGCTCCTTCCTACTAGACAAAACATAATATTATTATGATGAAACTGAATCTTTTCTTCCGCATTGAATCTTTTTACACTATCATAAGTATACACGCTTCACTCATACTCGCAAAACACAAACACACACACATATACAGCACACTTACTCTTATCTGATATAGACTGATTATACTTTCAGGCATTTTCCATAATTATTTGCTTTATGTTATAAAAACTAATATCATTAATCTTTTAAATTTTAAACGCTAAGCAATTGATTCTCCATTCTTGAGGGATACGGCACTGTTTCTCTTTACTACAGGCTATTATGTAGCCTATTTAAGAGGACAGTACCCCAACCATTAATGTTGTATTCCAGTGTTTATTCGTAAAGTGCAACTGTTTTTATTGTATTTACTGCAGGACCTTTTATGCAATAAACTTTTTTATTTATTTATTTAAAATGGTTGAGCTGAATGGTGTTAATATATTATGCGTCATGTTCGTGAACGGGCGCTGTCAGTAGGGACTGGTCATCTTTTAGCGGCTAAGGCTTGTTTTAATTTAATTTTTGAATAGTTTTTACATATTTTATATCTGATGCTTTTAACGTTCTGCATCGTTCTCACATGTATAATATTAATATGAAATATGTAACCAATATTTTGTAACCATATTTTGTTTAAAAGAGTGTCCATGGAGTTTCTTGCCCGTTCTTCTTCATAGCAATACCTACTGCTTTGGAATGGGCAACTAGCTTCATCTCTCTGACTGACCGACACCTATTAAGTTCAAAAGTGACTGTAATTGGTTTATTTGAAATAAATTCTTTGAGTTTGAGTTTCACAGCGCCGGGTGCCTTGATAGTTTAGTATAACGTATCAGGATACGTTATACTAAACTATCAATTTTTTCCAAATAATTGAGAAAATTTGCACAGTATGCGGTAACTGGATGTGCTGGCGACTGTACCTATCTAATAACACAGATTATATGAACACGTATATTTTAGTGCGTGATCGTCATCATGAAAAAGTGAATGTATTTACAATTTAGTGCGTTTTAATCAAATGATTTGCGGATACCGTGTTTAATTCCAGACAAGTCTAATAGAATAGGTATGTTATTACTTCTGGATGGCATCAAACCTAAGACAGAACACTGTCTCAATAGTTAGGTACACACACCTGTAGTAGAACCCGCTCTCGTTCTCACACTTCTCGTCAACAGCGCAGTAAATGCTGGTCTGTGCGCCGCACCGGGGCGTCTTCCAGCACCAATTGAGCAGATAATTCTGGAACACGAACGTGATGATGCTCCATGCCGTCTGCGGGAAGTGCCGTCCGATACGGGTCTTCACGACACCTGGGTGCAAGCTGTATGTCGACACGCCTTGTATGTTGTGCTCCTGAAATTGATAGCTTTAGCTGATATTGGTGGTGAAATGTTTGTCGTAGTCCAGGGAAGGTTTAAAAGGTGAGAAAAGGTAGAGAAGGAAGGTAGGGTAGGTAGAACAAGAGGACAACAAGACATCGTCTGTCGGGTCAGCTAGTCTCAAATAATTTCATTCCATCGCGCCGTTGTCTACTGTCCTGCTAATTCCTAAACGCCTGTAAGTGCACTGCGTATTGTATTTTTGGTGGGTTGTAAAAACAACAATAACTCGTCAAGCACTGGCACTAGTCTGCCAGAAAAGTAGTGCCAGACGATATAAATATAATAGAACTATGCTCCTTCTATAGCCACTGGTTTGGTATTTTATAAATTTGTGAAGTCCCATTGTTATATTTCATACAAATCACGTGCAAATGCCGCGTTTTGACAGTTCATAAAAAGTATCGTTATTGACTACCCTTTCAAATACCCAATTGGAAAGCTACACATACGGTTACCCTTATCATTTTTAATAAGTTAGAAGCTTTAGGCATTTCATGCACATTATTTTACTCTTTTACACCATATGTGAAGTCAAACGAATATCTTAGGAGTAATAGCAAAAATAAAACTTTTTTTAAATTCCTGGAATAGGTTTCCATGGGTCGCGGGGCGGAGATCAAAATTTAATGATTTCTTTTGGTCGCGATAACCGACGGTGCAACCGGTTTTCTGTCCACTGCCAACCGTCACGCTATCAGTCATCTCCTTTTCCTTCACATCATTCCTCACACCATCCATCTTTTCTTCGGCCAGCAAATATTCGGTTGCTATTTAGCATATTGTATTCATATGCATGTATTTGTATTGAATGCATATTGGGCCGAATACCGAATGTTGGATCACTATTTGGCCCATACAGAAGTAAAATTAGCAAAACATAGTAAATAAATCATGTAACTTTTACAAATGCTGAACATACATTGTTAGTTCGCGAAATCAAAAACAATGTAACTAATCGAATTAAAACTAACTGCTTAAAATAGGTAGCTGAAACGCTTAATAAATTCAACTACGTACTTAATATTTGCATATAATAAATATGACTTTTTTAGATAACCTTTTTTTTAAGGCTGGGAAATCACCCAATGACTTCTCCCGGTCTAGGTGGAGCGGAAGGGAGTGTCAGACTCTTACTGACTAAAACCCATCCATGTTCCTTCCTTAGCCCTTTATGTTCTGGGGTAGCGGTAACCCTTTCGGACAATCCCGCTTACCCGGCAGGCTTGGCCGTGAAGGCCTTGGGGCTGGGCCCCTTCATATGCTGACATCTATTTAAGGCGCGCGTGTAACATATACGCGCCGTCCGGCACGGGCCTGGGGCTGATCGGACGGTGAGTCACCCATTACTCACCGTGCGCAGGCCCGCGCCTACGGTGGCCGGGAGTCGTCACGTGGCTCCCGACGCCCGGGGCGTCTCCCGCGGCGGCTGGGACGCGAGGACCTTTCTTCGCGAGCATGACTTTTTCGCAGAAGGAAGTGACTGCCTCCCACTCCCTCTCGCTTCGGACCATGGCTTGCACCAGGGCCGGGCGCGAGAGGTCGCCGCTGCCGATCGCCTCTACGAGGACACGGACCGGTGTCCTCTGGACGATCCTCGCAGTGGTGACACCCGGGCGTTTCCTCCCGCCTGATGATGTGCAGGATCGAGGACCAGACCTAGGTACTTTATCGTGGTCTCGACGCCGATATGAACCCCAAATTTTTTTTTTTTGTTCACCGGGGGAAAATCCTCATGGATGTCCCCCGCCCCGGGGAGGGCGAGGGGGTCTGTCAGACTCTTACTGACTAAAAACCAACCCCGAGTGTTCCTTCTCTCACCCGCGCGGGGGTCGCGAGAACCGAAAATACTTCTGCAACCCCCGCTGGTGCCGGCGGGCCTCGTCTTGGTCGAGAGGGAGTGAGGTGTACAGTCAACAGCAAAAGTAGATGATCAAGTGAAGGCTATGGTCGGCAGTGAGCAGGCCTGGGACGCGGTGGTATCCGTCTGAACGGAGTTCGCGTCAGACCTGTGTGGCGTCAGAGTGATTCAAAAGTTTGTGATTTGATATTATACCAAGCATTTACTACTAGTACAGCTGCCATTATTCGTGAACTCCGTTCATTAGTATTGAATTTCTGATTTTGATCATCTACTTTTGCTGTTGACTGTACGACACTCCCCCGCGCCGGAACGTAGGGGCGCGCGTGGAACACTTCGCGCCGCCGCCTCGGGTCCAGATGTTATGGGGGGCGACGGACTAGCCCCGCGTCCGTCGCTCCCTGGACCCATTTAGGGGGGCTGGAAGAGGGCATTGTCTGCCCTCCTCCGACGCCCGGTGCGCCTGCTGCGGGCCGGGTTGAGGGAGTTGATCTCCCTCTCCCGCTCCGCAACCTCCTTCTGCGAAATGACTTCCTCGCAGACGGATACCACCGCGTCCCAGGCCTGCTCACTGCCGACCATAGCCTTCACTATGGCCGGCAGCGACAGGTCACTGCCTACTTCAGAGATGAGGGCACGGTGCGGCTCCAGCCATGCGGCACACTCTGCCAGCGTATGCCGTGCCTCGTCCTCCCGACAGTCGACGCAGTGGTGACACCGAGCGTCTGGCTCCCTGGTTATGCGACACAGGAACTTCCCGAAGCAACCGTGCCCCGAGAGCACCTGTGTCGGCCGAAAAGTCAGGGAGCCGTGCCTTCTTCCGAGCCACTCATTGAGCACTGGTCGAATCGCCTCGATGGTGTTGAGGCCGGCGGTAGGGCGTGAGAGCCTGTCCCGCCAGTCCGCCACCAGGACCTCTCGGAGCTGTGACCGACGCAGCTCCAGTTGTTGCTGCATCGGTCGTTCGCCCCGCGCCCGCATTTCCTCGCGCCACCGGAACAGTGACGCGAGCACCTTCGCCTCCAGGTCCCAGGGCGGGGATCCGGCCAGTGCACAAGCCGCCTCGTAGGAGATCGTGCAATATCCCCTAATGACTCTGACGGCCATAGCTCTCTGTGGCCTACGCAAGACAGAGATACTCCCGGCCGTCGGGTCAGCCGCCCAGATCGGTGCCCCGTATAGGGCCATCGATCGCACGATCTCTACGTAGAGCCGCCTACAGGCGGCGCTCGGGCCCCCCAGATTGGGAAGCAGCGTTGAGAGCGCCCCGGCCGCGCCCAATAACTTGGGCGCAAGCCGCCGGAAATGGGGGCCAAAGTCCCAACGGCTGTCGAGCACCAATCCGAGGTACTTCATGGTAGGCTCGACAGCGATTCGGACCCCCCCAACCACAATGTGTGATCCCGGCGGCGGTGCCCGTCGGGGACCATAGAACACCATGGCCTCCGACTTGTTGAGGGCCACCTCCAGGCCGAGGCGCCGAATGCGGCTCACCACCTGTGAGAGCGCCGCCGTCGCCAGCAACGCTGCTTCTCTGTGCGAGCTCCCCGGGCCGTGACCAACGTGTCGTCAGCGTAACACGTCAGCTGCACGCCCGGCTGGAGCTCACCCCTCAGCACCCAGTCGTAACCGATGTTCCACAGGAGCGGTCCGACGACCGATCCCTGCGGAACACCGCACGACATGGGGCGCTGGTTCCCGCCATCACGTCCCATGTAGGTGACACCCCTCTCCGACAAATAAGCCCCAACGATGCGACGGAGGTAGAGAGGCACTTGATGATAGAGCAGTGCCTCTCGAATACAACTCCAGGGTAAAGTGTTGAAGGCGTTGGATATATCCAAGGACCGCCATCACCACCCTACCCTGGGACACCGCTTCCTCCGCTAGGACTTTCACCCGCGAGATCGCGTGAATGGTGGAGCACCCGTGCCTGAAGCCGAACAGGCACTCGTTAAGGTCCGGCCCCGCTCCGCACAAGTGGCTGACGAGGCGGGCTGCGATAATTCGCTCAAATATCTTGCCCACCTCGTCGAGCAACACAATGGGCCGGTACGCGGACGGCGAGTCCGCGGGGCGCCCCACCTTCCTGAGCAGGACCAACCTACCGGTCTTCCACAATGATGGAAACTGGCCCTGCTCAAGACACGCGGTGAAGAGTCCTCTCACCTGGGGCTCTAACTCCTTTAGAGCGAGGGCCAACGCGATGCCGTGGATGCCGTCAGGCCCCGGAGCCACGTTCTTGGCCCGGAGCCGCATCACGGCTGCCCTCATCTCTGCCTGTGTCACCTCTGGGACGTCGACGGCGGTCTCTTCCTCCGGACGCTCAGCGGCTGTGGACATAGCCATCGGCGGCGGAGTGTGCTCTGCTCTCGCCGGGAAGAGGGCTGCGACCACCTCCTCCAGCAGCTCGGGTTGGAGGCTCTCGGTGAGTGGGGGCGCGGCGGCTCTCAGTTTCCCTCGAACCGCTCGATAAGGACGCCCCCATGGATCTCCATCGAGAGTCTCCAGCATCTCCTCCCTGGCTCGCGATCTCGCATCGCTGATGGCCAGCCACAGAGCCTGCTTCGCCGCGCGGTACACCTCATACAGCGCGGCTTCTTCGTCAGGGACCCAACGACGTCGTCTTCGGTAGTAGGTGTACGGGCGCCTCGCCGCGATGCACGCTACACGAAGCCGTGCGATCTCGGCGGACCACCAGTACACCTGGCGCCTTGCAGGCAGCATGTGGATCCGGAGCATGGACGCGTCGCAAATTTGCGTCATCGCCCCGCGGAACCACAGCGCCTCTTGATTGTCGTCGACGGGTCCGTTCGTCGTCGACTCCCGGATCCATTCACCAACATCTGATTACACTACTGATACAAACACATCATACATTTTTAAAAGTAAAATAACAGTGCATCAGCTACTTACAGCTAAACACAGCATGCATAGAACAATAAATCACTATAAGCTAACTTACTTAGTATTTAAAGCACTAACATTTAAACATTTATAAATAGGAACATGATTAAAAATTTTAACAATTATTTATTATTCATAACATTCAAAAATCAACTTTTCCTCATTGACGAAATCTGTTTCTTTTGTTTTATTAGTACACGTTTCCTACTTCAATTGGAAGCTTTTCCAACTACACAGTCCCACTGCTAGCCGGAGCTGATAAGTACTTAGCAGCCAATGTGAATCATCAACTATCGGAATATTCAGTATTCGGCCACGCAACTGGCAGAATATTCGGTATTTGCCCTGAGGCCGATCATACTATCTGTTACAACACTAGCTGGTAGCAGCTAGAGTCGGTAAATTATTTAAACCCAATATATAGGATAGGTCCAAAATTGTCTAGTTAAACAAAAACCGGAAAAAGAAAGTAAGGCTTCGAGGGCTTTGTCTGTTGCTCAATAATCTACCTACATACCTTAAGTTTCAGGTCCAAAGCCTTGGCGAACAGAACGTTGGCAATTTTGCTATAAGCATATGCTTGTAGTGGGGTGTACTGTGTCTTCGTAAAGTTGATGTCTTCGAGGTCCAGTTTGTACACTGAAATGTAACAATTCAGGGTCGTATAGAACCGGATGCTACATGTAGGCTTCGCGTAGGACCCATTACTGATAACGGGCATAGGTCAACCTACTCCACACCTTCAGAAATCAGCCCACACTGTATACGGCAGTGGCAACGGGAGAAATGATGCTCCGTGGCTTGTGCCGACGGCCCATTTATACTGGCCATACAAGGGCTGGCACCTCGTAGAATGAGAGCTGCCTTAATTAAGGAACCACTCACTCAAACATATTCACTTACACTGGTGGACAACAGACGATACGAATACAATCCTCGAAGGGGCACTTTGAATGAGAAGCGGCAGCAGCAGTAACGTGAGCAGCGCATGTCCGAGGTGGTTGGAGGCGAGGTGCGTCTCGAAGCCATCGCGCGAGCGACTCTCGGGGCACATCATGACGCCGGCGTTGCACACCACGCAGCGCAGGCGCAATGCGCGTGACGTCACGCGCGTACAGAACGCGCGCACACTCTCCAGGCTGCACAGGTCCAGCTCCTCCACCACTAACTCCCCCGTGCCCGGCTGCCCTCGTGTGGAATGCTCAATGTCTTCTTTGGCTTCTAACGCTTTTACGATGTTCCGACATGCCATGATCACGTGAGCGCCTGCAAGACAAAATTACCGAAACTAGACAATAGCTTCTTAGATAGATCTTCCTCGATCATACAAAGCTGCATCCTGCGAGAATGCGAGGGTTAAGAGACCCGTATTGCCCCGGTATCCCCTAATCAATGTTAAAGATTAACCTACATAATTAAACTTCACAAAGTTACCTCTTCTGTATAAATCAGCAGTTGTCTCCCTGCCCAGCCCGATGTTGCTACCAGTCACTATGATAGTGAACCCCTCTAACCTTCTGTCACTTTTACACCAACCGCTCAAGTAATCCATTATTGATCCTTGAATTTATTACTTTGTTCGTTACGCGACTCCAGTTAGTTGTTGATTACTTTACACTGTTTTCTATACTGATTAATGGACTGGTTTGTATAAAGTATTTGTATGTGGTGGGCAGATCTCATTATGTAAACGTAAAGGCGTATTTCGAAGCAATTGTATCATTCATTTCAAGTAGTTAGGTATTTTTATAGACACATACTATATTATTTTCCTATGATTACGTTTATTACTTTGTTCGTTACGCGATTTCAGTTAGTTGTTGATTACTTTACACTGTTTTCTATTCTGATAAAATGACTATATACGAGGTGAGAAGATTGCATTTAGTAAATTTACATGCATGAAGCAATTATATCATTAATTTCAAGTACAGAGGCCAGCACATCAAGCTACCACAATCTGTCAAATTTCGTTGATAGATTTTCAACTTTATTACAAAACCATAAGGTTCATTTTCAATTGGAAAAATTTGACAGTTAGGGATAGCTTGATGTGCTGGCGTCTGTACATACCTAAGTAGGTAGATATTCTTAAAGACACTTATTATAATTCACGGAACAACTGAGTTACAAATTACACAAGCAATTTTGGCTTCTAAAACCACTTGTTTTTATTATCATTTAATAAATTACTAGTTATACCTACTAATTTAAATGGCTCCCACAACTGTACAATTACAACAGTTTCTTTTCCATTTTCCTAGAACTAGTTGAAGACAATAGGAAAATAAAAATACAATAGGAATCAACTTTGGAACACATTGGTGATTAGTCGCCACGTGACTACGAGAACGTTCTTCTGTGCACGTGAAATTTAAGTCATGCATGACATAACAGACGATCGACGTATACGTGTTTAGCGTTTAGAGTGTTGATAAGAAAAATACATATCCTGGAATCTCGATTACCTAAGTTAATTAATCAGCGACACACATAATATGTATACTAGTCAAAACAAAATAAGGGCCACCATGTTTTTTTGGTTTTTTAATGAATGTATTAAGCACAGAACAGTTAAAGAGGTACCTCTTTATCTGTTTTGTGGTATTAAGTTAAGGGGTTGTTGAATGATTTAGTTAAAGGAATTGATCAATCAATAATAAAAAAAACCTAAAATTTGAACGATTTTATTTATGAAAAAACATCTGTTTACGGTTTTTACGAAAAACGCATTTTTAGGTAAATTACCTATACTGGAATAAACAAGTTAAAATGAAAATTAAACGATATTTTTTTTCGGCTTTGCCTTTCTTCAGTATCGTGTGTGTCTTCCCCTTTTCCGAATACATTCTTAAAGCCTGCAAGGCATACTCTCCACCAGGTGATTCACTGTCTCTTGTGGGATTTGTTCCCAGCTTGACTTAAGCACGTTGATGAGCTGTCTTTCATTATGCACCGGTTGGTTTGTGTCCCGGACGCTTCTTTTTGACAAATCCTACATGTGCTCGATCGGGTTGAGGTCTGGACTGTTGGCAGGCTACGGTAAGACCTGTATACCAGCCTCGTCTAGAGCGTTTTTGTTGGCTCTGGCGGTATGGCACCCCTCTTTCCCACTGGGCACTCTGGGCAAGTGCCCAGGGCCCCGTGATCGATAGGGGCCCCCAATTCCCTGCCAGATCAATCACTAAACGATAACCGATACATATTGCCGAAAAACTTTTTTGATTTGAATAAATCGAACCCAAATTACTTACTGACTACAATATTGACCAGTTTGTCGCTGATGTCCATAGAATGTGATGTGCTCAAAAATCTCGATTTTGAAGGAGTGATTAACGATTTGCCCATCTCAAATCGAGAGGGGTTCCTCTTCAATCAACATAGATTTTTATAAAGTACTAACCTGTGAATGTTAAAAGAGTTACTTTTGTGGATTATATTAGGGGATTGCCGATTTGTACTGAAAAATTGAAATTCGTTTTTTTTTTAATTAAACATATTTATTTAATCAACATGATTACCATTATTATCTATAGAACTCATTGCTGCCATCTAATAGGATCATTAATTCCTTTGCGATAGAACTCTCGTGATCTAGATTCGACAAACTATGTGAAAGCATTTTGTACTGCCTCCTTTTTTTTTTTTTTTTTGTTTTTTTTTTTTTTTTTTTTTTAAGGCTGGGAAATCATCCAATGACTGCTCCCGCTCTGGGTGGAGCGGAAGGGAGTGTCAGACTCTTACTGACTAAAACCCATCCATGTTCCTTCCGTAGCCCTTTATGTTCCGGGGTAGCGGTAACCCTTTCGGACAATCCCGCTTACCCGGCAGGCTTGGCCCTGAGGGGCCCCTTCATATGCTGACATCTCTTTGAGGCGCGCGTGGAACATATACGCGCCGTACGGCACGGGTCTGGTTCTGATCGGACGGTGAGTCACCCATTACTCACCGTCCGCAGCCCCGCGCCTACGGTGGCCGGGAGTCGTCACGTGGCTCCCGACGCCCGGAGCGTCTCCCGCGGCGGCTGGGACGGGAGGACCTTTCTCTCTCCCATCCCGCCACCTCCTTCGCGAGCATAACTTTTTCGCAGAAGGAGGTGACTGCCTCCCACTCCCTCTCGCCCCGGACCATGGCTTGCACCAGGGCCGGGCGCGAGAGGTCGCCGCCGCCGATCGCCTCTACGAGGACACGGCGGTGCTCCGCCCAAGCGGGGCAGGTTTGCACCGTGTGCTCTACCGTGTCCTCTGGGCGATCCTCGCAGTGGTGACACCCGGGCGTTTCCTCCCGCCTGATGATGTGCAGGAACCTCCCGAAACATCCATGTCCGGTGAGGACCTGCGTCAGGCGGAAGGTGAGGGCGCCGTGACGCCTCTCTAGCCACTCCTCAAAGAGGGGCCTCACCGCCACTATCGTGGCGTGCCCTGCGCTGGGTTGCGACAGTCGCTGATTCCAGGCCGCCATGAGATCGCGCCGGAGGTCCGTCCGCTCCGCCGCAATTTGCTGCGGAAACGGAGTTTCCCCCCGGCTTAGTACCTCCGCGCGCCACTCGTACAGGCGCGCGAGGACTATCGCCTCCAGATCCCACGGCGTTGTACTGCCTCCTGAGAAGTAAACTTTTTATCACGTAGAAAATTGTCCAAATCACGAAAAAAATGGTAGTCCGTTGGAGCAAGGTCTGGCAAATAAGGATGGTTTCCTAATTTCAGTTCCTGTAGAGTTGAAACGGTTTCTCGTACTGTCTGAAGTCTCGCGTTATCATGGAGCAAAAATGTAGTTCGGCACAGTAGCCATCTGCCGTTATTGCTTGACCAGATCGGAGAAAGCTATAGTGAATAAGAATAACACCATTTTTTTTTTTAACGCTGGGAAATCATCCAATGACTGCTCCCGCTCTGGGTGGAGCGGAAGGGAGTGTCAGACTCTTACTGACTAAAACCCATCCATGTTCCTTCCTTACCCCTTTATGTACCCCTTTATGTTCCGGGGTAGCGGTAACCCTTTCGGATAATCCCGCTTACCCGGCAGGCTTGGCCCTGAGGGGCCCCTTCATGTGTGGTGACATCTCTTTGAGGCGCGCGTGGAACATATACGCGCCGTCCGGCACGGGTCTGGTGCTGATCGGATGGTGAGTCACCCATTACTCACCGTCCACAGGCTCGCGCCTATGGTGGCCGGGAGTCGTCACGTGGCTCCCGACGCCCGGGCGTCTCCTGCGGCGGCTGGGACGGGAGGACCTTTCTCTCTCCCATCCCGCCACCTCCTTTGCGAGCATGACTGCTTCGCAGAAGGAGGTGACTGCCTCCCACTCCCTCTCGCCCCGGACCATGGCTTGCACCAGGGCCGGGCGCGAGAGGTCGCCGCCGCCGATCGCCTCTACGAGGACACGGCGGTGCTCCGTCCATGCGGGGCAGGTTTGCACCGTGTGCTCTACCGTGTCCTCTGGGCGATCCTCGCAGTGGTGACACCCGGGCGTTTCCTCCCGCCTAATGATGTGCAAGAACCTCCCGAAATATCCATGTCCGGTGAGGACCTACGTCAGGCGGTAGGTGAGGGCGCCGTGACGCCTCTCTAGCTAGCCACTCCTCAAAGAGGGGCCTTACCGCCACTATCGTGGCGTGCCCTGCGCTGGGTTGCGACAGTCGCTGATTCAAGAATAACACCATGCTGAGACCACAAAACAGTTACCATTACTTTTTATTGGTAAGCTTTGTTGAGGCGTTTGACCTGGGGTCAGCCATTGCATTTTACGGTTATCGTAAAGAATCCACTTTTCATCATATGTCACAACTCGATCCAGTATTCCTTCATTTCTGTATCAATTCAACAAGACAACACGAGTTTCAATATGCGTTTTGGTGAATAAGTCTACGCGGTTTCTCGAATAATAAGTTTCATATGCGATGAATTAATTTTTGTTGATAATGTAGATTTTAGCGTGGTGGACTGCTGGACGACACACAGAATTGAGCACACGGGATATGAGGTTTTGAGAAATAAGGAATGGATGGACTTACTTATGAACCTTCTGGACAAAACACGTGGATTCAAGAACAGCTAGCTCAGCAGAAGTCCCACGTGCTATCTGGTTTTCTTCCTTTTTTTCTGTGATCACTTTCACTTGTTTAAATGTCACACTTGTGTCGGCAAACACTTATTTATAATAGTTATACAGTTTTGATGCGATTGCGTTTTGAGTAAGCGGTTGCGGTTTGCGGTTTGCGGTGCGGGTGAATGCAGAAAATACACTGACGTTTTTTCCAAATCACAGTTGACGTGTGCTCGCAGTGGCGGGAACGCTTACGATTGGTCGTGCGCAATGAACTTCCAATCTCGTTCCGTTCGATAAGGAATGTATGGGTAGGAATGATTCGCTCAATTCTGTGTTGTAAGCGGAAAAAACTTATAAATAAAAAACTTGCGCGAGCACGTTTTTTTTCTGCAGATCAGTCAAATCATGAGGCACCCTCAAAACCACCCTCTGCAAAATTTGAAATTTTTAATATTTTTTTATTTTATTGATTTGACGCAAATTAAACAATATTGTTGGTAAGGTAACGTTAAACCATGCCACTAATTCCTGGGTAGTTTGGCTCGGATCGGCTTCCACCATCTCTTTCAATTCATTGTTATTCACCTGTGTGGGCGGGCGGTCTTCCACGTGGTTCGTTCTTCAAATCAAAGTTTCCATCACGAAAGCGTTTAAACCAAAATCGCACGTTGCGTTCATTAGAAGTCCCCTCTCCAAACGCAACATTGATATTGTACTTTAACCCCTATTATTACATTATCTATTCATTTAATGTGACTGACAATAAAAATAAATCTAGAAGCTTGTTCGGCGTGTGGACTGTATGTTCGGCGTGTGGACTGTTTAATTAAAATTCGGCACAAATAGGTTCAAAATATGGTTTTTATTTCTAGTTTTTGTACAACATTAACGTATTTTTAGGTGCTATGGTAGTATAGACTTAGGTAGAGAAATTTGTTCGTTCGACTGGCCGCGCATTGTCAGGCCCGAGCTTTTATATGCCCCGATCTGCGGGGGTGCGGGTCCGCCATATTTTTTTGTAACTGACCAATGACAACGCGCGGAGCGACTGGGCAGCGTGAGCAGGTTTATACATGTCGCCAGGCACGCGGCTCTGTCGCTTTACTATAGGTACCTACTTAGACCGATCCGAAACAGGCACAGACTTGTTGTTGTCGTGCACATTTCTCCCGCCGTCGCCTTCAGGCGACTCTGTGGGGAGCACGACAATCCGTTTTGTTGGTCTTCGGAGTATATGCCCTTTGGTCATCACATCTACTACCCGAACCTCTCCGTCTGCACCTGGCAACACCTTCGTCACCCTTCCCTTGGGCCAAGTGTTGCGTGGGAGGTTAGGGTCGCAGATCAGCACGATGTCTCCGACTTTGGGTGGAGTGCCACTGCTGTAGGGCTCCCGCCGGTTTTGAAGGAGCGGTAGGTACTCACGTACCCATCTTCGCCAGAAGACGTCTGCAAGTGCCTGTGCGCGCCGCCATTGGTGCCGTGCTGTGACGTCTGCTGCGGTGAAATTACCCGGTGAGGGTACATGCGAGTTAGGGCCGATCAATATATGGTTAGGCGTGAGGGCTTCGGGCTCGTCTGGTGACACATTGACATGTGTGAGTGGCCTGGAGTTCACCGTATTTTCTACTTCTACAAGTAGCGTAGCGACGGTCTCGTCTGATGGGTGAACTTCTTTCAGGGTGACGTACAGTGCTTCCTTGACTGCCCTCACCATCCTCTCCCATGCTCCGCCCATAAACGGCGACGCGGGAGGTATGTATCTCCAGCTTATGGACCGCGCATTGGACTCAATACCTAAAGCACTTTAGGCGCTTTCCCCTAGTTCCCTATCAGCCGCTTTGAAACAGGTAGCGTTATCGCTCCAAATTTCCTTCGGATAACCTCTTCTACCTATAAATCGCCTGAGAGCGGCGATAGTTGAATCCGCACTAAGCGAATTTACTATTTCAACGTGTATAGCCCTACAAGTTAGGCAGGTAAATAAGGCTCCGTACCTTTTTTCTCTATGCCTACCTACCGTAACAGATATGGGGCCAAAATAATCTAAACCAGTGAAAGTAAAAGGTCGTACATGATGAGCTAAACGGGGGTACGGTAGATTTCCCGTAGAGGGATTGGCTGGCTTTGCCTTTTTTATTTTACAATATAAACAGCCCTTTACAACATTCTTTACAGACGGACGTAGCCTCGTTATCCAAAGACGTTGTCTTAATTCGTTCACAGTTATCTCGGTTCCGCCATGATGCAAACTTTCGTGCACATATGCTATATATAGCTTTGTATATCTGTGCTTACCCTCGAGTACAATTGGGTTTTTTATTTCTTCATTTACGTCTTGTACCGCTGCTATTCTCCCGCGCAAACGTAAAACACCTGCGCTGTCTTACCGATAAAGGGCTGTCGCTGGGCGCCGCTTTGTTATCTTTTATGGCGGCAATTTCTTTTGTAAAGCTTTCGGCTTGTGCGACCTTGACCCATTGTTCCTCGGCGCATAGAGTATAAATAGCAGGTATAGGTATGTAGTTTACTTTTTTATTCCTTGTTATTTTTTGCGTAACTTTTTTAACGAGTTTGTTTTTGTGAATTCTTTTCCACGTTGGATCTTTTGATGCCTTTTTCTTAGTACACTTATATTCAACCGTGTGTTTACTCGGTCTACACAGGTCAATGAACTGGAGTACTCTCGCAGTTGTCCTTATCAGCCGTTTCCATTTGGAAAAACGTGTAATATTTGGGAGATGATCGTTCACTTTTGAGTCGTTGATTACATGACATTTGACGCGTTCTTCGCCCGTGTTCATGGGGGCAATAACCCTTTTTACCTGTGGCCATTCGTCTCTGTCTTTTTTAAGGAACTCGGGACCGTGAAACCATCTGTGTTCCGAGTTAAAACATTCTGGCGTGCTGCGTGTCGCGTCGTCTGCCACATTATCTTTTGAGGGTAGCCACCTCCATTCGTTTTTAGGGTTCCGTACCTCAAAAGGTAAAAACGGAACCCTTATAGGATCACTTTGTTGTCCGTCTGTCTGTCTGTCTGTCTGTCTGTCTGTCAAGACCTTTTTTCTCAGGAACGCGTGGAGGTTTCAAGCTGAAATTCATATCAAATACTCAAGTCTATGGTCTCTTGGAGCTGTGAAAAAATCAAACTTCTAAGTCAACGCGATCAAAAGATACTCCCGTTTATGCCGCAAATTTTCGACACTCGCAAGGGAATCAAAACCTACAGGGTACTTCCCGTGAACTCAGAATCTTGAAATTTGGTACGAAGCAACGTCTTATAACACAGATAAAGGAAAAATTGCGAAAAGCATAAATTTTTAGTTACATCATATAATAAAAATATTTTTAATAATTTTAAACTTATTACCCCTTTACTCATGAACGCGTAGTGGTATTATATTGAAATTCTTAACAAATACTCAAGTCTATAATATCTTTAAGCTGTAACAAAATCAAACTTCTACGTCAACGCAATCAAAAGATACAGCAATTAAAGCCGCATATTTTGAAACTCGCAACTACTCGCAAGGGAATCAAAACCTAAAGGATACTTCCAGACGACCTGGAATCTTGAAATTTGGCATGAAGCAACGTTATAAAGTACACATATAGGAAAAATTCCAAAAATCTTAAATTTTTAGTTACATCACATAGTATATTTTTTTTAATAATCATAAACTTACTAGCTGACCCAGCAAACGTTGTTCAGCGATTAAAAAAAAAAAACAGATGTTGGCCGATTCTCAGACCTACCCTATATGCACACAAAATTTCATGCAAATCGGTTCAGCCGTTTCGGAGGAGTTTGGAAACAAACACCGCAACACGAGAATTTTATATATTAGACTTGCTGACCCAGCAAACGTTGTTATGCGATTAACAAAAAAAAATAAAAAAATAGATTTTGGCCGATTCTCAGACCTACCCGATATGCACACAAAATTTCATGCAAATTGGTTCAGCCATTTCGGAGGAGTTTGGAAACAAACACCGCGACACGAGAATTTTGCTTCCCATTCCCTCTCGCTCCACACCATGGTCTGAACCAGGGGCCCGGCCCTACGAGAGGTCGCTGCCGCCGATCGCCTCCACGAGGACACGGCGATGCTCCGCCCAAGCGGGGCAGACCTCCACCGTATGCTCCACCGTGTCCTCTGGGCGATCCGCACAGTGGTGACACCCTGGCGTGTCCTCCCGCCTGATCCTTACTTATATACCTACAGGTTTGTACGGAACCCTCGGTGCGCGAGTCTGACTCGCACTTGGCCGGTTTTTTTTAGTGAGTTCCTCAATTTCAGCGACACGATGCGCCACGAAAGTCTTGAATGTGCGTGGTTCGGCTTGAATCCAGGCCAGAGCGGTGGTAGAGTCACTCCAGTATGTTAGGTTGCTTACCTCGTAGTCATGTTCTTGAACGACCGTCCGGGCAAGGCGCGCTCCTAATAGTGCGGCTTGCAGCTCTAGCCTAGGTATTGATACCGGTTTAAGAGGGGCTACCCTGCTCTTGCCTGCCGCCAGGGTCACTTGTATGCTGCCGTCTAACCTTTCAGTTCGCCAGTATACCGCTGCGGCGTATGCCTCCTCGCTTGCGTCTACGAACGTATGTACTTCTCTGGCTATGACGTCAACGTAATCGTAGCAACGTGGAATCAGTAGCGTTTCTATAGTAGGTACTTAGTGACTCCATCCATTCTTTCCATTTTGGTTGCAGCTCCTCGGGTAGTGGTTTGTCCCACTCCGTTTTGTACTTCCATATGTCTTGAAGTATCCTTTTAGCTGGTATAGTGACGGGTGATATAATTCCTAGAGGGTCGAATATAGACATTATTATGCTGAGCGCCTCCCGTTTGGTGGGTGGGCGTGTGTTGTTTAGTAATACAATAGGTGTTTTGTTTCTGTTAATTTGAAATATAAAGCAATCTTTCTTAGTATCCCATCGTAGTCCTAGGGCTTTCTCATTGTCGTCGCCGCCTAATAATTTTATTTCTTGTGAAGGCGTGAGGTTATTGTTTAGCACATTTTTATTGTTTGATATCCAACCACTTAAAACAAAGTTAGCTTTTTTATGAATGTAATCTACTTGCGTTATTATTTTCTTAGCTTCCTCTTCGCTGGAAAAGCTCTGAAGGTAATCATCCATGTAATGGTTGTTTATTATCGCTGACGCTGCGGCTGGGTATCTATCGGCAAAGTCCCTAGCGTTGCGATCCTTTATGTATAGCGCTGTACATGGGGATGACGTCGCTCCAAATATAACAGACGTCATTCGATATTCACCTGGCGGTCCATTTCTTTGATCGCCGCGCCATAAAAATCTCAACGCATCGCGATCTTCTTCCCTTATTTTTATTCTCATGAACATTTCTTTAATGTCCGCCGACACAGCTATTTTATTTTGACGGAAACGCATTAAAATACCTGGTAATGATTGTAATAGATCAGGTCCCGATAAAAGTAGGTCGTTAAGGCACAGACCCGCTGTCTTTGCTGCTGCGTCGTGTACGAGTCGTGGTGGCTTATGTGGCTTGGCTGGGTTGACCACCGGGAAGTGAGGTAGGTACCAGGTTTTATTGGTCGTGCAGGTATCGGGTGCCTTTTCTGCATAGCCTGAGTTGAATAAATTGTCAAGGCGTTGCAAGTACTGGGTTTTGAGGTTTTCGTCCTTATCTAAGCGTCGTTCTAGATTTTCTAGCCGTTTTAGGGCACCTAGGTAGTTGTTTGGTATTTTAGGTACCTCTTGTTTCCACAATAGGCCGGTCTCGAAGCTGCCATCGGGTAATCGTCGACTCTTCTGTTCTAGAATGTCCAAGGCTCGCTGCTGCGGGTCATCTCTAGGTATCCTAGGTTCTATACCTAGTGATTCTAATTTGAAAAAGTTCCTCATAGTTTCTTCTATTGGTTCCAGATTTTCTTTAATTTTAATGTGGCCGCAAAATGTAGCTATAACTTTATTTACAGAGTACTGACATCCATGTAATACCCATCCAAGTTTTGTGTACGATGCTACTGGTTGATCACGCGCACCTGTTCGTGTTTCTGTGGCTACTAAAAGATGCCAGTTATCTTGTCCTATTAAAATCATTGGTCGCGCGTGTTCATAAACAAGAGTGCTATGAATGTCGTTTAAATGCATACAATTATTGATGTCCTCGGTTTGTATAGTTTGCGGCATAATTTCAAGCCTAGTTACGGTGCGCGCCGCCTCTATCTTCTGTGGGTCGTTATGGTGCTTGCCTTGTATGTGGAGGCTCACGATTCGGCTTTGCTCATGCTTGACTTTCGTGCCTATGCCTTGTATCCACATAGCACTGGCTGGCCCATCTGCACCTAGGATATCTGCTACTGACGCGTCTAACAAGGTGACGGTACTACCATCGTCTAACAAGTCATATGTGTCTACACTTGTATGTGGTCCGCTCAATGTGACAGGTACTATTTTTAAATACGCGCGGCGATTCTGAGGCGAAGTTGTTGATACAGCTTCCCGCGCCGACGTAACGGTTTCGTGTGTGATACTGATGGGCAGCGGCGCCGGCGACGACGTCGCTACGTTGTGTGTCGCCTCAACTTTACGCTCTTTATGCAACAGTTTGTGATGTTTCATGTTGCATTCTTTTATGTCACAAATAGGCGCTTTGCACATAAACCTTCTATGCTGTTTTCGTAGGCATCTAAAGCACATGTTGGAGTTTTTTGCTATATTCCATCGTGTATCTATGTCTAGCTGTTTGTATATACTGCAGTCTGGTAATTTGTGGCCGTGTTGGTTGCACGCCGGGCATTGCTCGTTTGAAGTTTCCTTATTCACGTTGAACGTGCGCTCTACTCTGCGCCGTTGTCGTAAACCGTTGGAGTCGTCATTACCACGTTCTGGCTGTGCATACGCGCCACACTTATCTGCCTCTTCATTCATAAACATAGATAAGCGCTTTAACTCGGGAATATCTTCAACCTTTTTATTAGCCGCGTAATCATACCATTTGTTTTTTAGTATCGGCGTTAACTTTTCTACGATACAACGTGACATTTCGGGGCTATGTAAATACTGGATTCTTTTTAGTGCTTCTACCGTACCTACCGTGTTTGCTATACGGCTAGCGAAAATACATATGTCTCTAGGGTTATCATTCAATTTAGGTAATAATTTTATACGATCTAACTCGGCCATAATCAAGGCCTCGGGCCTACCGAAACGTCTTTCTAGTGCGTCTAGAATAACCTGAGGGTCGGATTGACTAAATAATAGACAACCTACAGCTTCCTTTGCGGCACCTCTGAGGCTCATCCTAATCCTAGCGACATTTTCTATACAGGAAAAATACGAGTGTGAGTCACAATACGCGGCCTTATAAGCTATCCACTCACCGGGTATTCCGTCGAAGATTGGTAGCTGCTGGACGTACCTGGGGGGCTCTCTCGTGCTGCGCGCGGCCTGTGCTAGGGCCGCGGCGAGTGTCCCTACGTCTATCACTTTATCTCTCACATTCCCGTGTAACACTTCACTCGCGATATTGCCCTTGTTTGATTTCGCACACACATATTCCTCGTAACCGTCGTCGTCTCGCAGCGGTTGAGCGCCTGTCGCGGCGCCGCGCCGGTGTCCTTCGCTGCGTCCTTGCCGTTCCTCCCGCCGCTGACGTCGTGTGGCGGTGGTCGAGCCTCACCTCCGGGTGGCGGCGCCGGTCGCGCTAGCCACGTTCCAATCCTTACGGGGGCAAGGTCGTCCTCCATGTCGTCGTCTTCACTCGAGTCAGCTTCGGCTCTGATGCGCTGCAGCTGTATTTCTTGCAGCTCTCGCTCTGCCTTCGCTTGCTGGACTTTCATTTCAGCCAGCCGCTCTCTGGCCTCCAGCTCTGCGAGGAGCTTCTTTCTCGAAGCTGTAGAAGGGCGTGACCTGGTATCGCCGGGCTTGAGCGTACCATGTGTCTGCGTGGCGTCGGTGTTGGTAGACGCCGCAGATCCGCTGCCTGTGTCCGTCACAGCGACCGGGCTCGTGCTGGATTCTGGTGCCAGGTTGCTGGCACCCGGTTCTGCGGTCGTTGACAGCTCTTGATGAGTCTTTTCTCTCCTAGAGTCTCCACTACGGCTGCGTGTTAACACCATCCTGCTGGATCATTAAGATTTGGCTCTCGAAGGACCAGAATGTTCGGCGTGTGGACTGTATGTTCGGCGTGTGGACTGTTTAATTAAAATTCGGCACAAATAGGTTCAAAATATGGTTTTTATTTCTAGTTTTTGTACAACATTAACGTATTTTTAGGTGCTATGGTAGTATAGACTTAGGTAGAGAAATTCGTTCGTTCGACTGGCCGCGCATTGTCAGGCCCGAGCTTTTATATGCCCCGATCTGCGGGGGTGCGGGTCCGCCATATTTTTTTTGTAACTGACCAATGACAACGCGCGGAGCGACTGGGCAGCGTGAGCAGGTTTATACATGTCGCCAGGCACGCGGCTCTGCTTTACTATAGGTACCTACTTAGACCGATCCGAAACAGGCACAGACTTGTTGTTGTCGTGCACAAAGCTTGCTTATCTACTTTCTTTGTTTATTCTAATAAAATAGGGTTCTGTCAAAGTCATAGGGGGGGCCCCATTATCCTAATATGCCCAGAGCCTCCAATAAGTTAAAGACGGCTTTAGGTATGGGCGCGGGCGTTGTCGTGAATTAGGGATCCTGCCGTTTTGCCGAAAAGATTTTGCCAAATTTTCATTACCCAAACAAATTTTAGCAACCTTTTTTATACCAATTTAATATTTGGAATAATTTTAGTACGCACATTTTCATTTGGTCAAATGTTTACTTGGCAGATTATTACCAAGGATAATGTCATTAAGGCTTTTGGTCTTTATTCAAATGATTTATTACAGCAAACAATATTTAGACAATAAACAATTTAGTCAAATGATTTGTTATGACAAAAAATATAAAGGCAAAAATAAACTTTTTACTTGTTTGTTAAATTTGATGTCATTTGCGTATTTCTTTGTAAGCTTATGTGCTTGAATTTGTCTGAAACATGTCAAATTTTATTTCACATAGATCTGAAATATAATTGGTAAACAGAGTAGTATTTCCTACACACACTTATAACATCGCGATATTTTAGAGATAAAATAAGTAAATAATTTCAAATAGCAACATTATTTGGCTATATCTTCTATGTATTGGCAACCCCATATCCCATATGTCACTTTACTTTCGCGCGCTCGAAGACATCGCACGCAAAACTCTGGTCACTCTGGTCAGTGGTCAGTGGGTAGCCTTAGCGGCGAACGCCTCCTAAGTGCGTTAGACGAAAACCGAAAGAGTAAACGACGACCACATCGGCGGCTTTGGTTGCAAGAGCAAGTCAAGCAAAATAACGAAATGCCAAGTAGCAAGAAACTTATCAAACGCCTCCTAAGTGCGTTAGAAGGAAACCGAAGGAGTAAACGACTTTACGACGACGACATCGACGGCTTCGGTTGCAAGAACAAGTCACGCTCGCGCAGTCCCCGACAACGAAGTACATCAATGGCATCATCATCTTCATAAACACCAGAGGAGGAAAAGCAGGACTTCCAGTCCTGTCCGCATAACCGAGGTAAATCCGGAACCCTCCACCAACCCTAATCCAGGTAAGCTCCGTTTTATGATTTAGGTTAGGATTTTACACGTGTTTCGGTGTGCTTTTGATTTACAAAATATGGATGTCTTGGAATGGCCTCGCTTTAACCTTGCACAATACTGCACTCTGAATTTACGAATACAAAAGCATTAAAAAGGCCTCGCTTTAACTCTGCATATTGCACGTGCGTTTAAAAAACATTTTTATTGCTAAACGGTAGGCTACCAGTTAGTACGAGATACTTTTAACAACATTGACTCAAATGTTGTTAGCTGGTACGCATTTGCCAGGGTGTGAGCACGCCTCTTACAGATCACCGAGTACGAGATACTCACAGTGTCTTATGGTAAGCACTAGGTGGTTTATCTTCGTTGACGCAAAGTACGAGATACATACGTCAACTTTAAGCTGTGTTGCAAAACCGGCCAGAAAACGCTTCCTAAGCGATTACGAAAAGCAATTCTTATTGTTAAACGGTAGGCTACCAGTTAGTACGAGATACTTTTAACAACATTGACTCAAATGTTGTTAGCTGGTACGCATTTGCCATGGTGTGAGCACGCCTCTTACAGATCACCGAGTACGAGATACTCACAGTGTCTTATGGTAAGCACTAGGTGGTTTATCTTCGTTGACGCAAAGTACGAGATACTTACGTTAACTTTAAGCTGTGCTGAAAAACCGGCCAGAAAACGCTTCATATGCGATTATGCCTCTTCGCATTTTAGATGTAATAGAAATTGAGACAATCAACCCATATAAAGAGGTACTAGATATGGACTATGAGGAGCCACAGCCACACATGGGACAAATTTATAAGGACATAAGACTAAACTACATCCTAACATAAGGCCTAACAAAGGATGAAAAAGAAATCATAACCAAAAGACATGCAAAGCTGGACAATTGAACATTACTGGACACTCCTCTACTTAACCCGGAAGTCAAAGCTGTGCTCACAGAATCTTCCAAACTAAGGGTTCATGGGATTGAGATGGCCCAAAAACAACTTGTACTGGCTACCTCCATTATAGCAAAAAATATAACTGATGTTATGACAATGTAAGAAATAGACAAACATATAATGCAAACAAACTTGACAGAGGCAACCAAAATCCTGTCTAACATTCATTATAATCAAACACAAAATAGAGTAAAGCCAATTTATGAATGCTGAATGAAACAAATATTGTCCAAAACAATAAGAGACACCTTCCTATATGGAGAAAAGAGAACCTACCGGATCTCTTGAGGAATGTGAAAAACATGCAACAAGCAGCAGCACAACTAAAAAGACACCACCCTGTTGGACCATCAAACAACAACACATGCCAAGCCACACAACGTGACCCGGCCATCCAGTCAACGACAAACTCGCTGGCAGCACCACCCCGAGAGAGCAACTTACCAAAAAGGCTGATACCGGAACCAAACGTTAACAAACCAGGTACATGCTGACAATTTACTTAACTTCATTAACACGTTGAACGCCAACGCGGTCACCGTGTGTCCGACAAAGAATAGTTTTTCTATTGTGTCTGCTGCTTGGCAGTCAATGCCTTAACTAGGTAGATATATTACTGATGATCCTGAAATCATACAGTGGGTACAAGGTACGAGATACCTTTTGTTACCATAACGTTGCAGCTTAATATTCCAACTTATACAAATGGGAGAATCTATTACAGACCTACTGAATTAGGTGCCATTACTTCCTGGCGACATATTAATGGTGAATTCATCAACAAAATCTTTCTCAGATATAAACAAAATGGCAAATATAGATCCATCCTGAACCTTATACCACTAAATAAATCCATCTCAGCGAAACACTTCAAAATGGAAGATGTCAGAACTGATATCAGACTAGTTGGCAGAGCATTTATGGCTCACATGGGCTTAATTATATCACTAAAGGAGGCATACTTCTCGGTACCTATTACTCAAAAATACATAAAGTTTATGAGTTCACCGCAATGTCTTATGACTTATCCACTGCTCCTGGGGTATTTACCAAATTACTTAAACCAGTAGTAGCTCACCTAAGAAAACAAGGCTTTTTACCTTGATGATTGTACTTTGTGTTTTAGTAAAAGTTACCAAGACTACTTGGTAAACATAAATGCCACTATAAACATTTTAAAATGTTTGGGATTCATTATCAACTATGAAAAGAATGAAATGACCCCTACTAGACAATGTAAATTCTTAGGCTTTATTACTAATACTCAAAACATGTGCCTTGAGCTATCCATGGAAAAGAGAGTATCCATTTCTGAGCTAATCCAAAAGTCCTTAAAACTAAAAAGATGTTACATAAAAGACTTAGCTAAACTACTGGGTACCCTAATCGTAGTTACCCAGCTGCCCCTATGGTATGATGCATACAAAACTTCTAGAAATACAGAAGTACCTCACCCTCATAGCCTCTATTAATGACTATAACAACGGGGGGGGGGGGGCATACTAGTCTACCCACCATGGACCTCACAACCATGGTACCGCTTGGCCTCCGCTGACCTGAGCCGGTTATATTCCAACCTAATGATAACTATCACCTTTCAGAATGATACACCCGCTGAGTGTGACACTTTCTTTGGCAGCAGTCTTCTGCGGTTGGCATTCAAACAAAGAATACTAAACTAAATCATTAAGTATAATCATAGCCTCACTTCCATCAGGTACAATTTAACAATAAAATGTTACATATTAAGCTCGGTGGGGTTCTTGCCAAACCCATGCACTGAGTGTCATACACAACAAAGAAGTCGACTGTACCCCTAACTCTAATGCCAGCTCAGCGGACCCAAACATTACCATAAATTGAATTACCAAACATTGCTTTAACAAATAATAAAACAGTCATTAAAATTGACTTCATTAAAACTTCCATTTTAAATTCGCCTTTCTTCACTCAAAGTCCAAAAATTTGTCCAGTCAAAACCTTAATAGACCACATTTAAATCACTGAAACACTTAGAAGTCAAGAATATTGGAATTATTAAAAAAAAAAAAAAAAAAAAAAACAATGGCCTCAGTAGATGGATAAAATGTAGAAGGAAGTAAGTCTGAAGGAAAGTGACATTGATAGACCCCAACTCACTTTCCATAGCACAATGCACACAGTAACCTCATCTGCCCCAAGAGCTGACATCAACATTGACACCATAAGAAAGGCAACTTGACGATCAAATAATTAAAAAACATTTGCTAAGTACTATAACTTACTGAAAATTCACTCTCAACAAATTTTGCTTTATACATCCTTAATTATTAATAAATTACAAAATGCTCTGATTTATTAGGTACTTTTATCCTATTATGCTCAATAAAAGCTTGAGCTTTTCATAACCAACAATGAGATAATTATAATCAACCACCAGGCATGATCCACAAACTAATTATTTATTATGCTACGGTCAATGGTAGACCTGCTCCACAAGGGTGCATCAACTAATTGATAAGATTTCTCATAATTGCATTTTATAAATTTCTATCTCTTAATATTGCATAAATGCGTAGCACATATGTGAGTACTACGTACCTACTATAAAGCAACCATTTACTGGGTAAGTAAGTCTTTCATTGACTTGAATGTGCCCTGGCGGCTGTGAGTATGCCATGCTCACTTTACCGTCTCGCTGATGGTCGGGATGTGTTGGATCATTCAAAATCAGATCAAAATGGTTGAGCTGAATGGTTCTAATCCATGCGTCTCGTTCGTGAACGGGCGCTTTCAGTAGGGACTGGTCACCTCTTAGCGGCTATGGCTTGTTTTAATTTAATTTTTGAATTGTTTTACATATTTTTTATTGTATGCCTTTAGCATTCTGCATCATTCTCACATGTATAATAATAATATGAACTATGTAACCAATATGTTGTAACCATTATTTGTTTAGGAATGTGTCCATGGAGCCTCTTGCCCGTTCTTCTCTATGTACCTGCTGCTTTGGAGTGGGCAGCTGACTCGTCTTTCTGACAGACCAACCCCTTGAAGATTCGGGGGTGCCTGTGATCGGTTTATATGAAATAAATACTTTCAATTTGAGTTTAAATTCCATAAAAGTAGGCCATAGCATACTTTGTATTATTATTTGTTGCTAAATTAATTATTGCAGATAACTCTAAACATCTACTCTGTTTACCAATTATATTTCAGATCTATGTGAAATAAAATTGGGAATCAAACGAGCTTACCTGTTAAGCGAAGTTTTGATTCTAATTTTATGAACAGAGATCTGAAATATAATTACCCACCCACCACTAGGTAAAAGCCCCAGACCTGCAATAATTAGACCCTCCGACTCCGATTCACGTATCCTTTCAGGAGAACTTAGTGAATTTATGGGACCTCTAAAATAAGTGACATATGGGATATGGGGTTGCCAATACATAGAAGATATAGCCAAATAATGTTGCTATTTGAAATTATTTACTTATTTTATCTCTAAAATATCGCGATGTTATAAGTGTGTGTAGGAAATACTACTCTGTTTACCAATTATATTTCAGATCTCTGTTCATAAAATTAGAATCAAGACTTCGCTTAACAGGTAAGCTCGTTTGATTCCCAATTAATGGTTACTAGACATTAGGTTACTTATGGAACTAGTTACAGTAGGTTATTAATTAAAAAATGGTTAGGTTAGGTTAGGTTAAAACTGTGACCACCTATGCACGAGCCGAGCGAGCGAAGCGAGCGGTGCCGCGGCAGCGGCCTGCGAGTGCCAGAAACGACTAGATTATATAGAAAAAAATATGGAGAAAGGGAATTTTTATAAGGCTATCGAGAGAAATAATATAATTATAATAACATTATTATTACCTCATTAGTTTAGAATTTGTCCCAAGTGGAAAAAGCACCCTTGTAATGAAACGTCTTCAACGTTAGAGTTTAAAATTGACGACACCAAATATTTGGCTTATTTAATTTTGCGTAAAATATGTTATACCAACTGAAATATTTGACTAGATAAAAATGGTAAAAGTACTAGTTGGTGAACAAGTTATTGTTCAAACATTCACTTGCCAAACATAGGTTTTCGTAACAATTATTTGTAAAGAGATTTTTTGGTAAGTAATAATTTGGCAAATGAAATTATGCGAAAATTTGTTTGGGAAGTGATAATTTGGCAATTTCTTTTCGGTAAAACAAGGGAGACCCCGTGAATTAACTTAAAACTTGCACCAAATCTTTGTGCATATAGCATCACATAGAACATTATTACAGCTAAACATACAAAGCTGTGCTTTTTAAAAGTGATTTAATTTTTTTACTATAATTTAATACAAATAATAGTAAACAATACTTACATTGTAGTTTTAACATTTCTAAATTCTGCTGAACAGAAACCAGCATTAACAAATCAACTCTGGGCAAATTAGAGCTGTTTGCCTTGGTAAACCCTTGTTCCTTACTTAATAAGTACACACATCAAAAGTGTCTAGGGATCAACATATATTTTTGCAATAACTTTTCTCTTGATTGATATTAATTTAAATTTTCTTTAAGGATTCATCAAATAAAGTGTTTTCGTTTGTCACAGTAACGATAAACCAAGTCACCTTTGCATTAATAAAGAAATTTGCCATTTTCCTAATAAAGGGATTTTTGACATTTGAACCACTAACATTAAAGTTCGAAAAAAAGACTGAAATAACAGTTTTCTTTAAAATTTTATTGGGTAACTTAAACAATTAATAATCCGTGTTTCTACCGCGAACACTAACAACACAAGAACATCGGTTTGGCATACTTACTCAAAATGAGTTCATCCAAATCACGCTGTGGAATGGCCGCCCATGTTCGTTGCAACAACAAAAAAAGGTCTTCTTGCAACTGGATACCCTCCATATTCAGCAGAGCTCTTCTCTGTAGCATATCCCATGCATGCTCAATCGGGTTCAAGTCTGGCGACTGAGCAGGCCAGGGCAGGACATTGATGTTAGCTGCGGCGAGAGTCTGTCTTACAACTCTTGCGGTGTGCGGTCGTGCATTATCATGCATTAACTGAAATAAGGGACCGATTTGCACTTGTAGAGGAACGAATGAAGTGAACCTTCATTCCCGAAGACCGCTACGGGTACCACCTATAGCAATGCACAATCGTAGGATTCGATATCAATGGGCTCTTGAACACAGAAATTGGGCAGAAGAACAATGGCGTTTCGTGTGCTTTTCTGATGAGTCTCGTTTTGGTATGAGACCGGATACAAGACGTATACGACACTGGAGAACCCCTGGACGCCAACAGCGATTAAAATCCTGCCAGGAAGTCCATCCTTATAGTGGTGGAACCATCATGGTATGGGCGGGTATTTGGATCGGCGGAAGAACTGAGTTGATTTGGATCAGAGGCAACCTCAACGCTCAAATTTATGCTGAGACGATTGTATCTGACGTCATCGTTCCTCTACAAGTGCAAATCGGTCCCTTATTTCAGTTAATGCATGATAATGCACGACCGCACACCGCAAGAGTTGTAAGACAGACTCTCGCCGCAGCTAACATCAATGTCCTGCCCTGGCCTGCTCAGTCGCCAGACTTGAACCCGATTGAGCATGCATGGGATATGCTACAGAGAAGAGCTCTGCCGAATATGGAGGGTATCCAGTTGCAAGAAGACCTTTTATTGTTGTTGCAACGAACATGGGCGGCCATTCCACAGCGTGATTTGGATGAACTCATTTTGAGTATGCCAAACCGATGTTCTTGTGTTGTTAGTGTTCGCGGTAGAAACACGAATTATTAATTGTTTAAGTTACCCAATAAAATTTTAAAGAAAACTGTTATTTCAGTCTTTTTTTCGAACTTTAATGTTAGTGGTTCAAATGTCAAAAATCCCTTTATTAGGAAAATGGCAAATTTCTTTATTAATGCAAAGGTGACTTGGTTTATCGTTACTGTGACAAACGAAAACACTTTATTTGATGAATCCTTAAAGAAAATTTAAATTAATATCAATCAAGAGAAAAGTTATTGCAAAAATATATGTTGATCCCTAGACACTTTTGATGTGTGTAGTTAGACAAGTTGTAGTAAAAAAAAAGAAGTAATATACAATTAGAAATACTTAATAAACAATTTTAAACGCGAAGATCGTTGAAATTCGTCCGAAATTTACGTGATAGTGACAGTTCAACATAGACGTGACGTCATTGAATCTGATTGGTGTTCAACTGAACATGGTGGACTTGTGTATTTTGTAGTTTTATTTTATCGAATAAATTAATAATCCCGTCTTGTAAATTTTTTTTTTTCTAAGCATAATAATTATAATGAGTAAATGAACATAATATTATTTTAGTAATTCTTGCTAACCGTCATCCGTTTACTTACCTAATTCAGAGGGAAACATGTCCGATACCCAAGGGCGTCGCCAAGGGGGGCAGGGGGGGGGGCAGTTGCCGCCCCCTAGAGATCAAAAATGTAGCTAGCCATAAAGCGACCAAAGCGCGAGCAATTGACTTCCTTATCTATTAATAAATTCCGCATTGCATGACAAAACGTAAATAAATTCACAAGGTTTAATGTATATTGCAGAAAGTATTGAAATATTCAGAATAACTTTAAGACTTTGACATCCGTTTTCAAAATCACCGACATTTGCATCACGACTATATCAGAACAGTTGTTGATGTCCTAAAAGAAACAAATTCCTTCTTTCCCGAAACGGAAAAAGCATTGAAAATTTTGATTACTTTACCATGCACGAGCTGTACAGTAGAGCGATCGTTTAGCAGCCTCAAAAGACTAAAAACATGGCTAAGAAGCACCATGGCAGAAGATCGCCTTAATGGTCTGGCCATGATGATTTTTGGAACGAAGTTCCTTAGCGCGTTCCGAAACGGGGCTAGACGGAAATTAAGATCAAAAGTTGTAACGACAGTGTTGTAATTGTAACGACACTTTTTTGGAGTTATTTTACTCTAAAAATGTCTTTTTAATCAATATTTTTTGATTGGTTAATTTTAGATCAGATTTTTTTTGATTATTATAACTTAAAAGAATAGTTATTTGTTATGCAAGGCTGGAAAGTTGATTTTTGGCGCGAGTCAGCGAAGGATTCTAGGGTTGAACCATGAGCGAAGCGAGTGGTTCAAATATAGAATCCTGAGCGTAACGAAGGTTTCAAAGGTACGAGACGCAGAAAAGCTTTGCTGCCGAGCGCAACACACAATTTTTCACCTCACTACAGCGAGGAAACTGCTAGGTGCAAGAAAACAGGTGTCGTTGAGTTTTATTTTGTTCGAGCGTCTCAGATACATTGACTCATGTGAAGAAAATAACAGATACTTGGCAATGTATCTTATGAGTTACATAGAATATCTCCAACATTAAATACCCTGTATTTTGTTCTATATCCTACTTGTCCTCTAAGGAAAATGAAAGAAAAAAACTAATTTAATACAAATAACGAACTAATTTAATTTAATACATATTTATTTTTGCCAAGCAAAGGATTAAATAACATATTATATTAGTATTTATTTTATTTAAAAAATTAAACTTAAATTACTACACAATTGGGTATTTGACAGGGTAGTATTTTTATGGCATATTGAAGTGTCGTCACAGATTTTTTTAATCAAATGGAATACTTATTAACGTTAATTCCAATTTTACAATTATATCCTCGCAAAATATAATTAATTTTTGTACTGTGATGGAAGTTTTTAAGGTGAGCGGTATTATTTAATATTTTATTTTAGACCGTGTCATGCATTTTCAGTGGACTGGCAGTATAGAAAATTATTAAATAGAAAGGTTCAAATTTTAAAAACTCTTTCCACGCTAGAGAGCAAAAATCGATTTTCGGCTCAGATTTCGAATGACAGACTCTTGCCGAGCCTGTGAGGTGAAAATAAAATTTTATTACAATTCCTTCGCTAATTAATCGAAAGGAGCTTCGTTCCATCCGGGTGTTCCTTGACACCTTTTAAGGTTTTGTTTTGATATTGGCATCTCGCAGTTCAACCATAGGGTTGTCTACTGCTTAACCGGATTTGCTTGTGGATGCCACAAAAGAATTGTAGCTTCCAGACAGGGCTTAAAACAAACTTACAAACTAAGCGACTACACGCTAAGGGCACCCCCTGTGGGGTACGGACCTCGGCTTAGGGCGTCGCTGGGGTAGGATAGCAAGGGGCAAGCTAGATCGGGAGTATTTAAAACTACTGGCTCAGCGGCAGCGCGGGCTGGCTCGAGCAAGGGTCGAGGGGACGGGGATGAATAGGGTCGTCATGATGGGCCTCGACGGCGAGGACGGAACGACGGAAATCGGTGCCTGTAGGGTTTCCTAACAGTGCTGGTGGCCGGGTTACTCTCTTGAAGGAGAGTAGTGGCATCGTCGGGGGCAATGAGGGTATGCCGTGGACAGCGAACCTTACTGATACGGGACGGGACGTATCGGGAGGAGGCCGCAATCAGGGGATGCTTTATAACAGTGTCAAAGAAACGCTTCGAGAGGCGTTTCATGAACTGCTGAACGGTGGGGAGTTTAAAATCTACATGGAGGTCCATGTTACGGACGTAAAAGGGAGCACATGAGACGGAGAAACCGGTTTTGAAGCGTCTGCAATCGATGCAGATACTTGGGCTTGGCGTGAGCGAAGACGACGCAAGCGTACTTCATGAAGGGATGGATTACAGCCTTATACAGACGCAGTTTGCACCGGAGTGACAATTTATTAACCAATATAAAAACATAGTTCTAATGGGTGATTTAAATATTAATATTAAACCTGATCAGCTTAACACGTTAGCTGCGGCACCAATTTTTGCAAACTTTCCGTTCCTGCGGCACGAGGTTTTATCGGCCCGCACCGTGACCAGACGTTAGGGCGACACGCGGTCTATTAGACCCCACCTCCTTTAACAGACTAAAATCCATTTTATGGCGCGAAATCAAAAATAAATGAAAAATTTGGTCCTTATCGATATAGTCAGTGAATTGATGAACCCTAATCTACCGTAGCCCCGGGATCTGATAACTAGTTTAGGAATTATTGGCAAAACAAAGTATGGGATCTTTCTTATACACCTCGTAACGCACTGAAATAGGGTAAATTTTCGCTAAGATTAGTGATGGGAAAAATAATATCGACGCAACGACGTTTATGTATTTTTGTGTGAAAATCTTAATGCGGTTCACAGAATAGAAAAAAAAGAAAACCAGAAGTAGAAAAGAAACTATCCTATGTATTCTGCCTCGGGCTTTAAAAATACACTTATTAGAACTTGAATTAACATAAAAAAGTCTGTAACAATATACTTTTTTATAAAAAATCGCAATCGTTCTGTTTCTAGGTTTTTTTTTAAATTAACTTCTTTCAACATCGTTTAGACATGTTCGGCGATGTAAAAGGACGTGCTCTCCAATCGACGTGATGCACAACACTAGTCGCGGGAAGCTCGCGTTGGGTGCGGTACGAGGTCCGGGAGGATATGGGACGTTTTAGCCTCGTTCCGCACTGCATTAAAATTATATTAATTCAGTGCGGTACGAGGCCTAAGACATCCGGTACCAAGGTAGGTATACCACCGAGTCCGGGACCATTAGCGCGTCTCAAATATACATTTATCTCTTTTCTATACTGGACCAAACCAAAGCTATGCCCTTCGCACGACAGAGATGTTCACGTTTTTCCTTGCCGCACCACAAGGAAGTTGCATGAGGGGTGATTTAGGCCTCGTTTCGCACTTAACGTGTTAACCCAAAACATACGGAATACTTAAATCTGCTTGCGTCTCACGGCCTCCTTCCCACACACACTCTGCCGACTAGAGAATCAAACTGTCTTGACCACTGCTTCGTCAAAACAAAACTAAAACCGTTGACTGTAGTTTGTAATTCAACCCTAACTGACCACTCAAGTGTTATGATTTCAATACCTATGAAAATGAAAAATAGACCCAAAAAAAACCCCTTTCATACAAAAACCGACTACAATGCGGCTATTACAGACCTAAAAGAGATTAACTGGAAAGAAAAGTTTCATAATGACGACCCAAATGCAATGATGAACGTATTCTTGAAAACCATCAGAGACATCCTTTTGTATCACACGCACACCGTCAAAACGCCTAGACGACAAATGATCGTCAAGCCTTGGATTACACCAGGTCTATGTAGGAGTATTGGAAATCGTGATCAACTCCACCAAAAACTTAGAAAGGACCCAGAAAACCCAACCCTTACAATAACTTACAAGCGCTACCGAAATACATGTAATAATATACTAAAAAACCTTAAAAACAAATATTTTAAAACAGAATTAGCTGTCTAGCAACGATATAAAAAAACAATGGGGATTGGTAAAAGAAATGGCTGATTTAAACAGCTATCCAAAAAAGCCATCAGAGCTTCTGACCACTAATTCAACACATCAGGACGCGTTAAATAACATAAATAGCTACTTTGTCAATGTCGGTAGTAATTTGGCAAATACCATCCTGTCCAGGACCTTCACAAATGAGATAGACCTGAGCAGGCGGTGTAGACCAAAACCGTATAATGGAACCCTAAACTCTTTTGTGCTTCTCCCAACAGACCAATTTGAAATTAAAGATATAATTGCTAACTTAAAAGCTAAGAATTCCTCGGGATGGGACGGTGGTGTCTCCACGTTATTTATTAAAAGAGCAGTGGATTTCCTTATTGCACCACTAGCACACATGTGTAATGCTTGTTTTTCCAAAGGAGTCTTTCCAGAAGCCCTTAAAAAATCTGTCACTATTCCTATATATAAAGCAGGAGACAAAACTTTGGTGTCGAATTATAGACCGATCTCCCTCCCTACTACCTAGTTTTTCAAAAAATTTAGAAAAACTAATAAATAAGAGGTTAAAACACTACCTAGAAACTCATAATCTTCTCTCAGGTAATCAGTTTGGGTTCAGGGAAAAAATATCAACCGCTGACGCTCTTCACAAACTAACTTCGTATGTTGTCGAAAACATGGATAGGGGACAGAAGTGTCTAGGTATATTCCTAGACCTAGCCAAGGCCTTCGACACCGTCTCTATACCCATCCTCCTGAACAAACTGGATACCTTAGGAATTCGAGGTATACCTCTACAACTTTTCCAAGACTACCTGACAAACCGGAAACAGGTTGTAAAAATTGATAACGGCATAAGCCAAGAGGAAAATGTCACCTTCGGAGTGCCTCAAGGCAGTGTGTTGGGTCCTACGATGTTTTTAATATACATTAATGACCTCTACAATTTGCATTTACAACAGGGTCAAATAATAACATTTGCAGATGATACAGTATTATTGTTTAGCTCTAACACGTGGAAGGATGTAACCGAAGCAGCAAATGAAGGTTTTGCATTAGTAACCTCATGGCTTGACAAAAACAATAAATAAATAAAATACTGTTCATTTTTCTAAAATACTCTTTAATATTTTTCATAGACCTGAATATACTTTATTTCTTGTGATAAAAGTTGGCAACCCTAGCTTGGCCCCTAAGATGATAGCTTATTTATTCCCAAACTGAACACCAAAAATTAATAAAAATACAGGGTCAATTTAAATTCGGTAATAAAACTCCGTTAACGTGATGTGTCGATATCTAATTACGATAAATCAACAAAAAAATAAACTATTGAACTACGATAACATGACGCGCCCCTCCAAATTATTGTTTCAATGTCTTTAGTCACATCCTTACGAAAGAGTTTTTACGTAGTAAAAGACGAATACTTACAAGTATTCGTCTTCCTTCAGTAGCGGGCCGGCAGCAACATGCGTTGTGGGTATAGGTGGCGCTTTGTAATTACAAACGTTTTGAATTTTGGGGGGGCGGGCCATGTTATCGTAGTTTATCTCACCTACGACTGAGTAAGGGTTCAACAGCCGCTGGTAAAGTAGGCAATTACTTGAAATTTTGAGATTGAGACATTGTTTTTGTCTGTCCTATCACAATGTATCGGTTTATTTGACTTTGTAGAAATATATAGTGTGTTAGGTTAAACGAGGGACATACTTTCAAAGGGTATATTATAGTACCTACTCATGAAAATGAACAACTTTGATTATGGCACCAACTCTGAAATATGAAAAAAATCAGCTATTCAGTACATTTATGATCGCATAATTCGTCAAAATTTGTATGGAACAGCTGATTTTTTCAAAGGATGTCCCTCGTTTAACCTAACACACTGTATGTAGATGGGTATCCCAATCTTAAAAACACCTAACCGTATCTAAAATCTTTAGAGTGCTGCAGTCTATCTAATTCTTCAGTTCTTTGGATGAATCCTGTCTGAAAGGGTCGTAGTCCTGTAAGTTCAGTAGTTCAATGGTCACGTTCCACAGTTTCTCTGCTTCGCTCTCACTCTGACATTGTCTTGAAGGCGTCTTCTTTGCACAGTCGCTGGAAAAACAGAAAATAAATACTGTACAGAAGACCCAAGCAGAGTAAAAAAGCTCTAAGAATTGTGGCCCTCATGATGCCTTTTTTTTTTGAGGGTGGGAAATCATCAAGGTATTACGATACCCACCCCTTGGTAAAGTAAGTCAGAAGCCCGAAAGCCTGGCAGCTAGTCGGCTGTTAGACTTTCGGGCTTCTGACTACCCCCTCTTACGAATGACAGCCGGGACCAATGGTTTTTTTTTTTTAAGGCTGGGAAATCATCCAATGACTGCTCCCGCTCTGGGTGGAGCGGAAGGGAGTGTCAGACTCTTACTGACTAAAACCCATCCATGTTCCTTCCGTAGTCCTTGATGTTCCGGGGTAGCGGTAACCCTGGACCAATGGCTTAACGTGCTTTCCGAGACACGGAGGACTCTCTATATGTAAAGATGGTCGCCCATTCACGGATCAACTCAGGAAAGCGTGTAACTTGATAGATCGACCCGTGGGGCTGTTATTACTTAGCCACGAGCTCCTCAATGACGCGTAGATATCGCGTTTAATTCCAAACAACTCCAATAGGTATGTTATTTCTTCTGGATGGCATCAAACCTCGTCTTGTCTCAACAGTTAGGTGCTGTAGAGCTTAATGAAACTTTGTGGAACTTAGAACCTGGTCGGTTATAATGTAACTGATAGCATTCGACCTTTCAAAATGATAAAATAGTTTAGGTTATTATAAAATAAATGAATCAGTCAGTAGCCGTGCTGTTGGAGGCATGTATTTGTTAAAAGCTTTAATTCAATAGCAGCTGCCCCGTGTGTTGGTATTTTGTAGGATAGAAATCCTTACAACTCACTACACGAGCTCTCTGCTCCCTAATCGAAGGTCCCTCTGACCTTCACAGTACACACACCTGTAATAGAACCCGCTCTCGTTCTCGCACTTCTCGTCAACAGCACAGTAGATGCTGGTCTGTGCGCCGCACCGGGGCGTCTTCCAGCACCAATTGAGCAGATAGTTCTGGAACCCGTACGTGATGATGCTCCATGCCGTCTGCGGGAAGTGCCGTCCGATACTGGTCTTCACGATACCCGGGTGCAGGCTGTATGTCGACACGCCTTGTATGTTGTGCTCCTGAAATTAATGATATAAAAAACCTTCACAGATAATTTACTTTCCGTCGTCGTCGTCCAATCATGGCGTGAGATTCAACCCGCTGTTTGTGGGATGATGGCACCCGCGTGTAGATACATTTGTGACTTAGGCCCAGCACATACGGCGCAACGCAACTGCAACGAAACTGCAACTTCTAGTTACTTTTGAGTTTATGCCATTGACTCCTTTGAGAGACCGCACATGACGCAACCATTTTGAAACTGGTTTGAAACAGAATGCAAATCAGTCAATTCAAACTAATAATTTCAAAAGGGCTTATTTGCAGTTGCGTTGCGCCGTATGGTCTGGGCCTTAATGTTCCAGTAAGCGAGATAAAGGAGGTACAGGAGGTGTCAGGAGGTGCGTGCGGAAGTTTTTAACTACTTTTTATTTAGTACCTATTTCCAACAATCGTTTTTCTATTGTATCTGCTGCGTGGTAGTCAATGACTTAAACTAACTTCGAACCATATATACCTACCTACCTAACGGGTCGATCTTTATTTCAGACTTTATAATCATCCGCGTTCCGTTGTCTTTTATTTATATAGAATTTGGATGTAAAATTAAATATGTAAAAACTCAGTGTTACATACAAAATAATGATTATAACAAGTATTATTCTAATTGAGGTGTTTGGTGGTGTGCGTTAATGCCGGTCATCTTGAACATACATAGACAAATCTTGTAAATGAGAAAGTTTGGATACTTGTGTTACTCAATAACACAGAACATGGAAGAAAGGATTTGGATAAAAACCACTCGGATAATCACTACATAGTATAAAGCAAAGCTTCGCTCGCTTCCCGCGTCCTAATCTACTTAACGGATTTTGATGCAATTTTTTTTAATAGATAGAGTGAGTGATTGAAGGTGTATTACCCATTTAAACGTGTCACACAAAATAAAAATGAGTATTAGTTTTCCAGAATTTTCTAATTTTACCGATAACATCAACCTATCTAACAAATCTCTACGTTTTGCTCCACCGCGACCGCCTAAAAATAGTGATAATGTAACCTTAACATTAAAGGTAAACCAGATCAATATTGCACTTGAATTGAACTCTGTGCCACTAGTCACCATATTATTATATCGTTCGGATAAAATAGTTATTTGTTATGCAAGGCTGCAAAGTTGATTTTTGGCGCGACTACTTGTATTGAAACCTGAGCGAGCGAAGGATTCTAGGGTTGGACCATGAGCGAAGCGAGTGAAGAACAGATTTCGAATGACAAACAGACTCTTTTCGAGCCTGTGAGGTGAAAATATAATTTTCCTCACTGCTACGACTCTCACTTCTTTTGTTAAGATATTTTCTATACAAACTAAGGGAATTTTCCCAGTCCTTAACAAATTATTTCATTGGAATCGAACTAATAGAATACAAATGAGTTTGTAACGCAGACCGTAGGGCATGGTTCGTCAGAGCCCACGGCTCTCCTACTACTTACGTAGTTCGGTCACGTATTTTTGTATCACCTGCAGTCTCTGCCTTGACATAACACAATTATTATGTATTAGGCCTCCGACAATTACCATAGCCTACTAGCACACTAGAATAAACATTGATGGGTAAAGGCCTGCAGTAGCATGTAGGTACTTGAAGTAGGTACTGCTAGACTCATTCCGTTAAAGTCCTTACTATCCGTCGATTCTATAAAAATTACACCGTGAAACTTAAGGTGAAGTGAGTTGCACTTTAAACGGTTGCACTTTAAACGGTCTTCACCTACGTTTTCACGGTGACATTTTCACAGAATAGCCCAACTGAAATGAGTCCATCTACCTTATTGGCACGTTTTTCTGATAAACTAGCTTCTCGAGTTGAAACGAATCATGCATCTTCCTGCGCTTGTCAACATAGTCAACTGTCATCACGCTATCATTTCGTCACTCCCTTACCTTTCACATCATTCCTCACTCAACGAATATTTGGTTGTTATTTGGTATTCGGCATTTTGATATTCGGCCGAATACCGAATCTTGAATAACTATTCGGCCGGAAGAGGAAAAAAGAAAGGAAAGTTACTTACCTTAAGTTTCAGATCCAAAGCCTTAGCGAACAGAACGTTGGCAATTTTGCTATAAGCATAATATGCTTGTAGTGGGGTGTACTGTGTCTTCGTAAAGTTGATGTCTTCGAGGTCCAGTTTGTAAACTGAAATGCATTTACGTACAAGTCAAATTACGGTAAGCAACAATTTAAGGGTCGAAAAGAACCAAATATAGTATTTGTAGGCTTCGCGTAGGACCCATTACTGAAAACGGGCATAGGTGACCCTACACCACGCCTTCAGGGACCAGTCCACACTGTATACGGCAGTGGCAACGGAAGAAATGATGCACCGTGGCTTGTAGAATGTTGCGGCGGCGTCTCATTATTGTAGCGGCATAAGTACTTTTTTTTTCTCCGGGTGGGAAATCATCATATGACTTCTCCCGCTCTGGGTGGAGCGGAAGGGAGAGTCAGACTCTTACTTACTAAAACCCATGCATGTTCCTTCCTTAGCCCTCTATGTTCCGGGGTAGCGGTAACCCTTTCGGACAATCCCGCTTACCCGGCAGGCTTCGGCCCTAACGGGCTCCTTCAAATTCTGACATCTCTTTGAGGCGCGCGTGAAACACGCTGGCACCTCGTAGAGTGAGTAGTGCCTTAAGGAACCACTCACTCACACAACATAGTCACTTACACTGGTGAATCCGAGACGATACGAACACAATCCTCGAAGGGGCACTTTGAATGAGTAGAGGTAACAGCAGTAACGTGAGCAGCGCATGTCCGAGGTGATTGGAGGCGAGGTGCGTCTCGAAGCCATCGCGCGAGCGACCCTCGGGGCACATCATGACGCCGGCGTTGCACACCACGCAGCGCAGGCGCAATGCGCGTGACGTCACCCGCGTACAGAACGCGCGCACACTCTCCAGGCTGCACAGGTCCAACTCCTCCACCACTAACTCTCCCGTGCCCGGCTGCCCTCGTGTGGAATGCTCAATGTCTTCTTTGGCTTCTATCGCTTTTATGATGTTTCGACATGCCATGATCACGTGAGCGCCTGCAAGACAAAATTACCGAAACTAAACAAGTGCCAGTGATAAGAACTTCATCTTCCTCAATCATACAAAGCTGCATCCTGCGAGAGTGCGAGGATTAAGAGAACCGTTTTGCTCCGGTTTGCCCTAGTCAATATTAAAAACGAGCTACTGCCCGAGACTTCGTCCGCGTAAAATATCTTGTTCCACCGGCCCACCTCGTCAAATAAAGGAAACACAACTCTACAGCTTTATTAATAACCAGCGCGGCAGCGTCTTGCGTGTCATGCGTGAACTTGAACATAATTATGTACACTACTTATATTGTTGCGGAGTTATTTTAAAATTATAATCTCCTAACTCCTAAGATGTTGATTGAAATCAAGTGATTGTGAATAATAACGAATATATTTATTTTTAGGGATTAGTACCTACTATGTTGATAAAAATCCTTCGCAAATAATGCATTAATTTCCAACAAATTGGATAACCATAAGAAAAAGGTTATAGTGAGTCAATAAAAGATAGACTGTATATTATGCTGCCGCAGATTTTTTTTTAGTACTTTTAAATATGAATCATTCTGTCACACACGATATATGCGTACCTAACTTAAACTGTTTACGCGGCGCACGCAAACCGAAGCTATCAAAAAGGAATAAGTTTGCCCGATTTAGCAACATTTTTCAATTCTGCTCCGCTACTACTAGAATAGAAGGTAGTTCCTGAGATTAGCGAGTTCAAACAAACAAACAAACTTTTATTAATATTATTATACAATGTCGCCCATGCACATGTGACCGCCCGTAATATCCTGAATATTCATGAAAAAATGTCGAAAATAAACTTCAAAAGGGGGGGGCTATCTATAACATTTTTCATGTTATTCAATTTTAATGTTTTAAGTAGAGTTTGTAGATTTGCTTTCTATTTTTTGACACATCTCCGAATTTTATGGGTCGATTTGGATTCTGTTTATTATTTTCAAAAGCTTATGAGTTATTTTAACAGGTTAATTAACATTTTTATTTAAAAATACCGACTACGAAAACAAAAACGGAATCAGTCATTTTTTCGGTAAAAAATTGTGTATCTATTTATTTAAAAAAAACTAGTGTAAGTCCATAAATTATCCCCATAGGGCCACCTTTTTAATAATTATTTGTAATCTTCTACATAACAGCTACAAATTCACAGAATATTACTAATACCTATCTCAAAAAAAAAACAGCAAATAACTTGTTGAACATTTGCAACTATTCAAATAAAAAGGGTCGCTCAGGTAGAAACCGGTTCTTATAAACCGCTTTTTAACAATTGGGTCCCTACCACGTGCACACCCTTGTCGGCTAGCGTTACTTCAATGTCGCTTGATTACTGACCCCGTGACGCTTTGAACGTCTTTCAACAAGGACGGGTCGATTTTGATATTTTGTGGCGGCCATGTTGTTTTGGCGGCATCTGTCAAATGCGTTTTTATTTCTTCAGTTACTGATGCCAAATCACCATGGTAAGTTACAAGATTGAGCAGCACGTCCAAATGATAAAACTTTATTATCAATCAAAATGAGTGTTTGTTAGTGCAAACGTTGCGCGCGTTACGTCCATTTTAAGGCAGATGCGATGGCTCTTCAAAGTCAATTCTCCAACGTTTGGTGACCAAATTTGAGACGACTAGTTCGGTAAACAACCAACCAACACCCTTACGTCAAACTTCAAAGGAACGCCTGATCGGCCGAGAACATCGCTGAGCTGTCCGTGAGTGTCCGAGGCAGTCGATTTCTCGCCGTGCACAAGAACGCGTCCTTTCGTAGACTTCAATTTGGCGAATTTGGCGTCGGGACTTGGGCCTACACCCGTACAAGATCAAACTGACCCAGGAGCTGAAAGTGAATGGCATTCTGCATAAACGGTTCGAGGGTAGCGTTATCTCTCGCAGAGGTGACGAGAATTGTCCACCAAGATCGTGCGATTTGACCCCGCTAACCTTTTCCTTGTGGGGTTTTCTCAAGTCGCAGGTCTATGCCAATAATCAGCAATCAACCGATGCCCTGAAAGTCAACATATCGCAGGCCATCGCTCAGATTCAGCTGGATCTATGCATTAGAGTAATCGAAAATTGGACCTTTCGGATCCGTGCCACCGTTCGAAGTCGTGGTAGAAATTTAAACGATGTCATATTTCATAAAAAATGGCATAAATTGGCCTTTCAAATAAAATAATAATTTCTTTCATATCTCACATACCTACAGCTTGTTTTATTTAATTTCAACATCGACCCGTCCTTGTTGAAAGACCCTTGACCGACCCTTGGTTGACCGTCGATAGGTGTCCTGAGACTCATCCGTGTCTCGGCAAGTTAAGCCGTTGGTCTCGGCTGTCATTTGTGCACCTTTGACAGTCGTTACTGCTCGTCAGAAGCCCGAAAATCTGACAGCCACTAGTCTCTTACCAAGGGGTATCGTATTGCCCAGTTACTGGATTGTGGAGGTCAGATAGGCAGTCGCTCCGCGTAAAATACTGGTACTCAGCTGCATCCGGTTAGACTGGAAGCCGACCCCAACATAGTTGGGTAAAGACTAGGCAGATTAGTATTAGTATAGATATAGATTAACCTACATAATTAAACTTCACAAAGTTACCTCTTCTGTATAAATCAGCCGCTGTCTCCCTGCCCACCCCGATGTTGCTACCAGTCACTATGATAGTGAACCCCTCTAACCTTCTGTCACTCTTACACCAACCGCTCAAGTAATCCATTATTGATCCTTGAATTTATTACTTGGTTCGTTACGCGATTTCAGTTAGTTGTTGATTACTTTACACTGTTTTCTATACTGATTAAAGGACTGGTTTGTATAAAGTATTTGTATGAGGTGGGCAGATATCATTATGTAAACGTAAAGGCGTATTTACATGCACGAAGCAATTGTATCATTCATTTCAAGTATTCTATATGGTATTCTATTCTATATGTTGAGTTTTATTTTGTTCGAGCGTCTCAGATACATTGACTCATGTGAAGAAAATAACAGATAATTGGCAATGTATCTTATGAGTTATGAGTTACATAGAATATCTCCAAAATTAAATACCCTGTGTAGCGTTGGGTTGCGTAAGCGTCGCCGTGACAAAGTTAGGTCGCACGCCACCCGCTCTCGCAAGGATATTTCGTCGTCCCTCTCCATCGCTTGCGCTCGGCTCCCCGCGATACATTGAGGCGCACGCTGCGATCGTGCGACGCCCGCCATAACTTACGAATGTCGTAATAATATCATGTTTAGTAATACTAAGGACTGTTATCATAAATCCGTTATACTGAAACGTGCGTAGTTCATTTATACATCCCCGGAATATAACCCCCTTACAAATTGCGCCCAACTCGTGGCACGTGCTCCGTACGGCAAGTACCTACAAAACGGAAAAATAACCGTCGCGAGTGCGTAAGAAACCCACGCAAACAGTGTTCTACGCACAGAAGAGATAAAGAGGTTAGAAGGGCCTTGTGGGCGGAACAGGCGCGCCACACATTTGCGCGGGCGCTCCAAACTCAACCGAAGTTAGAATCACCGGTCAACAGTCACGCTCTTATTGTGAAAGCGTTCAATTCTCCGCGGAAAAAAAGAATTATGCCGTCTTGCGCAATAATAACGTGTCGGAAAAGAAGTCAGGAGTGTAATGTGGCCCGAGGAGGGACTTCTTTTCACCGGTAACTCCAAAAACCTTAAAATACGAGTGATATTTGTAATTATTACAAAAGTATTATGTAGTTTGTAGACAAAAACGATAAAATCGCAATCAGATGCAAAATAATACATTGCTTGCAATACATGGGTACGATCTTGTACGACGTGAGCGGTCGCTCAATGTATTGCGTTCACTGCGAACGTCACGAGCGTTGAGCCAAAGCTGCAATTCTGGGAAATCTATGCGCGTCGATAGTGTTGTACCAAATTGTAAACAATGTCGATATTATTTTATTTTAGTTTGCATAGCATTTTATTTTGAAAAATTCAAATTTGAAAGATAGCAAGCGCATGTTACTTAATAAATACGTATTATTTCAGGGACAATAAAAATATTTGCGTGGAAATTCAGTCTAAATTATTATTCAATATTAAAATATTTTTTTATTTTTACTTGTGTCATTTATTTGCTGACTTAATAACTTTAAAAACGTTCAAAATCTAGTCACAGTTTCATCTCAGCGACAAGTTTGATCAAAAAACTGATCAGAAATGTTTTTGACAGATTGAGGCTGTGATCAGACTGTGAACATTATTAAAATAAAGAGAATTGCCCCTCTTAATTACTCCTTATCCCAATAAATACGTTACTCATCAAAAGTATTTAATTTTGAACAAAATAGCCCTTGACATTATTGGATTTCAATGAATGGCTTAGGAGATTTTACGGTTTTAAAATAATTCCGCAAGGCGGCCGGTTATTAGCTTCCTATAGTAATATGTATTACATATGTGATAATCGTAAGAAATATTCTTATAGTAATATATTATTTTAATAGGCTTTTTCCTTAAATTAACGCGGGTGAAACCGGTGGGTACAGCTATTATTCATAAATTAACATGATAAAATTAATAAATACTTTTTCACAGAGTAATTAACAATAAATTAATTAGATAATATTATGTTTATTCGGCTTAGCAAAAGCCGAAATTTCTTATTAAAAGAAATTTTAAAATTTCTTTTTAGTTGCTTTTGCTAATTATAGCTTTATTTTACGTTTTTTGTTATTCAAAATGCTATTTTTCTTTCTTTCTATTATTATGACGTAAAACAAAGCTGCAACTAGCATAAAACGAAAGAAAAGTTTAATAAATTTAATTTAATTTAATAAATTTTACTTAATTCGACTTTGATTTAATTTAATTTAAATATGTAATTAGGAAGTCCACAATATTTGTACCGTACCCGCAACTTAAAAAAATGCAAAACTTTAATTAACAAAGTTACAGTAATTTTATCGATATGATTAATCGACCTTTTGGTGGCCGTAACATATATGAGAAATAAATTGCTTTTACATGTGTGTGAGTGTACGTCTAGAGCAGTATTTGCGTTAGTGTGAGAACCAATAATAAACATGCGATCTAAGTGCGTGTGGTTTATTTGTGTGCGTAATGCGCGTACGTATTTATCTCTTGCTTGTAGTGGAGAGGCAGAGTGGGAGACATGCGGCGACACGCGTTCTAATACAAATCAGGAACTACTTCCCTTCTAACCTCTTTATCTGTTCTGTGGTTCTACGTATTCACGGATCGAGTAAACTGTATACCTACCTAGTGTACCTACTGGACTACATAACCGTTATATACCGTTCGCGTTAATTACCGAGTGTTGTCGTCGAGAAAATGCCGCCGAAAACACGCCGCGCACACGCAAACGAGGAAGAAAACGGGAGTTCCAGTAGCGACGAGGAAAACCACGCGGTCGCTAAACCCGCGAGCGGTTACACTACGGCAACGAGTGCAACGACTACACCGATCCCGACAACGGCATGTGGTAACATGATCTCCATGACCGAGGAACAACTCACACGATTGTTGTCCAACGTCATGAGAAGCGTCGCGACGCCGACGCCGGCGTCTATAAGTGGCGACTCTACGGAACCGACTCAACCCACCACCGCACACATGGGACCGACTGTGCATGGCATGCACAGCAATTTTACCCGGTGCACAGCCCGCTTCGATGGAGCTGCCCGCAGTACCGAAGCCCTAGAAGCGTTCGTCGAGAGCGTGCTTATCTACAAAGAGTGCGCAAGTGTATCCGACGAACACGCCCTTCGAGGTCTACCTATGCTGCTCACCGGAGACGCCGCAGTGTGGTGGCAAGGCGTGAAATCTACCGCGAAGACCTGGGACGACGCGATACGCCGCCTGCGATTCATGTACCTACGGCGCCCCGCGTCCCGCGCACCGGATCCTTCGAGAAATATTTGCGCGCGAACAAAGTGATAACGATAGTGTCGATTCCTTTATATCGCGAGTGCGTGCAGAAATGTCGCGTATACCATATAAGATACCAGATGTTATGCAAGTAGATATAGTGTACGGCCTTTTACATCGTAAGTTCCGAAAAAGAGTGTCACGCGATAGTGTAAGTAGTGTCGACTGTCTACTCGAGCGAGCAAGGTATGTTGAGGAGACGCTAGGCGAGGTAAGTCATACTAAGTCACTAAATTCCGCGAGTATGTCGACTAATAACAGTGATAACACTGCGAGTATATCGAAATCGCGAAATGTAAACAAACCGGCGGCGACGGTGAATCAAAGTAACCCTTCGCGCGCTGTGTCCGACTCTAGTTCGAATATTTCTTACGATACGAATTCGAATACGAAACGTGTTCGCCCGCGATGCGCTTTCTGTAAACGGTTTGGACATTCGATAGATGAATGTAAAATTAAAATAAAATCGGGTGACCAAAATATTGTTGCACCGCTGTCTTGTTACGGCTGCGGTCGAGAAGGGGTAATACGTTCGAAGTGCCCGACGTGTAAGGTTACGCCGTCCGCTGACAAGGCGAGTTTTCAAAGTGCCGCCGACGGAACGCAGCAGGTACGAACGTCACCATTCAGGGACGTGTTATCCCCACCACTTTCCTAGTGATACCAGAAGCGAATAATAGGACGCTTCTAGGACAGGATTTCATCGCTAGAGCAGGTATATTAGTGGACCTACAACATAATTGTTGGCATTTTAATAACTTTCCTAGGCAGAAGTTTACTTTCGTGCAGTCTTATAGCCTTACATCTACCAGCGACTCAGAGCTGATGCAGGTTAATACCACCGGCTTGGCGTTGAGAGAGGATGAAGGGACGAAGCTGTCACCTGCACAAAGGACGCAGCTCAACCAGCTCATAACCGAGAGAGCTGAGCGCTTTGCCACCGAAGGACCCCCTACAACTTACGCCACTCATCATATCCGGGTTGAAGAGAAGCAGGAACCGACCGCTTCACCACCCTATAGGATGTCGCAAGGTAAGAGAGAGTTGTTGGACGGTGAGCTTGAGAAGCTGCTGCGCGCAGATGTGATAGAGGAGTGCGAATCGCCGTGGGCTGCCAACGTCGTCTTAGTCGCAAAGAAGGATGGCGGAGTCCGTCTATGTGTGGACTACCGTAAGCTGAACGCCGTGACCGAGCCGGATAGGTATCCCCCTCCACGCATGGAAGACGTGCTTCATGCAGTGAAGACGACCAGCTACATGACGACGTTAGACCTTCACTCCGGCTATTTCCAGGTATGTGTCGCGGAAGAGGACCGCGACAAAACTGCATTTGTCACACCCTCCGGCACCTATAGGTTTAAGAGGATGCCGATGGGCCTTCGCAACTCTGGCGCTACGTTTCAGAGATTAATAGATCGTTTCAAGTCAAACTTGAGTGTGCCTATTCGAGGGCACAAGGGAATGACGGTTCCTGTATCGCACCAGACCCCCAAGGAAGTAGGCCTGTTACTATTCTCGGTTATTTGGACGATCTAATAATCTTATCACCGAGTTTCGAAGGTCATATTGAAGATCTCGAAGCGGTCTTCGACAGACTCGAGAAGTTCGGCCTTCGAGTCAATAAAAAGAAAAGCTGCTTCACCCGTGACCCTGTGAAGTTCCTTGGTCACATAATTGTTCCTATAGGTTTACAAGTAGACCCAGACAAAACTTCAGCTATTGCTGACATGTCTGCTCCGAAGAACGAGAGGCAGCTCAAAGGTTTTTTGGCTACATCCAGCTGGTTTCGACGGTTCGTACCGAACTACGCTGCGACCGCCAAGCCTTTGACTGACCTGCTCAAGAAGAACAGCAGTTGGAAATGGCATGCAGAGCACCAAGCTGCCTTCGAGCACATCAAGGAGCTCTTGGTCACTGCCCCCATTCTTCGCCAGGCTGACGAGTCCAAGCCTTTCTCCCTCCGGACAGATAGCAGTGGCTACTGTCTCGGCGCAGTTTTGATGCAGGGGGAGGGCCCCGACGAAAGGCCTATAGAGTATGCCAGTCGCCTACTCTCGCCAGCCGAGCGCAACTACACCGCCACCGAGCGCGAAGCCCTTGCCGTCGTCTGGGCGGTCACAAAGTTCAGGGGTTACGTGGAAGGCTCAGAGGTAGTAGTTAAGTCCGACCATCAGCCGCTGCGTTGGCTGATGAGCCTTAAATCTCCCAGTGGTCGTCTTGCCAGATGGGCTTTGACCCTTCAGGCCTATAACCTGCAGATACAATACACTCCCGGAAAGGTGAATGTGATTGCCGATACACTAAGCCGCCTAGTTTGTTGCGACGAAAACCCAGCTGGTTGCGAGGTATGCTTAGTGACCATAGATATGCCACATAGGACACCAGAGTGTGCGCTCTAACCAACTCAAGGACCCAGAATTGAAAAGTATCGTCGAGGATCTAGAGACCACCGACGATCCCTTCAGGGGGAGGGGGTGGTCAGAAAGAGGATACCTTCTGTCTGATGGCGTTTTATACAGGTGTGCACCCGAATCAGAAGACGCAGATTGTGCCTGCCTCGTAGTCCCTAAGCACGAGAGAGAAGCCGTCCTCGTAGAGTTCCACGACGCTCCCACAGCAGGCCACTTTGGTGCCGAACGTACCTTGCAACGCATCAGGGCACGATACTTTTTGAAGTGGTATCGGTCGACTTGTTCGGGCCCCTACCAAAGACTTCGAAAGGTAACCGTTGGATTTTAATATTAGAAGACACGTGCTCCCATTGGGTTGAGCTATTCGCTTTGGAGAAGGCTACCAGCGTGGAATGCGCTGAGATTTTAATCTCCGAAGTTTTCCTGAGGTATGGAGTCCCGCGCAGGATGATCAGCGACAACGGAGTTCAGTTTGTTGCTGAGGTGATGCAGCAGGTCTGTCATGTGATGGGTATCAAACAGTCTTTGACACCGCTGTATCACCCAGAAGCGAACCCCGTTGAGCGGAAAAACCGTGACCTGAAACCACAGTTAGCGATACTGGTAGGGAAGGATCACGCATCGTGGGATACTCACCTCGCGGCCATAAGGTTCGCGATGAACTCCGCTGTTACAGCGAGTACCGGATTTTCACCAGCTTTCCTTACCTTCGGGAGGGAGCTGCGCGCGCCATCGGACGTCGTGGCAGATATGAAGACGATTGTGGACAGCGATAACTTCGTCCACAATATCACTCCTTACCTTCGGAGCTTATCGACAGTACTGCTTGACGCCCGAGACGTCCACGAACGTAACCAATCTCTGCAGAAGAAGTACGCAGATGAAGGCAGACGCGCTCCTCCAGAGTACAAGGTAGGTGACCTCGTTTTGTTGAAAACGCAAGGCTTAAATGATGTTGGCCCTGGACAGTCTGCGAAATTTATACCCTGGAGGGATGGCCCTTATCGCATCCGCGAAGTAGTTAGCCCTACTACTTACCTAGTGGAGGGAGTTACTAGAGGTGAGCACGTAGGACGTTACCACGTCTCCAATTTAACTCCGTTCATCGGTGATGTCGAGGCTCCGGTTAGAGAGAAGCGCAGACGCGGTCGACTGCGTAGATATGATTGCTAGCCCGAACGCGAGGGCGCTATGTTCGAACTAGAGGGGGAGTGTGTAGCGTTGGGTTGCGTAAGCGTCGCCGTGACAAAGTTAGGTCGCACGCCACCCGCTCTCGCAAGGATATTTCGTCGTCCCTCTCCATCGCTTGCGCTCGCTCGCGCGGGCAGTCGGCTCCCCGCGATACATTGAGGCGCACGCTGCGATCGTGCGACGCCCGCCATAACTTACGAATGTCGTAATAATATCATGTTTAGTAATACTAAGGACTGTTATCATAAATCCGTTATACTGAAACGTGCGTAGTTCATTTATACATCCCCGGAATATAACCCCGTTACACCTGTATTTTGTTCTATATCCTACATGTCCTCTAAGGAGAATGAAAGAAAAAAACTAATTTAATACAAATCAGTAACTAATTTAATTTAATACATTTTTATTTTTGCCAAGCAAAGGATTAAAAAACATATTATATTAGTATTTAATTTATTTAAAAAAATAAACTTAAATTACTACACAATTGGGTATTTGACTTAGTCAGTAAGAGTCTGACACTCCCTTCCGCTCCACCCAAAGCGGGAGCAGTCATTGGATGATTTCCCAGCCTTAAAAAAAAAAAAAGGGTAGTATTTTTATGGCATATTTAAATGTGACGTCACAGATTTTTTTTAATCAAATGAGATACTTATTAACATTAATTCCAATTTTACAATTATATCCTCGCAAAATATTTAATTTCTGTACTGTGATGGAAGTTTTTAAGGTGAACGGTATCATTTAATATTTTATTTTAGACCGTGTCATGCATTTTCAGTGGACTGGCAGTATAGAAAATTACTAAATAGAATGGTTCAAATTTTAAAAACTCTTTCCACGCTAGAGAGCAAAAACGATTTTGGGCTCAGATTTCGAATGACAAACAGACTCTTGCCGAGCTCGTGAGGTGAAAATAAGTTTTTCGCCTCAGAACCTCTGAAAGATTCTGTTTATCATTCAAATCAAGTCGTGGCCCAGTGGTCAGCCAATTGAACCTACAACTCGTAAAGTTCACTTTGTGTATTCAATTTCATCACCGCTGCTCTCAAAACGGTGAAAGAAACCATCGTGAGGAAAGCAGCATGTCCTAGAACCAAAAATTCGAAGACATGTGACATCCACCAATCCGCACTGTGTGGTGGATTATGGCCCTCCGCTCTCTCCCTCTCACTCTCACAAGGAGGGGGCCTGTATCCATCGACATTGTCTGGGTGATATAGAGTGAATGGAGCTGCTAGGGTACGCAATGTCGTGAAGCACCACCTTACCGTGTTGACGGTAGGTATCACAGAACAGTTTTAGAGGTACCTCTTTAACTGTTCTGTGGTAGGTATATTCGTTTGTTCTAACGCAGAACTTTTGACAAAAGCAGTGCCAATTATAATCCTGCGATTATAACTTCTTGGTATACTCGTTACTATGTAACTACACACATCAAAAGTGTCTAGGGATCAACATATATTTTTGCAATAACTTTTCTCTTGATTGATATTAATTTAAATTTTCTTTAAGGATTCATCAAATAAAGTGTTTTCGTTTGTCACAGTAACGATAAACCAAGTCACCTTTGCATTAATAAAGAAATTTGCCATTTTCCTAATAAAGGGATTTTTGACATTTGAACCACTAACATTAAAGTTCGAAAAAAAGACTGAAATAACAGTTTTCTTTAAAATTTTATTGGGTAACTTAAACAATTAATAATCCGTGTTTCTACCGCGAACACTAACAACACAAGAACATCGGTTTGGCATACTCAAAATGAGTTCATCCAAATCACGCTGTGGAATGGCCGCCCATGTTCGTTGCAACAACAAAAAAAGGTCTTCTTGCAACTGGATACCCTCCATATTCGGCAGAGCTCTTCTCTGTAGCATATCCCATGCATGCTCAATCGGGTTCAAGTCTGGCGACTGAGCAGGCCAGGGCAGGACATTGATGTTAGCTGCGGCGAGAGTCTGTCTTACAACTCTTGCGGTGTGCGGTCGTGCATTATCATGCATTAACTGAAATAAGGGACCGATTTGCACTTGTAGAGGAACGATGACGTCAGATACAATCGTCTCAGCATAAATTTGAGCGTTGAGGTTGCCTCTGATCCAAATCAACTCAGTTCTTCCGCCGATCCAAATACCCGCCCATACCATGATGGTTCCACCACTATAAGGATGGACTTCCTGGCAGGATTTTAATCGCTGTTGGCGTCCAGGGGTTCTCCAGTGTCGTATACGTCTTGTATCCGGTCTCATACCAAAATGAGACTCATCAGAAAAGCACACGAAACGCCATTGTTCTTCTGCCCAATTTCTGTGTTCAAGAGCCCATTGATATCGAATCCTACGATTGTGCATTGCTATAGGTGGTACCCGTAGCGGTCTTCGGGAATGAAGGTTCACTTCATGCAAGCGGTTTCTGACTGTTTGGTCGCTAATTAAGTTCCCTGAAGAGTGATGAAGCCTCACGGCTAACATCATGGCGGTTATTGTTGGAGCTCTTCGAGTTAAGATTTGAATGTATCGGTCTTGTCTCCGTGTGGTGCAGCGATACCGTCCTTCATGGCGCTCAGCCACGGTACCAGTGCTTCGGTAACGTGTCCAAAGTCGACTGATAACACCTTTTTTTGTTGTTGCAACGAACATGGGCGGCCATTCCACAGCGTGATTTGGATGAACTCATTTTGAGTATGCCAAACCGATGTTCTTGTGTTGTTAGTGTTCGCGGTAGAAACACGGATTATTAATTGTTTAAGTTACCCAATAAAATTTTAAAGAAAACTGTTATTTCAGTCTTTTTTTCGAACTTTAATGTTAGTGGTTCAAATGTCAAAAATCCCTTTATTAGGAAAATGGCAAATTTCTTTATTAATGCAAAGGTGACTTGGTTTATCGTTACTGTGACAAACGAAAACACTTTATTTGATGAATCCTTAAAGAAAATTTAAATTAATATCAATCAAGAGAAAAGTTATTGCAAAAATATATGTTGATCCCTAGACACTTTTGATGTGTGTATATTACAAAAAAAAACAGTTTTTGAAATATTGTCCGCAAATTCGCCGAAACAATCGGCGAATTTGCGAAACGGCTGAACCGGTTTTGAAGTGACTCGCTGGCAGATAGCTAATGTTAGAGTAACTTGGGCTGATTTATTTAAAAAAAAGAAAACAATGAAGGTCCACCTTTGTATTTAGGTACTCCGTGGAGTCCACGCGGGCGAAGCCACTCGCAGCAGGTTGCGCGAAAATAAATTTAAATAAATACAAAGGCGACATTCATCATGACATTTTTAGAACAACCATTTCGTTTCTAACTCATCAAAAGTCATGTGCAAGACTAGTAAGGCAACATTGTTTAAATGTAAGTACATCTAAATCGAAATAAAAATGAATCACTAAATTGATAACCGCAAAATTGGAGAACGGACTCGCCAATTTAGATTTTTTGTTTGAAGTTCGTATGCGATTTTCTGCCTCAGACCTCCTAAGACTGCGAGGATCGCCCTGAAGACACGGTGGAGCACACAGTGGAAATCTGCCCCGCTTGAGCGAGCACTGCCGTGTCCTCTTAAAGGCGGTTGGCGGCGGCGGCGACCTCTCGCGCCCGGCCCTGGTGGAAGCCATGGTCCGGAACGAGAGGAAGTGGGAGGCAGTCACCTCCTTCTGCGAAGCAGTCATGCTCGCGAAGGAGGTGGCGGGATAGAAGAGGGAAAGATCCTCCCGTCCCAGCCGCCGCGGGACACGCCACGGGCGTCGGGAGCAGCGTGACGACTCCAGGCCACCGAAGGCGCGGGCCTGCGGGCGGTGGGTAATGGGTAGCTCACCGTCCGATCAGGACCAGGCCTGTGCCGGACGGCGAGTACGTGTTCCACACGCGCCTCCAAGAGATGTAAGTAAATTTTTTTTTTAGAAAACCCACTATCCCCCCCCTACAGCTGCCCTACCTACCTACCTTAGGTAGGTAGGGCAGCTGTAGGGGGGGGGGGTAGGTAGGTAAGGTAGGTAGAGTGGGTAGGTACGTAGGTGCGCCGTAAAAAGAACTAGTGATACCCGTGGGACGCTGGCCGGGTAAAGCTAGTATAAAATAATAATGCTTTACAAACATTCAAATATTTATATTGCAAAGTGTAAAATTGTAAGAATACAGGTTTTATAAATTGCTTAATAATCTATAAGTAAGTAATTTTAAATGCACCTTATAAGTAATAGAGTAGACTTTTGAGCCTCAGTTTAAGAAATAGGTAATTAACTTAATAGTAATAAATAGGTAATATAAAATCAATGAAAAGAATCAATAATCACAGAATATAGAGTCAAATATAGAAATTATATTACTTATACTTATCCTAGAAAAAATTTTAAACGCAACTACCGATTTAGTCAACATCGTCATGATTGTAACCAAGTTACAAAAACAAACGGTGTCTTTGGTTTTATATTAACAGTTTTTGCCACAGACTGCCGAAATTAAAATTATTTTCCACTTTTTTTTGTAAAAAAGTTTTTTATTTTTTAGTTTTGATATTTACCTACCTATCCCACAGTCCCCACACCAATTAGTAACCACTACTAAACTATGTAAACAACATACCTGAAGTACTAATATGTCATCAAGATAAAAATGTTCATAAATAAAAAAAACATAAAATGAAAACTACTGGACCAAAGTAAGTTAAATTTTTATGGGACCAAATGGCAACTATATAAGAAGAATCAAGTAAATCAGATCATAAATCTTAGCGTAATCTGTGTACGTGCATTTAAAAAAATGCCAATCAAATTGGGAACCACCTTTTTGAAGTCGGTTAAAAAGTCTTCACAATTTCGAAATCCCCATATGTACCTATAGGTATGCTTTTAAGGCGAAGTGCAATGGTAGCTCGCGAAATTCAAATTTTCATACCTTGATCAAATTATGGTTCGCCACCGTAACCAGTGATTAATTTTATTGATCATGTATTTACGGTATTATCATTACAAATATTTTAGTTAGAATTGCCGTACAATGTGATGTTTTCATGAAATATTAATTCCATTGGGTGATATGAACTTAGAGGAGTGTATTAATTATTTTAATAGTTCTATTGATTGACTTGCCGCGAATCAAATTTTGATCAACATAAAACTTAGTACAGATCTGGAATTGCAAAAAACTTAAAAAATATGATTTTCGCGGGCTACCATGGCGCGTTTACCTTAACAATTAACGACTCAATTCGTGATTACTCGCGAACACAAGACCACTGCATAAACAACTTTATAAGTTAAACTCGAATTTGAATCGCACTGGATTAGCCTCATGTAGATTGGACGGATTCGTTTTCGTGACTTATTTTGGTTGGCTGCGTTGAAATCGGCAAAAAAAATGCCAGTAGACCACAGACACTAATATTGCTACAACCAATCACATTGAAAAAATGGAAATGGCGCGTATCTCTATGGATAGATGGCCTTTAGATGGTATCGCTTAAGTTGTGTGATAATGTGATTACTTCGCCAAAACACGCAACACATAAACTTAGTTGGAAAATATTTTGAGGCCTATTTTTACCGGGGCCGATAATGTCGAAAGTGGATAAATTGATTGCATTGCTTTCTGAAGCAAGGCAAAGAAGTCAACAAGTAAAAGTATATATATATAAGGTGACTGGTAATTAGTGACCGATATTTAAACACGTGATTGAACTCATGATTACAATCAACTTTCCCAAAGAAACTTTTTGTGTACTCAATAGCTGCTAACAGCTGATCGGCGCGAAAGTCATTGAACTTAGCGCGCGCCAGTTGTATTATTATTGTGATAAAAATAAAACTATTGAGTATACAAAAAAAGTTTCTTTGGGAAATTTGATTGTAATCATGAGTAAAATCACGTGTTTAAATATCGGTCACTAATTACCAGTCATCTTATATTAACAAAATTAACTTTATGCTTAAAATATATACCTAAGTTAAACAGTTTTGACTCCTGGATCATTGGCCGTGAAGGGGTCGTAGTCTCCTAACTTCACCAGCTCGATGGACATGTCCCACAGCTTCTTCGCATATTCGTCGTTAGCGCCCTTCGCCGCAGGAGCGGTTACTGCACAATCACTGAAAAAAAAAGTAAAGTTAAATTTGTCTGTCAAGACGGCTCCGCTCGTATGGTCTAATGTCAATCTGTCTAGCCTTTTCCCAACTATGTTGGGATCGGCTTCCAGTCCATCCGGATGCAGCTAAATACCAGTATTTTACATGGAGCGAGTGCCTATCTGACCTCTGCAACCCAGTAACTGGGTAATACGATACTCCTTGGTAAGACTGGCTGTCAGATTTTAGGGATTCTGATGATCCGTAACGACTGTCAAAGATGTACAAATGACAGCCGGGACCAACGGCTTAACGTGCTTTCCGAGGTACGGAGGAGTCTCGGTATGTAAAGATGATCACCCATCCACGGCCAACCCCGGCAAGCGTCGCTTAACCTGATGGATCCACCTTTGCGGATGTTATTACTTAGCCACGAGCTCTTAACGACTATCCATTATAGTTACCTGTAGTACAACCCAGTCTCATCCGCACACTTGTCATCAACCGCGCAGTAAATGGTCGTCTGCGCGCCCAGCTCCGGAGACTTCATGAAGGGCGCCATTACGAAGCCGATGATCCTGCGCGCGCCCCAGAACAGCGTCTCGTTGAGGTGGCGCCCCAGCTCCGTCTTGATCACGCCCGGGTGCAGGCTGTATGTTGTTATGCCTTGGATGTTGTGCTCCTGTTCAAAAAAAGTAATGTTTTCTTAGAGATTAGAGTCCGACCAAATTCCTTTTTCGGTTATAAAACGGAAAACAAATATTTCCGAAATAAAAATATTTTCTGCCGTGATAAATTAAGAGTCCACAAATTAATGCTTCCAATTAAGAAGGATTTTGTTTGTGCTAAAATTGTTACTATGGGCACCACCTTCAATTCCATTGCAGAAAAAAGATATGCACCTAAATAGGTTTTGTAGAAAAAGACAATTGTTAGGAGTCGTAAAACTTATTGAAACAATATACTCATTCTTAAAATGCTTAAAATAGTGGTAAACAATAGATGCGCCTATATATATCTAGGGAATATGGTATCTAGGGTTAGGCAGGCACATACAATTTAATCCACCGGCAGGATATTTAGACGACATTATTATTGATATTGATTGAAATGTTAATAAAAATAATGTTAACTGTTAGCAGCTGTTTTATTTTTTATGTATACATTAAACCTGGAATTAAAACTAGTTAAAGATGTTCAATAACAAAACCTACAATGCCATAACAGCACTACTTTTTGCAGAATTTTAGTTTATTTATGGTCGGAGAAAAATATTTATAGCAAAATAACCCCATGGATTCTTCGCAAAAATGAGTTTAAATCTTTATATTTAGTGCTTTACAAGTATATTCACAACCCAAAAAGAACTTGAGAAACTGCAGCGACTTGCTTGTGTAGCTATTACTAGCTGCATGAGAACAACGCCTACAGCTGCCCTACAGGCGATGCTAGGACTGCCACCTCTACACCTCATCGTGCGAGAGGAGGCAACCATGGCCGCCTTTCGGCTAAACATAGCAGGAACCCTAAGTAAAGATTCCAGAGTAAAGCACACACGGGTAAGGGATGACGCAATCAGACATCAACCAATGCTAGCGTCACCCTGCGATAGAGCCCCAAAACAACACCAATTTCAAAAACACTATGAAATATCACTTATCGAAGAACAGTGTGACTACTCTGGTCCGGAAGAAATAAGAGTATACACCGACGGGTCCAAGACCGACTCCGGAAGCGGAGTCGGGGTGTTCTCACGAGACCTTAACATACACATATCCAGCCCACTGGGCAAGCACAACACCGTCTTCCAGGCGGAGTGTGTGGGCGTCATACAGGCGGCACACGCCATAGAAGCCAGGAAAGTCACCGATGCGCAAATACGCATAGTTTCCGACAGCGCCTCGGTCCTGCAATCCCTAAAGAAACAACACCACACCTCAAAACTAACACTAGAATGTCACAACGCACTAGAACGTATATCAGTACTCTACCGCAACAAAGTGACACTACAATGGATAAAGGGACATAGCGGATCACTAGGTAACGACGCAGCTGACGAGCTAGCGAGGAGAGCCTCCAGTACGCCAGCCTGCGGACCGGAACCCATCATACCCATTCCCTTCAACCAGCTACGCAGATGGCTACAAGAAATCACACACACACAAGCGGAGAGATGGTGGACCTCGTCACCGGGCTGCAGGCAATCCAGGGAGGCCATGCCATCCCTGGATAAAAGGTTAACCAGACGGCTACTCCGCCTGAACAGAACCGGCCTGCGCCTGATGACGGGGACCATCACGGGACACTGCTCACTAAACAAACACTTCCACACAATAGACATAACGGACAGTCCTCTGTGCAGGGCCTGCATGGAGGCTGAAGAAACCGTCCGTGTGCACTCAAAGAGTACGTGCGCTACTCTTTGAGTGCACAGGAGTCACACAGATTAGGACACAAACCATTGGAACACCTAAATCTTTTACAGAAATATTACACAGACCAGGAGACGTCATCAACTTCTGGAAGGAGGTGGGCTGGCTGGAATAACCGCCACAGGCCGCCATGGCCCACGCACAATGGTCCGCCAAGGACTGAGTGCGGAAACCAAAACCTCAAGAAGAAGAAGAAGTATATTCAAAGTGGTCTCCTCATCTCTGTTGGTGGGTGAGCCCAGGCTTCATACATTTTTGCCCATGGTCCTTTAGCTTTGCATGTATTTATTATCTCACATCTAATATGAAATTGTTGGTTTGATTATTAATAAATAATTATGTCTTTGAGAAAATTTGATATGATTTACGTTTAAACAGTTAAATAAATGGTGAATTTTAATTCACTGTTAACCTTTCAGGGCATGAAAGTACCCATTATTATGAGCAACTTTTACTATGAGACCAACACTGAAATATCGAAAAAAAAATCGGCTGTTTATACAAAAATGCAATTTTTACTTGATGAAATGTATGAAGCAAATGTATTTTTTTTTGTTATTTCGTAATTGGTCCGATAGTGAAAGTTGTTTATAATGATGAGTACTCTTATCTCCTAAAAGGTTAATAGTGAATTAAAAAACACCGTGTATGTAAAGATTAGAAGGTTGAAACTGCTTTTACGAAATATTTACACTTAATAAAGGGTGACTGATTTTAAGGCTTTTAGTGCACTTCAGAAAACTTAGTAGTACAGCTGTACCAGATGGGGCAACAAGTGATATTTTAAATTTAAAGTGATACTATGCATTATTCTATTTTGGTTGTATATATAAGGTGACCGGTAATTTAGTGACCGATATTTAAACACGTGATTGTACTCATGATTACAATCGACTTTCCCGAAGAAACTTTTTTTGTATACTCAATAGCTGCTAACAGCTGATCGGCGCGAAGGTCAATGAACTTTGCGCGCGCAAGTTGTATTGTTATTGTGATAAAAATAAAACTATTGAGTGTACAAAATAAGTTTCTTAGGGAAAGTTGATTGTAATCATGAGTACAATCACGTGTTTAAATATCGGTCACTAATTACCAGTCATCTTATATTATTGGAATTAATCTATTTGTCTTTGTATACCTTCAGTTTCGCTGCCAATTCTCGTGAGAACAATACGTTCGCCAGCTTACTCTGCGAGTAGGCTTCTGCTGGGCTGTAAGAACGCTTCTTGTAATTCAAGTCGTCGAAATTGATGCCATACCCTGCAATCACAAATGAACACTTAACCCCTCGCACGTCCGAAAACATTGCTTGAAAATGCCTCAAATGTCGAAGCATTTTGTAGGTAGGTATTTAATTATTTTGGGTAGACCTTCAGAAAAATGAAGATTGAGAATGGCAACCGATTCCTTATGATCCAACGGGTGCACACGCGACATTTGAAGCATTTTTCTTATGATCTCCCGGGGGCTCATAAGGACGGTCGAGGGGTTAATATAACACAATCTTATACTGCAACTGAGCATTATATATTATTATGAGACATCAAGCTGACATCCAACCCGCTCTGGGCCAGCGTGGTGGATTACGGCTCACTCCCTCTCGAAGAGAGGAGGCCTGTGTCCCAACAGTGAGAACATTATAGGCTGATTATAGAGCTGATTTCCTATGGAAAGAGACTGTCATACAGTTATGAGCGACAGAGACAACACTCTACAAAGCTTTCAAACTTTTTTTTCTGTTATCTACGATTCCACCATGCCACGGTGCTTTTATAATTTAACTTAATTTCTAATTGTTTTTTTAATTCTTGTAATTAAGGATGCTTTATTAAGTTCTGCATCGTTCTCACGTGTATATTTCAACATGAATGATGTAAAAGAGTGTCCATGGAGTTTCTTGCCCGTTCTTCTCCATAGGGACCTACTGCTTTGGAATGGGCAACTAGCTTCATCTTTCTGACTGACCGACCCCTTGACAATTCAAAAGTGCCTGTAATTGGTTTATTTGAAATAAATGCTTTGAGTTTGAGTTTGGTTCAAAAAAATATGAACTTACTAATATGTGCTCTAGACGAAACTGTTACAATTCGCGCCGGCGTGCTATTCTTGATACGCGGCAGAAGAAGCATGGTCAGCAAGAAATGCGCCAAGTGATTTGTTCCCAACTGCATCTCAAAACCATCCTCCGTTTCACTCTTAGGACACATCATGACCCCAGCATTATTCACGAGAATATTTATCTGTGGTTCCGTATCTAGAATACTTTGTGCGAAGTCTCGGACTGACTTCAAAGAGGTGAGGTCGCATTTCGCGAGGACAATGTTGCCAGTATCTGGCAAGTCCTTGCAAACTTTCTCAATGTCATTTTTTGCCTCTTCAGCCCTTTCCATACTGCGACACGCCATTATCACCTTGGCACCTGTGAAATTTAAACATTGTATTTTCGAAAATGGAATAAAGCACGTTCCTTTTCTTGAATTCATGACACATGACATCACTATTATAAATAGTACAGAATTTATTCATGTATTTCTCATAACTTTTTCTGTACTTCAATACTAACTTTAGTTGCTGGTAACAATAATGAAAAACAAGTGAAATTTATTTTTGCTGCCTTGAATCTGAGGTCAACCATGAAAGCCAAACCCATTAGCACCTCATCTCTATTTGAAAACATTCATTGTCATGCCACAGATATATTTAAAAATGTTGCCATTCAATACATTCATTATTACCATAACTTTTTTTAATATTTAAGATTTATATTTCAGAAGGTAATCATTTTTATAAATGGATCGTTAATAGTTTTAATTATTTGTGTTATGACATTGGCCTTATACCTGATCTCTCTCTGGTTGCATTGGATTGCCATCTCATTGATCGATGAGAGTGTGGTAAGAGAGACTGCGTCTGTGTCACACTTGTGCATTATAATATTGCCTGCACCAACGGATGGTCACCACTGAGATTGGTTGCCATGGCCGAAATCGGTCTGGAAGACTACTATACAGGGTGTAACCGAAAGGGTATATACATACAAAAGCATATGCAATATACAGACCACCAAACTGAATAACTTTTACTATGGGACCAACTCTGCAATCACCAAAAAAAAAACATTTTTGGTCATGTGACTCGTCGAAATGTAGGGAACAGTTTACAGCATAGTAAAATTTGTTCAGTTTAGTTGTCTGTAGCATATCCTTTTGTATGTATATACCCTTTCGGCTACATCCAGTATATACTATAGCAACAATGTCTTTGTAAATGATGTCTGAATTACCTCTCTTGTAAAAATCCAGCACAGTTTCTTTCCCTATGCCAGTGTTACAGCCCGTTACAAGGGCAGTCTTGCCCACCAGCTTGGCTGTGCTCAAACATCTTCCACTGAAGAGGGGCATTTTGTGTTCTGCTAGCCTACATTAATAAAACATGGAATTTTATAATTGTCTGAAAATATTATTGTGTCTAAATTGTGTCAGATTTTAAAAAAATCAATTATTTGTGATTGTGAATATATTTAGAAATATTGTGTATAAAATTTAGGAATACATATTACAAAATCCGCATATATTTTACATGTGTATGATTCTGATTCACATTTATATAATAATTCACCTGCAATTCATTACAACATAATAAGGACAGTAAAATGGGGTGAATAGGGATGCAGGGGTGAATCGGAACGAAACTTTATAATTGATTTTAACGTTGAAAGAATACAGTTTGTTGCCAACAAGCAATATAACACAGTAAACATATAAAAGCCCTTTTTAGCCACAAACTGTATTATTTTACTGTTAAAATTCCTTTTAAAGTTTCGTTTCGATTCACCCCTGCATCCCTAGATGCAGGGGTGAATCGAAACGAAACTTCACCCCATTTTAGAATTCAAATTTAAAAAAATGGTAAATTTTGTGCTCCGACATTTTCTGACAAATACAAGAGAGTTGGTCAAAAAATAACGAAGTTGTGGTGAAAAAAAGGTCATTATGGTGGTCACATAATTATGTTTTCGTTAAATCATTATACAAATTAGTTTTCTCAGAATATTTATAGATTAGACCTACTTTTACTCGATAGAAACGGACCTAACGGAACTTATCATTATCATAAATTATCTCTTTCAATGAGGCGATATTTATGTTATTTCTATTAGTAATCTTTAAAAAGATGATAATTAGTTTTGATTAGTTACTTAGAATTAAAATCCATACATCCCTTCTATTAATTAAACTTTTTCAGCTAGTACTTAGTTGCTCTACTTTGCGGGTCACGGACTAGATCATTTGTCGAGGTATTCTTGAATTAAATATAATGGAGATACTCACGTTCACCCTGTTTGATTATAAAAATATTGCAATTTCTATTCCTTAAACTTTTGTAACCGAAATAAAATAATAAATTCCTAACTCGCGCTTTAATCTGGACTTAATTTGTCAATTATATGACATGACATTAGGGATGGGAAAAAATAATCGATTATGGAACTCATCGATTTAAATAGATTTTTTTTAATGTAAAAATTGTTTTTAAACTCGATTTTAATATTCCAAATAATCGATTATTATGTAATCGATTTTTTTATAATAAAATATCAATCATAGTCGATTTTTCATCTGCCAGACTGCTACCCACCCATGAAGGTATAGATAAAAATGGAGACCACACTCCGAATACCTACTTGAAGCTATACCTATGTATCGCTATCTCGCTCTTTGTGGGCAGCCCCTCTCTTTCTCAGTAGGGTAACCTTTATTTTAGTTTTCCTGGGACACGCTTGTAGTTACTTTCCATTTAGTGATTAACATATTTATAAATTTCTCTACATCACTGTTTACTACTTAGATTCTAGCTTCTAAAGATTGTATGCAACATGATATGATGCATGTTTATGAAATTACGAAAAAAGTTGTTTGATAAAGTGTGAAACTTGTGATGTTTCTGAGTGTGTAAATTTGGCTGTTTGTCATTAATCATACAAAAAGTTCTGGGTAGACGTATTATACAGAATTTTACACGAAAATAGAGCATGACCAGAGGTGTAATTGCACAACACTCTACCAGAGAAAATAGTTATCATTGTGACAGTTATTATAAATTTTGTCTGCATAAAAATGTAAGTATCGTTATGGATTCAGATTGTTATTGATAGCGTCATACGCAATTAGAATGCATGACATAGGTTTAGTTACCGCGGGTAATGCGATATGAATGACTGTGATAAGTGGGGGTTCAGGAGAAGCTGAAAAATACTTTTTAGTTTTGCGTAAAAACTAAAAGGAATTTATTAGGGATGTACTTATAAATTACTATCAACTCTTTCTATGGGAACAATACACAAATCGCGAAAAAAAAAACTCAGTTTAATTATTTTTTTAGATTACTTAAACATAATGGACAGCAGCTTTTTTCGAGTATTCTGGGTTAGTCAGTGTTCAGAATTTTTTACCATGTGGGCAAATGAATATTATTTATATATATTATGCGGGACTGTAATAGGAACAGTGTGAAGCCTCAAAAAAAAAAACATATTCCGAATTAAATCATTTATTTAACCTTATTTATAACTTTTCAATTATACATGACTGAATATCATTGCTCTATGTAATTTCTGTCTCTTACCACGTAAATCACTGAGTATATTTTCTGTATGTCTCTTTAAGTGAGCACGTATACGCATGTTAAAAAACGAATTAGCTATTTGCTTAACTATCTTAGTGTCATGCAAATCATTACAGTGAATTGATTCCGTGATGGGATGGTTAAACATTCCCTGCAACAGAGGAGTAAAATGTTGTGATACGACATTAATTAATTTGTTTTCTATATTATTCGCTCTAAGTTGGCCCATCAAATTAGCTTGTTGAAAAACTTTGTCACAATATTTTACAATTTTGTAAGCTGCTACCGAAGGGAAGTACAGTTTGCCTCGGTTTACAAATGCCGTAAATGAATTAAATTTATTTATAATCATAGAATATGTATGATCTGTTGGCAGACTTTGCAGTGCTACTAACGCATTATAACAATGTTCACAAGACATGTGGGTAAGAATTTGTTTTATTATATAACCAGTTATATAATATAATATATTTTCGTGGTATGGACTAGTATGAATTGCGTCTAAATTTTGAAACACATTTTCAACATCTTGTTGAAAGTCAGGTTCTTCCCGAGGTCGAAACAAACTTTTCGGTTTATTGAAATCGAAGACTTGTGAAGTTTCAAAACCATTTTCTATGCAGTTGGCATTTATGGACGGTTGAATAGAATGTCTGAACAACATCTTCCGCATTATATATCGGAACTCAAGAGGACACGGGTTATCTTGAGCCCGGCCGCGAGCCCTAATGCATGAAAAAAAAAATTCCAAGTTGTCTCGGGAACACTTAAAAGTCAACAAATATTTCAGTGGATTTTGCTGCAGTGTACACAAATCATTAACAAGTAATGGCAAACTATGTATGTTCATCAAAAAACCTAGTGCAAAAGTTTTTCTGCGATGATTTAAAATACCAGTGCCATCTATCATTAAGGATTTTAAATACGTTCCAGTGTCACTAAATACTGGTTCCCAATAACGTTGGTTTTTCAACGATAATGGAGACTTGGAACCTTTTCCAAAGGGTGACTTTGAATTCATTAAATCAAAAAGTCTATCAATCACGTGCAAGAATTCTGATGTCGCTTCACTATTTAAAAAGTCAGGATGACCACTAACCCTCAAAAAATCTATTGCATCAGCAACTGATGAACTTAGTACTTGTGCAGCAAGCCTAACATTCATTTTTTTGTTTTTAAAATCTACATGTAAAGCGCTTAATTTATTGGCAAATTTCAAACCCTCTTCGTTTTGTACTTCGTGTAATTTTTTTATGTATTTAAACGATATATCTCCGGTACTTGACTTCATTTCAAAATCAGCCAACACATTTCTCGCAAGTTTTAACATATGAGCAGCGTCAAGTAGACAATAAATATTGCTCTTCCCGTTGGGATGTTCAAAGAACGGTATTAAATTATTTTGTTCAAGTGTACAGCCTAAATATTCGTAAGCCTTAACATTGGATGATGCACCATCACAGGTCAAAGATCTTACGGTGACACCAATTTCATCAAGCACAATTATTGCTGTTTTTATTAATTCTGATAGAAGTTCCCCAGGCAAATTATTTGCAATAAAAAAATATGCAATTGGACATTTAAAGCGTACACCGTATGAAACTATCTGAAATACGAGAGCTTCAGAAGTTAATTTTTCTGGATCACTTATTGGTCCTAAATCAACGTAGCCAACGACTTTGTCCAATTTTTTATCATAGGCCAAATTTTCTTTTAATGCCATGCCATCAAATATTAAAGCAACATTTTTTAAATATTTTTTTTCCGGTAATTTGACTTGCTCTTTTAAATATTCGAGTACTTCAGATAAGAAACCAACATTACAATTAAAGAAAGACAAAGATCTTCGTATTGTTTCTACATGAGGCAAAGTTGTATATTTTCTTAAAAAATCATAAGCTTTGGGTGAATAGAAATTCAAAGTTAAAGCAAAGGCTTTGATTTCCTCACTATATCGAACACCATGTGGATTACTCGGTGGCCTTTTGAATTCCTTGCAGATATCAGCAAAACGCCCTTGTACAATATTTTCAATTTCTGACTGACTCGTATACTTTTTAATTGTTGCCATTAAGGAAGACATATCGTGATGTTTTTTAGTTTGCCGCGCCACTTTTTGCTTAAGCATCTTAGTTTTCTTCTGAAGTATTTGTTCTTTAGTTGACTTTATTTTCACTTGCACGCCCCTATTAATCTTCGCAGGAACGCGATCTTCACTGCTGACCTAACAAAACAAGAAAACTTTGTGTGAAATCAGTACTTTACATTAATGAATTTGTTTGTTTTATTGAAAGTTATTAGGAAATACAGGGTAAAATATAGCCTCCTCGAAAAATGGGCTATCCAACATTGAAAGAATTATTCAAATCGGACCAGTAGTCCTGAGATTAGCGCGTTCAACCAAACAAACAAACTCTTCAGCTTTATAATATTAGTATAGATTTGAATCTATACATAATATGATGTTATGTAAATGAGTATTTAATATTTTGTATGGGAAAGGGAAACTTACAGGTAACTCGTTAAGATTGCTTATATTTTCCAGAACTTTCCGACATTGTTTTTTATCAGTTGGTTCCTCAATATTGCCGCCAGCACGTTTCACTGCTATTTCCATAAGTGGAAAATTTCTATCAGAAATGTCAGAACTAGTGCTTGGTACAGCCAGAGGATCTATTTTCACCATATAGTCTACATGCATTGAACTTATTATCTGAAAATTATAATATATTTTATAAAATTTTGCCTTTTGCCATACATTTGAACTATATTTCTAAATACGTAATATATTGTAATACAGATATATAAACTATGTTAAATGTTTACCATGGCTGGTGGGACTGTTTCTTGATCTATTATATTAGGAACTGCTGTTTCTTTTAAGCGCCTTGTTTTTTTATAATAATCTGATTCTTGAAAATGTAAATTGCAAATCCGTGCACTTTCATAAAACTTGTTTTTCAATGGTACAATGGATAACCACGATTTTCTATGAGTACTATTTTTAGGAAATCTGAAAAAAAAGCATTTGATGGATATTAAATTTTTTGAATAGTGAGAAACAAAGATTTTATATTTAAAAAAATCACATAGTCCACAATCCTTAAGAGACATATATAATACTTAAGACTTTTTTTTTTAATTAGTTCATGTTCCACGGAAATTCCCAGATATATCCTCAATATGGTTACACTACTTCAACATGACATAAAACAAAAAAAAACGTAAACAAAACATTAAAATTGCACATAGTCAATTAAATTCAATGTAAAACTATTTGATTCGGTCGTAATTATCATTAAATAATATGTTGAAAACACTGATAAAACATTTTAGGTAGAAATAAAGTGAAGAAAACAAAGAAATATGTTTGCAATGATTCAATGCCATAAATCACTTACGGGTGAAATCTTATATCACCTCCTGGACACCACTTACTTCCGCAACCACGCACTATACAATTTTGCACCATTTCTTGAATTATATCAATTATACCGTGAATAATCTCATTTAAAGCTGTGAACCGCAAAGTAAACAACCGCCATATTGCCTCTTATTTATTTTGACATAGGGTCAATGTTGCCACTTTATCGAATCCTAAGGAAATGGGATTCTAACTCCGTTATGAGCCAATCCAACTTTGCCTAAGGGACCGATAAAAAAAAAAACACAATTAACTAATCGCGTTTTAACTATTTATTACTTTATATAATACCAGACAGCGTTTAACTTATGATTTTGTTATTGTGATGACTATTCCTAAGAATTTACTAGGAGATTCAAATAAGAAGATAGCAATACTATCGTCCTCACCAAAAAGAGAGGTCGGCCCACAGAGAGTGAGATAGAGATATGTAGGTATTTGACTCAAGCTGTTGTTCTGAGTGTGGTCTCCATTTTTATCTATACCTTCATGTACCCACCCACAATCTTAGAGCATTTAACCTATGGAGATGGCATAGCTAAGCGTACCCCTCTGCCATGACCGATTGGTCATACGGCCATACACGTTCTATAAAACTAGTTCATTCGCAAACCGCCGCCATTATGTATCGTATTGTGTCGCAAGGAAGTCCTCTTGTGCAGTATCCTCGTGCAAAAAGCGATCTGCCACTTCAAATTTTCGAAACCATGGTGTTTCCTATCACTTGTAAATATAAATTATACATTAAAATATTTTTAATTACGTACAATGTCGAAGTAATCGTTATTGACGTAACGATAGAAAAAATACATTGGTACGTAGGTAGCGCTATTACTTTCCTCTATGCGCTAAAGTAGTACAGGGGTAGGATTTGCATAGTGCTGGGACAACGCGAATGAATGATTTGCCAATTAAATGATTTTTCAGTCAATAGGTTCAGTAACCAGTTTTTTGTGTATGTATCTGGACAAGTCAGCTTGAAATAAAAAAAAAATAACTATAAAAGTTCTTTGATTTCAATTATTTTAATTGTATGTTTATAAATAATTAAAGAATAATAGTTTATTCGTTTCGTAGTGAGTTTTTGTAGCTCATGCAATTTGAAAAAGAAACAACAATTATAATAGATAGCTAAATATGACGTCAAAATCTAATAAAACACCGCGGACCTCATAGATACGCTGTTAAAAAAACGTAGTACAATCGCCAGCACTGCCTCAAATATTCGGAATGTAATATGTACAGAGGCCAGCACATTAAGTTACCACAATCTGTCAGATTTCTTTGATAGTATTTCAGACATAAGGTTCATTTTTAATTGAGAAAATTTGACAGTTAGGGATAGCTTGATGTGCTGGCGTCTGTACATACGCGGACGATCTCAAATTCTCTAGAGTTTCAAGTCTAGTGACGATACTGAACTTCTTCAAAGCGATATCGACGCGTTAAGTCGATGGTGTAACGATAACAAAATGGTACTAAATATCAACAAATGTTACTACGTGAAGTACACACGGAAAAACAAAATAACAGAATTGTATTGCAATTAAATGACAGAAAATTTTAAACTCATATTAAAAGTATACTTTGTAAACAAGCAAACAAATTAGAGGATTATATAAAGGATAAGGATGCTTGGAAACATACTGGTCCTGCTCCACAGGACAGTTAGTGTCCAGACAAAATCAAACTGGTTGCTTAGTCAATTAGGTAATAAATAATTTATAATGTTGTACCATACTACATACTTTAACGTTTTGGAATAACTTTACCTCTCACATTGATTGATTTATTATTATTAACTTTTAGAATGTTTGTAAATATGTGAGCACGTTCAAAAGTGCCTTTCTTGTGCCTATTTGCCATAAATGATGTGACTTTAACTTTGACATCATATAGCTTTGCAACACCGGACTGCAAAACAATAAAACCGACGTGTAAAACTGTCATTCATAACAAAATAATAAAAGTACATCTGATTGATTGTCATATTCTATTATTTACTAGCTTCCGCCCGTGGCTTCGCCCGCAAAATATGCCGACGAATTATACACATAAACCTTCCTCTTGAATCACTCTATCTATTACAAAAACCCGCATCAAATCCGTTGCGTAGTTTTAAAGATTTTAAGTATACATAGGGATATAGGGACAGAGAAACCGACTTTGTTTTATACTATGTATTGATATTGTCCCCTTTCTAAATTTTTGACACGTGTATATAAATGAAAGCCCGTTTTAAAGAATGGGGTATGAATTCCGAATTGCCGACCCTAAATGCAGAATGATATGCAATCAATATAATATTATTGAGAAATAATAAAAAAAATTGACTATAAAAATAAATACAATCGTTCTTTTTCTATAGCACTATAAATTGTTTTGTGATTATTGGCGGCTACCTACGTAGTTTCGCAGGCACTAATCATTAAACGTATTTTTTCCAAGAAAAGAAAACAGAACTTTTTATTCGTTCATTCATGAAATGAAATACCACTCATTCCTTGTGCGTCAACACTAGTAGTTTGTGTTTGTTGTCGTAGAACAATTGCATAGATACGCACAAATTTGTCAATGTGTATGTGTTTTTTGACTGTGTGTCTATAATTTCTTTGTGAGCGTTTGTAGCAATAGGAAACATGTCTCTGTGTGTGGTTGTCAAATTTAAGAAGTGTGCTGTATGTGTTTTCCTCGCCCCCCGCAAAAAATGGCAGAAAAAGTTGTTCGATGATTCGCCGCTTGCCATAGTCTGGTCTGTCATAACCCGGAGCGCGAACTATCAAAGAATACATGGAGATAATATTACATTAACGCCATCTGTGCGTCTACGATGACAGCCGTTCTGTGTTTTTGAAATAGATTACTTCTTCATTAATTTAGCTTCACGATTTTTCCTTTATGATTTTATTTCCCTAACTACCGCGGAGGACCATATTTTGGTTCAACTTACGCGCCGCGATCTGTACCTAAGCTGTTATTCCTCAACTCATTGCCTACGGATTTCTAGTTCTTTTGTATTTTAATAGTATATTTTTTAAATTTATGTTGAAAGAAAGAAAAACATTTTAATTTTAATGTTGAAAACTTTAATTTTTGCGTTTATTATTTCTATTGTTTATTCATAAGTTATAAAACCACGTTAAATAAAATATTTATGGCGTTTAAAAAAAGAATTCAATTTCAGTACCTACAGAAGCATTGTGTTCGGATTTAGTCTTATTCTTATATGAATAATATTCGTTTTGATCTCTGGTCATTGATTTGGTTTAGCCGTTTGGCATGATATTGGCGGGCTTTTGGAAAATCAAATATACCTATATCGGGAGAGCGGGAACTCTGCTTGATTACCTAAAGTGAGTTTTATTTTCAAACTTCAGAAGCCTGGATAAATTGAAGAACCCGTTTGCACTTTCGGCCGTAAGGTAAAACTGTAGAAGAGAATTTTGGTAAGTTGCACCACTTTATACAATCCAAATCAGTGATATTGGCATTTTGTAAATTATGAATTATACAAAACAATTTACGCGAACGAAAACTTGTGTGTTGAAATTAAGATTCTACAAGAAAAAAAATAATCATGGCAAGTGAAGATAGAATGGTTTCGTTCTGTTTTCTTTATTTACCGAAAGGCAATGTACCTAAACAATCTGTATTTCTATTCTAAGAACCGTGTTGACGACATGTCGACTTCAATATCTATGTTACCATTGTGCGGCTTTAAAATGAATAATAAGTCGACGCAATGTTTGCGGTTTTCATTATTTTGTGACTTTTTATTGTTTAGTTGGCTAAAATGTGCGTTGTTGAGTGATAATGTGCTACCTATTAAATATAAAGAAAATAACGGCAGCTAAAATAGTGATACAAACTTCATGTTTGCGGAAAAGCCACGGAAAGGCGCTAGTGGTATGATTGATGAACTTTCAATACAAAAGAAGCTTGCTAGAAGAAGCTGTACGTGAAGAGCGGAGGTGTCGCCGACGATCTTCAACGCTAAAACTTGATTTTGGCGAGTATTCCCGATGTCGAGTTCATACGGAACTAAAGGCTCACTCAAGAATTATTCGAGCACCTGTGTGAGGACGTTATACCTCTTTTGTCGCAACATATACGACGAAGCGGTGTTGATCCAAAAACGAAGGTAAGGATATATTCAAGATTCTGCAACTTATTGACCTGTTTTACCAATCTGTCCCACCCATTTACCTACTGTTGTTTTTCTTTACTTTTAGATCCTCGCTGCTCTTATTTTTTATGCCCTGGGGAGCTTACAAGGTGCAGTGAGTCTAAGCAGTGTCACGCAGCCAATGGCACAACAGACAGTGTCACGCTGTCTGCAGCATGTCACAAAATGGAGAAAGAATAGTTAGTATACATACACCTCTGCGAAAGTGGGACCTTGGCCAGCAGCAAAGCGAGGGGCCTGCTGCAGATGTTCTAGGTCCTGGGTGTGGTGTTGGTTCTCCTCCAACCTCGCTTGTGAACTTTAATGCCCTCGACAAGACTCCTCATCAGCTCTGTCGGTACACCTGCAGCAAGCTGAGACTCCATCCCTGTTTCCGCCCTTTCTTCTCCAGCACTTCCTTTTTCCGCTGCCGCCTCCTTCACCAGCTGGTAAAGCCCCTCAACTGCCGTAGTAATTTCGTCCTTAATTTCTTTGTTCAGATTTCGGGAACTTACAGAGCTGTATTTTTGCTTTGGAGAGGCACGCCTTAGCCTCCGTGGTTCTGGAAAGGTACCTCACGGGTTCCGCTTCCTGTGGCGAGCTCTCCTCAGTCCCCTTCCTGTTCTGACGGGCAAGCGTAGTCTTAGACTTTAGATTAGGGGGGGTCGTTAACGGGGCCATCTTCGGAGGTGTTGGTGTTTTGAGAGGCTGTCCAGATTTCGGTCTGCCGGACTCCCACTCTCCTATACTGCGCCTCACCGAGGAGCCAGCCTGTATCAGTAATAAAGTAATACGATATCCCTTGGTAAGACTGGCTGTCAGACTTTCAGGCTTCTGACTACCCGTAACGACTCAAAGATCCACGAATGACAGCCGGGACTAACGGCTTAACGTGCTTTCCGAGGCACAGAGGAGTCTCGATATGTAAAGATGGTCCAACCCCGGCAAGCGTAGCTTAACCTGATGGATCGATCCGTGCGGCTGTTATTACTTAGCCACGAGCTCCTCAGGATATTACATACCCCACAATGACTTACATCCTAGGAATAGCAGAGGACGTTGCGACAGCATGCAAGCTCTCTGTGGGGACAGGTCAGCTTGAAACCGTAAAAGCACTTTCTTTAAAAGACCCTTCCAGACATGGCCCTCTTAACATAGGTATATCTTTTACATAAAAGAAGGCAGGTTCCTTTGTAGAATATACTGTTAAAGTTGTAGTTTCTGAAATAAACCCTTTATTTATTTTATCTTCTTACGAGAAAATAAAAATTTCATTTCAAATTCAAATGTATTTATTTATAATTTTGGTAATATTGAAGTAACTACTAAAAAAAGCAAAATAACACTAGAATAATATGTTGATGAGTGCTTAGCCCATGCGAAATATTTTCCACCAGTGTGTATATACGCATAAGGTTTGATATATTACTCTTCTCTTTTCACTTAACCTTTTTAACGCCAATCACTTCTATACAAGTTCGAGATTTTCGTGCCCTCAGCGCCACTACTTGATTAGAAGTAATTATGGTATAAAATAAATTTACGACTTTTACAAGACCTTTTATTTTGTTTTTATGGAAAATTGCCCTGTTGTAAGCCATATTATTAAGTTTTTCACACATAATAAGTTCTTGTTTGTTTTATATTCAATAGAAACAAAAACGCCAGAAAATATTTCAATGCCCCCAACGCCAAGTACTTGATATCAAGTAAGCTAGTGATGGGACACGATGAAGACCTCGCTATATTTCATCTCGTCGAAACGATCATAAATACTATTATTGCAAGAAAATGACGTGAATAAATAATATTTTATAAATATTGCGAACTATAAACTACGTTTTATTCACCTTAATCAAGAATAAATAGGTTTTCTAATCATTGTCGATAGTGAAACACCGTTTGGAAAACCCATCCCTACAAAGTGGCTAGTTGTCAGTGCCCACAACGCCACGAACTTCTATAGAAGTAAATCTGTGACGTCATAAGCGGACGGGTTTCAAGGTCATAGTGACTTTGTGCATTTTAGTGTAGTGCAACATCTTGCGTTGGCGCACGTGCTCTAACAAAAAATGAGTGACGGTGAATATGACGAATTATTGCGAGTTTTACAAGGTGTGGTTTTAAAAAGATCTGTAACATCTGCGTAAAACAGTGACTTACCCTCCATTTTCATTTTAAAAAAAACACGTAGAAAACCACGTATCTAGCTTCTATTGATTGAAGTAAACGAAATAAAATGCATGAATCGGTCGGTGGTGAACTCGACCACAGTGAATAGAAAAATACGGGTTGTTGTACATTCGTCATATCGTCACAAAAAAAATATGTGTAAATTCGTCACAATTCCCAATATATTTATTTTGTTTATTGTAAATTCGTCACATCATTATAATCCGTAGGTACCGATAGCAATAAATAAATAAGAAGTAGAATGAAAATGTTGTATATTTTTCATAATCACAGCACGTTTACTAATTTACCTAACATCTACATAAAAATCACAGTTTTCAAGTGAATGATTAAATAAAAAATTTTGGCTACAATCGCTACTTAAAGAATACATTTTTTTTAAAGAAGGTTTGTGACGAATTTACCCATATTTTTAATACGTGTAACGAATTTACTTTCAATGTATGGATTTTTAAAATATGACGAATTTACTTAGTGACGAATGTACAACGACCCAAAAACACCATAGACATCGATATCTAGACATCCTTATATCAGAAAGGATTTTGACGTGCCTCGAGCGCCAACGACTTGATATGAAGTAGAAGGATTACATTTGGAGACAAATAGGGATGTGCCTTCTAGAACACACGTCTAATAAATTTACAATTATTTTCTTTTATTATGGGAAATATATCCAGGTTTTCATATTGAATTTTTTTATGAAATGAAACAAAATATGAAAATACGGTATCAGTTTTTATTTAGCTTCGTAAATTGGTGAATAAACATTAATTTCAACTTATAATATTATTTGTCGATAGGACATTAATCCCATCCCTACGTTTGTCTATAGATACGTTATACATTTGTAGCGTGGCGCTGGAGGACACATCGCGTATTATATAGATGGGCGTTCAAAAGGTTAAACTACGCTGAAAAAACGAAAATGACTCTGACATATATCGTATTTAAAAGGTTTTTCACCAGTGTGTATACGGATATGGTTTGACAAATGAATTTTGCGACGAAAACTACACTGACATAAATCACATTTAAAAGGTTTTTCACCAGTGTGTATACGGATATGGTTTGCCATATCATTTTTTTGACGAAAACTACACTGACATATATCACATTTAAAAGGTTTTTCACCAGTGTGTATGCGGATATGTTTTTTCAAAGTACCTTTCTGCCGAAAACTACTCTGACATGTATCACATTTAAAAGGTTTTACACCAGTGTGTATAAGGATATGTTTTGTTAAACCACTCTTTTCACTAAAACTCCGCTGACATATATCACATTTAAAAGGTTTATCACCAGTGTGTGAACGGATATGATTTGTTAAATAGCTCTTTCGAATAAAACTACTTTGGCATACATCACATTTATAAGGTGTTTCACCAGTGTGTATACGGATATGTTTTGTCAAAGTACTCTTTTCACTAAAACTCCGTGGACATGTACCACATTTAAAAGGTTTTTCACCAGTGTGTATGCGTATATGGTTTTTCAAAATACCATTCTGACGAAAACTACACTGACATATATCACATTTAAAAGGTTTTTCACCAGTGTGTATACGAATATGAATGGTTAAATTACTCTTTCGGCTAAAACTACGCTGACATACATCACACTTGTAAGAGGTTTGTGTTCGTGTATGAGATATAATTTTTTTTCCTTCATTAACACTACGTTGACCACATTTGTAAGGCTCTTTGAAATAAGTGTCAGGTGTGGACGTAGGTTTTAGAACTATCGTGTCTGATTTGTCTTTTCTCATTTGCTCGGCTGTTATTGCATCATTTGGTTTTGTTCTTCGCGCCCTTAGTTGTGCTTTCTTCGCACCGGCTGTCCCTGTGATTACAAATAGTATTTATTTATAATAATATTATGATACCACTAAAATATACTTAATTCTATGTTCCGATATTGGACATCGGGTCGTTTCCCTCGCGTTCATTGAGAATTTGACAATCACTTCGGGTTGTACTCTCCTTGATGTGTGGCAATAAATATAATTGTAAAGTTAAGTATCGGAATGTATTGGCGGAATGGGAGAGAAAGGTTCTCCCGTCCCAGCCGCCGCGGGAGACGCCCCGGGCGTCGGGAGCCACGTGTCGACTTAGGCCACCGTAGGCGCGGGCCTGCAGGCGGTGAGCAATGGGTGGCTCACCGCCCGATCAGGACCAGGCCCGTGCCGGACGGCGCGTGTATGTTCCACGCGCGCCTCAAAGAGATGTCAGCACATGAAGGGGCCCTTTGGGGCCAATCCTGCCGGGTAAGCGGGATTGTCCGAAAGGGTTACCGCTACCCCGGAACATGGATGGGTTTTAGTCAGTAAGAGTCTGACACTACCTTCCGCTTCCGCTTATTTACCTGTTAATATAAACAAAGCATAACCCCGTTTCATTTAAACAATAAAACTTTATTATACATTTTTTTCTAACTATGGGGTCGTTTAAAAAGTGGTGGATTCTCAATTTCAAAGTAATTTGGAACACAACAACGTATAATTTTCGCAAAAATGAAATAATAGGTACCATCTCACGCCTTGACCAACGCAATTTCCTGTAGATCTAAAGCCGGGTACTCACTAGCGAGCCGTAACCGTAACTTATGTGATACAGTAACGAGGTTCTAGTGTGTACGCGTTTTACAATTACGGCTCACGACGTAGCCGGAACGCTTTCACCGAGCGTACTCATTTTGCGAGCTGTAACTGTAACCAACAGACCGACCGACAACCCGACAATCGTCGGCTCGCTGCAAGTCGCTCGTTTAGCGTTCGTCGCAGGCTCGCGAACCACGTACACATTATGTTTTTGGTAACAATAACGGTTACAGTTACGTGCAACGTTACGGGTTTAGAAATGAGTACGTTGTAAACGTCGGGTCGCTGCAAGCCGCACGCGTACCGCTCGCAGCAGGTTTGCGAACCACGTACACACTATGTTTTTTGGTTACAGTACATGCAACGGTTACAGTTACGGCTCGCTAGTGAGTACCCGGCTTAACAGTGTCGTGTAACGGGTCGTTGAGCTGTAACCTAGTTTAAGGTTTGAGCCCCACGACGACTGACGCATGCATACTTTGATGGGACCTTCAGTAAAATATTTGAGAAATTAATTCTAGAGCAATTACAAAGATTTTTTGTGTACGTTACTCCAACAAGAAAGTATCTCCTAGAGATATATGAGTAGAACGTATAGTTGGTGCCTTATCTGCTGTAAATGTTTATTATTCAAAAAGATTATTCAAAAACGCATGCATGAAGCGTTTTGAAACTTTGTATGGTTATTATTAGCGTCAAGAAGGACCGAATACAGTTTTCAGCGAACTTATGCCTTGTCTCATTTAGGCGCTGCGTTGTTTTTTCGGGTTTTCATAAAACTGCGATAACTTGAAAACTATAAATATTTTCTTAAATCTAATTGGGGCACATAGGGGCACACATTAAGAGCTACTCGTGTATGTTTATTCTACAGGGGCACATGCAATGGTTTTAGAGATATACGATTCATCAAAACGTTACTCCAGCAGGAAACGCAATATCTCGAAAATCTGAAGGGGCACAGATTTTATTTTTGGGGGCACATTGTGGCACACATATAAGCTCTCTGGCCATGCACAATTTTTCTCTCTCCGATCACTCGTTTAGAATTTTCCTGCTAGAAAAACGTTACCCCAGCAAGAATCGTTTTTCCGTTTTTTTTCCAAAACGACAGGGGGCACACATTTTTTATGTGGGGGCACATTTACAGCAGATAAGGCACCAACTATACGTTCTACTCATATATCTCTAGGAGATACTTTCTTGTTGGAGTAACGTACACAGATTTTTTAACAACCATACATTATTACACACCAAACGGTTCGGGTTTACAAGGGGAAAAGTTCAACTACCGATGCCGTGTTGAACTTTAAGGACATTTTTACAATGCATGGGAAGATAAATGCGACGCCTTGGGGATTTTTTGTGGTTTGTCTAAGGGTGTGCGTTCGCGCAGCGGAATGTTGTTGAATTTAAAGATTTTAATTATGCAGATATTTAGTGTATGACGTCGAAAAACAGATTTAGAAAAAATTGTAGGGCTTAAAAGATAAAAATATAAAAGTAAAAAATAAAACCGACTTCCAAAAAAAACACTATAAAGTGAAAAATAATTTAGATTTCGGAAGTCGGTGCCAAAAAATTAAAATACAAAACCGAAGACACCGACTTCCGAAATCTAAATCTGTTTTTTAAACAAATATAAACAAATTCAAAACAACGGATGTAAAAATCTACAGCTCTCTATGTAAGCGCTTTATATGAAAACTAGCTAATGGCCAAACGTTCGCGTAGCGGAAACTTGAATTTCTCCGAAGTTTATGCATGCACTAATTTTATTTTTCTATTTCTTCTCAAAACTTTTGTATGCCTCAGACTTCATACAAAAAAATTATGACTTCAATAACTAGTAATGAATATGATCCTAATGCCATTATAACAGTTCTTATAGGTAATAGTTTTAATATTAAAACATTTATGACATTGCTGATAGTGTCACTGAACTATTAAAGTTAAATTGTAAGAAAATTATTCTGTGTGCTTTTCCCTACTTTGAGCACTTGCAAACAGGCAGAACAATAACATTCACAAGTTAAATAATTACATGCACTTTTTAGTGAGTCACCATAGTGACAAGTTTATATTTTTTGACACCAACATTTTTGTTGAGAAATTAAGGTCGACTAGGGATACTGTGTATCTGCCCATTAGTTTTAGACGTCAAATAGCTAGGCTATTAACTTTTAATATTAACCCAGACATAAGTAATATGTCGAAGTCATATTTAAGGCATTGACTGCCAAGCAGCAGACACAATAGAAAAACTATTGTTTGTCGGACACACGGTGACCGCGTTGGCGTTCAACGTGTTAATTAGCACCACAATTAGTAATAGTACTAATGTTAATGTGGTTAGCTCACATTCTTTAAACTAGTTTGTAAGACAACAGGAGATACCACTAACAGTATAGTTTCGCTTAATAACAAAAAGGTATCTTCTAGCTCCAAAAATAACTGTAAAAAAGGGGCTAAGCAGAAATCCTTGACATTATTTCATCAAAATATTCAAGGTTTTTCTTCCAAACAATTAGAGATTGAATTGTTTTTAGAAAAAACAATGTATGACATTATTTGTTTTACTGAGCACTGGTTAAAAGATTACGAAATGTTGATTAATTACGAGAATTATAGTTTGGCCAGTTGCTTTAACCGCAAATCAATGCTGCGTGGTGGTTCACTAATCCTAATCAAAAATTGTATTAAATCAAAAACTCGTGAGGACATAGTTGAACTATCAGTTGAGCATAGCATTGAATTGTCTTGTGTTGAGCTGGATAAGCATGTTATAGTGTGCGTTTACAGACCCCCTAATTATCAGAACTACTCAATATTTGAGGCAGTAATGGAAGATGTTTTGGCAAAACTTGCTTCCAGTAATAAATCAGTAGTTATCTGTGGTGACTTTAACATTAATATTTTAGAAAATAATTCAAACACGAGTAGACTATTAAATTTGTTTAAATCATTCAATTTGTCAAATGTGTTTGTAGAACCCACCCGAATAACTATGTCTACTGCTACTTGCATTGATAATGTTTTTTGTTGCTGCGACTATTTAGATAAAGCTATCGTTAATTATCTCCCTTCCGATCACAGTGGTCAAACTGTAACTTTTGAGTCCAACACACCAATACAAAAAATCCAAATACAATCCAGACCCATAACAACTGTTAATTTAAATAAATTTAATATCGCCTTAAATTGTAAGTTAAGTGCTCAAGCACTTTCTTTAAAAAATATAAATATTTTGTATAAGGAATTCTTTACGGTAGTGCAAAACGAGTTTAATAATTGTTTTAAGAAGACCACTAAAACTATAAATCCTAAATTTTTATTTAGTGACTGGGCCACTAAAGGACTCAGGAAAAGTAGGGAAAGACTTTTCGAGCTTTATGGCCTTAAGCCTTTTATTAACACAGAATGTTTTAATAAGTATGTTGCTACCTACTCAAAAATTTTTAAGAACACTTGTAAAGCAGCTAAAGCCAAATACATTAGCAACAAGGTAAAATCAGCTGAAAATAAAATAAAGACGGTTTGGAAAATTATCAATAATGAAACGAACAGAAACAAAAGGCATAGCTCTGATTACATTCTGGAGACGTCATGTGGTCCCATTTGTGATAGCAAAGAAGTTGCTCAAGAATTTGTAAATTTCTTTACCAGTATTCCACTAAAAACTACTGAAACCTTAAATTCATCGCCTTCCCTCTCTTTTGATTTACTAAAGGCGAACGTTTCAGCCTGCTTAATTGAATTCAACTTTAAGCATATTAACCCCATAACAGTAATTAAAACTTTTAAACAAATCAAAATAAAATTAACCGAAGATCTTTGGGGAATGTCCACTAAAGTCTGCACCTCGATCATTGAGACAATAGCACCTTACTTAGCCTTAATATTTAATTTATGTGTGGATCAAGGCATCTTCCCGGATTTAATGAAATACAGCAAGGTAATACCACTTTTCAAATCCGGGGACAATAAAGATACCAATAATTATAGACCCGTATCCGTGCTGCCGGTTTTCAGCAAGATCTTTGAAAAGATAATGCTTAACCAAATGCTTAATCATTTTTACACTAATAAAATCCTTAACGATCAACAGTATGGTTTCACCAAAGGACGTTGTACAACTGACGCCGGTGTGACCTTATTAAAACACATTTTCAATGCGTGGGAAGAGGCTCAAGATGCCATAGGAATCTTTTGTGACCTCTCCAAGGCATTTGATTGCGTTGATCACGAAACCTTGCTGTTGAAGCTAGAGCATTACGGACTTGGAAAACTTGCGCTTAGTTTAGTAAAATCTTATTTAAATGACAGACAACAGCAAGTTCAAATAAAAGGTGTGAATTCACTCGGTTTAAAAGTAAAAATGGGTGTGCCACAAGGCTCAATATTGGGTCCTTTCCTCTTTTTAGTATATATTAATGATCTTCTCCATTTATTAAAAAAACAACCACAAATGGTGTTATTTGCTGACGACACTTCTTTAATTTTTAAGATAGATAGACGTGCTAAAAATTTTGACGACGTAAATAACGCCCTACTGCAGGTCCAGAATTGGTTCACTGTAAATAATTTAGTATTAAATGGAAAAAAAACTAAGTGCATTAGATTTTCTTTACCAAATGTAAAAAGTAGTGATTGTGAGATAGTATTGAATCAAGAGAAACTAGAATTTGTCGATAAAACTGTTTTCCTAGGGATCACGCTCGACTCAAGGCTACAATGGGGTCCTCATTTAACATCTCTTGCAGGACGGCTAAGTTCTGCAGCATATGCTGTCAGAAAGATCCGTCAATATACTTACTGATGTAGATACCGCGAGACTGGTCTATTTTAGCTATTTTCATAGTATTATGTCTTACGGTATTTTACTTTGGGGACGTGCTGCAGACATCGAGTCTATTTTTATTCTGCAGAAAAGAGCTATCAGAGCCATTTATAATCTTCGTAGGCGCGCTCTCTAAGGGAACGGTTTAAGCTTATTAACATCATGACTGTACCTTGTCAATATATCTATGAAAACATCATGTATGCAAGGAAAAATCTACATCTTTTTAGTAAAAGAGGTGAAAGACACAATTATTTCACTAGAAATAGGGACCAATTAGTTCAACCAGGTTTCAGGCTGGCTAAAGTAGATTCATCTTTCATGGGGTACTGTTTAAAATGTTACAATAAAATACCTCCCAACTTTCTTGAACTGAATGAAACAAAATTTAAATCTTGTATAAAACGCACACTATGCAGCCAAGCATATTATAAATTGGGAGATTACATCGCTGATAAAAACGCTTGGGTCAATGCTATTCCTGCTCCACAAGAGCGTATCACCTAATTCATTAGACTTTTTAAAAAACTGTTGGAGCTGCGGAAGATCAACAACAATGAAAACTATATTTGCATTGTATAAATTCAATTTCTTAATATTGTATAATTGCTTAGCACATATGTGAGTACTATGTACCTAATATAAAGTGACCATTTACTGGGTACGTCTTTCATTGACTTGAATGTGCTTTGGCGGCTGAGAGTATGTCATGCTCACTTTAATGTCTCGCTGATGGTGGCGTGTGTGTTGGATCATTTAGCTCCCTTCAAAATGGTTGAGCTAAATGGTGCTAATCCATGCGTCATGTTCGTGAACGGGCGCTGTCGGTAGAGACTGGTCATCTCTTAGCGGCCATGGCTTGTTTTAATTTAACTTTTGAACTTTTTTTTAACATTATTTTATATCAGATGCTTTCACCGTTTTGCATCGTTCTCACATGTATAATAATAATAATATGATCTATGTAACCAATATTTTGTAACCATATTTTGTTTAAAAGAGTGTCCATGGAGTTTCTTGCCCGTTCTTCTCCATAGGTACCTACTGCTTTGGAATGGGCAACTAGCTTCATCTCTCTCTCTAGTTCAAAAGTGCCTGTAATTGGTTTATTTGAAATAAATACTTTGAGTTTGAGTTTGAGTTTGATTCATTCATACACAATTACACACAAATTTTTGGACACATCTCTTTTCTACTAAAGTGTATGGATTAAAAAAAGTTCCGCCAGGACAACGTTCGCCCAGCGGAATCAGTTTTTGGTATATTTCTCCACAATGGCTGCGTGCACAATTTTTTTTTTACCATACACAATAATACGACGTCATACACTAAATATCTGCATAATTAAAATCTTTAAATTCAACAACATTCCGCTGTGCGAACGCACACTGTCTAAGGCGTTCGATTTCGTTCTTCATGAAACATAAATCAGGAAACTCCGCCATTACGGGATCCGAAGCACCGCTCTGGATCTCTTACTTCGTACTTGAGTAATAGAAATCAGAGCGTTGACGTTAATGGAAAAAGATCTCCCGGATCTATAGTAACAATGGGAGTCCCACAGGGCTCGTTCTTGGTCCTTTTTTGTTCCTTATTAATATTAACGATTTACCTTACCTCATAAAAAATAATCATGATATAGTGTTATTTGCAGATGACACTTCACTTTTGTTTTAACTTAAACCTAATAATTACTTCTTAATTTTAAAAAAACCAAATGTATTAAGTTTACGCTACCCCACGTTAGACAGGTGAAAACAAAAGTGTTGGTGAAGGGCGAAAATTGAATCCTGAAGATACCACAGTATTCTTGGGCTTAACTTTGGATGCTAAGCTTCAGTGGGGCCCACATATAGATAAATTGACAAAAAAACTTAGCTCCGCTGCATACGCTGTTAGAAAAATTCGTACTTTAACTGACACAGAGACAGCCCGCTTAGTGTACTTAAGCTACTTTCATAGTGTAATGTCGTACGGTATTCTGTTGTGGGGAAATGCAGCAAATATTCAGAATATCTTTGTTTTGCAGAAAAGAGCTGTTAAATGTACCTTCACAGTTTATTTTTGAAAATATTTTGAATGCCCATAAAAATAAAAAAATGTTAAAAAAAAAAGTGATATACATGATAAGAATACTAGGAACCAACACAAGTTTGTTGTACCCACTACAAGGAAAAAAATACAAAATGCTAAAAAAAATAGGAGGCTCGTTCGATGTCAATGTATACGCTTTTATAATAAACTTCCAAGACACGTTCAAGATCTAAGCCTTAATAAATTCAAATCGTTCGTTAAACGCAAGTGCCAGAATGCTTATTATACTGTCAAATACTTTATTGAAGACAAAAGGGCTTGTGATTGAGCTGCTCCAATTGTTTACATATTGAATGTTCTTTCTTTTTTTATATCCTAAACTAATTGATTAGCATCTGAGATTACTTCTGGAGCTGCTGAAGATTCACAAAACTTTTTGCATTTTATAACTTCAAACCTGTACAGTGTCCATGGAATTTCTTGCCCGTTCTTCTCCATAAGTACCTACCTACTGCTTTGGAATGGGCAACTAGCTTCATCTTTCTGACTGACCGACCCTTTGACAATTCAAAAGTGCCTGTAATTGGTTTATCTATACATATAATAAAACAGTAAAAAAACTGTGTCTGTACATTAAAATTTTAGAATATATTAAAAAAATAATAAATGAGGGGGGTTTAGAAACAGCAATAGAGCACGAATCCAAAAAAAAAAAATTGTCTGTTTGTCTGTATGTCTGTTTGTCTGTTTGTTTGTACACGCTAATCTCCGGAACTACTGGACGGATTGGAATGTTTTTTTTTTGTTGTATAGGTATTAAGTCTGGGCAACATATAGGCTATAATTTATCTTGGAAACTTGAACACCTGATGCAGAACCGCAACAGATCAGCTAAACTATACGAGATACAAAAATGAAACCGTAGCAAAAATTGTACCACGTGATAAGCATTTTCTGCTGAGAGAAGAAATTTGAAGATCTGGAACACCTGATGTGGAACTCCAAGAGCCCAGCTACACTATAACATATATAGGAATGACGTCTTAACAAAAGTTGTTCAGCCTGATGAGCACTCTCTGTCGACGTATAAAAATTGAAGATCTGGAACACCTGTAGTGGAACTCCAAGAGCGTAGCTACACAATAACACATATAGGAATGACGTCTTAGCAAAAGTTGTTCGGTCTGATGGGAATTTCCTGTTGACTTATAAAAATCGAAGATCTGGAACACCTGTTGTGGAACTCTAAGAGCCTAGCTACACCATAACACATATAGGAATGACGTCTTAGCAAAAGTTGTTCGGTCTGATGGGCATTTCCCGTTGACTTATAAAAATCGAAGATCTGGAACACCTGTTGTGGAACTCCAAGAGCCTAGCTACACCATAACACATATAGGAATGACGTCTTAGCGAAAGTTGTTCAGCCTGATGAGCGCTCTCTGTTGACGTATAAAAATTGAAGATCTGGAACACCTGTTGTGGATCTCCAAGAGCCTAGCTTCATCATAACACATTATAGGAATGACGTCTTAGCAAAAGTTGTTCAATCTGATGATCACTCTCTGTTCTGGAACACCTGTTGTGGAACTCCAAGAGTCTAGCTACACCATAACAGATATAGGAATGACGTCTTAGCGAAAGTTGTTCAGCCTGATGAGCACTCTCTGTTGACGTATAAAAATTGAAGATCTGGAACACCTGTTGTGGAACTCCAAGAGCCTAGCTACACCATAACACATATAGGAATGACGTCTTAGCAAAAGTTGTTCAATCTGATGAGCACTCTCTGTTGACTTATAAAAATCGAAGATCTGGAACACCTGTTGTGGAACTCACAAGGGCCTAGCTACAACATAACACATATAGGAATGACGTCTAAGCAAAAGTTGTTCAATCTGATGGGCATTTCCTGTTGACTTATCAAAATCGAATATCAGAAACATCTGATGTGGAAATCAAAGCTATCACTAATTTTACTGTGTAATTATAAAATAACATAAACTGGGAGTACCTGCACGCGGTGAAGGCGGTAACAGTTTAGGACTGATTTTCGATGACGATGGTATATCATTGAAAATTTGACTCTACTGGCCAAAACTCCTATTTATTTTTTTATTTTATCGTATGATATGCCTTCGGGCTTATGTTGTTTGAGTGTTTAATTTCCTTTTCCATTTATCTTCGTGACATGGTAGCCTACCCGGTAACGCAGGGGAGCAGTCATTTTAATTTAGATTTTTATTGATCAGGTATCTTCACAATAAAACTATGACCATGCCTAGAAAGAGGTCAAATCTTTCCCAATGTTCCAAGAGAGCTAAAAGATTGAGGATCATAAGATCCCAAGAATCTACCGAAGAGCGTCAGGAGAGACTTGATGCTGTTCTAGAACATTAGGCTGCAACTCGCTCCGTGGAAACTTCTTCGGCTCGCGAAGCACGCCTGCTTTCTCAGCGTATTCATTAGGTCTCTAGAGACCAGTGAAGAATATGATGCGCGACTGACCGCTGATCGTGAACGTCATGTATTGTCTCGCGAGTCAGAGCTGTTCAGGGATAGAGAATTGTGCTTGAGTTCCAACCGTATCTACGCATTGACATCTAGGTCTCTAGAGACAAGTGGGGAATATAATAATGCGGTTACCAAAATGAAAACGATGGCAAATGGACTGTATGTTTTGGTGGTTGTTGGAATGAAATAAAGCTCAGTGTGATAAAAGATTTAAATGGGAAAAATGATAAAAAATAACAAAAATGGCGACCCCGTTGTCGCTGGCATAAGCAACAGGGTCCGCGTACGAAGTCGCGGGCAGAAGCTAGTTTGAAATAAATGCTTTGAGTTTGAGGACAGGTCAACTCGAAACTGTAAAACCACTATCTTTAAAAGACCCTTCCAGACATTCCAGGCACTACTTCTCAGAGAACAGTTACTTAGGAAATGCGGCCGCCATATAGCTTTTAAATATTGAGGTAAAATATTTTGAGACCTCTTAACAATATCTTTTACATAAAAGAAGGTAGGTTCCTTTGTAGGATGGATATACTGTTATAGTTGAAGTTTCTGATAAATAAATCCTCTTTTTTCAGGCTGGGAAATCATCCAATGACTTCTCCCGCTCTGGGTGGAGCGGAAGGGAGTGTCAGTCTTACTGACTAAAATCCATCCATGTTCCTCCCATAACCCTTTATGTTCCGGGGTAGCGGTAACCCTTTCGGACAATCCTGTTTACCCGGTGAAATAAACCCTTTATTTATTTTATCTCCTTAGAGAAAATAAAAATTTCATTTCAAATTCAAATGTATTTATTTATAATTTTGGTACATGCATGATGTTAAAGAATAGGTACTCATACGGTTTTGTAATTCACATATCACCGTCCGGTTGTACGTTGATCAAAGAATTAATCATATTTGCTAAGAGCAACTAATATTAACTAATATTAACGTAAAATAACAACTAATATTAACGTAACTTCTAAAAAATGCAAAAATAACTGTAGAATATGTTGATGAGTGCTTAGCCCATGCGAAATATTTGCCACCAGTGTGTATATATACGCATAAGGTTTGATATATTACTTTAGTGTTTTCACTTAAACTACGCTGACAAAACGAAAACGACTCTGACATATATTGCATTGAAAAGGTTTTTCACCAGTGTGTATACGGATATGGTTTGACAAATGAATTTTCTGACAAAAATTACACTGATATATATCACATTAAAAAGGTTTTTCACCAGTGTGTATGCGGATATGGTTTGTTAAACTACTCTTTTCAGTAAAACTCTGCTGACATATATCACATTTAAAACGTTTTTCATCAGTGTGTACACGCATATGTTTTGTCAAAATATATTTCAGACGAAAACTACACTGACATATATGACATTTAAAAGGTTTTTCACCAGTGTGTATGCGGATATGGTTTGACAAATGAATCTTATGACGAAAACTACACTGACATATATCACATTTAAAAGGTTTTTCACCAGTGTGTATGCGGATATGGTTTTTCAAAGTACCTTTCTGCCGAAAACTACACTGACATATATCACATTTAAAAGGTTTATCACCGGTGTGTATACGGATATGGATTGGTAAACTACTCTTTTCAGTAAAACTCCGCTGACATATATCACATTTAAATCGTTTTTCATCAGTGTTGTGTACACGCATATTGTGTTTTGTCAAACCACCTTTCAGACGAAAACTACACTGACATATATCACATTTAAAAGGTTTTTCACCAGTGTGTATGCGGATATGGTTTGTTAAACTACTCTTTTCAGTAAAACTCCGCTGACATATATCACATTTAAAACGTATTTCATCAGTGTGTACAAGCATATTATGTTTTGTCAAAATATCTTTCAGACGAAAACTACACTGACATATATTACATTTAAAAGGTTTTTCACCAGTGTGTATGCGGATATGTTTTGTTAAACTACTCTCTTTAGTAAAACTCCGCTTACATATATCACATTTAAAACGTTTTTCATCAGTGTGTATGCGGATATGGTTTTTCAAAAAACCTTTCAGACGAAAACTACACTGACATATATTACATTTAAAAGGTTTTACTCCAGTGTGTATGCCAATATGGTTTTTTAAACTACTCTTTTCAGCAAAACTCCGCTGACATATATCACATTTAAAACGTTTTTCATCAGTGTGTACACGCATATTATGTTTTGTCAAAATACTTTTCAGACGAAAACTACACTGACATCTATTACATTTAAAAGGTTTTACACCAGTGTGTATGAGGATATGGTTTTTTAAAATACTCTTTTCAGTAAAACTACACTGACATATAACACATTTAAAAGGTTTTTCACCAGTGTGTATGCGGATATGGTATTTCAAAATACTCTTCTTACGAAAACTACTCTGACATATATCACATTTAAAAGGTTTTTCACCAGTATGTATACGTATATGATTAGTTAAAAGACCCTTTCGGCTAAAACTACGCTGACATACATCACACTTGTAAGATGTATGAGTATTCGTGTATGAGAGTAGTGTTCGTGTATGAGATATTTTTTTTTTTCCTTGATTAACACTACGTTGACCGCATTTGTAAGGCTCTTTGAAATAAGTGTCAGGAGTGGACGTACGTTTTAGAACTGTCTGGATAACTGTCTCGTCTGATTTGTCTTTTCTCATTTGCTCGGCTGCTATTGCATCATTTGGTTTTGTTCTTCGTGCCCTTAGTTTTGGTTTCTCCGCAACGGTCGTCCCTGTGATTACAAATTGTATTTATCTATTTGTTCATAAGCCTACAGACATTTAAATAATGTGGTGATACCATTACCATTCTATGTTCAGATATTAAAAATCTGTGTCAGAAATAGATATAAAAACTTGAGAGGTGTCAAAGGACACCCGGATGGAACGAAGTTCCTTTCAATTAATTAGAAGAGAGGTTATAGTGCGTACTTGCTAAAAAAGCAACGTCACCGAAACCTACGTCAACAAAACCTACGTCATCAAAACCTACGTCACCAAAACCAACGTCACTAAAACCTACGTCACCAAAACCTACGTCACCAAAACCTACGTCACCAAAACCTACGTCACCAAAACCTACGTCCCAAAAACCTACGTCACTAAAACCTACGTAACCGAAACCTACGTAACCGAAACCTACGTCACTAAAACCTACGTCACCAAAACCTACGTCACCAAAACCTACGTCACCAAAACCTACGCCACCAAAACCTACGTCACCAAAACCTACGTCACCAAAACCTACGTCACCAAAACCTACGTCCCCAAAACCTACGTCACTAAAACCTACGTCACCAAAACCTACGTCACCAAAACCTACGTCACCGAAACCTACGTCTCCGAAACCTACGTCACCGAAACCTACGTCAACAAAAGCTACGTCACCGAAACCTACGTCACCGAAACCTACGTCACCGAAACCTACGTTACCGAAACCTTCGTCACCAAAACCTTCGTCACCAAAACCTACGTCACCAAAACCTACGTCACCAAAACTCTGAACACAAAATATCTGGCTTGCTTTCTATAAGAGAGAGAGAGACAGACAGAGAAACATGCGACGCCGCACAGCTTACAATAGCTTACTATAGCAAAAAGTGTCGTGACAACTTTTTCGTAAGAATTTTTTCCGTCTAGCCCCCTTTCACAACGCGCGATAAGGAACTTCGTTCCAATTATATTTTTTCTGTCGAGGGGCCCTTGATCTGCTATGGGTTATAAATTGGTCAAAAAAAAAGCAACTTTCAATACGTTTCATTCCTATCTATAAGTTCCGTTGCATGAATCGGTTCTCCACATAGAAGTGCCTTCATAGCATCAGCTATGGCGGACCTCCTAGTATCCGAAAACCTTTTCAAAATCGGATGTTTTTCAAGTAACAGCTTCCGTAAGACCCGGACAATGTGTAGATGTAGCACCAGAAACAAAAAGTGCTTTTCTACAACAGTCTGCAGCGGACTTCAAGTAAATTCAATGGGTACACCTCGTCTTACTATGTGTCACTTAAAAATACGCTCAGATGGAGATTGGTTTGGTTACGCGGGGCCCGTAGCAATTGCTACTCTTTTTTCTTTTTAAGGCTGGGAAATCATCCAATGACTTCTCCCGCTCTGGGTGGAGCGGAAGGGAGTGTCAGACTCTTACTGACTAAAACCCATCCATGTCTCTTCCTTAGCACTTTATGTTCCGGGGTAGCGCTAGTAGCCGCTTACCCGGCAGGCTTGGCCTTGTGGGGCCCCTTCATATGCTGACATCTCTTTGAGGCGCGCGTGGAACATATATACGCGCCGTCCGGCACGGGCCTGGTTCTGATCGGACGGTGAGTTACCCATTCCTCACCGTCCGCAGGCCCGCGCCTACGGTGGCCGGGAGTCGTCACGTGGCTCCCGACGCCCGGGGCGTCTCCCGCGGCGGCTGGGACGGGAGGACCTTTCTCTCTCCCATCCCGCCACCTCCTTCGCGAGCATGACTTTTTCGCAGAAGGAGGTGACTGCCTCCCACCCCCTCTCGCCGCGGACCATGGCTTGCACCAGGGCTGGTGAATGCGTGCTGCTAGTGATGACAGGACACTGATTCACTTACAAATGTATACTAAATTGGGTATTTGAAATAATAGTCAATAACGTTACTTTTAATGAACTGTCAAAACGCGGAATTTGTACGTGATTTGTATGAAATATAACAATGTAACGTCACAGATTTTTAGAATCAAATGTAATACTTACCTATTAGCATCAAATGCAATTTTACAATTATAATATCTTCGCATAAGATTTAATTTATGTACGGTGATGGAAGTTCTTAAGATGAGCAGTGTTTTTCTATGTGATTTCATATTTTATTTTTGACCGTTTCAATTGTCAATTATATACAGGGTGGAATTTTGTAATGCCCCCTGGAGGGAAAGTACTCTTAATACTGTAGATAGAACATTTTACTCAAAGGAAACATTCCTTTATTTTTGAATAGAAAGAAAACTGCATTCAAAGATTTCCAAAAAATCGCTTGCCACACCCGGGAATCGAACTGACTAAAATCTGCAAAAAGTACACACTGTACTTTTATTGCCGTGATCGTTAGTATCAATTATAAGGATGAAATCTCTCGAACAAACTTGATAAATTAAATGATAGGAAAACCATGAAATCTTTAATAATTTACAAAAAATTGTAAACTAATTAATTACTTGCTCAAAATGGGCTCCATTTTCTTGGATACACAAATGTATTCTTCTAACAAATTCATTTCTTGTAACCTTTAATAACGTGTTGTGGTGAATATTATAAATCGTATTCTGAACTTCAACTCTCAACTCGTTTACATTCGCATAAGATTTAATGTAAATTTGGATTTTAACATATCCCCATAAAAAAAAAATCTAAAGGGGTGAGATCTGGTGATCTCGCAGGCCATCTGATTGTGCCGTTTGTACCAATCAAGGTATTAAAGGTATTTATTTAGAAGAATACATTTGTGTATCCAAGAAAATGGGGCCCATTTCGAGCAACTTATTAATTAGTTTACAATTTTTTATAAATAATTAAAGTTTTCATGGTTTCCTATCATTTAATTTATCAAGTTTGTTCGAGAGATTTCATCCTTATAATTGATACTAACGATCGCGGCAATAAAAGTACAGTGCGTACTTTTTGCAGATTTCAGTCAGTTCGATTCCCGGGTGTGGCAAGCGATTTTTTGGAAATCTTTGAATGCAGTTTTCTTTCTATTCAAAAATAAAGGAATGTTTCCTTTGAGTAAAATTTTCTATCTACAGTATTAAGAGTACTTTCCCTCCAAGGGGCATTACAAAATTCCACCCTGTATGTCGCATCCGGTATCGGATGTTTACAACAAGACAAGGTGCGCCACCTAGTGGCCACAACCGAATCTAGAATTGGCGCGCTTTGACAAGAGTGAGCGATTCGGCGGGTTTTACGAAGGATAAAAAACGCGCGAAGTGACAGATTCTTAACCCGGTGAACAAGCAGTGAAGACGCTTCGGAACTGTCCTACATTTTGTTAAACCATAATTACCAAATCAGTCTGTTATTGTTTCACTACAGGGTAAAGCCTGATAGTTGATTTTATTTTGATGAATTTGCCTAAGTAATTGTTATTTTATTTGCACGATACCCACATAAACTCGCCTAATGGCCGATCGTAGCTCAAACCATCCTGAAAATCCGTCATATACATATATATATAAAACTACATATATATTATATTCCTATTAGCACGGGGATAGACGGGGGGGGGCAGACTAGGCATGGTGGGGGCAGACTGGGCATGGTGGGGGCAGACTAGGCATGGTGGGGGCAGACTGGGCATGGTGGGGGCGGGCAAGGGCAAGCGCATGGGCAAGAGGGGGCGGTCTCTTGCTGGCCATGGTTTTGTTATTGTTATTAGAAGTTAATTGAGTTTGAGTCTATTGTCACTCAAGACACATAATGTATTAAAAAAACTCTTTAACACACTACTAAAGTATCTATTGTTATATAATTCAAGTCTCCCGCACGTCAGCCTGCGGACCGGAACCCATCATACCCATTCCCTTTAACCAGCTACGCAGATGGCTGCAAGAAATCACCCACACACAAGCGGAGAGCTGGTGGACCTCGTCACCGGGCTGCAGGTAATCAACAGTTAACAAAGGGTTGACCAGGCGCTTGCTTCGCCTGGACAGAACCGGCCTGCGCCTGATGACAGGGACCATCACGGACACTGCTCACTAAACAAACACTTCCACACAATAGACATAACGGACAGTCCTCTGTGCAAGGCCTGCATGGAGGCTGATGAAACCGTCGACCACGTGCTCTTTGAGTGCACAGGCGTCACACAGATCAGGACACAGACCCTCGGAACACCCAGATCTTTCACAGATATACTGCACAGGCCAGGAGACGTGATCAACTTCTGGAGGGAGGTGGGCTGGATGGAGTAACCACCACAGGCCGCCATGGCCCACGCACAATGGTCCGCCTAGGGACTGAGTACGGAAACCAAAACCTCAAGATATAGAAGATATATACTTCAATCATGATGGGAAAGACATGTGGCGCCATCTATTATCATAAGAACATTATTGTTGTTTTCCTTGGGGGCAATTTTTTTTAGGGTCAACGGTACCCTATATTCGTTTACCTGACAACGTATATGCAAAAAGTTGGGATGCTGCAGCAATGGTCACAGTTTATGGGTACTTCCTATCAGACGAGCCATAGGACTGTTATCTTGTCAGTGGGATTCTCTGAAAGGGTTACCGCTACCCCGGAACATAAAGGGCTAAGGAAGGAACATGGATGGGCTTTCGTCAGTAAGAATCTGATACTCCCTTCCGCTCCATCCAGAGTGGGAGGAGTCATTTGATGATTTCCCACCCTTAAAAAAATGGGAGGTTTGCTTTTCTGTAGACAAATTAACTAATACTTACTTTTAGTCTCCCTGGCTTCTAGTATGTTCCTAAATACATCTTGTTCTTCTTCCTCTTCAATTTTAAAATCCATTAAAGACACGTCATCTTCAGAATCTGATTCAGAATGGGGTGGTTGTGTATCTGCTACATCTAGACAGCTGCAGTCTACATTTTCCGGTTCTAGCTCTGTAAGTTAACAGTCAATAGTATTACTAATTCATTCGGTGGCGTAACTATAACATCTGAGGCCCTTGGCAAATGCAGTGTGCGTTCGCGCAGCGGAATGTTGTTGAATTTAAAGATTTTAATTATGCAGATATTTAGTGTATGACGTCGTATAATTGTGTATGGTAAAAAAAAATTGTGCATGCAGCCATTGTGGAGAAATTCACCAAAAACTGAATCCGCTGGGCGAACGTTGTCCTGGCGGAACTTTTTTTAATCCATAGACTTTAGAAGAAAAGAGATGTGTCCAAAAATTAGTGTGTATTTGTGTGTAATTGTGTATGTATGAATAAAATTAGTGCATGCATAAACTTCGGAGAAATTCAAGTTTCCGCTACGCGAACGTTTGGCCATTAGCTAGTTTTCATATAAAGCGCTTACATAGAGAGCTGTAGATTTTTACATACGTTGCTTTGAATTTGTTTATATTTGTTTAAAAAACAGATTTAGAAAAAATCGTAGGGCTTAAAAGATAAAAATATAAACGTAAAATATGCTTATTAGGTCTTAGTTCTTAAAGTATGCACTTTGGGGTCTAGATTTTCACGTTTATACAAACCTTGTAAGTGTCTGCAACATGTTGCCAAGTATCAATGATGTTCCGTTAGTAATTAAAGAGTTATAGGACAACTTACCATGAATAGATCACTGTTTACAAAGCAGTCAAAAATCACGACGTTCTAAAGGAATTGCATGGTAAAATGTATGCCAATAATTAGTGTATTCATTCAACTATTCACATGCAAAATTTCATGTCATTAAATTCAGTAATTAGAGAAAAACAATTATAATACTGACGAAGCATCGAAAACCTACATAACCCGACCAAGTTCGGATAGCTACAAAAAAGCGGCCGTGCCATATATCTAAGAAACGTTCTTAACCTTCCAATATAGTATTTATTAATATGGTACAGTTGCGTACACAAGCGTTAGGAAAAAATAAAACAATTGCATTTCTTTAATTATAACGCCACTATCTACGATAAAAATAAATCTTCAATTAACAAGTACTTCTCTATTTAAATATCCGTGTACAAAAATATTTTTAATTACTTATAATACTTAATTATGTAATTATAATAACGTTAACAAACATTTGCAACGACAGCAATAGGCTTAAATGTGTTTTAACTAAAATAGGTTTAATAAACGATTATGAATATAAGGGTAAGTAAGTAAAATCGACTCCAGAAGTAGTTTTTTTTAAGTTATTAGATTGTTTGATCCACTAAAGTTGCAAAGGGGAACGCTCGTGCATGCCTAGTCCATTGGTTAAATAGTGTAATAAGCTACAATATGATAAATATTTACCTAAACAGTAGAACTTACATGTGGTAATTATTTAATTTCCCTAAGGGGTCTATAGTTAGAATCCTGATCCGTGAAATCTTCAATAGAAATTAGCTGTATGAATTTTATTTGTCTTAAATAATATATCTAGATTATATCTCAAGTCTCAAGCGCATACTTAAATAAAGTACCTACGTAAATAGTACCTACTTTCTGTCATAGTCAATTTAAAAAAGTAGGTGTACAAAAATAAATGACCTATAAATTATATCGAAACAACAATTGTGTTATCGCTTATACCAATTCAATACCGGTATTATACTGTAAATTTTGGGATGTTACCTAAATATATTGCACGGCCGCTTTTTTGTAGCTATCCGAACTTGGTCGGGTTATGTAGGTTTTCGATGCTTCGTCAGTATTATAATTGTTTTTCTTTAATTACTGAATTTAATGACATGAAATTTTGCATGTGAATAGTTGAATGAATACACTAATTATTGGCATACATTTTACCACGCAATTCCTTTAGAACGTCGTGATATTTGACTGCTTTGTAAACAATGATCTATTCATGGTAAGTTGTCCTATAACTCTTTAATTACTAACGGAACATCATTGATACTTGGCAACATGTTGCAGACACTTACAAGGTTTGTATAAACGTGAAAATCTAGACCCCAAAGTGCATATTTTAAGAACTAAGACCTAATAAGCATATTTTACGTTTATATTTTTATCTTTTAAGCCCTACGATTTTTTCTAAATCTGTTTTTTAAACAAATATAAACAAATTCAAAGCAACGTATGTAAAAATCTACAGCTCTCTATGTAAGCGCTTTATATGAAAACTAGCTAATGGCCAAACGTTCGCGTAGCGGAAACTTGAATTTCTCCGAAGTTTATGCATGCACTAATTTTATTCATACAAACACAATTACACACAAATACACACTAATTTTTGGACACATCTCTTTTCTTCTAAAGTCTATGGATTAAAAAAAGTTCCGCCAGGACAACGTTCGCCCAGCGGAATCAGTTTTTGGTGAATTTCTCCACAATGGCTGCATGCACAAATTTTTTTTTACCATACACAATTATACGACGTCATACACTAAATATCTGCATAATTAAAATCTTTAAATTCAACAACATTCCGCTGCGCGAACGCACACGCAAATGCATTGCATGGGGCCCCAAATTTATATCTTTTACTAAATTTTGTAAAGAATGTGTCACTTTTCAGCTCGCAGCATTAATATTAGTTTTATTTCAATACATAATGTGGTACCTACCATTATGTTGAATCAAACATAAATCTTTAGTTAATTAACAGTATTTTGATCTATAGAAGCAGAAAAATATCTTTAATTTATTTTAAGGTAAAACATGTGGTCTGCTCACGACTATTTTCCCGCTAGATGGCGCTGAATGCGACATTTTTAGTTTATTCTGTTTCATGTGTAATTAGAACCTTTTTAAGTCGCAGGAGTAAGTTGTTAATGCGGTAATCAAATATTACACTTCACTGAACTTGGTCATATCATTGCATCAATTCACAAGAACAGCCACATATAAAATTTGTTATGCTAAGAGCACAAAACTCACTTGAAATTTAACATAGGGATAGGTCTTTGTATATACCTAATTTTTGTAAAGTATATAATTTAATGTGTTGGTGTGTAAGTATGTTAATTGTAAGTGTGCTAAAATATCGCATTGGGTCTAGCCTGTAAGGATATTTGTATGTTTAGAGTAAATAAATCAAAATATTTTTCTTCTTTTAACATACCATCGCTTTTATCTTCTTCCTTTGGCTCAATTATATCATCTAGTCCCTCACAAACAGCTGGTAATTCTTCTTTGATAGCTGCATAGCTTTCTGTTTGACATTCAACAATACTTAAGTTCTCTGTTGGAGATTTCGTTAACCCATTGAACTCAAAGTGCTCTTGGTTTATTAAAGCATTGGGCTGCAAAGAGATGATTTATTAGGTAAATCTAAATATGCTAAATTCTTTTTAATGTTAAAAGAAAATCGCGCCCGTACTCTTTGAGTGCACAGGCGTCACACAGATCAGGACACAGACCCTCGGAACACCCAGATCTCTCACAGATATACTGCACAGGCCAGGAGACGTGATCAACTTCTGGAGGGAGGTGGGCTGGCTGGAGTAACCACCACAGGCCGCTATGGCCCACGCACAATGGTCGGCCTAAGGACTGAGTACGGAAACCAAATCCTCAAGTTAAGGTAAGACTCTTAGGGCACGCCACGATAGTGGCGGTAAGGCCCCTCTTTGAGGAGTGGCTAGAGAGGCGTCACGGCGCCCTCACCTACCGCCTGACGCAGGTCCTCACCGGACATGGATGTTTCGGGGTTCCTGCACATCATCAGGCGGGAGGAAATGCCCGGGTGTACCACTGCGAGGATCGCCCAGAGGACACGGTAGAGCACACGGTGCAAACCTGCCCCGCTTGGGCGGAGCACCGCCGTGTCCTCGTAGAGGCGATCGGCGGCGGCGACCTCTCGCGCCCGGCCCTGGTGCAAGCCATGGTCCGGGGCGAGAGCGAGTGGGAGGCAGTCACCTCCTTCTGCGAAAAAGTCATGCTCGCGAAGGAGGTGGCGGGATGGGAGAGAGAAAGGTCCTCCCGTCCCAGCCGCCGCAGGAGACGCCCCGGGCGTCGGGAGCCACGTGACGACTCCCGGCCACCGTAGGCGCGGGCCTGCGGACGGTGAGTAATGGGTGACTCACCGTCCGATCAGCACCAGTCCCGTGCCGCGTATATGTTCCACGGGCTACGGAAGGAACATGGATAGGTTTTAGTCAGTAAGAGTCTGAAACTACCTTCCGCTCCACCCAGAGCGGGAGCAGTCATTGGATGATTGCCCAACCTTAAAAAAAAAAGATAAGACTCTTTTTAATGAAGTAAAGCAAGTTTGTACCCTGAGTATGTTGAGCAGGGATGTTAGGGAGCTCCGTAACCGTAACCGAAACGTTCGGATATCCGATATAAAAAAATATCCGTAACCGTAACCGAATCCGAAATAAAAGTTTCGGATAATATCGGATTGGGGCGGAGCCAAATTGAGACTACCCAAAAGATTTTAAGAATATCATAGGTAGACTCGATACAACCTCACGTAACTAGAATATGAAGCAATAGGCAAGTTCCGCGGTTTATTTGCTATTTGTATAACGCTTTTATTTGGCATTTGTATTTTACTTTTCAAATTCCTTAAGAATCTAATATCCGTAACCGAAATTATCCGAAACTAACGGATAATCCAAAATAATTTCATATCCGTATCCGGTATAATAATCATAATCATTCCTATATCCGTATCCGAAATTTCATATCCATAACATCCCTGATGTTGAGCCTGCAGAAAAGCTCTCAGCAAGCCAATAACTACCAAGGCCCAGCTGGAAGTCTCTTGCAGACACAACTTAGATGGGTGTACACTGATGAGCTACAGTGCGACAGTGGAGCTACACCACAAATAATGCTTCACCTCCTGTTGTGCACTCAAAAACTCAAAACTCATAGTATTTATTTCAAATAAACCAATTACAGGCACTATTGATTTGTCAAGGGGTCGGTCAGTCGGAGAGATGAAGCTAGTTGCCCATTCCAAAGCAGTAGGTACCTATGGAAAAGAACGGGAAAGAAACTCCATGGACACTCCAAAAAAAATATGGTTATATAGTTCATGTTAATATTATACATGTGAGAACGATGCAGAAAAATTAAAACATCCAATATAAAATATGTAAAAACTATTCAAAAATTAAATTAAAACAAGCCTTGTCGCTAAGAGATGACTAGTCCCTAGTGACAGTGCCCGTTCACGAGCATGACACTCTATGCAATAACACCTGCAACTTGGAAGACCTTTGTGAGCCCAGCTCAAGCGCTATCAAAGTAGTCCAATACTGATTGAGTTTTATTTAAAACTAGCTTCCGCCCGCAGCTTCGCCCACATAACATGTCGACAAATTATACCTACACATAAACCTTCCTCTTCAATCACTCTATAAAAAAAAACCGAATCAAAATCCGTTGCGTAGTTTTAAAGATTTAAGCATACATAGGGATATAGGGACAGAGAAAGCGACTTTGGATTATACTATGTAATGAAGAGAATCATGGACACGACATAGAAGACTCAAAAGAACCTCTACTACAGAGGCTACTCAGGTACGTCTCTTATATCCTGGAAAGTTAGTTAGTAACCCTACAGAATGCATATACTATGGTGGAGTATTAACATGTGACATTTGACTATAGCAGGCATGGCGAACCAATGGCACACATGCCATTGATGGCACCTTTTTTTTTTTTTTTTAAGGCTGGGAAATCATCCAATGACTGCTCCCGCTCTGGGTGGAGCGGGAGGGAGTGTCAGACTCTTACTGACTAAAACCCATCCATGTTCCTTCCGTAGCCCTTTATGTGCCGGGGTAGCGGTAACCCTTTCGGACAATCCCGCTTACCCGGCAGGCTTGGCCCTGAGGGGCCCCTTCATATGCTGACATCTCTTTGAGGCGCGCGTGGAACATATACGCGCCGTACGGCACGGGTCTGGTGCTGATCGGACGGTGAGTCACCCATTACTCACCGTCCGCAGGCCCGCGCCTACGGTGGCCGGGAGTCGTCACGTGGCTCCCGACGCCCGGAGCGTCTCCCGCGGCGGCTGGGACGGGAGGACCTTTCTCTCTCCCATCCCGCCACCTCCTTCGCGAGCATAACTTTTTCGCAGAAGGAGGTGACTGCCTCCCACACCCTCTCGCCCCGGACCATGGCTTGCACCAGGGCCGGGCGCGAGAGGTCGCCGCCGATTGATGGCACCTAACAACATAATTTGGGCACGGCATCATTTTAAAAGTTGCACTAATTTGTTCTTTCATATGAATAAATTAATATAAAACTGTTAATGTTGATATTACTGATAACACCAAAAAGGTATTATTGTGTATTCTTTCCTAATACAAGATGGGTTTTTGGCACGTCATTGCCACATTCAATATTTATTACCAAAAAAATACCATGTAGACGTGTGAAGGTTCCCCACCCCTGGACTATAGTGTACATATCCTTAAGTTTTGAGTTGAGCGGCACAATTTACAACAAATGTGTACACTGACTGGTCAGGCCCACTCAATCTGTCTGGTTCTTTCCTCAAAAGACAATTTCAGACACCAACCTACATGTTCTTAACATGATTTGACCATGATGTCTAGCTATAAAAAGAGACTGTGACCTCTGAGTTTGCTTCGGCTTTACTTTTAAGAGTAGACATTCAATTGTGCATTATTTGCATGAAATTCAGTGATATGAGCTAGAGAGGAATTGCATCCAAAATTTACTTTAATAACAAATTAGGAGAATAAATGGCTGTTAAAGGATACCTCACCTCATAATCCCCATTCATCATCTGAGTGAACAGCTCTTCAGCTTTCAGACATTGTCTCAGTAATCGGCAGCATTGCTTTAGTTTAGCGCAGCAGAAGAAACAAGCAACAATCGGTCTACTGTCTTCAGTTACAAACTGCAATGAAATTTATTGTCTTACACTATTTTGTGAAATACTTGTAATGTACAGTCGCTGCTGAGGGCAGAGGCACAAATACTGTAACCTTATGGGTAACTACAGTTTATGAGTTTGGTGTAGAAACGCTTGTGTCATGAGGCCTGAGTACCTATGTGACTACTTCTCATGGACTGGTTGATGCTTCATGTGACCAGAGGGCTGGCTTGTTCGTTGACCAAAAAATTAGCGATGCTGCCAGTTTCTGGCTCCAATGTCTGTGATTTCCATTCTCTGTCAGTGGGTCGTCTTATGGGACTCACCTAACACCAAACTCGGATATCCATGCAGGTTGCATTAATATTCGTCTAGTCAGAGGCTTTTAGAACCGAAAAAGATAAATTACTTCATTCATAATAAAGGTATCAACTTACTGGGACATCAGTCAGCTTCTCATATAGTACACGCAAGTGCTTGTTGACCACTACAGAAATGCGAACGTTCTGCACTAAACATATCCTACACATAAGCAGTTTTTCCATCTTTTATGATATTTTAACTCAAAAAGTTTATTTATTTATTTATATTATTAAAGTAAAGTTTACAAAAAGTCTTAACTTATAAACAATGCCCCACAAAACCGATATTTTGATAGTAACTTATAAATAAAACTGAAAAAAGGTCGCGTTGCGTACAAATAATGAGCGAGGCATGTTTATTATTACCACTTGTGATTAGGACCATACATAATTATTGTAGTCTTTGATCAGGACTACACTTGCAAATAAAACTTAGAAAACATTTCCTTAGCGGACCACGGTAAACGCTCCCCGCAAAGGTAGGTATAATTAATAATAATATAGTTAATAATTGCTTTACTCCCATAAGTATGTCCAAGTCGTTTGACTTGACAAGTTGACATTGACTTAAAAATCTTTAATGACGTTTAATTACCTTGGATTTGACAAAAATGGACGAATTTTTCATGGACTTATTAAAAACATTATGAAAACTAAATAAATAAATATGGAAAAAATACGAAAGACATTATTGTTAAAACTTATCACGAAAGAAAATACTTGGACGTAAGACTAGGCAATATGGTTGAAAGACTATAGCCTTCCCTTCGGGGTAAATTAAAAAAAAAAAAAAAAAAGCAATTCACAAATTGTCAGACGTGAGACGATGACCAAACGTCATTCAGTCAGTCACAGAAGAAACTGAATTGTGAATTTGTTAATTATTTTTAATTTTATGTCATTTAGCATAGGCTGCGTACTTTATCAGTGAAGTACTCTTTAACTTTAGCTTTATTTGAAACGAATTGAACAACCAGATACCGTGCAGCGTAATTGTGGTACTCACAAACACGTTTATTGTCCTAAACATTCAATGATACTCGTATTTCTTCGTAATTATAAAGCAAAAACTTAGAACAAACATGTATTGTACCTACTACAGATAAGTGCTTTTATTGTATAACCAGTTTAACATCATCTTTCCTTCATCACAAGGTTTTATTGTCACTTCTGTAAAACCTCAGTTTATATTGGTGGATAGCCTTATTTATGTACTCTATTATTCGCGACTCAGTGCCAATGGAGTATGATAACGATGAGAATACGTGGCGTAGGCCTTCGACGCCTAAAGTGGAGCGCTCAGCGTGCGGCCAGATTCCCAAGCGGTCATCAACTGTGGCAGTTGTTGTACTAGGACTGGCTGTACTGAGCTGCTTGCTCGGTTACTGTGTGCTCAGCGAGACTCTGCCCTACGAGTCTAAGACCCTGCGACTTGTTATTATTGTAAGTATTCTATGTATTATTTGCCACCACATTTTTTTTTAGAAAGCAACATGTTGTTTTAGCATTTTATTGCAGATTTTGTTTTTAGTTATACCGAAACAAGTAAATAATAATTAAACATTGATTTTAATTTATACAGGGTGGCAGGGACTATAATATTACCAACCTGTTACCCATGGCTTCAGTATAATGGTTATGGACCCCCCTTGAAATCTTTCGTTGATTCTAAAAAACTGTTTCTGTAGACTGTTGTTTTGTTATGTTAATTACTTTCCTTACTATAGTATAGATTCAAGTTCTTCTAACTAAACAGACAGCTGTGCTGCTGGGGAGTTAATGCACTACATCTTCTTCCCAGCTAAAGCACTAGGAAGTGGTGAAAGGGCAGGTGTTTTGGAGGACTGTCTTATGTAATTTTGATGTTCAAAAAGTACTGATTTTGTGCCTAGTTTGACTAAGGGCTTTTGATTTAGATTTTTTGAACAGTCGCCAGGTCCCCCAGGTGGGGGTCTCCACAACTTCTTTGTGTTTTAACTGGAAAGAAGTGCTGCAACAAACTCCCCAGCAGCACTCTTGTCTGTTAAGTGTAAAGAACTTAATTCTTTTTTTCTTTTTCGTGTGGTTAGTGACTAACCTGGTAAACTTAATTGTATATGAAAGTATGAGTATTATTTATAATATGTATAGTAGCATCCGCCCGCGGCTTCGCCCGCAAAATATGTCGACAAATTATACACATAAACCTTCCTCTTCAATCACTCTATCTATTAAAAAAAACCGCATCAAAATCCGTTGCGGAGTTTTAAAGATTTAAGCATACAAAGGGATAAAGGGACAGAGAAAGCGTCTTTGTTTTAATACTATGTAGTGATTTATATATATAGTATTATGGGCACCCATCTCATATAAAAAAATACTTTAGCATAGGTAATAATCATATGTTATTGTAGGCATCCTTAACTATCTTTTGTTTTCTTATCTTTATTCTATCTATTATTATTATGTTCCCAGCTGTTCCGCCATGGAGCCAGGACCCCTGTGGAGACCTACAGCAGTGATCCGTACAGAAACTATCAATGGCCTGATGGACTTGGAGGTCTCACTAATGTAAGTATAATAGTATGTAACTAGGTTTTAAGTCCCATGTAATAGGGAGTTGGAGTGCCTCTGTCAGACTGATGATATTAACTTAAAATAATTAAAATGTTTGGTTTAGTTTTCTTTACTTCCTCACTGAAGAGACTGTGTGTTGATCCACAGCTCATTTAATTAATAATGATTATTCTCGAGACTTCCAAGTTTTTAATATTTATTTATCAACTTTATCAACCTAATAACAGTACATTGCTGCACATACCCAAGTCTCACCAGTCTTCTTCTTCGTCATACTCTTTGCCAGTAAGTTTGATGTTATGCCGTACTCATAAATTCAGTACCAACCTCATGCCAACCACCAAGTATTCTGTATTACATGAGAAGTTATAGCTATAAGCTATATGTAATTAACCATGATGAAACATTGTATATGATGATGAGTCTTGTTTGTTAAATTGAGTTGTGATACTGATAAGAAAACTTAAAATAAGAAATACTGATAACAACAGTTGCTTCATAAATAGTTATTTGTTATGCAAGGCTGGAAAGTTGATTTTTGGCGCGAGTATTTCTATTGAAACCTGAGTAAGCGAAGGATATAGAAATATAGAATCCTGAGCGTAACGAAGGTTTCAAAGGTACGAGACGCAGAAAAGCTTTGCTGCCGAGCGCAACACACAATTTTTCACCTCACTACAGCGAGGAAACTGCTAGGTGCAAGAAAACAGGTGTTGTTGAGTTTTATTTTGTTCGAGCGTCTCAGATACATTGACTTATGTGAAGAAAATAACAGATACTTGGCAATGTATCTTATGAGTTACATAGAATATCTCCAAAATTAAATACCCTGTATTTTGTTCTATATCCTACTTGTCCTCTAAGGAGAATGCAAGAATAAAACTAATTTAATACAAATAACTAACTAATTTAATTTAATACATATTATTTATTTTTGCCAAGCAAAGGATTGAATAACATATTATATTAATATTTATTTTATTTAAAAAATTAAACTTAAATTACTACACAATTGGGTATTTGACAGGGTAGTATTTTTATGGCATATTCAAATGTGGCGTCACAGATTTTTTTAATCAAATGGAATACTTATTAACAATAATTCCAATTTTACAATTATCCAAAATATCCTCGCAAAATACACACATCAAAAGTGTCTAGGGATCAACATATATTTTTGCAATAACTTTTCTCTTGATTGATATTAATTTAAATTTTCTTTAAGGTGATTGGTACGGGCTGTTCCCAGCCAATGTCCCGCTAGATGGCGCTGAAGGCTATATTTCTAGTTTATTTGAGTTTTTGCGTAATTGGAAAACTATTATGTCGTAGGAGTAGTGTTCGCGGTTACTAAATATTATAATTTATTGAAATATGTCATATCATTGCCTTAAAATCCACCCAATTCGGTAAATAGATGTATTTTAACATCTGCCATTGCATACAGGGTCGTTTACACACACAGACGTATACAAAAATGTTTACTAAAATTGAACACTAGATGGCGTGAATGTAAAAAACAAGTTTTCCATTTTTCTGTATGGGTAGACAGAACTTCAGAACACCACCTGCTATGTTTTATATTCTAAAAGATTGTTATAAAAATAAAACTTATATTTGTTGGCGTAAACTATTTTATTGATCAATAATTTTGGGAAATAAATAATGTCAAAATTGATTACAATAAAACGCAGTTTTATTTTATTACATGTTTTTTTATCAAAACATGTATTTGAAGTAGCATATAATATGCTGATCCATGCCTATTCACTCAAAACTAATAACACTAATGATTTGTAACAGTAACAATTATTTCAATATTATTTTAAACATTTCATAACCAACACGTAAGAATAATTCATAAACAAGATACAACAACAAATCTAAAACACTTTATTAGGTGATAATGATAATAACCAGGAAGGTGAAAAACATATTTCCGATTTCGACGCACTCAAAAGCTTTTAGTAAAACATAGGTAAGCATGTATGCCTAATGAAGTATTATTTCACCTTCTGATTTTACAGTAAATACAAATAAAAAGAAATATACAGTGGTTATGTAGATTCTAAACAAACTACTACCAAAATACAATTAGAACAAAAATCATTTGACTTGTTGATTTCAGATTCTAAACAAACTACTACCAAAATACAATTAGAACAAAAATCATTTGACTTGTTGATTTCACTCTCTGCCTTGAAACTAGCAGTCAAACGGTCACTCCTATGAGTATTACATATATAAATCATTATCATGCTGTCCTACAGTGGAGATTTCAATCAAAGCAATGTCTTCTGGTGACTTTTGGAATTCTGTTAGCCGTTCTTCACACTGTATTTTCAACTGTGCTTCGTCAATATCAATAGGATCACAAGCTTCGGGTCCATAGTGCTTATCCGGTTGGGATTTCTCTCTTCGAGCAAATAATCGTTTGCGTGTCAAAGATTGCTGTCGTATTCTGCTGTTCCTTCCGTTTTATGTACTTTTTAAAATGTGTCCCTGGGCTCTGTGTGGTCTGCTTTTTCCATGCAGTTTCATGCCATTTGTGTCCCTTAGCAAGTGATAGGCCTGAAAACATATTTAAATGTTATATTTAAAAAAGAAATGTTGCATTATTGCATATAAATTGGAATAAATAAGGGCTGGAGAATGATGATATTCCATCACAATCAAAGAATTTCTTACTGGTTCTAATAATTTCTGACTGTTATTACTGTATATTTACCTGCCACATAAACACGCCGCTGGTAAGAACCCCCTTTTCCTAAACTTATTCGTTTTCCACAGTTGAATTTGTTTATTACGCTCATAAAGTTTTCTGCCACATTTGTTGTCTCATTAGACAAACAACCTGCCTTCAAAGCAATTTTTTCATTGGCTGCATAAATCAGAGCCCACACCTCTGGAGCATTATTTTTCAGACTTTCTACATGATTTTCTTCCTTCTTTTCACTTTCATCTGTTAATGTTTTATTGACATTGCAGTAATAATTCTTGCAGTTTTCATGTACTCCGAATACATGAAGCGGGCCATTTCTCAATTCTGCTGCCATAGCAGTATGCTCACTGCTACACATGATAATTTTCCGTGCTACTAGTGTAAGCTTCATCACCTTCGGCTTCAGAATATTTCGCCCAGAAAGAGGGAGTTTAGTGTTGACCAAGATCTAAAAAGCACAAAATATAAATACAGAATAATATGCTTCACTGATCTTGAATTGACTTTACAAATTTGACTTATTAATTTACCTTGTAGAGTGCACTGGTATAGTTTTTGATAACATGATTCTTGCATTCAATTTTTTTTATTATGTTCCCGAATATGACACTTTCTCTTTCAATTTTGCATACACAGAGGAGTCTCCGTTACCAATAAAACTCAAATAGCAAAGTTGATGTATTTCTTCACTGTTTTGAAAACCTTCCACAATAATATCTGATTCCATTGCTTTAGATGGTCCAGTAAAATTTTTGCAGCAGTTATTGCTTTCATATCCAGGTTTCTCCTCTCATAATATTTACATGTATAACAATATTTGTTTCTAACACCAAGAAATTGTCATTTTTTAGTTTCTTTACCAATAATGCAGGCCTGGAAATGAAAAGCAACACTTGTAAAAATAATGCACATAGGTAATTAAAATGTCATAAAGAACTAAATTTGTTTTTAGTAAAATATTAACTTACCATACCAGATGATGAATCAAAGTTATGCCCATATGACCTTTTCAACCATCCTCCATCTACATATACAGTAACAAATGGAACACCGTCTGAAGACACATGACCTTTTTGTATTGCAATTGATGTTTCTTGTTGATCAGCTATTTTAATTTCCTCTGTCAAATGTTCAAACCACACACTGCCAAATTTTTTTTCAATACGACGAAATTTGTTAGCTGACATTGTTGGAATATCCATAAGACTTGTTATATGAGCTGCTTGAGTGTAGAAGCTACCAGAAGTGACAGTTGCCCACACAAATGCAGTATTTATTTTATCACTGCTCTCCGTAAAATGCCTCCACGCTTTATCACACATACTGCACTTGAAAATTAATTCACTTCGAAATCCATCAAGTCTTTCACTAACAAATTCAATTTGTGAAGATTCACACATATTTCGATGTCTTTCCATAAGAAATGCCCACTGTATTACATGCTTCAAGTCCACAATGCGATACCCAGATATTCCAGATAAACATTTATTTGGACCAGGTTCCACAATCATTTGAAATGAATCAATTTCCGGATCAGGTTGCGGCCAATTAATCTCTAAAGGTTCAACCACAGGTTCAGCTGTCACTGTGCTAGTACTACTAGGAGCACTGTAGGTGGCCTCTAAGCGGATTTTCGGTTTTACACGAATATATGTTCTTGGTTGTATATGTTCTGGGTACTGAAAGAAAAAAAAACAAATTGTGATAACCATAATAAAAGTATAATACCTATATCCTAGATCTATTTTCTCCTTTCTCAATATTTCGTAGGTTTTTTTTACGTCATCTTATGGTTTTAGACTAAAGCAGCCCACATGACGACCTACTGACCCTACATACACGTAGTGTTCCTTTTACGATCAACAATAAACCATGTTGATACATACATTATAGAGTTATCTAAGACGATTTCTCGTGTTTACGAAGAAGTCGGATACAGAATTAGTTGTATTATGCAGGTTCACTTACCTCCCTTCAGCATAATATCTCCTTCTTCCACTTCGAACTCGTTTCAACGATTTGCGCGACCCCGAATATTCGTGTTGTCTGTACGACGCCTTGCTTGTTCGAACAGACATTGTAGACGTAATCTAAATCAGAAATATAGAAAAACAAATGAAAAACGAAAGAATAAGTTCCTTTTAGACACTCAGTATTTGAATAAAATAAATATCGTAATTCGTAAGTCACATGCATTGAAAGATCTATCAATCTTTTAGGATTGAGTTGCGTTCTGAAATAAAATCTAAGAAAATAAAATATAACACTAAAATTTACTTATCTTTATATTTCAATGTTATCTTTATACACCTGGTAGAACTGGCCGACGAATATAGATATATATATTAGATTCAGCGATTTATTTTTAAACAATAAATTACGGAACAAAAAAAAAGGATTGTAAGTAACTGAATTATGTTTGTTTCTGAACGCACCGAGTCGCGCGCCGGCGCGCGCACGGAGTACATACCTACTTTGATAAAACAAACTAATAATATTGTGTGTCTGTCTGAAAATTCGGAAAAGCATATTTTGCCAATGTTTGCAAGTTTAATTTTGTGACTACTTTGGTAGTTTACCGATTTATAATAATTGTATATATCGTTGTTTAAAAAATATTCAAACACATTAAAATATGATACACTGATTTATCACTGGTTTCAGTGATGAACTGATGAGTCAATGTTAGCCACAATACTAATCCCTTTCGTCATACGTGTGTATGATTGATGTGATTAGCAATGTGGTGATATTTCAGAAAAATCACGGGCCAGTTTGTTGTTTTTAATCCCACCGAAAATATAATTGCGTTATTAGAATAATTAATTACTATACCTACGATAAATTACAATATAGTCTCAAATGCATACTAGAGAAATATTGCAATTTGAATCAATTAAAATGCACAGCATACAAAAATAAATTCTCAACACAAGACATTCCGCGCGCAAATCATAGCGCGTAGCAATGAAAATCAAGAATGTAATTTTATATCGAGTCGACCAAAGTAAAAGTACCTAGACAATACATTGACCTCTAGACTAATAGAGGTCACTGGTCAGGTACCTACATACAAATACAGACAGACCTACGACCACGCTACGAGTTGCCAGTGTTGCCACACAACAATAATGAGTAATAAAATTGTTTACAAAAAAAAAACAAAGATTTCTAAGGTCATTAGTTTTATTTTATTTATTGTAATTTTTTTTTGAACGATTGGAAATGAAATTACTCAATTATTGCAGTTAGAACTTTGATTTATTAGAATTATAAGATAATGAACGCGATCGCGCACGACATCTAGCGCGTCAATGTTTAAACATCGCCTTTCGTTTGCTTGTCAAAAGTCACGCACACTACTGTAGAAGTGTCAAATTTTGCCGGTATTTCACTGTTGTTTTTCTAAGTAAATAATGTAAGTTATTGATTAAAAAGGTCGATCGCGGACACATTTCATTGTAGAGAAGTGATAAAATGATTAGTTTTAATGAAAGAGTGTCTGTGTTTAGTGTATAAATGTATTCAAAAATGTATGGACGGAGGGGCGGTACATCCACCTTAAGGATTCATCAAATAAAGTGTTTTCGTTTGTCACAGTAACGATAAACCAAGTCACCTTTGCATTAATAAAGAAATTTGCCATTTTCCTAATAAAGGGATTTTTGACATTTGAACCACTAAGATTAAAGTTCGAAAAAAAGACTGAAATAACAGTTTTCTTTAAAATTTTATTGGGTAACTTAAACAATTAATAATCCGTGTTTCTACCGCGAACACTAACAACACAAGAACATCGGTTTGGCATACTCAAAATGAGTTCATCCAAATCACGCTGTGGAATGGCCGCCCATGTTCGTTGCAACAACAAAAAAAGGTCTTCTTGCAACTGGATACCCTCCATATTCGGCAGAGCTCTTCTCTGTAGCATATCCCATGCATGCTCAATCGGGTTCAAGTCTGGCGACTGAGCAGGCCAGGGCAGGACATTGATGTTAGCTGCGGCGAGAGTCTGTCTTACAACTCTTGCGGTGTGCGGTCGTGCATTATCATGCATTAACTGAAATAAGGGACCGATTTGCACTTGTAGAGGAACGAATGAAGTGAACCTTCATTCCCGAAGACCGCTACGGGTACCACCTATAGCAATGCACAATCGTAGGATTCGATATCAATGGGCTCTTGAACACAGAAATTGGGCAGAAGAACAATGGCGTTTCGTGTGCTTTTCTGATGAGTCTCGTTTTGGTATGAGACCGGATACAAGACGTATACGACACTGGAGAACCCCTGGACGCCAACAGCGATTAAAATCCTGCCAGGAAGTCCATCCTTATAGTGGTGGAACCATCATGGTATGGGCGGGTATTTGGATCGGCGGAAGAACTGAGTTGATTTGGATCAGAGGCAACCTCAACGCTCAAATTTATGCTGAGACGATTGTATCTGACGTCATCGTTCCTCTACAAGTGCAAATCGGTCCCTTATTTCAGTTAATGCATGATAATGCACGACCGCACACCGCAAGAGTTGTAAGACAGACTCTCGCCGCAGCTAACATCAATGTCCTGCCCTGGCCTGCTCAGTCGCCAGACTTGAACCCGATTGAGCATGCATGGGATATGCTACAGAGAAGAGCTCTGCCGAATATGGAGGGTATCCAGTTGCAAGAAGACCTTTTTTTGTTGTTGCAACGAACATGGGCGGCCATTCCACAGCGTGATTTGGATGAACTCATTTTGAGTATGCCAAACCGATGTTCTTGTGTTGTTAGTGTTCGCGGTAGAAACACGGATTATTAATTGTTTAAGTTACCCAATAAAATTTTAAAGAAAACTGTTATTTCAGTCTTTTTTTCGAACTTTAATGTTAGTGGTTCAAATGTCAAAAATCCCTTTATTAGGAAAATGGCAAATTTCTTTATTAATGCAAAGGTGACTTGGTTTATCGTTACTGTGACAAACGAAAACACTTTATTTGATGAATCCTTAAAGAAAATTTAAATTAATATCAATCAAGAGAAAAGTTATTGCAAAAATATATGTTCATCCCTAGACACTTTTGATGTGTGTATTTAATTTCTGTACTGTGATGGAAGTTTTTAAGGTGAGTGGTATTATTTAATATTTTATTTTAGACCGTGTCATGCATTTTCAGTGGACTGGCAGTATAGAAAATTATTAAATAGAAAGGTTCGAATTTTAAAAACTCTTTCCACGCTAGAGAGCAAAAATCGATTTTCGGCTCAGATTTCGAATGCCAAACAGACTCTTTCCGAGCCTGTGAGGTGAAAATAAAATTGTCTTGTCTGTTTATAATGTACTAGCTAACTCGACAGACGTTGTCTTGTTGTCCTCTTGTTCTACCTACCCACTTAACTTTTCTCACCTTTTAAACCTTCCCTGGACTGTGACAAACATTTCAACACCAAAATCAGCTAAATCGGCCCCGCCGTTCTCGAGTTTTAGCGAGACTAATGAACAGCAATTGATTTTCATTTATATAGATAGAAGATTAAGAAATAGTTCATTAAATAAGTTTCTTATTTATTACTCTGGCAAATAGAGTCCACTTTGAGAATATGATGAATGAATTGTAATGTAGTTTTATTATATTCCTGCTTTTCTAGGCTGGCAAGCTTCAACTGTATGAGTTAGGCAAGAAGTACAGAAGTTACTATGCAAACTTTATCCCTGAAGAGTACTGCGAGAAGGATGTGTTTATACGCAGCAGCGACAAGTCCCGGTGTCTCATGAGCGCGTACACATTCCTCGCGGGCCTGTACCCGCCCACGGAGAGGCAGATGTGGCATCCGGAGCTGCCGTGGCAGCCGGTACCTGTGCACTCGCTGCCGAGGGAACTGGACAATGTAGGTCATGACCATAATTAGCAATTAGAAGTAGGAGCTCGTGGCTAAGTACTAACAGCCGGACAGGTCGATCCATCAGGTTAAGCTACGCTTGCCGGGGTTGGCCGTGGATGGGTGACCATCTTTATATACCGAGCCTCCTCCGTACCTCGGAAAGCACGTTAAGCCGTTGTCCCGGCTGTCATTTGTGCATCTTTGAAAGTCGTTACTGGGCCGTGGAGGTCAGATAGGCACTCGCTCCATGTAAAATACTGGTATTCAGCTGCTTCCGGTTAGATTGGCAGCCGACCCCAACATAGTTGGGAAAAGGCTAGGCAGATGATCTTTTATTGAAATATGTAATATCGACGGCAGCTCGACATGCGCATGCGGTTCGAACAGAATATTATCGTCCTGCCATATCGAGTGGGAACAGGCTGAAGTATTGTGGTAATATGAAAGACATCCGCTCTGGATAACGCCTCGATCTAGGTATTGAGTCATGTGTGTTCACATAGATTGAGCGTACGTGATCGTAATATACCTATTGCTTACTTGGCTATTACTGAATAAGGTGTGGTTACACACATACATCATAATACTCACATACACGACAAGACCATGTCGGCTGCTGGATTAGACGATTTTTGAACCTGCTGTCCAGCTACTCAATACTACAGGCATCAATCTCTGCGCAAGAAATCGTCAATTTTACATACAAACTCAATACTCTATTTCAGATAGTTGCAGCAACAAAACCATGCAAAGTATGGAAAGCCATGTATGAGGAGCAACTGGCCGAAAAGAACGCTGATCCGAGGTTCACGGAGTTGTTCGACTATTTGAGTAAACATACGAATCAGAGCATGCGCAGTGTCCTGCCCGTGGACTTCTTGTACAGCACGCTCCTAGCCGAGCAGGAGGCGGGGCTCAAGCTGCCAGAGTGGACACGGACAGTGTTCCCCAGTAAAATGCGGATGCCATTCATGCTGAGTTTAGCATTGCTGTCGTATAATGAGACCTTGCAGAGGCTAAAAGTTGGTGAGTTGTTAAAATGACATAGTTGCAAAATCAATGCCTCAGAAAAGTCCCAATTGACTATTTGAATCGGTCAAAAATAAAATATAAAATCACATAGATAAAAGACCGCTCGTTTTAAAAACTTCCATCACCGTGCAGAAATTAAATATAATGCGAAGGTATAATTGTTAAATTGCATTCAATGCTAATAAGTATTCCATTTGATTCTAAAAACCTGTGACGTCACATTGTTATATTTCATACAAATAACGTACAAATTCCGCGTTTTAACAGTTCATAAAAAGTAACATTATTGACTACCCTTTCAAATACCCAATTATTCGCCATTCGACGAGGTTTAACAGCTCCGTCAAATTCATTCATGTGTGCAATTTCAGGTCCACTTCTTAAAGAGATAAAGCAGTACCTAGACGAGTCGGTCGCGCACGAGAACTTGGACCGCTCTCTGTACGTGTATTCTGGACATGACGTCACGGTCGTGTCACTCTGGCGCGCATTCGGGTTCAACGACCTGCTGGAGCCCGAGTATGGAGCCAGCATCGTTATTGAGCTGCACGAAGATGTTGAACAGGAGACATTCTTTATCAAGGTACGTTCGTCAAGATATAGGTTCTGTTGTATGTATTATCAAAATCGGAGGTTTTTATGTAACAGCTTCCGTAAGAAGACCCCGACGATATGAAGCATAAACAAAAATATTCAAAAAATGCTTTTCTACAATAGTCTGCAGCGCATTGAGCAACAAAATTTAATGACTGTGACATCAAGTAAACTCATTACACCTCGTCTTACTATGTGCCACTAAAAAACATACGTTCAGACGGAGATGGGCAAGTTTGGTTACGCGGGGCTCCCTTTTGCGCGGGGCTCGTTGCAATTGCTACTCTCGCTATATGGTTAATCCGGCACTTCCTGTATTATGTATCTTCTTAAGGACTATGTCGAGTAAATAAACGCGTAAAACATAGGTTTAATTTATTGAAACTTAAAAAAAAAACCTTTTCACCTCACAAGCTCGGAAAGAGTCTGTTTGTCATTCGAAATCTGAGCCGAAAATCGATTTTTGCTCTCTAGCGTGGAAAGAGTTTTTAAAATTCGAACCTTTCTATTTAATAATTTTCTATACTGCCAGTCCACTGAAAATGCATGACACGGTCTAAAATAAAATATTAAATAATACCGCTCACCTTAAAAACTTCCATCACAGTACAGAAATTAAATATTTTGCGAGGATATAATTGTAAAATTGTAATTAACGTTAATAAGTATTCCATTTGATTAAAAAAATCTGTGACGTCATATTTGAATATGCCATAAAAATAGTACCCTGTCAAATACCCAATTGTGTAGTAATTTAAGTTTAATTTTTTAAATAAAATAAATACTAATATAATCAATATAATATGTTATTTAATCCTTTGCTTGGCAAAAATAAATATGTATTAAATTAAATTAGTAAGTTATTTGTATTAAATTATTTTTTTTTCTTTCATTCTCCTTAGAGGACAAGTAGGATATAGAACAAAATACAGGGTATTTAATTTTGGAGATATTCTATGTATCTCATAAGATACATTGCCAAGTATCTGTTATTTTATTCACATGAGTCAATGTATCTGAGACGCTCGAACAAAATAAAACTCAACAACACCTGTTTTCTTGCACCTAGCAGTTTCCTCGCTGGAGTGAGGTGAAAAATTGTGTGTTGCGCTCGGCAGCAAAGCTTTTCTGCGTCTCGTACCTTTGAAACCTTCGTTACGCTCAGGATTCTATATTTGAACCTCTCGCTTCGCTCATGGTTCAACCCTAGAATCCTTCGCTTACTCTGGTTTCAATAGAAGTACTCGCGCCAAAAATCAACTTTACAGCCTTGCATAACAAATAACTATTTTCATGATTCCAGACATTCTACCGCAACAACACAAAGGTGGAAGTTCCCTTGGAGCTGAAGTTACCATTCTGTGATGATCCATGTACGTACAACCAATTTAGCCGGCACGTCACCAAGTTTATATCTGACGACTGGGAGGCGGAGTGTGGCAACACAGACAAGTAAACTATTGTAGTCGTTGCAAAGCACCAGCGTATTACATGTGACTTCTATGTCCTTGATATAAGGTTCTAATTGCATTGGTTGATGCCCGCTTGTTCAATGTAACAGCTATACTTATTATTTACGTGTAAGAGATCTGCCAACGGTCCAGTTGCTAGTTTAAGTGAAGACTTAAAAGGTCGAATATTATGTTTTATCGTGTGTAGATATATGTAGTTTCGTAAGATTTGCCCCAACATAGTTGGAATGAAAAGCTAGGTGAGTGTCGTTTCGTAAACCATATTTGCAGAAATGACGTCTAGTCTTTACATACATGTAATAAATGATATAACAAATCTGACATTGCGAAAAAAAAATCTGCTGTTCCATACATTATGCTCGCATAACTCGGCAAAATGTAGGGAACAGCATTTTTTTTTTCGCGATTTCAGATGTGTTCCCGTAGTAAAAGTTGTTTATAATAATGAGTACATTGACCCCTTAAAATATTTCCCATGAATTCTAATTCACCTTGAACGGTTAATCGCTACATAGTATAAAACAAAGTCGCTTTCTCTGTCCCTATATCCCTATGTATGCTTAAATTTTTAAAACTATGCAACGGATTTTGTTGCGGTTTTTTTAATAGATAGAGTGATTCAAGAGAAAGGTTTATGTATATAATTTGTCGACGTATTTTGCGGGCGAAGCCGCGGGCGGAAGCTAGTTTATTATAAATCCGTAGTATTTCTCACCGACTAGAAATTGGGTTCGAAATTGTGTCGTCACTTGCTCTTTTTAATGAATCTGTGATTATTTAATTGATTTTTTAATGTTACATACATAAGTAAAGATCTGCCAGAAACAGTTATAAAATCTTCACATAGACTAGCACTGTACTTGATAGAATTAGTTTGTAAACACAATTATTTTAAGTTACAATGCCATAGTTATCACATTTGCCAAAATCTTAGTACCTACTTATTTTGTAAAAATCTCACTGTGGCAACGGAGGTGAAGTTAGTTTCAAGCGAACTGTCAATCCCTGTGGAACAGCTCACTTCACGTAAGTTTCACGGTGAGATTTTTGCAGAATCGACCAACTGAAGTGTTTTATGAAGATACTTAAGCTTGTGATGACAAATTGTGACAAAAGACTTAGTCTTTTGTCACAATTTGTCATCACAAGCTTATTTTATAAGACTCAAGTATAGTAATAATGATAATATATGCCAAAATTGAGCCTCTTGTATGACGATTTATTATGTTAGGACAGCTAAACAGGCTGAATGATTCTAGACGTACAGACGCCAGCACATCAAGCTATCCCTAACTGTTAAATTTTCTCATTTAAAAACGAACCTTATGTCTTTGCAATTAAGTTGAAATACTATCAAAGAAATTTGTCAGATTGTGGTAACTTGATGTGCTGGCCTCTGTTACAGTTACCCCAATATGTCAAATTTTCTGATAGTTTTTAGACTTTATTACATACAAAAGCATAAGGTTAATTTTTAATTGGGAAAATTTGACAGTTTGGGATAGCATGATGTGCTGGCGTCTGTACCTAGAAATATTAATCTATGGTTCTAGATGTGACTAAGGGATGCTATTTACTCAGTTTATGTTTTAGAACTGTTGTATTACTCACGTTGATATTACTTATACGTATTTCGAATATTGTCTACACTATACTAATAAATTTATGACACTTTAATTCATTGTCTTCGCTATTAACTATCCAAGGGCAATCCGCTCGACGATACGCAAAGTGAATGTAGGAGCAAGTTCATCTTGTTGCTACTGTTTTATATTTATATGCGGACTCATGGTCTGTTCGAATTTTAAAATACCGACCACATTTTATTAAAATATATTATAATCAATGAAAATTGGTAATGCTTACTACTATTTAGCAATTTTATTAATATACACAGGTGTGTACCAGATGCATTCCATAGAGCGAACACTCTGTGATTTCTAAAGTATTTACATGTATCTGTCCACTTTTAGATCTACACAATTTTGGTCAAGACTGTATTAGACACGTATTATTGATTTTAATTGTGATTGATATTTTCCTTAGACTCCTTTAGAGATTATTTTTTAAGGAGATGCCTAAACTTCTTATGAAAATTTGATAAAGTATTAAATTGTTGTTGTAAAGAATTAGTTGATATTTAAAAGATATGTTGAAACCTACCTAATAGGCATCTGCGAATATTGAATCAATGTTTACATTCATATAAAACTAAGATTAAAGGAACATAATTTTATCTCTACACTGACGAATTAGATGATGCACAGGTCTAAAAAAATACTGGTACTTTTCTCCTTGATATTGCTGAAAGCCAACTTTTGTATGACGTATAATGTAGACAAGGCCTATCTTATATATTTGTGTAAATCTAAGTATTTTAATATTATTATACTGTAATCTTCTTCACACAAGGTATTTTATCTCTTATGAATGTTGAAATGAAAATTAGTAGAATATGTCAGCTCTTAAAATATATTCTACTAAGTAAATATTATGTAAATATGTCACAAATTCTATTTCAATTTTATTATTTTACACAAATGTAGATAATATTGATGTTGTATTTGATGAGTCATGTTTATGCGGAAAGTAGGATCGAAATATATAAAACTCATTTACGTGAAGTTTCTCAATCGGTTTACGAAAATGTGCATTTAGTAAGGGGAGTGGCGTTCATTTTAACAAGTAATTTCATACCGGTTGAAATACGTAAAAATAATAGTTTCTCCAGAAATACCAAAGTCCAAAAATATACCATCATAATATTGTAAGTAAGTAATAAAAAAAGACCTAAAAAACGAAGTATAATTTCATGGTTTTCGTTTCATGTTTGTCGAAGAGATTTGAACCTTATAAGATTGACCCTATCAATTGAACCCATTAAAGTAAAGGATGTTATTTTTTCGGAAGTATTTAGAGTACATTCCCTCCATGTGAGGTTAAAATTCCACCCTGAATATTCCCCCGCAGTTTACGATATTTCTTTGGGTTGAAGATAATCCCTATAAGGTATATATGCCTATAAGTCCAATAAGGTTTTATACAGTATTCAATGACTGCCTTATAAACAATTTGGTATAAAAAAAAAACTACCGTAAATGCAGTACAGGTCTCCAAAAGTGATAATGCACATAGAAATCTTCGCCACTGTTCGGCAACGGTCGTATTCCCCGAGCGTCGGAAGACGATATGTATATGGAGTGGTTAAGTGCATTTTCTTCATGCATAATTTAGTAAGATTATGTGTTTTGTCCTAAAAGAGATAAATATTGATTTATCAGTAACGTCAATAATTCCATGTAAGTAAATAGCGAGCGATAATTCATATAAGCCTAAATCTGATTTTTAATATGTTTTTCTAGTACTTAATATGTATTTTACGTAGGTATTTTTAATTTTTTAATATTGAAAAAACGTGAAAAATGTTAGTATAATTACGTATTTTACAAAATTAACTATTTAAATTTGAATAAGATAATTAAAGTTGAAATTAAATTCACCTTTGAAAACAAAACCAAGAAGGGTGTGTAATAGCAGCTCTATATAATTCCAGACAAAGATAACACGTGCAGTCACCACCAATATAACAAGACGACTGACGGACCTTTGACTGACCGCCGCCGACCGCCCGAATTGTTTTCGATTGTGTACACATGATATTGACTCCTATTTCTTTCGATCAAGGTGCAAAATGCAAGTGCATTGTTAAGGACTCGAACGATTCAATGATTCGGGTGTTTCCGGGAATACGACAATTAGCGAAGATCTGCATGTGCATTATTAATTTGGGAGTTAATAGCAGCTCTATATAATTCCAGACAAAGATAACACGTGCAGTCACCACCAATATAACAAGACGACTGACGGACCGTTGACTGACCGCCGCCGACCGCCCGAATTGTTTTCGATTGTGTACACATGATATTGACTCCTATTTCTTTCGATCAAGGTGCAAAATGCAAGTGCATTGTTAAGGACTCGAACGATTCAATGATTCGGGTGTTTCCGGGAATACGACAATTAGCGAAGATCTGCATGTGCATTATTAATTTGGGAGTACTGTACCTCCCCTACTAATAGGTATTGACAAAGAGCTAGGTTTTTGCTACGCTTTTTCGAGGCGACAACATCCATGTACACGATCCATTACTCGTAATTTTTATAGCGCAGCTGCTACCAAGTGACTTTTGTTACATCAAGTTAGGGTGCATGTTGTCTTTGACAAATCCCTATACTTGGTACTTTATTATTCGTTGAGAATAAATGTTAGAGTTTAATTATTAATCCTAACATTATAATGTTGTTGTTTTTATAATGTTTACTATTAAATGTTTTATGTGATATTTTTTTGTGTTTTATATATACCTGTATACTAACATCAAGCCCCAGTACCATAACTTTATAAAAAAAAAACAGAAAAGTAGTGGGTAAATGAAATTGTATACTTAATTTATTTTTGTAAAATTATTGATTGTTATAAAATACAATTAAACAATAAAAACATTACTTACACCTAAATACAAAAATTGGACGGCACATGGACGACATTTTGATTTGATAAAATACAAAAAGTACAATTACAAGCATATTTTATTAAAATCTTGTTAAAACTAAATGTAGGTAAAGCTTAAAATCTAGACAAATGGACGAACTTCACATGACAACTTACAAATAATACAATCGTAGGACAATGTTACAATACCAAGAATGGTAAAAATAATAATATAAAAAGTGTGATTTATGAAATTAAATATACTTGTGTCACATATTCGGTGGAATGTCAATTTGTTACGATGCTAATAAAGCTAAAATATTGTTTAAAGCTCAGTCTTCGCTACTTGACTCATAAATCTATGGCTTATCTGGTACTAAAGTACATTATCTTGTAATACCTACAACAAAATGGAAGTTACATTGTGGGAAGTCAAATCTATCATAAGTTCGTTGTTCAGAAATATTCATATTTCAAGGCACTGAAGGAAAAGAGCAAACTGTCACTTTTAATTGTTCATTCATGGTCATAAAACCCAAATATTTGAAAAATATTTAGTTGTGCCGTTATTGCGACCTAATAAGAAGCAGCTAGCCTTTACTTTGTAGATGTCACAATGGCTGCTAATTAATGTGTGTTATAGCTGCATACTACTACTGCAAAATGTATGTTATAATTCAGTTGCCGCAGCATGTGAGTACGTGCCGCTCTTTAAACGCTCTCAAGGCTGTATACACAACAATTGCTACCCACACAACCACAGCCGCCCAGGCGGTGATGACAGCTATATGTAAGGCGACACCAGTATTAATGAAGTCACCTCGGCGGCTGTTCGGCGCGTCCTTTTGCAGGTAGTCCATAAAGTCGTAAATCGCTTGGCAGGCCAGTCGAAAGTGTATCGCTGTTGCATGGTCCCCAGTGGCACGAAGCTCCTGCAATGCATTAGAATGATAATTAGAATTATGTTTATTAACATTCATAATTCCCACTACAATTATTATGAAGGATGCAAAGGTCTTGTTTGTTCACCTTTGACTAATTGATATAATGATATTACTTCATTATAAAACAAATTATTGCTTTGTGACAGTAAATCGTTTTTCAGTAAGATAGGTATGGTTAAACAGTTAACTTTGCATTCACAATTTCAAACAATAGGCATGGGAACTTGGAAGAGACAAAACTAATAGAGATTGCCAAAAAATACAACAGAAGGCTTTTAAAATGATATAACCCAATAATGCTCCTTGTTTCTAACTGGTAAGACTTACACATCCTCTTTAATTTTTTGTGCATATTTTTCCTTAGTTTGTATTTCATTATTTAATAAAAATAACTTTATTCTCACCCTGACTAAGTAACCTCTGTACTGTGTGCAAGTCCTGATGAAACCATCAGTCAGTATGGCAGCATGAACCAGAGAGTATACAGCAAACAGAGCTGCTATACATGATGTGGGGATCCAGCAGTAGATGACTGAGTCATTACTCCTACTAACCCTGGTCCTTGTACTCACTACTATTGATTCACCCTCTCTGAAATTATGAGTCATAATGTTAACAAACTGATAGTGAGAACTTAGATTAGACTATGTGTCGATTTTCTTTACAATTTTTGCTTTTGGTATTAGAACACTTACATTTCTTCCATGGTTGTAGATTTCTCATCCTCATACTGGCCAACGTTATTGATACACACTCTGTACATATGAAACAGTGCCATGACTACTGCATACACAATAACAGGCAGCGGCGCGAACACAGCATACAAGCAATACGAGTTGTGGCCACCATTAAAGTACTGGAATGTGCTGACCCCATACAGTATGCAGCCGCAGTTGGTGTTCTCGAAGTAGCCGCCCGGGCAGACGTCCAGCGTCGTGCGCCAGTGGTTGTATGGTATCCCAATGCATAGAACTGACACAGCGAGAAACACCGCCACGAATAAGTAGCTCCAACAAAGACGTCGCTCTGTTGTGTACTGATTCATCGTGAATGGATTACTGATTTCCTGGAAAAAATGGATCAATTTAATATTAATAACTCCACGGTTTGATACTGGTTACCTATTAAAACACTGCGAATAGACGCGAACAACAACAATAACTTACTCAAGTAAAGGTTGACACAAAAATCATTTAATAATTTGATCTACACTGAGATAATGTATTACTAGGTCAGCTCATATACTCGGTAGTTTTGTTGATAACGATTTTAAAGGGCAACGCGAAAACAAGATAAAATATTTGCTATGATAAGATCACAGATTTTCGAATTTACGACAAGACAAGTGACAACGTCAACAATGGACAATGCATAGCCACAGAATATAAATCACAGAACATATATACCCCTAAAGGGATATAAATACTTGGGCGTTGAATGGGTGCAAACTGCATCGAAGTAAGACGCTGGAGTCAGTGACAGTGTACACAAAATCTTAACTTTCTAGTAGGTTGAAAGAAAAATATTTTTTTTTTATATTGATTAATTAGTTTAAGGAGAAATGAGTGAGAAAAGAAAGAAGATCATGCATAGTTGAGTCTTTTTTTAGGCATTGAAAAAAATACATTGCCAACCTCAAAAGGATATTGACAGAAGAGTAGACAGGGTCAAAGAACTCACAAGGAAAAAAAAAGGAAAGCGACTTTGACAGACAGGGCAGCTGATCTTTGTAAAATGTCAAAATTCGAAAAATAAACTTGTGCTCGCAAATAAAATGATAAATAAATCAACAAAAAATTAAAATTCATGATGAAATTGAATAGTAATACTCGAATTGTCGGACGGAACGTAATATTAGTACCATACAGAGAATATCATGTCCCCAGGTAGGTAGGGTTCCTTTTCAGATTTCTTTGTTAATCTAAGTGCTTATAATCTTACAATCTCCGTTACTTTTACAGGTACCACGAATGGATGAAGTCTGTAGAACTCCAAAAACTCACTGCATCTGAACCCTTAACATTGGAAGAGGAATATGATATGCAAAAGTCATGGTGTGAAGATGAAGATAGTGTGTTTTATTCATAGTATTTACTGCTGCTAGACTAATTGCTACTGAATTCTGATTCCGTTGTTTTATTAAGTCGAGTGATAGGATGTGATTAAAAACTGCATTTCATTTTCAGAGTGCACTTTCATAATATTAGACAAACACATGTTTGATAAACATAATGAAGAAACAGGTAGGCCGGCCAGAACAGTCTCCAGCCAATAGTCACTCATCTATCTAACCATTTCTTATCAAAATATCTTTCTTCTAGATGCTATGATTGGAGACACAAACATATTCATAACAGACAATGAATTTGCAGCTGGTGAAATAGAAATAATGATAGCAGAGGAATCGGCTCGGGGCAAAAAGTTTGGATGGGAAGCTGTGATTTTAATGTTGTTATATGGTATTGAACATATAAACCTTAAGTTAATTGAAGCCAAAATATCTTTGACTAACACTATCAGTATTAAAATGTTTAACAAATTAGGCTTCCAGGAAAAGTCCATAAGTGAAGTGTTCCAAGAAGTTACTTTAGAGAAGAAAGTTAGTGCAGAATGGATAAAATGGTTGAAAGAAGAAGCACAATATGAATTACAAAAATGTTGATAAAGTATGTAAGGTTCTTTACTGCCACACAATTATAACTTCTTAAAAAAAATGTATTTTGATTTCCTATTCCAATCCAGCAAGATCCAAATCATGGTTAGCTTCGTTCTTCGCTTAGAAAAAACGTAATCTTAATTACAGTCTTGGTTTATGTTACCGCATCTTTCCTTTTTAGTACCGCTTCGCTTGAGAATGTTGATAGTCAGGGTGCTGCTGCTGCTGACCCCTAATAGTCAAAGGACACGTATTCGAAGACATTTTTTTTTTGCGTTGACGCCTTACTCCTGTCACTGTCAATATTTATTTGTCATTGTCAGATTTTGTTGATTCACTTCAAGAAGTTTATGAATTGGGTAGATCCAATCGTAATTAAACTATACTAGAATTTGCACGATGTTTTTCCAAGTTATTTGTGTATACTTTTTATTTACAACTCAATTATTATGTCGTGGTGAAACGGAGGTTAGGTCAGAAGAAGACGTTGGCGTGAAGTATGCAAACCGGTGTGAGGTATGCAAGATTTTAGCTACCGAGTTGCAAGGGAGGCTCGAGGAGACCGGCAAAGTTCACGATGTCATCGAAATTGGATACTCGCTTGACGATGTGCAACCTAAGAAGAAGACAAAGTATCAGAAATCAGAGCTGAGACTTATAGAATCGTTAGAAGGCGTTTGTGACAAAATTCTTGAATATAACATACACAAAGAACGTCATGATAGTACACGGTTTGCCAAAGGCATGAGTCAAACCTTTAAAACTCTACATGGGTTGGTTGACAAAGGTGTGAAGGTGGATCTCGGTATTCCACTTGAGTTGTGGGATAAGCCGTCTGCTGAGATTACTCACATGAAATCACAATGCGAGAGCCTTTTGGAGGAGAATGAAGGGGCTGTTGAGGATTGGTACTGGAATCACCAAGGTGAGATTGATCTAACCAAACATTTGTGTACCCAACATGCCCTGAGAGGAGCTGATGACTCATGCTTGAATGAGCAGCTGACCACTGCTAAGGGTGAGCGAGGCAAGACAGAACTATGAGAGTCAATGTTCTATTAGATATTAAGTAGAAGAACAATGTTTATTCCAATAATAGTCTGTGTTTATGAAATTTGTGATAACATGGAGGCATTTCAACCATAATATTATAAGTGTTAGTAAGTCATATTAATTACTAGTAAGTTATAAATGTAATAAGTAATGATAATGTAGTTCAACTTTTCCATATGTAAGAAACATTAAACTTATTGCACATTTAACAAGGATGTAACATAATAAGAACAAACACTTTCTTACATTAGCATAAATTTTATCCAGAATTTTGTAAATAGTTCATTTTGACATAAATATATATTAATCATATGACTAGTAGTAAGGCTTTTTCTGGAAATATGGAATTGGCTTCTGCGCACTTAATATGGCAGTTACAAATAAATCTTTTATCATGTACTTTAACTTTTTATAAATCATTGATCTTAACATTTTTACTGTAAAATTAGAATATTTAATAAATTATTATGTTTTTTATTTACTTTAAAAGCTCTCTCTCAAATATCACATTCATTAAAACTAAACTAATTTTTTTTTTAAGGATTTAGGTGTGATGTTATGTTACCTAATTTTAAGTCTTCTTCTTTTCATGTGGTTAGTGACTAACTTGGTGTCAGAGTTTTTATGCTGCCCATGGGCCTCTGACTTCGCTTCACATGCTGTTGAGAAATATCTCTCAGTTAACCTGGCAAGCTAATTTTAAGTAAAAGAATACTATAAGACCTTTCCTGGGGTAACAGTGTGTTACAAGAGGATTATGATGATGCAATGCTTAGCTCACTGATTTGTGAACTTGTGACGACTGTCACCCCTCACACACCAGGCAGCTACCTCAGGAACGGTCTCAATTAAGTGGTCAAAGTTTAGCAGTCATATCTGACTAGCCTTTTTAGAAATATTTTGGGGTATGCTTTTAACCTTTTGACCGCCACAGTCGTGTATAGACGACAAACCAAAATGTGCCCAGCACGCCACGGTCGCGACTGGGTGACTATATTAAAGGATGTATTCGGAGCTTGGCGCTGAGGGCACGCTTTTTCATTTTTGACGTGGCGGTCAAAAGGTTAACCTAACCAGATGCACCTGAATACCAGTTTTTTACATGAAGAGACTGCCTTATGGGTAATAATAATAATAATATCCTTGGGCATTTCACACAACACCATATAGTCCCAAACTAAGCAACCTAAGGGTCTGTTCACACAGACCGGCTCGGAGAGCATCGGCGCGCATTTTTCTTTTCACACAGACCGGATCGTATACGCTTGGAGTTGGTCGGAGCGGAGTCGTCAACTATTCCACATAGACCGGCTAGAATCGGCCTGAAAGCGGATGCGCTCGGAGCCGGTCGGATGCGCTCGGAGCCGGGTGGATACACTGCAAAGGCAGTACCAGTATTCCACGCAGTCCAAGTTTTGTTTTCGGTGTTAACGTGTGCTTTTCGGAACATGGATTTAGATAGCTCCGATGAAGAAATATATTTGCTAGCAAGATTGTTTGAAGCTGAACAAAACAAACGAAAGCGCAAGCGAAGACAAATATGGGCAAAAAATATTTGGAAGAATCGATTAATCCATGGGGTTTCACACCATTTTCGAGGAATTGAAGAATGACAGCCTTAAATTTTATGAGTATTATCGTATGGAATATTGGCAATTTTTAAAATTGACAGATTTGTTAAGAGTACATATAACAAAAAAGACTACAAATTATCGTTGCACCATTCCAGCCGAAGAAAGATTAACGGTAACTTTAAGGTAAGTAAATAAAAAACAATCATTTTATAATAATCATCTTATTCAGGTCACAAGATCACAGCCGAAGCTTTGTTAACGTATGTTGCCGTTATTGTCCTGATCGATTGAAATATCAAATATTAGACAGTAAAAGAAACAGTTATTAAACTAAATATTGCTTAACATTAAATGGTTAAAGTTAAAGATTACACCTAATTGAATGGCTGAATGTAATTAAATAGTGCAGATTTGACTTTCATTATTTTGATTGTCTGTGTTTATTAATTATTTTGTATTTTGTGTGTTTGTACTATACCCGTAAGTAGTCTGATCTTCGTTTGATAACTGATGGTAAGTAGATGGATTAGAGGATGGCGGAGAATTTATTGGCAAAGAATAATTCAAATCTGCACTATTTTCATACAGACTCAATTCAGCTTCGTTAACAATGTCAAAAACGCGCTTTTTAATTCGTGCTTGAACTTCTTTTGGAAACGTTTCCACTGTATCTGACATAGACAAAAAAAAATTGCGTAATGCCTTGTCAAAGGGTTTAGTATTTTTTTTTTCTTCAAGATATTCTTCGAAAACCGTAGCAACATCTTTGTTTAGGCGTGTTCTCTTTTTCGAGTCGGAAGTACTTGCAAGCGATTCAACTTCGGAATGGTCAGAACGTTTATATTATAGTGCGTTTCATCGAATAGTTCCTATGGCGTTATGTTGGCAGCAATGTTTTCTAGTGTTGCCACATTACCTATAGTAATCTACCTCAAATTAACGGTGATTTAAAGTATATTTTTTTTGTTAGATTCTTACATTTTTACAAATTGTTCCACAGCTATATTTTAAAAATCAGGACAGTAATAAAAAGCATTTATTATTTAATATTTTTATTAAAATATAATATTATGAATGTGATTTTTTGTACGGATCATAACAATGACTTATATATGTTTACAGTAATTATGTTCATCCAACCGACTTATACCCGAGAGATCGTCATCCTCCATATCATCCTCGTCATCGGAAGTGTCGCTATCGTCTCCCACTTCAATAATGAACCTGTCCGTCTCATTATCAATAGCAGGACCATCGGCGTAATACTTTTCTTCCAGTTTTATAACATGCTCACATTCTTTTCTCCATTCTTCTTCGGTGATCGATGCGAAGGCTTCCTCTGTGATTTGAACGATTTTATTTGCTTCTTGACCCACGTTCTTTTCAGCAATTCGTCTTTTTAAGACACTCCATATGAGCTCTATAGGGTTTAAATCGCAGTGGTAAGGTGGAAGCCTTACCACTTTATGTCCATGCGCTTCCAACATTACATCGGCTTCATAAACGGGCGGCTGTTTGTGCTCATTTATTACTTGGTATAACTGGGCTTTAACCATAGTTGGCAAATAAGAAAGACCATTACTCGAAATCCAATTTTGCATGTCTGCCTTTCTGCTTGCCATTGTTGGTGGTTTATTAACTTGTACTGTGTGGTACGAGGCGTTGTCCATCACCACAATTGATTGGGGAGGCAGATTTGGTATAAGTTTTTCACTAAGCCACTTATTGAAATTCGTTTTATTCATGTCGTCATGATAATCGGCCGCTTGTGACTGTGATCTGAAGATAAGTTGAGCATTGGGAATGAAACCCATAGCACCACCCGCGTGGACGATAATCCAACGAGGCCCTTTGGAGTCTGATGTTAATACACCTTCTTCTTGCTCACTTTGCCAACATTTTCCGGCGCAATATGTTGCGTGTATATACGTCTCGTCCAAATATACAACTGGGCGCTGGTCTCCCAGACGATTATTTCGCAATTCTTCTAGGTACCGATAACGCCAGGCGACAATATCGTACCTCTCTATCAGGACTTTCCTTTTAGATTTACATTTTTCAAAATAAAATCCCATGTCTTTAATAATTCTCCACAAAGTGGTACGACTTCCTTTGAACTCTATCTCGCTTCGCATTTCATGCAATAACTTTGTAAGGGTAGGCAATTCCTTTTTTACGGCATAGAATTCATGTATTTTATGCCTTATAGCACACCGTTCGAAATCATCCAGTTCGATTCTTTTAGGCCGGGGACCGCTTTTGCGTGGTGTTGAAACCTTAGTCGACGTGCTGGCTGCGACCTCACCTTCTTTGGTGATTTTAGACACCGTTTTTTCGGATACACCTAAAACAAATATTTCGGTTTATTTGTCTATTGTCACAATCACACATAAACTACTGCAGCCGTCGCATTAAAATAGTTAGTAAAAAAATGGCATTTTAAGTGAGGAAATTATTTCTCATTATCATCTACTGGTAACCCTATTTGACTAACCTGTAATGGCGGCGACACGAGCTTGAACACATTTTAAAGGAATCAACGGGGCCTCATTACGTTTTTCACGTTCACAAAAGTTTTTCACCTTTAACACCATCATTCTTTCACCACTCTTCAAAGTTTTGGGCATGATTTCAGTCAAAAATCAAATGAAAATCAACAAAATCTGCGGAAGCGTCTTCTCGAGCCAATGACTTTGACAGACAGAGGTGCCAACAGAACGCCATAGGAACTATTCGGTGAAACGCACTTTACCCGATATATTACTTTCCTCTATGGTTTAGATGATGTCGATGCTGGTGGTAGTGGTGTGCCAGGTTCCGATTCATCCGATGATAATGTAACATTAGATATATGGTTCCGATTACGAAAAAACGGTATTATAAAAGAAAGTTCTTTTTCAAATTTTATTAATTTGGATGATGTCGCACCATCGCCACTCTTCCCTTTTCGGTTATGATAAGCTTTTCTGAAGTTATCTCGCAGTTTCTTCCAACGATCCATGCACTGCCTAACTGGAAAGAATAGAAATAAATAAATTAAAAACATCACCCTCCTTTAGTTCATCGGGTAAATGAGCATGCAGTCAGTGGACTGTTTTCTTTAATTTATACTTCGTTTTGGCGCGGCAATGTTATATTTAGATTTTTTGTTTGTTTTTACAGATTCCTCATTACTGGTTGCAGTTTCAAAAACTTGTCATTTAATTTCCGAATGGGAATTTCTACAGTTAATTCAATAATTCATGTGACAATCACAGCAATTTGTGATGTTTTGATGCCCTTAGTTATGCAGATACCAGATGAAGAAATGTGGGACAAGGTCTCTCGTGATTTCTTTAATATTTGGAATTTTCCTAACTGTTTGGGCGCTATAGACGGAAAGCACGTCAGTATACAGGCACCAGATAATAGTGGAAGCTTATACTATAATTATAAAAATTTTTTCAGTACAGTGTTACTAGCTGTGGTAGACGCGAAATACAACTTTTTAATTGTTGATGACGGATCGTATGGTAAAAATAGCGACGGTGGAATTTTACAAAATTCAAAATTTGGAAAAAAACTGAACACTAATAAGTTAAAGCTGCCCCCAAATAAACCTCTACCGAATAGGTACCACTGAAAGCTTACCACATGTTTTCATAGGAGATGAAGCATTCCCTTTGAGCAATAACATATTGCGGCCGTATCCGAGAGAACAAACAAGAACAGACTTATCAAAAAAAGTATTTAATCTGCGTTTAAGCAGAGCAAGAAAAGTCGTAGAATGTGCATTTGGAATGCTAACTCAAAGATTTGAGATTTATCAAAAACGAATGAAAATCCAACCGAAGTACTGTGACTTAATTATATTAGCAACTACATGTTTACATAATTTTTTAATAGAAAATCGGACGCCATCACCAGGACAAGAGAATGTTCTTCACAGCAATATGAATTTATTAACAGCGATATCAGACAATAATGATGAAAATAGTTCTAATATCGACGCAGGTATAACCATAAGGAATAAATTTAAGGATTATTTTTCAGCAAGTGGTGCTTTAGATTGGCAAGATCAAGTGGCCACTCGAGTTTCTTAAGTTATATTTAATAAAAATTGTTCGCTACTTCTTGAGTAGGTAGGTATATTGTAACGTTCAGATACTCAAACGATTTTTACGAGTAAAGTGAGGGTACATTTAAACTCATGTTATTCCTGTTTTGACTTTGAATTTAACAAGTCACGGCAAATTAAGAAGCCCTTACTTTAGAATTCGTTCGAATATCTGGAGATAGGTGTAAAACAATAAAATCTTAGTAGGTACTTACCACTTAACCCCACACATTTGCTTATTTCCTCCCACGCATTGTCTTTCATTACCCGATCGCTATACGATGGCTTGGTTATGTCAAATAAACACTCATATTTTGACACTAGTATTATTAATTTTTCGTCAGTCATGTTTTCCTACAAGTGCATACAACTGTTCCGTTTGAAAACTTCGAACACAAGTGATTCGAGACACGATAGAAATACAATAGGGGCGCGAAAGCCGGCTGTCGCTTGCTTGTTGAAAGCAAAATGGCGGTCGGCGTGGTGCGACGGGCACGCAATCGGAACCGATCGGCTGCGCGAGCGAGAAAGAGCACGCAATCGGAGCCGATCGGCTGCGCGAGCGAGAAAGCACGCGATCGGAACCGATCGGCTGCGCGAGCATTAAAGAGCATGCAATCGGAGCCAAACGGCTGCACGATCGAGAAAAAGTACGCGATCGGAGCCGGTCAGCTCCTCTTATTATTTCACACCAAGCGCCTTCAAGCATTCTTAATGACAAAAGCTGTGCACATAAAAAAATAAACCTTAATACACATTCTAAAAACTCTGTTTTCATCGTGATAAGAATCTGCTCTCCTCTCCGAGCCGGTCTGTGTGAACGGACCCTAATGCTTGTGTTATGGTCATGAAGGTATAGATAAAAATGGAGACCACACTCAGAACAACAGCTTGAGTCAAATACCTACATATCTCTATCTCACTCTCTGTGGGCCGACCTCTCTTTTTGGTGAGGACGATAGTATTGCTATCTTCTTATTTGAATCTCCTAGTAAATTCTTAGGAATAGTCATCACAATAACAAAATCATAAGTTAAACGCTGTCTGGTATTATATAAAGTAATAAATAGTTAAAACGCGATTAGTTAATTGTGTTTTTTTTTTTTATCGGTCCCTTAGGCAAAGTTGGATTGGCTCATAACGGAGTTAGAATCCCATTTCCTTAGGATTCGATAAAGTGGCAACATTGACCCTATGTCAAAATAAATAAGAGGCAATATGGCGGTTGTTTACTTTGCGGTTCACAGCTTTAAATGAGATTATTCACGGTATAATTGATATAATTCAAGAAATGGTGCAAAATTGTATAGTGCGTGGTTGCGGAAGTAAGTGGTGTCCAGGAGGTGATATAAGATTTCACCCGTAAGTGATTTATGGCATTGAATCATTGCAAACATATTTCTTTGTTTTTTTCACTTTATTTCTACCTAAAATGTTTTATCAGTGTTTTCAACATATTATTTAATGATAATTACGACCGAATCAAATAGTTTTACATTGAATTTAATTGACTATGTGCAATTTTAATGTTTTGTTTACGTTTTTTTTTGTTTTATGTCATGTTGAAGTAGTGTAACCATATTGAGGATATATCTGGGAATTTCCGTGGAACATGAACTAATTAAAAAAAAAAGTCTTAAGTATTATATATGTCTCTTAAGGATTGTGGACTATGTGATTTTTTTAAATATAAAATTTTTGTTTCTCACTATTCAAAAAATTTAATATCCATCAAATGCTTTTTTTTTCAGATTTCCTAAAAATAGTACTCATAGAAAATTGTGGTTATCCATTGTACCATTGAAAAACAAGTTTTATATGAAAGTGCACGGATTTGCAATTTACATTTTCAAGAATCAGATTATTATAAAAAAACAAGGCGCTTAAAAGAAACAGCAGTTCCTAATATAATAGATCAAGAAGCAGTCCCACCAGCCATGGTAAACATTTAACATAGTTTATATATCTGTATTACAATATATTACGTATCTAGAAATATAGTTCAAATGTATGGCAAAAGGCAAAATTTTATAAAATATATTATAATTTTCAGATAATAAGTTCAATGCATGAAGACTATATGGTGAAAATAGATCCTCTGGCTGTACCAAGCACTAGTTCTGACATTTCTGATAGAAATTTTCCACTTATGGAAATAGCAGTGAAACGTGCTGGCGGCAATATTGAGGAACCAACTGATAAAAAACAATGTCGGAAAGTTCTGGAAAATATAAGCAATCTTAACGAGTTACCTGTAAGTTTCCCTTTCCCATACAAAATATTAAATACTCATTTACATAACATCATATTATGTATAGATTCAAATCTATACTAATATTATAAAGCTGAAGAGTTTGTTTGTTTGGTTGAACGCGCTAATCTCAGGACTACTGGTCCGATTTGAATAATTCTTTCAATGTTGGATAGCCCATTTTTCGAGGAGGCTATATTTTACCCTGTATTTCCTAATAACTTTCAATAAAACAAACAAATTCATTAATGTAAAGTACTGATTTCACACAAAGTTTTCTTGTTTTGTTAGGTCAGCAGTGAAGATCGCGTTCCTGCGAAGATTAATAGGGGCGTGCAAGTGAAAATAAAGTCAACTAAAGAACAAATACTTCAGAAGAAAACTAAGATGCTTAAACAAAAAGTGGCGCGGAAAACTAAAAAACATCACGATATGTCTTCCTTAATGGCAACAATCAAAAAGTATATGAGTCAGTCAGAAATTGAAAATATTGTACAAGGTTGTTTTGCTGATATCTGCAAGGAATTCAAAAGGCCACCGAGTAATCCACATGGTGTTCGATATAGTGAGGAAATCAAAGCCTTTGCTTTAACTTTGAATTTCTATTCACCCAAAGCTTATGATTTTTTAAGAAAATATACAACTTTGCCTCATGTAGAAACAATACGAAGATCTTTGTCTTTCTTTAATTGTAATGTTGGTTTCTTATCTGAAGTACTCGAATATTTAAAAGAGCAAGTCAAATTACCGGAAAAAAAATATTTAAAAAATGTTGCTTTAATATTTGATGGCATGGCATTAAAAGAAAATTTGGCCTATGATAAAAAATTGGACAAAGTCGTTGGCTACGTTGATTTAGGACCAATTACTGTAAGTGATCCAGAAAAATTAGCTTCTGAAGCTCTCGTATTTCAGATAGTTTCATACGGTGTACGCTTTAAATGTCCAATTGCATATTTTTTTATTGCAAATAATTTGCCTGGGGAACTTCTATCAGAATTAATAAAAACAGCAATAATTGTGCTTGATGAAATTGGTGTCACCGTAAGATCTTTGACCTGTGATGGTGCATCATCCAATGTTAAGGCTTACGAATATTTAGGCTGTACACTTGAACAAAATAATTTAATACCGTTCTTTGAACATCCCAACGGGAAGAGCAATATTTATTGTCTACTTGACGCTGCTCATATGTTAAAAACTTGCGAGAAATGTGTTGGCTGATTTTGAAATGAAGTCAAGTACCGGAGATATATCGTTTAAATACATAAAAAAATTACACGAAGTACAAAACGAAGAGGGTTTGAAATTTGCCAATAAATTAAGCGCTTTACATGTAGATTTTAAAAACAGAAAAATGAATGTTAGGCTTGCTGCACAAGTACTAAGTTCATCAGTTGCTGATGCAATAGATTTTTTGAGGGTTAGTGGTCATCCTAACTTTTTAAATAGTGAAGCGACATCAGAATTCTTGCACGTGATTGATAGACTTTTTGATTTAATGAATTCAAAGTCACCCTTTGGAAAAGGTTCCAAGTCTCCATTATCGTTGCAAAACCAACGTTATTGGGAACCAGTATTTAGTGACACTGGAACGTATTTAAAATCCTTAATGATAGATGGCACTGGTATTTTAAATCATCGCAGAAAAACTTTTGCACTAGGTTTTTTGATGAACATACATAGTTTGCCATTACTTGTTAATGATTTGTGTACACTGCAGCAAAATCCACTGAAATATTTGTTGACTTTTATGAACATACATAGTTTGCCATTACTTATTAATGATTTGTGTACACTGCAGCAAAATCCACTGAAATATTTGTTGACTTTTAAGTGTTCCCAAGACAACTTGGAAATTTTTTTTTCATGCATTAGGGCTCGCGGCCGGGCTCAAGATAACCCGTGTCCTCTTGAGTTCCGATATATAATGCGGAAGATGTTGTTCAGACATTCTATTCAACCGTCCATAAATGCCAACTGCATAGAAAATGGTTTTGAAACTTCACAAGTCTTCGATTTCAATAAACCGAAAAGTTTGTTTCGACCTCGGGAAGAACCTGACTTTCAACAAGATGTTGAAAATGTGTTTCAAAATTTAGACGCAATTCATACTAGTCCATACCACGAAAATATATTATATTATATAACTGGTTATATAATAAAACAAATTCTTACCCACATGTCTTGTGAACATGGTTATAATGCGTTAGTAGCACTGCAAAGTCTGCCAACAGATCATACATATTCTATGATTATAAATAAATTTAATTCATTTACGACATTTGTAAACCGAGGCAAACTGTACTTCCCTTCGGTAGCAGCTTACAAAATTGTAAAATATTGTGACAAAGTTTTTCAACAAGCTAATTTGATGGGCCAACTTAGAGCGAATAATATAGAAAACAAATTAATTAATGTCGTATCACAACATTTTACTCCTCTGTTGCAGGGAATGTTTAACCATCCCATCACGGAATCAATTTACTGTAATGATTTGCATGACACTAAGATAGTTAAGCAAATAGCTAATTCGTTTTTTAACATGCGTATACGTGCTCACTTAAAGAGACATACAGAAAATATACTCAGTGATTTACGTGGTAAGAGACAGAAATTACATAGAGCAATGATATTCAGTCATGTATAATTGAGAAGTTATAAATAAGGTTAAATAAATGATTTAATTCGGAATGTTTCTTTTTTTTTTTTTGAGGCTTCACACTGTTCCTATTACAGTCCCGCATAATATATATAAATAATATTCATTTGCCCACATGGTAAAAAATTCTGAACACTGACTAACCCAGAATACTCGAAAAAAGCTGCTGTCCATTATGTTTAAGTAATCTAAAAAAATAATTAAACTGAGTTTTTTTTTCGCGATTTGTGTATTGTTCCCATAGAAAGAGTTGATAGTAATTTATAAGTACATCCTTAATAAATTCCTTTTAGTTTTTACGCAAAACTAAAAAGTATTTGTCAGCTTCTCCCGAACCCCCACTTATCACAGTCATTCATATCGCATTACCCGCGGTAACTAAACCTATGTCATGCATTCTAATTGCGTATGACGCTATCAATAACAATCTGAATCGATACTTACATTTTTATGCAGACAAAATTTATAATAACTGTCACAATGATAACTATTTTTCTCTGGTAGAGTGTTGTGCAATTACACCTCTGGTCATGCTCTATTTTCGTGCAAAATTCTGTATAATACGTCTACCCAGAACTTTTTGTATGATTAATGACAAACAGCCAAATTTACACACTCAGAAACATCACAAGTTTCACACTTTATCAAACAACTTTTTTCGTAATTTCATAAACATGCATCATATCATGTTGCATACAATCTTTAGAAGCTAGAATCTAAGTAGTAAACAGTGATGTAGAGAAATTTATAAATATGTTAATCACTAAATGGAAAGTAACTACAAGCGTGTCCCAGGAAAACTAAAATAAAGGTTACCCTACTGAGAAAGAGAGGGGCTGCCCACAAAGAGCGAGATAGCGATACATAGGTATAGCTTCAAGTAGGTATTCGGAGTGTGGTCTCCATTTTTATCTATACCTTCATGGTTATGGTAATGAGATGACAGATAAACTACTTATATACATTTTTTTTGTAAATTCATACATATTATACACTCACAGGCAATTATATTATTTTTTAATAATCCTTTATCAATAGGATTAATAATTTTAATTCAAACTTTACTAACCCAGCGCAGGGTACGCCACGATAGTGGCGGTAAGGCCCCTCTTTGAGGAGTGGCTAGAGAGGCGTCACGGCGCCCTCACCTACCGCCTGACGCAGGTCCTCACCGGACATGGATGTTTCGGGAGGTTCCTGCACATCATCAGGCGGGAGGAAACGCCCGGGTGTCACCACTGCGAGGATCGCCCAGAGGACACGGTAGAGCACACGGTGCAAACCTGCCCCGCATGGGCAGAGCACCGCCGTGTCCTCGTAGAGGCGATCGGCGGCGGCGACCTCTCGCGCCCGGCCCTGGTGCAAGCCATGGTCCGGGGCGAGAGGGAGTGGGAGGCAGTCACCTCCTTCTGCGAAAAAGTCATGCTCGCGAAGGAGGTGGCGGGATGGGAGAGAGAAAGGTCCTCCCGTCCCAGCCGCCGCAGGAGACGCCCCGGGCGTCGGGAGCCACGTGACGACTCCCGGCCACCGTAGGCGCGGGCCTGCGGACGGTGAGTAATGGGTGACTCACCGTCCGATCAGAACCAGACCCGTGCCGTACGGCGCGTATATGTTCCACGCGCGCCTCAAAGAGATGTCAGCATATGAAGGGGCCCCTCAGGGCCAAGCCTGCCGGGTAAGCGGGATTGTCCGAAAGGGTTACCGCTACCCCGGAACATAAAGGGCTACGGAAGGAACATGGATGGGTTTTAGTCAGTAAGAGTCTGACACTCCCTTCCGCTCCACCCAGAGCGGGAGCAGTCATTGGATGATTTCCCAGCCTTAAAAAAAAAAAGGCACAATTAATCGAATTGAATTTCTTTCAATTTACAGTGATCATCAAATTAAGACCACATTTGATGAAAATTATGTCAAAAGGAGTTATTAGAGATAACAAAAAACAGAAAAGTATTGAAAAACTGCGTTTATTAAAAAAAAAATTCAGAAAAAACGGATTAGCGAAAATTATTAATGAAACTTAAATGAGTTTTAATTTTGAAAAATATCCCGTATTTTTAGAACTAAAATTTTAATGCCTCGGGCTCTAATGACTTCATGGAGCCGGTTTGGCAATCCATCCATTATGTCTTGGATATCTGACTGGGGGATATTGGGCCACTCCTCTACCGCAGCCGTCTTGAGCTCTCCTAGGGTCGTAGGGGCTGGTACTCTTGCTCGAACACGTCTTTTTAGGTTGTTCCTAAAGTGTTTAATTGGGTTGAGATCAGGACTATGTGCTGGCCAAGGTAAAACTTTAATCCCGACCTCATTGAGATATTCAGCGACGGATTTTGCGGTATGGCAACGCGCAATGTCATGCATAAGACGAAAGTTATCACCAATTAATGGTGCGAATGGTATGACATGGTCTTGTGAAACCTCTTCCACGTATTTGTGAGCGTTCAAACTGCCTCTATCGAACACCACAAGATCGGTACGAGCTTCGTAAGAGATGCCTCCCCAAACCATTATGAACCCTCCCTGATTACCCACTGTTTGGATTATCGCGCACGGAGCAAACCGTTCATTTTGTCGTCTGTAGACACGCTGACGTCCACCTGGACCCCTTAAAGCTATTCTGCTCTCATCGGAGAACAGTATGTCCTTCCATCCCTCGACAGTCCAGTTAGCATATTCTCGCGCAAAGGCAAGTCTAGCTCTACGATGCTGTGGGAGTAGTTGTGGAGCGCGAGCTGGACGAACAACCATTGGATTTCTTTCTGCCAGTCTTCATCTTATGGTGCGTTCACTCACACGACATTTCTCACCTAAAAAAGACGTGTACGAGCTTCAGTAGCGGTGCAAAAGCGATTTCTGACCACATTACTGACAACAAAGCGGTCATCCCGAGCTGAAGTGCGTCGATGCCGCCCTTGATCTGGCCTCCTCGTGTACGAACCAGTCTGCCGAAAGCGCCTGATAGCAGCCCGTACCGTAGTTCGCGTTACACCAAGTGTCCGGGCGATGCGACATTGGCTGTACCCAGCGTCAGCTAAAGCCACTGCCCTAGCAGCACCAGTTGCGACGAGTGGCATTTTTTAGAGTCACAAAGAACAATTGAACACTACAGACTTACCTAAATCGAACCATATTTACACACTCTGGCAGAAAAAATCAGGAAATGTAAGCACGGTTACGCAACTGCAACAATGTCAAACAACGACTAAATTACAAAAACGCTACGATGATTCAAGTTTTAGGGATCGAACTACGAGTATATAAGTGTTTAGTGTGTTGCTAAAGCACCCACTTAATAAAAAACAAAACAGTAGATAAGCCACAGTTAACATAAATAAACAGGATGATGAAAGATATGGGTGGGCGGTTAATTGTGCCTGTGAGTGTAGATAGAAAAACACCCAGACTCGGAACAAATACTTGCAGGTCGTACAAATATTTGTTCCGTGCGGGAATCGAACCCGCGACGTGCTTCTCAGCAGTCAATCGCTCAACCACTGCGCCAACCGTGTCGTGGTGTGTGTGTAAAGTTTGTGTCCAGAGTTACTGCACAGTTGTGAGTTGTAAATAGAATATGTTGGTCTCTCGTTTTATGAAGCATGACACATGTGTATTACTTAAAAAATCTTCTTTTGAATGAAACAAGTAATGGTTGGATATACTGCTTGTGGCTCCATGAGTAGTCACTGCATGTGACTGCACTGCAATGTATTTGTCTAACATCAACTGAACTTGCTTCAGGGATAATGCTTGCATTATCGTCATTACAATGCTAAAAAGTTATAGTAGTGGGTAGCCAAAATCAGAACTAGCATCTTACAGTACATTTCATTTTTAGGGTTCTGTACCCACCGGGACTTACAAAGGCTCTGCTGTCTGTCCGTCTGTTACAGGACTGTATCTTGTAAACTGAAATGTGTAGTTTTTGTTTAGTGTGTACAACTTAAACTTAAATCAATTATTTATAAAATATTATTTATTCACGTCATTTTCTTTCAATAATAGTATTTATGATCGTTTCGACGAGATGAAATATACCGAGGTCTTCATCGTGTCCCATCACTGGCTTACTTTATATCAAGTACTTGGCGTTGGGGGCATTAGAATATTTTCTGGCGTTTTTGTTTCTATTGAATATAAAACAAACAAGAACTTATTATGTGTGAAAAAGTTAAAAATATGGCTTATAACAGGGCAATTTTCCATAAAAGCAAAATAAAAGGTCTTGTAAAAGTCGTAAATTTATTTTATAAGGTCAATGGAGGCTATTGCAACTATGGGGCTAAAGCAACTAATAGCGATATCTTCAATTCTCATGTTTTTTAAATACAATGCCATCTATGGGCCTGGAGAAAAGTCATAGTTTAACCTATAATAAACAGATGGCGTCAGAGGGATGAACACTGTTTGACCTACAGAGATTTTATGTTAGTCGCCATTTTGAACACGTTTTTGGTGACGAGCGTGTCATCAATTTTAAACAAAAAAAAATACTTTTCGTGCATTTTAAACACGGTTTTATGCAGAAACGAAGAAAGTGTAAAGGTAAGTTCTCTAAACACTTGCGTTTTTAATATTATATGTTATATTTCGTAAGATAATGTAGTAGTTACATTAGCCTCGTACTTATCTCTTTGCGGGGTTATTGCAACTAGTTTTTTTGGTTACAATAGCCCCTTCGTGCTTGTATAAAATAAAAGAAAGCCAGTGATGTCGAATATCGATAATTGTAAATCGATATACTTACAGCATACTTTAGAAAATTCTCGAACTGAATCCATTCGGGGCCTGGGATAAATTGCGTGAATAAATGTTATAATTTATTTTATTACTATTTGAACTAAGATTCAAATCTATTTTCCTTTCAAGATGGATATACTGTTGTATGATTAAATACTGTAGTTAAATAGGGGGTCAGACCTAATGCATTTAGTTCATGACTTCGTGCGTAGGTACTATAACAACCCATACTACTTAAAAACTCTGAACTAATTTGATATTTGACTTGTTTTAGATGGTCCGAAATTATATTAAGAAAAAAGAAAGGAGCTATTCAAAAGAAAAGCTTCTAGAGGCACTCCAGTTGGTTAAAAGCAAAACGTTAAATAGTTATGAGGCAGCAAAGACGTTTAATATTCCGAGGTCTACTATAATTTCACATTTATATGGCACACGTGGTCAAAAACAGGCAAACCCTGGAATGAAGACTGTATTTTCAATTGATAGTAGCTCAAGTATAGCTCTAAGTAAAGACAAACTTAATATTGCAATTTAGAAAAAATGTTATCTTAAAGATTTTATATAATTTTAGATTTTTTTTTAATGTTCTTAGAAATTTTTGTATTATGTTTTGAGAAGTATCTAAAACTTATAATTTTTGATGTGATGATTACAATTAAATAATTTTTGATATGATGATTACAAATAAAAAATAGAAACGAAGCATGGTTTTATATTACTTATGTACAGTATCGATTGCCTACACATTTTACAATTTATCGATATTTTTTACGTCAACACAACACTAACTCTATAGAAAATAGTCACTTTAGCCCCAAACATTACGAAACTGACTTTTAGTTTGATCGGGACTGTACTGGTTCAACTCTGAGAACATGCCTGCGTAAATTTCACACTGGGTGGCATGTGCTTCGATTGTGAGCATATAAGCTACAAAAACCAATGAGTTAGTTTAAATAGTCGCATTTGCCCCAACATGAGGCTAATGTAACTTTTTCTAACCGCATGGATCTTTTAATAAGATTTTAACTAAATCCTATGGCTTTTTGACATTGTATTATATCGAAAGTAATCTCAGATATATGCTTAATTATATAGATTTAATAGATTACCCCATAAAGTCAAATGTTCATTTTTGGTGTAGGTTCAAGTTTCAACATATTTTTTTTAGTTACAATAGCCTCCATTGACCTTACTATTATTACTTCTAATCAAGTAGTGGCGCTGAGGGCACGAAAATCTCGAACTGGTATACAAGTGATTGGCGTTCAAAAGGTTAAAGGGGATCCATACAAGAAATGTGTTAAGTAGTATTAAATATTGAATGGAACCCTTTGTGTGAAAGTCCAGCTTGTAGTTGGCTGCTTTTGTATCTATACAATATGTGTGACAAAACATCACACAAATGTTTACCAACAATGCTACACAGTCAGTGTCATTCAGGCGCTAAAGTATCCTTGTGGCAGCATTCGTGTAGGTATATAAAATTCGTCTACGGAAGTGTCGGTAGCACTTTTAGTTTCTGCCTGGAATGAATAGAATGATGTTCGACTCTTACAAACCAAACTCACACGGCGTTTCACCTGGTCGTACTCGCAGCACCTGCTTTTGTGTATGTCACCCATAGAATTGTGAAGCATCTCTGATGGCAAGTCTTTGGGTTGCCTTCGTTTCGTTAGCAATTTCAATAAAACCAAATAATCATTAATAAGCACCTTTTTAATCGACTGTCAAAAAGTGTCACCTAATTTATATAAATAAAATTATTATCTCAACTCTATATTTTGCACCAGTTATGTTACACAACGGTATTTATTGGTGCCGACATGCAGACATCCTGCAATCACATTGGGGCGAGAAGGAAACTAAATTTACTTAAAAAGACAAATAAATAACTATAGGATTAAGGTTTTAAGATTTCATATTATGATCACATAATCCTACTACTATTATAAAGGCGAAAGTTTGTAAGTATGGATGTATGGATGTTTGTTACTCTTTCACGTAAAAACTACTGTATAGATTTGGATGAAATTTGACACAGAGATGGTTTATATCCTGGATTAACACATAGGATATTTTTTATCCCGGTAGAACATTCCTGTGGGATAATTTCCGACCTCCACGCGAGCGAAGCCGCGGGCAGAAGCTAGTATCAAATACATTCGCTCTTGTACTCAACGCGTATACAAAATTTTAACGACGTGATTCATACTATAATTTATCTCTTGAGGACACCGAGAGAAGGCCGCGACGCGCATGGCGTCGTATTGAATCTCCTTGTAGACTGCAAGCGGGCGGCGTACGCGCAGTGGCCGGCCGCCGCCGCGTGTCTCTGGTCTAGAGGTAGGGGCTGGTGTCTTGGTACTCGTCGTCGCTTTCGTCGGAGCCGTCGTCCGTCAGCTGTCGCTGTGCGGCCGCTTCCGAGTCGCCAGCACAGTCAGAGCTCGATGCATCTGTTGACAAGCACTTGCATAAGTCCTGTGTAACTCTCACCCGACCGTAATAGTGTTACAAAACAAGGAGTAGTAGCATTATGCTGTGTTAAACGCATTTTTTCTAAACAATCATCAGTTAGTGGTTAATGCAAACGAAACACATACCTCAGTGTCGATTGACTACTGAGATATATCAGTAACTTTGAATGTGCATATACCACTCGCACACTTCTAAAAAAAAAGCGAAAAGATAACATAGTTAACTTGCATGCATGCTAATTGTACTATAGTTTTAATTCTAAAGCAATGCTAAAATGCTCTAAAGTCGTTTTTTTTTCTATGTTACACAATAATTATACTGTCAAAAGAATGTACGCAAATAAAAATAGTCTATCTATAATAGGTACCTAATACCTACTTATCATACTTTTCTAATCAAGACATACAGTTTATGAAATCTAAAAGAATATCTTACATGTTCTCACTTAGTTTTTGTCATGATAACATCATAAAAATAATCAAAGAAATTTTAGTAAATTATTGCAAAATATTATTATTATTGTTTATCATTAGGTGTTCTTGTCCATTCTCATTAAGTAACTTACGATTTCGAATGGGCATCTAACTCCTTGACAATTCAGTGGTGTAATAGATCAAATTGAACTTTTAAAACCATTAAATTAAATAAACTCGATTTTTTAAATCGATGATGTTTATAGATGTTTATAATAGATGCCTGAGCGCATCTCTAGGCAGGTGTGCGTGTGAGTGTACTGTGTACTGTCGCGTTACAGTAACTAATACAAGCGGTGCAATAATTACCCAGTTACCTGCTTGCGGCTCATAGAGTGTTTCGTAGCGGCGGGACTTTGGCGGGGGCGGTGACACTGAACTCCGGCTACAATAGAAAAGATTTCTGTTACATTTTTTTCTATTTCAATTGACATTTCTGTATGAAGAAATGGGTTAAGATTGAATATTTTGGTTTCAGTTCACAATCCCTTATATCACTTAAGTTGTTAAAATCTGTTTCAATAGTCAGCCAATATGCAATAAGCTATTTCTCTGTATCACCTCGGGCGTTGTGATTTTTGATAAAATAAATACACAGCGCGAGTCGCATCTCATTTATGTATACTATTATAGGCCGAGACGTCAATAGAAAGTCAAAGAGGACCAAGAAGCAGCCCACAAAGCACCCGCCTTCTACCACACTATATGCATTACTACAATACCAAAAACAAAATACTTTGCATGCTATGTTACTAGCTTACTAGATCAACTAAAAAGACTACAAGCGTGCATAATATTATAATCAGTGATCGGTTAATCGGATGCATATTTACCTAAAGTTCATTTTTGGTTAGGAAATTATGGAAGCGGCTTCTTACAACATATTTTTTTAAATATAAAAGTTATGATAAGTAAATATACCTACACCCGACATGATTCTATAATAAAAACAGTAAATTTGTTGAATCCGAAATCCCGGGATTTTTTCTATACAAAAGTGCATTCCATAATATTATCCAACACCTTAAACTAAGTAAATATTCCTACTACCGATTTGATTCTATAGCAAAAAAACTAAATTTGTCGATTTCGAATTCGCGGGATTTTTCGATACAAAAGTGCATTCCATAATAACCAACACCTACACTTTAGGTATATATGTATCCGATTATCCGATCACTGATTATAATAGTGATGAAAGATCAAAAAAACTAGAATAAACTAAAGAAAAAAGAAAGTACCTGTGCACAAGTTCATGCGCGTCTCCGTTCTCGCTGGGCGGCGGCGAGCCGCGCGGCGAGGGCGGCTGACTGAGCGCCTGCATGAGGCGGCCCTTGGACTCGTTCCAGATGTTGGACAGGCGCCCGTCGGGGCCGAACAGCAGGAGGAAGGCATCGATGAGCTCTCGCGACTTCTCCTCCCATTTCGTTAGGATGTCCACTCGCTTCTCGCCTATGTTTGTCATCACCTGCAAGGGACGGGTGATGTTGGGTTATTGATTACTCTAGACCAGGGCTGTCCAAACTATACACCTTCGCGGGCTAATTAAATTTCATACAAAAGCTGGAGGGCCAGAAAAATATTTTCAGTTGTCAAGTAAATAAAATACAGGGTAATTTTGTCTTTCTATGTTTATTGATTTTTCGTTAATTTATCTTTAACAATAGTATCGATATCCACGTCAACATTCGTTGTTGCCAGGCGCATTGCATGAAGAAGCGATTTATCTGAGAGTGAAGATCTATACTTGGATTTTATAAAATTCATTGTTGAATATGCACTTTCACATAAATAAGTGCTGCCCATCATCGATACCATTTTCAAGCCAAAATTTTTTAGCTTGGGGAAACGGTCGCCAAGGATCTTAAAAAATCCATTCCTGTCTCTTTTCTACCCTTGAAAAAGGGATCTGACTGAACGTCACATAATTCTAACTGGTATTCAGTCTTTACGCTTGTTATTTCAACGGTTAATGGATTCGTAAAAAGAGATAAATCGCTCTCTAACCCTTTGAAATCAGCAAAACGCCGCTCAAATTCAAATATTACCTCGTCGATATACTGGAGGTGGTCCGAAAAATTGCATCTTTCTATTTCGCTATAAAGTTCTTTGCAACATGGAAAAAAAGAAAAATCATTTTGTTCCAGTGATGTTTTGAATAATCCCAGTTTATTTTTGAACCCATTCACATATCCATACAAGTTGGCTATATTGTGTTCTTTGCCTTGTAATTTTAATTTTGTAATTTAATTCGTTCAAATATTGTGTCATATCAGTTAAAAATGCAAGATCAGCAAGAAATGCAGGATCTTGCATTTTAGTTTCCATATCAGTTGTATCAGATTTTATTTCATTTTTAAGAAATATGGGAATTTCTTTCCGTAAAGCGAAAAAGCGCTGCAAGCACTGACCAGCACTTAACCATCGGATTTCTGAGTGCAATAGCAGATCTCCGTATGTTGCGTCAATTTCAGTTAAAAAGTTACGAAATTTACGATGACTCAAAGCTTTGTTTCCGCCTCTAATAAGATTTGTTATTTTAACAGCTATTTTCATGGCATTCATTTGGCGCAAAGATTTTCCATATAAGGCTTCTTGATGTATGATGCAGTGGATTAATGGGCAGTCAATGCCATTTTGTTTTAAAAGTCCCGTAAGTCCTATAACGTTTCCAGTCATTGCTTTTGCTCCATCGGTCACAATACAAGAACATTTTTGAAACCCACCGTATTCCATACCAGTTTTATTAACAGCTTCAAAGATATCACTGCCTTTAGTTGAGCCACGTAGTGGCACTAAATTTAACATTTCCTCCGTGATTGAAAAATCTTTCGAAATGCAGCGAATAAAAATTATTAGTTGACCGATATCTGTCTGGTCGGTACTTTCATCCAAACATAATGAATAATATTCACATTTACAATGTAATCACATATTTTTTTCGAAACATATTCGCCCATATCATCTATTCGTCGCGCAACCGTTTGGTGAGATAACGCTACAGATTCCAATTTTTGCGCCAATTTCGGCTGCATGAAGCGATGAGCCATGGCAATTGCGCATTGTTTTATAAAAACTCCATCGCTGAATGGTTTTTTAGCTTTGGCTAATTGCAAACAAACTTCATAAGAAGCAGCCAAACTGTTCATTGTCTGTATTTACTTTTGAAAAAAAAAAACTTGTCTGTTGCATTAGTTTTTTCATAAGCTCAGCCAAAACAATTTTCCTTGCTTCACTGACATGTCCTTTATATTTTTCTTCGTGTAAAGTAGTATAATGACGTTTAACATTGTATTCTTTACTCACAGATAAAACTTGCATACAAATCATACACTGAATTTTATTATTGTTGTTGCATATAAAATAGTCAAGTTCCCACCTCTCATTTAATACTCGACGTTCATCACTTAATTTTCGCTTCTTCGTAGACATAATGCAGTTAGTTAAGGTTTTTTTTAAAAACTGCTGCTAATTACTTATTATAATGTGTAAAATTCAAAGCGGTGTAAGTAAGAAGTTCCGATACGAACTAAGTGGAAGCACAAACTTAACTAATACGGTCAACAGCAAATCCTCACTCGACAAAAACAAAATACTTTCCGGGAATTCCCCCAATAATAGTAAAAGTAGCTTCACTTTTAAGTGATCATGCGAATGGAATGTTGCAAGACTGAAGATAAATAATTATACCAAGTATTAAGTACATGTTTTGACAACGAATAATATTATCCAAACTATTTTTAGATTAAAATGTATGTCGCGGGCCGCATGAAAACAAGCCGCGGGCCGCATGCGGCCCGCGGGCCTTTGTTTGGACAGCCCTGCTCTAGACCAGGGATGGCGAACTCTGCCGGGTAAGCGGGGCTGCCGAGTAAGCGGGATTGTCCGAAAGGGAACTACCGCTACCCCGGAACACAAAGGGCTAAGGAAGGAACATGGATGGTTTTTAGTCAGTAAGAGTCTGATACTCCTTTCCGCTCCACCCAGAGCGAGAGAAGTCATTGGATGATTTCCCAGCCTTTAAAAAAAAAAAAGGGATGGCGAACCAATGGCACGTAACAACATTGTAGAGGGTGGACCAGTAAAAGAATACTCAGGCTTTAAAATTAGTGCATTCGGGTGAAAAAAGGCGCGTACGTGCTTTCGTTAGATAGTTATTGAGCCGACTGACGGCGCCGCCGCGTGCGCGGCCGCGTCTCCCGTGCGTGACGCGAGTGATGCGAACCCCGAATGCCCCCGCGCCCCTCTAAACGTGTACGCCCCTTTTCCACCGCGCTCCACTGTTTATTTAAGGTTGATGATCCAGGGTAGCCCGCGAAATTCAAATTTTCTTAAGTTTTTTGTAGTTTGCAGGCCAGTGATAGGTTGTATGTTGATGAACATTTGATTCGCGGCTGTAACTCTGTAAGACGTATGTAGTCACAGAAATATTTTGAAGGTTCCGGAATGACTTTGACCTTGTAAAAAGTCATTTTTACACCTTTATGAGCTCGGAGGGTTGTATTAATGATTTTGATGATTATAATTCTGTAACTACATACGTCTTACAGCCGCGAATCAAATGTTCATCAACATACAACCTATCACTGGCCTGCAAATTGCAAAAAACTTAAGAAAATTTGAATTTCGCGGGCTGGTTGGAGGATTCACCTTAATAAAAATCAAATAACAATTTAAGGTAGGAAACATTCTTATAAATTGGTACTCGCGTCGCCTACAAACATAATTTGGGCACGGCATCATTTCAAAAGTTGCACTTATTTGTTTTTTCATATAAATAAATATAAAACTGTTAAAGTCGATAATTATTACTGTAACACAAAAAGGTATTATTGTGTACCTATTCTTTCCCAATACAAGATTGTTGGCACGTCATGGGCCCATTCAAATTTTTTTGCGAAAAATGGCACGTACATGTGTTGAGGTTCGCCAACCCTGCTCTAGACTATTTGTCTGTTTGAGTGTTTGATCTTGTTGACTGTTTGACTATTTGTTATCTACCTACTAAAGATTTATTATGTTTAAGATAGGCCTGGGCCTGGGCATGTAAGCGATTTCAATCTATTTTATTTTTATTTTGTAGAATACATTAATTTTTAACTACTACTATTGATCTGAACTACAACTAATTCAATAAAGGTGGTGCAAAATCAAATGATGACTCACGAAAGCAGCTTACTTTCATAAAACCAAACTAAATCCAATCTTTCCTTCGCTCTCTCGTGTCTACATCAACCTTTTAAAAATGACTTATCAATCCACCCTATCGTTCCAACCTTGATCAAGTTCACTAACACTTCCAAGGCAGCCGTGATTCGGTTGTTTACTGAAAAAGTTCATTGAATGGGCAACAGGTCCCTGTTGGTAACGAGTTAACGACGCAAGGCCAGCCGCTCTATCGGCGATATCTAGCTGTTGTTGTGGAGAGAACGTTGATCACGTTAACTTTTGTTCAACAGCGATAGTACAAGGTTAAATGTCTCGAACTTGTAATCGCTTTGATATCGGTGTTATTACCTAACTTGAGATTTGATCAACTAGCCATATTTTCAGAACAGTTGCACTTGAAAGTTCCAAAATATTCGACCATAGATCATCTATAGCCCTGCTTAATATTGAGACCGTTCTTGAGGTGGGTGCGCGGAAGGGGTGTGGTGCTGCGACGCTCAGCTCACTTGCATCAACTTTTGACAGCTGACACCTCTCCCGCACCGCGGGAATTCAGGCAAGGTCTCAGTTAAGCAGTCTTGCTATACCACTCTCGGTACGCGACACAGATTTACTGGGTAAATCTTGCTCACTCTTGAATTGACTATTTGACACGGTCAAAACTAAAATACGAAATCGCATAGACAAAAGACCGCTCGTCTGATAAACTTCCATCACCGCACAAAATTTAAATATGCTAATACGTATTCCATTTGATTATAAAATTCTGTGACGCCACATTGTTATATTTCATACAAATCACGTACAAATTCCGCGTTTTCTCAATTTATAAAAAGTTACAATATTGACTACCCTTTCAAATATCCAATTTAAACTACCTTGGGAATATTTGCTACAAAATTACTCCAACTTAAAACACACTTCGAAGAATCCGTAAACAAACGCCATAATGTACTTCTACACCCCTTATGGCACATCTACCGGTCCTCAAATTTATTTTCATCAAAGATTCAGAATGAGCATTTTTTGAGGAACTATTTATATACAGCAAGACGCGTGGTTACACTTACTTTCTTGCCCTTCTCCTTGAGGTCATCCATCTTGTTCTGTAAGCGGAACTTCTTCTCGTTGAGGAAGCCCACGTTGAGTTCCTTGGCTGAGTAGCCCCGCGCGAGGTTCCGTCTCACGTAGATGTCGTAGTCCCGCACTATTCGCGCCACGATGTCTGATGTTGATACGCCTGGAACAACCAATATTGTTGGTTAGTTTAGGAATACGAAAAGAAGTAATGCTATACCCCACAGTATGAGAATAGATAACATTATAATGCATTGCATTGAAACCATTTTAATTCAAGGCTTATGATACGCCCACCTTGGCTTCTATATGAAATATAATACACACATCAAAAGTGTCTAGGGATCAACATATATTTTTGCAATAACTTTTCTCTTGATTGATATTAATTTAAATTTTCTTTAAGGATTCATCAAATAAAGTGTTTTCGTTTGTCACAGTAACGATAAACCAAGTCACCTTTGCATTAATAAAGAAATTTGCCATTTTCCTAATAAAGGGATTTTTGACATTTGAACCACTAACATTAAAGTTCGAAAAAAAGACTGAAATAACAGTTTTCTTTAAAATTTTATTGGGTAACTTAAACAATTAATAATCCGTGTTTCTACCGCGAACACTAACAACACAAGAACATCGGTTTGGCATACTCAAAATGAGTTCATCCAAATCACGCTGTGGAATGGCCGCCCATGTTCGTTGCAACAACAAAAAAAGGTCTTCTTGCAACTGGATACCCTCCATATTCGGCAGAGCTCTTCTCTGTAGCATATCCCATGCATGCTCAATCGGGTTCAAGTCTGGCGACTGAGCAGGCCAGGGCAGGACATTGATGTTAGCTGCGGCGAGAGTCTGTCTTACAACTCTTGCGGTGTGCGGTCGTGCATTATCATGCATTAACTGAAATAAGGGACCGATTTGCACTTGTAGAGGAACGATGACGTCAGATACAATCGTCTCAGCATAAATTTGAGCGTTGAGGTTGCCTCTGATCCAAATCAACTCAGTTCTTCCGCCGATCCAAATACCCGCCCATACCATGATGGTTCCACCACTATAAGGATGGACTTCCTGGCAGGATTTTAATCGCTGTTGGCGTCCAGGGGTTCTCCAGTGTCGTATACGTCTTGTATCCGGTCTCATACCAAAACGAGACTCATCAGAAAAGCACACGAAACGCCATTGTTCTTCTGCCCAATTTCTGTGTTCAAGAGCCCATTGATATCGAATCCTACGATTGTGCATTGCTATAGGTGGTACCCGTAGCGGTCTTCGGGAATGAAGGTTCACTTCATGCAAGCGGTTTCTGACTGTTTGGTCGCTAATTAAGTTCCCTGAAGAGTGATGAAGCCTCACGGCTAACATCATGGCGGTTATTGTTGGAGCTCTTCGAGTTAAGATTTGAATGTATCGGTCTTGTCTCCGTGTGGTGCAGCGATACCGTCCTTCATGGCGCTCAGCCACGGTACCAGTGCTTCGGTAACGTGTCCAAAGTCGACTGATAACACCTTTTTTTGTTGTTGCAACGAACATGGGCGGCCATTCCACAGCGTGATTTGGATGAACTCATTTTGAGTATGCCAAACCGATGTTCTTGTGTTGTTAGTGTTCGCGGTAGAAACACGGATTATTAATTGTTTAAGTTACCCAATAAAATTTTAAAGAAAACTGTTATTTCAGTCTTTTTTTCGAACTTTAATGTTAGTGGTTCAAATGTCAAAAATCCCTTTATTAGGAAAATGGCAAATTTCTTTATTAATGCAAAGGTGACTTGGTTTATCGTTACTGTGACAAACGAAAACACTTTATTTGATGAATCCTTAAAGAAAATTTAAATTAATATCAATCAAGAGAAAAGTTATTGCAAAAATATATGTTGATCCCTAGACACTTTTGATGTGTGTATGTTTATCCATACTAATTATAAATTCTAAAGTAATTCTGTCTGTCTCCTTTTCGCGTCTAAACCACCAAACGGATTTCGATAATATTTGGCAGAGAGATAGAATATTAAGATATCTCGGGGAAAAATAAACTAATAATAAAAATAAGTCGGGTTTTCCTTCCTGACGCTATAACTCCAGAACGCACGAACCGATTTCCACGGTTTTGCATTCGCAAAATTCAATAAACAAGGGTAGGGTAGGTAGGATAGGTAGGGTAGATAGGTAGGTGGTAGGTATTTTAGGTAGGAAGGGTAGGTTGATAGGTAGGGTAGGTCGGTAGGTAGGTAGGGTAGGTAGGTAGGGTAGGTAGGTAGGGTTGGTAGGATAGGTAGGGTAGATAAGGTAGGTATCATAGTTAAGACAGGACAACGTCTGTCGGGTCAGCTAGTAAACTAATAAATATTTAGAAATTCCATTCCGCAACAAGAAAGAAGATATCCTGAGTGAGAACAGAACCGATGGCCATGCTTAGCCAAGCCTTGGCTAAGCATGGCCATCATACATTACAACATTTTTAGAAAGGCATGGACTATGGACCTCTAGCTATCCTCAATAAAATGCAGCCTTGACGGTTATTACACATGCAACTGGGGCCCACCTATCTATGTATGCGGCCCAACCATCTTAACTGTGTCACGTAGATTGATATGCAGACTTTTTGACCATAAAAGACTAAGTAGGTACACCATTAAAAAACATACAAAAATGTGTTCATCGAATTCTAACGATAAGGAATGTTCGATTCGCAAACAAACATTTAGAGCATTGCCTACTTTATAAACATCATCTGCCTAGCCTTTTCCCAACTATGTTGGGGTCGGCTTCCAGTCTAACCGGATGCAACTGAATACAAGTATTTTACATGGAGCGACTGCCTATCTGACCTCTACAACCCAGTAACTGGACAATACCATACCCCTTGGTGGGACTGGCTGTCAGATTTTCGGGCTTCTTATACGACCCGTAACGACTGTCAAAGATGCACAAATGACAGCAGGGACCTACGGCTTAACGTGCTTTCCGAGGCACGGAGGAGTCTCGGTATGAAAAGATGGTACCCCATCCACGGCCAAAGCAAGCGTAGCTTAACCTGGTGGATCGACCTGTGCGGCTGTTATTACTTAGCCACGAGCTCCTTTATAAACATTGTTACAAATTAGAATACCACGAGTGCCGCTCATATAACTCGACTGCGTCAGAAGGAGTTTGTTTTCAAATACGAATTCGAATGACGTGTGTCGATGGTATGAAGATGATATTATTATGTGGGAGGGTGTCATTTTTCAGGTCGAATTCAATGAATAAAAATGTAGGAATATTGTTACGAAACAGTCAGCTTTTTGTTACCTATTCTTGACTATCTACGTCATATCGTACAGGTGTAATTTTTATAATCACCTTTTCCAATCTAATACGACATATTGAGATTGATCGCACGTAAGTGACTGTAATTTCTCTGTTGCCAATTGGGTTGTACAACCATCTATCATTTTAAGTTTCTACGTAAGGTGTTATTTTTGACCAAATGTCTCTATCATGAAATCACAATACTCTTTTGTCGTGGCCAGGTAAAAAGGTAAAAACAATTGCAAATGCGAGCACAACGCACCTTCTGTTCTCTCGGTAGCAACAAACATGTCTTTAGCCTTTATGAGTGCGTAGGTGTCCTCACAGTCTTCCGTCGTGTAGGGAATGTCGTCGTGTGCCACGAAGTCTATCTTGTGCTTCTCTAGGAAATCCTCGTCGTACTCCCACGGCGCGTCCGTTACTACCTGCAAACCAGTTGAGGGAGAACATTAAAACAACTACCTACGAGAAATGAGAAATATGAATGTAAATAGGTGAAAAAGCAAACAAATATTTATAGGCAATTTTTGGTTTGTTTTCCAATCTGTATCTAATCTACATAAACATCACTACATAGTGTAAAGCAAAGTCGCTGCCCGCGTCTGTCCTAATGTCTGTATGTATGTTTGCTTAGATCTTAAAAACTTCACAACGGATTTTGATGCAGTTTTTTTTTAAATAGATAGTGTGATTCAAGAGGAAGGTTTAGACTTATGTATGCTATGCTTAATATATTAGAGAACCACTGATAATTTAAAGAAAGGGGAATTGTTTTACTACGAATTATATATCTACTATTCTAGAACGGTATGGTAGTACGGGCATGCTCTGATACACTGACTGGGGCCCGGTCCGGCACCGAAGACCAGGATCCCACCCATGAACAAAACAAGTTATACAAAATTTAAGTCAATCAGCATTATATACTGCCCCTGACGGTTCACTGAGCTTGAACTTCCTTCTTGAAAGTCCGAAAGGCCTTGACCTTAATGGTGCCGATAGACCTTTATTATATAATTTTAAATTCATAGTGTAATATTATTCATTAGCAAGATAGAATAAGATTTTAATAAATTTAAATTAAAGAAGAATGTGACTTAAAATAAATAAATGTCGTAGGCGCATGGCGAGATATGGCGTGTCCGCGTGTTTGGTGTCAAAGTTCACTGTATTTGCATATACGGAAGTTATTCGAACGTCTCCGGAAAACTGAAATGCGCGCCATTGTCTGCCAGCCTTGTGTTTAATGCTTACTCATGGAGTTATAAAAGCATAATAGTTATCAAGTTGCTATGACGCAAGTTCTGTAATTATAGGGGATCGGTTTCATGTTTTTAGAACTAACAGACTGGTTACAAAAAAAAACTTGACTAGGTAACTTTTTTTCTGATAGATACAAAAAGAGACAAGTTTGGCGCCTCAAAAAATTAAAGCTGAATTAAATCATAATTATGAACAGCACATAGATTTAGTATAACTGATGTTCAACACTCAGTAATGAATGAGAGACGCCTCTTTACTGTCAAAAGCTGTTAGTTAACGGTGTATTCATTATTTTTAACTCAAATGAGGACAATTGGTAAAACTTCAGTTTTTTTGTTTTAAAATAAAAATCACTAGGTGTATTCTTTTTCATTTCTGTTTAGGAATAATGTGAGCAGTCAAAATGCAAGAAAATATTTAAATTGCGAATTGTGACGGTGAAAGAGCACAATAACTCAACAAAATTCTTCAAGACGAACAGAAAGAACTCAATATTTCAATACAGTCTCGTAAAGTATTCTTTCATCTTTTAAAGCAATTTTTTTTGACGTCAGGAACTTGGAAAACCCGCGGCCGCGCCGTGCGGGTCAAATTGTTCTTTATTGAACGTGATTGGGGCACAGATAATCATAATAAATCTTTATCTTTTTTATTTCTCCGCTCAGGCCAGCCAGCCAGTACAAGCCGGTCATAACCTTACACGTAAGAAAAAAAAAAGTTGTTTTTAATTCTGTTGGAACTGAAACTTAGAAACTATGCGTACAGGCATTACGTAAGTATGCATATGTGGATTTATATTGGAATATTGTTCCATAGTCAAGTATGAATAGGAGTGATCACCTTGACGTTTGTCATTTTCAACCGGTTGTTAAACTTTACAGACTGCAAAGAGGTAAAAAAATCCTCTTAAATGAATAAAATATTTTTATTCAATATATTAATATTATGCGGTTCACTGGCGGAACGCGTCTTTAAACAGCGACTAATTGAACTGACATCTTATGCATAAAAAATGAAAAACCCGCAGCTAACCTCAAATTTAGGGTTAAATCTATCAACAAAATTTTTGAATCTTATTTTAGCTCAAGCGCATATCCGACACACCGCGAGCAGATAGTTATAGACAGTCGTATGACAACAATAGGCGTGTTCTTGAAGTAACAAAAAGTCGTTTTAAGCTTGCGATTTTCCGCATATATATATACTTATTTTTTTCCCCCATTCAGTTGTACAATAGAGTTCTCCGACCCACCATCGTCATAAACTGTTGGTACAATGTGACTTGGAGGTCAAATACTGACGCAGTCACATGAACCGCGGATAAATCTCACCCGTTAAGAGAAACTTGCTAATGATTAATTATCTAAATCTTATTTTTGCCAAGCAAAATTGGACTTTATTGTCTTGGTACATACTATCACTTCTTTTCCAAGAATTGTTTTGTGTAAATAAATTGAACAACACTGGTACAAACATTCTTAGAATACAGTTGAGGACATTAGGTCACAGATATAATTGAGAGTAATGATGATTAATGACATTGGTTTCATTGTTTTTAGTCCAAGCGCCACCATTTAGACACGGGCATCAAGGAATCATACCTACTTGAGATATGAATGGAGTTCAATTCTCTTTTATATACCAGATACCAGCATCTTATTTTTCTTATTTTGTGTATACGACCCTTTCGTGTGAATTATTTTGGATATCTTTTTGGACGGAGAGGAGCTCGTGGCTAAGTAATAACAGCCGCACAGGTTGCTCCATCAGGTTAAGTTACGCTTGCCGGGGTTGGCCGTGAATGGGTGACCATCTATCTTTACATACCGAGACTCCTCTGAGAAAGCACGTTAAGCCGTTGGTCCCGGTTGTCATTTGTGCATAGTTGTGACAGTCGTTACAAGTCGTCTGAAGCCCGAAAATCTGACAGCCAATCTTAATCTTACCCAGAGGTATCGTATTACCCAAATACTGGGTTGTGGAGGTCAGATAGGCAGTTGTTCCATGTAAAATACTGGTATTCAGTTGCATCCGTTTTGATTGAAGCCGACCCCAACATATTTGGGAAAAGGCTAGGCAGATTTTACTCAAGATATATATATTTTATTATTGAATGGTTTCATCCGGTGTTGCATGTAGGTTTTTATTTAAATGTGGCATGTGTGGGAAGTCTCGTGGAGAATAGTTAATTACAAATAACAATGATTACCTCATCGACGTATCTGCAATGCCGGACCGCCTCATACCTCTCGTCCTCCGTCATAACTGTGCGACCCTTGCGACTGTGTGTGAGATTGTCGCTACATACTGGAAAACAACAAATAAATCCAGATTAGTCATCTTGCTAGACACCTATAGGCCTACAATTACGTGTATTACGTCATCCGTCCTAATTAGAGTTATAATCTCGTATCGTGATAAAATTCCCCAATGTTTTCCTTTTGATAATAAAATTAATTTACCCACACATTTCGTAAGGTCAGCGGTTGTCAACATGCGGTCTGTAAGCAGTAGCTAATAACATATGTGCTGTAAGTTTATCTTTACGGCCCATTGACTAAAATCTCGACAGATATTTCGGTACGGGAGTTATAATAGGTACAGTCACGTCAGTCACTGAGCAACTTTAAAAGTGATTTTCTCCTTTTGCATTTGTTGTAATTTTATGTTATTATAGACAACGTATTTGGGAACCCATACTTATAAGAAGTGGGTTCTATCATGACAAAGTTATCGTTATTCCACGCGAAAATCGCTTTTGAATGTTTCGAAGTGTATACATATTGGTGCTAGTGACTGTATACCGATGCAAACTTTATGGCGGGTCGGAACATGAGGCGAGTCGCTGCGCAGTAACAAATTCGCGTGTCCGCGGGGATGAGGGGCGGGGTACTGCGCAACGAGTAGCGTACTTCAGAGCGGTTATAAAGTTTGACGTTTCTTATAGAGTTAACACAAGCATTAGGTTGCTTAGCTTGGACTTATGGCGTTGTGTGAAATGTCCAAGCATAATATATAGAGTACAGTTAGATACGGGTAGGTAAGATTATTAAGTGCAATATTGCTCGGATTAAAACTAGATAAGCGAATAGATCTACATTTTTAGACAAAAATTAAAAAGAACAAAATTGAGAATGACAGTCCGATTGCTTTACCTAAATATTGCGCGTGCCAGTGGCCGCTTTCAAGGACACGTAGAATTAATTACACTAATCCATTTATCAGTAAGTAAACATGAAAGGCTATTCTGAATAATACCTACAGTATTATCGGTAATTGCTAATTAGTTTCGGAGACTGGAGCATTTTAATCATTTACTAGCCTGCTGCCCGCAGCTTCGCTCGGATGGACCCTAATCCTTTTACTCATTATAACACTAGCTCGTATAATCAGCATCAGCCAGTGAAAGAAACCCGTCAAAATCGGTCAAGCCGTTTCGGAGAACAAACAGACAGACAACAATGTTAGTAATGTAATGTAAGAACCACCTTTCATGTGCATTTGGTAAAAAGCTGTTATTTTGTCATTACAAACATATATTCAAATAAATCCAGTATCTACTTGTATTGTATAGATTATCAGAATCGCATTGTTTACGTTTCCATGAGCGTAATTGATTGGTCATGTAACGTAAGACAAATCGACCAATAGAGTCGATTATTTTTATCTTAGTTGTAGGCCAACACGCGGCAATAGGTACACAGCATACAGCACAGTGCCTTGCTGTTTACAAAAAAAATAGTACTGGCACTCGCGATTCATTCCCAGATTACGTAATAGTTATAACAATTACATTACCTACGTCGCATTCTAATATTTTCTCTATTCGATTAAGCAGGTACCTTCATTGCGTGTAGTATCCTAAAAAAACAATCCGATTGTTTGTTTCCAATTGGCAATTAGTTTGAATTGGGGTGAATGATCGCCTTATTATCATCGATCGACTCTATTCGGGTACTTCGCTAATAGCTATTTAATTTTAAGAACACAAGTCCAAGGGCACTCTATTTGTACCAGTATGTACTGCGAACACAAAGCTACCATTAAATTTAAATCGGAACTCGGTCAGGCAGTTACTGTAACGTAACAATTATTTATTTACATCGTTATTTGTAGCTTGTGGGCCGATGGCGTGACGATGTTTACGTGTACTAATGTCGTTGATACTCGCGTTGAAAAATTTCCAAGTAATTGTTTACTCTAGGAAAAAGTGTTATCCCTGCCATTAGTCTCTATAATCTTGCATGAATGCTTTCTTTAAAAATACGATACGCAGCCTGTAGACAAACATCGTTCGATGGGCGCTATCATTAACTGACATTACGCATCAACGCTTCGGAGACCGGAGTCATACACGCGCTGGGACTCAATGAGTCAGATGGATGTGTTGATCCAATAAGAACAATGGGCAAGGCAGAATAAGATAAGAATGCACTCACCACCAACAATAAGGTAGACATTAGGGAAGACTGTCTTAGCCTGCTGCAGTTGCCTGGCGTGTCCTTGGTGGAACATGTCGTAGATGCCATCTGAGTAGACGCGCACCTTGCGGTGTGCTGTGCCCGCCACGGCTGCTGCGCGGGGGATGCGGCCATAGTGACATTTTTCCCGTTCCGATATTGCATCTGGGTCTGTACTGAATGGCGCTGCTTGCCTTAGTGACTGTAACAAGAGAAAAAGGTTTTTTACCGTTGAATGTGTGATAGGTAACGCTAGAAATAAAAAATTGGTTACGATAAACTCCTGTGGGGTGAATGTTCTTTATAACCAAGTTGTAGGTACGGATACCGCCACATAAAACACAATACAGCGAATGCAAATTGCGAGACTCGATCAGCATTAATTTAATGCGGGCTGCCTTAATATTGGCCAATTGTATTGAATACTGCATGTCAGAATGTTCATAGCAACCTACACTTGAGATAAATGAATGTGACCCCGCTGAAATTATTGTATAATTGTCATTGATGAACCGGAAATTATGGTGAGAATAGATAGAAATTGTTAGTTTTCAATTGGGATCTTATTTCGCAAGTCTAATAAAATGGTAAGCGGGATTGTCCGAAAGGGTTACCCCAGGGGTAGGACAATTCCATACATTGATAGATTTGGGGTAATGTTTTAAAAATGTGACATCTGTTATCTCCATCCAAAAACAATTAGTTACTTTATGTCACCGCAGATGGCGCCACCACCGATACAAATGTAATATATGTGACAAAAAATAAATAAATAAAAAATAAATTTCACTACCTAATCATTTTATTTAACACGTATTATAATTATTTGCAAATATTTGTGGAGATTACAAGCCGCGTAATAATTACGATAGCAACACAGAGAATTATTGAGTTGTTATTGATTTGATTGTCAAATTATTAGATCACAAATTCACAACATTTTTTTATGTTTTAAGTCGTGGTCGTTGTTGTGTGTGTCATGTTTGTGCTTTTCTGCATACAAATTAGTCCGCCGATCCTCGAATCCTCCTCCGTAGTGAACCTGAACCTGACAACCAGCCCATGGGATACGCTCACGCATTGGACCCCGAGACGCATCGAGAATGGGAAGAAGCTGCTTACGATGATAATGACGACGAGTTACCTAAATGGGATGCCCTGCACAAGTTCCGCACGATCGAGCTTATCACGCCTGCAAATAGAGAGAAGCCTACTCCTAAGGGAAAAGAATACGCAGTTCACGTGTCCACACCAAATACTACCTCTTCAAAACCAAGAAGCTGCGCTATGTGCGAAAAGGACCACATTATGTCATTGTGAGGAATTCATAAAACTTAATCCAGCTGAGAGGTGCGAGTACCAGAAAAAACACAACCTATGCTATAATTGTCTGGGCCCAGGACATTCCGCTTATAGATGTCGCCTGAAGATGTGCTGCCGAAAATGTCACAAACGTTATCACACGCTCACGCATCAATCCACACCATATCAACCAGACAATAAGAAACAACAAAACAATGAAGTTGAAAGTAATCAAGATTCTGCAAAATCAGCAGAAACCAATGTTACACTTTCATCGCATCTCGCTGCAAATTTGTCCACTGCATTACTGGCCACAGCTCTTGTACCAGTAAGAAATCATGACTCGGGACAAGAGACAGTGCTATGGCTTTGATTGACCACGGCTCTCAAGCAACGTTCATGAGTGAAAGAGCGGCCCAGATGTAACGATTGAACATCAGCCACACCTTTTGTATATTAACACACAAATTAATTTGAATTAAAATTTACAAATAAAGCAAGTAATTTTGTAAAAGAAAAGGATGTTTCCTTTATGTATCCGCTGTGTAACTTTTGAAATTACAATAGTGCCTATACTTAAGCTTCCTTACTAATTTGCTTGTTTTTAATTTGATAAAGTTTTACTATGATAACAAAATCATAGTAAAACTTTATCAATAAACAAGCAAATTAGTAAGGAATCTTAAGTATAGGCACTATAGCATAGGTAGTACCTATAGCTAGCTAGCTATAGCTACCTGTAGCTAGCTATAGCTATACATGACAAGTTTGTGGATGGTGATAATAGATGGCGCCGATCAATTGACATTAGCATTAGCTGCAAGAGGGCTCTCTATACCCGATATATTACTTTCCTCTATGGGTTACCCTTACCGCTACCCCGGAACATAGAGGGCTAAGGAAGGAACATGGATGGGTTTTAGTCAGTAAGAGTCTGACACTCCCTTCCGCTCCACCCAGAGCGGGAGAAGTCATTGGATGATTTCCCAGCCTTAAAAAAAAAAGTCTAATAAAATAATTAATAATGAAACAAGTTGTGTAAGTATGAGTAAGCCAGATTACGCTGTATTGTTCAGGCGTCAAGGTTCAAACGGTGCTCGATGTCAGCCGTTGATGATAATGAAGTGGCGTGATGTGACGTCGAGCTAGTGCCCGGCATAGATTAACAACGATTCATGGTACGTTATCTAAACGCGCATGAGTGTGTTGGTGGCTTTATCAGCGGACATATTTATGCAAATGACACTGATTACTGTGTTGATATTAATTATACTACTCTGTCAAGAAAGTACCGGGAAAAGATCAATAATACACAAAATGTTTTGTTATTCGTCCAAATTTATTTTATCACCTTCAAAGTATGCTCCTTTAGAAACGATACACTTGCGCCAACGAATAATCCATTCATCAAAACATTTTTTAAACGCTGCTTCCGGAATTGAGTTCAGTTCTCGCCGCGAATTCTCCTTTATGTCTTCTATCGATTGAAAACGGGTGCCACAAAGTGGTAATTTGAGTTTAGGAAAAAGAAAAAAGTCAGCAGGAGCCATATCTGGTGAATATGGTGGTTGCTGGATGGTATTTGTTGAGTGTTTGGTCAAAAATTCGTTCACAATGATAGCCTTGTGCGAAGGCGCATTGTCGTGGTGCAAAATCCAAGAATTTTCTTTCCACAAATCTGGCCTTTTTCGTCGAATTTGCTCTCTTAAACGCCGCATAACGCTCAAATAATATTCTTTATTTACCGTTAGACCTTCCGGTAAGAATTCAGAGTGCACAACACCGCGATAGTCAAAGAAAACAGTCAACATGACTTTGACTTTTGATCGACATTGGCGTGGTTTTTTCGGTTTCAGTTCAGTTGGAAGGCGCCACTCCGAAGCTTGTTGACTAGTTTGCATGTCAAACTCGTAAACCCACGTCTCGTCACCAGTAACAATGCGTTTTATGAATGTTGGGTCCGAACTGACTCGTTCTAGCATGTCCTCAGCGACTTTCATGCGATTGAGTTTTTGGAGAAAATTCAGATCTTTTGGGACTAGCCGAGCAGCAACATGTTTCATACCCAAATGATTAGTTAAAATGGTACGAATTGACTCGTGAGATACTTACAGAAAGTTCGGCGGCTAAGTATCTCTCTCAGAGTTGAATGGGGATTTTCAGTCACTATTTTCTTCACTTTTACGATGTTAAGTACATACAGTACCAGAGCGAGGCAAATCTTCCATCACATCTCGACCGCTTTTGAATGCTTTGAACCACTCATAAGCACGAGTTTTTGATAAAGTCGATTCACCGTAAGCCTTCTGTAACATTTTCAGTGACTCCGAACACGAAATTCCATTGGCGACGCAAAATTTAAGACAAACTCTTTGTTCGATATTTTTGTCCATTATGAAATTCGCAATACACACTATATATGATATTACTAAAACTAGCACTGTATTTAATATAAATAACAGATGCAACTCAAACTCCGCGCCAAAATGGAAAACAGTTGTGCCAATCTAACAACTACAAAAAAAAACAAAAATTTGAATTTGGAACCATAAACAAATCATCCATTCCCGATACTTTTTTGGCTGAATGTATAGCTCAGTCAGAATATAAGGGAAACCTTTAATCAGAAATCCAAAAAAAAAACAATGATTATGCAATACAAATCAAGAAATGTATTTTTTTTATTCAGTGCTGTACAGTGGTGATATATCATCCCGAGAAGTAAATACAAGCTATACGTCATTTTCTTAGTTGTGTTTTAACTGTAAAGTAAATGCTGCTGAGAGATATTTCTCAACAGAATGTGAAGCTAAGCCCATGGGCAGCATAAAAACTCTGACACCAGGTTAGTTACTAACCACACGCAAAAGAATGAAGACTGTAAAGTTGCAGGTGGTCACAATGCATTGGATAATAAATTAATAAGCCAAATCGAACAATACCCTCAGGCTATAAAACAATGCTTGTTATATTTTATTACATTTTTATTGCAATAGCTAGGACCAAGTAATTTATTGTTTTACACTCCAGAAGACTTTCTACAGGCGGAAACGACGATAAATCAATACGTTGTATGGCGTTTAAACATAACCATAAGCTAATGGCACACCGACCGACATGACAATTCGCAAATGCTTGTACTAAACTCTCTGACTGAAACCTCTTTAGCAAACCTTACATAACTTTGAGACAAATACATAATAATATAATGAAGTAAACGCAACAAGGCAATGCGACGTTGCATGTACCCGTCTCCATTTTGTTTAAATATTTCAAAATTTCTGTCAACACAGCGCCGCCGCCGTGTTGGAATGCGGGCAGTAATTTTTGCAAAGTGCATATCCGGCATTACACTTCAATTTAAAGACTTGACAATCATGTGATCACTAACAACAATACTTTTACTTATGCCGTGACGAGAGGCAGTAATCGCGTCGTTCAACTTGGACGTCAATTCGGGTCACAGCTATTCAAACACACTGTATAAACATTGCACAACAGTCCCAATCATTTTTATAGTGTGGCACATAGCTCAATTTCTTCTATTTTATAAATTCTATAGAGATATAAAAAACATCCGTAACGTTATGGGCTTAGGGTTTTTCTAATTTAAAGTATAATTGATTTTAAGTATACGCCGCATAGGAAGGAATAAGCCAAAAGGCCTTCGTGAGGGATGAGACACCCTGCCCAAGTGCGAGTGTGCGGCCCGTTCTCTCCAAGTCGCGTGTGCGTACGGCCCGTTGTATATAGCGGTTTAGTACCATTGTTGAAAAGGTTATTTATGAAAAATGTAAGCGTAGTGTTATCTATATGCAATAAAATTGTTACAGGAAGTTTCAATTCCGCCCGGGGTTAGATAATAAAATATTTTATTAATCCAGTTTATTAAATGATAATAATATTTATAATTTAAACTTTAAACTATACTAAAATGTGACATTCAAGTCAACTTCAAAGTCTATAAATAGGTTGCTAATTTAATATTTTATACAAATAAAAATCTGCTTTGTAGAGGCCATTTTAATAAAGTTTTTAAAACCAGGCCCATAGTGTGCTCATTTTACATTTTTTATATAATATTATACAGAAAATAAAATTAAAAGTTTTTAAGTTGGTAAAATTTGTAAGTTTGTATGTAGGGGGTAATCTCCGGAACTAATGATCCAATTTCAAAAAAAAAATCACTGATAGAAAGCAACATTATTCCTGAATGCTATAGGCTATAAATTATATTTATATCATACATATTAGCCGAGCTATCGCAATGTTCGTCTAGCAAGTCGGAAAGAAATACCTCCGAAAACAGAATTATTTGCAGTATTGCCGAGTATCATAGGATATATTTAATGTTAAAACAAGAAATTTTCCGCGGAAGAAGTCGCATTTTTTTACATAAAGAATTATGTTCAGTGTTCTTTAGTATCAAAATAAGGACGATGTCTGTACGTACACAGATTAATAGGCCAATTATTCATGACAACGATGCAACTGAACTTCCAGAACAAGAAATACCACTCGCTATGAAACACTAACGAAAGTAAGGCCGGATTGGAAATGCGGCCTGACGTTCGTTACAAACATGCATTGAGAGATCAGTTCAATCAAAAACTCATGACCAATAATGTACCTATACTATTTTAAATGCGTAAACTAACCAATTTACGTGATAGATAAAGCTGTAATCATAATCACACTTGGCCAAAATTATTAGCCTGATCGATTGTCACTACACAATTAATAAATATTTATCTATTAAAAAAAAACAATCAGAAGGCGCTATCTAAAATTAATAACACAAATCATCAGCTGATGTGCCTACCTTAATATCAATGTATTTAAAAGTAATCTATAAATTAAGTATTGCTTGAGATAGCGAATTTCTGCGTCAATGCAAGCTCATAAGGTGTACAATCCTTTGCACTCAATGTCACATGTGGAGTTGAAAAGATAGCTTGCTTATGTAAATAATGGCGTTTGATAACAGTATTACAGCCGTTAATAACACCTTTCAATTTAATTCAGGCCAACTCGTGGCCAAGTACTAACAGCCGCACAGGTCGATCCATCAGATTAAGCTACGCTTGTCGGCGTTGGCCGTGGATGGGTGACCATCTTTACATACCGAGACTTCTCCGTGCCTCGGAAAGCACGTTATGCCGTTGATTCCGGCTGTCATTTATGCATCTTTGACAGTCGTTACGGGTCGTCAGAAGTCCGAAAATCTGACAGCCAGTCTTACCAAGGGGTATCGTATTGCCCGGTTACTGGGTTGTGGATCTAGGAAGATGATGAAGTATAGTCATCATCTTTAATAATTTAATAACACATAATTAATAATTTACAGTTAAGTCATAATCATCTGCCTAGACTTTTCCCAACCATATTGGGGTCGGCTTCCAGTCTTACTGGATGCAGCTGAATATTTGACTGCCTGTCTGACCTCCACCCAGTTAATGGCTAATACGATACCCCTTGGTGGATCTGATTGTCTGACTTTCGGGCTTCAGAGTTTTGACTACCCGTAACGACTGTCAAAGATCTACCAATGACAGGGATTACCGGCTTGACGTTATTTCCGAGGCAGTAATTTATAGTTAGGTATTAAAAAAATTATCATGCTAGGTATTATTTCAGGTATATTATAAAATATGAATCTAGGTATTACCTGCCCCAAAAATTCAGGATAGAAACGGTTATAAAAAAGCTAAATATAAAAGTCTATAGTACAGTTACTTGTGTCTAATATTGTATAAAATCAGTGACGCGGAAAAACACTATATACACACAAATTGTATAGTAATTAACTTCTGAAACTGTCTCATTAGATTAACATTCATATTGTTCTAATAACCGCAGTTAATTAACTTGCGTTGATTACCTACTTCATTACAATAATAACTTAATAAGTCAAGCACAACCCATTAATAATTAAGTGGATAATTTAATCTATTCCACAAATAAGTTTATGATGTTATACGGTGATAATACGGTATAATATGACCTTGCCCATCGAGCGAGTCTATGAGGAAATAGCTACAATTGCTACAAATCGATACTATTTAATAATTCCTACGAACAGTTGTTCGATAACTGAACACGCAGAAACTAATATTTTGAAACATACTTTTTTATCAAGCGTTTTAAATTTTAATTGGTCATTTACTTACAAGACTTTTTTTTTTTTTTTTAAGGCTGGGAAATCATCCAATGACTGCTCCCGCTCTGGGTGGAGCGGAAGGGAGTGTCAGACTCTTACTGACTAAAACCCATCCATGTTCCTTCCGTAGCCCTTTATGTTCCGGGGTAGCGGTAACCCTTTCGGACAATCCCGCTTACCCGGCAGGCTTGGCCCTGAGGGGCCCCTTCATATGCTGACATCTCTTTGAGGCGCGCGTGGAACATATACGCGCCGTACGGCACGGGTCTGGTGCTGATCGGACGGTGAGTCACCCATTACTCACCGCCCGCAGGCCCGCGCCTACGGTGGCCGGGAGTCGTCACGTGGCTCCCGACGCCCGGAGCGTCTCCCGCGGCGGCTACTTACAAGACTTGCATTGCCAATTTTAGTAAGGTATTAATTAAAATGAACACAGCAATTTCAATGGAGATTTTACGTGGTTACATATTGTTCTAATCGAGCAAGATGGGGTCTATGCAATAATTTTCGAAGAGTTTTAAGCGATTCCATATTTCATAATTATGGAGTTAGGGATGATAATAAGCAAAACTTTATTTATGGGCATCGTCACGTACCTACCTAAAGCTATAATAAAATGTATTTAATAATGATTATCTGTAAATATCTGTTGCGTCATCCACAACACCCCATGTCACAAATGACCTAGTTCAAAAATAATTAAATTACGAATACTATTTACTTGAAGCATGCTTGTGGAGTTGTGCAGTTATAAAATTGACAGTTACAGCACAGGAACAGTAATTTCGTGATTATTATTATATTATATTGAATATTATAATATGTCGGTCTGTAGGAAGATTCCTCTGAATGAACCGGATATACGATGATATAAATCAAGGAATAATAAACCGCTGATAGCCTGACAACTCGCGGGGTCACTAATGTTGAAATCATTCAAAATTTTAATCTACTTCAACTGTACCAAATCATTATTTGAAATATATCTTTATTTCTTTATTAGTATAAATAAAAGCGAAACTTCAGTTATTTATACATTCACTCAATCACTAATTAAACACAAAATCTCAAAAACTACTGGCCCTACGAAGATGAAATTCGGCACAGAGGTGGATTATAAGCAGAAAACGTCAGCCGAGAAAGGATTTTACGAAACCCGTCGTAAAGGGATGAAATAGGGGGTAGAAGTGCCCGGGCAGTTGCAGTATATAATATATACTTAGTATACGTACCTATATTAAGTTCCTGACTCCTAAAACTGAATGATTTATTTACTAGAAAATATATAACTTATAAAAATATAACATTCTTTACTGAACATCGATTTTGTCTACTTAGGCAATCGTCCATTATCCCACTGGGCATGTCCTTTCCACATAATTATGAAGGTAACTTCAAATGTCGACTAAACGCTTATAATGTGTAAGTTTAGACCTCGATAAGTAAAGGCATAGAAAGTCAGTGAACCGTGAAAACTTAATCGATTACTTAGTTGCCTATTGTATAATGTTCAGAACTCAATGGCAGTAGTTCCAGTTTGAGCAGCACCGTACTTAGCTCAAACCTCCGGTTGTGACACCACGCGAAGTGATTCATTCATTTTGGCATTCAGCGACGACTAGTTAGCGAGACAATGAGAATTGAATTTAGGAATGCTTTGGCGTAGGTTTTTGATTAGAGACCACCAACTGGAAGGCAGAATATAGCGCAACCGCTAGAAAATAGTGCGCTACGACTAAATGCAGGACGCACAATACCGTATTTATTTTATGATGTGAATTATTGAAGCATTGTAAATCTTGTAGTTATTAGACATCCTACGGTAGTTTACATTTCACATGAATTACGTGTATCTATAAGGAAAAAGAGTGTATCTATATCAGCCTATGAGGAAAACGTTTAGGGTAAATGGTTTTAACATCGCGGGGAAAACTACACATCACTAATAAACAACATAAAGTTAAAATAAAGAATAAATTAATTGGAATTGCTACTATTTCCTGAGTACGAAGTATTTTCAAAAATTACGTACATGAGGACGCCACAATTACAGGCTGCATAGTTAATTAAATACCATTCGTAATGAACTTCGGAAGCATAGACACAATGGTCACGCTATATGATTCTGAAACTCTTGGAAAAAATAACGGTTATATCATTCGTTAACCTTGCCATAAACTAGAAACATTACGTTTCTAACAAATCACGACCAGACGTTTCCTAAAACACAAACAGCGTACTCGAACAACGACCAAATAAGTCGTATTTTATATTGAACCTTTAAAGACAAACAACACTATCCCAAGATTGTTGATAAACCAAGTGTTAGCTATAAACTTGACCACGATGTGAAAGCTGCTTTGGCCTATTTCGAAGAAATCCAAATAATTTATCCGCAGGTATATCTGACATTTACTGTGAGAAATGTTACCGTAACGAATACCGCGATTGGAGGAGAATGCTGTCTGATTGACGTCAAAAGATTTCGTAACCTTCAGCATAAACGAGATCCCAAACAAAGGTGTTTTACGAGTCACAAACTCAAAAGCCAGTCACCAAGGTTTTACGAGAATAGTAGATGCAATAACATTAAACACTGGCCGAAAATAAACGAAGAACTTCGGCATCTACATCCCGTGACATCGAACTTGAACCTGGTTATTTTGAGCGTGAAGAAATCGACTGCATACGTAATCCAATCATAACACTTGGTAAATTGCGACCTCGGGCAGCAAGGCAACACTCTGTTCCAAAGACATTCGACATAATGTATATCGGTTTAATACGTGCACCCAACTTAGCATATCAGCAACAACGAGACACGCACCGAATGCTCTCATAAATACAAATTAGTTTACTTGGCATTTTTTTGTTCTTCATTTAAATGAGTATTCGATGATTTACGTCACACTGGTTCATGCAAATCATCTTTGTGAATACATTGTGGCCCCAACAATTTTCAGTGAAACATTCGCCTTCGGGGAGATAACTAATCCCAATGATGTTATTTGCAGTTGAAATGTATGTTTAGCTGTTGGTGAGTGACGCAGCTCGCAGGTGTAATTAAGCTGTGTGTACTAACCGTAAGACTTCACGTGAATGTCGCTTTGGAGCCTGATGTTGGAAACTATTCGTGATACTTTTGCCTAAATCTTTTTTTTTGAGGGTGGGAAATCATCCAATGACTTCTCCCGCTCTGGGTGGAGCGGAAGGGAGTGTCAAACTGTTACTGACTAAAACCAATCCATGTTCCTTCCTTAGCCCTTTATGTTCCGGGGTAGCGGTAACCCTTTCGGACAATCCCGCTTACTCCGCATTAAAAGCTAAGTAATTGTATAGTTGTGCACTAATGGTGTATTCATCAACTAACATAATTATAGTTTTTAAGTTACCAGCAATTGACCATAAGTATAGGTTACATCATCATGGTCGCTATGTCTACTAAACGCTAACGCTAGATGGGCTGGTGCGTCAGATATTACTGTATATCTAATCTACATAATTATCTATTTTATAATTGCATCCTTTGCCTTGTGCCTTTGCAGTCTGCGTAGAGACACAAGTACCTTTTTCTTTCATAAATCTCTTCCACCGGTGTTCTTAGTTTTTGCTTCCTTCCATATGTTAATGGTTTAATAACTTCAAATTATACGAAGATGAATACTCTTTGCTTTGTCAAAAATGGGCAAACTAACAGCGCAGATTAACCTCTATCTTGAAGCTGAATTTAGAAAGTGTCATATTAACCTTGGTTTTTTGAAGAAAGAATGTACCTATATATTTTTTTGTATTTTTGAGTACCTAATAGATGCTAATGAGAGGCATTTATTTAAATTACTTTCTTTAGATATTTGAAGTATAATTATTGTCGCTGGTAAAAAAAATAATAAAGCATACATTTTACTATGTAAGTACTTAACATTATTAATGTGCGAACTTTCTATGGAGTAGTCAAACATAGACAACCTTCTGTGGTGCAGTGTGTAGCTCTAACTTTCACTCATACTTGAACACACAATGTACTGACTTCTAGTCTGCAAGTTATCCGTCATAAGATTTCCATTTCAGAGTTTAACTAAATGATTTACTTGTCACCTTTTTATCGCTGAAGCAGAATATAATGTCAGACTGTGTGATAATGATAATGTAAACATTAAACTGAACGTAGCTTACCAAGTGCGTGAGTAAAGAAAGCTATGTTACGCCGGCAAACATGGAAGGCTCGGATTAGGCTGTAAGCAGAGGTACTTACAGTGTGGTCTTTGATTTCCTGTTTCACAAATCCATTTTTTCTGTATCCATTGAGGGAAGTCTCCAACTGCCCGTTGACATGCCCGTGCCCATTCGTGAGCGTCGTAGTTATCGTTAACGCTGACATCATCAATTATTTTATAATTATTGTCTCTCAACTTGAACTAAATAACTTCTCTGAACGTGATTTAAAAATATTAAAGCTATAAAATAGGAACTTGCATTATTATTGTATATTTTTTCTTTAAAAAAATCGTGTCTTTTTTCTAAAACAAAATAACTTCAAATGTGAGTGAAGTAAAGATTGACAAGTTGCAATTTATTTTTCAGTTATTGTATTGTTTCGGGCTATGTGTTATGATAACCGGTATTTTAGGTAAACAACGGAACACGCGAACTCCACGAAACTATACGAGTGACTAAAACGTTATGAAGCACGGAGTCGGCGTGAGGAATGTTTCTGGTGCGATCGGCGGGTGTGAGCGGGGGTAAGACGAGCGCGGGGGCGGTCGATGCCGGGTGGCGCGACGCCGACGTGGAGGCTCGGCAGACACGCGACGCTCCACGAGTCGCCCCGAAGGGGACTTTACTTCACTAGTTCACTTTACACGCCGACGAGCGCGACGTCGCCCACGGACGACCTAAGTAAATATTCGCATTATGCAGTGCACCCAGGCCAGAGAGGCATAATCGCGCTCGCGCGATGCAGGCCATAGTGCAGTCTGTTTTATGAAACGTTAGCAGCTGATCAAGCAACGGACTGACTCTTTAGTCACCTCAAAATTTAAAAGGAAAACATATTTTACTCATTGACACTTGCATTAAGTTTTTTCCGAGAGAACTACCTAGTGGTGGTTAGACTTCTTGCCCGCAGAATGCACCTAGAAGGGGGGACTCAGGGGATGAACGTTTAGTTAAGGCCACTTGCAGACGCTGTTTTGCATGTTTGTACCTCAATGTGGGCTTACAGATAAGATTTCGTAAGCTTGGCGATGTACTGCTGCGCTTCCAAATGACATTGATTGAACTAGCAATAGCTGATAAGCCCACAATTTTTTTAATTGGTTCTAAGCGTCTGCGTAACACGTAGTATACATTTATCACAACATCGTACGATGTTGATAACATGTAAGTACTTCATTATAAAATGATATCAACACCCGTCTTCACACTTCAATAGCGCTGTGATGACACATTATAATTTGTTCATTTCTATAGGCCTGAAGGCACGTTAGTTCCAGGAATGTCAACAGCCGTAAAACAGCTAGGGATGTGTGTGATACATTACATTGAATGGATTGTTACAGGATGGTTTATATCCTGCTAAGCCTTTGCTAGTGCCCCATAAACAATTTCACAGATGGTAAGCGAGAAAACCTGTTCTTAATTTTATGCAATTTATATGTATAGGATGTTTTATAAAATGATTGTTATAATATGGATTTCTTGTTATGAAATACTCTCCATACTTATGTGTGTTTAACATGTTATACTATTCCATGGTGTGACAACGTGTCCTTGCTCTACATTCCAGCATATTTGTTAACTTCGAGCAAGAACGCATGAGCATCGTTCCATCGTTGGCTAAAATGGTATTTGCCACCTTCGGCTCGGCACCAATGAGATTGAGCAAAGCAATTCTTGGCCATCATAAATACAGCACTTGCACAATTTTGGAATACTTCTGACAGATCGGCCAGCCAAACTCTCCAGTGTATTTGAAAACACATAACTACATCCTGCGCATGATGACTGTACTTATTGGCATAATAAGAGCTGTTTTTGAAGGAGGCCTTGCACTTAGTAAGTACTCTACAACGAGTACCTTTTACACCTGAAGTACGTGACTTGGATGAACAATTTACTTCCTCGTATTAATTATTGCAGAATGTCGTAATTCAATTGCTCGCTAATAATAGTTTTACTAGGAGTCCAAATGTTATTGTCGCATCGCATTTCTATTAAAAGGTCTGCAAGAATGTATGTTATTTGGTCAAATGGGACGAACTGCTAACAAGCTAGGCTAAGTGGTGCTAACGTTCGCACTAAATGTACGAGTACTATTGCGGTTTTGCGATAACACTAGTTCTACTGAGTACTCAGCATATTCATCACGCGCGTACGGTCACTCCAACATTTCTGACGTACCTATAACCTCCTCCTCGCCAGTTTTAAAAGTTAGCAACCTTGAAGGAGTAGACCTTTCAAATTCCTTTAATTCAACAACTGCTGTAGGTGACGTTGCCAATGATTTTACCTATGTACAGTTTTGTTTCAGTAACTCCGTGGGCGTGGGCGTCACATGCGAAAACATTTCTCAGGTATTTTACGCAACTGTTTCAATGTTAGCATTTTCTTTTCAGTTGTGTAAGTACCAGTATTTTCTAATCATCCACAAGTACGTGCTCAGTAAACATGTTGTCAGTTTATGATTTGTTTGTTGTTTTTGTATGAGCACAATTGATTTAAAAATAATATCTTTAAAGTCACCTTCTACATGCAGCGACTAAAAAGAATGGCCAAAAAACCAACCCCTTATAATACGGATCTTAACAACTCCTGTACATGTCTTAAAGATACGAACTACGTGGATCATTGAAACGATAACTCATACTGTGTCGGTTGATAAATAATTATGACTCAAGATCTATCTATTTTGGCAGTCCAAACTTCAGTTTACTTCAGTGTTGATATCATGTAAGTAAACAATGACACGTGTGATGAGATCAAAGTCACATTTAGCGAGTGTAGTATTAATGGATTCACTAAGGATAATCTCACTGATTTATCATCTGTTAACTATATTTAGAATATAGGTTGCCCTGACTAGTTAGACTCGGAGGCAACGACCGGCCCACTAACGGAGTGGTGGGCGCCAAGCGAATGTCTCGGAGAAGTGAGAACAGCAGTGGGTTGGCTTGCCAACACTGTCATTACACACTCAAATGATTTCATTACAGATAGCTCGAAGCCAATAATACTCATAGGTCTATAGTTTGAACTGAGTTCAGGACTTCAGGTGCGAATATATACGATTGCGCAATGATAGATAAAATTGCCATCCTACAGAGGGGACCGCAAAGGACTAAGTGGAATGTTGTTACTCGCAGGATGCAAGTCATCAACGAAGATATAACGTTTCGGTCTTCTTAGAAGATGTGGAAGCAATCGGGAATAATAAAGGATATCTGAATGTCCCCAACAATATTTATAGCGTACAAACTTGCAAATATATTTGAAGAAAAACTAGGTGTTTATGGAATGCGCATTCCATAAAAACTCAGTTTTTAAAACGGAGTTTATACGCTCTTAATGAGCTCATAATGGTTCAAGGATGCATCAATTTGTTCATGGCATGCCGCGCGACACGCTTTCATGACGTGATGACTGACGATAAAGTGGGAATCATTTCGTCAAGTGCGTTACACAATTTTTATTATGATTTGATTTGCTTCTCTAGCGTTACTGATTAGCCATTGCGTTTAGTACTTAGGTATAGGAGTAAGACATACCTAGTAGATAGGTGTTACAGAACTCTTACAAAGTTTAGTTACTTATTGGAGGAATGTTATCACGTCTTATCAATGCGGTGTTCACTAGAGCATGCTCAGGTGAACCGCTATTCAGTTCTATTGTTGCGCTTGTGACGCAACAGTAATTCGTAGAGTAAACGACAGAAAAGAGTTGAATATCGTCATGGATCTACTTGAAAGTACCACGAATTCGCGAGTATAAAGTTTTACTCACATTTTTTAGAAGAACAGAATGACATAAATAACTGAATTTTTCGTTGTTTGTTACCCTATGAACTAGATTTGGCAATCGGCAGAGCGTGGGTTTTTTTAGATTAAAATAACAAACTACAATCTGCTTCCGTCACGCGCTAGTGGGAAATCCAAGAAAGAAGTAACAAAAAAACCGTATTCGATTTTGGATAAATTTTGCTATTCATGATTATGTTCATGCCCATTAAGTAGTATAAATTATAATTGGCAGTTGGTTTGTTGATTAGTACAGCTAGTTATCTAGTCCTCTAGCGTGTTATTATGTGCGTAGAGCGGCGTGAGTAAGGTACCCTCATGAGTGGCGCGGTCAGTGATCACGCCACATAGTTGGCTGCGAGCCCAACTATTGATTAATTTAGCTTTAATTTTCATATCCCTGCAGAATGAAAACACAATATACGTAGTATCCAGTGTGTCCACTACAACACTTACGCATTAATTCATTCGCACGGTGCGGCACACTGACGGCATGCAACGCTATTATTGCAATTACACAAATTATAATGTTTTTCCTTGAACATTGCACGTCGATATCAGTTGTGATTTTTATAAAGAATATTTTAAATTAATTTTAGTTTAGGTAGGAACTGCTGAGAGGCTACTTATAGTGTCCTGTTGGCAAATGCTGTCACCGCAAATCACGGCGCGTATGCAAGTATTTCAATTGAATAGTTCTAGCATACAGCAGACTTGCCTTGAAATTATTTGCAGCGTAAAAAAAAACCACTTCTTTTTTGTTAAATTTTATCTGAGCAATTGTAACTTAATGATATCTAAAGAGCCATGCAAACAGATGCTGCCACTAGGCAATAGTACATCTATCCTTCTCATCATTCATTTATTGATCATCTGATTATCTATCTAGGTACTACAAATTGTAGTCAGTATTGCCTACCTAGGCTGTGCCTACATAGCTGTGCATACAATTAAAAAAATAAATGAAATGTCTAACATCTATACTAATATTATAAAGACGAAAGATTTGTATGTATGTTTGTAACAAATAAACTCACAACTACTTAATGGATCTGGATGAAAATTGGCACAAAGATAGATTATAGTCTGGAATAGAATATAAGCTACTTTTTATCCCAGAGAAATGTACGATTCCTGTGGGATAATTTCCTACATACAAGTGGGTGAAGCCGCTGGCAAAAGCTAGTGATATCTAAAGAGGCATGCAAATAGATGCTGCCAATAGGCAATAGTACATCTATCCATCACTACATGAGGGCTTGCATGATAATGAGGCTATAATTAAAAGATAAGGCTTACAATTAACATGATAAAATGATTATGCTTTAGTTAGTCATCTGATAAAGTTGATATTTTGACTTATAATCCTATATTTTTAAGTTCCGGTTATACCCCAAATCCCATATTTGGGGTATAACCGGAACTTTACAAGCAAACCTAAGTAGAAATGCTTATTAGTGAATTGTGACATTTGGAAACATCTCTAATAAACATTGATATTTTAATTGAGTGTCTAGTTTTAAGGCTGTCTTTGTGTTGGTAGGCTCATTTTTGGTAGTGGAATTGCCAAATTGCTAAGTAGTCATTAGTCATTTATTCATTTGTTAGCCATTGGAAATTTGAAAAGGTTTGGGTTTATGGAAATCCATGACTTTAAAACTATGGAATAAAGTCTCCCATGTGTACTTATATTGGATTAACCTCAGCCTGCTTCTGTCTGATGACTGATTATGTCATAAGGTAACTGGAGCAATGAACTAAGCACTGATCCACTTAACTATGCAACAACACAGAATGCATAATGGACTAGCTGTTTCACTGTAATTCTACTATTGTATTGATTTTTCTTGGAAGACAATTAAATTTTGCACTTATTAGTCTAATAATCAATAGTTTATTTCTTAGTCAATAGGTCATCGTCATATAATAAACACTACATAGTATAAAACAAAGTCGCTTTCTCTGTCCCTATATCCCTATGTATGCTTAAATCTTTAAAACTACGCAATGGATTTTGATGCAGTTTTTTTTAAAAGATAGAGTGATTGAAGACGAAGTTTTATGTGTATTATTTGTCGACATATTATGCGGGCGAAGTCGCGGGCGGAAGCTAGTAATGTTTATAATCATAACTGTATATTATTAATATCACAATCATCATAATAAAACAGACAAGTTCTTGTGGAATATCTGTTCTTATAATAATACTCATGCAACAGGTACAATGAATCATCATCACTCTTTCAATGAAGATAATGTACATAGAACATTAAAATACAGTGTGAAGGTTGCTTAGAACATTTCTGACTGCACGAATTTGAACCATATTGCTTATGCAGACAGTACAAATCTGAAAGACACATGGGTAATGTAGTTACTCACCACTTTCATACAATGCAAATCAATGATATGGCATGAAGAACTATTTATGGCAATTTAACTCAAATAGTTTGTTTCTCATACTCTGCTACTGCGGTTGCAAGCTGTATATGCACTCAGAGTTATTAGTCTTTGGAGAACATATCATATTCAATCCCCACAAACAAACTAACAAATGCCTAGTATGAAGTACTAAGGAGGTCACTGTTCAATCTGTTCTTGAACAATCAACAATTACTAATAAAAAAAAAATTGCACCATTTGTTTGTGTGATAATGACCATTGCTATAATAGCGACACAGTTAACCCCTATATTGTGTGGATGGCAAGCTGTATGGTACTAACCTGCAATGCATCTATCCCCGTCTGACTGGTGCCACTGATTAAACTGGTCTCACTGCCATTCTGCTCCTCACTACATGCACCTTCAGATAGTATGGAGCTCATTTCTTGTTCGCTGTTGAGACGGGACCTCTTGCGGGACATTATCACATTGCCTGCCGGCGTAACTGACTTCTTCTAATTTTGCACTTGAGTGCTTAGCAATAAGGTGCACTATTTTGACAATTTTTGGGAACAAATTAACTGTAATCTTCCTTGTAACTATTTATGACGACTCGACTGCCCAAGCATATAGCTCTGGCAACGTGCAAGCGGCAAGCAACCTATTTCATTTACGGTTACAAATCGCAGACTAACAAAAATTTTACTCAATACGCCGATGTTTTGATTTTTAAATTAAAGTGCTCAAAAAAGTGTCAATCTAATAAAAACAGATCTCCAATACAGTAATTTTGAAATATAAGTTCAACACATATTGTATTATTCATATTTTATTCAAATAAAGAATTTTTGTTACGACACTCGACTTTGACAGACCAAAACGATTGAATCAAGTTATGACACTGACATTCATTTCAGTGTTGCAAGATCAAAGTCCGAAATGGGCATACAGAAATTATAAAACTCGCTAGACTTCAACTACTCAATAAAAAACTATTTAAATAAAAATATGGTGACTTAAACATATAATATACTAAGATAATATATGAAAGCTTTGACATTGACACTGACATTTGACAATGACATTCTAATGAAAAACGTTTTTCAGATATTTTTTCTCGTGTCATAAGATAGACTATAAACTAGTAATTTTGTCTAATAATTTATTTCAATAATTTAAATAAGTGAAGTATTGTTAAAGTTATGTTGTATAAATGATACATGTAAAAGAACAGTGCAAAGTACGCACAAGGAAAGCATGAACATTTAATTGTTGATTCTCTTTTCTTTTAGGTTAGTATGTAATTCATGAGTTCATATTTTGTTAGTAGTACAAGTAATTGTATTTAATTAATAAAACTCTTTTCTTTTAGACGAATCACATTGTTGTTTATTGCTTGGAGAAGAAACCCTAATCTTATAAATCAACAATTATCGTACATGTGAAGAAGAAAATACACGTCACTGTCAACTTAAATAATGGAGAAATTACGATTTGAATTTACAATAAAAGCAAAACCAGATGATAGCAAGACGAATATGTATGCCATAACCTCCATTACGGATACACAAAACCAAACTTTTGTTGTGCCTAGAGAGTACCAGTCATTGCATTTACACAAAGAAATACAAAAGCATGACATATTTGGAAAAATAAAGAAGTCTCTCCAGAAAAGGCACGATAAGAGACAGGTATGGATAACACTAACTAAGGAAATGAAAACAACATATTTAGATGATGACAACTTACAATTTGATGGATTTCTACTTGAAAAACTAGAACAAGGTCATGAATTGCCGTCAACTGAAGCTACATTGTTTAAAAAAACAGAAAATAAAACAAGATTAGTAACAGAATTTTCAATAGAAAAGTTTTCTAGAAATACTACAAATGTTCAACAATGGCTAAATACTTTTGAAAGTGAATGTGCTCGTTTACAAGTACACACAGATCTACAAAAAGTTGAGATTCTAAGATTATTACTGGAAGATACATGTATAGATTGGTACACCTCAATGTTAATCAAACATTCCATAGACTCGGATTGGTCTGTATGGAGGAGAAGTTTAAGTGAAACATTCGCTGATAAAGGCTGGTCACCAATTAGGTATGCTATGAATTTCAAATATATACAGGGATCAATGTTAGAATATGCTTTAAAGAAAGAGAGACTATTACTGGAAATAAACAAAACAATAGATACACAAACCCTGATTTTTCTGATCGCCACCGGTCTGCCGAACTTCATAATGGATAGAATAGACAGAGAAAGCCTTAAAGAAGTAAATGACTTATTTAACTACATAAGAGGACTAGAAAGTTTAACAAGAAAGAACAACACAAAGAGAAATTCAAGCATGGGAAACAGATACAATAAACAAGAAATAAAACAAACTGAAAAAAGGTCATGCAGGATTTGTGAAAACAACGGAAAACTGAATAGATTTCATCCAGAGAATGTTTGCTGGTACAACCAAGAAAAAAGAACAACCGATGACAAACATTTTAATTCTAACTCAGTATTAAAAGTTGAACTAAGTAATGAAGATTCAAAAAACTAAAATTCCCTCCACTAATTGAGATTGCAGTGATGTTAAATAATACATTAGAGGCCAAGGGCTTGTATGATCCTGGTTCACGAATAACATTAATAAATTCAAGATTAGTTCAGGTGACGAATATGAAGCCCAATTATTGTTATGACACAATAAAAACAATAAGTGGAGGGGGCGAAACTAAAGGGTTAATTACATTGGATGCGGAGTTATTGCATAAGAAGACTAAAATAAATGCATTTATCTTCGAAAATGAAAATTTTGAATATGATCTAATACTAGGATTAGATTCAATACACAAATTTGGGTTGACTCATGATGAGAATTTAAATATCCAAATACAAAAACCAAAAAAAAATAAAATAAGTGAAGATACGTTACAAGATAAACGGAATGAAAGTATGGACGAAAAAGAATATACAGTAAACTTTAATGATGGTATAGATACGATTAAATTTGATATAAACACAGAATACTTAAATACCGACCAAAGAGAACAGATAAACATATTATTGGATAGTTACTCGGAAATTTTTGCTAAGAATAAATATGACACTGGAAAAGTGAAGAAGTATGAAGCCAGTATAGATTTGCAAGTTGAAAAATATTGTTATAAAAGACCATATAGATGTTCGATTCAAGACAAGATAGAAATAGAAAATCAAATCTCTCAACTTTTAAAACATGAATTAATTGAGGAATCTTACAGTCCCTTTGCAGCACCTGTTACCTTAGCTTTTAAAAGGGAGGAAGGAAAAAAGAGTAGATTATGCATTGACTTCAGAGATTTAAATAAAATAATTATACCTCAGTCACATCCGTTCCCGCTCATAGAAGATTTAATAACAAGGACGATTAATTGTAGTTATTTTACAACTCTGGATATAAATTCAGCTTTTTGGTCCATTCCTTTAAAAATTACAGACCGACACAAAACTGGCTTTATTACACAAGAAGGCCATTATCAATGGACCTGTTTACCCTTTGGCCTGAAGACAGCACCAGCTATATTTCAACGGATCTTGGGAAATATTATAAGGAAAAATGGCCTGACAGGATTTGCAGTGAATTTCATGGACGATATATTGATCTTCTCGAAGACATTTGATGAACACATCGCACACTTGAAGAGATTACTGGAGGCTATTCGAGACGAAGGCTTCAGACTTAAATTGACAAAATGTAAATTTGCATGTGATTCTGTTAAATATTTAGGTCACATATTACGAAAGAATACGATAACACCTTTGAAAGATAATTTGAAATCAATAAAAGATTTTCCTGCTCCTCAAAATAGAAAACAAATACGACAATTTTTAGGGAAGATAAATTTTTATGGGAAATACATTCCAAATGTCTCAATAGTTCTGGATCCTTTACATAAATTGTTGAGAAAAGATCAAAGTTTTAATTGGACTGAACAATGTGAGGATGCATTCCAGAAAATTAAAGACTATCTCTGTTCTAAACCTATACTAGCTATTTATGATCCACAAGCACCAACATTTATTTATACAGATGCCAGTGCTATAGGCATCGGAGCTGTTTTGAAACAAACTCAACAAAATGGCGAAGAAAAACCGGTAGCATACTTTTCAAAAAAAATAAGTGAATCACAAAAAAATAAAAAAGCTGTATTCTTAGAATGTTTAGCCATAAAAGAGAGCATCAAGTTCTGGCAACATTGGTTGATTGGAAACTATTTTACTGTCTACACGGATCACAAACCTCTAGAGAAGTTAAACATAAGAAATAGACCTGATGATGAACTAGGTGATATGTCATTTTATCTGTCACAATATAATTGCGAAATAAAATATTCTCCAGGAAAGAATAATAAAGAAGCAGACTGTCTGAGCAGAAACCCAGTATTGAACAGTTATGAAAATAATGAAGATAACTTAAGAACGGTAAATACTATTGATATTCATGACATAAAACGTGATCAAGCTAAAAATATGCAAATGATAAAACTTGAAAATAATATTGTATTAGAAGATGGGATTTATTATAAGAAAAGTGGAAAAAATAGAAAAATAATTCTAAGCGAAGATTACAGCAAAGCAATAATAAAAAACACCCATCAAAAATATTGTCATACTGGAGTAAATCAAACAGAATCTAAAATAAAACCATTTTATACTGCACCACATCTATCAGAAAATATTAAAAGTATATGCAAAAACTGTGAGATATGCATAAAAAATAAAACGAGGTTAAATAGAAAATATGGATTGATGTCGCAGTTAGGTCCAGCTAACAGACCCTTTCAAATAATGTCACTGGATACCATAGGAGGATTTGGGGGTCAACATTCAACAAAAAGATATTTACACCTACTAGTGGACCACTTCACTAGGTATGCATATATACTATGTTCTAAGAATCAACATGCTCGAGACTTTATCAAACTCATAGAAAAAATTCCTAAAGAAGAAGCAATAGAAATCTTATTGTCTGATCAATATCCAGCTTTTAATTCAAATGAATTCAAAGATTACCTCAAGAGCCGAAATATTCAATTAATACTTACAGCTGTAGATGCACCATTCTCTAACGGTTTAAATGAAAGGCTAAACCAGACTATTGTAAATAAAATAAGATGCAAAATGAACGAATCAAAAGAAAAAATAAATTGGTCAAAAATAGCAGAAGAATGCAGAAATAGATACAATGAAACAAACCATTCTGTAACAGGATTTTCACCTAAATATTTGCTATCCGGGGAGTCTACAGATATGTTACCAAATGAAGTAAAAGAAAAACAGTTATTAACAAAAAGTTTGGAAGAAGACAGGAAAATTGCATTACTAAGGTCAATAAAATCACACAAATATAATAAAAGTTTATTTGACAAGAACAGAATACAATACGAATTTAAAAAAGGAGATAAAGTATATGTTGACTATGGAAACAAATTGAACAAAAAGAAGATGGATGAAATAAGAATTGGTCCGTTTGAAATTGATGAAAAAATATCGGATTCGGTTTTTAAAATAAACACCGGTCGTGGATCAAGATCTATTGGACTATATCATGTCACAAAGCTCATCCCTATGTTTGTTGATTAGGTTTTACAGCTAAATTTTACTCAACTTGTTGGAAAAATTTGCATTTCGGAGGGGGGTGATGAAAGCTTTGACATTGACACTGACATTTGACAATGACATTCTAATGAAAAACGTTTTTCAGATATTTTTTCTCGTGTCATAAGATAGACTATAAACTAGTAATTTTGTCTAATAATTTATTTCAATAATTTAAATAAGTGAAGTATTGTTAAAGTTATGTTGTATAAATGATACATGTAAAAGAACAGTGCAAAGTACGCACAAGGAAAGCATGAACATTTAATTGTTGATTCTCTTTTCTTTTAGGTTAGTATGTAATTCATGAGTTCATATTTTGTTAGTAGTACAAGTAATTGTATTTAATTAATAAAACTCTTTTCTTTTAGACGAATCACATTGTTGTTTATTGCTTGGAGAAGAAACCCTAATCTTATATATATAATTATAATAATATAAATAACGATTATTAAATTAAAATATGGTGTCGAAAAATGGCTCTGCATCACTATCGACTGGCAGTGTGTTTATAAGACTGGTGGCATTGGTCAGGGAGTGTCAACTAACCCTATGGAGATTTCGTTGAATTAACGCATGTGCACTCGGACTCTACGGTTCGAGGGTGTCAACCAAAGAGTAATATAATATGAGAGCATTTAGGTTAAATCTACCTAAGGTTAAATGCTATAAGGTGTCATGTCAACCCCTAATGGCTCGAGAATTAGATTAATAATTTTATTATTTTCAACCTTCATGACTCTTTTTTTGTCAGAAATAAGTAGGTCGACAAAAGGAACTACATTGTAGTGACGCAGTACCTGTCACATGATTACCAGTTACCATATATTATTATACCACCATACATACCTCCGAACCAGTTACCTTGAACCACCTTTTACCTCATACCACCGAACCAGTACCTTACCACGTTTTGACAACCCCGCAAGAAACAGTGAGAGTGAAGCAATCATCATGATAAAGAAATATAAATGTAAACACCGATGCGGCACGAGCGTCATCACAACGCCGCGCCGCACACGTTCGCCGGTTTACTTCGGAAGGAGCTGTTTGTAAGCGCAAGCAGAGCAAGCAGAAAGCACCAACACCCTCCGCGTCTTCACTGCACACGTCGGGACCTCGCAGATGGACACATGACGCTGACGACCCACGCGTCCCGCGGATCGGCAGGCAGCCTTCTCTCGACGGCGGCACCTGGGGGAAAAGCATATTGTAGTCTTTGGGGAAAAGGACCGCGCTCGACGCGCGACTCCTATTTATGCTTTCGCGGCTTCGCGGCAAAAATAGTGTCGTGTGCAAAACAGCGCCCCGCGCCCCGCGCGCTTGCCGCCCTTCGGCGCGTCGCTATTGGTCAAAAATGATTGGACAGTAAAACTTGTTATTGTATATAAAGTAGTGTATTTTAGAAATTAAATCAGTCTGTAAAAGTCAGTTATTCAATTCTTTGTGACGAGTTATTATTTCCAAGTACCTATCAACCCTGTGCGTGCCCAACCACTAAAACATCATCACAGCCCCCTTGGGTACAAAAACCTAGCTGCAGGCGCCGATTTTTTTAAAATACTATGTTTATTATCAAATAAAGACAGATTCTGAGCTGTAATTAAATTACAATAATATCGGTTAGTACCGATATTGTTGTAATTTAAATAGTTGTAAATTGTATGTAGCTTTTTAGACTACAGAGCGTGCCAAAGAAATATACAATATTATTCAAACAATACACTCGAAAAACATAAGTTCGTGGCTAAGTACTAACAGCCGCACAGGTCGATCCATCAGGTTAAGTTACGCTTGTCGGGGTTGGCCGTGGATGGGTGTCCATCTTTACATGACCGAGACTCCTCCGTGCCTCGGAAAGCCTTAGTAGGTTAAAGTGTGCGTTTCGACCGCGCGACCATGGCGTCATATTAAAAAAAAAACCATGCCAAGATTTTGTAAAAATTTGTCAAAGTTGATTCCCAAAACCATAAATTTGTCAAAGTTATGGTTAAAAAGTTATAAGGGTTTGAACGTGGCCGCGCCATCGAAACGCGGAGAACCGCGCGGCCACGGAGATCTCTAAAACTAAACGTTGCAGAGACCTGAAATTCAGGTAAATAACAGATTGAATTTGTAAAAAATTTGTAAAAATATAGAAAAAATTCCCAGGTCAATATTTTAGGAGCTATAAGACTAAAACTCCATGGCCGCGCCATTGAAACGGTGAAGAACACGTTATCGCCGATATCTCGCTGAAAAAGCTTCGCAGAGGTCTGAAGTTTTTTGTAAAACCTAGATCTGAATTTGTCAAATAGTGTAAAAATGCACAAAAAAATCCTAGGTTAATATTTTAGGAGCTATAAGACTAAAACGGTGAAAAACACGTTATCGCCGATATCTCGCTGAAAAAGCATCGCAGAGGTCTGAGGTTTTTTGTAAAACCTAGATTTGAATTTGTCAAATAGTGTAAAAATGCACAAAAAAATCCTAGGTTAATATTTCAGGAGCTGTAGTACGGTATCGCGTAGAAATATGTCGTGATTATCTACCGAAGAAAGTAAGAGTAAAGCGAGTTTTTTATTGTAAACAACACCTATTAATATGTAAAACTATATAAAACCAGGCAAAATGATTTTTTTTTCGGTTTTTATAACTTTTGATACGTCTTGAATATTTCAATAGGGTGACCATGGCTTTTTGTTTACAGAAAACTTTCCACCTATCGTTTTAGAAATCACTAACTGTTCCTCGCAGTTTCACCCGCTTAATGCAAAATTCGAATGAATACTATGCAGTAGTTTTTGTGTTTATCCCGGACAAATAAACAGACAGACCAAATTCTAAAAACTATATTTTTGACGATTTTATTATATACTAGCTGTCTCCAGCGGTTTTACCCGCGTAGTTCCCGTTCCTGTGGGATTTTTGGGATAAAAACTTTCCTTCTTGTCCTTTCTCAGGCTATGGACTATTTCTGTACCAAATTTCATTCATTGATGAATTATTGTGTACTCAAACACATAAGTTTTGTCTAAGACTAAAATCAGCCAGAAATAACACCCTATAAATACCCCATTAGCAGTAGTATATCAGAAATAACTCATGCTTTTCAACATTGAATTGCACTGAAGAAATTAATCATAATGCCACAGACTACAGTACAACAGGAGCGAACGGAACGCCGCGCACCCCGTCTTCCCACCAAAGGCTTTTTTGTTGTACAGTCGTCGTTTTACTTCCTGTTGGTAAGGAAGTAAAACGACGACTGTGAATGTTAAAAAGCATGAGTTAAGTATTTAGTCTTAGACAAAACTTATGTGTTTGAGTACACAATAATTCATCAAATAAACTTACAGAAATTACGAATGTTGTGTAAAGTTATTTATCCATACTAATATTATCTATAAATGCGAAAGTAAATCTGTCTGTCTGTCTCGCGTTCACGGCAAAACTACTGAACCGATTTAAATGAAATTTGGTACAGAAATAGTCCATAGCCTGAGGACAAGAAGGAAAGTTTTTATCCCAAAATTCCCACAGGAACGGGCACTACGCGGGTAAAACCGCTAGGGACAGCTAGTATATAAGGTGTATCTGTTCCAACACTAAATATTTTCAGAGCAACATCTAACGGTGGTAAAGATTCCATAGAAAGGAAAAAAAAATTATCTAAGGATATATTATTTAAAAAATTTAATAATTTCAAATTATTTGACTTACATAAAAATACTGGCTCCTTCTCATTTTTTATATCCATTACGCTAAACCATACGTTGTATTTACCTACCGTCATTGAAGCGGGCGGCGAGACTAGACGGCGCGCGGAACAATAGAATGCGTTGGCTCCGCGGCGGCGGCAGGCGAGCCGCGCGCGCACCTGACTCACCGAGTTCAGTGCCAAGCAACCCGCATATTGCAACGCACGCGCATTAGTTAATACGCGTCGGGCTTCGGGCAACGAACGTAACAATGCCCTATGGGTATACCGGCCGGATCATTTCCAGACACGGTTCAGTGTTCATGTGTGGTGTGTGTGTGTATGTGTGTGTTAAGTGTGATGGGGAATAAGGATCAATAGGTAGGTACCTAAGTAGTGTAGATTTGTACCTAGACCACAGACCTAGACTGCAGATTACGCCTAGTAGATACTAGGTTCGGTATTAATAAATTAAGTTAAACTCTACCAATCATTAAAAGTCTTGAGTTCAATACCTACACAGAACACTATTATCCTAACGGTTTAAATAGCATACCTACCATTCAACCACGGATCTAATAAACATGTTGTTTGCCTGTAAAAAGACTACTCGACAAAACTTATAATCTTAACGTAATGTAGTTATTTAATCATTCAATAGGTTTTAATGCCGTATGTTATTCCACAATAACATGGCAACCTATTTATCTCTCGAGAGAACCTAAAACATTCACGTCTGCCTATCGATCAAATAAATCCGATCTACACAAACAGGTCATTAACCGTTGTGAACTCAAGATGAACTCACCCGTCAGCTGTTTATTAGTATTTACCTAGTTTCCACATGTGTGTAGGTATTGTTTTAATCGCATCTAGGCTCTTTTTCGTATAAGTTTAAGGAAGGAATTTCTTAATTTAGGTTTTGTATTTTAGTTTGACATTTATTATTATTGGAAGCGATAAGCTATTTAAACAAGAACAGCTACGAAGTCTACAATTGGTTTATTTTTAACATCATCACGCCTGCATTCCGCGAAGAGATAGGCAGTGCTGTATTTTTGTACGACCGACACAGGTCACCAGTGATATTGTTAGATCCCATGTAATACGAGGTGAGGACATTTGCGTCCGGCAGCACACAGTATGTGGAGCACGGTAACCGTCAGTAGGACGCGAAATGATTACCAAACTCGCGCGGTCGCGCGCAGGCCGGAGACATGCATGCGAACGCTACCGCCCTGACACGCTGCTCGACACAGAATAGATAGCCGTCACCGGTCACGAGACGCACCGAGCGCGCGTGCGGCCGCTGAAGGTTTCATACCAAATGTGTCAAGCAGTTTTAAAATTAAAATAATTACGTAAAATAAAAAATACTTAGATAAATTATTTTTTTTCGCTTCTATGGAATCTTTACCACCGTTAGATGTTGCTCTAAAAATATTTCGTGTTGGAACAGATACACCTTATATAATAAAATCGTCAAAAATATAGTTTTTAGAATTTGGTCTGTCTGTTTATTTGTCCGGGATAAACACAAAAACTACTGCATAGTATTCATTCGAATTTTGCATTAAGCGGGTGAAACTGCGAGGAACAGTTAGTGATTTCTAAAACGATAGGTGGAAAGTTTTCTGTAAACAAAAAGCCATGGTCACCCTATTGAAATATTCAAGACGTATCAAAAGTTATAAAAACCGAAAAAAAAAATCATTTTGCCAGGTTTTATATAGTTTTACATATTAATAGGTGTTGTTTACAATAAAAAACTCGCTTTACTCTTACTTTCTTCGGTAGATAATCACGACATATTTCTACGCGATACCGTACTACAGCTCCTGAAATATTAACCTAGGATTTTTTTGTGCATTTTTACACTATTTGACAAATTCAAATCTAGGTTTTACAAAAAACCTCAGACCTCTGCGATGCTTTTTCAGCGAGATATCGGCGATAACGTGTTTTTCACCGTTTTAGTCTTATAGCTCCTAAAATATTAACCTAGGATATTTTTGTGCATTTTTACACTATTTGACAAATTCAGATCTAGGTTTTACAAAAAACTTCAGACCTCTGCGAAGCTTTTTCAGCGAGATATCGGCGATAACGTGTTCTTCACCGTTTCAATGGCGCGGCCATGGAGTTTTAGTCTTGTAGCTCCTAAAATATTGACCTGGGAATTTTTTCTATATTTTTACAAATTTTTTACAAATTCAATCTGTTATTTACCTGAATTTCAGGTCTCTGCAACGTTTAGTTTTAGAGATCTCCGTGGCCGCGCGGTTCTCCGCGTTTCGATGGCGCGGCCACGTTCAAACCCTTATAACTTTTTAACCATAACTTTGACAAATTTATGGTTTTGGGAATCAACTTTGACAAATTTTTACAAAATCTTGGCATGGTTTTTTTTTTAATATGACGCCATGGTCGCGCGGTCGAAACGCACACTAGGTTAAATGCTCGGAAAGCACGTTAAGCCGATGGTCCCGGGCTCCCGGCTGTCATTTGTGCATCTTTGACAGTCGTTCAGTCAGAAGCCCGAAAGTCTGACAGCCAGTCTTACCAAGGGGTAACGTATTACCCAGTTACTGGGTTGTGGAGGTCAGATAGCAGTCGCTCCTTGTAAAATACTTGTCGAGTGGTATTCAGCTGCATCCGGTTAGACTGGAAGCCGACCCCAAAATAGTTCGGAAAAGGCTAGGTAAAGCAAGATATAAATATTTGTTATCAAAATTAAAATCCCTGATGGTGGCCAAGCCAGAGTCAGCCACACGCGGCGCAGCCTTGGTTCCGATTTTAGCCACGCGCCAAAAGAACTGGCAAAAGTAACAGTCTTTTTACGCCGAGCGTTAAGTACTTTGCTGATGGTGTCAAATGCGTAGTGCCTTTCAAATACTTTTTGATGAGCTATTTCTTCAGAACTGCCGACTTCGACTAAAACTAATCATCACTAAGTAGATGGACCGGACATTCATCTTTTTTTGTCGACTGATAACTAGTACTTTGAAATGTTTACTACAAAAACAAGTAATTAATGTCAAATAACTTTTATTTTAGTTAAACAAAGAAATGTATATATAATATTTTATATATTTATTGAATAAAATTATATCTTATAAACAGACATGACGCCTCGTCCATTGCGAGAAACAGCCACCAAGTTCCCATCATAGCCGAAATATGGCAAACTATATAATAAAACGTAAATGCAGACGGCCCAATTGTTTCCAAAACATTTATTTCCATAATAAGTCACGAAGAATACGAGAAAAATGTTCTACAACAAAAATGTTAACCTATTATAGATTGCTTTGCCTTTAGGCCCATAACAGTCTGCTGCCATCCAAGAGCCCTCAATTTGTATTGAACGAACATTGTCCATTATGAAAACGATTATCGTATAACCATGTTTATTTTCTAATAAGAAATAACTACGATTATAAAAATAGCGAATATACGCAAACGAAACAATATATCAGTATGTTTCACTGTCGGTACATAATATAACATTATATTAAACTTGGTAATCATATTTTATAATGCGTATACGCTTTAACTTTTTTTTTAATAACGTAGATAACCACTCAAATACTATTTAATTAAAAAAAAATTGGACCATCCCCATTATAGTTGCTTACAAAATACCGACATTTAAGAAAAACAACTACATATAAAGACAATGAATATGCTCAAAGAGGTACTAACACTTTTATGGCTCAAGCATGAAGTAACTTCAAAAAATAGTATAAAAATATATCACAGCAATTTAAGTTATCCCAACTGATATTTTGCTGAGTGAGATCGAAGAAAAATAATCCTCGAAAGGAAAGAACAACTCATTAAATACAGTTACAATATTATAATTTATCTGATATCAGTCATTTTATGAAACGGGTTGAAACTCGTCTAAATGACAAAAAAAAGATACATTTTCAATCATTACATCATACAACTTTATACACATAGTAATAGTTGGCATTAAGGCGGTCAATATTAGTGATGCGCGAGAAATGGGCGTGATGAGGAGAGCGTGTCTGGCAACGGAGGAGCGCAGGGTGCCGAGAGAGTGACGAGTGGCGGTAATAAATATGTAGCTCGAGTGCCCGCCACTAGGTTGACAGAGCCAGTTGCAGCGCTTCCTTGTGCTCGCTGCTCAGCTGCATCAGCACGGCGTTGAATAGCTCCGCATTGCCCTGCAATAACGCGTGTCTTAAGATATTCGGTCGCTATAGAAACCTAACACATGATTTGATATAGTTGTTGGAGATGCCTACCTGTATTTGCCTGACGAGAGCTACCATCTGCGCATAAACAGGGTTGTCCGAAGGTACGGCGTCTCTAAGGAATGCCTCTGCAAGTGTGGCGATGACGTGTTTTGGCGCGTCGGGTGACGCGAGTGCCGCGTGCCCGCTTGCTGCTAGTTCACACAGCAGTGAGTATACGTGTGGCGCTTCTTCTGTGTCTTCTGTTACCGGCAACCATGTGAGCCTGTTCATAATTATGGAAAAAAACAGTTTTAATGAGTTGATTTGGCTATAACAATTGCTGAGTTTATGATAATTTCGGGATGTGGCAATGTGACCACGTATCAGAACAGCATGCACCCGTTTCAAATATAAAGTATGTTCAGATTCGCATTGCTTTGTTTCGTCGTGTCGTACGTATAACATACCGCAACACAATAAAGATTTCAGTTTTAGGCTAGACTCACCAGTGTCTAATAATTTCATCCCTGTCGATCTGCGAGTGGTTATACTTGATGATCTTGGCGACGGCGGAGATGGCGTTCTCAGTGGCGTTGAGGTTCTCGATCGCGCGTGCGTTGGGCTCGCTGACGAGCGCGGCCAGCAGAGGCGCGGCGCGCGCGGCGGCGGGCGCGAAGGCGGCGCCGCCGAACTGCGCCAGCACGCCGCAGCCGTACGCCGCCGCCTGCCGCACCTCCGCCTCCGCCGAGCGCAGCCCGCCCAGCATCGGCTCCAGGAATATGTCTTGGTACTTTATGCATGCGGGGCCTAGGGACATAACTTTCTTAGTATACTTACTTCATTGGACACGCGCGATGCGCTCAAAAGCGTTTACGCGCTTACTTATCGAAGAACGACTTCTTATTATGTGACAAAAAGCAGCAACGTACTTAGTTGCAAACACGAATTCACAAGCCTTATTGAAATTCTAAGCTGAAGTTTTTTTGTTTGAGCCATCCTCACCTCCAAATTCGATAACGTCGTCAAAAATGCATATAGCCCATTGGCGGTCTGAGTAGGGCCGGCCGGGAGCTAGCAGCTGCACGAGGTGCGGCAGCAGGCTGTCGAGGTGCGGGAAGAAGGACTCGCGGTAGGCCGACATGAGCGCGTGCAGCACGTCGGCTACGCGCGACAACCCGTACACGTCCTCGTTGTCCTCGTCCGCTAGCTGCTCCTCTACCACCTAAAATATGAAATAGGATATGAAATACCATGGAATATACGATATAATAATCACATCTGTATTCCTCACAACTGCGGGAAGTAGTGTTTAATTCACAGCTACATTTTGAATCTCATGTTGAAATGAGTGGCAAGCTTGTATCTATAAACCAAGCAAAAGATTTAGTGTTAGATTATTATTTTCTAAATCTCCACTGAACCCAGAACAGCACGCTCGCTATTCGTATTTTGGTCCAAATTTTTTGGTAAAATGTACTCGCCTCATCGTAATCTTCGTCAGCGCGCTTTTGACGGCGCTCAGTGGCACGTTCGAAATGTTCAGTGAGTAGCTTGTTTAGTATGCGCAGCACCTCGGCCATCATCTCGTCTGGGAGACAACCACCGCCCAACAACTCAATACACTGGAAACATAATAAGTATTGATTAAAACTTGATAGCGAAGAATGTCATAATTCCAACAATATACTAAAATTATAAAGAGGAACGATTTTTGTGTTTGTTTGTACCGAATAGGCTCCGAAAAGACTGGACCAATTTAACCATTCTTTGCGTAACCAGGAAGTAACTTAGTAAAGTTGGTGTGCAAAAAAGATAGCAAATTTGACAGAGTAGATGAATTTGAAGTCACTAGAACCGACACGAACAGAATGACCCATTTTTAGTATAAAAATTAAATTGCGATAAAATAGGAATATTACTATTTTAAAATCATTGCAGGTGTATTTTCCATAAATATCAAATCTATAACATTCGAGTTTCAAAATCCGACAGTACATACCTTAGCGAGGCTGTTGAGTAGCTCAACCTGCACCTCCTGTTCTGGTTCAGAGTCGATTGCCTTCAGTAGTTCTGGCAGCATGTACGCCCACATGCCCTGGATGTACTGCGGGCCGCGGATGCGCGCGCACTCCAGCAGGTACGGCAGAGACTCTGCCGCCGCCGTGCGCACGTTGTCGTGGAAGTAGAACTTCAGCATAGGCACCATCAGTTTCACAACGTCTTCGGCGTATTCCGCGAATTCCTCTTTTAGCTCGCGGGCGTAGCACACGAGCATGTCACATGCGGATGCCTTGTCTTCGAGACCTGGAAATAATTTTATCGGTAATTAGTGTCCAAACACATGTCAAAATGTTAATTTTGCGGTTCCATTGTTTTAACCCTTTGCACAGACTTTGAGCCGCATTAAATTAGCCCAGTTATTTACAGAGGTCCATGAGAGTTTAACAATGCTCTTTTCTGAACTTTTGTTTCAACAACCCATCATCACTATAGATATAAATTAGTCGCTTTCCGTGCCTCTTTGTGTGAGTGCGTTGTTCTTCTTAACTAACGAAGTGGATTTTGCGACAGTTTTCATCATTAATATCAAATCTAAGTACGATATAGAAGTCTCAATTTTTTGTAAAGTCGGGGAAAATTTGTTGCTGCTAGTAACTATGATAAAATGATGGAAATAGTGTTACCGGCAGTCTTGATCCCAAAGTTCTGTTGCTCCCCGAGGGTTACAAAGTGCCAGTCTAGGTCGCCCTCGATGGTCTCCAGGTCATCGTTGTCGAGCAGCGCCACCTCAGGCTTCATTGCAGCTGTGCGCATCACCGGCTCCATCACCATGGGCAGGTATTGAGCGAATTTCTTGCCTGTAAAAAAAAATGCAATGCAATATATTCTAGCAATATAAAGAAGTAGAAAATTATTTCTTATCCATGTAATAAATAAGCAGGTACATATTAATATGCCTTAAGAGGCTTACAGTCTTATTCATAAAAATCCCCTAAAATAGGTTTTAAATACTCACTAGTTAAAATGCTCATTAGAACTAATAAACCTATTATAAAATTCTCTATTCATAAACGTTCAATAAACCCGTCATAGCTAAAATGTCGTTTTAACGTGATTATGTTGTCGTTCTGATGAATCCATAGATTAAATGCCAAAACAACTAGTGTCCACGGCCAAAAAACGCAAAAAAAAAGTTAGACAACGTCATTTGTGACTTTTGGAGAGCTTCTTGGATTCTTGATTCGTTTTTCGTTCACGTGTTTAATCCTTTTCTATTTATATAGTACTAGCTTCCGCCTGCGGCTTCGCCCGCAAAATATGCCGACAAATTATACACATAAACCTTCCCCTTGAATCACTTTATCTATTAAAAAAAAACCGCATCAAAATCCGTTGTGTAGTTTTAAAGATTTAAGCAGCATACAAGGACTGATAGTGATATAGGGACAGAGAAAGCGACTTTGTTTTGTACTATGTACCTAGTGATTGAGCTGCGTCACCACCATATTTCTTTATTTTTATATGGGTGCAATCTGTACGACCCAAGACGGAAGGAAAATCTCTTATTCCTAAAAATTCCATCATAACTCTTTGCTGTTCTGCCATTTTTATGTAGGTATCAGAGTGGCGAGCAATCGCGCGGGCTACTCTGGCGCAAATGCGACTTACAGTTGGTTGAGACAACCCATGGATATCTCCATCATCATGAACCTAAAATGTTACAGAGATTTAAAAACGTTAACAAATAATAGGTAGGTTTATTATTGCTACCGGAAAGGGTTCCCGCTACCCCGGAACATAAAGGGCTACGGAAGGAACATGGATGGGTTTTAGTCAGTAAGAGTCTGACACTCCCTTCCGCTCCACCCAGAGCGGGAGCAGTCATTGCATGTTATCCCAGCCTTAAAAAAAAAGAAGGTAGGTTTATAAAAATGCGGGATACATAAATACTTGTAAATATGCTTACTACACGACGACCCCAACATCTTATAGCGGTAAGCACCTGTAACTCTGGTGACGTTCCACAACCTCTTGAGTCCAGTTGCAGGACTTGCCTGACGAGATCAATTATAAAGGCCATAGTATTTTTGTTGAAACGGTATCGGCCTTTGAACTCTACATCGGGCAACGAAACACATCTCTCTTGGTAAATCTTTCGACGACGTGGAACATGTTCTGCTCGTTCAATAGCATGTAATGCTTGCAGAGCTTGCATAACCAACACAAAACGCGATTTCACAATTTTTTTTTATGAAATTGTATCTACTTCCCAGCTAGCTCCAAGCAAAACTAACCCTAAAAAGGATCCGACGCGAAAAAAAAAACAGCTGTTTCACATTTGTCGGCCATATTTCTGTATAATAAAGGTTTATAGTAGGGTCGTCCCTGTTTTAAGTTACGAAGCCGCTATTGAATACTTACAAAGCTTATTAGCGTTATTAGACGTTTATGAATAATGCTTTTCGGGATTCTCATTATAACAAGCTAATAAACCTATTTTAACTTTTTATGAATAAGACTGTTAAAATATTACCTAGCTGGTCTACTCTAGTATTAGTTGCCAGTAAGCCCTGAACCGGAGAATTGTTAGTAGGCTTTTGTGCAGCTCCTAATTCAGAATTTAAATCTAAACAGCCTGTTTGTGAAATCTATGGCAATACTGCTGATTGTTAAATTCTTTCATTAAAATATAGTTATCTATTCGTAGGACACTTTTTATCAGATTGTTGGAGTGAAGCTGCAGGTTGATTATGAAAATATGTCCATAAAATAACAGCATACCTATTCATAATAGCAGTAGTACTATTTTTCCAATAGTACAAAACAAAACATTTATTAACACCCTTAGAAGTTCATGATGTAATGTGTACTTACCCATAATTCTACAAATGCGCGACCAGGCGGAGATAAGGTAAGAGGTCTGCGGGTCGTCAGCAGGCAGTTGTTCGCCTTCCGTGTGAGTCTTTAGTAGCAGGTCCATGATCTCTGACGCGTCTGCCGTGAACTTCTCTTCACCTACAGCCAGACCTAGGAATACACGAATGTTTTTTATTGTCTCTTATATAAAAAAGTACAAAATATGCAATAATTGTAACATTTCAATAATATGTATACATGATTCGGCATCTTGTGCTGCTGTATCCGGTTTAACAAAGAGCTATCAAGAACTTCAGAACATGTTTCGTTCGGCGCCAGCATTCAAATTCGATTCAATTGCGATTTTTTGTTCGCTAAGGAGGATGCTCTTTAGCGGGATTGCCCGAAAAGGTTACCGCTACCCCGGAAAATAAAGGGCTAAGAAAGGAACATTGATGGATTTAAATCAGTAAGAGCCTGACACGCTCTTTCGCTCTACCCAGAGTCAGAGGAGTCATTTGATGATTTCCCACCCTCAAAAAGCAAAGGAGAATATGCTCTAAGTTACCCCGCAAAATTAAGTTAATCGGGAAAATTAGGGCGTACACCAGTAAGTATACTAGTATTAACAGATTTAATAATTAAAATCTTGATTATAGACATCAGAATGATTATAATGTAAGAAAATTTGAATTTCGCAGTCTATCCTGGCGCTTACGCCTGTAGTGAAAAGTTACAACTGACCTATAAGACTGACGCATTCGATAGTCTTCCCGCGGAGCATCTTGAGCTCCTCTGTGGTGGCGTTAGCGATAATGTATTTGAGACAGGGCATCAGGCGGTCGTAGTACACAACGAAGTCTTTCTCTACCGTGTCAGCGACCGACGCGATCGTCGTCACTATCTGTTCGAGCACCAGCTTTGTGCCGCGTTCCACTAGCTATAAAGGAAATTTATGTTAGCTAACATTCTAATATTGATAAACAATTGAGGGTGTAAAAGACTCAATGCCGTTACTTAGGCATTGTGTGACGATTGCTGTTAACCGGGCTTAATGTACGTACGCGCACGCAAAACATAGTGCTTTTGGGTGTTACGGTACAAGAGTTTATGGGGTATTTGTATAACATTTCGTTTTCTTGATAAAAAAAAGGAAAATAAAAGTAGAACTTCAATATGCCGTCAATCACCAGGAGGGTGTCCAGGACATGGTCCAAGAAAAAAAACAAGATCATAATGATGGGAAGTACAAATGAGTCTCGGATTTGATAAGCGTCTTTTTACAACTGTTATCCCATCGTCCAAATTAAAATAATAAATTAAAAAGTTTTAATGTCTGTGAACTGAGATCCATGACTGTCTATGAAGACAGAAACGGAGCAAATGCCACATTTAATCTGCCAATGTTATGGAAGTGATTTATCCTTAGAAATGGTTAAATCACTAACGAACATTGGCTAAAGAAATAGTATAAACAATGAAACTTACCTCTTTAAATTTAGTGGTCAAGATAACTTCAAGCTTGCACATCAAGGGGTCAAGGTACTGAGTCAGAATAGGTTTGGGGCAATCTTCACTGAAGTTTACTAAAGCAGCAGCCGCGTGAGCCTGTGTAAAAAGGTAAAGATATGAAAACACGTATATTGGCGTAGTAACTTTCGCGGTCTTGCAAGGCTTTTTTAGTAAGGCACTTGTATATCCCAGTGAGGATTTGCTAGAAAGATATAACTAAACTAATCATACATAATTGGCAATTTATATATCTACGCTGAATAAACCACAGCTACATACAATCCATTTTCTAAATGCGTAAGTGTTTGTTCGTCACGCAGGAACACAGCATAGGCTACTTTTTACACGCTTTATAGTAGCTTCACCTGTACTTTTGTAACCGACTACTTCGGGCGCGATTTTAAACGGCCAGATTTCGTTCAAACTGTAGATTTATCGAGGACCGACATTACATTCATTTGATAAAATTATTCCATTTTTTTTTTTATAAAAAACCGAACTATTTTTAGTTTGGTTTTCTATAAAAAGCGTGTTTTTTAGTTTTTTTAAATATTAACCCCGGAAAATTCGCGTTCCGTACGGGATAGACCACGGGAGCGAGACCACAGGTAAAAGATAGTGTACCTGCACGCGGGGGTTGGCGTTGTCGTCGAGGACCATGAGCAGGCCGGGTACCACCTTGTCGTGGAACTTCTTCTCGAATACCGGCGCAAAGTCCGTGGACATCTGACCCACGGCGTTGCATGCGGCGTAACGTACGCGAGGGTGCTGAAACAATTACATAGTTGTTAATTTTGATGAAAGAAACCTATAGTTGGTGAAATATAGAAGTAGTTACGTCAACTCATATCGCCGTGCAGTAAAAACATCGTGACGTTTTCCGAGTTTCAATAGAAGGCAGCGTATTTATTGATGGTAAAAATAACACGGGTTTATGGATTGTAATATATATACAAGCATTAGAATATCTTAGAACTGTCCAAGTTTCTTCTAAAATAAGTATTAGAAGATTTTCTACACAACAAATTAAAAAAAAACTTTACGAGGTTAGCACTGCACGGCGACACATAGTTTGTTATAATGTTGCAATGTTCGTGAACTGAGATCCGTAACTTTCTATGAACTAGAGAGAAATGGAGCAAATGCCACATTTAATCTTCCAATGCTATGGAAGTGATGTAACCTTAGGTATGGTCATATCACTAACGAACATTGGATAATAAAAAAAAAAATGACATGTTACTAGTATTATTGTTGTCCTGGGGTAGTGAGAGAGATAAACCGATACAAATCTAACAACTATCCTCTTCGAATAATAGAACATTGATGGCTATAACACATTAAAACAAGCCAAAACTCATATCTAACTAAGAAAATTCATACAAGTGTCCTACAACAAAGATTATAGATGATACATAGACTATGTAAGTTAATGACTTACCGGGTCAGTAAGATAGTTGAGTACTGCAGTGACAACTTGGTCGAGCATCTGTTCCATCTGCTTGTGGCAGCCCTCCCCGGCGGAGGACACGGCCATGAGCGCGGCGTGGCGGCGGCGCCAGTCCTCGTGGTGCAGCATCTCGGGCACCTGGCCCACGATCAGGCTCAGCATTATTTTACCACCGAGACCGCAGCACATACGGTCTAAGGCTGACTCGGCGGCTACGTAGTTTCTGTAAGGAATTTTGTAAAATTTTGAGAATTTACTTTTAAACCATCCTGTTCTGCAACTATTTTTGTAGCAGCTTCAAAAGCAGTGAAGTTTGAACCGGATAACGACACATTCAAAATCGTCATGACCAAATTGGGCTGTTGTGGCTGGAATGTTATCAAGGGACTGACACTCAAATGTATAAGGAACACCAGAGTGCTAATTATCTTGTTATTTTCTCTAGTAAGACTCTCTATAGCTAAACCATTGAAGCTGAGCTGCAAAGAAAGAATCTTACAATTTTATTGAAGTTTACATGACACAGTTGTGACACAGGCGACATAAAATAGTTTTAGTAAGGGATATGTTCGAATACTGACTGTTCATTGTCGTCTTCAGCGGCGTCGTCCTGCATGGACCAGTCGGGTTCGTCGTCCAGCTCGCACATCATCTCCAGCACAAGCGGTGTGAGCATGCTGACTCCGTTGGGCACCTGCTTGCGCACCATGGCGGGCGCCGTCTCGCACAGCGTCACCATTGCTTCGAGGGATAACTGGCGCCAGTTGTCTTCCGCGTCTTTGTCGCCTACCACCTAACAAAAACAGCATAGCAGTTTAAAACAAAAGGCAAGCTAGTGCAATGTGAAGTGCCACTAACATGGTTGTAAGCAATATTTATTATATAAAAGTTTGTTTTTATGTTTGTAAACGTCCATTTAATAAAGGGCAAGCCAATTGCCACGAATCTAGACTCTTAGACTGGTAGGTACTGTGAAATTCCTGATGGAAAATTGCTTGCACTATTTCTAACCTGGAGGTTGCGCTTGCGACTAATTGATTAACGTGGCAGTTATCACATCTCAAAGACAAAAAGAAAGTACATAAACAACAAAGCGACACGTGTCCTACACATTGTCTGATTCTGTGCGTGTGTATGTAGCACATGAGCCAATTTGCATGAAAGAATGTTATCAAGGGACTGACACTCTAATGTATAAGGAACACACGAGTGCTAATTATCTTGTTATTTACTCTAGTAAGATCCTCTATAGCTGCATCATAAAACACCGCCAGTAAGGAAAGAATCTTACAAATTAATAAAATGTATTAGAATGGCATGCCAGTCTTGATTTATTCATAGTGATTTAATGTAAGTTGATAAGATAAAAAAAAGCTATTTACATAAATATGACAAAATGGCATTATAATAAACAATATTTTGTATTTTTATTTTCTAAGTTTATTAATATTCTTATCTTTATTCATTGAATAAATTGCGTTGAAATTATTGAACAATAACCCAAATTCGCCATTACTGTGTAATTACCATAAGTCAACTGAATCACTCGCCTCAAGGCCGAATTATTTGCGTCATGGATGAAATTCGACAAAAAGTAATCGAAACATTAAGGTTCCTCCCACACAGACCGCGACCTATCTAATATATAAAATTCTCGTGTCAGTTTTCGTTGCCATACTCCTCCGAAACGGCTTGACCGATTTTGATGAAATTTTTTGTGCTTATCCGGTATCTATGAGAATCGGCCAACATCTATTTTTCATCCCCCTAAATGTTAGGGGTAGTCCACCCCTAAATTTTTTTTTGTAGGGTATGTAGGAAAGGTAGTAGGATATCATAGTTAAGGCAGGACGACGTCTGCCGGGTCAGCTAGTTTACATATATATTTGTAGCCTAGTATATTTTGTGGGAAGTCGCGCGATCGACGGCAACTACACAGACGGTAAAGACCAATATATTTTTTCATTCCATAAAGTACGATATAGTGTATTTCTTTTACAGTGTCCAATTTGGTAAACAAAAACGGGACGAAAATTCAGATTTTTCGTATCAATCAAACACTTTGAGTTAAGCATAAACGTCTTGAACTTTGAATAATACACTTAAGGCATGAATTATTTAAAAAAAATGCTTTAGAGACACATACATTACCTAGAAATCTTAATATTAGTCGCGACATTTGTTTACCAAATGACACAACTAAAGAAAAATACACTATAGATGTTATAGAAGAGCTTTGTCCAAGGCCGATTTTTAAAAACAATGAAGTACCAACCTTTATGCAGACTTGGAAGATGGTGTCCAATTGTGGGCGCAAGAATTTCGGAGCAGACTCGGCGAGTTCGATAAGCACTTTCAGGGCTGAGTCATCGTCACTCTTCTCAACGGACTGAACAACAACCTGTTGAAACCCACCTTATAATTTTAAAAAAAAACCTTATAATTTTTATTATATACACATTATAATATGGAGTAAATGTCTTGAGAGGTACTATCAAACTCCATCCTAATGAGGATGGTGTTAGCGAATTCCCAATTTACTATTGCACATTCTGGCAGTAACACAAATTATAGTAAAATGTTTACGTAAATGATGTGCTAAAAGAGCTTAATTAAAACTTTTCTAAGATTTAAAGCAGATTATAAAATGCGATCATTAATCCTTATAATATATTCATTAATGCTCATATACACAGCCGCATGTTGCTAGCGCAACTGCAGCCTTGGCCACTCAGCGGGACCGTCCGAAGGGTTAACCGATGCCCCGGAACACCGGGCTAAGGAAAGAACACGGATGGGTTTTAGTCAGTAAAAGTCTGAAAGTCCCTTTCGTTCCATCCGCGGCGGGAAGTGTCATATTTTGATGATTTCCCTTCCTTAAAAAAAACCTTTGCCACTGGTAGTCACAGATGGGTCAACGGCAGCCGCCACCGCATCTAATTGCAGCCGTATTCTTGTCGGTAGCTGCCGTCGACAAGCCGATCGTGTGTATGAGCACTAAGTTTCGGCAGTTTTTATGAAATACAAAACAAAACTGTGTTGTGTTTTTACTAAGAAATTGCAAAGTATAGTGTTGCATGTTATCTCGGATTACGTAGACAAAACAGTCTTATTCATCAGTTTCGAACATATCAAGTTCTAACAGTATCAATACAATAGAGTGATAAAAATCAACTATCAACCACAGTCAGTCTAAAAATAGAGTCAATTGTGATCATTCAATGTCGAATTCATGGCGCTTTGAATATACAAGTGGCCAATTACAAATTGCGTGCTGTAAAGTTATGATTTCCAATTTACTTTTTATTGAATGACATGTAACTAGTTACCAACAAGTGTATTTATGAAAACATTTACAAATAAATGATAGATAAATCGGATTCGTGAGACTAGTTTCTGGCTAAAATTTAACAAAGAGATACGATGATAATTTTAGAATTAAAAAAAGTGATCCACACGGGACGTTCGGCAGATGTTAAACATCGGAAAGAGCGGCGGAGGAGAGCGTCATGCCCTTTGACGTCACGTATTTTGTAAACTATCAAGTAGAACTCACCTGCATCAATGGGAGTAGCAAATCACTGAAATGTTTGTGTAAGGCAGGCTCCTTGTCGTGCATCAATATGAACGCGCCCACGGCCTTCACGGCTTGTACGCGGAGAGCCTCCGACGTGGACTGAAGGGCAGTCAGCAGCATACGCTTGATCACAACCAGGTTCTCATTCTGACGGTGGCCAAACACACCAGGCACTGACCTGTTCCATAAACATTCTTTATGCCAACCATTTTTTTGTAGAATAGATTAGCAACCGCCACTCAGGCGGGCAGCCCGACCTGTTGGTAGTGGTAACCATTGCCTAGGATCATCTGCAAAATCGAAGGCACCACAGCTATGTTGCCTACTCTTTTGGATGAGGACTTGCTTCAATTTTAAACAATCAAAATTCATTTATTTTCAATATCTCCAATAACAATTTAAATGTCTTATATTTATCACCTAGCGCAAAAATAAAGTATTGAACTTGGCATTGAGCCAAACTTTAATAAAACAAAGAAGTTTTTTATGGGAGGTTTAAAATAAATGGATGTCTCAAACATTTGTTGAGTACTTAGAAGAAAATAAATATTTGTACGAGACTATTTAATTTAGGTTTTATTTTATTACTTACGTGAACATTCTGATGCCAGCTTCTTGGATGTTAGGGTCTTGGGCACCAGCACAATTGAACATGAACTGAAGGAATTCTGGCCATTGGTTAACGCCATCGTCATCTATGTGGTTTCTGGCTAGTTCTGATACGACATCGCAGATCTAAAGGGGGAATGTATAAATTATTGTCATGAAAATTTTAGTTTATTCAGTCATTTGTAATTTTATAGTTTTATATGCTGTCAGACGACAGAATCACGGCGCTGTTTGGAAAAGTCCTTTTACGCTATCATTTGTTACTTTATATAATTTGTGATTCTAAAATCCCGGAATGAAAGTAATGATTATTATTCCAGGAATAATAAGAAATATGACTTCCTTCCTGTGTTTTTTGAAGTTTAGGTAAGTATACTCTTGGCCCTCGTACGCATCGGCGATTTTTTTTATCATTCACTGTATTTTTAATTCTCTGTGCTAAACCACCAACAGAGTTCATCCCAGCATGTCAAAAAATTGACCCCGCTAGATTTTCAACTCTCTCTAAAAGTCCAGTACGTCATAAAACGGCTTGAGTGGGTACAAGGACTGACAGGAGAAAATTTAATTTATAAATGAATGTCTTGAGAGGTACTATCAAACTCCATCCTATTGAGAGGATGGTGTTAGCGAATTCCCAAATTATTTTTGCACATTCTGGCAGTTATCCATTTTATAGTAAAACGTAACGTAAATGATGTGCTAGTGTGAATAATGAAAGTTTAAAATGTGCCTATAAATTAAGTAAATTGTTTTTAAATACTTTAAACTATTTGTGAAGCTCAGTTGACCTGCCACCTTTACACACAGATATAGATAGACATAGATAACGCAAGTATCACGATCTGTATGAAAACCAAGCGTGCCATTTTTTGACTACCTATTATGACTCACAAGCACTATTTAGTGATGTATGATGATCCGACTAGCGCTGTATACCGATGCAGACTGAGCGCGAAAGTGACCACTTACGATTTTTGTACGTAAGCTAGGCACGCGAAGTAGTTGCTCTTGCGTTATCTATGTCTATCTATATCTGTGATTTTACAGCATTAGGTTATCAAATAGTCAGAGTATTACATAGAAAATTAAAACTGGAGTCATATTTTGTTTTTACATTACCAAAATGATACCATTCCAAGGTACCATGTAGCAGTGCAAAGCTTAAACTGCACTGTCATGATAAAGTGATAATCAACTTAACAGAGAAGAACTCATCTAATTCTTATGGCTTACATGTAAAGATAAGATACATAGAAGTTATATAAAATGTCAACTAGCTGTGCCCGCGACTTCGTCCGCGTGGAAAATTGACAATGTTCGCCGTGATTCTTTAAATTGACATAACTTTTTTATTTATAATCCGATTTACATGAAATAAACACTAAATGTTAAGTGAAGCTTACTAAGTTACTACAATATAATTATTAGTGAAACCGCATCTAAATCGAATAAGCCGTTTCTGATATTAGCGTGCACAAACACACAGACAAAAATGATTTTATTACAATTTCGGGTTCGTCATCGATATACTAACCAACCCATGCTACTTTTTTTTTCTACACTTCCATTGTACAGACACCACTTTTCTACAATTTTATTATATGTATAGATATATTATTCAATTCTCAAATACATTCTATATTCAACTCTTTATTCTTGTGAATGATATGGTACATTTGTTTAGCCAACAGAATCTATGTTAATGATGATTTTTTTATGGCTTCAAGCTTCATAGTAGGCCATTGGAATGCGGATGAGTCACCACTTAGTTCATACTATACATAGAATGAAATGAAATTAGATTAAGAGTACCTCCTAAACTGATTCAGTGCATGACTCAATGGAGCAATTAAAAATATTATAAGTCTGATAATTCCGAGGAAATTACTTGTATCTATTAAGGAAAACTCTGTTTCAAAGCAGGTGTTACACATCTTGTTAAAAATATTTATAATTACTTATGAAAACAAATATAAAACATTCCTATTGTTTAAAGCTTGTTTATGATTTACTCAACCTCTAAGATGTAAATTATTTATTTTAAAAAAAAATTTCATTTATCACTGCATCTTCTATTTATATAAAATTTTGGTATCAAAATCAGTAGAAACATTTAATACAGTATACTGTATTACAATATATACATTTAATACAGTATACTGTATTAAATGTATATATTGATAATGGGCTCAGAGATTTTTTTAAACAGAGACAAATTTAATCATTCTTAAATCATATACCAATGGTAGTAATACAAAATAAAATGTCAGTGCTAAAATCATAAAATTAAATTCTTGATAAGGAATTACAAATTCAGTGATGAAATGAAAGCATGAAAAAATTATACTTTTTTTTTGAGATATGACTTTGAATTGGTAATAGTTGTGCAACAATGAGTTTGGCTCCTTACATCCAAATCTAATGAGCATTTTTTAAATTATGATAAATAAACTAACCTTGCGCCGCAGCTGTTGAGTGACTTCCATCTGCAGTGTAAGCAGTAGCTGTTCTCTGAGTACAGTCTGTTGCTCAAATGGCAGCTTTGGAAAGAATTCAAAGAACTCTGCGCTGAGCAATCTGCGGAGCAGCACGGCGGCTGTTTGGCGTCCTTCTTCACCAACATCGGCATTTTGGATGGCTCCCACAAGGAGTACTACCTTTGTCTCAGTTGGAATATTATTGTATGCTTCCTGTTCAAATAAAATAAGACCTTAGCAAAATTGTTGACAAGTTGGAGTTTTTTTTAATGTTAGTGTTTCTTTAACAAATTTGTTTAGGGCTCTTCTGAGGCGTTTGTTGTGTTAGAGTGCTAGTGTTTACTTAGTAAACCGATTTTGGTACTAGAAAGCATGACATTAATGAAAGAAAATACATTTTAATCTTTCTGTTTGAGACTTTCTTCTAGTCTGGGAAGACCTGATTTTTTGTTTCCGATCTTTTATTTTTAGGTTGATCCAATAATCTACAATATTAGATAATGCGTTATGTACCTCTCATCATCGTTTAGAACTCATGAACATTATTGTTTCAGCATACTCAACATGAAAAATTGCGACAAATATTTTGGCTGTTTGGACCGCATGTACGGATGGATGGTTAGCCCGGCCGCCACAATAGAGTCGGTTAGAAGTGGTTTTGTAGTATGTAAACATACAAGGATTTATTTAAACGGCTAGGATGGCTTCTGCGTAATTCAGTTTTTAATCAATATTGCGCGTTATTAAAGCATTGGCAGAACATACATGTCATTGTTTTAAAAGTAACATTAGGAATCCTCCATGACCACGTTTTGACACGAGGCTAGCAGAAAACGTTCACATTAGAGGCCGGTCATTTTGTATGTTTTTTCGCAATTACACTAACAAAACATTGAATACAATAAGTACTTACTTCTGCTTGGGATCTTATGTCGTTATCGGTTGATAATAAAGTATTTAGTAACTGGTAAAATTGCGCCTGATCTCCTGCCATGTTGAACCTCTTCGAAAAGGCCCAATTTTTTTACATATACTTTTATCTGGCTGGTCACTTCACTTCATTCAGGCGTGTTGCCAGTATTTTTTTAAAGTAGTCATGTTTAGTCGATTTATTAAACGTAAACAGTAAAATATTAATCTTAGAATATTAATATTTAATACTTAGTTTGAATTTAATGGGGGCCGTAAACCATTGATCTGACAACTCAGAACGCCAATTCACAGTTGTTGTATCTTGTATTACATGACAGTTAATATTTATTTTACACTTTAGCACCTTGCCTTTTTTTGTTATTCAAACAGATATTTTAGTTGGCTATAATTGTATGAATAGCCACACGGGTCATTCGAAGGTTAAGCTATACTTGTGTCAGCTCGTGGATGGGTGACCATCCAATAGGGTTGGGTTGTGGAGGTCAAATTGGCTGCCGCTTGTAACATAATGAGATTCACCTGCATCCTGCTAAAATGGAAGCCGACCCCAATAGACTTAGTTGGTAAAAGGCTAGGTAGATTGATTGAAGATACGATGTGACTGGCTAGAAGAGTATAATGCTTGTATCATGGAAATGATCCTGCATTTTCATGATACAAGCACTTTACTAGGCAGGCCGTGGGCTAGAAGATCAATACCTTGTACCTGTATCAAAAGAACAAGGCTGGCAGCAAGGGGTGAAATGCGTTGCCGCTCCGCCCCTCGCACTACTGCATCTTGCCATAGGGTGAATAAATACGTCATTGCCAAGGTACATGTACTACAGAACAAAAAACGGACGCTTTAAAAATCGATCAGTGTTGGTGGTATACTTGGCAAGGTAACATACATTAATTTCTATGACACGAAATCTTGCATTTAAGAACCGCACAGTCGTAAGAAATTGAACCTTTAGTCGATTTATTTATAGACAGATTATGCCATCCAGTGACAGTAGCAAGCAACCTTAAATGTCAACTCACTTCACTAAATTGTCATTGTCATATTCAATGAATAAAATGCGTTTTACTCAAATAAATTGTAACATTTATATTTTTGGTGAATTATAAGTAAAGAAGTATGTTTGTGTAATTTTAAAAATTCCTAACAATAAAACTAAAATAAAACGATTGAATAATGGTATGTATTCACCTCATCCAGTTTTTAGAAAACTATTTATTTAAATGTAACCTCTCGGTTAAATTCATCAATAATGATTAAATTATTGATTTAATTACTCGAGAGAAAACTGACAATTGCCCACTAATTTCTGATTAGCATGCAATCTGATGTAACCTTATTACGTGCATTGCAAAATTATTATATACTTGTAATATCTACAGGCAAGTTCAGTCATTTTAGCGGGCTTAGGAATGGCAGCAGTTGGATTTGCTGGCCGCTACGTGCTACGACAGATGCCTAATGCCACTTCTAAATTCGCCGAAGCTGTAAAAAATTTACCGAAATTCGATGCTGAAACTTTAGCCCACTCAAAGTATTACAAGGGAGGATTTGAACAGAAAATGACTAAAAGAGAAGCTGCTTTAATTCTGGGTGTGAGTCCTACAGCTAACAAAGCTAAAGTGAGTACATTATTTATTCACAGGTGACCCACTGACAAGTAAGGTAAAAAGATACTGTATTTCCTACTAGCTGCACCCGCACAGTTTCACCTGCTGCTCGGCTCCTATTGGTCGTAGCGTGATGTTACATAGCCTATAGCCTTCCTCAATAAATGGACTATCCAACACAAAAAAAATGTTTCAATTTAGACCAGTAGTTCTAGAGATTAGCGCATTCAAACAACCTAACATTTTTGCTTTATAATATTAGTATAGATATAGATTTAATATCATAACACTAAACTTGTTATTAAATTGCAGATTAGAGATGCTCATCGGAAGATTATGTTACTGAACCATCCTGACAAAGGAGGCTCACCATTAATTGCAGCCAAGATTAATGAAGCCAAGGACCTGTTAGATGGTGGGAAGGCATAATGCATGGTTCTAGAAAAAATTGTGTGTAAATAGATGAACAATAATTAGAACAGATAGTTCAGCAGTTATATGTAGGGACGTACCTGGAAGATCGTAGTTTTGTTACTTTATTTTAAGGGTAATCTTAAATAAAATTCATTTGAACATCTCAATACTCTATTCTGTGACAATGAACATCCAAACATGTATTATGGCATATCCTAACACGGTTATTTGAAATCAGGCAGAACAGCTTGCTAATCATAGCACAATACGCAAGGATCCAAGAGAGAAACCATCAAAAGTGTATTTTATAAAAATACAGTTATAAATTTCAATAATAATAAAAATGTAATGAAATTTTATGATAAAATACAATTTATAAATCCTACTTACTATCTTTCTATCTTTGATTTGTGATGATTTCTATGTTCTTTATTATTTGAGAGCTTGAATTAATGACTGAATATTCATAATGATTGGTTGTCCAAATGGTAAATTCAATAAGTTACACAGGCTATTTGATTTAGATTAATGGTCAATGGATATGTGAAAATTATTGTCCACATTTGTGATACTAAATGACAGACGGCCCTAGGGATATTTAAGTGGCCTAAGCTCCATACAGATTGCAGAAAAACTAATATATCCTTCAAATATTCTAGTGGCGCAATAAATCTTATACACATCATATCTAACATAGATAATTTTTGAGCAAATAATTTACTATGAAGCCATTAAATTAGCATAGAACTATGTTCTGTGAAGATAAAACGGACAAACAAGCTTTCAAGCAAAATAACAATATTGACAGATAATATATCAATTTTCAGATTTAGAAGCAACTACATCTCTAGATTTATAATTTTGTTCAACTAAAGTTTTGCAATCATAGACTACAGGATTCTCGTAGCTACTTTGTATGTACGTAAATAAAAGTATTAAAAAAATATAATCCTAGCACCTAATTTATCCAAATGACATATAGAAAAAATATATGCATTATGCAAATAAAATAAAAACCTTAAATTGATAAGGTTGGTAAAGCTAAAACTAGATACAACTATGAAAAATATCAATTAATTAGTTTATAATTTAATAACTAACAATTTATTTTTATTTACAAAGAAACTAAATCCCATTTGTAATAAATATAATTTTAGTGTTGCTTCTGCAAATGGCAGTTGCAAACCTTTCAATCAACATATCATTATTATTTAATTTAGAAACTATTTAGCTAATAAAATGCTCACTTTGTTCATACCCTACAAGTTATCACTACAGGTACAAAATCTAATAAAAAACCGACACAGTAATGAACAACAAAAATAATACTACAAACAAAAATACTTTAATGATATGCCAAACAACATTATAACTTAATACTAACTTAGCAAAAAATCTATTGCAAATATGCAGATAAGGCTAGGAGCACACTGCATCGACGATAACCAATGTTATGGAATCCATAAAAATAGCTAATATTTTAGACGAAATACATAATAAGTATCGACCATTGGTGAACTATGATGTAGTGGCCACATTAGCCTTAGAAGTTTGTCATGACTGTAGGAAATAAAAAGTCTTGTCAGTTGAACTCATTTCTTCGCGTGGTTCGAATAGCTACTAAACATGCAAGGCTATAAAGACTAGTTAGGTTTGTACCAAATCGCAACAAGCTATGTAAGTATATTCTTGACTCTTATAAGGGCCAATGAAACGCGCCATATTATTGTAGAGAAGCCTTCAAAATAATTCGGCAAGCTATATTTAAATAATAGCGTATTGCTAATATTTCAAAATATTCTAATAATCCTGGGTCGACAGAATTTCCTGGGATTTTAAAACTAGACCTCGTTTATTTGTTGATAAATATAGAGATCAAAAATATATGTTGTCATAGTTTGTTCTAAGTAGTTGTTAAGTAGTGTATGATGTACAGTTTGGTTGTGTTTGAGATCAGGACTCGTGCGCCGGCGCCGGTGTTCACCGCGGCGGTTCCTTCTGCTGTTGCTCGCGGCGCTGCTTCGCGAACCGTGCTCGCAGCTTGATTATTGTTGCGTTAGATAGCGAACCAGGTACTACGAAGATTGACTGGAAAAAAAAAACATCATCAGAAATTAAAGAAAAGAAAGAGAAATAGAAAAAAATAATGGTTGATAGCTAATGGTTGGGTAGAACAAACAAATGGTGAGAATTAAATATCTATTTGTTCTGTTTTATACTCGAGTATAGATAATGCAAACAAAACTGTGAGTTAGTAGCTATAGTAAAGGCGTTCCATAAACACTAGTCACTACATAGTATAAAGCGAAGTCGCTTCCCGCGTCCTAATGTCTGTATGTATGCTTAGATCTTTAAAACTACACAACGGATTTTGATGCAGTTTTTTTAATAGATATAGTGATTCATGAGGAAGGTTCATATGTATAATAACATGCAATTTCCGTCATCCACGCGGGCGAAGCCGCGGGCAGAAGCTAGTAAGTTATAAATTCGAACCAACCTGCATAAACTCATGACAGTGCAGTGCACTGGCGTTCTTCACGATAGCCTTGAAGCACTCCGCCAGGGAGGTGAAGTCATTACACGCCATGATCTCTGCGCGGTTCTTCCTAATCAGCGTCAGACACACTCGGAACAGGATCTTCGAGCCCTCGTAAAATAAGCAGTCCCATATTCGTAATACCGTCTCTATGGGTAGGACTTCGGCGAATAGACAGACAAACCACTTGGTCGTTATTACAGCCCATGGGAGACCTGGAAATGTTTATGATTGGTGTTTAGAAAGTGCAGTACAATTCGAAGATTTCGGTTGGACCTTGACATACGAGCTGTTCATAATTATGAAGAACGGCTCTTATAAAACATATGGTGTAAAGGCTCCTGCAGACAGGCACGACGTAAGCGGGATTGTCCGAAAGGGTTACCGCTACCCCGGAACATAAAGGGCTAAGGAAGGGACATGGGTGGGTTTTAGTCAATAAGAGTCTGACACTCCCTTCCGCTCCACCCAGAGCGGGAGAAGTCACTGGATGATTTCCCAGCCTCAAAAAAAAAGACAGGCGCGACACTTCTCTAATAGAACAATTTATATGAATACTTCACGCATTTTTTTCTACTCATAATTGCGTCACGTCGCGCTTGTCTGTGGGAGCCATAAAGAAATACTGATATCGGAAATGTGTATTTTCGATAGCAGTTTGTATCTCATCAGAAGAAGTCTGAAAGAGATACAAACTGCTTTCGCAAATCTCATTCAGTCTGTTGAATACATCCAAGTTATATAACATTGCCTAAGATATTGCATGATTAATCTCATATCTCAGAACATGTATCAAAAGATAGCGGTTATCAATACATGTTAGATTGAGCATAACTCTGGGATGTAAACTATTTGAAACTACATTGATTACAGGATTATGTTGACAGATATGTATTGATTCTGTGCACCGTCGAAGGTCAAAAATATAAACCGCGAATGTTTTGGTAGGAAGACCTGTCAGTCTGCCTAGCCTTTTCTTAACTATATTGGAGTCGGCTTCCAGTCTAACCGGATGCAGCTGAATAACAGTATTTAACATGGAGCGGCTGCCTATGTGACTTCCTCAACACAGTAACTGGCAAAAACGATACCCCTTGGTAGGACTGCCAGACTTTCGGGCTTCTGACGACCCGTAACGACTGTCAAAGATCCACGAAAGACAGCCGGGAACAATGGGATAACGTATGTAAAGACGGTCGCCCATCCACGGACCCACCCCGGCAAGCGTAGCTTAACCTGATGTATCGACCCGTGGGGCTATTATTAAGTAGAAAGACCAGAACATACTTTAATAAAGACTGGACTTTATTAGCATAAAACTACAGTTTGGAAATCAAGGGAAAAGTGGCTTTCGCCTGCCAGCTTTAAGTTAAGGTTAAAGTAAACTTGAGAGTAAAGATTCTACATACCCAAGTTGATGACATGTTGGTGCACATCCGGTACCTTGGACTTGACTAGTTCTGACAGCACCTCAATGTCCACAATGAGGCCATCCATTGTCCTCGTGTAGTAGTCTGGCAGGATCTTCTCAACGAGGACTTTCAGCAGCCAGAATGATGTCTCTTCGCTTTTCGTTGCTAGTAACAACAATCCTGAAACATAGGTAATGGTTAGGAATTTTTTGAATACATATTTTACTTATTGTCTGACTACTACCAGAAAAGCTGATGCTTTTCTAAGAAGAAAAGGTAGCAGAAACATGGGAGCCACTAGGGTATGAGTTCCGGAACACCACTGACAGAATGGAAAAAATTTGGTTTTGTAAAAATTCTTGCCCCAGTTATTTGGCTTTCTAAACAATTTTAGTGAGCCGGTTTTTCAATTACATTATTGACATTTTCACATAGTAAAGCGCCGTCTAGGGTCGAACTTACGACCTATAACTCGTAAGTCGTGCCTGTTAACACTGGCCCTCCCTCTCACTCTTCTTCCAAAAAGGTGAAGGAAAACATCGTGAAGAAACCAGCATGTCCTACAACCAAACATTCGAAGACATGTGATATCTACCAACCCGCACTGGTGGATTACGGCCCACTCACTCGAAGGAAGGTCTGTGTTCTAGCAGTGTTTTAAGTAAATCATGTTAATCCAAGCGCAGAATATAGCCACAACGCAACGCATTTTCATACGAAAATGTGCAGTGCGTTTACGAAAGTTATGGCGACAGCCCGCCCAGCGCAGATTGGGGCGGGCCGTCACCGTAATTAAAGAATTATCACCAAAAACATTAACATGTATCAAATTATTCAATAGATAGTATGATAAACAATCATATAATATATTATTTTCCCTATTTTATTTTAATTTAGTTACCTAATCCCTTCATAGTTATTTATTATTTAACTATCTCTATCAGATTGTTTTGCCAATGATAACGACAACACAATTCTGGCAATCCATTATGTGATTATCTTATTCAGATAAGTACAATGAGTTGGTGGACAAAAATAATGTGGTATTATGTTAATTGACTTGGTGATTAAGTTAATTCTGTTTAGTGTGAATTGCATTAGTTGAGAGGAACTAATCTACACTAGGCAGAGTTGACTAATTAACTAGTTAGTTGACATAACTATATTACAACTGATGAAGTTCTGAAGAACTATATTTAATTAAATAAGTCTTGAGTTAACTATTGTAAATGGGCTAAATGGATTAGGAGCTTATTAGCAAGTTCATGGTAAATGGTTAGCTAACATTATAATCATTGAAGAAACAAAATACCAAATTTCTGCTCCATCAGAACTGTTAAAGATGCTCAAATTCATCAACCAGAAAAGAGCTGCTACCTATTTTCATGAATCATAGTTAAGATAATTCTCAATCGAGTCATGTTTCAGAGCTAGACGCCAAACAGATACACTGACAGACAACTTATAACACCCCTATGTTGAAAATGAGTAAAGGGAAATGATATAATATACATTAATTTATTTGTATAATGTTTCATTCAGTTAATAAAATAACGATTTAAGCATTTTTATTTTCAGGTTCATTGCAACACATTGTACCTATTGAGTCATACCTAAAAATTATCCAATTGGCCCCAGTTGGCTAGTTGACCTGACATGATTGACATGAATTTAAAAGCAAAATGTGGAATCAGTGTAGGAGGTTCAAGGGCACTGGCTAGAATATGTACAGACGACAGCACATCAAGCTATCCCTAACTGTCAAATTTTCTCAATTAAAAATGAACCTTATGTCTTTGCAATAAAGTTGAAATACTATCAAAGAAATTTGACAGATTGGGGTAACTTGATGTGCTGGCCTCTGTACAAAACAATCTTTATAATTATCATCATAATCAGCTTACAATGTTCCCAATGCTGGGACACAGGCCTCCTCTCTTCGGGAAGTAGTGGGTTGGAATCCATTACTCTGCACCTGCCTGGGTTTGAACCTACAACTTGTAAGTCAGGGCAGTTACCACTAAGGCACTACTGCTCTTGAAGCTTTTGGTATAATTATACAAATCATAATGAGTCTGAAATTTGGGACAGTTTTTTCAATTTGTTAGTGAAGATGTACCCCAGTATACAGACTTTTATATTCCTGACACACCTTGTCTTGTCTTAACTATGATACCTACCCCACCTACCCATCCTACCTACCTACCCACCTAACTTTTCTCACCTTTATAACCTCCCCTGGACTATGACAAACATTTAAACACCAAAATGAGCTAAATCGGCCCAGCCGTTCTCCAGTTTTAGCAAGACTAACAAACAGCAATTGATTTTTATTTATATAGATAATACCTTTCTTATTGCCTTCAAAAATGGTCGAAGAATTTGGGTAATGCTCAACTATCTACATACTATACATTTGGTTGTTTACAAATTATTCTGGTCACAGAAACTTACCTGCAATATAATTAAGTCCTTGACAGTATCCAACGACCCTGTTGTTGTGTGCGTACGCTATGAGTATATTGAACAAGTGTGTCTGATGGTTGGCCTCCTTTGTGAAGTATATGTTGTCAGGAAAGGTGCGAGGCAGGTCTGTCTTTACAAGATCAACCAGCTCCTTCTCAAATGGGCCGTCTAATATTTTCTGATACAGGTCTGGATGTTGCTCTTTCATTATTTCTGCTTGGGAGATAGCCATCCATACTGATGGCCGGTGTTCACCTAAAATATTACAATTTTACTTCAACTCATGAGTCACATACAAACTTTGTGTTTTATACTTTTATGAAATCCAAATATTATTTGTACATAATATAATTGGGATTTCAGGAAACTACAAGGTTTGAGGAAACATATGTGGTTTTATTGAATTAAGTACTGTAAGTTATTAGTTTGGTGTAACAGCTGATTATAGTTTCAATGCAAGTTTTCCTTAAACAGTGTAGAGATGAAATAAACATTACATATTTATATTTTAGCTTTAGGTTGTATAATATTTAAGATTTGTGTAAATCTAAATAGTAAATTTTAATTTAAAAAAACCAAGTAAGGACTACAGTAAAATAATACCACGAAATTACTGTTGATGGCTAAATTAGTGCAAAACTTTACAGTAACAATAAATTATAATAGAAAATACATAACACATCAATTCTCCTGTACCAAGAGTAAGCTCTAGACACTGCATGGTATTTACCAACTTTAAATACAAGGCACTAAAATGAAAGTGCGGTAAAATTCACACGGCATATAAATGTAAACAAAGAAAGACACTCACTGGGTACTCCTTTACGGACGTATCTTTTCACAGTGTTGGTGCGTTTGACCGACTTTCCTTCGCCAAGCAGCATGGCCCATTTCTGCGCCCTCGTTGCCAGTACCTTTAGGTAGTTCGACATGAAGTCTTCATAGCTCTCATAATCGAAGTCGTCGTGCCTCTCAAACCCGTATTCATCGACCGCACTAAAAGCAAAAGTAAATGTAACAATGATAATGTTAATATTATGCTAAATTACTATCAATAACTTTTAAATGGTAAACGTCGTACCTGAAATTAGATTGAGCCATGGTGTCGTCTAGTCTGGATTAGTAGTCACTTAAAAACATAATAGTTTATGAATTACAGTTTTAATAATTTTTGTTAGATACGCCCCAAATACCCCACTTCGATCACCCCCACATGATGATGAATGAATGAATGGGGAATGATTTATATTTATTTGACATTTTTGACAATAGTGACATGTTAATTCACGTCCAAAAACTCACGCTTCGATAGGTTTATTAATTTTCACATGATTACGGTTTTACTAAAATATACGGTTTTTATGAGAATTTCAACTCTGTCCAGAAATAGTTCGTTTTTCTTGACGACATCAACATTTTTTGTCGTCAACTATTAAATGTCAAATCAATAAGACGTCAAATTGACAATTTGACATTCGATGATTTGTTTTGTGATTACGATTTCTCTTTAAATATTTTTATTAATTTGGTAAAAACATTACAAATTAACCAACTCAGTGATTAAAAGGATTCAAAATATAAATAGTGCTTTATTTAAGTCCATTGAAGCCATAAAATATGGGTCCACCGCCTGTAGTAACAGGAATATCTCCAAAAGAAGGTCCTCCAGGAACTAGAGTTACGATACGTGGAGAATTTCTGGGCACTAGCGTTACAGATTTAATAGGTAAGTAATTTACAACTGCTATTACTCCTCAAAATTGAAGATATAGTGGCTTATTTCTAGGAGAAACCATGTTCAGAAGGTGGGCGTAAAATTGGACTTTGTGCACTGACAGGGTTGAAGATATGCGGCTGCGACTGCTTACTGTCGTGTGAATGGAAGAGCAAGAACAAAATAGTGGCGCGCTCGGGGCCGTGCAAGGGTCGAGGGGACATCATAGTTACTACGCGGTCCGGTGGGGAAGGAACATCCACTGTGCAATTTAGAGGTAAACAAAAAATCCATAGTAGGTCCCTTCGCCATGATTGCAGCGACCAGTGTTATGACAACATCAGCAATCTATAATGTTCATACTGCTGGGATTTGTGCCTTCAAGTTTATTACATGTTACCTAAATTTTAAGTTATTTGTATGGATACTTGATGTTATTTTCTAGGATATCATGAATCAATCGGCCCTGTAAAAGAGAGTGCAGTATGGGTTGAGGAAGCAGCTCCACCCTCATTGCCATGGGGCCGAAGACCCATGTCACCTACTGCCTACACACCACCTGACCCACTGGGGCTGTCCACTGAGGGAGATGACTTAAAGTTCCCAGAGGAAGAACTAAATGAAATGTTCCCAGATGGGTAAGTAGAATTTAGATAATGCAGTTATTGAAATCCTTGATATGACATGTTTAGCTGTGACAAAATTGTCCAATAACTTTGGACTAATTTGAAGATAGTCATGATGAACAACCACTACTTATTTCAGTATTTCTGTTAATGTTTCCTGTTATTGCACTAAATTATTTACCTGTTTTGAACAAATACATTGTATATTTGTTGTTTTCAAAACATATCCTAACCAATATAATAACTCGAAACTGATTAATAATAATGATGTTCCAGTTCTGGCAAGCTGTCTGATGATAACTTCCAGCCTGGCTGGTACCTGCTAGAACATCACAGCAACACTTCCTATGAGGACCTAAAAGCAGGAATGGTATTTCTACAAAGAAAGGTATGTACAAATATCTTCTTCACTCCTTCCTAATATTTACCTTTACCTCTATCAGATCTATAAACCTATTAATATTGTCATCTATTGAAAATATAATACTTGAATAAACTACCCGTACTTTTATCAGAATTGTGGATTCCAAATTAGCAGTTTACAACTATATTGTACAACATAAATATCACATTGCTGACAAACTATTGTAAAGTATATGGCTGAAAAACCTATTCTTTGTTATCCTATAGACCACATCATCATTCTCCTGCCCTTATCCCAATTTATTTGGGGTCGGCGCAACATGTCTCTTTCTTCCATACTTCTCTATTAGTCGTCATCTCAAGAAGCAGCTGCTATTTCCAGGTGGAAAGTCAAAAGGAAGGCCAGCTGAGTTTCCTTAAGGCTAACACAGGAGCCGTGATGGACCAACTGGACCGACTTGTTCTGCTAAAGAACATGTATGAAGAGGATGAGAGGAAGAATGGCAAGGAACCACTTCCAAGTCTACAAGCTGCCATAGAGGGTAGGTCTGATATGACCAATTTATTTGATAAAATGAAATGTTGATATGAAATGAAATGGTATTACTAAATCCTTATAAGTAATGTATTGTGAACTGCAATTTGTTTCACTTCGCCTTTGTGCACAAAAATTTATAAGTAGCAATAAAAGACACATATAAACCAGAATAAAACATACTTTCAGAATAATTAAGTTAATGATATACAAAAAAATTACTTCTGCACATAACAGTCCTCATTGCAATTCCATAATTTTTTGTGGTGTACAATAAAGAGTATTTTCCTATTAAAAAACTTTTTTGCAAAAAATAAAACCGACTTCCAAAACAAACACTACAAAGTGACAAATAATTTTGATTTCGGAAGTTGGTGTCTTCGGTTTTGTATTTTCATTTTTTGCCACCGACTTCCGAAATCAAAATTATTTGTCACTTTGTAGTGTTTGTTTTGGAAGTCGGTTTTATTTTTTGCAAAAAAGTTTTTATTTTTCACTTTTTAGTTGTGGTACCTACCTACACAACCCCCCCCTCCCCCCCAAAATTACACTACCTGGTATGTAAATTACAGTGACAGGAACTTATTAGAACATCGTCCACATATATTAAGTAGGATTTTTTAGATTTTTGTTGATTTTTCAAAAACCGCTTATTCGATTTCGATAAAATTTATATGGGACCATTTGGGAAGTATACCCTTTCCAACAAAAAAAGAATTTTTCAAATCGGTTGGCAAGCAACGGAGTTATGCGCGAACAAACATAAAAAAAAAAAAAAATACAAACATCCGAATTGAGAACCTCCTCCTTTTTGAAGTCGGTTAAAAATTAAGTCTATTTTCCATGTTCTAATTTCAGAATCGATAACTCTAGCAGACTCGCTATTCTCCGAGATATTATCTCGCAAGGACAACGCCGATAAGACCCGCGAAGCACTGTCTTTGTTGACGCGCCACAAGTTTCTGTTCCAACTGCCTGCATCCATTGATAGGAACATTCGGAAGAAGGAGTATGACCTAGTCGTCAATGACTACACCAGGGTGAAGAATCTGTTTGGCAATACTGATATTAAGGTTAGTTCCTCATCTTATTAAACCTAATCTAGACTAATATTATAAAGCTGAAGAGTTTGTTTGTTTGAATGCGCTAATCTCTGGAACTACTCGTCCGAATTGAAAAATTATTGTTGTGTTGGATAGTCCATTTATCGAGGAAGCTATATGCTATGTAACATCACGCTACGACTAATAGGAGCCGAGCAGCGAGTGAAACTGCGCGGGAGTAGCTAGTTTTATAGTATGATGACGTAACACGTAATTTGCGCGAAAAACCAATTTACCTTGACTTGACTATAACTTGACTAAGTTAGCCAAGATGTAGATGTGACTAACATTACTATAAAGTTGATTTCTTTACAGTTATTCCAAAAAATTCTTACTGAGATTGACAAGAAAATAGAGGATTTGAAGGAAAAGTTATATACAAGAATGAAAACTATGCCCATTAATGTACAAGAGCAGACCAAGTACATTAGGTAAGGGATTTTAATATTCTCCATACCATACAGCTTTTAATGAAGGTCCAACCAATTGTTTTTCTAGATTAACCTTTTAACCGCCCCAGTTGGATTAATAAGACAAATGTTTTCGTGCCCGTACCGCCTAAGGGCCTATGCACACCACGTTTTTTAAACGCGCCGTCGACGCGCGTTTGTAGCGATACAGACGCGATACGCACGCAAGTCAGACGCAGCCTGTAGACCTTTGCACACCTGACGCGTTCCCAAAACGCGCGTCGACGGCGCGTTTAAAAAACGTGGTGTGCATAGGCCCTTAGTCTTGTTTAAACGACTGAGAATCCACGTTCGGTTTTCGTTTTTTTTGTAATTGCATGACCATTTTTTCTGAAATAAAGTTTTTTTTATGGTTTGGGTCCTGGGGGCACGGCATTTGATATAAAGCCAAGCGGTGAATAACTAATTTATGTTAAGCTAAGTCAGAGGCCCATGGGCAGCATTAAAACTCTAACACCAGGCTAGTCACTAACCACACGACAAGAAGAAAAAAATATGTTTTGCTTGTTTTTAGTGTGTTTATACACCTTATGGGCAAGTCATTTTTAAATAATGTGTTTCAGATTACTGATAAGCTTGAACTGGGAAGGTGATGCGGCGTGGGTGGCCATCACCAGTCGTAAGGAGTACCTTATGAGCCTCATGAACAAGGTCAAAGATCACTTCAAGCAGAAGGAGGAATTGGAGTCTAATGAGAAAGGTAATTTATAAATATACTAGCTTCCGCCCTCGGCTTCGCCCGCGAAATATGTCGACAAACTATACACATAAACCTTCCTCTTGAATCACTCTATCTATTAAGGCATTGACTGCCACGCAGCAGACACAATAGAAAAACTATTGTTTGTCGGACACACGGTGACCGCGTTGGCGTTCAACGTGAAAAAACCGCATCAAAATCTGTTGCGTAGTTTTAAAGATTTAAGCATTCATAGGGATATAGGGACAGAGAAAGCGACTTTGTTTTATACTATGTAGTGATTTAGGTGGTAAGTAATATTTCAATACTCTCTTAATTCAGGAGGAGCTCGTAGCTAAGTATTAACAGCCGCAGAGATCGATCCATCAGGTTAAGCTACGCTTGCCGGGGCTGGCCGTGGATGGGACCATCTTTACAAACCTAGACTCCTCCGTGACTCGGAAAGCACGTTAAGCCGTTGTCGCGGCTGCCATTTGTGCATCTTTGACAGTCGTAATGGGAAGATTATTTCGTAATTGGAGAAGAAGATTTTCGGCCTTCTGACTACAGAAGGCCGAAAATCTGACAGCCTGTCTTACCAAGGGGTATCGTTATGCCCAGTGACTGGGTTGTGGAGGTCAGATAGGCAGTCGCTCCATGTAAAATACTGGTATTCAGCTGCATCCGGTTAGACTGGAAGCCGACCCCAACATAGTTGGGAAAAGGCTAGGCAGATGATCTCTTAATTCAAATATTAGCTTTATTACCATACCAGATCAGCTACCTGCGCAACTTCGTCTGTGTCACCTAAGAGAGAGAGTGGTTTAAATATCTCATAGGATATTGATTGAAATCAAGTGATGTCAAAGATAATTTTGTTTACATGAAAATACTTGTGATTAATAACATATTTATTTGGATAAGGATTAATATTATGTTAACAAAACTCCTTCGCAAATAATACATTTATTTTGAACAATTTGACTACGATAAAAAAAGGTTATAGTGAGTCAACCTTAAAAGATTAACATATGCTTTCGCGGACTTTTTTTTTTAAACTTTTTAAGAGGTACAATTCTATCATACATGATATTTGCGTAACTTAAACCGTTTACGCAGCGCACGCAACAGAAGCTCTCAAAAAGGAATTATTTTTTCCCGTTATTGCAACATTTTTAATTATGCTTCGCTGTTATTGGTCGTAGCGTGATCTTATATAGCCTATAACCTCCCTCGATATATGGACTATCCAAAACAAAAAGATTTTTTCATTTGCAAGCAGTAATTCCTGAGATTAGCGCGTTCAAACAAACAAACAATCTTTTCAGCTTTATAATATTAGTATTTGACTAGCTGTGCCCGCGACTTCGTCCGCGTGGAATAGTGACAATGTTCGCCGTGATTCTTTAAATTGACATAACTTTTTTATTCATCAACCGATTGACATGAAATAAACACTAAACGGTAAGTACATAGTTTGTTAAGCTTACTGTAATATATTAGGGAAAACCGCATCTAAATCGAATAAGCCGTTTCTGATATTAGCGTGCACAAACACACAGACAAACCGACAAACAGACAAAAAAATTTTTCATTACAATTTCGGGTTCGGCATCAATATAATAACAACCCCTGCTACTTTTTTATACATATATATATTTTAATTGTACAGACACCACTTTTCTACAATTTTATTATATGTATAGATGTGGTGATTCTTTGTCGCCATGTTATCATTTAGCAGACTCGCTGGCGTCGCTTTGACCTGTGACGGCCTCTAGTCAACTCTAGTTTAACATAAACTAGTCACAAAAATTAAGGTAGGTACCGTACATAAATTTTTTTTTGGGTGATTTTTAACGACCTGTGTCCCCGAGGAAAAAGGTCGTACAGCAAAAAAAAAGGAAATTGTAGCTCCAAGTGTCTAGTTCTCAGATATGACTTTACTCCGTGGATTTGACCATGAATTTTTTTTTATCATGCTCGGGTCTGGAGAATCCTAATGAAACTAACAAAAAAAAATGCCAATTTTTTTTGTCGTCTAAAAAAATACCTACGAGAATCAAGTTTTGCTTCAGGACACTGTTGCGGCGTTTGACCTGGGGTCAGTCATTGCTTTTTTCGCTTACGGTTATCGTAAAGAATCCAGTTTTCATCACATGTCACAAATCGATCCAATATCCCTTCATTTCTGTATCGATTCAACAAGGCAACACAAGTTTCAACACGCGTTTCTTTCTGCAGGCAGAGCAGAGCAGTCATATCATGAGGCACCCATTTCTCATATTTTTTTATTTTATTGATTTGACGTTCGTTCTTCAAATCAAGGTTTCCATCACGCAAGCGTTTAAACCAAAGTAGCACGGTGCGTTCATTAGCAGTCCCCTCTCCAAACGCAACATTGATATTGCGAGCTGTTTCTGCCGCCTTAGTTCCGCGTCGGAACTCGTATTCAAAAATAACTCGAATTTTCGAAGTATCTATCTTTCTTGTAAACGCTGAATTTATAAAACAACTTAAAGTCTATTTAAAAAAAAAAAGGTTTTTTTTTAAAGAATAACTTCATAAGTACGTACCATGTGAAAAAGTTTCACTTAAAAATCTCAAACCATGAAGGTTCTTTGTCAATTCGAGGTACCCAATTCAACAAAACGGCAATTTCATACTTTAACCCCTATTACTAATTTACTTTAAAAGTAATTTTTGTGACTAGTTTATGCTGTTGTAAGAAGCTTTTAAAATGTGTGTACTAGTGTCAACACAGATTTTAAAAGCTGGCACCAGAACTATTCCAGTCAGTAGATACGCAGTGAAGAAAAGCCGTTTTTTTAAATGATTTTAGGCAAGCGCAAGATAAAGGAGAGCGAGTGCGAGGGCGGCTGGAGCGCTGTGCGCGGCGCGTGGTGCGCGGCGGCGGCCGGCGCGCTGGCGGCGCAGCTGCACGCGCTGTGGCCGCTCGCGCGCCGCTACTTCGCGGGCGAGCTCGCCGGGGAGCCGCAGAGCACGCTGCGCCAGGCGGAGCTCAAGGTGCGTAGGTACCGTGCTGTGGCCGCTCGCGCGCCGCTACTTCGCGGGCGAGCTCGCCGGGGAGCCGCAGAGCACGCTGCGCCAGGCGGAGCTCAAGGTGCGTAGGTACCGTGCTGTGGCCGCTCGCGCGCCGCTACTTCGCGGGCGAGCTCGCCGGGGAGCCGCAGAGCACGCTGCGCCAGGCGGAGCTCAAGGTGCGTAGGTACCGTGCTGTGGCCGCTCGCGCGCCGCTACTTCGCGGGCGAGCTCGCCGGGGAGCCGCAGAGCACGCTGCGCCAGGCGGAGCTCAAGGTGCGTAGGTACCGTGCTGTGGCCGCTCGCGCGCCGCTACTTCGCGGGCGAGCTCGCCGGGGAGCCGCAGAGCACGCTGCGCCAGGCGGAGCTCAAGGTGCGTAGGTACCGTGCTGTGGCCGCTCGCGCGCCGCTACTTCGCGGGCGAGCTCGCCGGGGAGCCGCAGAGCACGCTGCGCCAGGCGGAGCTCAAGGTGCGTAGGTACCGTGCTGTGGCCGCTCGCGCGCCGCTACTTCGCGGGCGAGCTCGCCGGGGAGCCGCAGAGCACGCTGCGCCAGGCGGAGCTCAAGGTGCGTAGGTACCGTGCTGTGGCCGCTCGCGCGCCGCTACTTCGCGGGCGAGCTCGCCGGGGAGCCGCAGAGCACGCTGCGCCAGGCGGAGCTCAAGGTGCGTAGGTACCGTGCTGTGGCCGCTCGCGCGCCGCTACTTCGCGGGCGAGCTCGCCGGGGAGCCGCAGAGCACGCTGCGCCAGGCGGAGCTCAAGGTGCGTAGGTACCGTGCTGTGGCCGCTCGCGCGCCGCTACTTCGCGGGCGAGCTCGCCGGGGAGCCGCAGAGCACGCTGCGCCAGGCGGAGCTCAAGGTGCGTAGGTACCGTGCTGTGGCCGCTCGCGCGCCGCTACTTCGCGGGCGAGCTCGCCGGGGAGCCGCAGAGCACGCTGCGCCAGGCGGAGCTCAAGGTGCGTAGGTACCGTGCTGTGGCCGCTCGCGCGCCGCTACTTCGCGGGCGAGCTCGCCGGGGAGCCGCAGAGCACGCTGCGCCAGGCGGAGCTCAAGGTGCGTAGGTACCGTGCTGTGGCCGCTCGCGCGCCGCTACTTCGCGGGCGAGCTCGCCGGGGAGCCGCAGAGCACGCTGCGCCAGGCGGAGCTCAAGGTGCGTAGGTACCGTGCTGTGGCCGCTCGCGCGCCGCTACTTCGCGGGCGAGCTCGCCGGGGAGCCGCAGAGCACGCTGCGCCAGGCGGAGCTCAAGGTGCGTAGGTACCGTGCTGTGGCCGCTCGCGCGCCGCTACTTCGCGGGCGAGCTCGCCGGGGAGCCGCAGAGCACGCTGCGCCAGGCGGAGCTCAAGGTGCGTAGGTACCGTGCTGTGGCCGCTCGCGCGCCGCTACTTCGCGGGCGAGCTCGCCGGGGAGCCGCAGAGCACGCTGCGCCAGGCGGAGCTCAAGGTGCGTAGGTACCGTGCTGTGGCCGCTCGCGCGCCGCTACTTCGCGGGCGAGCTCGCCGGGGAGCCGCAGAGCACGCTGCGCCAGGCGGAGCTCAAGGTGCGTAGGTACCGTGCTGTGGCCGCTCGCGCGCCGCTACTTCGCGGGCGAGCTCGCCGGGGAGCCGCAGAGCACGCTGCGCCAGGCGGAGCTCAAGGTGCGTAGGTACCGTGCTGTGGCCGCTCGCGCGCCGCTACTTCGCGGGCGAGCTCGCCGGGGAGCCGCAGAGCACGCTGCGCCAGGCGGAGCTCAAGGTGCGTAGGTACCGTGCTGTGGCCGCTCGCGCGCCGCTACTTCGCGGGCGAGCTCGCCGGGGAGCCGCAGAGCACGCTGCGCCAGGCGGAGCTCAAGGTGCGTAGGTACCGTGCTGTGGCCGCTCGCGCGCCGCTACTTCGCGGGCGAGCTCGCCGGGGAGCCGCAGAGCACGCTGCGCCAGGCGGAGCTCAAGGTGCGTAGGTACCGTGCTGTGGCCGCTCGCGCGCCGCTACTTCGCGGGCGAGCTCGCCGGGGAGCCGCAGAGCACGCTGCGCCAGGCGGAGCTCAAGGTGCGTAGGTACCGTGCTGTGGCCGCTCGCGCGCCGCTACTTCGCGGGCGAGCTCGCCGGGGAGCCGCAGAGCACGCTGCGCCAGGCGGAGCTCAAGGTGCGTAGGTACCGTGCTGTGGCCGCTCGCGCGCCGCTACTTCGCGGGCGAGCTCGCCGGGGAGCCGCAGAGCACGCTGCGCCAGGCGGAGCTCAAGGTGCGTAGGTACCGTGCTGTGGCCGCTCGCGCGCCGCTACTTCGCGGGCGAGCTCGCCGGGGAGCCGCAGAGCACGCTGCGCCAGGCGGAGCTCAAGGTGCGTAGGTACCGTGCTGTGGCCGCTCGCGCGCCGCTACTTCGCGGGCGAGCTCGCCGGGGAGCCGCAGAGCACGCTGCGCCAGGCGGAGCTCAAGGTGCGTAGGTACCGTGCTGTGGCCGCTCGCGCGCCGCTACTTCGCGGGCGAGCTCGCCGGGGAGCCGCAGAGCACGCTGCGCCAGGCGGAGCTCAAGGTGCGTAGGTACCGTGCTGTGGCCGCTCGCGCGCCGCTACTTCGCGGGCGAGCTCGCCGGGGAGCCGCAGAGCACGCTGCGCCAGGCGGAGCTCAAGGTGCGTAGGTACCGTGCTGTGGCCGCTCGCCTGCTTCACAATAATGATGACAACAATAATGTTAAAATGATGAAATTTTCCGTATGTGTCGTGCTTCCTAGAATTCGATCCTTATTAACGACACTATCGAATGGTGTTATAATAGTGTTTTTATTTTCAAAATCAAAGGGTTCGGTTTCCTGGCTAGAAATATTGATTTTTCAAAAACCCAATGATGCAGATTTAGTTTTCAACAAAATCGAGCCCGGGACTCTTCTGAGTACCTTTCTCTATTCCTCATAGTTTCGAATTTGGCCATCCACATCCACTTGAAAAGTTCAAGTATAATAAAAACCATATTATTTGTTATTCCAGGAGATGATAATAGCAGCAGTAGAGTTATTCTCAGAACACATGCGGTCATGCCTGTTGTCTCCGGGCGGCGGTAAGTTGGTGCCCACGGACGCTCTACGAGTACGTCTGGTCGCCAACCTTAGGCATTTGAGGGAGGCTTACGATTCACTACTCAAGTTGGATCTGCCATCACAGGTATGTATATGAAATTATTAACACGCTTTTATTAGCTCGGGTTGTATCTATGTATGTATGTAACGGAATCTTTGAGCTTAATTTTCACCGGTTTCTAAAAGTCTGATCAACTTGAAACTTTGCACACGTCTCAAGGACCGATGACAATGCAATAATTTGATAATAGTTTCCCATTATCCTTATTTTTACACGCTTTATATTAGCTTCACTTGTATGTTTGTAACCGACTCATTTGGAAGCGATTTTGACCCACTTTAAACGGCCAGATTTCGTTCAAACTTTGTAGATTTATCGAGGACCGATGACAATACATTAATTTGAACTAAAAAGTAGGAAATAAAAAATAGTTTAAAAAAACACGCTTTTTATAGAAAACCGAACTAAAAATAGTATTATTATTTTCTATAAAAAGCGTGTTTTTTAGTTTTTTTAAACTATTTTTTATTTCGTTTGGGTCTTGTTCATTGAAATAAGCTCGCCTTCTTTTGCTTACGACTTACATACAGAGAAGCCCGTCAAATTAAAATTTTGCTTAGGTTTTTCTATCGATACAACTGTCTTAGTAAGAATCGATCAAAATTGTGAAGATTCCATGAAATAATCATTCAAAAGAGTAATTTGTACTTACGAGAGTTGTGTTGATGATTTTAATGGTTATAATTCTGTAAATATACATATTTTATACGGTCGCGAATCATATTTTAATCAACATACAATCTGATACTAGTCGGCAAATTGCAAAAAACATAAGAAAATTGAATTTTGCGGCTCAGCGCATCCCAGCAGTGTTAGCCGTGACCGTCGGACTGCCAAGTCATAGGTCTCGAGTTCGAACCCAAGGCTTGCACCTCTGATTTTACGGATTCATGAGCGTCTTGTATAATTATCACTTGCTTAAAAATCGGGGAAGGAAAAACATCGTGAGGAAACCAGCATGTTCGAGACATATTTCTCAATACCATGTGAAGCTAAGTCAGAGGTTCATGGGCAGCATAAAAACTCTGACACCAGGTTAGTCACTAACCACATGATAAGAGAAGAGAGCACATCCCCGACCCCCGTTAAAGTAATATTGTACCTACTTTAAGATGATTTAACTCGAAGAAACCATCACAAAGTTCACTCTTTACAAACTGCCTAATGATTGCCTTGAGGAAGCGTCCCCCTAACGCGAACGGTATTTATGTCCTTATGTGCGCCTAGATGGCGTTGGCGTCGAATTAGAAGTCGCAAGCGTTTGTTGCACAGCGTTTGGTTGGGTAGGTCGGAGCAAAATGTTCAAGTTAACTTTGCGCAGAGGCAATATCGTAACCAATGAGGTTAATCCGAGGTGCGATTATTGCTAGTTGAAAACTTTACCAATACCCCGCCGTGTGGACGTGAAATACCGTCCGCGATGGCAATTTTTGAATGGCCGTAATTGGCCTGAGAGTTCCATGATCGAAGAATAGTTCTACGAACTACTAAACACACGAATTTGATGCGCTGTTCGTTACTTTCGTGTGAGCATCTGTGAAAGGAATATAAATAGCGGTATAAACAAAGACTACAATATGTATAGGGAGGGACATAGACAGGCAACTTGGCGTATTTTTCAATGCTTCACGATAAGCGCCATCTAGTTCATAGTTAGTTAGATAAAGCTATTACACCTACACACACAGACATATCTGCATATCTGCGTGTGTAGGTGTATTCGTTCTACCTATAATATGTAGTACCTATGCAGCTATTGCCTGTATAGCTATCGTAAAACAGGGTGAATCGGGACGAAACTTTAAAATGTATTTTGACATTGAAATAATATAATTTATTGACAAAAAGGTCTCTAATGTGTAAACCAGTGCACATGCAAAATAACCAAAACTTTAAAATTGCAAAAATGCGCAGGAGCAAGTACACAACCAGCTAACCGACATTTGCATTTAAAGTGTTGCTATAATGCAAAGAGAATCTGCATGTTTATAAAATTCATTTACGTAGTAATATTTTTCTACACTGCGGTTTCATATCTCTAAATGCTGGAAAACATACATTATACCTACTTTGTAATATTTATTAGAATATCAACCATTTACAATTTCATAATCACTCTTTGTGGGGACTTTTTTTCCACCATTGTGTTTTATGTATTCAATATAGCAACATCGACCTTTATTTTACTCTAACTATGAACTAGATGGCGCTGTTTTAAAGAAAAAACATGAATATTTCTGTAGTTCGCAGTTGCCATAGCATGGGTATAAATGTGTTACACCAAAGAAACACTAAAAGCTGAGACACGACAAGCTACGTGAAAATATTAGATACCGCATCGGCTTAAAAATATTTCATCTCTCAGATTACATACATAAATCTTACATTTAAAATACCTGTCTACTCGATTCAATATGTAATACGTTGTTAATATATTTTTTTACTTTACTGTGTGTTAGTTTAAGTGTGTATGAAATCAAATACACAAAGTAAAGTGTCTGCCTAGATTTGAACTCACGACTTACGACTCGTTAGTCGGGGTCAATACCTCTCCATGCAGTGAGGCGTTTCTTTAGTTTTAATTCATGCCAATTTTAATTAATTCCAGCCTCTTAGTATCGTCGAGAAGGTGATATTCGATTACCGCGTGCACGGTATGGCCGTGTTCCTACAACGCGCACACAAGCGAGTGAAGGGGTTAGGAGAGAAAGAGACGTGGAAGATCGAGGATTTCTCCGACTACGGGGCTATTACTAACCTTGTGAGTATGTAGGCGGTAGATGCTGAATACTGTACTACCTTATAGCCAATAGCTTCTGTTCCAATTGTATTTTTACATAAGTTTCACCTATAATCGGTGGTAAAGTAATGGCAAGGTTTAACATCAGAATTCAAACAGACGCATGGACGTTCGACGAACCGTGACAGTGTTCGCTTATCGCTTTCATGCTTTGAATTACGGGATCCGAAAAAGCAGATGTCCAAGTCATGGGCATTAATATTATAAGTCCGTGTGTTTTAAAAGCCAATGCCGTCGACATTTGATGTATTCCATTGCAAATTATAAATCTTTCAAAAAAACGACTGACAATGCTAGATGCAAAAGCATAAAAACCAGGCTTTGCGCCGAACTTAGCATAAGTGTCAGTCCTTTGAAAAGCTCTACCATATTCATTGGCTCAATGACACACAACATTTTACTTCACCTATCATTTTCATATAGAAGTGAATTCTAGTTTTCACAAACTAAACCTCTTTCCAGCCACATCTCCTAGAAACCTACTTAAACGAAGCGTTCTCAGCGATCCACAAGTGTGTGGTAAGCAGCGGTCGTCGCGAGAGTCTCCTCCTGGCCGAGGGCAGTGAGCCCGCCGCGACTTTGCAGAAACATACGCAGCAAATACTGTTAGCTTACGTGGCTGTACTGCAAGATCTGGCGCTTAATCATGCTGACCAGGTAAGAAGGAGATGGAAGAAATAATGTTTCTTACAAAAAATAAAGCATATAGATGCTTTATTTTTTGTATAAAATGTGGATGATTAAATAATAAAAATACATTTATTTAGCACATATTCAAAGGCACACAACTTGAGTATGATTCGTATTGCGATGGCCAACGGCATCTCTATACTAAGGGTCAATGGACCTCTTTCAGTTTAACCACATGCATTCAAGGAGTCTCCGTTACATTGAGGCTTATTGCCTATTCAAAATCCGTCATCTTCTTCATAGGGATGCTGACTAAACATTTTTTTTTGTCCTTTAGCTATCGGTAAAAAAATTACTAAAAAATACGAGTCTAATATATTTTTATTGTCTGTCTGACGGACAAAATATAAATTATTTTGTTTTATCTAGGCAACATCCCAATTCCACACCTTTTCTGGTTTCTGGATTTTGTTAGCAATACGTTCAAAGATATTCACATGCATGAGAGTCAAGTGCAAAGGCAAACGTGAATAACGTTACATAACGTGAATTATGAAGAGGTTTTATATCACGAAGTCAATGGAGCAATGTTGCCTCATTACCTTATATTCCACGCACATTTAACTGTTTCCAGGAGTTCAACAACAGCAACTTATCTGTGGCGTTGGAACAACGCCTGGAGGAGGGCGGCAGTTCTGTAGCTCGCAGCTGGCAGACGCGACTACTAGTGGCCGGTGCTAACGCGCACTACACGCGACGCGTTACGCTGCCCAACATAGCTACCGCTGTAGATAAGTAAGTACATTCTACTGCAGATCATTCCAGGGTTAAAACTTTTTGGTAATAAAATGAAATGAAAAATGTTGTGTGAAATTAGGTAATAATGTATTATTTGTAAAATACTATTTTAACATGTTGAAATATCTTCTCACACATTGATTGATTTATTATTATTAACTTTTAGAATGTTTGTAAATATGTGAGCACCATGTACTTTTGACATACTTAAGTTTACCTGCCATTACTATATGTGTTTTTCTTTTCACCTTTTGTGGTGTAGTGTTTTTATTCTGGGTGCATCGTCTTCACATAATTATAATGTTATAATTCATGTATACAAAACATTGTAAAACATTTTAAAAGAGTAACGGTGGAGTTTCTTGCCCATTCTTCTCCACACGAAACTACCTTTTGGAAGGGGCGACTAGAATCAATCCTATTTCTTGCTCATTTTGACGTTCAAAAGTGCCTTACTCAATTCTCAATTCTTTATTGCATTCCACAATGTAGGCTTAGGTGGTAAATATTCGCCAAAAGAAGCAATCAGGACCCTGTCGGGCACAGCAGAAGAAAGATTTGTGGAGAAAGGGACTTGTGCCTATTTGGAATAAATGATTTGACTTTGACTTTGAAATGTCCAAGGATATTATTATTATTATAATGGTTTGGGTATGTAAAGGACTGCTGCCAAATAATGTCACGCGGTATCTAATCGGATTTTGAGGGCTTCTGGCAACGTTAGGCTTTATATCAACGTTAAGATTTCCAGTTAGCAGGGTTATGAAAACACTTTTACAAAAATCGATTGTTTTTTTTTTTGTAAAAAGTTTTAAGTATATTTTTACTTTTGACTTTTGGTACCTACCTACGTCACAGTCCCCACACCAATTCGTATTCACTACTAAACTTACTAAAAACAGTGAATTGAATACGTATTATCGAAGCTCACTCAAAAACTGTTCAAACGAAGTTAATAAAATTGATATGGGACCACCTCAAGAACCTACCAAACGAAAAAAGAATCATCAAAATCAATTCATAATTGGCGGAGTAAACAGTTAACAAAAATAAAAACATGCAGTCAAATTGATTTCCTTTTTTTGAAATTGGTTAAAAATGACGCCTCAATGACGTAAATGAAAAATTAAATTGATAACCATCCCACTCAATTTAGCGCGTCTATAAAGTAAACTAACGTGTCTACCGCGACCTATATATACTTCAGCACTTATTTTCCTCCCTTATATTTCCAGCTTCGGCTTCCCAAAACAAACACAAGCTCTACTAGCAACAAAGGAGGCCCTACGTACCCTGGAGAGCACAATTGCTGAGACATACTTGGAGCACAAAGGAGATCCTTTAGTCGGTACCATAGAGCCGAGCATGGATATGGGAAGACATAAGACTGACTCTGATGCGGTCGTCGATGATGCCAGGCCGTATGTCTACGAAATTATCAATAACCTGATTGCTGTACATGCTGAGGTAATTATATATTCTTTGTTTATTTTTAAAAATTACCACATTATGGCGTCAAAAAGAAAAATAAAACATCTAAAAAAGTTGCTTATAAAGTATTTCGGCCGATTACAACAGAGTTTTTCAAATTTTCTTACTTATATTTTGAACTAATATATTGAAAACATTAAATAATATTATAAAATTACTAAATTTATTGTGAACAAGTATATATTGAACACTTTACGACTCTACTAATAATTAATAGCTTTAGAATTTCACACCGACTAAATTAGTACCTAATGTGCGCCTAGATGGCGTTGGCGTCGAGTTAGAAGTCGCAAGCGTTTGTTGCACGGCGTTTGGTTGGATAGGTCGAAGGAAAATGTTCAAGTTAACTTTGCGCAGAGGCAATATCGTAACCAATGAGGTTAATCCGAGGTGCGATTATTGCTAGTTGAAAACTTTACCAATACCCCGCCGTGTGGACGTGAAATACCGTCCGCGATGGCAATTTTTGAATGGCCGTAATTGGCCTGAGAATTCATTGATCTTACAGTAGAGCAAACTGCTATGTGATAGACGACTTATACCGTACCGATGATTATTATCAAAATATACATGATAATAGTGGTTGTTTAGTAATTAGTAGTTTTACATTATTTAGGGCCGATTTTTCAATCGCTTGATAACTTTTATATAAAGAATAAAAATAGCGGTTTGACATATTTTCTATGTAAAAGCTGTCAAACTATCATAATTTATTCCTCCAATAAAATTTATCTGACGATTGAAATGTCAGCCCTTGGTCGGTTATTTATTACAAACAACATTTTGTATGGATTTCAGCTGGAAAAGGTACCATCCAAATAAGTTCCTGTTGTGCTGTAGGCATTCACTTAAGGGGGACATTTTTTGGAAATTCTATTCCTAAGGGCACTTAAAATCAAATTGGAGAAACAATTTGTACAGAAATATTTCTATACACTGCAGTTTACTGGTTGGAAAAACTCAATGAGCTCTCTTTAAATCCAAAATTCGATTTCGGGTTTAGGTTAACTTGTCAAGAAATCTGTGAATTTAGTATTTTTTTAACGGTATGTTTCTTCTAAGTAAAATAATCTATCTTAAGTATTTAAAGGGGTTTCCCTTCAAGACCCATTGATTTTTACACCCTGTAATTGAAGTGATAGTTATTTTAGACGTATGCATATACCCTTATTGTATTTTATTTAGTGAGATAGTTCTTTTTCATCTATGTATTTTGTTTTCTCTTCTACTTTCACACACAATGTCTAGATGTAGACAACTTTTATTTACTTTCCTGTCGCAGGTGTGCTGGAAGTGAATTATTTATAAATAAGCATTACCTTTGTACGTAATTTATGTTCCTTTATTCTTATTTGTTTATATTTGTGTGCTTAGATGGTTAAATAAACTTAATTTACCATTTATACACACTTCTACCCCTCAGGGGGTAAATCTGTATGACCAATCTGCATTTTTGTAAGTAAGAAACATGACATACTAGTTACAATTTAGAGGCTTCTAGTAAAAAATAAACATCGACGTGTTTGAGCGATTGTTTTTTAAATTGCAAAATACCATTGAGGATTTTTAGAGGCCAAGTTAGGAGATGAAACTTTTTATGAATGAAAGACCGTAACTTTGCAATAAAAAGTCCAAAAATCAATCTCCCTAGCCTTTTCCCAACTAAGTTGGCGTCGGCTTCCAGTTTAACTGGATGCAGCTAAATACACCAGTACTTTACATAGAACAACTGCCTATCAGACCTCCACATCCCAGTTATTGGGTAATTACGATACCCTTTTCTTTTTTTTTTTTAAGGCTGGGAAATCATCCATTGACTGCTCCCGCTCTGGGTGGAGCGGAAGTGAGTGTCAGACTGTTACTGACTAAACCCATCCATGCTCCTTCCGTAGCCCTTTATGTTCCGGGGTAGCGGTAACCCTTTCGGACAATCCCGCTTACCCGGCAGGCTTGGCCCTGGGGGGCCCCTTCATATGCTGACATCTCTTTGAGGCGCGCGTGGAACATATACGCGCCGTACGGCACGGGTCTGGTGCTGATCGGACGATGAGTCACCCATTACTCACCGCCCGCAGGCCCGCGCCTGCGGTGGCCGGGAGTCGTCACGTGGCTCCCGACGCCCGGGGCGTCTCCTGCGGCGGCTGGGACGGGAGGACCTTTCTCTCTCCCATCCCGCCACCTCCTTCGCGAGCATAACTTTTTCGCAGAAGGAGGTGACTGCCTCCCACTCCCTCTCGCCCCGGACCATGGCTTGCACCAGGGCCGGGCGCGAGAGGTCGCCGCCGCCGATCGCCTCTACGAGGACACGGCGGTGCTCTGCCCATGCTGGGCAGGTTTGCACCGTGTGCTCTACCGTGTCCTCTGGGCGATCCTCGCAGTATTGACACCCGGGCGTTTCCTCCCGCCTGATGATGTGCAGGAACCTCCCGAAACATCCATGTCCGGTGAGGACCTGCGTCAGGCGGTAGGTGAGGGCGCCGTGACGCCTCTCTAGCTACTCCTCAAAGAGGGGCCTTACCGCCACTATCGTGGCGTGCCCTGCGCTGGGTTGCGACAGTCGCTGATTCCAGGCCGCCATGAGATCGCGCCGGAGGTCCGTCCGCTCCGCCGCAATTTGCTGCGGAAACGGAGTTTCCCCCCGGCTTAGAACCTCCGCGCGCCACTCGAACAGGCGCGCGAGGACTATCGCCTCCAGATCCCACGGCGGCAGTCCGGCAAGGAGGCTTGCCGCCTCGCCCAAGATCGTGCGGTACCCCCGGATAAGCCGTATGGCTACCACCTTTTGGGGCGCGTTCAGATAATGGGCGGCTCGCCGCCGCAGTGAACGCGCCCACACCGGGGCCCCGTAAAGGGCCATGGACCGCACGACTCCCGCGTAAAGCCTCCGGCAGGAGGCGTTTGGCCCCCTCAAATTGGGCAAGAGCCGCTTGAGGGCGGCCCCAGTCCGTTCCAGCTTGGGGGCCAAACGTCGGAAATGCTTCACGAAATTCCATCGGCTGTCGAGGACCAGACCCAGGTATTTCATCGTGGTCTCGACGCCGATGTGAACCCCTCCTACCGTAAGTTGGGATCCCGATGGTGGCCTATTCCGAGGCCCATGAAAGGACATGGCCTCGGATTTGTGCAATGCCACCTCGAGACCCAACTGCCGGATCCTCTCAACGACTGTCGCAACCCCGCGTGTCATCGCGTCGGCCGCCGCTTGATGCGACCTCCCCTGCGCCAGGAGCAGCGTGTCGTCAGCGTAGCAAACCACGCTGACGCCGTCAGGGAGGTCGGCCCGCAGCACCTAGTCGTAACCGATGTCCCACAGGAACGGCCCCAGAACCGATCCCTGCGGGACACCGCACGACATCTCTCGCCGGTTCCATTCCCCAATTACAATACCCTTGGTAAGACTTTTGACAATCGGGACCAATTATACGAATTCAAACTATGTAGTTGCTAAGTAAATTAGGTAATAATTTATAATTTGTTCCACACTGTTTTAACATTTTGTAATAACATTAACTCAGTCATTGATTGACTTATTATTTTTCACCTCACAGGCTCGGCAAGAGTCTGTTTGTCGTTCGAAATCTGAGCCCAAAATCGCTTTTTGCTCTCTAAGCATGGAAAGAGTTTTTAAAATTCGAACCTTTCTATTTAATAATTTTCTATACTGCCAGTCCACTGAAAATGCAAGACACGGTCTAAAATAAAATATTAAATCACATAGAAATAATACCGCTCACCTTAAAAACTTCCATCACAGTACAGAAATTAAGTATTGTAAAATTAAAAAATCTGTGACGTCACATTTAAATATGCCATAAAATACTACCCTGTCAAATACCCAATCGTGTAGTATTAATTTAAGTATAATTTTTTAAATAAAATAAATACTAATATAATATGTTATTTAACCCTTTGCTTGGCAAAAATAAATATGTATTAAATTAAATTAGTTAGTTATTTGTATTAAATTTGTTTTTTCTTTGATTCTCCTTAGAGTACAAGAGAATAGGATATAGAAAAAAATACAGGGTGACTAATTTTGGAGATATTCTATTTATCTCATAAGATACATTGCCAAGTATCTGTTTCTGTCTGTGTTTTCTTCACATGAGTCAATGTATCTGAGACGCACGAACAAAATAAAACTCAACATATAACACCTGTTTTCTTGCACCTAGCAGTTTCCTCGCTGTAGTGAGGTGAAAAATTGTGTGTTGCGCTCGGCAGCAAAGCTTTTCTGCGTCTCGTACCTTTGAAACCTTCGTTACGCTCAGGATTCTATATTTAAACCACTCGCTTCGCTCATGGTTCAACCCTAGAATCCTTCGCTTACTCAGGTTTCAATAGAAGTACTCGCGCCAAAAATCAACTTTCCAGCCTTGCATAACAAATAACTATTTAACTTTAAGAGTGTCTGTAAATATGTGAGCACCATGTATTTATGACATAACTATATATATATATTTTTTATTTGTACTTTTCACATTTTGTGATGTAGTTTTTTTTTTCTGGGTGCATCGTCTTTACATATAATTTTTCACCTCACATGCTCGGAAAGAGTCTGTTTGTCTTTCGAAATCTGAGCGCAAAATTGCATTTTGCTCGCTAGCGTGGAAAGAGTTTTTAAAATTCGAACCTTTCTATTTAATAATTTTCTATACTGCCAGTCCACTGAAAATGCAAGACACGGTCTAAAATAAAATATTAAATCACATGGAAATAATACCGCTCACCTTAAAAACTTCCATCACAGTACAGAAATTAAGTATTGTAAAATTAAAAAATCTGTGACGTCACATTTAAATATGCCATAAAAATACTACCCTGTCAAATACCCAATCGTGTAGTATTAATTTAAGTATAATTTTTTAAATAAAATAAATACTAATATAATATGTTATTTAACCCTTTGCTTGGCAAAAATAAATATGTATTAAATTAAATTAGTTAGTTATTTGTATTAAATTTGTTTTTTCTTTCATTCTCCTTAGAGTACAAGACTTCATTTCATTTATTCAATAACAATAAAATTGTGTGTGAAATATTCCTATACAAAGATACAAAAAAAAACAAACAAACAAAGCGTAAACAGTCAAGAAAAAAATAAAATAATAACATATAACAGATTAATATATATTATAAAATAATTAATTGGATATTCGAAAATTAAAAATAGTAAAGTCAACTAATAATATTAAGAATTACTTAAATTACGAATCATTAATAGATAATATAAATTCAAATATCAAAATTAACAAAAAAATCAGAACTAAAGGCAATACAATTAAAATATCAAGATTAACTAAATAAAAGCATTAAGATAGACATAGCAAATTAAAATGTCAAGATTCATATAAAAACAAAACAATAAGAAGACACAGCATGCACACAGTCAAACATTAAAATTCGTCAAGAGAGTAGAGACACTTATCTAATAGGTAGGCTTGAAGCTTTATCTTAAATGCGGATGTATAGATTATGCTCTTTAGAAATATAGGTAATTTATTAAATATTTGCACTGCTTGATATTGCGGACTGTGCTTAACAATATTCAAACAAGGACTTATTTTACTGCTTAAATCCTTCCTGCGAATACTCTCCCTAACCTGTCTTTCCTCATATGTCTCATATTCATGGAGATGTTTCTTAAGGTTAGTAAGAAGTACTAGCACGTAGAGACTGGATAGAATAGGATATAGAAAAGGATATGGAAGAGAATAGGATATAGAAAAAAATACAGGGTGACTAATTTTGGAGATATTCTATTTATCTCATAAGATACATTGCCAAGTATCTGTTATTTTCTTCACATGAGTCAATGTATCGCTCGAACAAAATAAAACTCAACATATAACACCTGTTTTCTTGCACCTACCAGTTTCCTCGCTGTAGTGAGGTGAAAAGAGGTTTCAATACAAGTACTCGCGCCAAAAATCAACTTTGCAGCCTTGCATAACAAATAACTGTTAAAATTCATGTATACAAAACATCGTAAAACATCATCGTAAAAGCTTAACGGTGGAGTTTCTTGCGCATTCTTCTCCATACGAAACTACCTTTTGGAAAGGGCGCGGGTGGCTAGAATAAATTCTATTTCTTGTTTATTTTGACGTTCAAAAGTGCCTATCTTGTGCCTATTTGAAATAAATGATTTGACAACGGCTTACACGGATGGGTTTCGATAATAGTCCTCTACATAAAAAATCGACCTCCATAGACCCTACCGCCGCTTAAACTGACATAGACGCTTGGCCTAAGTTTACTAAGCTCGCATTCAAGTCTTTCTTCTGGTTAGTGACTAACCTGGTGTCACAGTTTTATACTGCCCATGGGCCTCTGACATAGCTTCACATGCCGTTGAGAAATATTTCTCAGACATGCTGGTTTCTTCACGATTTTTAAGCAAGTGATAATTATACAAGCTCGCATTAACCCGTCTTGAATCAACACATTTTATTTGTTTCCAGGTGGACAGTGTATGCGGCGCGGCATCGTCCCGCTACGTGCGCGACATCTGCGAGACGGTGTGCGAGGAGCTGGCGCGCCTGTGCGCCTGCGCCGCGCCGCCCGCCAGCGCGGCCGCCGTGTTCCAGGCGCGGCTGGAGTACACGCTGCTGCAGGTGGCGTGCGCAGAACATCTCACGAGGAAGGCCGAGTGAGTTAAAATATACATTCATATATATTATTGCATTCCATAATGTGTGAAGATGTTACAATAGGCTTAAGGCTAAGGTATAATTACGGACCCTGTAGGGCTCACCAAAAGTATGAAATTAAGTTTGAAATGGAATAAAATGAATACATAATTTTACAATTTTAAAACATGTTCTTAATATTAATTAACTTAATTATAATTATAACATTTATTTAGGGATCAATTAAATTATTTGAGATCATTTATATCATAAAATTATTTGGTAAGATAAAATCATAAAATATTTTATAATAATAATGCAATAGGTACATAATTATGTCAATTATATTGTGAGGTTAAATGGGATGGTACTTGTAGTAGCTGGGCGGTGTGGGAGGAATTTTGACGTCCTTTAGCGGTTAAATGACTGAGCTCTCGCGACACATTACCACACCCCTTCCGCAGCTACCCAATGCTCCTACTGTCTAAAGGTAGGCATGTAGTGTACATACTGTGGGGCACACTTGGAAAAAGCTGTAGTGTCTAAATATCTGTAATGAATATCTGATAAACATGAAGCATTTTCGAAATGATTTTTCTACATTTTCAGAAACTATTTGATGGAAGCGTTAGCTGGCATTCCTCAAATAGAAAGCGAAGAAGAAAAAAGGTACGTTCTAAATTAAATTTATATGACATCAGACTCAAACACTGGGAAGTGTTGCCATAAGGTTAGATTGTTGCTATACTCTGCCATGCACGAGTTCTGGTCTTGAGGGCTTTCTGGCATCTCGGGTTTTCTTTCGTTGAATTTACCCAGATCAATGGTCGGCCAAAGTCTGCGACCATGTCTCTTTTAGGAATTGCCGTTCATTGGGGGCGCTCATGTTTATAGTACGACTGAACTGGTATCCCTGAGAACCGTGATTTGATTATGTGCGTGCGTGCGTGTGTGTATCTGTAAGGCCATGCTGCGATCTCCGCACCCCTCCCTCTCCTCTCTCTTTGCTCTTTGAAGTCTTAAGTCAAGTCATTTATTTTAAATAGGCACAAGAAAAGCAGTTTTGAACGTCAAAATGAACAAAAAATAGCATTGATTGTAATTGCCTCTTCCAAAAGGTAGTTTCCTATTGAGAATAATGGGTAACATTTATATGGACACAGTCGGTGACACACAAAATACAAATAGGTATCAAAAAAGTAAAAAAAAAAAAAAATGTAATAGTAGTAGTAATAGTAATATCCTTGGACATTTCACACAACGCCGTATCGTCCCAAGCTAACTTAATGCTTGTGTTATGGTAACGAGATGACTGGTAAACTACTTATATACACGGTTAAATTTAAGTCGTTTTAATCCCCTTAAGGGGTTATTGTACTCATTATAACGAGCAACTTTTACTATGGGACCGAACCTGAAATCGCGAAAAAAAAATCAGCTGTTCAGTACATTTATGTTCGCCTAACTCGTCAAAATGTACTGAACAGCTGATTTTTTTTTCGCGATTTCAGGTTCGGTCCCATAGTAAAAGTTGCTCGTTATAATGAGTACAATAACCCCTTAAGGGGATTAAAACGACTTAAATTTAACCGTGTATATATATTTTTTATATATACAACTTGTAACAGAATAAACGCATTACCTCTTTAGGGGTCATTGTACTCATCATTATGAACAACTTTTACTATGGGATAAACCACGAAATCGCGAAAAAAAATCAGATGTTTAGTACATTTTGTCGAGTTATCCGCACATAAATGTATGGGGGCATTCGATTTTTTTTTGCGATTTCAGTGTTGGTCTCATTGTGAAAGTTGTTCATAATGATGAGTACAATGACCCCTTAAGAGTAATTGCGTTTATTCTGTTACACGTTGTATAAGTAGTTTACCAGTCATCTCAGTTTACCAATGTGTAAACAATAATAATGTGTGCCTCACGGCTGCGCCAAAAAGGTTCATTTGTTCATTTCAATGTTTTGTTTCGCAGACGAATGGACACGATAGTGGACGGCTTCAAGAAAAGGATGGAGCTACAGCTGGCGAGCCTGAACTGTAACATGGAGACTGTGTAACGTATACATATTGTAATTTGTATGTAGAACATATAGATATTATATACTTGTAATTTTATACACTTGTATACACGGTGATTTTTAATTCACTTTTAACCTTTTAGGGCGTGACAGACTCCGAAATATCGAAAAAAAAGCGTTTTTTCATACAAAAGTGCAATATTTTCAATTGATAAAAATTTATGAAACAGACGTATTTTTTTGTTATTTCGTAGTTGGTCTCATAGTGAAAGTTGTTCATAATCATCGGTACTGTCACGCCCTGAAAGGTTAATAGTGAGTTAAAAATCACTGTGCATAGATGTACCTATTTGGTTAGAAACCAAAAGCTTTAAAAGTATTGTTATGCGATAGATCCATTGCGATGCATTGTTGAAAAATGTATATTAAATTATATGTTAATTATATCATTTTTATTTACTTTTTTGGCCAACGTGAGAGATCAATGTTACGTCTAGTATTTCCTATCTGTATATTTATAAAGGCATTTTATTTAAAATAATTTATTTAAAGTGCATAATTTAAGGTAAAATTAAATTATAAATAAGTAAAATATAAAATATATGAGATATGAAATAAACATGAGACTGTTTCATTTAGTTCCCGGACTGCATGTTCTTGTAGCTCTGAAAGAAACATATATGTATTATAAAAATTATATTTTAACTATAATATATATAAAAACACACAAGCCAATATTTATAAGTCTGATGATCGACCTAGTGCAGACGCGCGCTAGGCGGGCTTAAAACTCATGTACTTAATACTTAACTGAGCAAAAAATATCTTATCTGAAAGCCATAAAGGGGAATTGAACCCGCGTCTTCCACTACACACTACGTAGAACTACATACATCCTACTCGTTACATTATTCACGTATTTCGGGTTATTTAGTTCAGTATTATTAAGAATAATGACTATGTGTCTTGTGGAATCGGAAGTACCGTATTATAGGTATGTGCACGACCTAATTCTAGAAAATGGCAATATCACGTTGTATTGGGATCGATCTATCATCACTGACTAATTGTTGCCAATAAACCAGATACAGTGGTGATAGATCGATTAGACCGTCGCACATTGTTGATATAACGGTCCCGCATGACGAGAACCTGGTGAAAGCTGAGAAAGATGAGCAAACGAACTATCTTGACCTGGCTCGCGAGGTTGTCGACATGTGCGATGTGGATACAGCAATAATTGTGCCGATAGTCGTGACGGCCAATGGCGTAATAGCCAAGAGTTTCGACCAACATCTGAAGAGGCTCTCGTTAGACAGTTGGATCGAGGGCTTGATCCAGAAAGCTGTACTCTTGGACACGGCACGTTTAGTTATTGAGGTTCTTCTCTCAGGAGTCCTGACCACTTGTAGCTTGGACCATGGTCCCGATACCGGTGGGCTACTACTATTTTTTTATATTTTAAAATGTTTTTATAAAAATGTACTTAATAGATGTATTAAAATGAAATAAATGATGACTATAATATAAGCTGAGACATCACCTGTGCTGCCTGCTTGTGCAACAGTGATGTCATGGTGGGTCCGGTCTCCGAAACCATCTTGCGGAAATATCCCTTTTTATTTTGTAGCAGTATATGTGGGTGGTCGAACTCCATCAGACGGCCCGCATCTAGAACTAATATCTGAAGGCAAACACATATTTGATGTCATTTATTAGCTGCAAACTCCTTGGGGTCGCCTTGAGATGCTAAATTTTGCAAAATAATAATGATATGTGGACGAAATTAGGAGTTCTGGGCGGGTTAATAATGCCCTATGTTAGTTTGATTATTATTTAGTCTTGAGGCGTTCTATTATAGGGCAAATGCCTCTCTTCCCTATTTCAATTTGTCTCTGTAGAAATTAATCTTAATTTTGCTTTTGAAATTAATTCACTTAGCCTTTTCTCAAATAAACGCAACAATTAATCTTCCAAACTCTTATATATTATTATGTCTTGTAAATAAATATGTACTATTTGATTTAAAAAAAATGTTCTGTGTGAAGGCTTAGGTTATCCTCTTCATCAACTACAAAACTTACTTTATCAGAATCAATGATAGTATTCAGCCTATGCGCTATAGTGAGCACGGTGCAGCTGCTGAAGTGTAGTCTGATGGCCGTCTGTATCAGCTGGTCGGTCTGTGCGTCCACATTGGCCGTGGCTTCGTCCAGCACTAGGATCCGGTCGTTATGGACGATGGCCCTCGCTAGGCAGACCAGCTGACGCTCTCCTACACTGAAGTTTGAACCGCCTTCTGACACTTCCTTGTAGAGAGGACCTGGACAGTTATTACTTATTAAAGGGTTAAAATAACAAACCAACTGCTACATCTGGCGGAATGTGAGTGAACTGGGTACACCTCTACCTAGCCCTTTTGGTATTACAGGCGTAATGTTATGTAGTATGTAACAGACGACGCTTGGAGATTAACCTTTTTCACCGCTAACGTATACAAGATGCGATGCCTGGCCCAGCGCAAGGTTATAAAAGCATAACGAACAAGACAGTTTAAAATGAAGAACAATATGAAGTTGTGGCACTGGTGGTATGAAAATCTGGAACTTCTATTCAAGTGACTGGCGGTGAAAAGGTTAAACATACAAGTTCGCAATTTCTTAATTTAAAAATATGACAACCTGGTTATTAAACATAACCAGCCTTCTAATAAAAAAATCGCATTGGAATCGGACTAAATATTTGAAAGCACAGGCAGACACGCAGAACGACAGTGCTCTCACACTCGTACTCCCCACTTCATTTTGGGGTTTAAATACATACTATTGAAAACACAGATATTTTATAGTAATTGTAGGTAAATTGAAAACCAGAAATATTGATACGGATTTCCTATTTTCCCGAAGCCACAGAACGAGAGGGCTGTCATACTTATACACCCCTCTTCTTACATTGGGGTTAGATTACATACCACTGAAAACACAGATGTTTTATAGTAATTGTAGGTAAATCGAAAACCTCAAATATTTATTACATTTCCTATTTGCCCGCGTATTCCATAAACGTTCTGGTACTATGTAACACATCTAAGTCATTAACTAATCAACTATTAACACAAACAGAGTAGTTATGGACTCTCTGTGGATTGATCCCTAATGGACAGTGAATTCTCAGGCCAATTACGGCCATTCAAAAATTGCCATCGCGGACGGTATTTCACGTCCACACGGCGGGGTATTGGTAAAGTTTTCAACTAGCAATAATCGCACCTCGGATTAACCTCATTGGTTACGATATTGCCTCTGCGCAAAGTTAACTTGAACATTTTGCTCCGACCTACCCAACCAAACGCCGTGCAACAAACGCTTGCGACTTCTAATTCGACGCTAACGCCATCTAGGCGCACATTAGGTACTAAATACCGTTCGCGTGAATTAATGTGAAAGGTGGTATTGTACTTACAAAATCACCCTTACCCATAGTGAATGTCCATTTTTAATATTTTTATGAAGGAGATATTTATAGAGGATATAAAGAATAATGGTATGATGTCAGAAATTCAAAATAAATAAATATTTTGGAATAGTTGTACGTAATACTTGTAGTAGTTGTTGTCTGCTATTATGTGTAAACAAACGTTTTGTAGTAGCCAGTCACGTTGGAAATGTAACATGCGTAATGTATTACTAACTTTCATCTCCCTCTGCCTGAAGTTCCACATTGTTCAAAGCTTTCACCAACACTGAATCGGGATACTGATCAAACGGGTCCAAATTCTTTCTTATATTGCCGCTGAATAATACCGGCTCCTAAAAACAGAAACAATGAAAAATTGTATTGATCTTCGGCAGGAAAAAGACAGAATATTTTATTTATTATGGTGTTATAGAAAATGTTGTTGTTTTCAATAAATTCTACGTAAGCTACTAGATATGGCGTGTGTTGATAAGATCAATTTAGGGGTGAATTAAAGGTTTAATATCTTACTTGTGGAATAATAGATAACTTCTCCCTCAAATCGTGTAATCCAATGCTGGTGATATCTACTCCGTCAATAGTGATGGTTCCCTCTAAATACGCCAATCTGAACAAGGCTTGGATAATTGACGATTTGCCAGCACCCGTTCTGCCCACGATTCCAATCTGGAATAATGAGGCAAATACAAATACAGAAAGGCGTCAAGTGATTGTTAACTTGTCACAACAAGGCTAATGCTTTTATAGCGATTTTATGGCGACAAAATTAAAGAAAAAACTCTTGTATATGAATATACTTTTAATTAATGATGATTTAGGGGTTGGTCCTTGGATGGGTGACCATCTTAACATATCGAGACTCCTCCGTGCCTAGGAAAGCACGTTAAGCCGTTGGTTCCGTTGGATTGGCTTCCTGGATCTATGACAGTCGTTACGGATAGTCAGAACCCCGAATGTCTGACAGCCAGTTCTTACCTAGCAGTATCGTAATATCTGACTGGGTTGTGGAGGTCAGATAGGCAGTCGCTCTATGTAAAATACTGGTATTCATCTGCATCCGGTTAGACTGGAAGCCGACCCTAACATAGTTGGGACAAGGCTAGGCTGATTGTCAGTTTGGCAGCTGACCTTTTCTTGAGGCTGTATGGTGAACTGCAACCTCTGCAGTACGTAACCTCCATCCGGGGCGTACTTCAGGCTCAAATTGTCAAATTTTATCATTCCTTCTGCAGGCCAGTCTCCTGGAGGTTTCCTTTCTTGAGTCTGCAAAGGTAAATCGCATAACATCACGCCTTGTTTCTCCGAAGGCTTAGGCAGCGCCACCACCTACTTTTCCCCAGTTATGCTTTGGCCCCATGTAATCGGCGGCGAGTCTAGGAGCTGTCGCTTATTGTAAATCAACATTTACAATAAGCATGAAGAAAGAATTTCGTCAGGGATATTTAGCAAGCTTCTTAGATATAGTGCCGATGTGCATGCGATATTGATTTCAAACTGTGCTGTGCTCACATAGTATACACACTGCGAATTTGCTTTACTTTAAATACGAAGCTTAGACACTGAACTTTTATTCAGTAACCTGCAGACATGCCATCCAGTTCAAATAAGTGGTGGGGCAGGTAAAGTACTGTAATCATGCAGACGCTAGGCTGCCGACGAATGGTTACCGTCTACTAATGATTTTTAAAGGAACCCTCTGTCTATAAAGATACTTACACTTCTCAATGCAGATTCTTGTGGTAAGTTGGTGTACTCCAACACTCTTTCAACACTAGTCATTTGATTCTCCATTTCGGCTGACTGCCGCATCCCCCATTGGAAGATACCAGTTAATGAGATGGACTGGGTAATCGCTAGGCCCACGTTGCTGCCGTCCATGTCTAAAATATGGAGTAACGGGTTAGATGAATCAAGGCCTTTCGAGCTGGAAACCGCAGAGAGTTTAAGGTTGGTGTTTTTGTTTGTGGAAAACAAGTTTCTTGGTACCACAATCTGCGTATTGCTAGAAATTGTTAAAAATAGGTACTAAATCTAATGTCTACTAACCTGTCTTCATCAAACAGCTAAAAGTGACGCATATGATGAACAGCAAGCAGATGAGGTCCAGAAAGTAACCGAACGCCCGGCTGCAGGTGATGAAGAGATACCAGGCAGCACTGTGCAAGTCCTGATGGAGGTCGAACTCTTCGGCTAGCAGGAACTCGGCCCCGAATGAGCGGATTGTGGCCAGACCAAGGATCGTGGCGTTCACATGACCAAATACTGGACTACGAGCTGGTGAGAGTATTTTGTAATAATTGGAAAATGTTAGATTTTGATGATGCTAAGTTTGAGAAGGCAACTTTTTTGTTGGAGACAGTCCCATGGTCCTATCTGGTGAAGCGGGACCCGGCTAGAAACAAATGACACGCTCCCGATGACTCGACCGTAAAAGGTGTTGCGTTGATACGTTGTCAAAAATAACTCTGCAGATTTCTCCATGAAATAATCGTGATTTACTTCTGTTAAAGGGGATCCGCTAGGGTACCCCGCAAAATTCAAATTGATTAAAACAGGAATCGCGGCCGTAACAAGTACGTATTCACAGAATTGTAATAATGCCATGCTTACTGATTCCTTCCAGCCGCTTGACGGCTCCTGTAGTCCTGATGTAGATAACGCGGAAGATGTAGAATATGACCATCGCAGCAGCGATCGGGATCAGCAGAGTGATATCTGTCATCAATATTACGACAACTACTCCTATCAGGTTCAATATTATCTGAAAAAATTGGTAGACTAGACTTATAAGCCCTGTTTAATAGAAGAATATTATTCTGCTTTTCCCTAAAGGCTAGGGATATTCTTTAGTTTCTGAATGCATATTCGCCAAAGTTAATATAAAATCAGTCAAACGGTTTGGGGGATTAGCTGGAACAATGATACAGACACACATTTTTTTTTATTTATAAGCACCGTATACATATTTTGTAATTACAAACAGACACTTCAATTTTATTTATTTGCATTGATGTATAGATAGAGGACAAGAAAATACGCTTAAAAAAAACAAACAAAACAACAAGTTGATGGAAAATATGCGTCACATCCGCGCAAAACGGTCATCGCTCAGCATAATGCTGCGACACTATGCGAGACAAAGCTCCAGCGATGATTTCCAGCGACAGCCGTGTGTATAGATGTTACCTGAAAACAATCAATCATAGCTTGAGGTAGCATCTCATCAACAGCGCCCATGTCTTTGCTAAATCTATTGAGGATTCGTCCTGATGGATTGCTGTGGAAGAAACTCATCGGAGACCGCGAAATCGATTCAAACATATGGTCGTGTAATCTAGAAGATAAAACAATAGAATTAATTGCAATTTCATGAAAGTGTACAATACTAGCACCGAAATGAATGCCTCAAATTAAAGCGTGTTGTTGGATTTTCAACGCTCGGCTTCTCGCTGAAAGTTGAAAATTCAACAGCATGCTTTTTAATATTTATAATACTTGATGGAAGACTTCATGCAGAGGGAGAAGAAGAAGAAAGCTCGTATCAAAGCAACTATGATAGTCGTTAATGTTATTATGCCGAAAATGAGCACGAAATCTCTTCGCATCAGACCCTGCTCTGCCCAAATAAGAACGTCCATTGTTGCGTCGCCTGATAATCTATCTTCGACGTTACTCCTGGAACAGAAAAAAAAGCGATACACAGAACATGCATGATTCTAGGCAGAAGGTTAGTAAAATACAAAAGCACTTCAAACAAATAGTTCTCAATTGTTTTGACATCTGCCGTGATTGAGGTCAAGGGCAAGAATATTCCACAGTAACAAAATAAATAAAAATAAAAACGAAAAATACTTGACCTTCACAGACGGGGGCTCAGTGGTAGAGCGGGTGTCTATATTCTATTCATAATTTAATGGTTCAAATGCTGTCAGATTATTACCAGCCATGTTCAACATAAGGTTTCACTCAGGCTCTACAGTACTGTGAAGACCGAAGGGGTTTTCACTTTCAGAGCTCAGGGGGATAGCTCATGTAATGTATCGTGTCTCGGTATAGGAATTCCTATCCTACAATAGAAACACACGGGGGGCAGCAGCTATTGAATTATATTACTTTAAAGATTATGTGTTCAGTAGCACGCCTACTGACAGGATCCATCATTCATTTCTTAGGGAGAATAATATTATACTCGATACAACTGCTGAGCGCCAGGTCAAGGGTTCGATTCCCGGTACGGGCAGTGTTATTGGGTTTTTCCATGCATAATTCCTTAGTAATAGTCCGGAGTTTGGCTATGTGCCCGGTTGAGGACAATAGGCTTGCCCCCTATTACTTGGGACTTAAAAATATAACTGGTAAAATGCGGGTGTAACCTAACCCTTCAGGGAATACAGGCGTGATGTTATGTTATGTAAATGATAACTTGAGCCTTACCATCGACTGATCCAATAATCGCAAGCGCTGGCACAAAACTGCGCCAGTAGGAACAGCAAACAAACGATGACCACGAAGCAACAGGGAGCTCCTGCCATGAAATAGTCGCGGTACACGGATCCATGGACTCGACCTGTTGTTTGTACTTCTGCTTCAGGCTTTTGATCCTGGAAACGTTTAATAGCTTGTCTTATTTCACACTGTAATCATAGTTTACGAATTGTACGTCACATTCCAAAATGGTGCTGAGATTGCCAAACACTACGCAAATCGAGTTATTCCCAGTTGTCGCCACTGGTGACGCCACCACTGGTGACAACTGGGATATTTTTTGAAAAATATACCCATTTGGCGTCACCAGTGGCGACAACTGGGAATGGCCATTCTTCTAGTTCCCAGTTGTCACCAGTGGCGACATCCAATCAAAATCTTCCTAGTCTTTTCCCAACTATGTTGGGGTTGGCTTCCAGTATAACCGACTGAATTCCATTATTTAACATGGAGCGACGACCTATCTGACTACAACCCAGTTACTGGGTAATTAGTTATTAGGATTAACGATACCCCTTTGGTAAGCCTGGTTGTCAGATTTTCGGGTTTCTAACGACCCGACTTTATGAAACGCTTTGAGTTTTGAGGTCGGTGTTTCCACTAGTCAGGATATTTTGGTAAAGAATGATCAGTAATCTTACAGCAACGCTCAGGTCGAGCATCATAGACCAGTGTCGTCGGTGCAAGCTCAGAGTACTCGGTTGGAACAGCATCGATGCGCTCTGGACGCTGGGGATATTATCCTCCTCATGCACTTCGCGCGCTTTCTCGTTCATTAGCTGAATTATCTTAAGCTCTTTTTCCTACGAACATAATATTTTGGGACAATTTCAATTTATTTCCCAGATGTTCTATAAAATATGATGGGAATAAGCTCGCCTTTTACATGGGGCTTAAACATAACTGGTGAAATGGGGGTGGTAGATCTTTTAATTCTATGCATTATTGAAATGTGTATGCAATTAGCTGTGGGGTAATTAATTTACCCCCCGTAAATTAAATACACCCCTACCTTCCCCTTCGGGGATTACTGGCGTTATGTTAAGTTATATAAAATATAGTTATGTCATGTATATTTACGTCTAAGTCTTCAAAGGCTCCATTCCCAATTATTTTTCCTTTATCCATGATTACAACCTGATCGACAGACTTGATGAACTGCAGTTGATGAGTCACCAACAGAACTGTCTTACTGGCCAAATATCTGATCACGAAAAAAATCCGATATCGAATGAACTTTATCAATTCGTAAGTCCAAGTTGAATAATTAAAATCAAACGGTGAAGGTTACCTTTTGATGCATCTTTCGAAGATATGTTTAGCGACTTGAGTATCCACAGCTGAAAGTGGATCATCTAGCAAGTAGATGTCGGCCTAAAACAATGACATTTTGGCTTGTTAACAATTCCAGCCTTCTTTTTATTTTATATATCTTTAATATCTACCTCGTTGTTACCTCCTTATAAACAGCTCTGGCCAGATTAATCCTGGCACGTTGTCCTCCACTGAGGGACACGCCGCGCTCCCCAACAACAGTCTTGTCTCCATGAGGAAAGAGAGATATGTCTCGTTCTAGTGCACACACCTTGCAGACTTCCATATAACGTTGCTTTTGGAATGACTGACCAAACAGAATATTTTGTCGGACGGAGCCTGTGAAAGTAGCGATGACCGCGTTCAACATTCGATCATTTGACGTTTTTAAAGAGTATTGTCATGACTGCTCTTACCCACGAAGAGCCATGGATCCTGACTGGCGTAACTGACCGTGCCGCTGGTATGCATAGTGCCACTAGAGCAGGGTAGCTCGTTCAGAACCATGTGCAGTAGCGTAGACTTGCCTGCACCGACTGCTCCGATGACTGTTGTTAGAGAGCCAGCATAAATCTGGAAATTCAGGAAGATCGATCGAAGTTTGAATAGTCAGAATCCTGCTCCATTTGCGCTGGCTATGAACATAACTGGCGAATTAAGTATGGTTGTACCTACTGTGCGTACACGTCTGCCTAATCCTTTGGGTAAATAACGCGTGATGTTATGGTATGAATCTGTTGAAACTACAGATTCATACCATAACGTCACGCGTTCACGCGGGCAGCTTCTTCTTGTCGATCGTTAGAAACTACTTGGAAGCAATTGATTTCATAGATGTAAAGTATACCAACCTACTATTAATCTAGTGTTTCATCCTACTTAAAGTGAAGTCTTACCGACAAATCCAAATCTATAACGTCGTCTTTACTCGAAGATTTAAGCCATCTACTGGATGCATTGTCAAACTTGATTGCTATTTCATCTTTACTAATTTCTGTATCACAACACAAAGAAACTATGAAATTGTCTTATAACTATGAAAAAATGTTTTATTTTGTGTCTTTTTACACACACAAAAAAAAATATTTTGTGAATTTACTACCTTTAACCTTCTCTTTCGGATTATCCTTATCTTTTGAAGTGCTAGGCTCAGGAGTTGGCTTGTTCATTGTTGGTTCTGCGTAATACATAAATTTAAAGTGGTTTTACTATCAAGACTGTTCATAGATTTACTTAATATCGTACCATAGATAGTTACTTTACAAATCGTACCTATGATGGTAACTCGTTTCTTCCGAATCGATGGTGAAGCTGTATCTTGCGTGTTAGCATGAACTCTAGAAGGCAGTGTACAATCTTCGCTCAGTAAATAATCTCGAATTCTTTGTACCGCTACGTTCATTTCTGCTATCTAAAATAAAAAATATAAACAGAGGGTACACAGTCTTGAATCGACTTGCTAAAGGTTGACGAGCTGTAACTCCATAGGACTCCTGTTCATTAGAAACCGATGAAACTTCTGAACTGATTATACTTTCGGGGCATTGTTCATGGCTTCAAACACAGAAGGTAAAACAAAACCAAGTTCGTGTCGGAGCACGCACAATTAAGAGTTCCGTAGTTGGGATGAATATATCCCTAAAATAAACTTAACTTTGTGGTTGAAAAACATGTTCTTTTATAAATTGATCGGAAGTTCGTAATCCCAAAAAAAAATAGATAAATAGCCGTAATTACCTATTTTATTGCATTGACTTAGAAGCTTGATTTTTTAGAGCTCCAAAGGACAGTATTTATTATTTATTATTTATTTATTTTATCTAAAAAAGGTACATTTTAGGGTTTGTAACATAAATTATGTCCAACAAAACTATACACATAGTTTGTCTGTTGGATCAAGGTTATTATTTTTGCTTAGGTATTATCATGAACTAAGTACAATTAAGTATATAATATTGTAGTGGCTAGTTATATTAAGTACGTAAGTATGATTGTAGTCTAGGATATGTAACACCTACTTAGTACACTGCCTTAACCTTATATTGATAAAGCTAAGGCAGCGCACCAAGTAGGTATTTTTTTAGATTTGTCTTAAATTTATTTTTCTTTTTTTCGTCTCTGATTTCTACTGGTAAGCTGTTGAGCATGTAAGGGATACGCTTTTCTAATGTTCGGTCTCCATAAACATTATTTACTCTTGGTATTACATATTTTCCCGACGACATCGTTCGGGTGTTATATTTGTTACATACATTTATTAGTAATGGATTATGCTCCCGATTACTATGGCTATTAGTTGCGAGTAAGTACTTATGTTTTATGCTAACCGGTAATACCTTACAAATTTTATATAATTTATAATAATCTTTTTTATGTTTATTTTTAGTTTTTTTATCCACTATTAATTTTAGGAACCTAATTTGTATATTTTCTATTTTTTCTATATAAGATTTAAATGTAAGTCCATAGCAATCAAGAGCATAATCGATTATGGATTCCACCATACATGAGTATAACATTTTTAGGGTACTAGCTGGAACTCGATAACTTAAGTGGTAAAATTTACTTAGTATAGTTTTAAGTTTATTGCACAAGAAATCTATATGTTCTTTCCATGAGAAATATTCGTCGACCTTAACTCCTAAATAAGTTACACAATTTACTCTCTGGATGGGTTTACAGCTACAATTGACACAGTTACCATGAATGCAATCAAAAGTATGAGTGCAAAGTGGTAGAGGATTTTCCTTTAGTGGCAAGTATGGTGAATGAATAATGATGTATTGTGTTTTTTCCGTATTTAATACTATTCCGTTATCATGAGACCATTTAACTACGGCGTCCACGTCTTGCTGCACCAGCCGACACGTATCAGCGAGGTCCGTGCCGGCTCGCAAGGCGCAAAGGTCGTCCGCGAACATATACGCCGAGCAATGCTGTAGCACATTACACAGACTATTTACATGCATTAAGTAGCATACGGGACCACTTCCTGAGCCCTGCGGTACCCCGCATCGAACCATTTTTTCATCGCTTAACGTGTCGCCTATCTTGACCCGGTAAGAGCGTGATGTGAGGTAATCTCTGAACCATTCCTTCGGAGGCTTCTCCACCCCACATTCTTCTAAAGATGTTAATAAAGTGTTTGTTTCTAATGTCTCAAACGCTTTTTTGTAATCAAAAAATAATGCGACTATAAACTTCTTATCATTTAAATAGTTGTTAATTTCGTTAGTAAAGTTAGCCAACAATGTATTAGTACTCTTTGTTTTTTGGAAACCGTGTTGTGATTTATTTATTATGTTATGTGCGCGTAGGTATGTACCAAGTTGATTTATTATGCATTTTTCTATAACTTTGTCAATACTGGATAAGATTGCTATCGGTCTGTAATTAGAGTATATCTTGCGGTTGCCTTTTTTATATATGGGACGTATTATTGCTTCTTTCAATTTTTTGGGAAATTTATGTTTTTCTACAGATAAATTAATTAACTTCGCTATAACAGGACTTATTTCGTTAGCTATTATTTTTAAATCAGTCATACGTATGAGGTCGCTTCCAGGTGATTTGTTAGCGTCCATATTTTTGATAATATTCGCAACGTAATTATGAGTCACTGGTTGCCACCTCATATTTATGTCAGGTTTTTGTACGTAATTTTGTCTACGTAACCATTTGTCATCACATCTATGTTTTATTTGTTGGATTTCCTCATCAAAAGTAGTTGCAAACCCATCCGCTATACCTTTCGTGTTTCCCTGCATGTGCATATTAGATAATATAGCAGAATCTAGCGATTGCTTACTATTACCTAACAATATATTTATTCTATCCCATATCTTTTTAATATTTTTATTACAGTTAATAATACATTGTCTATCATATTCATTACTACATTTAGTTATGGTTTTAAAACATTTGTTTCTATATTTAGTATATTCTAATCTTTTTATCATATTCTTTGGGTCATTACACCATACCTTGAACAGTCTATCTCTCTCCTTTATTAAAGCTTTTAAATAATTCGTAACCCAACTTTTATTTCTAGAGCTTACATTAACGCTTACAGTTTTATAGCAATCATTGTAGATATCGATAAATAGCTGCTTAAACGAGTTATACAATTCTATTGGACATTCGATGGATAATAATGCTTTAAAGTCAGTTTTTAATAATCGTTCTCGAACTAGCTTATTATCAAGAACACGGCGGCGACTCCCGGTAGGCATGTTTCTCCTAGTAGATCTAGTTATATTAATTTCAACTTTATAGCTCCACCCGTTCCTGAAGAAAAGGGTCTTGACAGACTAACATACGGGCTGACGGACTAACAGATAACGAAGTGATCCTATATTCCTTGATATCCCGTTTTTTTCGTCTTTAAAAATGAAATAGTAAAAAGCAAAGTATTACCTGTCCAACAGCCTGAGGAAAATACAACGTCATAGTTTGTTTCGTAATATTATAGTAACAAGTGAGAAAGAAAACGTTCTCAACGGTGATTCGGTTCACGTAAGTAACGTAGAGTAGCACGGTGATGAAGATCCCGAAACGAGACGTGAACATGATGAAGGACATGATCACGCCACGGATGTATGACGTCATCTTTATGTAGAAGATTTCGTGGCTGTTGGTGATAAGGAGAAGTGTTATTAACATGGTCTTCTATTTGTAATAGGTTTGAGTCTTTGTTATTTATAGCGTGTTAGTGTTATATAATTATATATAAAATGTATGGTTGTTTTTTAATTCTAACATTGTCATGATAGCTACGAAGTTTCCGGCCGGGTAAGCGGGATTGTCCGAAAGGGTTACCGCTACCCTGAAACATAATGGGCTCCAGAAGGAACATGGATGGGTTTTAGTCAGTAAGAGTCTGACACTCTCTTCCGCTCCACCCAGAGCGGGAGAAGACATTGGATAATTTCCCACCCTCAAAAAAAAAGCTACGAAGTTTGCTCAGATTTCATTTCCTAGCCATTTCTAGAATCAAACGGATATACAGTGATTACTCTAACGAATAGGTATACTGTTAGAGTCTTACAGTACTTATGAGTATGACTATTTGTTAATAAACAAGTATCTGGATTTAAAGCTTGATTATCCCAGACCAAGTTCACTTCGATCACGTCTTTATCTACTTACCGACGAACAGTATCAATAATTTTTCTAAATGGTTTCTCCCAAGTGTACATTTTGATCACTTCCATTCCCATTATGATTTCTTTCATCAGTCTCACTCGTTCGTCTGATTTCTCAGCTGTTCCTCGTCTATAGTAAGCAGTGTTTGTTCCCAAGAATACTGGAATGTAGGTTATTATTAAATATCTTCACGTCTTTACGAAAATAGGGACATTCATACCTCTTTCTCTATTTATCCATTTAATGATGTTACAAATCACAGTAAATGTATGTACCTAATGTATTTTTCTATTTGCTTACTCTGAAACGGAATGAAAGCGATGATGATCAGCGATCCATACACAGCTGGCATTCCCATCTCCCGGTATAAGTAAACTGTCATGAGCTGCAAAATTTGTAGAAAGGTTCGTATGTCCAAATTGCCAAAATTTTACTCAACATTTATTCTAAAGACTTGAATTTTACCATAGTTTCCAGTGGTCCTATCCAGAGGTAGTGCGCGAAGAGTGGTCCAGTATCAAAGCGGTTGACGTCATTGGCCATCAGATTCAGGACCAGGCCGCCACTGCTCTCAGACGTGGCCTGGATATTTACTTTTAGAGCCTGAAATCATATTATTTACGTTTTGACAGACATTTGGAAACCAAATTAACTACCTAGAGCTTACTATTTAGGATGATCGGTTTCGTATCGTTTTGCGTCCTTATCCTAACGCAACAATCACATACTTTTTAAATGCAGACGAAAAAAGTGATGCATGAGCCAGTGCTTGAAATTCCCATAAGCACACTCACGACACATACCTACTTACGTCATAAGAATCTCTGACTTGTGTGTTAAAACAATGAGGATCCCCAAAGGATAGAAATATACCTTTCTATAAATAAGACTGCAGACTCCAACCCTCATCTTCATGCCCATGTGCATGACTCCCATCATGAAGGGATGCTGCACCATGATGTTGAAGGTGCTACAGAAGATGATGCCGAAGGCGAAGAACACGGCCTCGCCCCAGGACACGCTGCCTTCCATATCGTAGTACGAGAACAGGCGGGATAGGTACGTCGAGTTGCTTCTGAAATTCCAGATGGAGTTTGAAATACAGTTAAATATATTAGGTCTATAATTCACTCTCGGAAAAAATCATGCCGACTGGGAGCTTTAGTGGCGTGTGCCGCGTAAACTATAAGTGATCCATAAAATGTATGCTCTTCAGGATTATACGGCTTCAAAAGTTCTACAAAAAAGTCCGCGATAGCATAATTATTATGTTCGACGACACGATTGGCGCCATGAAGCAAATACGTTGGCGCAATGGTTGCGCGATTGACTGCTGCGTCGCGGGTTCGATTCCCGCACGGAACATATTTGTACGATCTACATGTATTTGTTTCGGGTCTGGGTGTTTGTCTATCTATAATATGTATGTATTTACAAAAAAATGTATATAAGTAGTTTATCAGCCATCTCGTTACCATAACACAAGCATTAGGTTGCTTAGCTTGGGACTATTATGGCGTTGTGTGAAATGTCCCAGGATACCTACCTATTATTATGATGTATATCTTCTAAGGATGTCCCAAGTAACTACTACCCTAGTAGGTACTATGTCTACAACTATATTTCATAATTTGGTATTTTCATTGATAGTTCCGAAGCTATTTTGATTATTCTAAGAGATATAACTGATTCAAAATTACGCGTAACATAATAAGTAATTGGGTGTTACCGAAACAATGTATAAAGTTAAAGGTAGTATATATCCAATTTTAGGGATGTAAAATATCATTATGTCTCTGTTTTCATTAAATGGAATGTATTCTCTACCTTGTGAACCATTTGAGTTGTGTCATTGCATGTGCTGTTGAGCATCTTGGGCAGTAGAAACCTGAGTCGAGTTTCGAAATAATAAATCGATTGCTTTATTTTGTTTTACCGAATACAATAATCCGTCCTCCGCACGTACCTATTCAAGCATGTTTTTATTACCTAATAAAATTACTTATTATGTACTTGGAAATGACTTACATATTATTATCGTCTTGAACAGGGCTGTAGTAACGCAACAACAATCCAAGAAACAACGGTTGCTGCAACCTATTACAGGAAAACTTTAGATAAAGTTGGTACAAATCATTCCATCATCACCTATTGTATCAGAACAACTATCTACACAGTGATGACCTATCTCTAAAAGAGACTCCGTTGTTTGTACTAGCGGTGGTATCTGGAGTGAGGACCCCTTCTTTGAGAAATACAGATGTAGATACGCAAAGGTTGACCTGATTAGGAACTCCATAGCAGCCAAGATGAGACCATACAGCATGAGCTCAGTCCCAAATACTTTGAAGAGAACTCTCCAGAGACTTGGCTTGCATGTCTCCCCGCGCCGCCGAGCGTGCTGCACTTCGCGGTCCCATGCTTTTTGTACGGCATCACCTTTAAGTATAGTGGATCTTTACAGTCGTTAAAGGTCGTCAGAAACCCGAAAGTCTGATATCCAGTCTTACCAATGGGTATCGTATTACCCCTTGGTACTGGGTTGTGGAGGTCAGATAGGCAGTCGCTCCATGTAAAATACTGGTATTCAGCTGCATCCGGTTAGACTAGAGGTCGACCCCATGCAACATACTTACTTGGGAAAAGGCTAGGCGATTGATCACTTTTATGTATAGAAGATTGAAGTACTGCTAAATACCCCTCTAAAGATAGTAATTCTAACTTTAGATGTTAAAGTACTTAACATCTAAAGTTAGGATTAGATATTAAGTTTAGGTTATTAGTATTTTTATATTAGATCTTTAACTTTCGGACTGTATGCTTGCCTTTTTTAGGGTCTGGGACATAGCGGTGGGAAAAGAGTGTTTACCTGTTGGGGAGGTTCTATCCACCTGATGAGTAAGGTCTTATTAAAGTACAGGCTTAGTTATTTCATTTCAGGCTCAAGCTCTTTGGCCAGCTATGAGCTTTCCTATACCTAACCGTTTATATATGCTTTGACTCATTACCTAGCACATTGGAGCGATGTTCAGGCAAGGGCGCATAGAGATCAGCGTCTTTGATATCGCGACTGTAGCCCATTTTAAATGTTTCTAACGTCCACCTTTAGGAGAAACAGCTTATTCAAAAAAGCAATCGAGATTCAGAAAGATCGTGGTCACCTGGACTAAACGCCCTCCGAAAAGAGAATTGTCTTTGGAAAATTCAACCAATAAACATATTGTTTTTCGGACATGTTTATTACCGTATTTCACAATGTGTGGTTGCCATTCTTCCTAACACTTATGTACACATACCCGAATGTCAAGATCGAGAATAAGTTAGCTCCATGTCGAGGATTCATCTCTCGTCTCTGTTTTGGCCCGGTATCCATTTTAATAGGAAATTATGTGTGATAACGTTCCAATAGAGTTACATAACGTTAATAACGCAATCTAGATAGCTACGGCAAATCAGTTGTGCTTGGTTCTTACAGTAGTAGTAAGTACTTAGTGTTGCCCAAATGAATACGTTAACAAACAATTTAGTATGAATGATAAACTAAGGAACAGGTTAAATACACTAATAACCATCTTGCTATCAGGTACCTATTACTTAGTAAGGTTGTATAAGTATACAGATAGGTAGGTACGTGGTAATCACGTACCTACACCATCTACACCGTACACGTATTTATTTTTGGGATTTTCTGAGTCTAAAGCGTTCTCATTGAACGAACGAAATGTTAATTAGAACAGATTAATTTGGCCTAGCTACCTACTACGTGACTATAAGCTTAATTTTCAATTCCAATTAATTTAGAGCATTGATTTGTGTAACGCAATTATAATAACATGAGGTTTTACCAAAGACTACAATATGTATAGGGACAGGTTTTACCTAGGTACGCATAATGTTGAAAACCATATGTTTTCAACATTATGCGTATGCGTGCTGAAGAATAAATGATGTCGCAAACATAGTTAATATAGGTATATATAAGCCTTCCTCTACTGACACACAATTAAGTATAGACAATGCTCTACATTCGAATTACTTGTCTCCTTGTAAGCACTTGCCTGTGCGGTGTAAGTTTTCTACTCTATAGTTTTTGAAAATATGTCCTTAACAATTTATATATTTATATATTTTATTTTGTTTCCCTCCTGTTATATACTTGTAAATAGTTATTAGTAATGTTTTAGGTTTATAGTATTGGTTAAAAATGCTTTATATTTATATAATGTCTTTTCAAAACGATACTTAAAAAAATGTTAAACACTTATTTAATTTAATCGCAGGCGCAGGTATACCCGTTGGTATACCCAACAAGAACGGTATACCCAACACGATGCCGGTATGAGACCTGCAGCACAGCACTCGACGACCTCAACTTGTTACTGCAGCTCGCTAAAGCGCTCGATGACGATGACAATGGATGCTACCAAAACCAACCGAATAGCGGACTCAGCGATGAAATCATAATGAAGCTGGTCAATGCTCTCATATATACTGCTACGCAAAACTGTGGGCCAAAGAGTGACGGTGGAGGTCTCGGAGGTGGAATAGGTGGTGGGTTAGGCGGTGGCCTAGGTGGGGGGGTGAGTGGCGGCCTAGGAGGTGGACTAGGCGGTGGAGTGGGTGGTGGCCTAGGAGGTGGACTGGGTGGTGGAGTGGGTGGTGGCCTAGGAGGTGGACTAGGCGGTGGAGTGGGTGGTGGCCTAGGAGGTGGACTAGGCGGTGGAGTGGGTGGTGGCCTAGGAGGTGGACTAGGCGGTGGAGCGGGTGGTGGCCTAGGTGGGGGGGTGAGTGGTGGCCTAGGAGGTGGACTAGGCGGTGGAGTGGATGGTGGCCTAGGAGGTGGACTAGGCGGTGGACTAGGTGGTGGACTAGGTGGTGGACTAGACGGTGGACTAGGTGGTGGACTAGGTGGTGGACTAGGGGGTGGACTAGGTGGTGGAGTAGGGGGTGGAGTAGGTGGTGGACTAGGCGGTGGACTAGGTGGTGGACTAGGCGGTGGACTAGGGGGTGGACTAGGTGGTGGACTAGACGGTGGACTAGGTGGTGGAGTAGGTGGTGGACTAGGCGGTGGACTAGGTGGTGGACTAGGCGGTGGACTAGGGGGTGGACTAGGTGGTGGACTAGACGGTGGACTAGGTGGTGGAGTAGGTGGTGGACTAGGCGGTGGACTAGGTGGTGGACTAGGCGGTGGACTAGGGGGTGGACTAGGTGGTGGACTAGACGGTGGACTAGGTGGTGGAGTAGGTGGTGGACTAGGCGGTGGACTAGGTGGTGGACTAGGCGGTGGACTAGGTGGTGGCGTTGGGGGTGCACTAGAAGGTGGCTTAGGCGGTGGCTTAGGGGGTGGACTAGGCGGTGGGGTTGGGGGTGTACTAGAAGGTGGATTAGGCGGTGGCTTAGGTGGTGGACTAGGCGGTGGCGTTGGGGGTGTACTAGAAGGTGGCTTAGGGGGTGGACTAGGCGGTGGGGTTGGGGGTGTTTTAGAAGGTGGATTAGGGGGTGGATTAGGTGGTGTGGTCTTAGGTGGCGATTAGGCCTTTTGTTATTTTTTTTTCCATTTCTAAGTGTTAGAAATAAGTTTTGGAATTATTTGATGTCATTAAATCATCAGAATATTGTTTTTGAAACAACTAAACAAAACTATCTAACATATAAACTTTCCAAAAAGTCTACAGACAGTTAAACCATTGTATTGTATTGTAAAATGTGCTGTACATCCATCCATCCATCGTGATGGTAGTATCTAAATTCGAAGGCGCTCGTTATAAAGGCCAGCGAAGTGTGAGCCCTTATGAAAATAAATAACATAACTACGTAATTATGAGTTTTATTTTATATTCCTTACCCATTTTTATTTGTATTGTCCCATGCATAGTATATTGTAAATTTGTAAATTTGCGTATTTATGGCAGCGATGTTAGCCGAAGCGTACCAAACACCGGACGCTAGTGGCGGCCTCTATAAAGCCTTTACGCGTTTTGTTGTTATTAACATAATAATATAATCTCTCTGACTTATAGATTTCATAGATAAGTTGTTTGAATCGTCTCCATGAGATATCCCATACGAGCATGCAACAATACCCTGTGTATTGGGATATGGTCGTATGGGATCTTAGAGCATTTAACCTAAATGCTCTAAGTATGGGATATACAATTTATACATACACTCAAAAAACATTACCCTCCTAGGGTAGTGGGGTAAAAACAATTATGTCGATATGATTTTTTATCACTATACGATTAATAAAGTCAACCGATTCGAGTAACATCTCGACTTGAACATTCGATAGAAATTAATGTTGCTGCCCCTCACTACCCTTTACCGCTCCTGCCTGTCATCAAATACGTTGAATGACGTTTGTTTGATTTTGAATTTATTGCATTTTTAGTATTACAGTAATTATTTTGTTGATTTAGTTGTAGTTAAGTTAAGCAAACTATTTATTTAAGTAATTTTGCTAGCTATGTAAATAAATACTTATTTTCGTCGAGTCAAATGTCAAGATGACTTCAGAGACCGAAGCTATAAAAACAAATGAATTTCTTCGACGACGAAAGCTGAGACTTCAACAGGTTTGAATTATGTTATGATTGATATTTTCAAATATATTTTTAAATAAAAAAATTAGTCAAGTACCGATAAAGTATACAATGCAAGAGAATTTTTAGGTCCGCGAACAGTCTAAAGACATCGCGAAGAAAATAAGACAGCGCGCCAAGGTTGAAAAGTTACGACAAGTTGTCGATTTAGACGCGAAAAAACAAAAGGAATATTTTGAATGTCAAGAGAAACTGGTCAAGCGACTGGAAGTGCTCTATGCGAAAGGGTTGGAAAACGTTGGCGCGAGTCATCATAGTGCATCCGAATTGTCACAGCAAGGTGAGTTAGGGTTTTAAATTTGATGTGATTTAATGCTGATACAATATACTTACTATATCCTTCTGATCCTACCTTTATCTCAGTATTCTTTAGTCAGCATGCTTTCTCCAATATAATCTAACAAGTGAATATTAAGGGAAACACTGTAATGATACCTCTTTCTAAGTGTAGCTACAATATTTGAAAATATAACTTTAATTAGTTGGTAAGATATCACTTTTTCTTAGCAGACAATGTAGCAAAGACAGACTTGTCTAAGTTGCGGGGTAAGGAGGCTACCGCTGAACTGAGAAGGAAGAAACAGGAGAAATTAGACCAACAGAAAAAATTGCTGGACAGAAAAGTGCAAGCTAGGTGAGGAATATGTAAATATTTTCAAAGACATAGAGCAAAGAATTATTCGAGTGATTGTGTGAAATTATGTGGTGTCTTATTTTGGTCAAAAATTTACCAAAACTTTTGTTTCAACAGGGAGGTTGCAAATGAAATTAGCCGGGACAAGTCATCAGTGGTAGCTAATAAGCTTTTGTCAAAATCTTCAAGCATAAAAGTTTCTGATGATTCTTCCCAGAAGGCAGGAAGTTCCTCAGAGCTTGCAAACTCAAAGGAGAGTGACAAAGATGCAGGACCAGGTAGCATTGAAGCAGAGGCTGTGAAGACAAGTGATATGGCCACACAGTGGGACATGGAGACCATACCTGAGTGGGAACCTTCTGTGCCAGGTCTCTCACTTCCCACAGACAAAGACACTCCAAAGGATTCTGATGATTTTATGGGAGGTAAAACTGACAAGAGCAATAGAATAGACTTGTTTGCGCTCAGCAAAGATATGCCATCCAGTTTGCGAGGCAAGCATACACACGAAATGAAAGACAGAGAACCAGGAAGACCTTCGTTGACAATAGTTTCAGAATTCCTCCAGAACAGAAAACTACGCCTCCGGGAAACTTCACCAACATTCACAAACAGAAAAACACTAGAAGATATGCAAAGCTTGAAACAGACAATAGAGCGCACAAGAACAACTAAGCCTGAAGGTATTCCTTTTAATGTTTGCCAAGTGCATGACCAACAGATCATTCCAGTGCCCGCCTGGCGTGCAGAAAGGAGCTGTCAATTTTGTTCTCGCAAAGTTAACTATGATAGTCCTGTACCTAGTAGACAGTTTAAAGCCGTGACTAATGCTCAAATTGACCAGATCTTTAGTTCCATAAGACCTGTGCGGCAAGCCAATATACCACCAAGCCCTGTTGTCAGAGGCAGAAGCCCATTTAGGAGGAGTAAAGTTGGTCCAACAATTTGTAAGCAATATTGTGATGCAAATAATATAAGCAATAGTGGCTTCGTAATCCATTGGAGTTGGGTCCATTACATCTGATAGTCAACTTACACTACTACCTACTAACATTTAATTATTCATGTAATCTTGTATTCATTGCCCATTGTAAATGTTTCATTATGTAATAAATCAAGTTTCAAAGACATGCATCAGGCTTATTTGAAGTATTAGAATGAATTAGAGCATCTATAAAATCAAGATAATAACTATATGCCACTTACAGTTCCAGGTAAAGGACCTGGTTGCAATAACAAAGCTAAAATCATTCCGGAGACTCCTGTCCAAAGGAAGAGCTCTGTTCTAATGTACAACCACTCTACTAGAGACACCAGGGACTTGCCTTATGGTGACAAGCTTGTAATCAGAGACCTGCAGTCTGAAGAGGATGCATACTCCCAGGCCATGAGGGAGGTATCAGCCCTCAGTGTTAATGACAAGGGACAAAGGAAAGTACAGGATATGAGAAACAAGGTTGCAGTGACCAAGCAGAATGTTGAGAAAGAGTATAAGGACACTATGAACTTCTTGAACTCCTTACCCAAGGATAAGGGTAGCAAAGTTATTGTGAGTATGATGAGGTTTTTTTATTTTAGATCGACATAGTTACATTTTTTGCAGTATACAATTCCCATTGTACTTCCATACTCATTGTCTATAGCAAGGGTTCCCAAACTTATTTTGTCTACTGCCCACTTTGAGAATAAACTATTTTTTAGCATCCCTATTTTTTTCGCCTACTTAAAAACCACTATCTAGATGAAATAAAAAATCGCCCTTTGTGCGCACAAGGCCACAGAAGGGTAAGAAGACTTTCCAAGAATGGTGGTTTATTATTTCAGAAAACTGCGTATATGGATGAGCGGCGGCAACAAATGCAGAATGAGAGTCGTCAGCAAAAAATGCAACAGGAATACAAGAAAATAGAGAAGGAATGTAAAAAGCATAACTGTTCGGTAAATATGTCGTGTGACTCAAAAAAAATTAGAACAATATCTTTGAAATTCACTTAATCTAATTACTTTCATTTTGAATTTTCAGAAAAGCCGCACCCCGTCTAAGTCGCCTGTTAGACCAGATGATTTTGACAGCAGAGACTTCCAATACTCTTGGATGCCTGTGCCCGACACGGACGGCAACCTCGCCATCCATGCAATACCTAACACTGTGAAGCCGGGGAAGTCTGGCAACAGTGTCAAGTTTAGCCAAGTTGATAGTTACCACGAATATAGGTCACGTCACAAGCACACGCCTCCAACTAAAGACACTGCCCAGGACAAATCGCCGGGAAAAAGAGTCGTTGAAACTGTGGTAATCGATAAGAATTCCACTGATTCTTCCGATAGCTCTTCCATTACCTCAGACACAAGTTCATTAGTAAATCTGAGACTAGAAAAGAAGAGGAGACATAGAAATGCTAAAGAGATCAATCAGAATCTATCGGATGCTGAGAGAATTATTATATACAAAGTACTGGATTCAAAAACTGAAAAAAAGACAAAAAGACAAACTAAACTTTTGAATGAAATTGCCAAATCTTTGACATGTATTGGAAAAGTGCAGCAGCAGCAGACTGAACATACATCCACTAGCAAGAGTGCTGAAAATGCAGTGTCTTTTGAACAACTCAATGAAGGTATTTTTATTCACCCTATTATTTGAAAATTATGTTAGGATGCTACTTCTCAGCAGGTTGTCTGAAGGGTTACTGCTGCCCGAGAACACAAAGGGCTAAGAAAGGAAGATTAATGGGTTTGTCATTACACTCTCTTCTGCTCCACCCAGAGTGGGAGGAGTCAATTGGATGATTATCAAGTAGCACTAGCAATATCAATTTTAAACCTAAATTAGTAATGTCTGATAAGGCCAGTGCAGGCTAGTGGTGAAGGGTGGGCGTATATGGGGAACTGACCATGTAACTTTGACCTTCAAAAAGTGCTGATTTTCAGCCTAGTTTGAATAAACGACTTTTGATTTTGATTTTTTGAAGCCAATTTTAGGCTCATTAATTTGTTTAGATAAATACATTTATACCTTTTCTGTTAAAATTTAAAGACAAGTAGCATCATTAATAATTTAAAATACTTTCTCAGGTATCTACAAGATGGTGGAAGAACAGGGGTGAGTTTTCACGGATTTTTAATTAATAATGTTTCTATCCCACCCCATTCCCTTTCCTACTATTATTGTTTCAAATCCTTCTGCAGGGCAGGCTACAAGATGAGTTGTTGCACAACTAATGTTGAGATGTGGCGGTCTACCACACCTCACAAACCTTGGTGGTAAATTACTAATGCTGTTAACGTTATTCATTCATACACACATGTTACTTTATAATAAGTAGTGTATTGTTGGCTCATATTAGTGTATTCTTTGACATACATAGTGCAATTAAACAACACAAAAATACTCGCCTCTGAATTCTCAAACGACTTTTGACAAAAGCCCTACCTCACCGGGACTATTACTGTACAACCAGGTCGCGTTGCCAACAAAATGTTTGATTGGCTTCGTAATCAAGCGGGCGCCAGGTGGGCCACCCCCTGTATAGCTCCAGCTCCATACATCTGGTTGACAGCGCGGCCTCGCGAGTCGACACAGAGTCCCGGGGAGGAGTGGCGCTTAAGGCCCAGCACATACGGCGCAACGCAACTGCAACGAAACTGCAACTTCTAGTTACTTTTAAGTTTCATTTGAGTTTATGCCATTGACTCCTTTGAGAGACCGCACATGACGCAACCATTTTGAAACTGGTTTGAAACACAATGTAAATCAGTCCATTCAAACTAATAATTTCAAAAGGGTTTAGTTGCAGTTGCGTTGCGCCGTATGTTCTGGGCCTAAGACATTCTGAAAGTGTTCCAGTATCTACAATACACCTTTCAGTCTCAAAGCCAACATAGTGTTGGAAAGCCTTAAATTTACTAATAAACTTCTACAGGGACAACGTAGCGTCGATGTACTATGACGGGCGTGACAAGGTGGCAGCCGCGCGATCTGAAGACGCACATTTTCGTTCATGTCGCTGTAAGAGTCCATGTAAAAGTCAACAGTGTGGTAGAGGTTTGTATTGTATTTATTAGTTGGTCAGTTGTATTCCAATGTTGTTCGCGATGTTTTATAAATCTTATTTTCTTTTCGTTCAGGTACTGTTCTACATTGGGAAAGCGGCGATTGTCCTGCACCTGCATCGTAAGTACTTAATATTATGTCGGGTTTTAAATTCTGGATGGGAAAAGGAAGCATAATGTATAATATAAAACTATTACTTTTAGGACAACTAACGGGGGTCAGTGGCCCGGCGCGTTCAAAGAAAAGGTGAACGTCCCTCCACCAGCTATGCAATCTTCTGATGCGCCATCATCAACCTCATTTATAACTGCCTCCAACGACAAAGGCAGTACATCTGAAGGTGGGTATATTAAATTAGTTGACGAAACAGGGCAGGCGGCTGGGAAATTCTTCATAGATTCTTCTGGACTCCTTAGTAATAATGCTTACGAAGTAGTCATACAACTCCGAAAGAAAGATAAATCGCAACAAGAAAATATACCTAGTGACAACACAATGTTCAATCAGAATAAACAGTTAGAAAGAGAAATTAATAATAATAATAATAGTGATGAAAAGAACCGACCTGCCAGCTGCGAGACCGACGTTAACGATGCGGCGCAGGCATCTTCTGACGGAGACGTGCGCAATGTTCGGGACGATAGAAGCGATGTTGATAAACAGTCCATTAAGACTCCACCTCAACCTGATCCCACAACCGCAAATGTATTTGCAAAAGAACCAAACATGATATCTCACAGTAACCAAAAGCACGCTGAAACGAATACTGAAGGAAGTGATGAGGTATTTTTTATACGATCTACTTCAGAGAATAAAAAAGATGTGTGTGAGAAAGGTTTAACTGAAGAACCTAAAGTAGACCAAGTCCCTAGACCGTCGACAACTACATACACACAAACAACCTTAAGCTCTCCAATCCACAGACCTGTTTTCTTTCACATGAGCTCCTCGACTTCCACTGCTTATATGAGCCCACCAGAAATGATTTTACCTAAATTCTTAAGACATGATTGCGCCACAACTGAAGATGAAACATATGATCCAATACATACTATTGAACAAATTGGAAAAGAATACCTCGAAGAATTTGCTGACTGTATGTGCCGAAAATGTATGGTTTCTAAAAAGGTAAACAAAGTAAACGTACCAGCGAACTTTAGGAAGCAAAAATGTGATAATATAGAAAATAGAACACCAACAGATACAGCCAATAATACTTCTGAACGACGGAAAGCTCATGATGGTCTAAAAGAAAGAAATTTACCCAGCAAAAGTGCAACAATTGATAAACCAAAATGCACACATCATAATCGTAGAAATGTTGATCATATAAAAGGACAATGTCATCGAAACAAAAGACCGTTAGCGGAAAGTTCTCGCTCCTCTCGAAACTTTAATACGCTCGCCGGTATAGATTTAACTTCAAGAAATAGAAACAAATTTACAAGTTCTCATCGGGATAAAAAACCGGACCAGTCTAACTTAAATCCAATTATTAGAGATTACGTGAATAAATTATTGGCTCTGAACAGAGAAGGGCTTAAAGCGGTTGAAGTAGCAGATCAAGAATGCAGCTCGGTAGGCACTCCAGGCAGCTCAATAATTAATGTACCATTTAATGTTGACGAGAGGAAATCTTCACTATTGCATACGATTTCATTAGAACAAATAAAAAACTTATTAAAACGGCAGGTCATGGAGGAGCAACAACACAAAAATTGTCCACAAAATTCATTTGTTTCTTCAGTTGCTAATAACAAGAAAAAATTGAAATATTCTTCATCTCGAACATTCCGCAAAAAGCCTGTACACAAGGTCAAGTCCTTAAATATTTCCAAACATTTCCTAAAGCAAATTAAAACAGGGCAGGAAAAGTCCAAAAAACCTCCACCACAGTCAACTACGGAAGGAAAAAACAAACTGGCTGGAAGTCATACAGTGAAAAAAACACGCAGCAAAAGCCCACCAACACCGAGGCAGGTTTATATGGAGCCTTACTCCAGATTCAATGAATCTGAATCTACAGCGAAAAGTTCTAGAGGGATTGAAAAAATCATAACACGCACCAGAACCGATTCTCCTAAAAAACCGAGAAACAAACCAGATTTCAAGCGCCATCAAGCTACTGCGACTGACTCAACAATTGATTCTGAGTCAACTGGACGCTTCAACTCAACAGACGTCCCCGTTAGTATGTCTACACAGACCACCCAAAACATTGATATTAACACTGATACCAATTTTATGAAATTGGCAGAAGATAAATTGCAAAACATGGAAAAAATAGCTGACCTGACCGAAAAATGTACTAAAAGATTATCCAACCTTGCTAAAGTTTTAGAAGAAGTACGAAAAAACAAGTCACTGGCTTATAGTCAAATTTCATCTGCTGAATCAACTGACTCCCAATCTGATAAGCCAGTAGTAAGCCCTGTTACTTTTGACCCTAACGATGTTCCGCAGAGGTTGGAAACTAAATCTCCTGAATCTATGCCGGTTATGGACACAGTCGAAAACGAATTACTGGGGTCGGAGCATATTAATGTCTTTACAGATATTCCCAAACCGACTTTTGAAGCTTCAGAAACGAATTTACAGCCGTGTCCAAAGTCTGTTGAAAAATTAGATTCGCCTCTACATACATCTACAACTACGGCGGATTTGTTGGTTAAAAGACCAAAACCACCACCGGCGTTATCTCGACTTACTTTAAAACATGGACAAGAATACATAATTCCGCACGAACTATCAACTGTCATAGAAGTGGACTCCCCTATGAGTACGAAACACAAAAATCAGTCGGCGCGCAACGATGCCAAAGAGGTTTCCAACAGTTCTAACAGATCCTCCTCTGGGGACAAATCTGTAGATGATAACAGGAAAAATGAAGTTGGAAAAGAGTTCAATGTAAACCCTGACCTTCTTCAAACTAAGTCACATTTATCGAAAATGTTTAAATTTTCGTCAACCGAGTCGTCGGACGATTCCAAATTTCAAATGATAGATCTAAAACAGTTTAATGAGATAATGTTGGAGCCTTTTATTAGTATCCAAGAATATGCGAAACAATACAACTTGGAGCCACCAGATGAAGGTTCCAATCTGGATGATATACAGAGAGAAGATGCCATTAACGATGACATAAGTTCTTTACATTCAGATGGTAGTTTACCAGATGTAATAGCAGAATTGTTGAAACGAAACATTATTGCTGAACCATTCAAATTTGATACAGCGTCTAATATTAACTCTACTACTATTTCTTCGGAATCTACGTTATCCATGTTAGCTTTAACAAAAGCACGTAGAGGTAGAAAGAAATCGAATGCGGTTTGCATAAATAAGGAAAATATCGGCGAAACGTCTGATACTTTGAGCTTTTCTTCAAACCCCGACCTAGAAAATGCTTTTAAAAAACTTGGCATGGGCTGGGCATCTTCTACTTTGAAAAAGACAAAGGAGCGTTTGGCTCTATCGTCATCATCAAACACCTCTAGTTCTAGTTTATCTCAATTTAAACCGAAAAGTTCACATCAGGAAATACCAGCCCTAGTTACAGATTCTGTTTCATCAGTAGGAAATGTATGCAAGGGCACGCAGAATAAGAAAATGGCAGACAATTCAAAAAATGCTGAACAACAAACTACATTCTCAAATTCGATGACTGTTAAGGATTTTCTGAGAAATGAATTATCAAAGAAAATTACCTTTACAAATAAATCAAATGTTAATGATACTCAAGAAGAATTTGTATCTTTGTTTGTGACCAAAATGCCTGAGGAAATGAAAGAATCATCACAGGTAAATCGCGATGAGCGCTCTGTAGACAGTGCGCGCAGCGGCGCTAACAGAGCGCGGACTTCCACCCCCGTACAGCTATTCAAGTCCTTGACCTACCGCTCGAGCTCCAGTTCGAACATATCTAACGGCTTGTTCAGTAACGCTGATGACCTATCATCGGTAAAAATGACGTCAAATTCCATTAAAAATCATTCCACATCCGATAAGGATGACTTGACCATTCCTACCTTCAGTCTAAGATTGAAAAAGAATTCAGACTGTAGTAAAAGTGATTGAAGGTACATTTGTTGCTTGTTAATATTTATTTAGGTGAATTAATGTGAAAAATAGAATGAAGAAAATATTTATATATTATTGTAATGATGTTGTTTGGACTTGTATATGTATATTTTAAATAAATCAAAATGAGTCAAATATAATCAATTTTTATTCATTTTACTTCAAGAAATAGAAACCTACCACATTTATTTTTTATTGCTTCCACAATACACTTTTCAACTAATACACAACATTCCATAAGATCTTTATGTATAAGTACACATTCTTAAAATACTACTATTTGAGATTTAACGACAGATTTTTTTAAAGATACCTTTGGTATATTATGTATATTAGATCAGTGCCTACTGTAGGTCAGTAGTCAAGTAAAAGTTGTAAAATGACAATTAATTACTTGTGACTTACATAATTATTCTAAAACAAGAGTTGGTTTGCTGGCAGCAAAAAAGATCCTTTTTGTCAGAGATCCAACAGAAAACAATGAGTACACTATGCAATAACTTAACCAATAAATAACATTATTACATGTCAATTAATACCTGCTAAATGATCACAGAACATAATTAGCTCCTAAACTATACTAGCTAGGGAAACTTGCAAAGTATTAACATGATGATTTTGTGGTTAAAAGTAAGATTTTTGAGATTATATTGCGAGATTTCTGACCATGTAAGTACAGTATCTATGTATTAACAAAGTTTCCCTATATAATTTTGCTAAATAATCCATTTAATTATTCTTTCTTCTTATCATCCTTTAGTAGATGGTCCTTCACCAGTGTATAAGCTAGTCCTATTGTTAGTGCTGACACCACAGTGCCCTGGGCTGCCACTCTTAGCTGCATTAGGAACACGCTGGTGCTCATTTTACCCCTTGTCTTGTATTTGTATGCTCCAAATCCACACACACCCAATAACCCTATGATACCTGAAACATTTAAAATGGTATTAATTTAAAAACTTGACGAGTTAACCCATACACTGCCATGGACATGTATGTGTGTTGAAGGCTGAGCTTAGAATAACACATAAAATAGTGGCAGTGTTTGTGTTAAGAGCTATATTATTGAATGAGCCTTCTTTCTCAATGATTGTCATTTGTTTCTTGAGTGTTTAGGTTAGGTCAGACTCATTTTATTACCCACATAATTTTAGACAAGAACAATATGGTTAAAATATTTTTGTTACATTGATCCCTTACCTATGATCATAAATGGTGAGTCTTTAGACTTCCGTGCAAACCTATCTGCTTGAGATTCATCTCTGTAATCGAATATTTTCTGTGGGTTAGACATTGTGGACCTGAAACATTAAATACATAACCTTCAACCAAAATAAAAAGGCAAAACTCACAAGAAAAATTTTACATTACACTTGTAATTTTTTTTTACAGCATATTATCAGTCTATATTGGTTAAATATTCTCCTGAATATTTGCAACAGTCATCTATCATACAGCATACTGAATATCCAAGGGAATCAATTTATATTATTATTTTGGCTCTAGCTTTTAGAGATTAGTATAAACAGCAGTTACTTTTATCAAAGGTCATAGCTGAGATCTTGATAACTTATCATCTCCAAGACTTATCTGTTAATAATTCCACTCACAAAATTATTTATTTATTTATTTAAATTTAAATAGAACGGCCGAAGCCAATTACACTATTTAATATAATTTGATATAAAATATAATTGATTTAACTCAGTCACGCATTCTTCTCACAAAACTTCAAACATTCTGATAGTATCACCTTCCATTCATCCGCAAACATATCAAGATTTGTGTTTGAGTCCAGGAGAGCGTTAATAGCGCCTAATGTCCGAGGGATGGGTGACTTCGAGTGCGCAACTGTGCGGCAAGTTGGAACAGCCAATAAGCGGTGTTTCCTGCCGCGACAGTAATTGTCTGGGACAAATAGTTTGCAGATTACATTATGCAACTCAGGGTCATTATATAACTTAAAACATTATATACATAAATTGCATCACAATTACACATGAACACTTACACAGTGTGACGGCTACTGTACTACTAGGTATTGACAGAAAATTCCTGACTCAATGTTCTCGCTCGCTGCTTTTCACGTCAAATCCATTTCTGTCTCTACTGATTTTCATCAATGGAAAAGGATGAAACATCGATGTAGTGACGTATCCTAGAGTGAAAAATTCCCACCTTCTCGGTAACCGTCAAAACTGTTGAAGGTCACTACTGTCATACTATATTATGTCACTTGACATTGACATTTCTAAATCGTATCGTGAAATCTTTTGGTGCAGAAACGTTATAGAAATTTCGTTTTTAACACGAGCCCAAAATAAAAAAAAATATCTATTCTTAAATATTAATCATATTGTTCGAAACATCGATGCTGCAGTAGGGACCAGCTTTCGATTTTCTTTCACTTACCCTTTCTTTAATTAAGTTGCAGAGAATATTTGGCATGTATCTTCATTGCATTATTAAAGTTATGAAGTAATTTTAACGGCACGTGTAAAAGGTTTATTCTGCCGCTTAGCGAGGCCATGGCAAATCGAATCAAAATAGTTGGCCCATTCATCCGCTACGCATGCATTTTACAAATGCTATTGCGACGGGGTAATGCGCATGAATCTCGTGACATCAATGTTCGTTGGCATGAATGAACATTATATTATTCGTATTCAATTCATTTAAAATCTTTTGTTGTTCCTCGCATGTCGAAAAGGAAGGATGGAGAAGTATTTGAAATAAATATGTGTGACATAAGAAAATATATATTTTTGGTCCCAAAATCAAAGGCAAGACATCAAAAAAACAATATAAATAATTACTTAAAAGCAAAACCTTAATTAATTCCTAGGTAAACAAAAGCTTAACAATAAAGCAAAAAACAAGTACAAGAAATCAATAAAATAAGCGTTAATTACAGATACGGTCACCAATGAAAGTTGATTAACTTAATCATATTAAATAAATTTTTGTTTTTCATATTGTCTTGCCTAATTGATATCCAGAAGTGTTAATCGACTTTCGTTGCTGACTGTATCTACCCAGTAGGTGGGTAGTACCAACTTATAAATCATTATTAATAACTAGTTAACTTATAATTAAGTATAAAAATTGTGACATGTGATTCTGATTTATGCTTTATGTACTTATATGGAAAATTGTATAGAATGTATTAGTGTTTTCAATTATTTCAATATAAATAAGACCCGTATTTGACAACACGGAACGGCGCAAACCAATACTTTGAAGTATAATTTATGTGATAGGAACATTGAATGACTCCCAGGCGCACAGCGTCGCAACTTTTCGTGTTTCTGCTAACCATACCACTCTTTAAAGTCTAAAGCTACGTAATAAGAGCCTGCGCCCACTGGCGGCACTGCACGGCAAGGGATTTTTATGCGACGAATAGAATATCCTAATAGTATGACAATAATAACATGTTGCCTTGGTGATTTTATGTAGTACCTATGACGATTTTCTTTTCTTTCCTTTTGACATAAAACTGTTGAATATTGTACACACCCTATGGGTATGTTACAGTGGTACTTATTACGATAATAATTTTATGAACTAAATTTTCACCTGTGACAAACAATAAATGAATTTTGAATTTGAATAAAATTGAAACAATGACATAATGAAAATCATTGTAAGCACGCCACCGTATCATTGAAATTTCAAATTTATTACTGCTTTAAATTTTAGAATCCTATTCGTCGCAAAATAATCCCGTGCTATGCCACCAGTGCGCGTAGGCTCTAAAGTGCTTCTTAGCTGCCACCACAAATAACACACTTATAAAAAATATTAAAAACATAAATAGGTTAATAACTCCGCGCTTTCACAAACATAAAAACATATTGTCTACCGTTGTCATTTTTTATACACGATATGTTTTTGAAATGTTGTGTTGTTGTATGACAACTTTTATTTGTAAACGCGGGGTTAGCCAATGCACGTACTGACTATTTTTTTGAATTGAGAATCCAACAGAGCGCATCCCAGCGATGCAGCGCGTCAAAAAAATACATCGTTAGATTTTCAACTTTCGGCGCTTCAATGCAATAGTGCGTTCAAAAGCCAGTGCGTAAAAAAAAAATTGCCGCGTTAAATAAAAATCGCACACGGGCGCGAGGGTTTATGGTTTCCTCTTCTCATTTAAGTCGGTGGTAATGCCGGCTAAATGACTAGACTATGTGACCGGAAAAAATGCTGGCAAAATACGGTCGAGACCGAGAAGGCTGACCATGAGTATTAAAAAAGTACTAGGAGTAAAATCTTCTGACTTCAGCCAGTATCGACTCGTAAGATGACTCGTCGATGATAATGAACCGCTTGGCCCGCCTGCTGAAGTAGTAAATGTCCCCTGTGTAGATGTCGAACCACAGCGCATGAATGTGCAGGTCGTGCTTCTCTAGACGCTTCTTTAGCATTCCATAGGATGCGACGTTTTGTAACTGTTGTAGAGTGTTCACCTGGAAAATAGTAAAATAACCGTAAGGCTCTTTCGTTTTTTAATGACTAATTAGGTAATACTTATAATTTCGGATAACAGCTTAAAATCCCATCTCAAAGATGAATCCAAAGTCCTGCATCAAATCCTCCATAATATAAACTTTATTCTGATAAAGTTCGTCAACCCAGAGGGTGAAGGTGAAAAACATTCCGATGGCAGTCACGAGCTTTGCTATTAGATGCCTATTGGTCTGCAACCCCTATCTTAAACTAGATGGGTATCTAATGCCCGTATTACAGAACCTCACTCAATACTCAAGCATTGCTAGGGTCTCGATTTAAGCCATTTGATTGGTTAACACTAGTTTTAGGTAACGCTTGGGTGAGGTTCTGTAATACAGGCCTAATTATAGTAACAATAATGTGATAGTGCAAAGTTACCTGTGACAGTTTGTCTTCTGTACAAAATCTGTTGTCTGGGTCTATATATGCAACGAATTTTCGTTGCGGTGTTTCAGCCGTGAAAAGCATAGGCTTTGTGAAATCACCGTTCATTGCGATGAACTTGTGCAAACTCGTGTGAGCATGCGTACACATCCACGATTTGAGGGGAGACAGTCTCCTTTGTTCCTAAAAAAGTAAATACGAAAATCATTTAAATTTGAGAAATCTGATACTTAGTTGTGTCAGCAACTCTGGCATTTTATGTGTGTAACTTTGCTTGCCTTAAATACGCACGTGATTTTACTTTTCTTCTTAACACAACACATAATTTAAGGTAACAGGCATCTCATAACTGGGTTGTGGAGGTCAGATAGGTAGTCGCTCCATGTAAAATACTGGTGTTCAGCTGAGTCCATTTACACTGGAAGCCGACGCAAACGTACACTCCCGGACACCTGAATCGAGCCACCAGGCCTGTTTTTGTTTAAAGCTGGGTCATTTCAAGGAAATACTGCACACTGCTCAGGAAGCAACGACGACTGACCGACCGCAAGGACACCGTGTTTTTCTATGGTAACTGAACTTACAAACATTCACGACAAAGCAGTCTATGGAGTTACCGTTCAGAGAGTGTAGTTGAAAAAAGCTAGGCAGATGATGATGATCCATCACATAACAGTCACCATACTGTTATTTCCGGAAGTGATAGGCAGAGAGCAGAGGTGTGTATATGACACACTCCGACTCATCTGTCATCCACACAATCTCCCTTAAAATTATTTAAAGATTTATAAAAATACTAACTATACTAGATTCTTCTTTACTTTTTAGCTTATACAGAAGATTCATCGCCTTACAGTCACTGTGCCCACATACAATAATGTGTCTGATATCGTTCAATATACAACCAAGCTCCAAAGCAGCTGGCTCGCAGCTAGTCATCTCGTCAGCAAAGTACTGCGAGTGAGGTATTACATTCCCAGCGTTTCGCACTGAAAATAAAGATTCATAAATAATTATTACGGAACTCAAGTTAAACTGCACAAGTAATTTTATTTACAAACCAACGAACATATCGCCAACACTAGTCTCTGTGAATCTAGTCGGAATCATTCTACTGTCCATGCATGTGTAGAATACTGCTTTAGGCTGAGGTAAAAAACAGAAACCAAGATTAATACAAAATACAACTAATTCGGAATTCATCAACGCAATCACTCTGCAAAGGGCTTTTTTATCAGCCTCACATCACACCTCGCATACTTATAGCCCTCAACTGTTCTTGCAACGAGTAAATCAGTGGACATACACATACAACTATTTATTCAGGTAAGTACACAGATACAGATACAGTACATACATAGATTAAGTACAGTGATTGTGAATATTTACCTACATACTTTAAGTTAAAAGCTACTGCTAGAGGGTAGCCCAAGAAATTATTACGTATTTTGGAATTTGCATGACAGTAATAAGTTGTTACCTGATCAAAATATGATTCGCGATCGTAACATTACGTATTTACAAAATTATAACCATTAGAATCATCCATAAAACTGATAGATGATTTGAATTATTTTAATTCTCTAGTAAATACTGCTCATGAAAAATATTTCATTTTGAACGCACCTTTTCTTTTTGTAAGGTTGGTATTGATTCATGACAATGACAAACTGAAAAGAGAACCTTACCCTATCTGTCAGCGAGACTGCGAGAGTGAAATGAAATGTCAAAATAAATGTAATTTTGGTCAATAATTTTATTGAAGGTACCGTAAATATTTGAATAAAAAGCAAAGCAAGAGTTATTAATTGATTTAAATTAGTGCAAAGTCGTATTCCTATAATTTTTATTTGACAATTGAACCCCATATTCGCATTTCAGAATAAAAAGGTCAGTAGAAAATAAACTTACCGTAGGATTGTTTTTTACTTCTTGAAACTGTTTTACCATACTTGCACGATCTAAAACACGATATCTCATAATACCTCTTAGTATTTTTTCCATGATTGTAGTGTTGACACTATCACATTAGCTTTTCACTGTTCTTAATGATACAAAATAAAGAAGCAAGGTTGCATGTGGTTAAACTAAGATTGACATCTGTGACCTTCATTAGCGAAGCTTATCGTGTCCGCAGCGGACTTGTTTCACAGAGGTAATACTAAATTATTGTGGGTCAACGTACACACGACATTAACTCTGTTATTAGTAGAAAATTTTACATAACGCACGTTAACGCGTTTTTCTTTATCAAAATGATAGATAGAGTATGTACATAACCGATACGCGGTCCTTTTATTTAATGTAGATGATTAGACAAAATTAGAATACTCTAAAAGCTATGTAACTAAGCTAACTATATTTAAAAGAACACGGGGAGAGAGAGATTTGTTTTATTTGTTGTTGTTTTTTTACTGTGTAAAATATTTTTATTTCACTCTTTTGATTTAATTTATTTTAGATGAATACAGAAAGTGTTATTGGTGATGTAGCAGGGACAGTTGAAAATATTCCTCCAGAATTACCTATGAACCACCGGTTTCTGGAACCTGAAAAAGCAGTTAAAACACTCACAGACATGGCTATATGGGAGAAATCAGAAGCTTACATGGAATACACTGGCTTCATAGCTACACTGAATGAAGCTATAAAGGCTAAGCCACTAACAGTAGACTGCAAGATCTCAACAAATGTAAAGAAACTATTAAATGTGCTTGAGTTAATTGATAAGCTGGTAGAGGAATTTCCACCTATTGAGCAACCACAAAGATTTGGTAATATTGCCTTCAGGAGCTGGCTCTCCAAACTTAAAACAAACAGTACATTTTATCTACAAGATTCTCTGCATCCCAGAATACACTTGGCCATACCTGAAGTTAAGGTTTATTTGGAGGAGAGTTTTGGTAATGCCACAAGAATTGACTATGGAACAGGTCATGAGATGGCCTTTGTCATGTTTCTTTGTTGTTTGTATAAAATAGGACATTTAATAGCTGAAGATAATGTGGCAGTGGTATTCTTGATGTTCAATAAATATTTGACAATAGTAAGAAGGCTGCAGAAGACCTACAGAATGGAACCAGCTGGCAGTCATGGGGTGTGGAGCTTGGATGACTATCAGTTCATACCTTTCATTTGGGGTAGCTCACAACTTATTGAGCAGCCAAGAATATATCCACCTGCCAAGTTCTTGGAAGATGACATTATTGATAAATATCATAATGAATACATGTTTATATCATGTATTAAGCATATTAAAGAAGTGAAGAAAGGTCCTTTTGCAGAGCATTCCAATCAGTTGTGGAGCATTAGTGCAGTTGGCTCGTGGACCAAAATCAATCAAGGTCTCTTAAAGATGTACAAAAAAGAGGTTTTAGCAAAGTTTCCTGTGGTCCAGCATGTTCTCTTTGGCTCCCTGCTGCCCATAAGGAGATTCCCTATCACTCACTAGAGTAAAATGAAGCTGAGAATTGTGAGTAATTGAAAATGAAGGTTGGCAATATTTATGCACTACTTATAGTGGAAATATTGGGAATGAAGAGACTGTTTCAACTTCTTCTCCACATGATGTGGAGAAAATGTTGAAAAATCTGTAAGATTGAACTTATTTCAGTAATTTTATGTGTTGTTTTATTGTATGTATCCAACTTTATAAATGCGCTGCCTTATGACTTTTGTCTTAAATTATATGTGTATATTGGTATAAAATGTCAGTATTATGATTTGTGAAATTTCAAATGAGTCTCTGTCACTATTATATAATTTTTATGATATTAACATTGTCATTGACATTGTCAGAGGTGGCCTAATGGGCCGGGTAAGCAGGCGGGATTAGGCAGATTGACGTTGGATGTCTTATCAGATAAATAAATTTGGAATTCAGTTTGTTTCCGCATTTCATGCTTGTTTATCTATTATAGTATCATATTTATGTAGTATAAGTTGAGAACAAATACCTTGACCTGCACACTCCTTAAGTTAATTGGAAGACACACTTAGTTTTTCAGTAGATAACAGTTTTACAAACTTGTTATGTAATTGTTGTAAAATGTAATAAATGTTAGGTACGTACTTTGCCCAGCCTCATTAATATACTTTGATTATCATGTCTACGTACTTTTATATTATGCTATTGTTTTCGCTTTGCGCTTTAAGTTCACTATGTTATGTGATACGATTATTATACATCACCTTTGTCGTTAATTTTAGCATTTAACTATGTCTTGTCATTTGTTGCAAATAAAATATGTACTTACAAATATCTGTTGTATCTTTTAGAAGAGCTCATGGCTAAGTACTAACAGCCGCATAGGTCCATCCGTCAGGTTACATTATTCCCACATCAATTTTTGCTTGTAAACTTTCTTGCCCCTACTACTGGATGTGTATGAAATATATTTCCTATATGTAGGGAAATAATTCCCACATATGATGATGATACATGGGCAAGAGGAATTATTTACCCACTAGTTTTTCAGAAAAAACTAAAAACACTTGGGAATGAAATAATTTACAATCCTACAACACTATACATTTCTTATTTTCTCACACTGCGTTTTTGTTTCAAACACCCACAGTTTGGCCATGCCCTATTAAGGGTTAAGCTACGGCTGTCAGGATTGGCCGTGGACGGGTGACTATCTTTACATACCGAGACTCCTCCGTGCCTCAGAAAGCACGTTAAGCCGTTGGCCGTTTAGCGGCTGTTATTTGTGCATCTTTGACAGTCGTTACGGGTCGTCAGAAGCCCGAAAATGTGACTGCCAGTCTTACCAAGGGGTATTGCCCAGTTACTGGGTTGTGGAGGTCAGATAGGCAGTCGCTCCATGTAAATTACTGGTATTCAGCTGTTTAGACTAGAAGTCGACCCCAACATAGTTGGGAAAAGGCTAGGCAGATGATGATTTCTTCTTTTATACTCATACTTCCTATATCTCCGACTGCCTCGTCGGTTTAGTGGTCATAAACGCTACTGGTGAGCATGAGGTCCTGGACTCGATTCCCAGGTTGGGCAGAGTTTTATTGGGTTTTTCTATTTAGATTTTTTTTTGTAGCAGCATGGGGTCTGGATTTCTGCCCCGTTGATGGCAATAAGCACGCCCCTATTACATGGGACTTATATTAAGACGAAATGTGGGTGTACTTAGTACATATATATCGATGACCATACCTATATCTGGGCAAGGTACCTCCTGGCCCAAAATGTAGTAAAATAAAAATTCCAATACATCATACAATAACATTCGTTTATTAACGCAAACCACATAAATTAACACAGCCATTCACTTTACGCCACTTATAATTAAATAATACATAAATAAAAGCGTTGTTACATAGGTATGGAGCAGCAGAGTTTAAAAAGAAAGGATGCATACATAATCTGATTATTTAGGCTCGGGTACCAGAGGCGTAGCGTGGGTCGTGTCGGCTGCCCGGGGCGGAAGACAATTTTGCCGCCCTCTTAAATGTTAACATTTGAATTGTAGAGAACTTTTCGGCAAGAACAGTCATGGTGTTGCCATTCGCTACAAAATATCATTAAGAAAGGGGATTCCCCGAATTCGTCACAGAATAAGTACCTACCTAATGAAAAATTCCGTGCTCTTTTCAATCAGTCCGAATTTGAATTTGCGTTAAAAATATAAAATTTATTTACTGTGAAATTTTGCCGCCCCCTAAAAAAAACAAGTACCGCCCGCGGCGGGCCGGCCTCCCTCGCCCGCCTACGCTACGGCACTGTCGGGTACCCCATATGTTCATGACCTTTACATGGTAATAACGGTCAGCTCATAATGTCCCGATATCACCTTTATGAAAACTTATATACCATATCGCCGACCTCGATCGTCGTAATCTCTCGGATGCTCACGATAGTAAGGAAATTGATAGATAGCAGACAGTACGAAATAAAAGATAATGATGTGCCGCATTGACAAGTAGGCACCATCGAAATAAATATTTGATTACGAATTATCAACATATGGAATAGGTCGAAACATTCAATTATTGTATTGTTTCTATCGTTGTTAACTTGAGTAGAACCTTTAGGATAGCGTTTGTTTAGTTTCTATAGTGTTAAATAAACTACGCTACTGTGATTACACTCGATTAATTTGGCTGACTGTCCACATCTTGTACAAAAAAATACGAAACGTTTTTTATGAAAACCCAAAATCATCGTTGTCTTTTGACCAGTATATACCTAACGCAATTAAAGAATAACAGTTCAGCGGCTTCACACAATATAGCCTCGGTTACATGAGTGACAAGATTAGACAATCTAAATACCTAATTATTCTACAACTAATTACTCGTACTTAATGCTCGTTAGATTTTGGTAATATGGCGAGGTTTTCCTTAGGTTTGTTGAAGTGGTTGCTGTATAGCGTGTAGATCATGCCCGCGCAGAGGGCGCCGACGGCGGTGCCTTGTGCGATCACTCGGAACTGCATGAGAAAGACGCTGGTGCTCATCGCGCCGCGGTTCTTGTACGCCCAACCGCCATAGCCAACGGCTCCCGCACAGCCAGCAATAGCTGCGGAATAAACAATAACAAGTTGGTAATGAAACAATTGAGTATTTGAATCGGTCAAAAATAAAATATGAAATCACATGGAAAAAAGCCCGCTCGTCTTAAAAACTTCCATCACCGTGCAGAAATTAAATATAATGCGACGATATAATTGTTGAATTGCATTTAATGCTAATAAGTATTCCATTTGAGTCTATAAATCTGTGACGTCAAAAATTCAAAATGTTATATTTCATACAAATCACGTACAAATGCCGCGTTTTGACAGTTCATAAAAAGTAACGTTATTGACTACCCTTACAAATACCCAATTAATAGACAGGGGAAATAGCTAAATAATTTAGAATAATCTTGCTTGGAATCTTGTTCGCCGTCATCGATCACTAATAAAGAACTAGATACACAATCAGCGTCAAAAAATGTCCTCACCGAATGACCACCCAATTGAACATTTGGGTGGTCTTTTCATCTAGTAGCATTCGAACGCTCCGACGGTAAACATGTCTCAGTGCTCGTTTAAAAACTGCAAAAATCACACGTCTAGGACGCTAAAAAAGGATGGAGTTTCTTATTTTTGCTAAGTATTAATATTATCATTATATAATTGTTAACATTGTATTGTAAATACTAATATTTTTTCAAGAAATCATCGTAAAAACTTTATTTTAAATTAAGTCGTAACAAATAGCAGGCGATATAATGCAGCTCAATTGTAAAGACTCTTACTAAACGTATTAATCATACTTACGCATGTCCACTTAAATTGTTTGGGTTATCCGCGTTGACTCTGTTCCATTTGTTGGAGACGCTATTATAGTTCTTATTTTTTTTAATGCGAGATTTGATTTTTGTTTTCATTTACCTGACTGCGCGATGCAAGTGAGGGTTATGTGTTTATTAGCCTATGTATGAATAATTGACCTAAAATAACTGCCACTAACTGCATAAGACTACTTGAAAAGTGACTTGTTTGGAACTTGTTAGTTGTTTTTTATCAGTCGGGTTTTTTGATATTCCCAATATTTTTTTGTGGTTGTTTAGTCGGGACTTTGAAAATATTCAATTATTTTTAGCTTTCCTCGTGATCCAGTGAGGTGTGGAGAATGGATATCAGTTACAGCACGTCAAAGATCCGAAGAATTCTTCGATCCGAAGTATTTCTTTTTATCGACATTTGTAATTTATTATGAACAATAATTATGTCAAAAAATTGGGACAATAATATTCTTTGATTTTTGTATATTCTTCCTCACTAATTTATATTTTCTGAATGTAAAGTTCTGATTTATCTAAAAATACCAAAATCGCTAATTGTATGCCTTTAATATTTAAGGCGTTGCCTAAATTCCTAATAGATTCCATCATCAGAACGAGGATTAGATGTAAACAGGACCAACTTGGGAACAAACCTAATGTAATGAATCATCTCAATCGGTCGATTCGTCTTCGACTTATGGGTGGTGTGCAACATAAAAATAAAAAAAAAAATATAAATACGCGACGCATTGAGTAACCTCCTCCTTTTTTTGAAGTATGTTAAAATACCATACATAATAATTTACAGTACAAACAAAAAATATTGTTCTGGTTCGTCTCCACTCGTTCCTTGTGCTAGTGGCGAGCCTCGGTTGTAAAATTTTATTACTTTTTTTTGACACTTAGTAATTGTTACTTTAAAGCATGCGTATAAGGTTGAAATTGTTTTGATGTATGTTGAGCAGCGAGTACCGGTCGTAAAATTTTATTGCTTTTTGCAATAGCTTTGTGAATACGGCTTTAAACCTTGCAGGTAAGGTTGAAATTACATTAATATAGATTTATTTTACCTAAACACAATTGGCGACATTTTTAAGAGAACTTTTGTATGAGATTGTGTATCTAGTTCTTTATTAGTGATCGATGTTCGCCGTACCCAAAATGAAAGCTCCAATGAAAGGGTTCAGCCGCTACTTAACAAATTAGACAAAGTATCTACAGTTCGCATGCAATGACAATTATTTGTAGCAAAACCGTGTAGATATAAGAAGACAGACAATGCCGTCATTCGTCACAAAGGTCACAACGTAATATATAAATTGATCACTATCTAATTTAGCAAATAAAGGAATGGCACAATGTTTTCATGATGGTTCCCAGAAATTGTTTCATTTCGTTAACTTGATTGGTTTCAGCCACAGAACTGTTCTGTGGTTTCAGCCACTTACGCCACTGACGAAATAGAACTATCAAAAATAGTTAGCTAGGTACATATAGGCACACAGCTGTTATTGATGTTTGTTTTACTAAAATATATTTTCTTTTTTCTAATGAGTTAGTCGCCCAGGCCCCAGACCGTTTCTTTTTATTTATTTTTTTAAGGTCTTGTGGCCTCGATTGTACTTAACCTATTTAGAACCAAATACAAAATAACTATACATAAAAGGGCTATTAAGACATCCTTTAAGAAAAAACAAAAACACTTTCCTCAAATGGGGCCCAATGGGTTTATGAGTGATATTTTTCAAAACACCTATTTTCTATGTACCTACAATGTTGAAATGTTTTTTTACATTGCCAAAGGGCTTTCATGTGACATAAATAAACAAACATCCCCAAATAAGACAGCGGGCTTAGATGGGTTGTGATCATTCAATCACTGTCAATCTGAAGCTACCTAAAGCGTACATCATAAATAGCGTGTATATTTTGACATATGAGGGATTACTTTTCAAGAGATTTTCCTTGTTTCCCTTGCTCTCGTACACGTACCTACCTACACATTTGTTATCGAATACCAAGAAACTTGTAGTAGGACAACCACTTTTGCATAAGGCAGGCATACATGGGCAAACGACACAGTGTTATCAAGACTAGACTAGGTATGCCATAATAAGGCAATACCTACTGCAACCTTACTGCCTGAGAGCGTATTTGACCGTTAGACTTAATTTTTCGCAACAACCTACATAATAGCATGGTCTACATACCCATGATCATAAATGGAGATTCCTTCGTCTTGCGCATCAGCTTCTCGCCCTGGCTCTCCTCATGGTAGTCGAACACGGGTTTTTCCTGCGACATGTCTGCGGCTGAAATGAGGAAATAAACAGGTTTCATTCTCGTAATTGATTTTATGACGTCAATCCTTTCGAAAAGATAAAGTGCACAATGTGCCTGTCCAGAGATAGTTTATTTTGCAACTGCCATTTCCACTGCTGTTCCTTGAATTTGTTAGATTTAACTGTCAGGGCTTACACCTATAGCTTTTTGTATGTAGGTATGCCAGAGTTGGACATGGTCTTATCAACCCTAAGCAGCTCCTGGCTACTGCACTTCATCTGCCATCTGCCTAGCCTTTTCCCAACTATATTGGGGTCGGCTTCCAGTCTAACCGGATGCACCTGAAAAACAGTATTTTACAAGGAGCGACTACCTATCTGACCTCTACAACCCAGTAACTAGGCAATACGATACCCCTTTGTAAGACTGGCTGTCAGATTTTCGGGCTTCTGTCGACCCGTAACGACTGGCACAATGCACAAATGACAGCTGGGACCAACGGTTTAACGTGCTTAATAGCATATTGATTTTGTGGTTGCAGATTTTGAATCCTTGCTAAATGCTTGCAGCAAAGTCTTTGCTGCCACGATTTTATAACTTGATGGTTCTTCTTTCTATCGTATTCGTCTTAGAGCCGTCGCCCACTAGCGGCACGGCACAACAAGGGATTTAGTATGCGCAAATGATTTGAAATCTTATTTTATCACTCTTAGCGTTGACATTTCGGAATGCCACGGATTACACTATTGACAGCTCACTTTAAACTCACTTCACCAACGTTATCACGGTGAGATTTTTACAGAATAGCACTACAGAACACGTCGAGCACATCTCAACTGCGGTCAAGAGCTGTCAGAGTCAGTGTCCTCATTGTTGTGGAGTAAAGAACTGCCAGTATCATTAGATACTGGCAGTTCTTTGAGGCTGTGTAGACGTGCTGATCGCGTTCAGTTTCATTGGCGTGATTGGCACTTAGTATAAAACTGACGACACAATATAAATATGAACAGTATGGAAACTAAGCCTATTTGTTGAAATAATTACCTACGCTCCACTGCAGCACTAGGGTTGTCACTCTTAATGTTTTTGAAACTGAACTATATTTATTAAAATATTTGTGTTCTCAAACAATCAAGTTGGAATTAGTTATTTCAACTCGATTCTTTTTTCGATTGTTTACTAATAACATTTAAATAGGTAATCTCATGGCTTCGGTTAATACCAGTAAAAGAAGATTGTTTATAACACGGAACAGTTTAAAATCAATACACAACAACTTGTGACCTTTATCAATATGGCGTAACCTTTTACAAGTGGCGTCAGCCGCGAAAAGACGAAAACGTTTCGTGCGATCCTTGTCGGAAGGGCGCGCGGCTTGGCGCATAATTATGTGGCGCCGATGCCTGATTAACCCGCGGCGCGGCCGCGTACCGTACTATGCGTTTCAACTAAGGATAGGATGACCTTGGCACCATATTGTGACAACAATTAAGTTTAACAAAAATATACTTTATGCAAATTACTTATCTTGTTCATGTAATTTTCGTAGTATGATTATTGTTTATCTAATATAGGGCCAAGGTCATCCTATTCTTAGTTAAAACGCAATCGCATAGTAGGTACCACGTGTTAACCCGAAAATGCGTAAGCATTAACTAATGGTCTTGACGCGGCACTCACGACTGCCAGCACCGCGACAACCGCTTAGGGGTCTCGTCGATTCGCGTGTTTGTGTGAGTGTGCCGTTTCGAACGTTAGTTCGTAGTTTCCGTACTGTTCATATTTATATTGTGCTGACGACCAGCCTGTCGATTCTGTACAATCTCACCGTGAAAACGAAGAGAGCGTGAAGTGGGCTGTCGTTTCACCTGATGCTAGGGAGTGACACTATTGACAGCTCACTTTAAACATCTTACTCGTACTTCACTTACATTTTCGTACGTGGAAAACCTACGTGAGTCTTATCGGACACGGGCGAGCAACTAGTAAATCTGTTTGCGATAAGTGTATATTAAGGAAATGATTCTACCTGGGTAAGTATAATAGGTACTCATATATAATCGGCGGAATATTCAACGTTCTTTTTAGGTACTTTAATGTAGTACATGAATGTACCTACATAGAAGTCACAAGAACTGAAACATTTGAAATTATTTGATAGACAAGGTGGTGCTATTTTAAACCAGCGTTTATTTGATATCTAACGTAACATGTTTCACCCGTTTCACGGTCGTCTATTCGACGTAGGTACTTATGACTACCATAAGAATTTTCCTGTTTATACTGTATCAACTCAGCTAAAACAGTTTACTAAACAATCTACATGGGATATCTTATCATGCTCCCATCACCTCTTTTCAATTAATATCTATTAAATACACAATAGGTACGTCATTAGGTACCTAGACCTATGGCAACGTTACAGTCAAGTAAAACATGATGTAGTGTGCCGATTTTCACACGTTAGATAACTACTTAGGCAAATATTTTATACAAACAATTTACTATTGTGAAACACACATACCTAACACTAGCTTCTACTAACAAAATAATAGTTTACACACCGATTTTTTAAATAAAATGACAAAAATACAATAATTAGGATTGCGTCATTCACAGAATATCACTAACGATTACTAACCTTGATACGAATCAAGGACACCGAAAAAACAGCACTAGATATCACCACGACTCCTACACGTGCGGAGTCTGTCGACTGAATGAGCTCAACGAGCCACGCTACGATGATATCACCGACTACTGCCACTGGGGAATCACACGGTGCAGGATAACGACTACAAACAATGGGTCGTACAATTAATTATTCTACTGTACCGTTAAGTAGAAATACACTTTCTATCACGTACCTTAAATGTAACTGCGGTAAGGCTGGAGACTCACTGTAGTCTGCGTCGTTGAATGCCCGTATTCCGCTCACTTCGCGTGTGCAGATATCATAGCGGTGGTGGAGATAACGTGCGCAACGCGGCAAGACGTGTGCTATGTGCACTCGGTGTTAAAACTTCTTGTATGTTTTACGTCATTTCTAATTTACGACGAACTTGTTAATTTGATGTGATACAGCTAAAAGCGTTGGCAGTATGACAGGAGTCTTTTTCCTTTCATCATCTTAGAAACATAATTTTTTAATCATACAAAAAACAAACAAACACGGGATTTTTAAATCCATCTTTTTCTAATTTTAAAATATTTATTTCGAGCAGTTGTGGCAGAGGTGCTTCAGCCTACCTAATAGGTAGATAGTAGCAGTGTTTTGTTTGTACAACAAACAATATGTTTATGGAATAATTCGTGTGGCGAAGGTCACGCTATATAATAATAACTCGGTAGTTTATCGTGATTTTTCTTATAGCTCGACCAAGACCTTGAGACATGAGAGGTATCGAGTCGCAGCTGTTACGACGCTAGGTTTTTATTGCTTTTGGATATCAGTATCACCAACGTTGGTTACGTCAGAATAGGTTGTTCTATTTATGAAAATGTTTTGGAACTGTAGAATTTCCATTTCTATAAAACCCAAAACAATCTTGCGTTATTATTTTACTAAATATCTTAGACATTTAATTTTTAATTGTATGTACATCTATGTAGGCACAGCCTAGGTAGGCAATACTGACTACAATTTGTAGTACGTAGATAGACAATCAGTTAGCTAGGTCATCTCGAGTGTTTATAAAATAATGAAAGAATAATCCAAGCCGTCGCTATTGTGTTCAAGTCCCGAGTGTCGTACGTAATTTTATAAATCGCCACGTAATAACAATAATATCAGCCGTCAGCCTATTATCGTCCTACTGCATAGAAAAGGCATCTTCTCCTAAATATTAAGTACGAGCTTTGATCACCACACTTTCTCAAGGCGAGTTGGCAATTTCAAACTTTTTTTTGTAAAATAAAGGCCAACGATATTAATTAAGAACAAATCTTTAATCGTTTCGTTAGTCTGAATAAATAAATAACCCCACTGGTTAGAAAGCAAATAAAGGCCTAATTTATTTACTACTTTTATTTAATATCAACTATCTGAGAGTCCCGTAAAAATCGGTCCAGGTGTTTCGGAGATTTGCCGAAACAGACAGACAAAAAAAATGTTGATTTTTGTTAGTTATCTAAGTACCTTGTAGTACTTTCATACGCATAAAGCTGTAATTAGTCATTACAAAATGTATTTATTTGTATAGATAACTAACTATTGATGTCATGTTTGTAATGAAACATAATTTATATATTTTCAAGTAATAAAAATTACAGATAAATAGTAACTAGTGAACACCACTTGTCTTTGTCATAATAATAATGAACGATAAGCTGTTAATGTACCGTGTCAAATAATTCTACCTACACAACCATTTTATCAGATCACAAAAATTATGACTTACCTCCTTACTAATAAATGTTGTATAGCGTCTGTATAGTCACACAACGCTTTGTCTTCTTTTTTTAAAACTCAAAGTTCTGACAACTGAAAGAGAGAAGTCGGTGTAATTCTTTTTTTTTAAACTCAAATTTCTGACAACTGAAAGAGAGAAATCGGTGTGTAACTAGTCACCTGATATAATACGTTTATTACGAGTTAGCATTTAAGCAAGTATTTCAATGCAGAAAACATCTCGTGGAATGTTTTAGTAAGCTGTCTGATTTTTATTAGTCACATGATGTGCCACTGAACACGACACGACTACGAACAAAAATTGTCAGTCGCCAGTCGGTAATTTCAGCTACTTGACCGTATGATCTTACGTCCATACACTTTTGAGTTAATGATGACACAAAAAGGTTGAATCAATATTGTCTCTGCCCACTCGAAAAATCAAGTAGACAAACGTTTTGTCTACACATACCTATTATAAATTAGTGTTTTCTTGTCTGTTCTAAGTGACCGCGTTGTCCTTTTAAGCTCCGAAGCGGAGCGAGATAATTCCGAAAAGTCAATGTGTATAATACATGATTATTATCACCTCAAATGTCGTATGAACCCCATAGGTTCATAAGAAAAATCCTCTCGAAACGACAATAAATATAACCACATAAATCTTTGAGCTCTTATAAGCAAACGGCTTTAGGTGAACATCTAATCGGTTAAACTTACTTAAAGTAAAGTAAACTCGATGTTTTCAGTTGTAAAATGTTGTGAAGACGGGTCGCTAGTTCAAAAATGAAGGTGACAACCTGTTTATCTCATTTATCCGGTCCAGCCTGTCCCTTGCTTGCCCGCCCCAGCGACAGGGGGTACCCTTAGCGTGTAGCCGCTTAGTTTGTAAGTTTGTTAAGCCTGGCAAGAGGCCTTAATTTATTGAGGCATCCACAGGCAAGGCCGGTTAAGCAGTAAACAACCTCCTAGGTTGAACTGCGAAATGCCATTAAAACAAAAGGTTGTCTCAACTGTTATGACTAGATAACAGAAACCGAGCAGTTTACTCGAAACTTTAATATCGCCTTTCTCTGGTTTCAAACAGCACATATAAAACGAAAAGTCGCAATTTCAAAACGCAGTAAGTAAATATAAAAATCTTTTAATAGGCTTGTGGTTTAAAAATCAGCAACTTTTGTTGCCGACTGTACAATTGTGCAACATAAATATAACGGATACATAGAACATAGTCTTTTATGCTGACCGTACGGCAATAAATACTAACATAGAATATTTAAATGAACAAAACTAGCTGTTCAAACGAACGTTCTTAACATCTATAACAGATTAACATATTTCTTTAGAATACAATTTCAGTAAATTATAGTATGTATTAGTATTTTATTAACAGATACTTGTCTATTTGAGTATAATCATTGAACATGAAAGCTAGTTTTACAACGTGCCGCTACAATGGTGACATTAATTTAACACACGGGTAAGTAGCCCTATGCTAGTGCCCATTAATCATATAAATGTTGATGAAAATTGAAAAAAAAATTGAGACCTCAACATACTAAAAGCAATTCGCCTACTTTTTGCAGTTGTTTCATCCTATAGTATTACTTATTCGTTTTGATTTCATTGATGCGAATGCTATGATCCGTGACCCCGGCAAATGACCGTTGCGCGGTTGCTCTAAGATGATATTTTCTAACATTTTAAATAAATCCGTAAATAATAACGTTTAATGGAAATATAATGTCTTTATGAAACGAAAATGTGAAAACGTATATGTGTGTTAAATTTATGTCACCATCGTAGCGCCACGTTGTATAAATGGTCGGCCAAAAGAGATTAAAACTTGCATGAGATCGTATTACCACATCATGTACTGAAATTATAATCCAACACAATCACAGGTACATTACCTACACTTACGATGAAGCAGCAACTTCTCTTTAAACATAATAATATAGGTACAGACGCCAGCCCATCAAGCTATACCAAACTGTCAAATATTCCTAATTGAACATGAACCTTATCCTTTTGTAATAAAGTTGAAAATCTATCAAAGAAATTTTGGATATACTTGATGTGGTGACCTCTGTACATAAGTTATAAAGATATCTTGTATTGGTTGGGCTTGCTTTGAAGAAATACCGATAGTTAGGCCCCCAGCGCTAACCAAAGAGACGTGCAGTAGATTTTTTGACATTCAATTATAAACCTTATTGTTATTAACATAAAGTTCAAAAGAGAACGCGTGAGTGCGGTTGAGCACGCTGAAAGAGCAGTTTAATTTCTTAGTCAATGTTCAACTTTGCACTTTATAAGACTGAATTTAAAGTTTATTTTTCGATGTTTTCAGAAATATTTTACTCTGCGTTGCTATTTGGTTGGGCGGGGAGCCTTAGAAGCCCTATCCACCTAAATGAGGCTCGTGTTGCACGTTATATAGATCTAGTATCAACACGAGTTTGTTCAATTTATACAAAGAGAAATGCCAATTTTTACAAATTTGTACACATTATGGTTAGCGATGATATTTTAACCTTTTGAACGCCATTGTTACATAATAATATATGTGACAATGCGGTGCACAAAAAACACGAAATAAACAATTAAATCATTACTTTTGTGTTTTTATGGATATCTTAAAAATTTAAGCTCTCGTACGTATTTAATGACATGAAACAAATGGATACAACACAACTATACATATTGGGAAATTCATGATAACAAGAAAAAATCAATTTGTAGCTTAGCGTGGAGGGCACACGCGTGCGTTTATGGTTTGGCGTTCAGGCGTTCAAGGTTAACGCGTAAATAAGTTTGTGTGTCAGCTGACATGAGAGCGTTACGTTAGACAAGTGAATAATTACTACAACTTTAGTAGTATCACAGCTCTTTCTGGAAGAGTTCGTTAGGGGAAGAATCGACATACGATATGACTACCGTAACGTAGCTTACATTAGTGTTTATGGATTCATTTGAAAGGAAATATTTTTTTTCTTCAATTAATCTAAACTTGCAAACTAAGGACAGTCGCACACTGACCACTTGCGATTTCTCATAATTATTTTAGGCGCTCACTGAACATATGTATAGGTATAGACGCCAGCACAATATCTAATCCCAATTGAATATAAACCTTATTCCTTTAGAATAAAGTCCAAAATCTATCAAGAGAAATTTGATAGATTGTGGTATCTTGATGTGCTGGCCTCTATACAGCCGGCTACTCACTAAATGCAGGTGGGTCATGTGCAAGTGCCCTAAGAGTTAGCAAGAAACTACTAAGAAGATAACTTTCATTATGTCTTACATATCAAGAATATGTTTTAGCTCCAAATTGACAGCTAAATTATTCAAAAAAAACGGTAAAGAGGACAAAGTATGTTAAATACGTTGTCGTACAAGAAAACCACAGTTTGTGGCATAAATATATTAAAGCCAACAAATGTATTAGCTAAGTATTGTCTCCGTCCATTTGTTATTGCGCGATTTAAAAGGTGTGACAGGTTGACATTTCGTATGAAGAATAAAAGCCGTATATTAAACAGTGTGTTAGGTTAAACGAGGGAAATACTTTAGGACAGTGAAGCACTCGTGATAACGAACTACTTTTACAAAGGGACCAACTCAGAAATATGAAATAACAAGCATCTGCCCGCGGCTTCGCCCGCATGGATATTGGAAATTATCCCAAGGGAACGTACAGACGCCAGCACATCAAGCTATCCCTGTCAAATTTTCTCAATTAAAAATGAACCTTATGTCTTTGCAATAAAGTTGAAATACTATCAAAGAAATTTGACAGATTGTGGTAACTTGATGTGCTGGCCTCTGTACTACCGGGATAAAAAGTATCCAATGCGTTTATCCAGGTCATAAACCTCCCCTGTGCCAAGTTTCATCCAGATCCGTTTAAACGTTTAAGCATGAAGGACGAACAAACATACAAACACACATATACACTTACAGGTCTCCAAAAGTGATAATGCGCATAGAAATCTTCGCCACTGTTCGGCAACGGTCGTATTCCCCGAGCGTCGGAAGACGATATGTATATAGAGTGGTTAAGTGCATTTTCTTCATGCATAATTTAGTAAGATTATGTGTTTTGTCCTAAAAGAGATAAATATTGATTTATCAGTAACGAAATTTGATTCAATAATTCCATGTAAGTAAATAGCGAGCTATAATTCATATAAGCCTAAATCTGATTTTTAATATGTTTTTTCTAGTACTCAATATGTATTTTACGTAGGTATTTTTAATTTTTTAATATTGAAAAAACGTGAAAAATTATAGTATATTTAAATATTTTACAAAATTAACTTTTTAAATTTGAATAAGATAATTAAAGTTGAAATTAAATTCACCTTTGATAACAAAACCAAGAAGGGTGTGTAATAGCAGCTCTATATAATTCCAGACAGAGAACGCGTGCAGTCACCACCAATATGACAAGACGACTGACGGACCTTTGACTGACCGCCGACCGCCGCCGACCGCCCGAATTGTTTTCGATTGTGTACACATGATATTGACTCCTATTTCTTTCGAACAAGGTGCAAAATGCAAGTGCATTGTTTAGGACTCGAACGATTCAATGATTCGGGTGTTTCCGGGAATACGACAATTAGCGAAGATCTGCATGTGCATTATTAATTTGGGAGTACTGTACAAACTTTCGCCTATAAGAAGTTGTTCATTTTCATGTGTACTTCACTCTCCTAAAGTGTGTCCCTCGTTTAACTTAGGCAACACACTGTATAGTTAGACCACAACACTAGCGCACTCTGCCGATTTATTCTGTTAAAAATTCAGCGGGAAAACAAGGTTGAAATGAGCTGTCATTCTGACACTATTGACAGCTGACTTTAAACTCACTTTTTTTTTTCAAACTGAGATTTTTACAGAATACAACGATTGTAGGCCTAACGAGTGCTAGCGAGTCAAATACATGTGTTGTGAAATGTCATGTTAAGATTTATCATTGGTTGACAGAGAAAATCCTGTAAATTTGACACACGACAGCGAATTTTTTTGAACAAATTAATTTTTGAAATCTTGGATCAATTCATAATAAAATTGGAGGAGTTAAAGATACTAGAAACAGCTGTTACTTGTAATTATTATTACAAGTTTATAATATGTATGTAAATTATATCTTAACTAATTACAGTTTTTTTGGGAATAATGAGTTCAAAGTGTTTTTGTTTTGATACTTTGGTATTTACACTGAAATAAAATATGCATTTCGGAATATTGTTATTTTTTTTTCTTTATTTTGGTTTCAGTGGCTGTTAGTATGATATGGGTACATTTGTACTAAAATAGATGCTGTTATCATTAAATAGAGTTGTTTCTCGTTTGAAAAATTTCGAGCTGCAGGTATTTTAAGATATTTTTCTGTTAGAATTACTTCTATGAAATAATATTAAATATTAAACGTCCATATTTGCCTATACCAACAATCCGTAAATTCTCCTACAAAATTACTCTATTAGTTTCGATCAATACTTTTGAGGGATAGCACTGCACACGACAGTTTGCAAACACCTACATTATATAAGGTATTAAAAAATTAACTCTAAATATTTCGAGGGAGCATTGTACTCATCGTTACGAACGACTTTTACTATGGGATGAACCCTGAAATCACCAAAAAAAATATGAGCTGTTCCATACATTCATGCATACGTAACTCAATAAAATGTATGGAACAGCTCATATTTTTAACACCTCATATATATTGTGCACAGACACATATTATGCACAGATACAAATATGACTGACAAACGCACATGTGTGAGGTTCTATTCAAAAAGTATTTATCGTAAGAATCGAGCAATTTATACCTACCTTATGTTCACCCGAAGTTTAACAAAACCTGGTGACAATGTTAACAAATTCTCTAAACCACGTCCACACGGCATAACAAACGGACTATCACCGACTTGCTTTGGCAAGACTCCAGTGCTTCGCACTCCAACTTGTATATAAAAAAATTAACTACACAGTTCTGCACAGTTTCGCACAGTTGCACACACTTGCACAGTTTCATTGGTAATCGCTGGGGGCACTTGATGACACTTTCTCTAGCTTCTCGAAGTGTTTGCGCGCGTTCCTGATGTTGATGAGGGTCGCTTCTGACGGTATCTTGGGGTCTGACATTTCCACCATCACGTACGTGTTGCTCGTGAACCCGTCTATGAACGCTGCGAATACGCTGTTGCGGACCTTTAATTAAAATAAAACGGAATTATTTTAGTTTTATTTCATGTTTTAATACGTAGGATTTCTGCTACCTACTGTATTTTTTAATTCTAGTCTCATCAGTCATTAGGCAATCATTTTAATATTTTATTATTTACTAATTATCGAACTTGTCAGTTTGATTAGAGACGGTAGTACATATTCTTGAGTTACTGGGCATGGTTGAACAAAATATTCTTGCCTTGTTCAATCTTCTTCTTCTTTTCGTGTGGTTAGTAACTAACCTGGTGTCAGAGTTTTTATGCTGCCCATGGGCCTCTGAGTTAGCTTTACATGCTGTTATGCCTATTGCCTTGCGTATTGGCTTGTTCAATAAAACTTATTCACACGATTATTTCTTTGACTATTACTTATCACAGATAATTTGATGAAATTATGATAGCTTAATGACGAAATAAAAATCTAACCGTATTGCAAAAGTAACTAGGCAATACGATACCCCTTGGTAAGACTGGCTGTCAGATTTTCGGGGTTTTGACGACCTGTAACGACTGTCAAAGATGCACAAATGACAGCCGGGACCAACGGCTTAACGTGCTTTCCGAGGCACGGAGGAGTCTCGCTATGTAAAGATGGTCAGCCATCCACGGCCAACCCCGGTAAGCGTAGCTTAACCTGATGGATCGATCTGTACGGCTGTTAGTACTTAGCCACGAGCTCATTTCTTAAAAGACTAATATTAAGTATACCTCCATGCTCTGGAACTGCGCGGCGAGCTTGGAGCAGGACAGCTTGAACTGCTTGACGATGTTGGAGACCTTCTCGAAGCGGTGCGCGTCGCGGTGCGGCCGCTGCTGGCAGTGGGACACTACGAGGAACGTCGCGCGCTCGAAGAGCAGCACCTGCGGGGTACGAAGGGACTATAGTAGGCTAGTGGGCAGCGAAAGTATGCTACTTCTTAACGTGTCGATAGCAATCTAAATGGACTCGGCACATAATTCGGGTATATGTTTTTGTGGCCATCACTAGCGTCCATCAGTGCCTGTAACGTGCAGACGACAGGACACGCAGGACATGATATTAAGTGTACATCGTTTGTGGAACAGCACCACATACACACTCCAAGGCGGAGTTGAGCAGATTTTCCTTGCTTCGGCCACCCTGGGTCCGGAGTCTGTTGAAAGACTTTAGGTATGCCAAGGCAAGTCGCGCCCAGGAGGGAAACCTTCAGCAGGTGGAACGAATGAAGTAGGTAAGGAAGCACTGTTTCGCCACTGCTTCAGTCTTTCTTTTAATGGTTTGTCAGTGAGTGGATCGACACACTTTAAAAAACTGTTTTGGATTTTCAGCCTTTGTGGCACAAGGATGTGGTGTCTGTCAGAGGCCAGTTTGACTCTTTCGCTGTATGTGAAGTATGTTGTAAACATATAAGTAGCGGAATAGGGGTTAAATGCATCCATCGCTTAATTTCACTTTCAAAACTCCAATGGTACAGAGATCAGTATATCAAGCTACCGCAAGCCGTCAAATTTATTTGATAGTTTTTCACTTTATTACAAAGGAATAAGGTTAATGTTCAATTGGGATTTGAGAGTTGGGGATAGCTTGATGTGCCGGTGTCTGTACAATACGGGACGATGGAAAGTGGTGATGTCTCCAGTTTAAAATAAGAGTTGTGATTCTCTTTGCGCATGCGCCGATATCTTACTAAGCCTATATATTACAATAAATTATGCCTATTGCAATTTATAGCCTTATATATTGCAATAGCCTAGCCAACTGGATAGGTCAAATCGATTGACCTCTTGCTAAGAGTGACATTAATTCTGACTAATTAATTTCAAGCCTGTTAGTAGGTATATAGTAAATGACAAATGATTGTATTTTTGTAAATTGGTTCTCACAAACACTTTTACACGTCACTAGATTTGGTCAGCATTTTCTACCTAGTCAGGTAGAAAATCAGAAAGTCAGGTATAAAAAAATACCTCTGAGTTTGAAACAAACTCAAACTCAGAGGTATTTTCACAGTCACAGTCTCTTTTAATGCCTAGACATAATCTTGGTCAAATCATGTGAGTATGTATGCATGTAACAACAGTATACCTCGTCTGCGTCCACGATTTCAGCGAACTGTTTCAGTGATGACTCTAACGCCTTCACGTTAGGTATTAACTTGTACACTATGCTCGACCACGCCCTGGAAATGATACAATCATACATTAGTACTTTATCCACGATTATGCGAATGAATGGTTTAAATTTGATTTCTTTGGGTATTACGATAAAATAGGATTTAAAATCATTGCGCTTACTAAAATCCTTTGCCGTGCTGTGCCGCCAGTGGGCGCCGGGCCTTAACAATACTTAAGGGAAACAAGGCATGTAGATAATGTGTGTTTAAATAGTTTATTTGCTCATAAGATACATCTACACATCTCTCATATTACACACACACACTCAGCGTCTCACACACTCCATCATAGATGCGGGAAGTGTTCACATGAAATGGTTTTAAACGACACGATTTCACTCTAAGGAGTATAAGGGGTACAACTTTACGAAATCATCTTGCCGAACACTGTCTCTTAAGACACAGACCTCCTAGTTTAAGGAGACATGATTTTTTTATTTATGCAAACATAGAATAACAAAATATCATTTTGTATAGATTAAACAAATGACTGCCGGAACGTAGATCTATGCGAGACACAATGGCTTTTTAATATTGTGTCTGTAATTATGGCATAAACAAATTCAAAATAAGAGGTGTTGTGTTGTTATCTTTCCAACTTTTTTTCCCTAGATGATTACGATGTTTTTTTTTGGTGAATGCTATAATGGGCATACATAGCAGAACTGAGAGCAGTGATAGCCTAGTGGTGTGACCGTCAGACAGCAGAGTCATAGGTCTCGAGTTCGAACCCAAGACACGTACCTCTGATTTTACGGATTCATGTGCGTATTGTATAATTATCACTTGCGTAAAATCGTGAAGATATATAATAAGTCAAGAGGCCCATGGGCAGCTTAAAAACTCTGACACCACACACCAGTCACTAACCACACGACAAGGAGAAGATAGCAGAACTTTTATTATTGTATTACTACTGCTGCTGGTGTTCCAAATAAATAAATCTCTTTAGTACAACTGTGCTTAGCCTGTGTCTATGTATCTATAACTTTAGATAAATAAACACTTATATTATAGTAGTATCAGATACTCTTTGATAAAGCACCAAACAGGTGAAAACCAGCTGCTTTTCGTCCCGACCTACGCCATTTGTTGCGACCTTACCACAACGCGTAATAAACGCGACATGCAAAATCGTAAACATACTACATGCACCAATCACACCGTACCGACACGCTGATTGGCGATAAGGAGTTACGACTTTGTATATACCGCATTATATTATTATAACAAGGCTTTTCCTAACAATTGTGTTACTAAGGGAAATTGTACTGCAGTTTTATAGGGGATAATGATTTTATTTCAGTTTCCTTATTCATCGGATTTAAGTTTATCATAATGGGTTAATGTATTTTATATTTTATTTTACGATGTGGTAAAGTCCCGTTTTGTATTAAATTTTACTTTAAGAAAAATGACTGCGCAACACGCGGAGGAAGCCGTTGGCAAAAGCTAGTTTTAAATAAGACTAGAATTTGTATACTTCGATAGCGCTAACGTTGGCCGCGCAAATATCTTTCATCAAGGTGCAGTGCATAGTGCAGGAGAAAAATTACAATTCTCATTTTGTTGTGAGAAATGATTTTTCTTTAAGCAATTACTTTTTTTTTTGTTGGAAGTATGGTTAAAATTGAAAATCATTTGAAAATCGTTCATTGTATTTTTTTCTAGTATGTAGAGTATGTAGAAAATTATTCCACGGGAATCGTACTTACGAAGTAAAAAGTAGCTTATATGCTATTCCAGACTATAATCTATATTTGTGCCAAGTTTCATCCAGATCCGTTAAGTAGTTTTTGAGTTTATTCGTTACAAACATACATACAAATCTTTCCCTCTTTATAATATTAGTATAGATGATTATTTAAAAGAGAATCACTATCACTACATAGTATAAAGCAAAGTCGCTTCCCGCGTCTGTCCTATTGTCTGTATGTTTGCTTAGATCTTTAAAACTACACAACGGATTTTGATGCAGTTTTTTTAAATAGATAGAGTGATTCAAGAGGAAGGTTTATTTATTTATTTAATACTTTAAGCACAGAAATGTACAGAGGCGGACTTAATGCCATAGGCATTTTCTACCAGTCAACCTTTGGGTGATGCAGAGATAAACAGTGGTAGGTGCATAAGAAAGCAAAGTGCAACTTTTATTTAATTGTACCTAAATACAGATACACATATACAAACTATAAATATAATAACAAATACATATCTAATTATATTATATAAATAAATTTAATACTATACCTACTATAATAAAGAAAACGAGCATTAGGAGAACATTACCGGCGTGATGATTCTGCCAGCTTCTTGCGGATATGCTCGCGAACTTTAATTTGTCGATCTATTATGCGGGCGAAGCCGCGGGCGGAAGCTAGTCAATAAAAAGAACACTCACTTGTATAAAGTTTCATCCCATATACTGGTCCTGAAGCAAGTGCACTCCAGTGGCTTGGACAACCTCTTCAGGTCCTCCTCTCTTTCCTTGAAGATCTCCTCGCGCTGCTCCTCGGGCACCAGGTCCATCTTGTGCACCAAACAGAATATCCTTGCTTCTGGGGAGTTCTGTGGCATAAAAAAAACTAATGAGTTCATTATGATCTGATAGTAACAAATTTTCTTAAAACAGTCTAATAGTGGGCAACATTAAGGTGAATCCTCCAACCAGCCCGCGAAATTCAAATTTTCTTAAGTTTTTTGCAATTTGCAGGCCAGTGATAGGTTGTATGTTGATGAACATTTGATTCACGGCTGTAAGACGTATGTAGTTACAGAATTATAATCATCAAAATCATTAATACAACCCTCCGAGCTCATAAAGGTTCCGGAATGACTTTGACCTTGTAAAAAGTCATTTTTTCCAATTTGAATTTCGCGGGCTACCCTGGAACATCAACCTTAAGGCTTTTTTACATGCAATATCTATCATATAGGTATCATAGGTAGGTAGGTTAGGTAGGGTAGGTAGGGTAGTTAGGTAGGGTAGGTAGGGTAGTTAGGTAGGGTAGGTATCATAAATAAGACAGGACAACGTTTGTCGGGTCAGCTAGTATTATATACAATAAAATGGTCATGTCATCATGACAGAATAGTATTATGATGTCCCACATGAACGTACCACCAGCTGGATAAAAAGTATCCTATGTGCTATTCCAGAGTAAAATCGATCTCTTGTGCCAAATTTCATCCAGATCCATTTTTAGCCGATTGAGTAAAAAAAAATACAAACATCTTCAAGAACTCTCACATTTACAATATTAGTAGGATTTACAAACCGCATGAAATGACACCAAATAACTACTTAATATTACCGGACATTCAATTCATAGATGATGTGATTGAGTCCATAAAATAAATATTTGACACAGCAGGATCTATGGTTACATTCTCAGTTCCAAAGACAAAGGCCACTTATCTGCCTACCCAGCGTGACAATAGACACACGTTAGGTACTCAATTCAGTCTACGCAAAATAGCAATTTGTTTAACGACTATGTCTGCTGATAAACCAGTTAAAACTGCCTGCAACACTATCAATTATTTATTTAGCAATTGGATTCAGTGTATGTTAATATTTAGTGATTTGAAATGGAAATATTCATAATGAGGTGTTATTCCATTTATTATAATTACTAGCTTCCGCCCGCGGCTTGGCCCGCATAATATGTCGACAAATTATACACATAAACCTTCCTCTTCAATCACTCTATCTATTAAAAAAAACGCATAAAATCCGTTGCATTGTTTTAAAGATTTAAGCATACATAGGGATATAGGGACAAAGAAATCGACTTTGTTTTATACTATGTAGTGATGTATTACATTATGGGTTGCTGGAAGACTACTGAATTAGTCTGCTATCATGTCTCAATTCAGGTTGACTCTTGCTAATTTTTTCATCCAGCCACAACAGGTACCATGAGATTTATATTGTGCAGAAAGAGGTGATTTGTTTTAAGATAGCCTGATTGTCATTTCTATTTTGTAAAAGACATTGAATAATGTAACTTAAGTACTATGTTAATGTTCACCGAAAACGGTATTCTATTTTAAAATCACAATATTGTAACCTTTGCAAATATAAAAAACATATGGGTATGTGGTTTCTTTCGTCCTGATGTGTTTTTGCCAGGGTTATCGTAACAAAATACTATAATAAAATACCTGTAAAATAGCTTCCAGACATGACTGATAGTAATGCATATCCTTTTCCATTTCCCTGCTTTCAACGTCAAACACATAGATCAGTACTTCCACGTTCCTGAAGATGTTGTCTCTTTGTGATGCGAAGTAGTTCTCCATGAACGCCTCCTGCCCCCCGCAGTCCCACAGGTTGAGCACCAAGTTGCCCAGGAAGCGGACATGTGAGTGTTCTACGTCAACTGGAAATTCATTCAAAGCATTCATTATTATTGTTTTGTTTATCTTGTAAATGCCAAAAAAGGTTGTTTAAAACAGTTGGAATTCTGATAAAAAGTGTATTGCTTTTATCAACACTTATTTTTAATTAATAAACAATAACCTTTTTGTTTTATCTTGTGTGATGGATTTTGGCAATGTCATGCTCCATTTTCATTGTACAGTGGCCAGCACATCAAGTTACCCCAATCGGTCAAATTTCTTAAATAGCATTTCAACTTTATTGCACGGACATAAGGTTCATTTTAAATTGAGAAAAAATGACAGTTAGGGATAGCTTGATGTGCTGTACTGTATCTGTACTTACAGTATTGTATTGGGTTTGAAAGGGATTTTATTGATTTTGAAAGAACACACATTATTTTCAAGGAATCCTAAAATTCCTAATCTATGAATAACACGATTTAACTTATACCTAATTATGCAAACAGAGAGCAAACAGTCACACATTTTAGTGAGTGAATTCAGTGCATCATATTATGAGCTGTTTATATGTTCTGTGGGCAAGCAAGGGCAGTAGAGGGTGACTACATTATTTAAATACCTACAGTTCATGTGTGAGTCATTATAAACAACAATGTATCAAGCAGATAAACATTGCATGTTTCCACTCAACACATAAACAAAGACGACCCTAAGCCCTAAATATATCATCTCATAGTGTCTTTACTCTAAAAACTTTGTTTTTTTTATAAATTATAAAGAAATCAAAATTACAACAACTTACTTGTAGCACCCAGTCGTCTTGTGTCTCTGGCGATGTAGTTGGCAAATATAATGGACCTCATGCTCGTTTTACCTGAGCCACTCTTGCCCATCAACAGTACCTGAAAATGTAGCGATTAGATAGTTGAGAAAAATAATAAATTTTTATCTATTCTAGTCTTACGAAATAGAAACCACCATGTTATTTTTCAATCGTAATGACGTCTTTTCTTTTGAATAACGAATTAAGGAATTAGAATCAAGTTTATCTAATTGATACGGACCTTCTTCTTCATGTTGATTAAGTTTTACTAGGTCAAGAGTCTAAACTAAAACTTTATGTTTTGGTAATGAAATGCCTCGATTATAACACTACAAAATTGCAGATTAATATTATTAGGGCATTAACCCAGAACCAATTCTTATGTTGAAAGATCACTAAAAACTTGAAATGCGAAGAAAAAAGTAGGCGTAATTTTATTCTCATTCACGACAAAGCCAATGAAATTATGAAATTGTATGACATGACATGATACAACTGACAGTGACAGTATGACATACGACGAAAGACCTGACGTTTATACGTACCTACAATGACATTAGCAATGATGGCTTTGATGATGATTTGGAAATTGGAAAACTATTTTGTTGAAGTACAAGAAAATGTTTTGTTAGCTTACAAGTTGTGCCCCACTGCTATGCTATGACTTTCATTCTTCCTTCCAAATCTCTCTAATTTATTTGTATAAATTCGGCCTCATCAAAACTTTAATAACAAAAAAATATCATGTTCTCTTACACAAACAGAACCGCAATTCTGTAAAACTCTCACCGTGATAATCTAAGTGCAGTCACCTTTCAATCGTTTTAATCCCAATCTTTTCACAGTGAGATTTTACAGGAAAGCACGTAAAACTACAAAAACGTCCAACAGAACAATCTGTCAATTTCGGACTGCAAACACTTTAGATTTCAATTTCTAAACGAATAACTTACTGCTAATCAAAAGTTGCGTTCTTGATTTAGTTCAGTTAATAAGTTTGTCTTTTTATTTTAGGGGAACTAATAATTTCGGTTGATCGGTGTAATAAGTTTAATTATTAAATATTTGCTAATTAGATCATGGTATGTTTTATATACACTGATTTGAATATATTGTTCTCAGTGCGTTTGATCATTTTCTAAAATAAGAACGTATTGTTTTCATGAATGTGTCATACTGTCGTTTTGTCATCCTGGCTGAAATAAAAGATTGACAAAAAGTGTTTGAGGATTTAGGGAAACGTGTGAATTTTCATGAAATATCTCGCAATATGTTTACTATTAAGTAAAAATTCATAACTGATACGAGTCCTCAAAATGGCTCGTCACCGCGATATTAGAAATAGGAGTTACTCCGACGACTACGACGACGACGATGTTTACGGATATTCTGTGGAAGAAGATAGCTGCATGTCGCCGAGCGACGCATCTCAGTGGATTTATGACCGAAATCGTAGCCAGCAGGTAAATCTCCTGCAGAGTCACAATGACATACAAGAAGAGCCTGAAGAAGACGATGTGGCAGATACCAGCCAACACAGACACGAGCGACGTGAGTCTATGGACTTCCGAAGTCTGAACCTCGACGAAGAGGATGAAGCTAAGCTCATGTCGTGCTTAGACGAACTTAGAAATGTTATAGGTGACACAGTTTCAGATAACATTCTCGTACAAACTGTTATAAAGCACAAGTTTGACTTCAGTAAGTCCCTTGATGATATACTCAATAGGAAAAGTAGAGACCCTGAGGTTCCTAAAACAGAACCTGTGAAGCCTGTAATCATTGTAGATCCTTCAAAAGCTCCAATTATATCAACTGTAGATAAAACTCCAAAAGTTATAGCTACTAATGTAGAACCAAAGTCTGTTGGAATAGTGAAAGGGTTTAAAGTTGGGCAGGATGGCAGCTCTGGCAGTCGTCCACAGACTCCTAGAGAGCAATCTCCTTGTCCTGAAAGGACATTAAAGACTGATCAAGCTGATGAAATAAAAGTAACACCTAAGGTGAAAGAAAACAAACTGGATGCCAACACACAGTATGCTAATGAGAGAGGATCAGACAAGGACCATTTGTACATAGTTGTTATAGGTCATGTTGATGCCGGAAAGTCTACTCTGATGGGCCGGCTCCTCTGCGAGCTTGGAGAAGTAAGTCAAAGAACGCTGCACAAATATGAACAAGAGAGCAAGAAAATTGGCAAACAGAGCTTCATGTATGCTTGGGTGTTGGACGAAACTGGAGAGGAGAGGGTCCGAGGCATCACAATGGATGTGGGGAGAGCACAGTTTGAAAGTAAGACAAAAAGAGTAACTATATTAGATGCACCCGGTCATGCAGACTTTATTCCTAATATGATAACTGGTGCTGGTCAAGCAGATGTGGCCCTACTTGTAGTGGATGCCACCAGAGGTGAATTTGAGTCAGGTTTTGACTTTGGAGGCCAGACCAGAGAGCATGCTCTGCTAGTGCGTTCACTGGGAGTAAGTCAACTTGCCGTTGCTGTTAACAAGTTGGACACAACTAATTGGTCTCAGGAGCGATTCAATGAGATCACTAAAAAACTAAAAGCATTCCTGAAACAAGCTGGGTTTAAGGATTCTGATGTTACTTATGTGCCTTGCTCAGGGTTGACTGGAGAGAACTTGGTGAAGCCTCCGGCTGAAGCTGAATTACTTAAATGGTACACTGGACCCTGCCTACTAGATGTTGTTGATAAATTCAATGTGCCTGAGAGGCCCGTGGCAAAACCTCTCCGCTTATCTGTAAATGACGTTTATAAAGGTACTGGCTCAGGATTCTGTGTGGCCGGACGTATTGAGAATGGCTTGATCAATAAAGGTGACAAGGTCCTAGTGTGCCCCACTAAAGAAATAGCTGAAGTTAGAAATATAAGCATCAATGAAATGACAACTAATGTTGCATTTGCCGGAGACCAAGTCAGTGTGACACTAACAGGAGTAGACATGCAAAACGTTTCTGTTGGGTATGTATTGAGTGACCCTATCCAACAAGTACCTGTGACCACAAGGTTTGAAGCGAGGATAGTAGTTTTCAATATCAAGGTTCCTATCACAAAAGGTTTTCCAGTACTTATTCATCATCAGTCTTTGGTTGAGTCCGCAAACATAGTAAAGTTGAAGTCATTATTGAACAAAAGTACCGGTGAGCTAGTTAAGAAGAAGCCTCGTTGTTTGGGCAACAACTGTGTGGCTGTGGTAGAGATTGAGGTATGTCGACCGATCTGCGTGGAGCGGTACAAGGATGTGAAGGAGCTGGGACGTGTGATGCTGCGTGTCGCGGGCACCACAATAGCTGCCGGCCTTGTTACGAACATTGTGAACACCTGATTGATCTGAAAAGCTTTATCATTGTTTAAATGTTATGGCATCTTACATATTAATGTAGTCTGGAATTTATGAAGGCACATAATAGACTTGATTGTTTCTAGTATAATTTTTTATAGTCAATTTTTCAGTCTTCCTTTCTCTATTAGGGAATTTAAATACCTACTTCCACCATTTTATGTAACAAGTATTTTACTAAAGACCATTTATTTACAGCACATGTGGCCATTGTGATATATGAATTTAATAGAAGAATTATTCTTAGATTGGCATCCTCTTAGGTTGGCATTAAAAGTTTATGTAATAGTTGCCATAACAAGCACCGCAATGCATATTAATATGTACAATAATGTATTGTGCTATAAGAAATGGTTATATTTTAATTAATACTTATTAAATATTATTTATAATGCCAATAAATTTGTTGTTCCAGTTTGCAATGCATTTTATTATTTTTCCCTAAAGGTTAAAATAAATAGGTAGGTATTGTGGATCAGTGCTGTGGCGCTCCTGCTGTGCATCTATACACACAGGCCAGTTACGGTATCACCGCACTTGCAGGCAAGTAGTGTTATTCTGTAAAAATCTCACCATGTAAATGTAGGTCAAGTGAGTTTAACGTGAGCTCAATTGTTTCACTGGGTGGAACGGCATTTCACTTCACACTCACTTCATCTAAGTTTTCACGGTGAAATTTTTACAGAATCGACCGACAGGCCTACATGGAAAGTTCTCGTAATAATGGCCGGGCACCGTATTAAATGCCTGTTGCACCGCCTGACAGAGAAGTAGCGGCTACTCAGTCCGTTCTCAGCAAGTCTACAAGTAGATAATTAAAGGGTCACAACTATCAACGTCTAAACACCCGATCCAGCTTGTCCCTTGCTGTCCTCTCCCAGCGACGCCCTAAGCCGAGGTCCGTACACCACAGGGGGTGCCCTTAGCGTGTAGTCGCTTAGTTTGTAAGTTTTTATTAGGCTGGCTGGAGGCTACAATTCTTTTGTGGCATCTACAGGCAAGTCCAGTTAAGCAGTAGACAACCCCACAGCTGAACTGCGAGATTCTATTAAAAAAAAAAAACTCAACGTGTGCAAGAGTCCTCGCTATTTTGTAATTCCTAAATTAGTTTCAGTGTGGTAGTTAAGTTGTAAATTAAAGGAACATTATTATATGTGCTGAATATGATTTGGAATGGGATTCTTTGTGTATTTTGACATCATGTATACGTGTGTATTATTGATCGAAGGTGCTAGTAAATGAATTATATACCTATTACTCTGTATTATTTCCCACATTTACAATGGGTAAGTACCTACCTACTGTAAAATAATCAGAGTATTTAGGTTAGCAAGCGACCGCCAATAGCGCTGCAGATTGTTATCCGCCGGTCATTATCCGCAGGTTAGTCAAATGAACAGGTAGGTTGACTGCGGTGTAGACCGCACGTTTCCCGATAGCGCAATGGTACATTCAACCGCTCGTGTTTGGCAACAATTTGACTTTAGCAGCCTTTATTTTGTAGGTTTTCACGAGTCTTCGCGGTCCAAGTGGTCACTACTGACGTACGGTCCGTACCTGCTCAAAAATATTAGGTACCTATCAACTCTGTCCTACTAATACATGTGCCAAAAGGGACATCACGCTTTTGGTTTTGATCTCCAAAACGGTTTCGTGGCGCAGCAAAAGCAGTTTTAAGAGTTGGCCCTTTTTTTGAGGGTAGGAGATCATCAAACGACTCGGTGGTAGGCCCTGGCAAAGCGTTTATGGAAGATGAATCATAAATGCTTTTCCAGGGTCTACAGATTTACTCGACGGTATCCTTTCTGATGTACTTATAGGTACTTACTTTAAATCACTATTTTATAAGTTATAAATAGATAGACAGTACATTTGGTCTACCTGTTGTAAGAACGTGTCCTTTACTATCTACCTCCTTATTACTTTGGGATGGGCATCCACAAAACCGGTCACAAAAACATAATTTCCTATTATGTCATAAAGGAGGTTCAGTAATATTTGCGGAGTTTTGTACTAAGGAGTAAAGTGCGACAAGGAAACAGTCTCCGCCAGGACCAAGAGATTTAATTTAGATAAGTGGTGTGCCGACGACAGCTTGTTATGTGCGCTGCAATCAACAGTCTGTACGTTTGTAGCCATCTTAACAAATATCATCCTTATTTTTTTTTGTGTAGTCTTCATATTTACTTTATCCTCTGAAAACTTATGAAGCGGTTCGTGTTGACCAAATTCTATTTAACTATTATGGTATTAGGTAGGTAGGTACCCATTATTTGTTTATTGTAAAATGTTTCGGGACTGGTCGGAAAGTTGGATTTGTAATGACATCCAATATCTGTAGGAAAGTTGTTTTTTTTTAATTTCGAACGCTTACGCGAAAACTGCTCTGATCTATTCTCCGCCTGACAAAAAAAGAAACAAAAACGGTCTTAAAGCAGCAGGTACCTGCCAAAATATTTATTCTCCAATTCTTAGAATATATTTTGTAATAGTAAAGAATGCTAGAAGCAGTAGGTACGCAGCGTTGCACCCCGTGTCAACGTCTGTTCGCCAAGCGGTGCCAAGTGTCGTAGCGTGGCAGGAGTCGTGAAATTTAATTTCCTACTAATTTCCCAACACTCCGTAGTTCACTGTTTACTCGCTCAACTACGGCGGCGGCGGGCGTCCCAAACATTTTAACGCTTTTCAATTTCGTTCCATCGATTTCCATTTACTTACATTTTCTAATTAATAGGTTACTCGAGTTTTTATCCTCAAAGAGAAGCTTAATTCATTATTCTTGAATTGCATGAGTTCTATTAATTAAAAGTTGAAGCCTTTTAAAGTGTTTTGGAAGTTGTTACTAACTTAACGGTTGGAAATTATGGAGCAACTGAAACTTTGATTGCAGATGTCATAGCGGGTGGCGAAGCGCCTCTTAAAATGTTTCGAGCAAGAATTATTAGACCGCTCAACTTGTAACTTGTCCAACTGAACATGCAATTAGAACTGAACCATCTGCTTTAGATTGTTCTAAAAGTAAAAAGCGAAGAGCTCGTGTTGTAATAACCACATCCAACGTCATTCTCTATGTGACTAGGTATTTACTATGTATTAACATAGGTACCTAAGTAGGGCTTATGTTAATGCTATAGCCTGCCTACCTACGTTGATATGTACTTCATATCTGCAAGATGATTAACAATAATTGATAGGTAGTTAAGTACGCACTACGTGTAGGTAATGCATGACTGGATTCCTAATGGAACAAAATGGCGGCGTTAGTTCCTATTTTGGCCACGCGCCTTGGGAACCTGGTATCGTAAAACTATAGGTACCTACCATACCAACCATATATATAAACAAAGTGCAGGCACGTATTTTCAAACACAAGAAAGCTAGTTGACTCGTAATAGTCGTAAAAGCTGGAAACATAATATGATACTTTAGTTCCACGATAAATATTGAACTGCCTGATAATAAACGCATTATGTCCTCCTTGCCTCTACTCATTGGTTGGCATTCTAATAAATGTCTATGCTTTGGATGCAATCCTAGATATCTATTTTGAATTTCGAATAATGGACGAGCTTAGTACCTACCTTTCTAGTAATATTTATGGTGGGTTTAACTTTTACTGGGTTCCGCATTCCACATAAGATCTATTCCCTGTATCCCTAGAAATAAAGTTTTAATTTGGTATAAAATGTTTAAAAGCTGTTCTCCGATTAATTGGCGAAACTCCACCCCCGTAATCAGCTGTAGAAATGAGGTGCAGCGTGTCAGCTGTGTATCGTATTATTATGAGTGTAGCAAAACATTTATTTGTTTTAACACAATTAGATATTTATGTACCCAACACGTTTGTGAGGTTATGCTAGTAAATTTAATTTGACCTTGTATCTCTAAATCCTTACTTAGGAAAGAGCTTATTCTATTTTCACCCACGGGACAGCTGCTGTTTATTTTTTGAGTATAAATCAAAGCTTTGATTATACAGGGACAGAAGTCGGCTTTGGGATTGGAGCTTTTCTAATGCGATGCCTTCTAAATTCGTACTAAATTCAGTGTTTGAAACTATTACAGAATTGAGGGTGCGTATAAATCAGTGTTTGCCTGCCACCCCTGTACAACGGCTATCCGCTATTTTACTGTAATAATGTTACATAAACAAACATACGCGCTACGGCCTCATCCCTTAGCTTGAACTAACCAATGAGTTTAAGTTAAAAAAAAAACAAAAAACCACTTTCATCATAAAATACCAGACTGTCTAAATATCTAAAAAAAAGTCTTGATGCCATAAAATTAAAAAAATAGGTAATAATACTATTTACTTTTTTAAAATTTGAATAAAGGCATTTTACTAGTTTTTCACGTCACATGGCAGGTAACAATCTTTTAAATAAAAAATAAAATATTTATGCAATTTCTTGTTTTCTTAGTTTAGTCCCTAATTTATCATTTAATACATAATTATGTTGTTCTGTATACGTAGTCACGTTAGCGGGGAAAACATTATTTTAGGCTAGTCTTCTTTTGGCATATATCTGTGGTAAACTGACGGCAGCATTGAGATTAACCGCGATTTTAAAATCTACATACACACATACAAATATATATGTCTAATCCACATAAATATTGTATGTAGATTAGACACGTATTATTACGTTAGAATATTCTGCACGAAAAAAAAATCAGCTGTTCAGTACATTTTGACGAGTTAGGCGAACATAAATGTACTGAACAGCTGATTTTTTTTTCGCGATTTCAGGTTCGGTCCCATAGTAAAAGTTGCTCGTTATAATGAGTACAATAACCCCTTAAGGGGATTAAAACGACTTAAATTTAACCGTGTATATAGTTAGTTAAAACGGCATTGATTTTTTCACTATGCAACTATAGTAACCAACCGTCCCACAGCTGGGCGAAGGTCTTGAGGCCTTGACATTTTTTCTCTTTTTTCGGTCAGGCAGAAGTTCGAAGAACCTATCAAGCTTCTTCTTCTTCGTCATGTCGATGGAACGACCGTGAATTAGATTTACTGGGCCCAAAATTTCACTACTTCCACGGCATCGTCTTTGGAAGAGCAGATAGAGGTCGTTATACATAGTAAGGAGTCAGGGTGTTAATGTGGAGCTGTGGCGTGAACTACATATATATCACCTCCTTGCCTTTTGCCAAAAAATAAAGCCATAGTTATTGTACCTCTGTGCTGCCATCAACAATACAATCAACCTAGTAAACAAGAATATTATGTAGTTGAAGTAAGTGTTCGTGTCACTGCCATACAAAAGTAATAAAATAATTAAGTTCAAAAAGCAGTTTTATTCAAAGTTCGAACTAGATCTTTGAACTGAGTAAGTCATTTTATATTTTCTTTGTTCTACTTTCAGGCTAGTCACCTTTTCAATGAACTCTAAGCAAGCGATACGAACAAAGCGTTGTGCGGACAAAGATTATTTGAATAGTTTCAGTCATCCAGTAACGTTTTTTGTTTTAAGGTTTAGAGTAGTTTATAAAAGAGGGTTTATTTGTCTATAGTTATTTATTTTTCTTTTCTTTATTCAAGTTTTGTTTTTGCAATTTTTATTGCTTTTTATTTTCATAATATGTACCTACCTATTTTATACGTTCCGTGCGTCATGAACAGTACCTATAGGGTTGTTGACTTTATCAAGGTCCTTTTTGTCCTAAAATCGCAGTTCTCACCATGGTGCGGTGGGTTTTTTCAAAATATTCCGTGAGTACAAAACATACAAATGTAAGAATGAGAAGTTATGTTTTAATTTGAACTTATTTTGTTAAGAAAATTGCATGGAGAAACAGTGTTTATTGATACAGACAAGCACCTCACTACTGTGTGGTGGTTGCACCGCGCTCTGTCTTGCTGTTTAACATAGACACGTCTGCGCACGTTTTATCGAAAATGAGCTTTCCTTCTTTAGAAGAAAAAAGTGTATTAAAGCTTTCAAAGCCGATCAATACTTTATTATTTGTAGAAAACAGCCCATGGACACGAAATTCTTATACTAAAATTTCCATAAATTCTATATTTATCTGTGGATAAAAATAAAACCTTCACCTTCACACAAATAATACAAGCCAAGTTTAAAAAAAAACAACGTAGGCTAGGACATAAAACAGAATAGTTCCTATTACTAGAACAAACTGGGCGACCAGATCCAATAAACCATTTAAACTACAAAAATCAACAAAACATCGCCTGTTCGTCGGTTGGTAGTCGTTTTTTTTTCAATTTATCCGTAGAAACGCAGTCCGTCGAGACAGTGTGACGGACAAGCCCCTCTGTCTGGTAGTCGCGCCGTCAGTCGGCATGCGGGCTGGCAAGCTTTGTGTGCACTAAATACATCACGTCCTCCGATTAGATAGCCATCGCTATTCGCTACCCTAAAGGAACTTGTGCCCGCTGTGTCTATCCTTATTTTAGTTAAAGTTTGGTCTGTTTGTATGGTGATACTGAAGGGAATATTACGTTAACTCATGACGATCATTGTCATCTAAGTATTTAGTGATATTATTCGATTCAGATAAAGAACTACCCATTAGATTTTTAGAATATTAAATTATTTACCACTACAGCACTAAAATACCAAGAAGTATGATCTTAAAGACTATGTGTACGTAAAGCCATTCCACATTTAAACTTTATAACACGTGTGAGACGACAAACTCCTCGCAAAACTACCGTCTCATCAAAATGCAAGTTCACCAAGCACTTAAAACCATGACAAGTGAACGCCATTATCAGTTTTCAGCTTACGTAACAGTGCTAATCAAACGCTGCACATTCGCGATCGCAATTCAGTCTTTTCATTATCCGTAGTTGTCCGTACACTGATTAATTAACTCGACAAACCGGACGAGTAGTAATTACCGGACGGTGGGCAGGGCCGGGTCGGAGCCGGCCGGGCGCGGCCCACTCCCTCCTGCCTGTTTAGCATTTCGTGCTAAGCCGCTTACGTAGGACAGAGTGATAATACTCCTAACTATTTATTGTGGTAGATTGCTGGTGTAATGGTCCCAAAAAATCATAATGCTCTTAATAGTGACCCTTTTCTGAGCCTTTGGCATGAAGGTCCACATCAAGCCGAAAAAAACCGTGTTCAAGAGCTGTCACTGACATAATTCATCATCTGCCTAGCCTTTCCCCAACTATGTTGGGGTCGGCTTCCAGTCTAGCCGGATGCAGCTGAATACTAGTATTTTACATGGAGCGACTGCCTATCTGACCTCCACAACCCAGTAACTGGGCAATACGATAACCCATACCCCACTAACATAGTTCTTAGGGAATATTGACACTGACAGCTGCTGAACAAAGTTTAGATGTGCTGATCGTGTCTAGTTTCATTGCTGAAATTGACCCTGAAAGAATCTAGGGAATTTACTAGCGAACAAAAATTTGCTTCAAAATAATATTTCAGTTGGTCACCGAACCGAATGTATATTCGGTTCGGTGATTGTTGCGTTCTAAATTATTAAGTTGACGTATGTCAACTTAATAATTTAGAACGCAACAATCGTACTCTCAACGGTAGGCAAAGTTGGCATATCTACGTCACAATCAAAACCTTTGGCAAACACAACGTTTACGTGAATTTATTGAGAACTCAACCTACTCATCATAACGTTCATAGGCACATTCATTTCACGAAACGCCAATGCTAATGAACACTTTGTAAAAGTCCAGTTCAATGTCGACATGGAGAGCCACCGTGGCGAACCTACCTATCTAAGTACCTTTCATTTGGAATATGCGATGCATTTCCAAAACAAGCTAGAAGCGCTGAACCGGAGCAAATGCACTGCAAAAATACGACAATATTTTTCCAATTCTCGATTATAACCTCTATTTACCCAAATTACTTTCTATACAGAATACCTATTCGTATTCCAAGCTTCTTAGCATGATATTGTGATCAATTTCCCCCAACTGCGAATATCGTTCGTTCATGAATTTTGCTCGCGAAGAAATAGCGAATATATAAACTTCTCTTTATGTGTAGTAATGAAAAAACATGACGTAATATACCGCCTGATCAATATATTGGATCTGGGTGAGATGTGCTCCGGATTAGCTCAGAGAATATAAGAATATCGTTTTTCTACGACTGAAATATTTGACTCCATTTTCATTGTGTTCTTTTCCCACCAAAGTTTAATTGCGTAAAATTGTGAACACAGTTCCAAAAGTTATACGAAAACGGTAAAATCTTGACAAGACCTGTTTTGGGAAACCTTATGCCATGCAGAAAAACTTGAGACTGGAACAAAAGTGTACATACGAGTAACTTATCTGCAAATTATGTTTTCTTACTTCGAAAACGTTCGTTGCTGACCAAAGGTCTCCCAAAGACTGTTTCAATGACCTGGTCAGCAGGATTGTCTAAAAGGGTTACCGCTACCCCGGAACATGAAGGGCTAAGGAAGGAACATGGATGGGTTTTAGTCAGTAAGAGTCTAACACTCCTTTCCGCTCCAGCGGGAGGGGTAATTTGATAATTCCCCACCATCAACAAGAAAAAAGTTCTTACAAAGACTGATTCAATGACCTGTTGCTGTGCTATATTTTTCAGTCCCAATATATGTATATTGGGACTGAAATCAATCTATATCCAGCATTATGTAATGCTGGATATAGATTGTGCATTTACAATGGAACTAAAATGGTAGAAAAACGAATGTGTACAGAGTACTTTTTGGTTTTGGATAAAGGGGTTGAGATTGTGTTGTTTGGCCAGATCCACTTTATTTTAATGAAGTTAAGCCTTAGGCAGCATATATATTTCGTTGAGAACTTTCTATGCGTGCTGAGTCTTCACACACGTGTACGAGTATTGATAACGTTACTTCAATAATTTGATGTACTTTTGACATGCTTCACGTAATCAATCATCTACGTGCCTATTACGTGGTGGCATTAGGTTCCAGGAATCTTCTTCAAGGTGAAAAAAATATTGTGAGGTACAGAGGCCAGCACATCAAGCTATCCCAAATTGCCCGAAATTCCCAATTGATCATAAACCTTATGCTTCTGTAATAAAGTTGAAAATCTATAAAATATATTTGACAGATTGGGGTAGCTTGATGAGTTGGCCGCTGTTATTAGGAGATTACAGGCGTCATGTTATATTAAATCAATACAATCTACATGACTTTTAAGCCCCTCTGAAACTGCGGCATCAAAAGTTTTTCCATTCACATACGTTTATTAATTTCTCCAATGTTAGTTATTACAAGTATTTATCAGCCATTTGAATAATCAAGGCTGTAAATATTCTATCAATAAACCGAATTCCAATCGTTTGCAAGCATAAAGTTCATCGCAAATATGAGGCGGCAAGTCATACCGCGAGCGAACTTTGTTGGTTCGTTAGGTGAGATGTTAATGTTCAAAAGTAGTTAAAGTGTTATCTATGCGCGAGACTTAATTGCTAGCCAGCCAAAGTTGCCGTCTCCTGAGGCTAATGTGAATTTCAATAGCGTTGAATAACGTCACAGAGGCGGCAAACGAACTTTTGTGGTTCCGCCTTAAGCTAAGAACAGATTTTGCACACGCTACGCAGATTACTCGTCTCCCGACTTTTATAGTGCGATAAATGTGTTTGCAGCTTTATACAAGCAGAGTTTTAACCACAATAAAAATTAGATTAATTAAACACCAAAATGATTTTTGAATAATTATTCAAAAATCATTTTGGTGTTTGCTTTCGTTAACCGTATTTTTAATACGAAAAGTCGCTTAGCGAACGCGATTTGGTTTTCAAGTTAGATCTTTTGTTCCAACAAAAAACATTAATTGGTTCTGAGAAAGATTAGAATCTAATTTGTAACCAATTATTTTGTAGGGAGCCGAGCTTTCTTTACGAAGTGGTTTACACAAGAAACTTGTATAAAGGCTTAATTTTCATTTTCACTTTCGAAGAAGAAATAAAATTAATCAGTTCGGGTGAACTCGCTTCTTACATCGTTACATGCAATCAATACTTTCCTATTTGGATTTGATCGATAACCCTTTACGTCAGTAAAAGTGTGGGCGAATAAGCATCGTTTGTCATCCGATGCACGTCTGGTAATAATAATAATCTGCTCGCCTTGTACTTATGAATATGTAAATATCTTGCCACGGATTGGTATTCGCTATAAATGTAATCTGATATTCTTGTTAGTATACGATGAGTACTCGAAAACTTGTTGATTACGTCGGGTTAAATATGATTTGTTTAGATCTCACACTCCATGTCTGAATTGTTTGTTGAGAATTGTTTTTGAATATCGTTTCGCTTTTCTTTTCCCCTTAGTTGGAATTTTTCATAGTGAATTAATGGTCTGACTAATCCTAATGCGTTGTCATAAATCCATCTACATTTATTTCAATTATTGAATTGAATGAAAATGATTGACTCGTATTTATCAATGAAACTTAGGAACACACATTGAGATGTATTAATTATGATTGATGATATCTTTAAAACTATGCATTTTTGGACCACAATTTCATCTGTTTATTCATATCATATTCAGACATTTTTTAATATTTAAACAATTATGTAACCCTAGAGTTGTGACATATAAAGATTTTTTTTTTTTAAATTACGTACTTTATTTATTTATCTTAACTTACACCCTTTCAGGTGACTAAAATACTATAGTGGGTTGCCACACATCACAGAAATTAAAAAAAAATTGATATTAAAAAATTCTTTGAGATCTACTGCTTGGAAGTCCTTTTCATTATGCTTTCAAGCATAGGAGTTTTTGAGGGATTTTTAAAACACATAAGCCTATAGTTCGATAGAACTATAGGCTTATGTGTTGAGTTGATATGATAATATCAACTCTAAAATTTTGATTTTTGATTTTGATTTAGATTACCTTAATATTTTGAAGAATAAGGTCAGCTACCTATTGCAGACTTATTAAACTTTTCATCAAGCTTCGGGAGGCAGGTATCAATCCAGCAGATTGCCCTGTAATGACGTCACTGCCGGCTAGGCCATGCTAAGCTCAAGGGAACACATGCAATTTCACACCCCCCACCCCCACTGGGAGTTAGACTGATGAAGAAATGACTCACGGTTTGCACACTTTTAAAACAAACCAAATTCATATTGTACCACCTAAACAATATGAATTTGGTTTTACTCATCTACAAGAAAAATGCATTGCCTCCGTTGGTCTAGTGGTCACAAGCGCTACCATTGAAGTGCTGAATGTGAGGTTCTGGGGTCGTTTCCCAGGTCGGTAAAAGTGTAATTGGGCTTTTCCAACAGGAATTCCTGAGTAGTAGCCCGGAGTTTGTATTTGTGCCCGGTTGATGGTAATGGGCTCGCCCTTTATTACATGGTACTTCAAACAGAACTAGGAAAATGTGGGGGTGTGAAGGTTAAATAGTGGCGAAAGTTTGGCGCAAAATGTACGTAGTTTATAAAAAGGTGTAGGCTTTTTCCATTAAACGGGATCGTTCGAAAGGGTTACTGCTACCCCGGAATATAAAGGGCTAAGGAAGGAACAAGGATGGGTTTTAGTCAGTAAGAGTCTGACACTCCGTTCCGCTGCACCCAGAGCGGGCGGAGTCATTTGATGATTTCACCGTACTTATGCGGTGAAATCATCAACTGACTCAACAAAATGACTCCTCCTGACTTGTTTATAAATAGTTTTATGTATGCAGAATACGGTTCAAAGTATATTTTAAGCATTTTAGGTTTAACTCGCTTCGCAATAAAATCACGGTCAACCGCTACCGAAGTTAATCCCATCTTTGGTAGCCAAAAGGCTCTTCAAAGCAAAATAATTTTATGTGAAATAAAATGTGGTTAGATGTGTACAATTTTGGGCCTTTTCTGATATTAATGTGAAAATACCCGGTAGGCTGGGCGAATGATGAATCACAGAGTCTTGCAATTTCATGAAATGTTACTACTTGTCAGTTACATTAGTGTCCCCAGGTATAGTGAATTTCAACCGACTTCAAAGTATTTTTTTTTTGCTGAATAAGCTATAAAATTGTACAAAAATAATTTGTACTTATAATTATGTAAGTAAGTAAGTTTCTAGTGTACTTAAGTACTTTTTTCTTAACATTACTGGCAGTCGATTCGCCCAAATGAATGAAAAAATTGCAAATGGCAAACGGCAAATGAATTGTCTTCGTGCGAATCGACTTCAGAAAAAATATCATGTTCCAATATCGATTCGATCGAGTCACTAAATTCGTGCGAATCAACCAATAAGCCAACGAAATCAGCGACATCCGTGTTCAAATTTACACAACTTTTCACTTTGTAGCGTTTTATGCGTCTACATTTGAGCAGGTCGTTGGTAGCCATAAAGAAGGAAAAGTTATGTATTAAACCTATCGTCTTGTAGTCTCTTGGCGCATACAGCACAGATGCACTTAAACTAGAATAAAATACTTCATTTCATCAAAGTCCATAGGGTTAAGATCTAGTGTTAGTAGGTACAGACAAACATGAGCTGTTCCTTACATTATGCTCGCATAAATCGTCAAAATGTATGGAACAGCTGATTTTTTTTCGCGATTTCAATTTTTTTTCCATAGTGATGAGTGATGATGATAAAATTCTGATTTTTCGTATCAATCAAACTCCTTTAGTTAAGCATAAACGTCTTGAACTTTGAATAATACACATAAGGCATAAATTATTTAAGAAAAATGCTTCACAGACATTTACATTACCTAGAAATCTTAATATTAGTCGCGACATTTGTTTACCAAATGAGACAACTAAAGAAAAAACTTTTTTAAAAGTTTTTATTTTTCACTTTTTAGTTGTGGTACCTATGCAACCCCCCCCCCCCCTCCCCACCAAAATTTTAATACCACTACCTGGTATGTAAAAATGCCTTTAATATTTCAGAAGTTGTTTTGTGGACACATTGATGATAACATCAGAACTAAATTTTCAATGGCACCTTTCATTCAGAATGTATCTTATGACAGTTCTAATAAACCCAAATACTGCTAGGATACATTGTTTTATTTTGAAGTTCTCATGCCAACCTTGCACCTTCCGGCTCCATCATCAGATCAGTTCGATAGTACCTTATAGCCAAAGTGCATTTCATGACAATTCTAATAAGCCCAAACACGGCTAGAATACATTGATTAATTACGGAGTTCCGGTGCCTGTCTTCCGGCTCCATCATCATCACCAGATAAGTTCAATAATAAAATCTTCAACATAACTATTCAGGATTGTATGTTTATTTGTATTGTCATAGTTGCTTAACTATCTTGATTGTGATATCTATGCGAGTGTCAAGTTCCGTTAGCCATATCTGATCTTCTTCACCAGTTCCACTTCATCAAATGTTACTTTTTGACTGTAAACGCTTGATTTCTCGATGAAAATATTAAAATTACTATGTATATAGTTGCCTATAATATTTGAGGAGTTCCCTCGATTCCTCATGGATCCCATCATCAGAACTGGATTTTGAAAAAAATGGGACCAATCTGGAAGCATATCCTTTAAAGTTTAAAAAAAAATTGCAAATCCATCCATAAACAACGGAGTTCTGAGGTAACAAACATAAAAAAAATACAACCGAATTGAGAACCTCCTCCTTTTTTTGAAGTCGGTTAAAAATACACTATAGCTTGACTAATTTCATTTACTGTATATATTCATAACTACAAACTTCATTATACAAACTAGGTGTTCAGTAAGCACTCCACTCTATATGCACGAAATTTAAATAGTTTGTCGGGTAAAATATTCATAGTATCGAACACGGTCGGGTAGGTAACGCACGACGTAGGAGCACGGGCCGGCCCGTCCGGCCGGCGGTCCGGCCCGCATATCCGTATCCGTGCGAACAATATACGGCACTAGATTACATTGAGTCCAATCTCACCCAATATTGGATGGATGGATTACTCCTTTGATACAGATCCTTCACTTCCTAGATTGGATGGCTTGGAATCGGCACACATAGGTAACCTCTTATGAATTTAGCACTTGATTCGAGGCGTAGCATTCGGTTCGTTATTTTTCGTCGGCATTAAAACAAAATGAGTGGTTTCATGGAAAAGTAAAAATGCGTGCTCAAAACACAACACAACAGCTTTTTTTTTGTTTTCTGAGGGTTGAAATCATCAAATGATTCCTCCCGCTCTGGACGGATCGGAAGGGAGTGTCAGACGCTTACTGACTAAAACATATCCATGTTCCTTCCTTAGCCCTTTGTGTTCCGGGGTAGCGGTAACTAGGACAATCCCGCTATTTGCACACAACAGAAAACTTTTTTTTAAATAACCAACGAATAATTACAACGCTTGGACGTTCAGAATCATGCAGTGAATCCAGGGTAACCGGCGGTAGTCACTTCCAGTCCTTCCACCTTGTATATATCCCACTACATTAACGAAGAAGACTGACCAAAAATATGTGGCAGAGCCAATCTGCCTTAAAACTACATCACAAACATCAAGTTACCATAAACTGTCAAATTCTCTCGATCGATTTTGAACGTAACGATCTACGTTTTAAGGTTTAAAATCATTTGGAGAAATTTGTCAGTTTGGTATAACTTGATGCTCTGGCGACCTTACCTTTTGCTACCCTACCTTTATTAGGTAGTAATCATTGTTAAAACAGAAGTAGTTAAGTTAAACTAGTTTTCTCCCCGCACTGCGTTCATCTTGTAAAATTTCTACTCGGGTTTATAATTAGGTAACCTAGTAATTTCCTTAAAATGTAATTACTCTTGCCCGACTTAGGGCGAACTTCACCTAAGGAACTGAACGCGATCAGGGTGGTCGTAATATGACGTATCCGTTGTAAAAAGGGGGAGTGCTATTCATCCTGTATACCTCCATCTCTCTCTCACACTGTAACAATAATAACAGCATCCTCATCATTTATAATTATAATTGTCTAAGAAGACCCTGCGAGTTGGCTTCGGCTCCTCGTACGTCTTCCAAAGGTTCCGGACATCTCGGGACCTCAGGGTCTCGAGATATGTCTATGACTGTAACAAGTCATTTTCGGCCAGCACGTCTAAAATGCAATCAAAATCAATATTCCATAATGACAGCTCTTGAACGCGGCTTAGATGTGCTGATCGCGTTCGGATTATGATGGAATTCGTCTTTAGACTTAGGTCTAAAACTACGGTCCACGCTGCGAACATCGTTTTGGTTTAGTACGCCTTAAGAAAATGTCTCTTAACCTTACTATTTTGAATAAAATGGCGCTTTATATGGGAGCAAATAGTACCCTTGGTATACAGATTTGCTACTTCATTAATATGTATAGCCTTTCTCTGTACATAGGTTTGGTTTAGTAAATGTTTGTGCAAGCGACGCGCGGTTTAGTTAAGCGCGAATTCACAGAATCGGCTATTGCTTGGAAGAAGTAACTACTACGCAATTATTATTATTTGATCCTTGCAGGTAAAATGTGGTAGCATCTAATAAAAATGAAATGCTGTTCGTTGGTAAGCACTTGAATTGAGAGCGGCTTTTTTTGTTTTGAAATATTCGTAATAGTCGGTCAGGGTTTGACGGAAAGGAAAAGTGAAACCCTAAAGTGCATTTTCTATAAGAATTTTGTATTGAAATTTGGACAGGACAACGTCAGTCGTATCAGCTAAATATAAGCGGCCCGCAACGCGCTTAGGCACCCTGCTACGCGCGTAGGTTCCCTGCCACACGTGTAGGTGCCCTGCTACGCGTGTAGGCGCCCTGCTACGCGCGTAGGTGCCCAGATACGCGCGCAGGCGCCCTGCTACGCGAGTAGCATCACTCTCTACGCACAGCTATGCATGAAAACGCGAACATGGTGTCAAGAACGTGCAACGAATGCATTGTTTGGTGTGAAATCTCCCTAAAAATAGACTGCAAACTGTAAGTTATGTGTATTATCTGCGACGACATTACGTTAAATCAAATAAATGCACTTTAAAGTACAATGTCGAGTCGATTTTGTATTAAATTTTCATCTGCACAGCAGCCCGCTGGCTTTATGCACAAAGGGCAGGAATTGGGCAGAAGTTCCAATTTGTACAACCTGCATTAGATAGGCCGCACTAACAGTAAGTTTAGCAAAACAGCTCGATTCGGGGGAGCAGTAGTTCGTCTCGAAGTTAAAATTGAAATTTTGCAAGTGGTAAACCACTTATTCGTTGCGTTGAACCAGATTTTTTAGTTCTGTCAAGATCATTAGTATCAAACAGCCTGCGGGTCTATTGTGCTGTTGATTTAGTGCATCTTCTTGGCCCGACGACGTGTGTCACTGATATTTCACGTATTTTATAGGCTTCGGTACTCGTGCCGATTAACTTTAGTAATAGCAGTTTTAGTAGTATACATTTATTTTTTAAAGGTATAATGCGTCCATTTTTATCGTTCCATTCTGAAGGGTCTATTAAATAATTACGATTTTCAGGTCTTTATTATGTCAAGATTCCATTAACATAGGCCAGCACATCAAGCTATACCAAACCGTCAAATTTCTTTGATAGATTTTTAACTTTATTACAAAAGGTTAAGGTTTATGTTCAATTGAGAATACTTGACAGTTAGGGATAGCTTGATGTGCTGGCGTCTGTACGTTAAGTGAAGTTGTAGGTACTACGAGTACATCACACTAATATTATAAAGGCGACAGTTTGTGCATGCGTGCGTGTGTGTATGTTTGTTAGTCCTTCACGATCAAACGGCTGAAGGGATCTGCATGAAATTTGGAACAGAGGTAGTTTATGACCTAAAATCTAGATTAACAGATACTTTTTATCCCTGTAGTACGTTCCCTTGGGATAATTTCCGACAACCCCCGGGCGGCGCCGCTAGCAGTAGCTAGTAATAAAATAGTCATCAACGGAGAAACACATTCCAAAAAGCTTTCCACAATTCTTGGTAATAACAATGAGCTACGGGATTATCGAAGTAAGTTCCTAGAAGTTTTTCGTCTCTACATGTATGATGTATGTAACATGAAGCAAATGGTTAGAGACCGTTATTGACTTAAAATAACATCACGCCCTGTTTCCCCGAAGGCCACGGCCACGCCAGAGAGCCACATTTCGCTGCGGGTGTCGATTATTACGTAAAAAATACAAAATGAGAGGTAGGCGAATAGAATCAGGCTGTCGTACATTTTTGCGTCATGTTCCTAGAATGTTAAAGGGCAGCCGAGCCCTTTTTGTGTTCGTCCGGAACATTTCACTATTACATGGTTTTCACATTTGCTCACTTTTCTGTATTTTCGCTTCTCGTGTCGTGTATGCTCTCGACTTTGTTTGTTTATTTTTGGTGGCGAGAGGATATTGAAATGGAATGGTCGAAGCCTGGGCTTCACTTAAGCTTAGCGGCCAGAAATATAAGCACGTTCCTTATTTCAAAAGCTCCTATAAAAACATGGTTCCACATTCATATTTTCTTTGACGATCGATGGCGATCGTGAAGTCAGATATCAAGTGATCGGATTTCCAACCATTCAGCCTATGAACATCGCCCATTCATTAACATTTTCTAATGTAGATCAAATAAAGATTGGGATAATTATTGATTCTATAAAAATACTAAAGTACATTTTTAATTTTTATTGGCGATCTTATCAAGCTGCTTTTGCATATTAATTATAGGTAGGCATTTAATTAATTAAGAAATTAACATTTTGATTCGTGAATTGCTGCTTTATTGTTTTATTTTAATGTTAAAGGCAAAGGTGTTAGTTTTTGTGCCTCACGTATTTTAAAAGGCGGAGGTAATTTCGCGAGCTCGTAAAACCATTGGCGGTGTCGCGTGGCCAAGGAACCGCGCTGTGCGGCCTTTTTTTACGGCAGTCTTACAACGCATTTAAAATATTATGATACTGCCTTATTTCACTTGACCTTGTTTGACCGTTTGTGTCTGTCGAATTTGCAAAAACGGCCGAACGGACGAAAATATTCTTAAGATGATATATTATATATTTCGCGAAGTTTTTCGTGAACAAACTTTGTGTGATTTCTATTTGGATTCTGTGACTGACAGGCGTAACATTTCATATAATATAGTTAGCTACAGATCTGTACAGATACTTGAATCTGAGGCTAGAAGTTCAGCTTCGCCACAGACTTCGTATAAGATTATTAGTTAGACAGGTTTGGAATTTGATTACATTACCTATTTCGATTTCGTAAACGAATTATTTAGTTTAATGACAAACTAATGTCAGCAGCTGCTCGAACGTTAACGCCTTTCTTTATAATGATTGAAAGCCGTTCAGATTGAGGTTCTAAGTCGCTGTCCTGACCTGCCAAGCTTTCTTAAAGGTGCGTCTACGCTAAACGACCTGAGCATGAGGGGATCCGCTCTGCGCATCGTCGTTAGCGGCGTTAAGTGTAGACTAACACCATCACTGACACAGAATACTTGTTTATATATGATCACTGTCCTCGAACGTAGTTTGCGCGATGCAAATCCTTTTGTGTTCGTCAATAATCCGACAATTGACGGAGCACAGCCAAGCAAGAGCCAAACGCTTGAGGCGCGCTGGTTCGCGACTCGTGTGTCGGTACCTGGCTCGTGCTCAGCTCGTTTAGCATAGACGCACCTTAACCTCTCAAATGTCTATGAACCCCATAGATTCAGAAGAAAAATTCTCTCGAAACGACAATAAATATAACCGTAAACATTTTTGAGTTCTTCTAAGCAAACCGCTTCTAATAGGCGAACTTGTTGGTACATTGGTAAAACAATAAGTAGGTAACTAATTAAAGTATCCGAAGATAGGTAAACTGAAATATGCACCATGTTTCTGCAAAATTAGGCATTTATAATGTTGTTCGCACTTAGCAGCTACTTTTTACAGCGTACTTTACAGCGCAATTTATTTGTTTAAAAGTTCCCTGGAAAATTGTCACCATTCACCACGAAACCTTAATAAGCAGTATATCTCCTGTCGGTTTTTTGCGTGAATGTGCCCCAAACGTAATAAGTGTCTCGCGCTGTAGCCGAACTCGGATTCAGATTTATTTGCAATCAGCCCGTTCACTGTGAAATTGGCCCATAATTACACTCACGTTTGATCAACTCTATTTATCTGTGATTGAAACGGATACCCGTCACTATATGCTAATTTAACCCATTTATTTATATACCTACGGAAATAAATGAGCTTTTTGATGGGCTGCTATTTAATACACCTAAATTACTATACTTATACCTGGTACACCTATGTAAACGCAAGGTATTCTGGCCTTTCTGCAATGCGGGAACATTAATATTATTACTGCTTTCGCAAGTAGGTTATGCATGTAATAAAAGTAAGCACTTGGTAGGTGCGATGTAGTAAATTGTGTAGTAATGTAGCTGTGCATTGTTAGTTACTACCTACCTGTTGGTGTAGGCAGGGAGGTAGCACTGGATTGGGCAGGTTGACATTTGAAACTACTTGGGAGGTAGACTAACTGACTGAGCGCGATAGCGCTCCTTTTGTCCTAAAATAAGCTAACAAACTAATCAGTTTCTTATTTAAAACTAAATTATTTAACACTGTAATCTAATTGATGCTGTATCCGCTAGCAGGCAAAGCGCCACCAGAAGTCCGTAGAACGGTAGCAAGCTCCAGCGAAAGAGCTAAACTGGCCTCCGACAGACGACACCCCATGCACGACCACATCCTTGTGTGGCACAAGGATGTGGTCGTGCATGGGGTGAAAGCCGAAACAGTTTTCTAACTTGTGTCGTTCCACTCACTGTCGAACAGTGTTTCCTTACCCACTCCAAATTCGTTCCACCTGCTGAACGTCTCCCTCCTGCGTGCGACTTGCCTTGGTCAACCTGGAAGGCTTTAAACAGACTCCGGACCCAGGTTGGCCGAAGCAAGGAAAACCTGTTCGGATTCGTAGACCACTCCGCCTTGGAGTGTAAATGTGGTGCTGTTCCACAAACGATGGGACACTTAATCTCGTGTCCTGTGTGTCCTGCCGCTGCCGTATGCACGTTACAGGACCTGATGGACGCTAGTGATGGTGCCAAACACGTAGCCGAATTCTGGGCCGAGTACATTTAGATTGCCATAAGAAGAAGATAATATAATTTGTTAACTAGACATGTAAGAAGTCATGATTCGAATTAATTAGTAACATGATCAAAATGATCACTTACTAAAATATTATGAAGTGAATCACTCCAAGTATTTGTATAGAGACTTGGCGATAACCGGATGCAGTATTTTTTATGTTTAAACATGAGGCAATTTATGTTTATTAGCGGCAAAATTTATCCGTCATTACCACCGGCCAGACGCTGCGTACTAATTAATGTATCGTTAGCTTATCAGACAGGCTCAATCAAGATGCATTCATTCAAGATAAGAGTATTAACAGTTTTTGTTATTATAAAATGGCGTCGGCTTCTTTCGTAAGGTTTTTCTTATTGTTTTATCTCTTTCTGGTTATTTATGGAGGTTTTGGTGACTTAATAAAGCCGAGAACATGAGCTTTCGACATCAGGGTAACGTTTCTTTTGCAATCTTTTCTTATCATTTTATTAACATGGTATAGATAGACGCATATGCTTAATTTATTTAATCATGTTTATGTATTCAGGTTTCGGTGGCCGCTTTTGTGTTCGTTTCTTATTAAGCCTTGATAGGGATTAATTAGGTTAATTCCATTCAGTTGTTTTCTTTGTTTTGAGCTACAATGTTATGGACAACGGTTTTCATACAATTATGTATTATATTTTGTATGCCAAATGACATAGTAAATTAGTCTTATTACGCAAAATCAAATCAATCAATTTATCAGCCTAGCCTTTTCCCAACTACGTTGGGGTCGGCTTCCCAGTCTAAACGGATGCAGCTGAATACCAGTATTTAACACGGAGCAGTGATAGCCTAATGATGTGACCGTTGGATTGCTAAGTCATAGGTCTCGGGTTCGAACCCAAGGCACACACCTCTGATTTTACGGATTCATGGGCGTAATATACATAATTATCACTTGCTTAAAAATCGATAATCATAAGAACATGGAGCGACTGCCACAACCCAGTAACTGGGTAATAATAAGTCTGGTAACTAGACTTTCGGGCTTCTAACAACCTGTAACTACTGAAAAAGATATCGGCTTAGCGTGCTTTCCGAGGTACGACTTTTGGGTTGTAACCCATCCACGGGCCAACCCCAGCAAGCGAAGTGTAACCTGAAGGATCGAGCAGTGCTGTTATAACGTAGCCACGAGCTCCTCCTAACATAACCATTAAAAAGGAAAACTATGTTAAACTGATAACTATCATGATAGAATTTCCCAAGCAACTCCTGTTCGACTTCGCACTTCGAGTTTAACCAGAAAGGCTGTATCAGTGTTCAGCATAAATAAGTGCAAAACTAATTGTAGTAAACAAGCGGCTGGTTAAGTTGGAACACAGTTGGAGCTGGCGATGGCTGGCCGATAGTGGGCCAGTGGGGGCGGAAGCTGGCGAGATAGTGTGGCGGTGAAATTTATCGACGCAGCGGTGCCCATAGGCTGTGTGTCTATTGTTTGTGCCGCCTGCGTAATGAGATCTCTCTGAACTATATAGGACAGTGCTACTGATGTTGATTTACCGTGGCTTTGCTGCTAATGGAGCGTGATTCGTGAAAACTTACGCCCGCTTGTTTAATTTGGCAGATTTTCATTTCAAAACGAACAATACAAACTTGGTTTCAGTGTTAGTATTACGTTGTAATTCGCTGCCTTTTGTAAACCTCTATTCAGTATAGAGATTATTTATTGCGATAGCCTAAATAAAGCTATCAAGCCCTTGATAAAGATCTATTTGTTCATGCAATCTAGATTCTCGCCTTCGTCACGTGAGGTCACGGTTAAAAATAACTTATAGCAAAAAGAAGTTTGTTACTCAATTACGGGAAAAAGGCTGAACAAACTAAACTTGGATCAAAGGCAACAGATAACTTATAACTTCGATTAACACAAATAATATACATTAACACAAACTTTTTATCTTGGTGAACTGACATCTACGCGGGAAAAAACTAGTTATAAGTATATTGAAGTGAGGTCACACGAATTGTCTTTGATTTTTCCCTAACATGATAGTGATACCACAAAAGCGTCCAAACCTTAATATATCTATCGAGTTTCACGTTATCAACGGAAGTACAAAGCTAATGCTGGCTACATTTTGGTGTGAATAGACGTCCGGGTGTCCGGGGCGTCCGGCGAGAAGATGGCATTGTGCCCGTGTCCGGACCGGACGCCACAAGACAGTTTCATGATTAATTAATATTCCTAATGCTTCCGTGCAAACCGGCCTTTACAAAAACATCGAGTTATGTTGTTTGAGTGTGCGTGTGTATGAGATGTGTGTATGTGTGTGGGTAATAGAAAAGGGAAGGGTACGAAACAAAAACGCTGTTTCATGAACGTAACGTGATTTTTATTCCTGCTCGGAATGAATTCTGTGACTATTAAACTACCGTAGTAAGTAATAAAATAGATAGGTAGGTAACAGATTCAGGGTCGATTTTTCAACCATTAGATAATTTTTACCTGAAGAATTAATGTGAAGCATTGACAGATTGTCCATACAAAAACTGTCAAAATAACCAACTTATTCGTTGAATTTAAGTTAATTGGCCATTGAAAAATCAGCCCTAAGTCAAGTAGATAACTATACAGTTGACTACATATTATCTACAATAAGTATGAGCCTGTCATTTACACACTGCAGGGCAAAAACCAATCAATTAATTCAAATTCGAATTCTTTATTGTTGTCATGTTGGATTCGCCATTTTCAAAGCAAAAACTATGCAACCCACAGACAATTTCCTGACATTTTTATATAATATTCTACAAAATAAACCCGTAAACCTTAGTATCAACATCGTTAAATGTAAGTTTTTAAGATCGCAAAGTGCTGTAATAAATTGCGACAGAAATGATCCCGTCCGAAGATAAATGGAGCCAGGGAGGCTTAGCCAGAGCTGGCACTAGACAGAGACATGAAATTTTTATGAGATAATTAAATCCCATGCACTTTTCACTTAACTTACCTTTACTGTTAAAGTTAACTTCGAAGATCATTAGGTAAGGTAACTGTATTTGGTTTTATTGGTCATTTGTTGTTAACTGTTTGACGTAAACCTATTGAACTATCGTCAGCGAGGTCACACATTTTTATTTGTACGAACTCGTAAGGAATATATGTTTAAAGGAAATTTTGTTTCTCTTTTCCGTAAAAAGAGATTTTGTTCTAGAACGAGCCAATTTACCCTTTCTTGGGAATTTTCTTTTAGGTTTTACTTTTTTCGCTCAGAACGCTCGAGTCTTTTCTAAGCGTATTTAAATCCTTGTTTATGAATATTTAAATCTTGTGTACGTATTTTCTGATCCTTAAACTTCTTGTTTGTTTATGTGTGTGCATACATGGTGGCATAAAATAAATAGATAAAGTTAATTTAATAATAAGTAGAACCTAAGTATCTATCTGTATAAAAAATCATAAAAATATTTTTTTGGTAGCGTAAGTTGAACTTTATATAATAAATTAAACTAGGTATATAAGAACAGCTGTAATACTCACAAATATTACAGCTGTTTTCCAAAAAAACATAATTTGTTTACATGTTTAGAAATAAAATCGCGAACGTAGGTTAAATCTTCAGCATACAAATTGATAGGATTTCTAAGTGCCGTAGGCATTCTATGATTCTTTCATGTTCAACCATAGTCTAACCCTGGTCTTCAAGGAGCAGCAATAATCCGAGAGCTGACGCAAAAATTACCGATTCGGTAGATCAATAACAACATCAAATTTATGTAACACCTTGAATGATCCCTTCTCCTTCCTTCAGGGGATATACAAGCGTGATGAAACAGATTACGTCATTACTTGTATAACAACCTACAGTACATAATATAAAATCACCCCCAGAATGGGATTACGTCACGAGCGAAGGCTACATTTAAAGTTTAGCGTTTACAGCAATTTGTGTCGCACACTTGTGTGAATTTCATTACCGGAACTAAATTATGTACCATTGTAATACGAACTGTGGAACTGGATTTGGTTTAGGTAATGTCGTGTTATTTTATTGAAATGTTCTTTACGCTCGTGTAGTCAGCTTTCTCTTGTCGTCTCTTAAAAATAAACTGCTATCGTTAATCTAGGAGCGGTTTTTTTCAATGCGAATTACGAATAGTAGGCACTTTACTTTGTGTAAATTATTTCATCACCACTGCTCTCAAAACAGTGGAAGAAAACATCTTAAGGAGACCGGCATGTTCTAGAATTAAAAGTTTGAACACATGTGACGTCCACTTACCCGCACTGGGCCGTCGTTGTGGATTACGGCCCACTTCCTCTCACAGAGAGTATGATTGAGCCCCAGCAGTGGAAAAATGAGCTTTAGGTTAAATATGCTATCCTTTGTTCATTTGTCTATTGGCTGCTATATTAATATCTATTACTAGCACTTTGCCCGCGGCTTCGCTCCCGTGGTCTTTCCCGTGGGACCCGTTATTTTTCCCGGGATAAAAAGTAGCCTATGTTACTCCTAGAAAACTAAGCTTTCCAACGGTGAAAGAATTTTTAAAATCGGTCCAGTAGTTTTTGAGCCTATTCATTACAACCAAACAAACAAACAAAGTTTTCCTCTTTATTATATTAGTATAGATAATTCAGTTGGAATTCCAATTACTCACTTGATTGTAGACCCAGCTGACAATTTTATAAGATCTTCTGAAAATTCTCTTCAAAGGCTACCACACCTTAACGGAAACTACGCGAAGGGAGTGAAAACTAGACCATGGTGCTGGAAAACAGTGACGAACTTACTTACTTCAATTAGAGTAGGTACCTGTTCAAGCTAGAAACATACAACTGGGGCATAATGTTTTAACTGTAAAAATATGCAAACGTTACATAAACACAAGAAAAGCGTAATAGCTTTTAGGAATGCATAAATTTCCCGAGCAAAGTTAACAAAACGTAAATGGTACCACAGAGCGATCTTCTTACACAAAATAATCACGTAAATCGGCACAATAATAACAGAAAAATTAGTTTACAAATATTTAAAAAAAATATACAGACGTTACATATACACAAGATCGAATTCACAGCTTTTAGAAATCCATAAACTAGTGTTAAATTAAATGTTGAAAGAAGTAGTTACGCAGAAAAGCGCCGTAGAATTGAGACATCAAAAGATTTATTAGCGTAATATCGTTTAGTACGGCCTGTGTGGGTAGCGGAAACGCAAGTTTTCGAATGAAAAATGACACACGCACCACGGCTCCAGTTAATTGTTCATCGCCCAATGTCGCAACGTGCATGGGACATCTGTCGGAATGAATAGTGGCCATTTGTTTAGGAAATCTTTCTTCAATACCTCACACGTAGGCTATATCTCAAAATGAAATATCTTTATCTAAAAATTTGAATAAAGACATTAGCTTATCGCATGTACGGACAGACAGGAAGACTAAATTGACATGTTGACAAAGCTAAGCTAGGTTAAATTCTCGGATTTCGTTTTCGATAACGTAAACTCTCTTGATTTCATGAACAGAAATAGAATCCAGATTTACGAATTCTCAAGTTGGCGATGAGTTAATTGGCTCCGTCAAACGAATGGAATCGAGTGCTCTTCTCGTCACAAAGGACCAATTTTAAATAATATGAATGATTAAACCCAATTGCCAATTTCTTCGTTGGTCTAGTGGTCGCAAGCGCTGCTGGTGAGCAAGAGGTCCGGTCAGGCAAAGTGTTATTGGGTTTTTCCATCTGGAATTTCTCAGCAGCAGCAGCCAGGAGTCTGTATTTGTGCTCGGTTGATGGCAAAAGTGTAAGGTTAGTGGAAATGGTCCTTTGCGTCTGTGATCTTACTGCTATTTCACTTTTTTTATCTATACCACAAAATGAGGAAGAATTTTTCTTTCCCAAGAAGGTCGAAATTCGAATATCCTACTATTCGTCGGCTCTTTAACCCTCTATCAAAAGTTGCGTCCATTTTTGGCAAAGTGAAATAAAATCGAGTGTATAACAGTATGCAAGAAGTTCGTTCCCTGGTAATGTATTGGAAATACTATTAATGGCCCCTTCACTGAACATCGTTTGGCGTGTCGGACGTCGGCGCCCAAATGAGATTCAAATATCGAACTTAATGTGAGTAATAATATTCCGAAGTGCTTTTTAGACGGATTTTACGCAAATTATGGTAGAATTGATACTAACTACTTTATGAGAAATGTAAAGAGTTTTAGTGGTCTAATGGATGGTATTTTAGTAATGCTTCCTGTGATATTAAAATCAAAATAATTTCAAGTAATTATGCTTATTATTTCGATCGGTTACAAAAGTGCACATTATACCTACCTATAAAAGCAGATACCTTACCTACAAATTTTGCTAATGCTTTGTTCGATAATTACAAAAAAAAACCCTATAAAGTGAAAAATTACTTTAGTTTCGGAAGTCCGTGGCAAAAAACTTAAAATACCACATCATAGTAGTTTTTAGTTTGTGCTGTGTTGTAATAATAAATAAAAAAAAAAACTTGTTGTCGTATCTACTATCTACCTACCCCACGCATGTACTTGTATACATGTACTTGCTATATGAACGAAGTGACGGAAAGATTCAACCCACATACGTCCATAAAATGGAAATACGCATTATTTAACCTTATAATTCAAAAACTTTCCGAGCAAACCTCACAAAATAGGATCACCGAGCGAGCTTCTTCCAAATGATAATATAATCACAGAAAAATTTGTGTACAAATATGAAAAAAAAAACATTTGATTTCGAAGTTTGTTTAAAAAGCTCATTTCAAGACATCAATGTTTGAAGTACTTAAAATATACCTAAATTGACTCTAAAAATACTCAGACAGTATAAGTATTCCTAAGTAGTTTTAGATTTTATCTATTTATTCAGAATATACTGTTGCATATTACATACATCTAGCGAACCCCTTCAGTTCTGCTGAACGTGCTTATGTTAGGTGTCGGTTCACCGCAGCAGTGCAAGTGGGTTTAAATCAGATCGCTATTGGAGCGGTCGGCCATTACTATATAGTACTGTATATAGTAATGGCCGATATAAAAGCGAAAGGTCATTAACTCACTGATTAATCATGAAATCTCAAAATGTACTGGACCTAAGACGATGACATTTGGCACAAAGGTAGATTATGATTTGCTTTTATCGACTTTCGATAAAAACTTCAAACTTTACTTTTTTCTTATTTTTAACTAGCTGACCCGACAGACGTTGTCCTGTCCTAACTGTGATACCTACCCTACCTACCTACCTACCTGCCTACCTACCGTACCTACCTAGCTACCTACCCTACCTACCCTAGCTACCCTACCTACCCTACCTACCCACCCTACCTACCCTACCTACCTACCTACCTACCTACCTACCTACCCTACCTACCTACCCTACCTACCTACCCTACCTACCTACCTACCTACCTACCCTACCTACCTACCTACCCTAACTAAAAATAAAAAAAAAATAAAAAAATGTATTCTGCTATTCAGGGCGGAGACAAATCCAACGAAACAAAATCCATGAAAATTGGTCCAACAGATCTCGAGTTATAATGGAGGGAACAAACCCGACTTTTTTTTTATATATATAGATAGAGAAATAAGGAACAATATGGGTATGTAAGGATCGGCAAACGAAATACAGCAAAACAGATCAGCAAAGTATTTAAGCAAAAAGTCTGGAGGTGTCGTGGGACTCGCGCTTGGAAAAAAGTTCCTTTCGCTGTACATTATATATTAATACAGAGCCATCTACAATACGTTTTTGTCTATACTAGATACTAGACTAAAAACAAAAACTTTTGACCCTCGAAACCATAGACCATAATATACTAGAGCTTGATACTGACTTTTTCGGGCTTAGCGTTTATTGTTACGTGAATTTCTGCAATTTTATTCCTACCAGAATCCGAGTCAAAGAACTTCGTTTCAATGACTTATCGACATTTTCTAAGGCGCTGCCTCGACAAACGAGAGAATCGCGACGATAGTCACGGTGTGCCTTGAAATAATTATATTGATGTGTCTTTAGATATCGCCGTGTAGAGAAACGTTCAAAGAGAATGTATATAAATACGTGCTCCTAAGCCACCGACTTTCATATTTAATAACACCCAGTCAAGTTAAGGCTTTATAAATAACTAAGCTTTTTATTCCATAAACAACTGCGAAGCTCGCACCTCATTACCTGATCTTATTCATTTCAATTCCCGATCCACACAAAAAAATGTAATGGCTTTTCAAATAGCGGATTGGGTATTGCATTTTGTGATTTACACTCGTAATATACTGGCCGTGGATATTTATTGAAGTAAGTGGATACTAAGGCTTTATTTGCATATATTATGTACATATAAATAGGAACTGCACGGAATGACAGGCTGAATAGCCGTTATTATTGTTTGTATTTAGAATATTAGGTTTTATTTACAAGGAATTGTACAGTTTTCCATTTTCCGAAATTAAAAATGTTAGGTAATCATGTATAGTAGTGTATTGTGTGACGGTTAACTGCTGCAATCAGACGCGCAGACTTATTTCTCACGTTTTGTATTAATCTAGATGAGATTTCGAACTCAAATTGATAAGATTATGACCCCTTACTGTTTACCAAGGAGGTAAATATCAATATATTAGAATTATAACTTAGGTATATTATTATGTGTGGTGCAAACTGTAAATATAAGTTGATTATTTTTTAAATAAATAAGATGAAAAAATTGTGACGTCAATACATCATTATTCACGCAAGATCTCTGTACAATAATGGGTTAAAGTTAATAATGCTTATAACTATAGGTACGTATCTATAGGTACATAGGTACGTATCTATATCCATATATCTATGATCATTTATCAATATAGTGTAGTCTACTTCGTCGTCGCTGAAGGGGTGTTGATGACTGGCCGGAAATAGGCGTTCAGGGCGCGCGCGAAATACGAGACGTTGAATTACGCTCGGAATTAAGCAATCAAAGGTTTTTCCTGGCATAACACCATGGGATACCATTAATATTCATCAAAATATGCAAATAAATGAAAAATTTCTACAAAATAATACGAAGATAAAAATACTCAGACAGATTGTTATAATAAATTATGGCTACTTAAATATTTTAATACACATTGTCAACCGTTATAGCAAAATGAGCATGTTAACTAAAATAACATTGTATTTTATAGTAATATAATGGAAATCCATAATAACGGTTTACATAGTAATACAAACAAATAGTCCTGTTGTATTGCGCTACAAGCAGTTCGACAGTAGGTCTCCCATAACTTTACATTTTACTTCTGTTTTAGAGACTTATTTGAATAATTTGCGTAGGTGTAACAAGGGTCGAGAGGAATTTGCGCAGCAACCAGTTTGCGATCCTCCTCAATTTATAGTGTTGGATGTGACAGGTCCTGGCCGCTTGGCGCCGTCACCAGACGCCAAACATAAAAATTTGCGGCGGATCACCGTCCATTTAGACCAAAGAACTAAAATGATGTTTTACAAAATTGAATCGGAGCCCGATTTACAAAAACGCCCGCGCGGAGACATTCGCCTCGGGTTGAATGGATGGGGATAACGACTCGGAGACCACTTTTTGGCCACAAACCCGTTTCGGCTGGCGCTCAAAAGACTCTATCTGTCGCGGAATCTTGATATCGATATAAAACCACGTACGTTTTGCATTGTAATTTCATATGTGTGCAACATTATATCGCGATGGGACGGCAACAAGTGAATCACGTTTTAAATGACTCGCCCGTTGTTATACGTTTTTATTTTGGGTCCGTCCGCTAAGTTATGCGGCTCGACACCAGGACCTGGCATTTAAATCGACTAAATAAAAATACCTTTTCTAAAAAACCCTTCTGATCGAGCTACTAATTGATGTCTCTGAACTTCTTAAACTAGGTACTCGAATAGTTAGAAGACTTGAAATCAAATTAAGAAAATAATCGCTTTTGTTGTCTGACGACAAAAGAGATTTCCCTAATTCGGTTCCGTGTAGCAATAAAGTAAATCTTATCACAAATTAGGGATTTAGACAACAAATTTATTAGTTTACATCAATAAATTCCTCGGTTATTTGCATAATGAAAGCTCGTTATGATTTCCTAATGCCCAATAGAGTTGGTTAAGAAGGATGTGTCGGCTTAACGTTGTTCGTGGGAGCAAGAAACAAGATGGCCGGCTTAGATGGGTACTGACATGTTCTTCCGCTGAGAAATCACCGACGACCCCAACTGATCATTAATAAGGAGATGTTGAAGTGAACCCCGTTATCAGATTACCGACGAAAGACTGATTAATTGTAGCTATAGAAAAGGAAAAGAAAATATATGTGTTTTCGGTGAACTTGACGCAAAGAAATGACAAAAACTCAAAATAGAACTGGTGAAAAACAATGAAAATGATATTAGCGATATAACCTAGAAACATAATGACAATAGGTATTGAGGAGTTAAATAAGATTCATCAACTTTTATATAATCATTTACTATATTTTATTTGAGACGGCACTTTGATATTTATATAGTGAGTAGCGATTATCGTTTAGGCGCGTTCAATAGGAGATAGGAGTATTTCTGTTGAAGTAAATAATACTTAAATAGGCGAATTAATTTAGAAGCGAACATTCAGTCTCATAAATAAACAGCAAACGTTAAGGAAATTCTAGTTAAGCTTGGAGCGATTAACCACGACACAATTACCGGAGCTACGCCATTTGATTTTCAGTTCCAAATAGATTTATTTGAAACAGGCTGCCTTCTAATTTAATGCAACCTGTCCCAAGCACGTAAATAGTTTTAATCTAAATACGAGTAAACATTCTGTTTTAACATAGCAGTGTAATGTTCCTAGATTTCTGTGGAATGATAATTGAAATTGTAAGCTCGTAAGAAGTAAATTATATTAAGAGACTCGTGAATAAATACTTGGATAAATGTCGAGTGATAAGTATTATAATAAAACTCTCTAGTTTGTGTAGTTTGATCTGTAGTTTAAATGTCTTCGGCACGAATATAAAAAATAAGCACCAATAAAATCAGATGTAACAGTGAGTCCAACAGTGGCAGTGGAAAGACGGCCAAAGCATAAATATTAAAATTACGAGCGACGCAATTCGGCGCTCGGAGGGCACGCCACTCGAGACCGCATTAACACAATTTTTAAAACACCCAAAACTGACATTTTGTCGCATGATGGCATCCACGTGCCACGAACACAAAGTAATTTAATCTATTATAGAATAGGGAATTTATTGCCACATAAGAATCGAAAGGTCAAGATGTAGTTTCGGAGTTTTGTGAACTTTCTGCCTCTGTTTTGAATATTTTATAAGGTTTAATGCGCGGCGTCCATCATAAAAGTCTTCGTAGATGGCGGTAGCATTATTGTGATCGTTGGAAGTGGCGCGACACTTAATTTTACGAGTGTCGCAGTCGCAGTTACTCGGGCTAGAGATAGTGCAGGTATCAGTTGGCTTTCTCTGTGACTGTGCCTCGGCCGGACTTGGGACTAAGAGCTGGAGTTTCGATTATATGGAACGGAATAAAGCGAGACTCTTTTACGTATTGAGTTTGGCCCGTTGCGATGTTGTGACCAATTTAAATCATTGTAAAATACGTGTACGATTTTTTGAAACAACGCTGCTTTTATTTTCTTAGGCAAAGTTATAATCAGTGTAAAAATAAGTGTAGAGAATACTTATAATAGCTGACCCATTTTTTCATACGTAATTTTTTATACGCTCGTTGAACGGTTGGTCTCGGGCTCTCGGCTGTCATTTGTGAAGCTTTGTCAGTTGTCACGGGTCGTCAGGAGCTTGAAAGTCTGACAACTAATCTTACCAAGGGTTATCGTATTACCCAGTAACTGGAAGTCAGATAAGCAGTCGCTCTATGATTCCATCATAGCTGGGAAAAGTCTAGGCAGATGATGATGATGATGGGAATGTTAACACCCGTTTAAATGCTGGGACCAATAAATCTCAATTCAAAAAGAATTATCAATAACAAGTAAATACACATTCATAGCTCACATCACAGCTCACACGCTGGCACCGATAACATATCCTTTCAACGCTCATATTTCATCTATCATGATTATTGACGGCTTGTTTTACCCACAATAGGATCGGCACTTCCTCCTCTTTGTGAATCATGTGCACTAGGGGCATAAAAGGTCTTTGACCTAAGATTGAAATTTTGTTTTTCGATTTTGGTATATTTTGTGTGGGCATTTTCTCTGTTAATGAGTATGAACAATGGTCGGGCATCAGATTGCATCTCGGTGGGCGTCTGCGCTTCGTGGGTGTAGATATTATGTACAGACGCCAGCACATCAAGCTATCCCTAACTGTCAAATTTTCTCAATTAAAAATGAACCTTATGTCTTTGCAATAAAGTTGAAATACTATCAAAGAAATTTGACAGATTGTGGTAACTTGATGTGCTGGCCTCTGTACTGACGCTTCATTAAAGATAGGAAATACACTCATCATTGCTTCCCACTGGAGCTTGGAGAGTTTCAATGGCTATTATGTGAATTTGATATTTTATAACTGTGTTGTTTATTAGGTACTGAGTTTTCACATTCAGACATGGCAATGAAGAAGGATGAACAGGTAGGTAGGTAGGTAGGTTTTTAAATTTTGTCGGGTGTAGAAAGATCTTTGTCAACTATATCTTTTACAAGCTTCTGCCCTCGGCTTCGCCCGTGGATGTCGGGAACGTACTAACGGGATTAATGTATCCTGTGTATCTAGGTTATAATCTATCTCTGAAAATAAATTAAACAACGAATTCCTTAACATTAAAAATGCGAAAGTTTGGATTGATATTTCTACTCAATCAGACCAGAATGGCTGAATGGACAGACTGTTTAGGTATAACCTGGATGAACACATAGAATATTTTTACCCCGGTAGTACGGTCCTGTGGATAATTACCGACATCCACGCGTACGAAGCCACGGGCAGAAACTAGTCCATTCTAAATTAGTTCGGTTCTAGCTAAAACACATAACAGCAATAACCGCACTTCCCGAACATTACGAAGGAAACACTCAAACGTCCATAGTTACTGTTAACGGCTCGTCGGCCAAAACGCCTCGTAAGCAATGCACAATGATTTTGTTGATACCTACCCGCTGTACATAAACTGAACTAGACACACCCCGTCTCGACGCGACGTCGTAAATCTATTTTATATTTGGTTTGAAATAGTACCTACTTAATGTTGTTTAACCCTTTGAACGCCAGATTACAAACGCACGCGCGTGCCCTCCACGCCAAGCTAGAAATTTATTTCTTCTTGTTATCGCGAATTTCCCAATGTCTTTTAATTTGTTTCATGTCATCAAATACGTACATACGAGAGCTTCAATTTTTAAGATATCTATATAAACACACACAAAAGTAATGACTTAATAGTTTATTTCGTGTGATAGTGTACCCGTATTGTCACATATTTGTGTCGTCGGCGTACAGGGCATGTGCTCGCTTGTCACGTATATGTGTCAATGGCGTTCAAAAGGATAAATGAAAAAGGGTAAATTGGAACACGGTTTGAAATGGAACATTCAGTTTAATCTATAGGTCTTGGATAAGGAAATTAGGAACGGTGCTACGTATGCTTTATGGTACAGAGGCACATTGAGCTAACCAAAGCTGTCAAATTTCTTTGATAGATTTTCAACTTTATTACATAGAAATAAGGCTCATGTTTAATTGGGAATATTTGACAGTTTGGGATAGTTTGATGTGTTGTCTGTACTTAAGTGGTTGTGAACTATGGCGATGGAATTTTACCGACGATAATGATGACTATACAAATTGACAAGGTTTCAAATGAAACATTATCAACAAATTTGCCAACAAAACTCACATCATCGACTGCTAGACATAACGTAGACTTCCTCAGAATACCTACTGCGAACATACTCGGAAAAACAAATTTAATAAACCAACAATTATCTCAAATTATTCTGTAGTTTCCAGTCGCAAATAAGTTATGAAACAAATGAGCGTGTAAAGTTTCACACGCGCTGTTCTTTTTTTTTCGTTTTTTAAACAAATCACATTTACAAGTAAGTAGGTTTGTATCTAAAAAGTTTGGTCAAGTAAGGGACTAGATGTATTATATTATCTGTGTTAAGGGTAAGTATTATGATTATATAAGTATTATGTTGGTATTTCTACATGAACAAAATAAAAGGCATAACTAATACCATGCAATCAGCTTTCACAAAACTTGTAATATACTTCCTTCATCCCATCTCAGTTATCTAGAGACATTTTGATGGCTCATAACTCAAACTTCGAAAAGTGCATGTCAGGGCTTTGCCTCCCAACCGTTTTTGTGCCAAAGTTTAACAAGTTCCAGTGCTAAATGCAAATTTATGACTTACAAGTCACAAATAAGTTAAGCTTGTGAAATCGACAGACTAAAAACTTCGTAAGTACGTATAATTTGCTTTTGAGAACACATGAGAAGTTAATCATTTAAAGTGACCTGTGCCAATCAGTGATTCAGATATCACACTGATATTAAAAAGGCGAAAGTTTGTGAGTGCGTATGTGTATTTGTAAGTTTGTTACTTAAATTTTAAAATAATAAATAAAGAATATGATGAAATTAGTGAGTAAAGAGTGAAAAAGTTACAATAGGATCAAGGAAAATCTATACTTAATGTTATAAAGCTGAAGAGTTTGTTTGTTTGGACGCGCTAATCTCTAGAACTACTGGTCCGAATTGCAAAATACTTTTTGTGTTGGATAGTCCATTTATCGAGGATGGCTACAGGCTATGTAACATCATGCTACGACCAATGGGAGCCGGTGTGACACCGCGCGGGGGCGGCTAGTGATAGAATATTCGTAATAGAGCTACGGGATAGCCAGATATAGCTAGATAGATATGGAGTTTTTTATAAGTACCGTATCTAAACAATTTCATATGCATTTAGTAAAACTCTGTTATTTTGCCATTACAAACACACTACAATCAGTATATTCTTGAAACAAAAACTTGATGACTTGTGACATCTACCAATCCGCACGGGACGTACAGAGGCCAGCACATCAAGCTATCCCTAACTGCCAAATTTTCTCAATTAAAAATGAACCTTATATCTTTGCAATAAAGTTGAAATACTATCAAAGAAATTTGGCAGATTGTGGTAACTTGATGTGCTGGCCTCTGTACATGGTGGATTATGGCCCACTCCCTCTCACTGAAAGGCCTGTGTCCCATCTCTGGGTAAATTATAGGCTGAATAATGCTATGTATTATGTATGTATAGATAACTCGGTGTAATAGTCAGCTCGTCAGTTACACAAGGTCTACATTCCGTTCAATTAGAGTGTGGAATGCTGAAACGTATCATCATGGAGTATTACCATACTTACATGCATATAGTAATAATAATAATAATACTTTATTTCCAATTTACAATTTTTACCTATGACAGTAACTTGATTTTAGGACAATATTCTTTAAAATTGCATAAATATATCAATGATTACTCCTCTGGCACCCAAGCTAAGATTAAACTTGTGTTATGGGTGCCAGGGTTCTCTCTGTTAATACATTCCTCAATTTATACAAAAACTAGTACGGAGTTACATTGGGTAAGTAGTTATGGATTGAGTACAAAAAGAAAGCAAAGAAACAGACGATAGAAAATATTAATTATAAAAGAAAAATAATAATCTATAGCCTCTCTTTAGTGTGAATTTGGTGAGGTTTGTGGTGTAAAGTGTAAGTGTATGACTGTATGTGTCATGTGTATGTGTCGTGTGTATGTTTTATGTATATGTGTGTGATGTATGCGCTTGTAGTATGTTAGTGTTGTTTGAAAAAGCAGTTTTTTATTTTTTTCAGAAAAGCTTTCCAAGTAACTTTTCAGTCTCCTCGTAGGTAAGAGTTGTGAGCCATTGACTCATTTTCTTTTTACATTCGAATTTATTTAAGCCATAAATATTGCATCGTTTGTTAACTGCATTATAAATTCGACTACCTAATACTCGAAAGTGTCTTTCAGCCAATTTAGTTTTGTACCGCTCTATAGGACAGACATACTTTGATCTCACATTTGCCAGACGACCAGCATAGTATATCAGAGAACCGTGCCTGCGCAAGATGGTATTGAGCACAAAGAGCTGTCTAACAGTCATAACTTGACAGTCTTTATACAATTGTATGGTTCTATACCGGATTTTTTTTAAAGTCATGACCTTAAGAACAGCTCGTTGCGCTCTTTCCAGTTTAAGGAAACAAGTTTTTGGAGCACCTCCCCAAGTCGTTATCCCGAATGAGAGTACTGACTGACAGAGTGAGAAGTAGACCATCCGAAGTGTACCTAAGTCTGCACTGTCTGCACATAGGAACTACCTATTAGCGTAGGGACGCGCTAGCGGTGTTTCTTCTTCTGTCTTGCCCAGAAGAGGGCGTGACTTGTGTCCAGACACCATTACCTAGTGCCAATGTATCTAGATGTAAAAGTAGAGAAAATTTTTATTTTTCCGAGATAAAATGACTGTCTAACCTTTTTTAATCACTATTTCACAATACAACAGCAACATTAAAGTTATTAAGGATGTTATCAGTATCACACTGTGTTTAAAAATGGAACAGAATTTGTTTGTAAAAAATTAACTTATTAAACTTACTAGTGCAAAGATAGGTTCGTATTCCAATTATGAATTATGAAATAATTTACAAAAAAAAGGATTTATTGTTGAGCAATGGTGTGCAAGTTGCAATAGCACAAACAACACGTTTAGCACTTGCGACCTTTTAGAGTTTAACATAAAATAGCCATAACACAGTCCCATAAATTGTGTGTAAAACTAAAAAAAAATATAAAAGTGGGTGTCTGCGCTCGCACAATGCTGCCCGCATGATCGACTCTCGCGCAGATATACTTCAAACCAGCCTTGGAATGCGGGAACACTAAAGTTATTGCTTCAAATTTATATATTTTACGTTTTTATTGTATACGTGTGAATGTACTGGTTTAGTGAGTAATGTTACTTTGATGTGGGCATGTGTTGTGGCATTACTTTTTGAACCTGATGTAGAGGGCGCACTTGACATTGATTTTTGCATAGCAACAGGCGTAGTGGGCCAACCTTCCCTAGAAAGGTAAAAATGGCTTTTATTTTTTTTTTCACCAAGAAAAGCTCTTCATAATTATACTAATCTGAAGACTAGATATTCTACTGAAAACTTTGTAGTAACCATAGCATTAAGTAATAAAAAAAAGTATGTGGTAGCCACTCTTTTTCTTCTTTATTGAATTAGTTCATTAATTATTTTTTTGTTGTATGTACTTAGAATACTGAAAAAACTACTTACAAATGTAGGTGAAGTGAGCGTGAAGTGAGCTGTCATTCCACCTAAATCTAGGATTGACACTATTGACAACCTACTTAAAAATCGCTTCACTTACGTTTTGACGATGAGATTTTTACAGAACAGCACTACGGGTATTAAAACAGAATCATAAAAAAGTAGAAGAACATTTTCAAAATGATTACGTCGTGCAAAATAAACAGGTGCTGTCTCTTTAATTAAGCGGAGTGCAGATGGTGGTCTGCGTGACCAGTGTTGTTATTCCGTGCTGTCAGTACCTCGCCTAACATGGTTCTAGTTAATTCACGCCGCGGGCTGCAAGGAGGTTCTATGACCAAGTACAGTGCATGACTCATTAACTGTTGAAGCTGAGCAGTCAATTATAGATAAAAATCAGAAGGTTCAGACGGAATTGTGAGAGAATGCGATGCAATTCCCAAAAAACAACTTACCCACCAGACTAAACATCAGTCGGGTAGTGGATCCTTCAATGGAGGAAGACCCATGGGCAGCATAAAAACTCTGACACTAGTAAGTTAGTCAGTAACCACACGAAGAAAGAAAGAATAGTAGAAGCCGTACATATGCAAACATTTCAATTGCTAAAGGTCTAACCCCCAGCCTGAGCTACCTTTACAATGAATGGCATTTTTTTTTTAAGGCTGAGAAATCATCCAATGTCTTCTCCCGTTCTGGGTGGAGTGGAAGGGAGTGTCAGACTCTTACTGACTAAAACCTATCCATGTTCCTTCCTTAGCCCTTTATGTTCCGGGGTAGCGGTAACCCTTTCGGACAATCCCGCTTAAGAATGAAAGGCATAAACTAGATTTTATGGCAGAAGATTTGATAATAACGAAAGGAAAAAAAAACATTTATTTGGACACAGTACCTGCGTGAAACACAAAGTAACAAACAACAGTGTCTTACGGCTCTGCCAAAAAGGTTCATTTCAGCATTGATGCCAGACAGATTTTGTCTGACCCTGGTGATTAAGTCGAGAGATGAGTCGTATCATCCATTTTCTAACCACGAAAATCGATAAACGGATTTTTTATAGTTTTTAATAATAAGACTGCATTATTATCAAACTTGTTAACAAAACAGGAAAAGACCACTGCAAAGCATGACTATTTAGACTACATGGCTTATTTGGATATTGTTTCAAGTGCAATTACTGCTTCCTTCTTTTTATGTCAAATCGCTAAGCTCCAAGATAGTGAGCTATATGAACTGACCTCCACGACTGTGGTAACATCGTAACGTGCAAATAGGAAACCATGAAGATTCTCTATTAGGTCATAGTTTCTTAGCATTGCCAACTGTGATTATCTACCTAAAAATTTCAAAACATACGACGAAAAAGGTGACAGGATCTATTAATGATTTTATAGTTTTTGTAATTTGTTCCTTAACAACGGCGATATGTTATGTGTTATTTAAGAACGGCTTGTTTCCCCAAAGATGTACCCATGTACCGACATTTCGCCCGGAGCCTGGATTTTTGCCCGATTGATAGCAAGAGGCTCCAACCTAATACATCGGACTTAAACATAACTGGCCAAATGTGGGTGTTGGTACATATAGGTACAACAAATATATTGAACTATAAGACCCCATAGCCCTTTAAACACACGGAGATGACCATGAAATTGTGTATTTGAAAGGGTAGTCAATAAAATTACATTTCATGAACTGTCAAAACGCGGAATTTGTACGTGATTTGTATGAAAAATATCATTGTGACATCACAGATTTTTAGACTCAAATGGAATACTTATTACAATGCAATTTAAAATTATATCATCGCTTATTATTTAATTTCTGTACGTTGATGGAAGTTTTTAAGACGAGCGGTCTTTTTTCTATGTGATTTCATATTTTATTTTTGACCGTTTCAAATAGTCAATTATCTTCAATTATATCTGCTGCCCCGTCTCTATCGAATAATTTATCCGATACATACCGATACGGCCAAGGTCGACAGTTGTCTGTCGTTCCAATCAATACTATTTAATTATGCACGACCATCCAAACGCGTGGCACCGGACACCATAGGTACGTGTTGGGATGACCACTACACCTGCATACATTATTAACATGCTCTGCTGTTCAGGTAACTGCATATATTATACAACACTATATTTGGTATATACAAATATTATAAAGCTGAAGAGTTTGTTTGTTTGAACGCGCTAATCTCTGGAACTACTGGTCCGAATTGAAAAATTATTTTTGTGTTGGATAGTCCATTTATCGAGGAAGGCTATAGGCGATGTAATATCACGCTACGACCAATAGGAGTCGTGCAGTGGGTGAAACCGCGCGAAAGCAGCTAGTGGTGTATATGTAGTATCCTATTAGAGATTATAAATGCGAAAGTGTGTTTGTTTGTTACGCTTTCAAGCTAAAGCTGTTGAACGGATTTGGAAGAAATTTGGCACACGTGTAGACTTAGACATGGGTTAGGTTTTAAAATACTTTTTATCTTTATGAGCATAATTTCTGTGTAGTAACCTAACAAACAGTTCTAGACTGACTTGAATTTACGATAGTATTTCAATTATTAATATTTGGTACTTAAATACAATTACATTATAATTCAAAGTAGTTACCCTAGTTATAAATTAGATCGAATAATACCTACTTGCTGCGCCCCAACAGAGGTATTCCGTGAAGCACACCCAAACGAAGCACACCCAGACGAAGCACACCTGAAGTATTCCACTAAGCACACCCGTAGGTGGGCTTCAAATAAAAAATTAAAATAATTAATTTCCTATGCCACGAAGCACACCTACGAATATCACTCGCATAGTGCGGGGACTAAGAAATAAAATGTAGATAGAAGTAAACTATATTGCGGCATACTCTAAGTGTGCTTCCTCTAGGTGTGCTTCACGGAATACCTCCCCCAACAGGGTGATGTACTCCTAAGTTTTAGTCTGCAACTGTGTGTAAATAGTGCAAATAAATAAAGAAGATGGATGGAATTAGGCACTAAGATACATAGTTTATAATTGGTAGGATACTTCATAATTTTTCCAGTAGTAGGTGTCCGTGGGATTTATTTCCCGACATCCACGCGTGCGGACAAAAGCTAATGTATTATATCTCTATGTAGATACTCAATTCCCTGATGGACCTGCTTGATAGTGAAGTGGCGACTCCCATTACTTACGACACGTCATTAAAATGTATGAAGAAATGTCGCGGATGATGGCATCTTCAATTTATTTGACACTCCTTCTTATAAGTGGTAAAGTGGCTGGTGTAAGGTGATCTCTTATAACAAGAAGGATGTTCAGCGTAGGGGGTCATCTTAGTGTGGATAAAGTGGCGTATAAAAACATGGAGTCGAACGATTTGCGGAAATTACTGTTTAATTGGGTATGGGCGCGTCGGCGTCGCACGCGCAACCGGTTGGTAGCGGATGCACGCTGCTTGCGATTGTCCTATAATCGCATCAATAATGAAGCTATGCAATTCGGTCGGTTGTTGTCGTATCGATTTGCGATCAGTGCCTGTAATGGAACTGGATCCAGTCGACGGTGCGAATCGAGATTTTAATTATTATTAAGACCTGTTCAAATGCGGTTCAAGTAACTAGGCTGATCATAAATTCGAGCGCTGAGGAGAGATATTATCCTTTATTGAGCACGATGTAGCTACAGTCGCGTGCGACTGACTCGACCAAAGATTTGCTTAATGAAAGCTGCGCCAATCATTTGATGAGTTAAGTCACAGTCTTTTTTTCTTTTTTTTAAGGATGGGATATCATCAAGTATCAGACTTCAGACTCTTACTGACTAAAACGCTAAAACCACATCATGGATTCTTAGCAATTTGTGTTCTGGGGCATCAGTAACCCTTTACAACAATCTCGCTGACTGAGTCGCAGCCTAAAGATGGAAAAGATAAATGAATTTTGCGGTTGAAATGATCTTATCTTTAAATACAATTAAATTAGCCGCAACGAGTTTAAATATTGATTAAAAACGTAATAAATTACTGGTCACATTAAAGAAATTTGGCACACGTGTAGACTTAGACATGGGTTAGGTTTTAAAATACTTTTTATCTTTATGAGCATAATTTCTGTGTAGTAACCTAACAAACAGTTCTAGACTGACTTGAATTTACGATAGTATTTCAATTATTAATATTTGGTACTTAAATACAATTACATTATAATTCAAAGTAGTTACCCTAGTTATAAATTAGATCGAATAATACCTACTTGCTGCGCCCCAACAGAGGTATTCCGTGAAGCACACCCAAACGAAGCACACCCAGACGAAGCACACCTGAAGTATTCCACTAAGCACACCCGTAGGTGGGCTTCAAATAAAAAATTAAAATAATTAATTTCCTATGCCACGAAGCACACCTACGAATATCACTCGCATAGTGCGGGGACTAAGAAATAAAATGTAGATAGAAGTAAACTATATTGCGGCATACTCTAAGTGTGCTTCCTCTAGGTGTGCTTCACGGAATACCTCCCCCAACAGGGTGATGTACTCCTAAGTTTTAGTCTGCAACTGTGTGTAAATAGTGCAAATAAATAAAGAAGATGGATGGAATTAGGCACTAAGATACATAGTTTATAATTGGTAGGATACTTCATAATTTTTCCAGTAGTAGGTGTCCGTGGGATTTATTTCCCGACATCCACGCGTGCGGACAAAAGCTAATGTATTATATCTCTATGTAGATACTCAATTCCCTGATGGACCTGCTTGATAGTGAAGTGGCGACTCCCATTACTTACGACACGTCATTAAAATGTATGAAGAAATGTCGCGGATGATGGCATCTTCAATTTATTTGACACTCCTTCTTATAAGTGGTAAAGTGGCTGGTGTAAGGTGATCTCTTATAACAAGAAGGATTTCAGCGTAGGGGGTCATCTTAGTGTGGATAAAGTGGCGTATAAAAACATGGAGTCGAACGATTTGCGGAAATTACTGTTTAATTGGGTATGGGCGCGTCGGCGTCGCACGCGCAACCGGTTGGTAGCGGATGCACGCTGCTTGCGATTGTCCTATAATCGCATCAATAATGAAGCTATGCAATTCGGTCGGTTGTTGTCGTATCGATTTGCGATCAGTGCCTGTAATGGAACTGGATCCAGTCGACGGTGCGAATCGAGATTTTAATTATTATTAAGACCTGTTCAAATGCGGTTCAAGTAACTAGGCTGATCATAAATTCGAGCGCTGAGGAGAGATATTATCCTTTATTGAGCACGATGTAGCTACAGTCGCGTGCGACTGACTCGACCAAAGATTTGCTTAATGAAAGCTGCGCCAATCATTTGATGAGTTAAGTCACAGTCTTTTTTTCTTTTTTTTAAGGATGGGATATCATCAAGTATCAGACTTCAGACTCTTACTGACTAAAACGCTAAAACCACATCATGGATTCTTAGCAATTTGTGTTCTGGGGCATCAGTAACCCTTTACAACAATCTCGCTGACTGAGTCGCAGCCTAAAGATGGAAAAGATAAATGAATTTTGCGGTTGAAATGATCTTATCTTTAAATACAATTAAATTAGCCGCAACGAGTTTAAATATTGATTAAAAACGTAATAAATTACTGGTCACATTTGGGCGCCGGCACGAGCGAGATAATATATCGCCGGGTTGTTCTGTCACACACGACAATATGATATATGACCGCATTACGAAGCTCCTGACTGAATGGTTTATACAATAACGTAATTTGTGAAAGCCATTATGCTAATTTATTGACGTTTTTATCGCCTGCGCAGTTCGATGGCGACGCGAGATGTTTCGCGTTCAAACGTCGTCTTCTTGATAAATAATGATAATAGTGTGACAGTAGAAATATTAATCTGTCCCATAGGTCAACATTAAAACTAACTTTTACGATATGATAATTGGCAGAAAAATATATTAAAGCCGATAATATTTTTATTGGCTGAATATGTTGCTGCTGCTGTATAAAAATGTCATATTTATTTATAATAACTTAAACTATCATTACAGGGTTAACCCTAATGCGACACTTAGACCTTAACTAATCACTAACTATACACTTACAAGAACAAAATTTGAAAAAATAAAACAACATTATTAAATTACTATAAACAGAAAATATTACTTACTTAAACTAAACAATCATAAGCACAAGTCTAACTACTTTAACGTTAATTTTATATATTGTAGTATAGAATAAATAGTATATTAATGTGAAAGCTACAAAGTATCCCACAAAATTTTAATATACGTAAGTTTTTTGCAACTTTCAGGTCAGTACCAAGTATGTATTTACAGAATTTTAATAATTTAAATCATCAATGCAATCCTCAAATTATAAGAAAATTAATGTTTCAACCTTTTTTGGTTAAGAATGAACAAGTAGAACAGCAACGAGTTATAAACCGTGTAAATAATTGACAACTCACAATACCGGTATAGGATTAAATAACATCCAACTAGTGTCGTTTTTTGAAAAAACTTATGTAAAAAATCGGACAAATTTTTCATGTTTTTATTTCGCTGCTTCAAGTTACACTGGCAGGTTATTTTTAACGTTCGTGAGCACATAACAATTATGAATTTAAAATGGCATCTATTGTGTTCGCCGCGTGACACTAGGTATAATCATAGACAATTAGTTACGGTTTTTTGCCCAATCTATAATAAACATGGAGGTCAACGTCCTTAATCTTTCTTTTTGAACAGAATACGGTATCTGGCTGGTTAACTTTTGAATACTAGAATTAAAATAGGATAAACCTGTAGCTAGAACATTGTTATTTTTTTGCATACCTACCATCTTGTGTTTGATTCGATTCCCGGGTGTGGCAAGCGAATTTTTGAAAATCTTTGGATGCAGTTGTCTTTCTATTCAAAAATAAGGGAATGTTTTCTTTGAGTAAAATTTTCTATCTACAGTATTAAGAGTACTTTCCCTCCAGGTGGCATTACAAAATTCCACCCTGTATATCTGAGACCTATACATATAACAACAACCTATACATACTTTACTATGGGGAACTTTTCCTGTCGACAGCGATGTGGACGAATTTTTGATTATTATACATTATTATTATAAATATTTAGCTTCTTAATGTAAATATGATTACATTTATATTATATTAATATAACTTTTTCACCACCTTCCGGGTCGCTACCTGTCTGCGTCTAGGCGCTCCTTGCGTGGCTCCGCATCGCTGCCAATGCGGTGAAGATGTCGACTGCCTCGGACACCATGGCCTATCCTGCAGTAAGAGTGCAGGCCGGTTAGCACGGCACGCCAGCATCAATGACATCATCCGTCGTGCTCTTGTCACCGCCGAGGTGCCAGCTTTTTTAGAACCTAAGGGCTTGGCACGCGACGATGGGAAGAGACCAGACGGAATGACACTGATGCCTTGGAAGGTGGGTAGGCCTTTGGTGTGGGATGCAACGTGTGTCGACACCCTTGCGCCATCCCACCTTTCTAGTACGGCGGGCTGTGCTGGTGCAGCCGCTGCAGGTGCAGAAAACCTCAAACGGCGCAAATACTCCAACCTTATTGGGACTTACATGTTCGAGCCGTTTGGGGTTGAAACACTAGGGCCATGGGGTCCGAGTGCACACTACGTTTTTCGAGACATCGCCAAGCGGTTGATCGACTCTTCACGTGACCAGAGGGCTGGCCTATTTTTTGGTCAAAGAATCAGCATTGCCATACAACGCGGCAATGCTGCCAGCCTTTTGGGAACTTTTCCTGTTGACAGCGATGTGGACGAATTTTTTGATGCTCTTTGATTATATACTTATTATTTCTGTGTATATTACTATGAATATTTAGCTTTTAAATGTAAATATGATTTTATTAGTGTTAGATTATTTTCAATTATTACATAGATTCAATTAAGTAAGAAAGTTGTATTGATGATTTTAATTATTAAAATGTCGTAACCACTTTTACAATTATACAAAATTGATAAAATATAAGTATAAGTAAAGATGTTTTAGTTACAATATTGTAAAATTGTCACTAAAATTAACATACCTATTTGTAAGGTCTTTTCGTTACAGTTATGTGGTATTTACACGCACTTGTAAGGTCTACGAATTGGTAAATAGTAATTGTAAAATCTTGTGGTATAAAACCAGGCACCTATGTAACAATGGAAAGAAAAACAAAACTTTTCAGTGCCCAAACGGTGGCTTTTCAAGGCTTTGGCAACTCTTTTTAACGTTTGTTGAATTTCATGGTCAACATACAAGCTTCCAAATTTAAAATTTCCTATTTATACAACAGTTATTCCTGGTTCCGTACATTCATTATGTAAGGCTTGAGATCGAACCCTGTTTTGCTCTTACTGGTCTAGAAGTAAGTAGTTTTTATCAAAATTTCTGTGATATTAAATAAGTAATTGTGTGACGTACCTAAGTAGTTTTTAAATCCGAAATAGGATTGTCATTGAAATGAGTCCCTGCTCATTTCCCATTTAGTATTTCTGTACAGCAGGTCGGAAGTGCTAAAACTCCTACATGTGTGAAATAGCGATGTCGCGCGGCGCAGCGTACCTGCCCCTAATAACTTCCTCTGTGCTCGACACACACACACACACACACACGCCTGTGCGTGTAGCTCACACAGTAGCTCTCCATAGTTATTTACTGTAACTGTGCGAATATTCCTAGAGAGTACGCACTGAAGTTATAAAAGCTGCTAAGTGCGTTGTGCGTCCGGTTCCGCACCACCGCACAATATTATTTATTATTTACTAGCTTCCGCCCGCGGCTTCGCCCGCATAATATTATGTCGACAAATAATACATATAAACCTTCCCCTTAAATCACTCTATCTAAGTATTTAAAAAAAACCGCATCAAAATCCGTTGCGTAGTTTTGAAGATTTAAGCATACATAGGGATATAGGGACGGAGAAAGCGACTTTGTTTTATACTATGTAGTGATGTACACACTGTAAAATACTTTAAGATACTACATAGATAGTCTTAGTAGGTACTACTTATTTCTAAAGAAATTATATTAAATTAATTTTAATATATTTAATAATAGTTTATCTTTCTAAAAAGGGCGAAAAAAAAGGTTTCTTGTATAAGGACTTCAGTTTTTGACTTTTTTATTTGTTGTTATAACGGCCATAGTGGTGAACTCACTCTGTGAACTTTACAAGTGTCTACCTGTTAGGGTTAAAATATACAGCCCTGTGACAGAGGACATCAGGGCGTTAGTAACGGGGCCCAGTTAGGACCCTTTGGGTGGATTGCCGGGATTGTCCGAAAGGGTTACCGCTACCCCGGAACATAAAGGGCTAAGGAAGGAACATGGATGGGTTTTAGTCAGTAAGAGTCTGACACACCCTTCCGCTCCACTGAGAGCAGGAGGAGTCATTTGATGATTTCCCACCCTCATAAAAAAAGGACCCTTTGGGTACGTAACCCTAAAAAGGAAAAGTACAGAGGCCAGCACAACAAGTTACCACAATCTGTCAAATTTCTTTGATAGTATTTCAACTTTATTGCAAAGATATAAGGTTCATTTTTAATTGAGAAAATTTGACAGTTAGGGATAGCTTGATGTGCTGGCGTCTGTACAATGTAATTTTACAGATGTTTTTAAATAAAATAACGTATTAAAGTTTTTGAGTTAGTTTTGACAACCAAGTAGATAATAAGGGTTCCTTTTTATCAAGATAATATAAAACTACCTAACTTACTGTTTGCAAAGAAATAAATAGCTTCATTTTTCTGACTGACCGACCCTTTGACCATTCAAAAGTGCCTGTAATTGGTTTATGAAATAAATTCTTTGAGTTTGAGTTTGAATAATTCTTAAATTAAACTAGTATTTTCAGTTCTTAGTACATATTACATGTTTAGGTTCACGAAAATAGACACAATATTTTCTTAAACCTAAACTTTGCCTGAAATATTTAAGACCAGAATAATTGGACAAATAAGTCTGCTAGCTCCGTAGTTTCTTATTTACCTGTCACATTTCCCCTGAGGTGCTCCTTAATATTTGAACGAACAATGAGCGACGGCTTCCTTGGAAGTTTCTAGCAGAAAGTTCATGCCAAAATGTTAAATTGTTTTTTTTTGGCAAATATGTAGTGTTTTGTTTTTAAACGACATCAAAAAGGAGGCGGCTATCAATTCGGATGTTTATATTTTTGATTTTTTTTTTACGATTTTGACTATTTGGATTAATAATGCACTTGGCCGCTATTCTGTAAAATCTTATGTGAAGTGAGCTCACTTCATCTAAGTTTTCCCGATAAGATTTTTGCAGAATTGACCAGCTGCTAGTGCTTCGAAAGTGTCGATGTGGTATCTCCTGGACTTACCCTACGCTGATTTTATAACTAGAAATATTTTCTAGGTTCTCAAACGTAACAAAAGACATGACGTAAATCATGGCAGACCATTTCTTTTATGACTTTCTGACCGATATGACCTAAGTAGAGATCCATACTCATGACCATATATTGAGCAGCTGAGTTTGCGACACCAGATCATTTTATAGCAGGTCCTGTAGAGCAGTGGCGGCCCAGGGTAACGGCTGCGACTTAAAAGTTGTGAGTCATAGCTTCAAACCTAGACAGGCGCTTTAGTTTACGTAAATAATACATCACCACTGCTCTTAAAACGGTGAAGTAAAACATAGCGAGGAAAGCGGCATGTCCTAGAACCAAAAATTCGAAGACATGTGACATCACCAACTCGCACTGGGCCCGCGTGACATCACCAACTCGCACTGGGCCCGCGTGACATCACCAACTCGCACTGGGCCCGCGTGACATCACCAACTCGCACTGGGCCCGCGTGACATCACCAACTCGCACTGGGCCCGCGTGACATCACCAACTCGCACTGGGCCCACGTGACATCACCAACTCGCACTGGGCCCGCGTGGTGGACTACGACTCTCGCAGAGAGGGAGGCCAGTGTCCCAGCCAGCAGTGGGAACATTCTAAGCTGCTTATATAAATCATTTTATCAGCATAAACATAGTCAAAGTCAAAGTCAAAGTCAAAACATTTATTTCAAATAGGCACAAGAAAGGCACTTTTGAACGTCAAAAATGAACAAGAAATAGAATTGATTCTAGTCGCCCCTTCCAAAAGGTAGTTTCGTGTGGAGAAGAATGGGCAAGAAACTCCATCGTTACTCTTTTAAAATGTTTCACAATGTTTTGTATACATGTAATAAAACATTATATGTGAAGACGATGGACCCAGAATAAAAACAATAAGTACACCAAAAAGGTGAAAAGAAAAACGCATGTAGCAGTGGCAAATAAACTTAATTATGTCATAAGTACATTGGTGCTCACATACACACATCAAAAGTGTCTAGGGATCAACATATATTTTTGCAATAACTTTTCTCTTGATTGATATTAATTTAAATTTTCTTTAAGGATTCATCAAATAAAGTGTTTTCGTTTGTCACAGTAACGATAAACCAAGTCACCTTTGCATTAATAAAGAAATTTGCCATTTTCCTAATAAAGGGATTTTTGACATTTGAACCACTAACATTAAAGTTCGAAAAAAAGACTGAAATAACAGTTTTCTTTAAAATTTTATTGGGTAACTTAAACAATTAATAATCCGTGTTTCTACCGCGAACACTAACAACACAAGAACATCGGTTTGGCATACTCAAAATGAGTTCATCCAAATCACGCTGTGGAATGGCCGCCCATGTTCGTTGCAACAACAAAAAAAGGTCTTCTTGCAACTGGATACCCTCCATATTCGGCAGAGCTCTTCTCTGTAGCATATCCCATGCATGCTCAATCGGGTTCAAGTCTGGCGACTGAGCAGGCCAGGGCAGGACATTGATGTTAGCTGCGGCGAGAGTCTGTCTTACAACTCTTGCGGTGTGCGGTCGTGCATTATCATGCATTAACTGAAATAAGGGACCGATTTGCACTTGTAGAGGAACGATGACGTCAGATACAATCGTCTCAGCATAAATTTGAGCGTTGAGGTTGCCTCTGATCCAAATCAACTCAGTTCTTCCGCCGATCCAAATACCCGCCCATACCATGATGGTTCCACCACTATAAGGATGGACTTCCTGGCAGGATTTTAATCGCTGTTGGCGTCCAGGGGTTCTCCAGTGTCGTATACGTCTTGTATCCGGTCTCATACCAAAACGAGACTCATCAGAAAAGCACACGAAACGCCATTGTTCTTCTGCCCAATTTCTGTGTTCAAGAGCCCATTGATATCGAATCCTACGATTGTGCATTGCTATAGGTGGTACCCGTAGCGGTCTTCGGGAATGAAGGTTCACTTCATTCGTTCCTCTACAAGTGCAAATCGGTCCCTTATTTCAGTTAATGCATGATAATGCACGACCGCACACCGCAAGAGTTGTAAGACAGACTCTCGCCGCAGCTAACATCAATGTCCTGCCCTGGCCTGCTCAGTCGCCAGACTTGAACCCGATTGAGCATGCATGGGATATGCTACAGAGAAGAGCTCTGCCGAATATGGAGGGTATCCAGTTGCAAGAAGACCTTTTTTTGTTGTTGCAACGAACATGGGCGGCCATTCCACAGCGTGATTTGGATGAACTCATTTTGAGTATGCCAAACCGATGTTCTTGTGTTGTTAGTGTTCGCGGTAGAAACACGGATTATTAATTGTTTAAGTTACCCAATAAAATTTTAAAGAAAACTGTTATTTCAGTCTTTTTTTCGAACTTTAATGTTAGTGGTTCAAATGTCAAAAATCCCTTTATTAGGAAAATGGCAAATTTCTTTATTAATGCAAAGGTGACTTGGTTTATCGTTACTGTGACAAACGAAAACACTTTATTTGATGAATCCTTAAAGAAAATTTAAATTAATATCAATCAAGAGAAAAGTTATTGCAAAAATATATGTTGATCCCTAGACACTTTTGATGTGTGTATTTACAAACATTCTAAAAGTTAACAATAATAAAATAATCAATGTGTGAGATGTTATTCCAATATAATAAAATAATATGGTACAAATTATAAATTGTTACCTAATTTACTTAGCAACCAGTTTGATTTTGTCTAGACACTAGATTGTCCTGTGGGGCAGGACCAGCATGTTTCCAAGCATCCTTATCTTTGATATAATCCATAATATTGCGAGATGTTTATACACAGATATTAAAATGTTGTTCCGCATTCAGTAATTAACGGCAGTGCTCCCAGTGTTTTGTTCAAGTGATTTATATTCTGTGGCCGCGAATTAATTGCATGGAAGCCGTTAAAGATTCTCTGAATAAACAAAGCTTCCTCATTTAAATTTTTGTTACACTAAATATACGAATTTATGTACGATTTTGGGAGTTGTTCGCAACCCCTAGTATGTAATAATTTTGTAGGCTTGATAAGTTGCTAAGTACCTATATAGGTGATGTCGCGGGGACTGTCGGTGAACCACTATTCAACCTTCTTCTTCTTAGCGTGTCGATGGCAAAAATAGTAAAAATAGTTTAAATAAATATATTTATATTTTAAATTATATTGGCCCAAAATTCAGCAACGCGAATACCGTTCACTGACGCAGCCATTAGGTCCTCACGTGTGCATGTGACGGGGCATGCGGTGCAAGATGGGAGGTGAGGCATTGTCTGTGGGGAGACGCCGCACACAGATCGGAGATCTAAGCCATCCATGATGTCCTTACTGCGACCTACTTGGGTACGGAGTCTGTTTAGGGTTTTCCAAGTAGCCACGGTAGCTTGTGCCCAGATGGGAGGCTTTCTGATAGTTCAGCGAAGAAATCAGGCGGCTTAAGCAATATAGCAACCTTATTATTGAGAGTTTAAGGTTGAAAACTGGTCAACTGTATATCCCCGAGATGGTACATATTCAAGATAATAAATGAAGTTGATAAACGCGTCACAAAGTCTGAAAGAAAGAAAGTCTTGTTGATAACCTGTAATTACAGTTAATATATCTTCGAAAATGCCTTATTTGGTTAATGACTAAAGTCAATATTTATGTCTAAACGTTTCGTATTGCTAGTACCTACTAATTAATTATTTAAAGCATGTAATTTGCTGATGGACTACTTTTGTGGAACACGTGTATTATTTAGTACCTAGAAACAGAGTTGATGTTTAATTAGGACCTTCGTGTTACTCTAGCGTCCTAGATTTACTTTTTGAACTTTTCGTTTGTTAAGTAGGCAATGTTTATATAAGAAGTTTAACCCTGGTTTCTGGAAAACGAATAAACACAATAATTAATTAACATGCTAGGATTGGTCTACCGAAACAACAGCTGTTCGACATGTTTGACAGCTGTTTGACATATTTGACAACTGCTGTCAACAGATTAACGTCAAAAGGCTTTAAGAAACCGAAGCTTAGCTATGTTGGATTAAGTTACAGCCCTATGTGAAGTCATGTGCTTATTGGTTCGTAACAAGGAGATAATCGTCTTGATCGCATTTGTCCATCGTCCGATGACCCTTCGTCCAAGTCCGCATTGTCCGGCATTCGCTAAACGCTGATACCATCTAGAGTGGTGCCGCCAGCCTAATGGGATCCCGGGGTTACGCTTAATGCTCTTAATAATACAATCGCGGGACTGACAAATTGCAGCGTTCCCGCGGGATGGGGGATGGAAAACATTCCCATAATCGGTTTAGAGGGTAAACAATGTGATAGAGTGGCGAAATAGTTTAGAGTCTAACCTATTTCGCCACTCTATAACATTGTTATAATGTTGCTTGATTCTGATTCAGTTGACTAGTCACTTTGTCCCCCGTACATAGGTCAGCACATCAAACTACCCCAATCTGTCAAATTTCTTTGAGAGATTTTGAACTTAATTACATAAGTATAAGGTTCATGTTGAATTGGGAATATTTGACAGTCCGCGATAGCTTGATGTGCTAGCGTCTGAACATTGTATCTAACTAGTACGCAACTGTTTTCGTACTCGCTTAAAATCCCAGAATGTCTAGGCAGAAATGACGAACCGATCCTGTATGACATAATCCTACAGGAATCGCGACCGTTTGAAACGCATCAAATGTATTAACACTGGCATTAAATAAGTAGATCAGCTTGTTAAATAACCACAGACAAGAAATTGCACAAGATTTATGTAGTCGCCAGCGTTTTATATTATATGAAACTGTCAAACTTTTTTGATAGATTTTCAACTTAACTACAAAATCATAAGGTTCAAGTTTAAATAGAAATGTTTGACAGTTAAGCATAGCTACCTATGTTACATTTGAACAGTAATTCCTGTATCCACTAACACAATGGTCCTTTTTGTATAGAGTTGCCCTACGATACCTCTCTATTCTACGACAGATTCAACTGAAAACTCCTCAATAATTCCGGAACTACTCAGCGGACAGTGCTCAAACATTTTGGTCGCGATCTTACTTCGAGGGCTGTCAGTTGTTCACGACTGTACCGACTACTGATTAAGTATGTAACGGTCACTTAACTATTGTGATGGTGACGTCAAGATGACAGACGGGAGTTGATGACAGGGATCACTAAACTGTGAATTGTTTTACTGGTCAAGTGGTGTTAGAGAGGAATTTGGACTATCATTTAACGTATATGACATTCAAATACTTTGAGTTTTACTCAAAGTATTTATTTAAACTATCATTTAAAGAACATATATGACATTCAAACTCAAACTCAAAGCAATTAAACTAATTACAGGCACTTTTGAATTGTCAAGGGGTCGGTCAGTCGCTCCACCCAGAGCAGGAGTAGTTGGATGATTTCCCAGCCTTAAAAAAAAAAAAAAAGGGGTCGGTCAGTCAGAAAGATGAAGCTAGTTGCCCATCCCAAAGCAGTAGGTACCTGTGGAGAAGAACGGGCAAGAAACTCCACGGACACTCTTTTAAATCAAAATATGGTTGCAAAATATGGGTAACATCTTACCTGTTGAAATTATACATGTGAGAACGATGCAAAACGTTAAAGCGTCCATAATACAAAAAAAAAATATATATCCGTGGCAGCTAAGAGATGACAAACATTAGGAGACCATGCATTTCTAACCACCTATAGTCATAAGACTATACCTATATCTTCGGCATTACTTCCGATACTTCTATTGCAACTTGTGTCGCAGTATGAACGAGATTGAAGAGGAATGAAAGAGGTTCAAGGGTTGCTTTGATTCAGAAAATCTCTCTAAAAAAAATGTCTGGCAGTCGAAAAAAAAAGTTTTAAATTCGAATCCGTGAAAACAAATTCGAATGCATCTTCGAGGTTACAAGAAAAAAGTTTTTTGAATATTTCGGTTTGTTTGTTTTAAACGTTACGTGACGATAATATAATCAAAATATTAAGTGCGATATTATAACTACAAAGTAATATTACTAACCTTGATCGGTTTTATAGACAGCTCTAGGGATTAATAGTTAAGAGACGTTTCAAAGTCGTATAAAGTTTTAGTTAACAAGTTTCAGAAACAGATAATTTTATACAATATTGTCCTTGTCTATTAAATGTCTAGTTTGAAAGGTCACTAGGCATTTGGAATACATTATTCTTATCTTGAAAGTTAATGGCTAGATTTTTAACCGAAAATTAATAACTTAAGAAAGTAAGTATACAATTTTAAGAAATCAAATTGTTTTCATTTACAAGAAAATTGTAAGAAGTTATACAGAAAGATATTTCTCGGTTAGGTACCTAATAAATAAATATCAAAATAAAATATATAAATAATTTCTAAAATAATAATTATATTTGGACTTTCCTTGAGACCATATTAAATAAATCAGCGATATGAATCAAATTCATAATATAGTAAAATTAACATAATATTTTATCAAAAATACATACACAAATATACCGGTTGATATTATGCACCCTTCCCGAATCGTTCTAAGCTCTGCTTTTGCTTGAAAAGAATTAACTTCTGGTTTGTTTTCGTTGATATGACAAAACAACTAAGTGCTAATTTCACCAATTGGCACTTAGTTGTTTCACCAATGAAACTGAACGCGATCAGCACATCTATAAACCGCGTGCAAGATCTGTCACTGTCAATATTCCACAGAAAATGATGACCACGTGATCATTGGTGAAATTCACCGTTAATCAAAGTGTAATAGTTCTAAAAGAATAGGTACTTTGAGTTGAATTGTTTTAATTTAAACTTTGCTTGATGGCACATAATATTGTTTAAACCATTTCATGTTTTATCTTTAATACGTGAATTTATAATTTCTTTTGTGAAATAAATATCTTTGACCATAATAAAGTTTTGCTAATGAGAATCAAAACCTTGCTTAGCCGTCATACAATGCCCTGAAAATATAAATAAATGTGAATTAACAAACAAGCTGGAAAAATGTAATCCTCTGGTGCATTTTCAAGCGTTTTTCGTTACTTTGTACTGCGACGTGCAGACGATAAAAAAAGAATGATGGCCGCCCGGTTACAGAAATTTAAAATGCAACGCTCTCCTACTCATAGTGGTGTTATGTCTTTTTATTGCTAACTGGGGATAAAATGCTAGCTACTCTTTGATAGTACGTACTTGATGCATGGACATAAAGCTACATTTTTATCAGAAAATTACAATATTGAAGCTTATCAATATCAGCCGGTACCTACCTATACTTTAGGTTCATTGTTGAGCATGCCTTTCAATACTTTTTTCTTATATGTAGGCAAAATTGGTCCCTCCGTTTAGGTGATTAACCGGGTCAAGATAGACAAAAATGTTAAAAAAATATTGTTTTGTTATAAGTATCGTATGTATACACTTTCATTCAAATTTAGCGAAAAGCTGTAATTCTATCATTCAAATAGACACTTTTTTTTTGTTTGTGTAATAGGCAAGCTCTTTTGAGAAATACTGGCAACTTATCATAAATAGATGGAAAATCCCCCAAAAATCTTGTCTCCCCTCCATGCTTAGTTTTAAAGTTGTGAGCAGTGGCCATTTTTGTTAGTAACTCCCAGCGTCCATATTTTATACTATCTTTTATTATTACATGTTCCAACTCATCGTCGTGGGCGACTATGGTCTGCTACACGATGGCTCCATAGCGACCATAGCTTATACAGAACATGATCGCATGACCCCATGGCGCCCCGTGCCGGTTTCTCAGCGGTATTTCCAAAGCGGCAGTAGCTATTCATATGTTAAGCATATAAATTCCGAAAGGTTAAGTGGTATAGGTGACTCAGATTCTAAATTATACCATTGTATTATTAATTCTGACAATATTGTACGCGAAATATATTGGTTTTTGTGACCTCTCACAGATTAAATTGAACTTGTGAATATTGAGTTCGTTAGGCTAATTCTCTTTCAACAGTTCTTTTATATTCGAATCTTATTTTTTTAAAGAATGGAAAATCTTCAAATGGGTGCTCTCGCTCTGTGTGGAGCGGAAGGGAGTGTCAGACTCTTACTGACTAAAATGCATTAATCTTTCAGAAAATATTATCAGAAAGCATAAGCGAAAAAACTAACTAGGTATCTATACTGTAGACTACTGCATTGTTAATCAGCTTCATAATTTTAAAGTGTTGCCAACAAAACACAAATAGCAAATGTAGAAGATTTATTCAGAGAATCCTATGAACACAATTCTTAAATACAATGAACAACCTCAAATAAAAATAAAAATATTATGTACAAGTATACAAAGGTAAAAAAAGGAGCTTTATGTTTGAGCCATATGGGGTTAAAACGCTAGTGCTCTTTGAGTATCGGAATATCGCTCAGTAGTTATCGACTCTACACGTGACCTGAGGGCTGATCAATATTTACGTAAAAAAATCAGCATTGCCATCCAACGTGGCAACGCAACCAGCCTTTTGAGCACATTTCCAAGTGACAGCAGTTTAAGCAGGATTGTCCGAAAGGGTTACCGCTTACCCGGAACATAAGGAAGGAACATGGATGGTTTTAGTCAGTATGAGTCTGCAGAGCGGGAAAGGTCATTGGATGATTTCCCACCCTCAAAAAAAAAGTGACAGTAGTAGCGAACAAATTTTTCGAAGCCCAAGAATCTTTAAATTTAGTGTAAATAAAAAGCCGGTAACTGAACACTTGACAACGTGGCTGTACACGTTTGTTTGACTGAAACACGAGCATGCCCTTGCTTCGTGATTAGTGGCAGTTAATCCATACAAATGTTGTCCCTAATTGGAGTAATAAATATCACGTTACACTCTCTCTTCCTCGTTCTAATGTTACAGTACTTGTAAACTTGTAACTGGATGTTTTGTTACGTTTTATGGGGCGAGGATCAGACTCGAGTGCTTCTAAATGATTGTGTACCTAAGGTCAATCCTTAGTGCCTGGGAACTGGGACCTTATAAAAGAGCTCTAATAATACAGGGGAAATTGAATTCATGGGCATTATTTTAAGGGGTCATTGTACTTATCATTATGAACAACTTTCACTATGGGAACAGATCGAGAATGTGAATGTGAATGAACAGAGAGATGTGAAATATCTGGGTGTCCAAATAGACGGAGGACTACGATGGGATAAACAGATTGACGCTATTACTACTAGGTCTATGAAACTATTGCATACTTTCAAATCCCTCAGAGACTCGGCAGCGCCTGAAACCCTGAAGATGGTGTATTATGCACTATGTCAATCTGTCATTGGATATTGCATCACAGTATGGGGTGGTGCAAACAAAACCACTTTTCTGAGGATTGAAAGAGCGCAGAGAGCGGTGCTAAAGGTAATGTTTCGCAAACCTTATCGCTATCCCACTACGAAACTATACGCTGACTCACAAGTACTTTCTGTCCGCCAGTTGTTTCTTCTGCGGTCTATTTTAAGAAAACACGGTAGTGTTCCCCCTACTGACCCTAAAAAAAGGAAGAAATTACCTATTAGTACCCCTCACAAAACCGCCTTCGCGAAACAACAATACTTCACACTAAGTACATACATTTAAACAAATTCACAAAAAACTAAACATAGTTGATCTAAATAAATATGAATTAAAATCAAAATTAACAGAATGGCTACTGAAGCAGGACCTGAAAACAGTGTCTTTACTCAAGTATGTCGTCTAACTACTTATGTACATATTTCTAATTACATACCCACACACACACACACATACACACACACACACACACAGATACACGCTCACACACAAATACACATAACAAGTGAATGTAAATATATTTTCTTTACATAATATTCCCTTTTAACGCTCGGGTAGATCGACACAGTCTACTATAACATTATGGCATCAATGTTTTAATGAATCACTGTCTCTCAAGATACAGCTAGGTTACCTAGTTTGAGAGGCAGGGTTTTCCTTATTGTGCACAGATTTAAGTTCCTAGATTGTACTGTATCGTGTTACTACCAAAGCTCTTTTAAATTGTCTTTATTTTACACTGTCAAATCTGTATTTTTTGTGAAATAAAGTTATTATTATAGATCTGAAATCGCGAAAAAAAAGTCTGCTGTTCCCTACATTATGCTCGCATAACTCGTCAACATGTTGATTTGTTTTCCTTTGAATGAAAATCATTATGAATGAAAAGTCAGAAAATCAATCGTCATACACAGTACAGCTACAAAGACAAGCGCGGATAATATAGTTAATAAAAATAATTTATTATGAAAATGTAGTTCAGTTTCTGTGGTGAGAGCACTTTAAATCTAACACGATTCCTACCGGCTTCCCTTCGGAGGTACGTATGAGATACTCTACCGCTATTGAAAAAGGTACAGCCAATAGTATCTACTATTGCCAAAAAATATAGTTAGGGTTTTAAATTAAGTAAAGAAAAACTTTTATTTTTTAGATGATACATTATTTTTTTACTTTAATGTTAAATAATAATAATATCCTTGGACAGGTTCTCTGCCTGTTCGCCGAAAATTGGTTGCCAAATTTTCACTTGCCAACCAACGTTTCGCAGAATTTTATTCCGCCGAATAATCATTTGCCAACTTATCATATAATTTTGTTTTATTTCCCAACCTCACAGTTACCAACTGTACGTTTGGTCTGCTTTTCATAATGACACTTTTTAAAATGCCAACTTTCATTTAGCAGAATTTTTTGCAATTAGTTATTGTAATTATTATTTTTTTTACTTTATCTTTAATATGCCCTAACCTAACTGTTTCCTTTTACAAAAGCGATTCGCTTCTGGCACATCGCCGGCCGCTACCGCGGCACGCTCGCTTCGCTCGCTCGGCTCGTGCGTTGTTTGTTATACTCTAACCTAACCTAACTTAACTGTTTCCTTTTACAAAAGCGATTCGCTTCTGGCACATCGCCGGCCGCTGCCGCGGCACGCTCGCTTCGCTCGCTCGGCTCGTGCGTTGTTTGTCATACTCTAACCTAACCTAACTTAACTGTTTCTTTTTACAAAAGCGATTCGCTTCTGGCACATCGCCGGCCGCTGCCGCGACACGCTCGCTTCGCTCGCTCGGCTCGTGCGTTGTTTGTCATACTCTAACCTAACCTAACCTAATAACCTTAGACTTCTATTGTAATAGTTGTGTGGCCTAGTGAAATGGTTGACAAATGATAAATGTCCCAAACGTTTTGTGTCATTATAATAATCGGCTTAACAATAATTCTACCAAATGAAACGTTGTCATACAAAAATTTGCTAATCGTTAGTTGTCAAAGTGAAACATCGGCGAAGCGTTGGTTGGCAAGTGAAAATTTGGCAAACAATTTTCTGCGAAAAGGCAGGACACCCCTTGGACATTTCACACAACGCCATATCGTCCCAAGCTAAGCAACCTAATGCTTGTGTTATGGTAATGAGATGGCTGATAGACATACTTATATACATTTTTTTTTTGTAAATACATATTATTATAGATAGAAAAACACCCAGACTCGTAACAAATACTTGCAGGTCGTACAAATATGTTGTTTTTCTCTTTATTCACTTTCACACAAATATAGTACATATTTACATAGTTTACATTTATCTCAAGCTATAGTAGATCCTCTCTTGCAGGCTGAAATCAGTAATAATTATGTATAACACACTTCACAACTACGTGAGTGAACTTTTAAAATTAAAAATCCAAAATTTTTGAGCGGCATGTGTCCAGATCTCAGTCAATGAGGCTTCGTGTCGGCTTCTCTCTTACAAAAATTGACAACTCGCCACTGGTAGTAAAAAAAAAAATACAATTTAGAATCACTAGATATGTAGGTCCTTCAGTAAAGTTCAGATGGGCTTATCTGTAGGGAGGCGTTATAACCTTTCTGTGTTGTGTTACAAGTAATGAAAACGAATGACTATAGGATATTATGATGAATGAGTAAATATGACATGTGAAGTTTATGGACGAGTACCTCATACATTTTACCTAACGATTGATGTATGGGAGTAGCATTATGAATTATGTTATTGGCTACCCTGCCAAATACCCAATCTATCTACTTATACATAATTAAAACAGTAAAAAAACTGTGTCTGTACATTGAATATATTAAAAGAAAAATAATTGAGGGGGGTTTAGAAACAGTAATAGAGCACGAATCCAAAAAAAAAAATTTGTCTGTTTGTCTGTATGTCTGTTTGTTTGTACACGCTAATCTTCGGAACTACTGGACGGATTGGAATGTTTTTTTTTTTGTTGTATAGGTATTAAGTCTGGGCAACATATAGGCTATAATTTATCTTGGAAACTTGAACACCTGATGCAGAACCGCAACAGACCAGCTAAACTATAAGAGATACAAAAATGATACCTTAGCAAAAATTGTTCCACGTGATTAGCATTTTCTGCTGAGAGAATAAATTTGAAGATCTGGAACACCTGATGTGGAACTCCAAGAGCCCAGCTACACTGTAACATATATAGGAATAACGTCTTAGCAAAAGTTGTTCGGTCTGATGGGAATTTCCTGTTGACTTATAAAAATCGAAGATCTGGAACACCTGTTGTGGAACTCCAAGAGCCTAGCTACACCATAACACATATAAGAATGACGTCTTAGCGAAAGTTGTTCAACCTGATGAGCACTCTCTGTTGACGTATAAAAATTGAAGATCTGGAACACCTGTTGTGGAACTCCAAGAGCCTAGCTACAACATAACACATATAGGAATGACGTCTTTGACGTCTTTGTTGTTCAATATGATGGGCATTTCCTGTTGACTTTTAAAAATCGAAGATCAGAAACATCTGATGTGGAAATCAAAGCTATCACTAATTTTACTGTGTAATTATAAAATAACAAAAACTGGGAGTACCACCTGCACGCGGTGAAGGCGGTAACAGTTTAGGACTGATTTTCGATGACGATGGTATATCATTGAAAATTTGAGTCTACTGGCCAAAACTCCTATTTATTTTTTTATTTTATCGTATGAATATGCCTTCGGGCTTATGTTGTTTGATTGTTTAATTTCCTTTTCCATTTATCTTCGTGACACGGTAACCTACCCGGTAACGCTGGCAGGGGAGCAGTCATTTTAATTTAGATTTTTATTGATCAGGTATCTTCACAATAAAACTATGACCATGCCTAGAAAGAGGTCAAATCTTTCCCAATGTTCCAAGAGAGCTAAAAGATTGAGGATCATAAGATCCCAAGAATCTACCGAAGAGCGTCAGGAGAGACTTGATGCTGTTCGAGAACATTAGGCTGCAACTCGCTCCGTGGAAACCTCTTCGGGTCGCGAAGCACGCCTGCGTTCTCAGCGTATTCATTAGGTCTCTAGAGACCAGTGAAGAATATGATGCGCGACTGACCGCTGATCGTGAACGTCATGTATTGTCTCGCGAGTCAGAGACGTTCACGGATAGAGAATTGTGCTTGAGTTCCAACCGTATCTACGCATTGACTTCTAGGTCTCTAGAGACAAGTGGGGAATATAATAATGCGGTTACCAAAATGAAAACGATGACAAATGGACTGTATGTTTTGGTGGTTGTTGGAATAAAATAAAACTAAAGCTCAGTGTGATAAAAGATTTAAATGGGAAAAATGATAAAAAATAACATAAATGGCGACCTCGTTGTTGCTGGCATAAGCAACAGGGTCCGCGTACGAAGTCGCGGGCAGAAGCTAGTTCTAAATATGCACAGTCCTTCATCAAATCAACATGGAGTTCAAGTATAGAAGTTTATTTGAATAGCGAATACCATGACCGAGTCGGTCATCGACGTCACCGTATTATTGGGGGAGGGTATGGCCAGTCTGTCGTGGACATCTTTTAATTGACTGACTACTGACTGACTGACTGACTGACATATTACTGATAAGTATGACTATGTTTTCTGATAAAGGGTCGTAAAATAGGTAAGATGTCTACCAGTAGGTGAATCATTCTTGTGTCATCTGCTAATAAAAACGAATTTTAGTCTAATAATAAATTTCAGCATATTATTCTTGTTATACTTTTTTTGATTGCTCATTAATTAGCACAGTGGGACAGTGAACAGTTTTATTATGGGTTGAAAATTAATTATAAGCATTTACATAGTCTAAAACAAAGTCGCTCCCCACTGTCTCTCACTCTGTACGCTTAGATGTGTTCAACGACGCAACGGATGTTAATGCGGTTTTCATCAATAAATAGAGTGATTCAAGTGGAAGGTTTATATGTATAGTTTAACTTATTTACGGCGGCGACTTCGCCCCCACGATAGTGTCTACGAAGTCGGGACGGGTCCCTAGTCTATACTAATATTATAAAGAGGTAAAATTTGTAAGTTTGTAAGTTTGTATGTAGGGGGTAATCTCCGGAACTAATGATCCAATTTAAAAAAAAAAATCATTGATAGAAAGCTACATTATTCCTGAGTGCTATAGGTTATAAATATTATATTTATATCATACATATTAGCCGAGCTATCGCAATTTTCGTCAAGCAAGTCGGAAAGAAATACCTCCGAAAACAGAATTATTTGCATGCGCTGCCTAAACAGTTACAGTATATCGCAATTTTCCGCGGACGAAGTCGCGGGCAGAAGCTAGTATTTTATAAAAATGTAAATGACTTAAAAATACGCTAATCCAATTTTAATCATTCACTAGACTGTAAAGCATAAAAATATTAACGACTAGCTTCTGCCCGCGACTTCGTCCGCGGAAAATTTCTAGTTTTAACATTGAATAAGTATATCCTATGATACTCGGCAATACTGTAGGTTCCCATTAGTGAGAGAATTTTTGGAATCGGATCAGAATTTCCAAAGATTACCGAGGTGATCTTTTCTGCTCAACTTAGTCGCCTTTTACGACACCCTTTTTTTTTTTAAGGCTGGGAAATCATCCAATGACTGCTCCCGCTCTGGGTGGAGTGGAAGGGAGTGTCAGACTCTTACTGACTAAAACCCATCCATGTTCCTTCCGTAGCCCTTTATGTTCCGGGGTAGCGGTAACCCTTTCGGACAATCCCGCTTACCCGGCAGGCTTGGCCCTGAGGGGCCCCTTCATATGCTGACATCTCTTTGAGGCGCGCGTGGAACATATACGCGCCGTCCGGCACGGGCCTGGTGCTGATGGGACGGTGAGTCACCCATTACTCACCGTCCGCAGGCCCGCGCCTACGGTGGCCGGGAGTCGTCACGTGGCTCCCGACGCCCAAGGCTTCTCCCGCGGCGGCTGGGACGGGAGGACCTTTCTCTCTCCCATCCCGCCACCTCCTTCGCGAGCGTGACTTTTTCGCAGAAGTAGGTGACTGCCTCCCACTCCCTCTCGTCCCGGACCATGGCTTGCACCAGGGCCGGGCGCGAGAGGTCACCGCCGTCGATCGGCTCTATGAGGACACGGCGGTGCTCCGCCCAAGCGGGGCAGGTTTGCACCGTGTCCTCTGGGCGATCCTCACAATGGTGACACCCGGGCGTTTTCTCCCGCCTGATGATGTGCAGGAACCTCCCGAAACATCCATGCCCGGTGAGAACCTGCGTCAGTCGGCAGGTGAGGGCGCCGTGACGCCTCTCTAGCCACTTCTCAAAGAGGGGTCTTACCGCCACTATCGTGGCGTGCCCTGCGCTGGGTTGCGACAGTCGCTGATTCCAGGCCGCCATGAGATCGCGCCGGAGGTCCGTCCGCTCCGCCGCAATTTGCTGCGGCAACGGAGTTTCCCCCCGGCTTAGTACCTCCGCGCGCCACTCGTACAGGCGCGCGAGGACTATCGCCTCCAGATCCCACGGCGGCAGTCCGGCAAGGAGGCTTGCCGCCTCGCCCGAGATCGTGCGGTACCCCCGGATAAGCCGTATGGCTACCACCTTTTGGGGCGCGTTCAGATAGTGGGCGGCTCGCCACCGCAGTGAACGCGCCCACACCGGGGCCCCGTATAGGGCCATGGACCACACGACTCCCGCGTAAAGCCTCCGGCAGGAGGCGTTTGGCCCCCTCAAATTGGGCAAGAGCCGCTTGACGGCGGCCCCAGTCCGTTCCAGCTTGGGGGCCAAACGTCGGAAATGCTCCACGAAATTCCATCGGCTGTCGAGGACCAGACCTAGGTATTTCATCGTGGTCTCGACGCCGATGTGAACCCCTCCTACCGTAAGTTGGGATCCCGATGGTGGCCTATTCCGAGGTCCATGAAAGGACATGGCCTCGGATTTGTGCAATGCCACCTCGAGACCCAACTGCCGGATCCTCTCAATGACTGTCGCAACCCCGCGTGTCATCGCGTCAGCCGCCGCCTGATGCGACCTCCCCTGCGCCAGCGTGTCGTCAGCGTAGCATACTACGCTGACGCCGTCAGGGAGGTCGGCCCGCAGCACCCAGTCGTAACCGATGTCCCACAGGAGCGGCCCCAGAACCGATCCCTGTGGGACACCGCACGACATCTCTCGCCGGTTCCATTCCCCATCGCGACCGGGGTAGATGAAGGTTTACGACACCCTGCCTCGCATTGTAAAGGTGCAAATGCATTATGTATTTTAACCCAACACGGATAATAATAAAATTATCTTACTACTATTATAAATGTGAAAGTTTGGATGGATGGATGGATGTGTGTTACTCAATCACGCCAAAACGGCTGAACGGATCTGGATGTTTGGCACAGAGATAGATTATAGTCTGGAATAACACATAGGCTAATTTTTATCACGGAAAAACGTACCCGTTCCCGTGGGATAATTTCCAACAACCAGGCGGGCGAAGCTGCTGGCAAAAGATATTACACTACCTATATACAAAATACAAACCATCATTTAAAAATGTTATCGTTAAAAATATAAAATTTAAGTGAGGAACCTATTTAATTTAAAGCTTCTCTGAAACGATAAAACGTCCGCACAAAGCACGTAGGAAGTAGGAATGATAGTTGAGCTCGGCGAATGTTTTAGCATTTTGCGTTTAGTAATTTTATATTATCTCGGAAAATATATGACCAATTGACATACTGTAGAGGGCAAATCTTATCTCTGTGATGTCCTTGTGATCATAAAATAATTTAATTTGATAAGAATTGATATTTTGTTGTTTAAATAATCATCCAAACAGAAGTAAGTCGAAAAAATAATTTTTTTAAACATAAAACGAAATATAAAATTTAAAATACAAAAGATAGAAATGTGGTGTCGCGGACTTTTTTGTAGAAATAATTAAGGCGAACCGGGTTGCTATACATTGCTTTCAATTTTAAACAACTGTTTAGGCAGCGCATGCAAATAATTCTGTTTTCGGAGGTATTTCTTTCCGACTTGCTAGACGAAAAATGCAATAGCTCGGCTAATATGTATGATATAAATATAATTTATAGCCTATAGCACTCAGGAATAATGTAGCTTTCTATCAGTGAAAAAATTATTGAAATTGGATCATTAGTTTCGGAGATTACCCCCTACATACAAACTTACAAACATACAAACTTACAAACTTACAAATTTTACCTCTTTATAATATTAGTATAGATATCCAAATTAGACATTTACTGTTTTAATAAAAAGCCTGATAGAATCGTTGTAAAAGTAATTTACAATTCAAAGTGAATCTACAACTTAGTATTAACATAAGAATAGGATCAGCCATTATTATAATACAGAACTTATAATTAATGGTAAATAAGACATTCTGAATGCGCCCTGGCAGGTATCCTGACGTAACTGAGAAATTTTAGCATTTGAAATTAAGGAATTCGATCTTTGATCCCATGATGTAGCGCACCCATATTATAATGTCTGGTTTAATATATAAAAACGACTGAAATTTGGTGTTTTAGAAGATTTTATGACACTTATAAATGTCCACTACCTACATGGTTTTTATTATGTCCATTAAAGTAATTTATTCAGTATCGAAATGTCTGTATTGTTACTATAATTTAGTATGTCAAATGTGTTTTGTTAAGTGTTGGATTAATTTTAAAAATAGCGTCATCACTGACTGTAATCGTGCAATTGAAAGTAAAATACATCTGGGTAGGTTAACTTCTTTTAGCAGTTTTATTTTAATAATTCTTTAGTGTGAGAAAAGGATGAAGCTATATAATAAAGCTTAATCTCTTTCCCAATGTGAAACAATCCTACTAAAATTATACACGTGAGAGTTTGACAGCTAGTGATGGCGCCAAACACGTAGCCGAATTCTGGGCCGAGTCCATTTAGATTGTCATCGACACGCTACAAAGAAGTTTGAGCAAGAAGTACTGACCAGCGATGCCAGACGTACGATAATTATCGTACATGTACGTTAATTTCGACACTCGTACGATGTACGATATAATATGTATTATCGTACGCCAAAGTACGATAATTTCCAACCTTCCTCCGAAGTGGGGTGAAAAGACTATTATCCAGTGCCTTAAAATCATCTAAAAATACAAAATAATGTTGATGGATGGGTATTTCCCTTCGAATCTATCAAACCAACGAACGAATGACAATGATAGTTCATTTATTCAGTACTACTTAGTCTGTGATTTATTCTTATTTATGGTTGAGTTCGCTAGCCTAGTGTAACTAAGTTTGAAATTGATAAAAGGTTCTAAATTACTTGGATTATCGTACTTTCAACTTTGGTAAGTGACTAACTTTGTTTTTTTACTTTTTAGTTGCTTGTGGTTGTGTAACAATGTGCACATCGTCCAATTTTAGTTAGCAATGTTTTTTTCCTGATTAAATAGGTAGGTATTTATTTAGTATTATTCGGGATTTCAGGTAAATAAATAAGATCTTAATATGTCAAGTGACACCGATGACAACAGTGAGGTTTTGGGATATCAAACCCCAAAAAAAAAGAGGATAGATAATTCAAAGCATCGTCTTCAAAAATATAGAAGTGATTGGGAGAAAAACACTAAGGATTTTGGACCTGACGTATCATTGTGGTTAAAACCTCATCCTAACGATAAAGGAAAAGCTAAATGTTCTTGGTGCGATTTAACCTTATCAGCAAATAGTACAACAATTAAACTGCATTATGCATCCAAGCGGCACCAAAAAGTTATGAAGAGTCGAGACGCTACTACCTCAAGCATGATGGCCAAATTTGTTGAAAAGGGTTCATCTGGATCTGGAGTGTCACAACTGAAAAAACAAATTACTGAAGCGGAGCTGAAGATGAGTGCCTTTTTTGCTACGCACAACTTAGCGTTTAAAATAATGGATCATCTTGTTCCAACGCTAAAATCCTGTTTTCCTGATTCTACAATATGCCAAGGAATGCAAATGAAAAGAACTAAATGCACACAAATTGTGACTAACGTGATAGGTGCTGCACACAAAGAAGAAATATGTGATAAATTGAAGAAGGTAAAATTCTCTATTCTGACAGATGAGTCTACTGACATGTCTTGCAAGACATCATGCATTATGGTCCGATTTTACGACTCGACAGCGGGCCGTATTGTTAGTAGGTTGTATGACTTGCATGATGTATTCCCAAAAGGAGATGTGGCTGCTGCAGAGGAAGGTGCCACTGGTGCGCGGCTTTACGAGCTGATGATAAGCTCTTTAAAAGCAAATGATATACCTTTGGAAAACTTATTGGGCTTTGGATGTGATTCTGCAAGCAACAACGTTGGTGACTACAACTCCATTATAAGTCGTCTACGACAAGAATGTCCAGGTGTTATCCTAATGAAATGCGTATGTCATTCTTTGCACCGGGCGTCCAGTGATGCATGCAAGACCCTGCCACGATTATGTGAAGATTTGGCCCGAAATATTTTTTCCTATTTCAGGCAAAGTGCCAAGAGAAAGGCTCAGTTGCAGCAATTTCAAGAGTTTACATCCGTAAAGGATCACCAGATGCTTGGCTTGGCTATCACACGCTGGCTCTCCTTTCTACCTGCGATAGAACGAATTTTGGAACAGTGGCAAGCTCTTCGGCTTTACTTTACTGATGTCTGGCTTGCAGAGCGTACACTTGCAGCTGAACAAATTTTCAATGCACTTCAAGACCCATTTACGAAATTGTTCTACAGCTTCTTAGCTTGGGTGCTTCCGAAAGTCACTTATATGAATGCATTTTTTCAGTCAACAACAGTTGTGGTCACGACACTCCATGACAAAATGGCAACTGCATACCGTGAACTTCTTTCCACGTACATGTACCAGGACTATGTTGCAAGGACAAATCTCACAGAAATTCAACCTGACGATACTAGCAGATTCATACGGCTGGAGTGCATATATTTGGGAGTCGCTGTCATGGAAGGTCTTAATAATCCTGATGTGACGGCAAGGCCTGACCTTGTTACAAGTTTCAGATCAAAATCCCGAGACTATCTGCTACATTTATGCAAAGGAATTAAAGATCGCTTCCCATTTGACGACAAATTGCTGGTGGCGCTACCAATTCTACAACCAGAAAAAGCTTTGTCGGCAAGACAGCGAGACAGCACTCCGTCGCTCTTATTTTTGTGTGAACTATGTCCCCGAGCGAAGCCAAGGGACCTTAATGAATTGCAGCAACTAGACGATGAGTGGCGACGTCTACCGTTGGATCAAGTTAGTCCCGATGTCGCCCAGGAAAAAGAAGTTGACGTATTTTGGCATAAAATTTCGCAAATGGCTATTGATGGAGAGAAGACATACACAGTTTTACCTCAATTTGCTCTGGCTGTTTTGACACTTCCACATTCAAATGCAGACACCGAACGACTATTCAGCAAAAATAATTTGACGAAAACCAGAATAAGAAACAAACTTGCAACAAAAACTGTTAAAGGGGTTTTACTTTCAGCGCAATGCGTAAAAAACCAATCAAAAGAATGCTGTTATGGTTTTAAACCAACTGATAAAATGATATCACGAATGACTTCAGCAGTCCTTTATTCAAAAACGGCTGGCGCTGCTGCAGACGTAGAAGTAAATACCGATACCGATGATCCCACTCTTATATAAAATAAATACCGTAAGTTATTTTAAAATTTCTGTCTAATTTCACAACTTTCTAAAATTCCTATCCTATTTCTAGTTTTGCGAAATAGCGCGTTTCGCGCGGTTTTGGTAGGTGTACGATAATTTTTCATCTGGTACGACAATTTTCGAATAGTGATACGATAATTCACTCGAACTCGTCTGGCAACCCTGGTACTGACGGATATGGATGAAATTTGGAATAGTACATAAGATACTTTTTTATCAAGGTGATACGTTCTCGTGGGATAGTTTCGGATATCCACGCGGGCGAAGGCGCTGGCAGAAGCTAGTACCTACTTTTTAAAATAATACTGCTAATAGGAGGTATAATGAGAAAGTGTAATTAGTATCTTATTAAAGCTTTACCAACATAAAAATGGGATTGACATAAGCTGCGTTAAGTCACGTGGTCAATCGACATCGTTATCGCAGTTGGTAGAAAATGGTCAATTTTATAGTTCGTAATGAAACCATAAAGTAACGAATTGTTATCGTGTTTATCCCATACATACGCGTAGACAAGCAGCGCTTTCAGTGTCCGCCAAAAAAGATAACGAAACGAATATTAAAACATTGTAGTTATTGAAACAATATGGCCGGATTTCAATCAGCAGTAGATTTTTGACACTGAGTGATGACATACTCTTAGGTTAGTGTAGGTCTGGAGTGGATGTATAAAAAAATATGCTCCGTATAGAGCTTTATTTGTAATAACACTTACCAGCCATATCTATCTTATCTCAGGTGTAAATCCGAATTCCCTTCTAAATCGTCCATCTCCCACTCCCCTTACCCTCAACAAATAGCCATAAAACGGTAACACAAACAACACCCCATAGCCTTGTATCGGCCTCTGATCCACTAAGGGATGGGCGAGGCCGAATGCCGTGCTATTTGAATACCGAATGACGCCGCGATTGTCAATATCCGGCCGATATTGGGATATTAAGTTGCCTTATGATAAAATGGACGATTCATGCTGCTGGGCGAAGGGTGAATGCATCGATTTGTTTTATGTTTTTATAGGAGTCGGATAGTGTTAACCGAGTTTGTTTAGGGCGGGGGAATTGGTCTAATATTTTGGCGAAGTTATGATTGTATTAGTGTCTTGTGTTTTCCATTTCAAAAGGGCATTTTCTATAAGTGGTCAATTGATCTTTATAATTAATAATACAACTCTTTGTATTTACATTTAAAAGCTAAATATTCATAGTAATATATACAGAAATAATAAGAATATAATCAAAGAGCATCAAAAAATTCTTCCACATCGCTGTCAACAGGAAAAGTTCCCAAAAGGCTGGCAGCATTGCCGCGTTGTATGGCAATGCTGATTCTTTGACCAAAAAATAGGCCAGCCCTCTGGTCGCGTGGAGAGTCGATCAACCGCTTGGCGATGTCTCGGAATACGTAGTGTGCACTCGGACCCCATGGCCCTAGTGTTTCAACCCCAAACGGCTCGAACATGTAAGTCCCAATAAGGTTGGAGTATTTGCGCCGTTTGAGGTTTTCTGCACCTGCAGCGGCTGCACCAGCACAGCCCGCCGTACTAGAAAGGCATCAGTGTCATTCCGTCTGGTCTCTTCCCATCGTCGCGTGCCAAGCCCTTAGGTTCTAAAACAGCTGGCACCTCGGCGGTGACAAGAGCACGACGGATGATGTCATTGATGCTGGCGTGCCGTGCTAACCGGCCTGCACTCTTACTGCAGGATAGGCCATGGTGTCCGAGGCAGTCGACATCTTCACCGCATTGGCAGCGATGTGGAGCCACGCAAGGAGCGCCTAGACGCAGACAGGTAGCGACCCGGAAGGTGGTGTCACACAGCATGGTACCTATGTTGGGTGACGGTAGTGCCTGAAGCCAGAGGCCCGACTCCCACTCACCCACAGCCAGCAGGCGGGCACGCTCAGCAGTATTGGTGGACGTATTAATAAGATTATTCCGTACCAACCTGCAGAGCGGCTCATCCCACTGCCTCTGGGAAGATGGGTTCACGGGCCGATCAGTGTTTGGGCAAGCCATTTTCCAAGCGTTCACAGCGTCGGTCAAACACGGCACTTCAGAATCAACCAGGGAAGGTGCTAAAATTTTCCCGGTCAACTTTTCAGTGCTGTGGACAGAGGACAGGAACGCCGGTAAGCTAATACTGTTAATTTTGCGGACGCCGAGGCCGCCAAAACGAATGGGCAGTGTGGCTAGCAGCCACGCTCGGTCGTCCAAGGCCACATTTTCAATTGATCTTGTGTTAATGCTGGAATAATATCTAGATGGAAAACTGTTTTAATGTGACTGCATAACGTCAAAAGGAAATAGTTAGGTACTACAAGTTCACGGAGTTAAGGCTCTCGCGCACAAGCACAACGCGACTCTAGTAGTACAATTTCTATAAAAACTTTATAGAAATTGTTCTGCCTGGATTGCATCGCACCGTTGTCACGTCAGGCCTGTCTGCGATAGCCTTTATGGTGGAAATTAAACGAGGCTTTTGCCCAGCAGTGTTTTGTTTAAGTCAAACACGATTGCGATACATCTTCTGTACAGACGAATATCTACACTATTTGCATTTGCAATTATTTAAAATACCATCTGTCTACATATTATCCTCTTATGCATGCTCCATAGCTAATTTATGATTGCCCCTCCTGACGTGATCAGGCGATCATACATGATCCGGATCAATCAAAGCTCAATTAACGTTAACGAAGAACAATTACGATCCGATCATCTGTTAGTTACTCCAATTAGTGTTTGGCTAACTTCGCAGAATGCAAAACACTTCTTAGTCTGTCAGTTAAGTTAGCAATAAAAAGGTTGTAGGTATAGCTACGCAGGCGGCACTCTGGCATGAATTGTCAAAATAAGGTCTTTAGGTAATTTGACCAACATAATTAAAATGTTTATTGAAGATAAATAAATATTAGAATAGAATAGAATATTTTTATTTGCGTTTAAACATGGTACAATAACGGTGTTAATACTAGGGTTATTTTCTACGTGTCTCGCCAGTGCATACAAATATTTTACAAAAAATAACTTAATAATTATGTAGCATTAAATAACAGTGTTGTCAGACTAATATTATACTCAGCTCAACTCTTACAAAATAGTAAGTTTATTAGTAAAAGTTTTTACCGAACAACGCGTACTGTGTTATATTCTGGGTATGTATTCTTTATTCTCAGATACTATTGTTAAGAAAATTTCAATTCAAATCAACTACAAACTTCCCACAGATTTCGCACTCTGAGGCCAGATTTGTATGAAGTGTCGCTTGTTTAGAAGTCTTATAAAATTATTTATGTAGGAACACGTCCCGAGGTGCGTGGAACGTGACAAGCCTCTGCTAAACTCACACGGATCGTGAAACTGACGAGATGAGGAATACGGTTCTATCGAGTTATTTATATAACTTTGAGGAAAGATTTTGAAATTCGTTAGCGAATATAAGATTCCAATGTAATTGAGGTCCTTAAAGTGATGTGAAAATGTAGGTAAGTGACACTATTTAGAGAATTGAGAAGACGATATGATCAGATATGAGTTGAAAGTATATGTTATTTTTTGTTTAAAACTAGGTGTGCAATGTACATCCTACTGTTACACCACAAAATAGCGAAACGAAGAAAGTTGCCATAAACTAGCCACAAAATAAAACATTGTTTTTTGTTAATATATATAATAATTATCAATCAATGGCATCATACTATGAATTCCCGAAAGAAACGCTTAGTTATCAGAGAAATTCTTTTACAGTACCTACTTTTGCACGGGAACAAGACAAGTACCTATGAGAGATGGCGAATACGTCTCATAATATACTTCTGGGATGACGTGACGCTAGTCGCCAGTCATTTGACATTTGCCTGACAGCTTTATCCTAGTATGCACATTTAATTCACGACGCGTATCATTTACATTCTATGTGGATATTTGAAAAAAGAAGCAAACAATTGAAAAAAATATATTTTTATAAATACTTACATCCTTTTTTGTTGGAACTGCGTTGTGGATTGTTTATGGCCAGCCTTTTTCTTTTCCCAGTGAATATTTTGGTTGAGACGAGAAATATAATTTTAAAACTATAAATTCTATTGTTAAATGAAAAGAATGAAAGTTGTGCAACTTGCTTATTTTAAGCTGAGGATTGTCTATCAGAATTCGATTATTTTATTTCCTTTGTATGATTGTATATAAGTCGTAAGCTGGATTAGATACAGACCGATTGAAATACGTCCTCTTTTCGCTGAAACTGCTTGTTTAAATTTGTATATAGACTAAGTTTTTTTCCCTCGTAATTAAATATAAGGAAAATGTTGAGAAAAATAACGAAAACTTTATTACTATCTTAAAAGTGATTCCGCCTACATTACGGGTTTATCCTAGTATGGCATCTAACAATAAAATACCCTTGTAAATAATTTCTAAAATTTTAAGTTATTATTGTATTATAAAGTAAACCAAAACTAAAAAGAGGTATTTTTAAGATTAGCCGTAGGTAGCTACCTCCTTCAAAGTATTAATTCGTAATCCTAATTCCGGGTGTCTTAGCGATTAAATTAGTTTTCGATTTGTTGATGGAGGACCTTCATTTCGGTAGCACTAAGACGATTCGGATCTAGATAAGACTGAACAAAGCTCGGTACCTAAGTGTCTACGTAATTAAAACTTTTGGAATTAGTTCAGGATTGCTTTATTTATTTATTTATTTATTTAAACTTTTCGCACACAATAAAGGTACAAAGGCGGACTTAATGCCTTAGGCATTCTCTACCAGTCAACCAAGGGTGGTGAAGAGATTAGATGGCAGGTGCTTTAAATAGTAGGAACATACAAAACATTGAGACTTGAATAAAATGGGTACATAAATAGGTTAAAACCTTATAATAACAGTTTATACTATAATACATAACATACATAATTATTTACTATAATAGATAACTATAATATATATATATCATATATACATACATACATATATATAGATACAAGGAAGACAGGTGGTGAGATAACTCTACGCTACTTGTTATGAAAATAACTCAGCAATTTCCGCTTAAATGCATAACGACTGGTAGCCGTCCTGATATCGAGAGGAAGCGCATTCCAAAGAAGAATAGACTGAATATGAAAGGAGGAATGAACAAAGTCAGAAGTATGAGAAGGACAGAGTAGGAGAAGGTTGTTAGAAGAACGCAGATTCTTAGCATGGGAAGAACAAAGATATTGGAAGTGAGAAATCAAATAAGAAGGAGGAGAGGGAGAGGTTAGGAGGGAGAAAAGAGTCGTCAATGCCCGTAAACTTCTTCTTTGGCGTATGGACATCCATTTGAGCTCAGATCTAAAACTAGACACATGGTCATACTTACGGAGGTTGAATATGAACCGGATGCAATTGTTAAGCAATCTGTCGAGCTTGTCCAGGAAAACCGCATTCAAGTCAAAGTAGCACACGTCACCATAGTCGATGATAGGGAAAATCAAGGTCTGCACAAGCTTTCAATAAGAGGCTACAAGACTAAGATTTGTATTATTTAGTTTCAAATACATAATAGCTCACGTACCTAAAGTTCGTTCAAAGTATTTAATTTTTGATTATATACTTATAATCAAAGTATTTAATATTGTTTTCAAAACTGGCACAAACTATTATGGCTTTTTTTTAGGCTGGGAAATCATCCAATGACTTCTCCCGCTCTGGGTGGAGCGGAAGGGAGTGTCAGACTCTTACTGACTAAATCCCATCCATGTACCTTTCTTAGCCCTTTATGTTCCGGGGTAGCGGTAACCCTTTCGGACAATCCCGCTTACCCGGCAGGCTTGGCCCCTTCATATGCTGACATCTCTTTGAGGCGCGCGTGGAACATATACGCGCCCCGCATCGTCCGGCACGGGCCTGGTGCTGATCGGACGGTGAGTCATCCATTACTCACCGTCCGCAGGCCCGCGCCTACGGTGGCCGGGAGTCGTCATGTGGCTCCCGACGCCCGGGGCGTCTCCCACGGCGGAACTATTATGGCTTTGATTCTAATTTCTAACAATTGACTTTTTGAATCAGTCAAAAATAAAATATGAAAACACATTTTTATGTCAATAAAACATGTTATTATTATTATTATTACATAGGAAAAAGCCCGCTCGTCATAAAAACTTCCATCACCGTACAGAAATTAAATATAATGCAAAGATATAATTGTTAAATTCAATTTTAATGCTAATAAGTATTCCAATTGATTCTAAAATCTGTGGCGTCACATTGTTATATTTCATACAAATTACGTACAAATGCCGCGTTTTCACAGTTCATAAAAAGTAACGTCATTGACTACCTTCCAAATAACCATTATCTTATTATTTTTTTAACAGGCGAAATACTTTTATTGGTTCACCTCTGGGCACTGGGTGAATTTTTTTTTGTATCTAGGTATTAATCAATTTATTTGAACCATGTACATACGCCAGCACGTCAAGCTATCCCAAACTATCAAATATTCCCAATTCAACATGAACCTTATTTTTTGCAATAAAGTTGAAGATCTATCAAAGGAATTTGACAGATTGGGGTAGCAAGATGTGCTTGCCTCTGTGCACACAGTTGACATCTTTTTTGTTCGTCGCGTTATGGGATCTGAATAATATACAGAAAGATTAATTATTACAGAACCTGACTCAATAATCACGATTAAAGCCATTTGATTGGTTAAAACTCGTTTTAAGTAATGCTTGGGTCTTGAGCTTCGATCAATAATACACACAGTATTATTGATCGAAGGTCTTGAGTGAGGTACTGTAATACGGGCCTTAGAGACTATTCAGGCGGTTCCATATTTAAATATAGAAATAGCACCGTGAACAAGACCGACCTCGACCTTAAGAATGATTAGAGAAGCGTTAGTTCTAAGTTGTTTCAGAACATCAAAGAACTTTAAAACTACAAAAACCTTGGGACTCAAACAAACTGACGACATCCTCAATTAATCGTCCGCCCCTCTACACCGGCTTTAATTAAATGGATGCTCCTACAGGATCTTTGAAACTAAACTTAAGTAGTTCTTGTTTAAGTTTTGTTGTTTGGGACAAAAGCTCTTTCACGTAAAATACTTCAGCCCCAATCAGTCACCAAAAACAGTTGAATTAATATCTGAAATGCCATAAACATCAAAAGCCGTGGGCGTTCCTGACTTATAGTAGTTGGTCGCACGCGCACAATTATTGATTACGTATCATCTGACGAGTCTCATTATACTTACGAAGGCATTAATCAGTCACGGCGCATTACCGGGAAACAAATTGAAGTGTGGGCTGCGCGAGGAGACATTTTTACGACTCAACACGGTTTAAACTGCCATTGGATAGTTTTAAACTTCGAATGTCAATTAACACCGTTGCTCCGCCATTATATTTATCATCGGCGCGGACGCAATGTTCTGCCCACGGCGCGCGCGTGTCGTCACGAAATGGCATTTCATCATTATTGGATGTTTAGTTTTAATTAATGATTTCTGTTGGATTTGTCTCTTGTGTTGAAAGCTTCCTACGGAATTAAGTTATGTTTCGTGCTGCGAGTTTATAGTTTATTTTAGAAAACTTCTTCGCTTTCTGTAATTTTTTATTGCAGTGAAGGGCGGGCGATTTCCGAGGATTGTTTCATGTAATTTTGATGTTCCAAAAGTGCTGATTCCCAGCTTAATTTAAATAAGTGACGTTTGATTTTAGCTTCATTGTTGTAGATCCTACAATAACTAACCTTTATTGTGGTACAGGTCGTGAATCAAGAATATGATTAACTTGGTCATCAGTTATTATACATATTTAGATATCATCATAATATGTAATATAATTTATTCAGGTGCCTGTTGACAGCAGGTACAGCTAACCGTCTATCTTATATTTTCTAAATCTAAATTAATCTTTGTCGGAAATCTGCCCTGTATGGGAGCCCACTTAATATTAATTTTATTCTGTTTTCTTGTATTTGTTGTTAAAGCGGCAACAGAAATACATCATCTGTGAAAATTTCAACTGTCTATCACGGTTTATGAGATACAGCCTGGTGACAGACAGACGGACGGCCAGCGGAGTCTTAGTAATAGGGTCCCGTTATACCCTCTGGGTACGGGACCCTAAAAAAACATGATTTCATTCTACATCCATGTTTAAAGCTGTCCAGTACCTACTTCGTATATCACTTTTATTCTTGCTGAAAATCGTTTTCAATAATTTCAAATACTGTAAGAGCTATGCCTGCGCTGCAATGGCGTTCACAGGGACGCTATTGCAGTCTGGTCGCGTCGCCAACAAAATGTATGGTTGCCGGCATCACCAAGCGGACGTCAGGTGAACTATCGTCTATAAAGCTGTATACATTTAGCTGGTAGCGAGACCTGGCGACGTTTCCATAGCGTTCTAGAAAGGTATGAGTCTAAAGGTAATTAATAGTAAAAGAACTAGACTAGAAGTCTAGTTCTTGCTAACTCTAGAACTAGACTTCTAGTCTAGTTCTTTTACTATTAATTTTTGAAGTCCCATCTTTGTAAGTATTATTCAAGCAAGCATTGAAACCCCATTCCATTTCTTTCCTTTGTTTGTCGAGGAGAAATGAGGTTTTTATCCCGTTTTCATTATCTAAACTTAGTCATTATACCTTTCTCAGAACTTCAAACGTTCCATTAAGTTCTACACCTCCGGTGAAATTCTAATAAATATGTATAAAAACATAAATGAGGCGGTAAGACGTTGTATTTATATTCCTTTTTATTTGGATTCGGCGCGTGACTTCGACACTTCGGCTGTGATCGGCGTCTTTCGTTTTTATCTCGGCGTTAGATTGTTCTTTCATGGCTCTTACATGGGCGATTACATTTCGTTTTTATTTACTCGTGCTTTAACAGATTTTTTGCTCAATTTTGGATTTATCAATTTAGCTACCTACTTATGTAGTGTTGTTCAACAAGATGAATTGTACAGGCTGCAAAACATTTTGTTTGATAATACGTTCTCTAGTTGCAAGGCTTTTTTTTTTAAGACTGGGAAATCATCCAATGACTGCTCCCGGTCTGGGTGGAGCGGAAGGGAGTGTCAGACTCTTACTGACTAAAACCCATCCATTTTCCTTCCGTAGCCCTTTATGTACCGGGTAGCGGTAACCCTTTCGGACAATCCCGCTTATAGTTGTAAGGCTAAGGTTTAAATGAGGCAAGGCAATACCTGTGCAAGTATACTGATAGTTTTAGAAAGCTCCAGTTTGACTAAAAATCGTACAATCTTAACATAAGTGTTTTTTTTATTACTGAATATATAATATTAATTTACATAATCTAAAAGTTTAAAATAATAACATATACTTATGCACATGAAAAAAGAGGAAAAATAATCATAAGGCATCAAAAAATACTTCCGTAGGTATCACTGTCAACAGGAAAAGTGCCCAAAAAGCTGGCAGCATTGCCACTTTATGCATAGTATGATGACGCCGATTATTTGGCCAAAAAATAGACCAGCCCTCTCACCCAAGCGGTTGCTTGATGACGAATTTAAAAACCAAATGGGCACTCGGACCCCATGGCCATAGTGTTTTGACCCTAAACGGCTTGGACATTATAACGATAAAATAATACTGGGCAAAGTGGTGGCTCGTCCCCAAACGCAGAAATATCTGTAATCAACAGCTTTGTCAGCAATTTCTATCTGCTCGACTGGCCATTAATAAAACAAATTTTGTAAAAAAATTGAAAAACTATTCAAAGAATTTGACAGATTGGGAAAACTTGATGTGGCAGCTGTACCCAAACCTCCTGGCAGGAATTAATACCATCCATACCACGCTATTAATCTTTAAGGGCGAATTACACCAATGAAACTGACTGCGATCAGCACACAGTCAATATTCCAAGGCAATGATGACACTGGCAGCTCTTGAACAAGTTTTAGTTGTGCTAATCGCGTTCAGTTGTTCTGGTGAATTTCGCCCTAAAGCGTCCATGACCATCAATAAAGTCGTAAACTCAATTGTAACAGCTCTTAAACTTCCAATCAAATAACTATAAAAATAGTTTAGAACCTGCGTGTGTTCTCTAGGTGCGTAGGAGTGGACGTGAATGCACTATCTTAGTCATTATAAATAATGTTGAGATAAGCCAGAGACAATAGATCGCCGGGCGGGTGGGTGGCACGTACGACCAATCCACTCTGACCTTACGTAAGGCTGTTTTACACGACAACAGTTTTATTAGCGCTGTTTAGGGCTTTCTGATACAGATGTTAATTTTTTTTTTCGCAAACTGCCTTGCCTAGCCAAGAAAGTGGCAATCGCTTCGCATTTCTTCATATAACTTCCATCAGGATGACATAAATGCTTTTCCGGTAGCTAATGTAAATTTTTTGACTTTTCCATCATTGTTATCCCTGATGGAATGTCACTTTGTAACGGTTCTCTGTCTTTAGTTTGTATGTTGGTTTGTAGTCTGTAGTCTGTTAGCATCGATTTAAAAAAAAACCGAAGTTGAGAAGCGATACATCGATGATATCACAAACTAATAAGATCGCTCGAGAACCAGTTTGTGCAGTCACTAATAAAAAAAAAAATTACAACACACACACGCGCAAGTAAAAAATACCATACAAAAGCGGACCTAATGGGCATTTTCTACCAAAGTCAAAGTCAAAATGACCACTAAAAATTAGGAATCACCTGATTGGACACAGGCTTCCAATCTGTGAGAGGGAGTGGGCCGTAGTCCACCACACGAACCCAGTGCGGTTTGGTAGATGTTTTTCAATTTTTGGTTCCAGGACATGCCGTTTTCCTTACGTTGTTTTCCTTCACCGTCTTGAGAGCAGACTTGGTGATGAAAAAAAATATTATAGAATTCAAACACGCGTCAGCTGTTGACGTTGCCACTGGGCCAGCATTGCTTTCACTCAATGTTTACATATAGATCTAAATTACTGAAGCATTTTTTCATTCGTTTCCGTATACAAAGTCATCGTTAATATATTCGAACTCTGCATAAGATATACATTATTATGTTATGTAAATGAGCCTTAAGGTATACCGGAGGAAGTATAGGCGGGTCCTATTAAATTGGTTTGTTGGTCTCCCGTGGGTGCACGTCATCAGGCCACGAAGAATGGAGTTGTACTCATTGTTTTGATCGGCAAATGCGTTGCTGTGATATAAATTAATAAATTGTTTTCTACAGATATCCATCTTTGTTTAGAGTTTATTTGTGCGGAATACGTGGGATGAGATCTTCTTCTTCTTCGTGTGGTTAGTGACTAACCTGGTGTCAGAGTTTTTATGCTGCCCATGGGCCTCTGACTTAGCTTCACATGCTGTTGAGAAATATCTCTTAGACATGCCGGTTTCCTCACGATGTTTTCCTTCACCGATTTTAAGCAAGTGATAACTGTACAATACGCACATGAATCCGAAAAATCAGAGGTGCGTGCCTTGGGTTCAAACTCGAGACCTATGACTTGGCAGTCCGACGGTCACACCACTAGGCTATCACTGCTTTTTTTTGTGAGATGAGAGATTGTTAATGCGTTTTGGTGGCGCCTTCAGGTTAGGTGGAGCGATAATCTTTGCTAGGTGGCTGGTAGCGAGTGCGAGTTGCCGAGAATCGAGCTGAATGGCGTGCAACTGGAGAGACCTATGTCCAGCAGTGGATTGCTGCAGGCTGACAATGATGATGGACTTACTAAATTTGATGAGTGGACGTTTCCCCTATAATTTTTATAGCTAAGAAGCACTCCTCAGGCGACTTCGTCCGCGGAGCTTTTTTAGAAATATGACACTTAGGGATAATGTAGCTTTCCATTAGAAATGAAAGAATCTTCGGAATCGGATCAGTAGTCCCAGAAGATTACATACAGACAAACTTAGGTACAAACTTTTATCTCTTTATAATGTATGCACTAGTTTTACCCGGCCCGGCACTAAGTATTTACCTACGGCGCACCTACACCTTACCGTGAACTTCGAACTTCGAAATAGAAAGTATGTATAAACACTCTTGGGTAAAAATGCAGCGACCTGTCAAAATTACAAGTCAATCCACAGATTACTTTTCGAGTTTGCTCTAAAGATGTGTCATGATTACTCATGATACAAGGATTTTACCGGCTAATGTTCAAGAATTTATAATTGACAAATGAAGTTCGAAAATGGGAGTAGATCCAAGTAAGAAACAAGATTAAAGAATCACTTTCAACCAAACAGCTAATGACACAGGATAAATATAAAACCACAGATATAGATAGACATAGATAACGCAAGTATCACGATCTGTATGAAAACCAAGCGTGCCATTTTTTGACTACCTATTATGACGTCACAAGCACTATTTAGTGATGTATGATGATCGAAAACCAAGCGTGCCATTTTTTGACTACCTATTATTACGTCACAAGCACTATTTAGTGATGTATGATGATCCGACTAGCGCTGTATACCGATGCAGACTGAGCGCGAAAGTGACCACTTACGATTTTTGTACGTAAGCTCGCGAAGTAGTTGTAATCTACGTCTATCTATATCTGTGTATAAAACCCACAAGTGTCTGAACTACTTTAAACTCCTAAAGGTGTCAAGAAACCCCTCCCCACTTCCCAGCCATCTTATAACTTTCTCTCACTCATTATTACTGCACATCTCCATAATGTTCAGAGCTCATGAACTGGCACAACAATAAAATAACAGTTCTGCGTCAACGGGAGACGGCTACGGATCTCTCATTCATTATTCAGCGGTACCACTACGGTCGGGGCCGAAGGGAAGAAAGGTGCAGAAAATCCAGTGGTTATATTGCGGATATATTGCGGGCATTAGAAAAATTGCTGAAATGCTACATTTTATCTAAATCATTTTTATAAATGATTGAAAAAGAAATAACTGATGGACTAATTATAATTGGGTCTTTGAAAGGGTAGTCAATAACGTTACTTTTTATGAACTGTCAAAACGCGGCATTTGTACGTGATCTGTATGAAATATAACAAATTGACGTCACAGATTTTTAGAATCAAATGGAATACTTCTTGCATTAAATGCAATTTAACAATTATATCTTCGCATTTTATTTAATTTCTGTACGGTGATAGAAGTTTTTATGACGAGCGGGCTTTTTTCCATGTGATTTCATATTTTATTTTTGACCGATGCAAATAGTCAATTGCGTGTCTAATTTTAGTTGTGTGAAAGTATAAATGCTTGTACAAGCAGTCATCTCTATAGCATCTCATTTTGTTCATAGACTCAGTGTTCCACCGCCTCGTTGCCACAAAACGCGGTCAGTACCTAATCACGAATATTTGCCTACTTCATTGCTAGGAACTGACTTTCGGCCCTTTTTTTTTAAGGCTGGGAAATCATCCAATAACTCCTCCCGCTCTGGGTGGAGCGGAAGGGAGTGTCAGACTCTTACTGACTAAAACCCACCCATGTTCCTTCCGTAGCCCTTTATGTTCCGGGGTAGCGGTAACCCTTTAGGACAATCCCGCTTAGACTTTCGGCCCTGGCCTGCTCAGTGGCTCGGCTCCAATGATGGCAGCTTCATTTATACGATGCCCTGAGGACACGGCACTGTCGTAAAGTAACAGGGATTGCTCACCACTGCGCCGCTGAGGTTTTCACTCAACTGTCTTTTTTTATTTATGTCATTAATTGCTGTTTGGTGAGATAAGTTGCATGACGTGTCAATGTTGCTTTAGTATATTATAAGTTAGCAATTCTTTGAAAATATAGGCATTAGTTTACAAGATACGACATGATATTGTAACATAAAAGCATCGGCTTGTTTACAACCTAAAGCACTTGACTCTATCAGAAATCAATCACCTTCAATCGCCTTGTCTAACTGTGTTGGGGTTGGCTTCCAGTCTAACAGGATGCAGCAGAATACCAGTAGGAGCGACTGCCTATCTGACCTCCACAACCCAGTAACTGGGTATCACGATATCTCTTGGTAACGACTGTCAAAGATCCACAACTGACAGCAGGGACCAATGGCTTAACGTTCTGACCGAGGCAAGCGCAGCTTAACCAGATGGATCGGCCCATAAAGCTGTTACTACACTTGAGTCTATCATAATTAAAAAAAAGTAAACCATTCATACACACACATGCATATAGACAAGAAGGGAGGAACAGACAAGTGTAAAGGTGATGCTTTTTACTAAAGAAACCTCTTTCAGCATACCTGCTATAGGAAAGTAGATAAAAAATGTAGACCACGTGCGTAAAAGTAGAAGAGAAAACTAAAATTGGTTGTTTTTATCTATGTATTTAAATGAAATAAAAACTTACATGTAAAGAATTTACAGGACGAAATTCAATTTTAAGGGGTCACTGTACTCATCATTATGAACAACTTTCACTACGGAAACAACTCTGAAATCGCGAAAAAAATCAGCTGCTCCCTACATTTTGACGAGTTATGTGAGCATAATGTATAGAACAGCTGATTTCTTTTTCGCGATTGTATAGCCTCTTAAAATAATGCCCATGATATTCCAATATATTATGATATGCCAATTTCAGTCTGTATATACTTACCATATTCCTAAAATACAATACCATACGCCCACTTTAATTACTTATACCTACCTACACCAACTAATTGATTAATTTGTTTTTCAGTCTTTTTCTTCTGTACCAATTAAAAAAAAACACCGCGAAAAACGAATTTTAGATACCTACTTATTAATTCCCAGCTTGATATTTTCTTCTACAAAATGTCGCTTTACCACAAATTTTACGCTGCATCTTTTAAGGTCGCCGAGCCCTCATATTTCTGACGATTATATCCGATCCACTGCCTGGCAGAATAAAATATTCTCGTTATATGTCCCTCAAATGATAAATATAATGGCGTGTCAATTGTTAATTGACTTGTGCTAGAATGTGGCTCTCAATAGGTTAGGTGTGCAGTATCGTGTTGCAACGTGCAATTGATATTTGGTACAGTTGTCAGAATTGGCTCGGGCGACATCGGCTCGATCTACTGTGACAACCTTAGTGGCTTTAGGTAAATATTACAAAACTAGCTTTTTCTGCCCGGCTTCACCTGCGTAAATGTCGCGTAACATCCTACGGGAATGTGTTTATTCAGGTTAGAAATTATCTGTGTGCCCAGTTTCAGCTAAATCTGTTGAGCTGTTTTTTAACCCAATTCGGAACATAAATCCAGACAACCAGATAAATGGCTAAAAACTTCCATCAACGTACAGATATTAAATATAATGCGAAAATATAATTGTAAAAATTCATCTAATGCTAATGAGTATTCCGTTTGATTCTAAAAATCTGTGAAGCCACATTGTTATATTTCATACAAATCACGAACAAGTGCTGCGTTTTGATAATTCATAAAAAGTAATGTTATTGACTAATCTTTCAAATTCCCAATTGAAGCAGTCAATCTGTTGTGACATCACATGTATATTATGTATGTTTAGATAAGTAATAAAACAAACTATGGAATAAAAACTCGTCAGAGCCATCAGCATCTGCCATTTTAATGAATAAATTTCTTGATGAACAAAACAGGTTTGCTCGATCCTGGGGCCATGACGAGCTAGATCGCTTTTTTCTGAACCTTTCTGATACTGTTAAGAAGTTCTCGCCTTATGTACAGGCTCTGGTGAAAAATATTTTCCTTTGTATCTGAAATGGAATTAGAACAACTTGCTCCACCTAGTTCTACTCCATACGTCTTCAAGCAGTCCCCGCAGTCAGCAAGTACCAGTGCAGCAAGTCCTGAGAATGCTCCTGTCTCACCGTCAAAACTAAGGTGAAGTGAGTGTGAAGTGAGCTGCTGGTCCACCTGATGCAGGCATTGACACCATTGACAGCTCTCTTTTAAACTCATTTCAACTACGTTTCCACGGTGATTTTTTTATAGAACAGCACTCTGCAGACACCACATTTTTTTCCATAAATTCAATTTCCGATTCCGCGGTCACTAAAACCACTATGCACGGGTACCACTATGCACCTTCTTCCATGCCTGATGCGTTCATAGCAGGGAGCAGCGGAAAGACTCCTCAAGAAGGAAACGACATAAATAACCGAACTTGTTAACGCATGCCCAGGCCGACGACACAATTGCGGTGCACTATAACACGAAATAAACAATTAAATCATAACTTTTGTGTGTGTTTATTTCTAAATATGTTAAAAATTGAAGCTACCGTCCATATTTAATTGAAAGAAACAAATTAAAATACACCATGGATAGGTACAGAGAAATAAATTCTAGATAACAAAGACAGAATTTGTGGCTTGGCGTGTAGACTCGTGCGTTTATATTCTGGCGTTCAAAAGGCTAAAAAGATACCATTTATGGTAACGGGCTGGTGATTAACACCAAGGTCTCTATTTAACTAACTGTTTGTGTTCAAGGAAGGCCAGCAGTAAAAAACATGAAAGTAGGGATAAAGTACGATAACATGGCGCGCCCTTTCAAATTACTGTTTCAGTGTTTGTAGTCTTACGAAAGAGTTTGTATGTAGTCGTAAGTTTTCGTATTCAGTTGCAGGCCAATAGCAACATGCGTTGTAAGTCTTGGTGGCGCTTTGTAATTACTTTTTCACCTCACAGGCTCGGAAAGAGTCTGTTTGTCATTCGAAATCTGAGCCGAAAATCGATTTTTGCTCTCTAGCGTGGAAAGAGTTTTTAAAATTCGAACATTTCTATTTAATAATTTTCTATACTGCCAGTCCACTGAAAATGCATGACACGGTCTAAAATAAAATATTAAATAATACCGCTCACCTTAAAAACTTCCATCACAGTACAGAAATTAAATATTTTGCGAGGATATAATTGTAAAATTGGAATTAATGTTAATAAGTATTCAATTTGATTAAAAAAATCTGTGACGTCACATTTTAATATGCCATAAAAATACTACCCTGTCAAATACCCAATGTCTAATCTATGTTTAATTTTTTAAATAAAATAAATACTAATATAATATGTTATTTAATCCTTTGCTTGGCAAAAATAAATATGTATTAAATTAAATTAGTTAGTTATTTGTATTAAATTAGTATTTTTCTTTCATTCTCCTTAGAGGACAAGTAGGATATAGAACAAAATACAGGGTATTTAATTTTGGAGATATTCTATGTAACTCATAAGATACATTGCCAAGTATCTGTTATTTTCTTCACATGAGTCAATGTACCTATCTGAGACGCTCGAACAAAATAAAACTCAACAACACATGTTTTCTTGCACCTAGCAGTTTCCTCGCTGTAGTGAGGTGAAAAATTGTGTGTTGCGCTCGGCAGCAAAGCTTTTCTGCGTCTCGTACCTTTGAAACCTTCGTTACGCTCAGGATTCTATATTTGAACCACTCGCTTCGCTCATGGTTCAACCCTAGAATCCTTCGCTTACTCAGGTTTCAATAGAAGTACTCGCGCCAAAAATCAACTTTCCAGCCTTGCATAACAAATAACTATTAATTAGATACTTACAAACGTTTTGAATTTTGGAGGGGGCCATGTTATGGTAGTTTATCTCTACGATCGTTGACATTTTCCATTTCCCTGATCATTCTTTTTAGTTCCACCAAATGATTTCAATTCACGTTTCGGAAACACGGACTAGCTTTCTGCGTCCATCATAGTCGTTTAAAACCCTCTTTGTAAATCAATACCCATATGTATATAAGGTCCCATTAAAATAGATGGACAAACTTTTAGAAATTATTCAGACTACCAAAATAAGGACAATGGTAAAAATAATAATAAAAAAACCCATTAGGTACCTACAAGAACCTACCCATAATGGATGTGTAATCTAGTGAGCCGACAATTTAATATTTCAGGTGAAATTAAAATCACCTTAACCAGTGCTTTTTTTTGCTTGGATAGCTTTGGTTATACGTACCTACCTACTGAACGCTGTGTTAAAATTTGTCTATCTATTTTAATGGGACCTTATATACTTAAATAGGACCCTTATCCCGCCCCTTTCCCGTAGCTCATGTTAAACTAGGTGTTACAGACTGTAGCCTACGGCAGTATGAACTTTGTACGATCTGAAACCGTCGGCTGTACTCGTAACTGAAGTAAATTGAACGGTAATAAATAGTACAATAGTATTCGGAATGGGCGCAAATTAAACTGGGACGTGTGTGTGATGAATTTGTCCTTCCTTTATTAGGGTTTACACGCTATCTAGGGTCAGTAGGTAAATTAATAATAATAATTTATTGACTCATAAAGAAGGGTTACAGGGTTTAAGTGTGACACTGGATCCCGCACTAGGATACCCTGTGTCGCAGGATCCAGTCTCTTTCGACAGAAAATATGATTAGTGATGATGAGAAGTAACAAATGCAACGGGTTAATTAAAAATTTACACTTAAGACTAAAAGGTAACCAGATATATATTTGTATGTATATGTAATGAGCACGAGTATGTGATGAGTGTTAAGATGTATGTGAAGAGTGTGTATTTGTGATGAGTACATATATTATATAATATTTGGGGTCCTCGTGGGAGGTAGTAGATTTCAAGGGCAAAGCCGCAAGGGTTGTTCGATCTGGTAAGCTACCCTTGCCCCTGTTGGTCTCTGGATGGGTGACAGTCTTTTTTACCAATCTTCAACGGACTTGTAAAGCTCGTTAAGCAGTTCTTCGCGGCTGTCATTTGTAAATCTCTGACAGTTAATACGGGTCGTCAGAGGCTCGAAAGTCTGTCAACCAGACTTACCAAGAGGTGTCGTGTAACCCAGGTACCTACTGGGTTTTGGAGGTTACCAGCAGTCGATCTTTATAATATACCGGGATTTGGCAGCGAACCTCAACATAGTTGGGAAAGGCTTAGGCATATGATGAGGTACAGTTAGATTCTCACAATCACACGAGACTATAATAATAAATATATATATCACCACATAGTATAAAGCAAAGTCGCTTCCCGCGTCCTGTCCTAATGTCTGTATTTATGCTTAGATCTATAAAACTTCACAACGGATTTTGATGCAGTTTTTTTAATAGATAGAGTGACTCAAGAGGAAGGTTTATGTGTATAATTTGTCGACATACTATGCGGACGAAGCCGCGGGCGGAAGCTAGTAGACTATATATGGCTGAATGTCCTATATTACAGATCTACTAAGCTACAGGTCTCATAATCATAGGAACCATAAACATTCATAAGTAAAACAAATATTTATAATTATTCTGTATATTCCAATGCAGATAGAATGAGAAATAAGTGATGCTACTGGCATTTAAGTGTAATTTAAAACGTTAAGTTCTTAATACAATTTAAGTCAGTGTAAAAGAGTTGATTGAGTTAAAAAAGCTAAGAAATCACTTAAACTCTCGGCGGTAACAGAAGTTCCCACATAAAACGAACTAGAATCACTTTCCAGCAACAATTTGGTCTTTTCAAGGGTTCAACGGAGCAAATCTTCCAAGTTCCGTTGTTCCCGACGACAGATAGTCTCGGGCGCGAATTGAATCGGATTCAGACGAAAGATTAGCTCCGAATAAGTAACGGGAAAAGTTTGATTATTTGCTCTGCGTCTTTGGGAGCTGGTCGATTCTTATCTTTGACGGGATTATAAGAAAGCCAAGGAAGAATCCGAAAGTGTGTGAATAAGGTGCGCGCGTAACTGTGTTAACTTTGATGCACACACACTTTTGCTATGTTAAAAAAAATATCATCAAATAATGATACTGATTTTTTCGTAACCCATACTGTCCTACTGTTGTTGGTGTCATTTGTGCATCTTTGACAGTCGTTACGAGTCGTCAGAAGCCCGAAAATCTGACAGCCAGTCTTACCAAGGGGTATCGTATTGCCCAGTTACTGGGTTGTGGAGGTCAGATAGGCAGTCGCTCCATGTAAAATACTGGTATTCAGCTGCATCCGGTTAGTCTGGAAACTGACCTCAGCATAGTTGGGAAAAGGCTCCACAGATGATGATGATTGACCTACTGCTTGGGAAAAGATTGAGGACGTGTACCATGCGGGCTGGTTCCAGGAGGCGCGGGATAAGAATTCCCAGAAGTGATACTTATAGTTATAATCTTTATTTATTTTACTGACCTGTGCAACAAAAAGGTTCCCCATAAAGAAAATAGGTTCAAAGGTACCATGTAAGTACTAAGTCCTGTATCAAGCTTTTACCCAGCTGGTATGCAGGCAACGCTAGGTTACATCGAATCGTCTGCGATACTGACTTAGTAGGACTTCAAGAACAACCCAGTTAAAGTACAATATTGGATTTATCTTAAGCAAGTTAGTAGTAAAAGTATTTCTTCTCGATTCATGAATATTTAATAACATTTTCAATACGTCTTTACTAAAATCGACTAATAGTTTTTCCAATAAATTGGTATTAGAATATTTTAAGAATCATTTATAAGTAAATATCTTTGTAATTTAGGTACAATTGTCGATTTCTACAATAAAAACCCTTTGTCACACACTGAACGACTTCTTTGCCGTGTTTCGTCAAAATTGCTTCAATTCTCAGTTTCATCAAAACTAATTCTACCTTTCACTCGAAGTACTTATGAAACGTAACGACGTTAATATAAGACGCGACAGCCCTACCCGTAGGGCCGCCACGGCAGCATATGTGACAGCGATCAAATATAATTGGTGCGACACTCGTTACCATAACACGCAGAGTTCGAGACACGTCACGCCGTCGCGCGTGCCTTAACGAGCAATATTGAGCAATGACACGTCATCCATCATCGGAGTGGTGACGTGATCTATCGGGCAGCGTGATTCCCACGGAAGCAGTCGGGAATTAACTGGTGCTAACCAAATCCAATACTGGACCGTATGGTCACTCTGTAGAGTTATGAGGATCAATGTTCACTCATCCTTCATAGTGGAGGAGGATCCTCCGACGTAGTGTTGAGTCTGGTGGGCTATTGCCCGACGATTGATGTTGGAACATTGTATATAAGCTACTTGCGCAGTAAACTCTGATTACGCGATGCAGAATTTTGTGAGTCGTAGTTCCCATGTGGCGATCTAGATGGCGCCACACTATTTCGAGATATCTAGTATAGTTTTATTTACTTATGTATATGTAGTCCATGATTGAATACCTATCATACGTTATAAAAGATCTATGAGGCTATCTGCATAATGCTTTTAGTACTCACGATAGTATTTATTTGCATGTGATTTAAGTGATGTAAGCTATGCAATATTATTTTGTGCAAATGGTTTCTTTCAATGTATTAGGTTCACGGTTCGAACGCTATGCGGTGTAATTGTATTGTATTGTAGTTGTTGTAATGTCAGAAACTCTTTACTTGTCACCTGAATGTGATTATTGTAATTAAAAATTTATGTTTATCTTAGTACAGAGGCCAGCATATCAATTTACCACAATCTGTCAAATTTCTTTGATAGTATTTCAACTTTATTGCAAAGACATAAGGTTCATTTTTAGTTGAGAAAATTTGACAGTTAGGGATAGCTTGATGTGCTGGTGTCTGTACTAGCTACTGCTAGCGGCTTTCCCCGCGTTGATGTCAGAAAATATCCCAAGGGAACGTACTACCGGGTTAAAACCTATGTGTTCATCCAGGTCATAAACTACCTCTGTGCCAAGTTTCATTCAAACCCGTTTGACCGCTAGAGCGTGATGAAGGGACAAACATACTAACTACACATCCACTCACAAACTTTCACCATTATAATATTAGTGTGATTTTTAAACGATATTCATTTCAGCATTAATAATAGCCTACTAACACAACACTATGGCAGCATTATTATTTCAGGAAACATCACATATTAAAAAAAGCTTGCTCAGATTTGAATCAGAATAATATCGGTTTCAATGCCTATATCTTTCAGCTTTGCGTGTAATGAAACGTTGATAAAAATGTCTTATAGGTACAGACTTTATTCGCGACTTCTTTTGTTTGCCTGACACACTTCTTTGCACCTGTAATCCCGCAGGACTGGCAGCCCCCATACAACATATTCAGGCGAAGTATATTAATATTTAAGAATAAATTGTAGCGCCTGTCTGTAGGTTCCTACAGTCAATTACGTTTCATTGGTAACAGTTTGATATTTACAGCGTCTTCATGCCGTATTCTTAAGGGCGATTTTCGTGGCGATTTATTTAGAAAGCTTCGATTATATATACCTTGGTTTTTTTTTTGAGGGTAGTAATTCATCAAATGACTCCTCCCACTCTGGGTGGAGCGGAAGGAAGTGCTAGACTTTTACTGACTAAAACCAATGTTCCTTCCTAAGCCCTTTATGTTCCGGGGTAGCGATAACACTTTCGGACAATCTAGATACCTTTTTTTTTTAAGGTTGGGAAATCATCCAATAACTTTTTCCGTTCTGGGTGGAGCGGAAGGGAGTGTCAGACTCTTACCGACTAAAATCCATCCATGTTCCTTCCGTAGCCCTTTATGTTCCGGGGAAGCGGTAACCCTTTCGGACAATCTCGCTTAATTATAGATACTTATGATCGATTTAATGACGCTTGCATCTTTCTTTGCAAATAAAGGTAGAATTCACAGAGCGCACATTACACTTCAATTTGCGAATTAAGATGTAACACGAACCTTACTCTTATAAGACTAATGATCTCATCGTAGAACGAATATGAATTGCTGTATGGCGTTCCAGTGGAAGGATAAATAAATAATAATAAATAAATGAAGAAGCGATTCAAACAAATATGAACCATTATCGCATTTAATAATGTTCATATTCGTATGAAACGCCCAGTATCGTATTTAACTAATGCAAAATATGTATTATATAAATAGTAATCATTTGCGCATACAGATAAGCTGTAATTTTTAAGAATAGTCCTGAATCGTCCCGGTACATTAAATAATACAAACACCTACTTAGCAAAGTCGGTATGAATCTTGCCTGACTACATGGTTAAGTGAAAACTTTCGAGTAATTTTTATTGTTTTAACCCGATTGTATTTTGAACTCCCTCTACTAAAAATTGTCGATGTTATAACGAACTAATAGGTATAGCTATAGCTTTTAGACCAAAGAATCAGCATTGCTATCTATCGTGGTAACGCTGCCGCCAGTATTTAAGGCACTTTTCCCATTGACAGCGATGCGAACAAATTTTTTGATAAGTGCCAAAGCTTATCTCTTTTTTTTAATAAACATATACTCGTTTAAGGTAATACTATATATCATATATTATTTTAGTGTGAGCTTGTATGTTGTATTATTTTTAATAAGGTGAACAGGTCTTGATTGAAATAAAGTTTCATTTATAATATTAAGCTTTACATTGTTTATAACTAAAATTACGGTACATAGACACCGGGTTTCATCCCACATGATACACTTGATACGTTCATTACAACACGTAACTTCTCCGCGGGGCACACACATCTAAAGAGTTCGACCATTTAAAATTATTGTTTTTATCGCTGATAAGTATGATAAACTATATTATAATTATTCTTTCCTAATTATAATTAAGAATTCACGTCGTAAAATTATTGTCGTTTTGTTTATTTGTCGGCAGAGCTTTTTGTTCTAAGATATTATTTAAAGATAAGTTGGTATCAAACTGAGATGTTACTACTTCGTTATTTATTGGTAGTTTCGAACGTATTTAACGGTATTTTAATAATTTTATATCGACATATTTTAATAGGTTTGGAAATTATCAAACATAATTTATCTCACTAAAGACAAAAGTTTGATTGTTTTTTCTTATCATCTACGTACCTGCTTATCTTTGTTGATATCCCATTGGAAACTTCAGGACCTGAACTACCACCTCTTATAGCAATATTAATTCAATATATAAAAATATATCTACTGCGTTAAGCGGTGGTGTTCGGCCCCCAGAATATTCGCGATAACCGTACCGGAGCCTATTACTAAGACTCCGCTGTCCGTCTGTCACCGCACAGGCTGTATCTCATGAGCCGTGATAGTTGAAATTTTCACAGAAGATGTATTTCTGTTGCCGCTATAACAACAAATACTAAAAAACAGAATAAAGTAAGTATTTATAATAATAATAATATCTTTGGACATTACACACAACGCCATATAATCCCAATCAAAGCAACCCAATGCTTGTATTATCGTAATGAGATGGCTGATAAACTACTTATATACATTTTTTGTAAATACATACATATTATAATAGATTTCAAAATTATAATAGATTTTAATATTAATTACATTTCAAAACAGAAACTTAGCTACTCTCTAAGTAATTATAAGTAGGTAGGTGCTAAGAGAACATATAAGCTTTTCCAGATCTCATCTTGACCAATTTTCCGCTTAATCTTAGTGACAGCTGCGTCCACGCACGGTAGCCGCAATCACCTGTCATGGCGGCGGCTACAACAGCTGACTACCCGACTGAGCACATTGACTAATCACTGCGGTTTGTAGAGCCTGGCTACATAATTACGTTACTATTAATAATGATTTGTGGTGGTCGCTCACACTGATTTCTGATATCACTCGAATCATTAACATCCACTGGCTTTGTCATTTAAAAAGACTGACGATAAAGATTAAAGGCTCTCCTGTATTAAGGTGCATCTGCACTGAAGTTACTTTTTGTGAAGCAACCTTTATAAATGTTAGTGGGCAACAACATAATATAACTATATTATGTTGTTGCCCACTAACATTTATAAAGTCAGTACTTGGCAGTCCGACGGCCACACCACTAGGCTATCAATGCTAACTTAGCATTGATAGCCTAGTGGTGTGGCCGTCGGACTGCCAAGTCATGGGTCTCGAGTTCAAACCCAAGACACGCATCTCTGACTTTACGGATTCATGTGCGTATTGTATAATTATCACTTGCTTATAAAACGGTGAAGGAAAACAATATTTTTACAGAATCGACCGGCAGAAAGTAAAATTTGTGCTCAAATATTATGATTTCATGAATTAGTCATTCCATATGGTATTACAGAAGGTTGTAAATACATACTTGCTATGGCCACAAATCATATCCCCATCCACATCATTATCATTACCCGTGCCGTACGGCGCGTATATGTTCCACGCGCGCCTCAATGAGATGTCAGCATATGAAGGGCCAAGCCTGCCGGGTAAGCGGGATTGTCCGAAAGGGTTACCGCTACCCCGGAACATAAAGGGTGGGAAGGAACATGGATGGGTTTTAGTCAGTAAGAGTCTGACACTCCCTTCCGCTCCACCCAGAGCGGGAGCAGTCATTGGATGATTTCCCAGCCTTCAAAAAAAAAAAAACCACATACAAGGAAATTTAAATTTTGCGACTTCCCCCTTCAAGAATCAAAGTTTATAAATCCGCATTTCAAAGTTCCCATCAACTTCAAACAATCCACGCTAATACTATTCTCATGATGTAATTTATCTCAGACCCAAGCGAGGCGACATTATGCAGCTTTTACTCAAACCCGCGTTACTTTGTGGCGGGAACCTGACTCCACAGTTTATTGCCTTTTCACTTCCTAGAAAATGTTTTAACCATAATAGGTTTGTCATAACCTATGTTTATCTTCAGTGGTTAATATATTGTGAGGGAACTGGCCTCGTGGTCATGAAAACCGTTATTCTAGCATGGTGGCAACGAGCAGGCTCTATTTTTGTATACGACCTATTTTTACGACGTATGTCATAGGTTTTGTAGATTACGTCTTTTTTTAATATTACAGTTTGGTAAGCTGTATCGATGATCACCTCTTCGGGCCTTAGAGCGAATTTTACCAATAAACTTAACGTATCAGCCCAAAACTAGTGTAAGAGCTGTCAGTGTTATTACTTTTAAAGGTGAACGCTGACTTGGCCGCACCGCACGCGCCGCAGTCGCCGCATTCGAATTCTTTATATGAAGTTCTATGCAACCTCGCATACCTACCCGCGCCGCAGTCGCTGCAGTACCTGAAGCGGCCGAACTCCCCGAGTCGCAGCTGATGACGTCACCAACACCGGCCCGCCCGCATCGGACGCTGCGGCGCGTGCGGTGCTGGACTGCTGGTGTCGTAATTCGCATGCAACGATCGGATTAAAACAACGACACTTGTTTAAAAATTAAAACTGACTGAAAGAAATCCAGTGCGATGCGTGCGGCGACGGGTACGACTGCGGCGACTGCGGCGCGGACAGGTGTGCGAGGTCAATAACAAAAGCGATTACTGCGGCGACTGCGGCGCGTGCGGTGCGGCCAAGTCAGCGTTCACCTTAATGGAATATTGACACTGACAGCTCATTAACGTGTTTTATACGTGCATCAAAGTAACATGAAAGCTTGAAAGAAGGGGTCAGCGGGGTTGTCCGAAAGGGTTACCGCTGTCCTGGAACACAAAGGGCTAAGGAAGGAACATGGATGGGTTTCCGCCAGTAATAGTCTGACACTCCCTTCCCTTCCGCTCCACCCAGAGCGAGAGGCGTCATTTGATGATTATCTTAGACTTTGCTTTTCTAGAAAAGAGGTTCCGTCATGTTATAACGGCCATCATGAAAATCTGTAATTTTCTCAAATATTTGACATTTATTAAACCTATTACCATCAAACGTGTACAAATCCAGTCTCCGGGATGCTACTGAGTAGTTCCAAAAGCAAAAACTAACTGTTGGCCCGACCCGGGAATCGAACCTAGAAATAACTTTATGCTCAGCGCTTGCGACCACTAGACGAGGCAACTAATAGACCAAGAACAAGCTATTATAGTGAACTACTAGTCTATAATAAAAATATGTATGTTTAGGTTACCGCTACCCCGGATCATAAAGGGCTAAGGAAGGAACATGGATAGGTTTCAGCCAGTAAGAGTCTGACACTCCCTCCCGCTCCACCTTTGATGATTTCGTCTCCAGGGGTTTCCAGGAGATTTCCAGGGGCCTTTTTTTTTTGAGGGTGGGAAATCATCCAATGACTTCTCGCGCCTCTTCTATGCGCCTGCGTCGCCTGTTATAAATAATGTAGATCAGCTACACGCTAGAGTTAACAATTCGCGTTATCGTTCGATTTACAACAGTCTATTATGATTCTCAGATACTGTATTTTCTTTTATCTATATCGATTGCTTCTTGCAACCGTTTTACGACTGCCATCGACTAGCTGTGACATCCGTCGAAGATCTGTGGACGTGGCATATACAGTCGCTAGCGCATCAAGTTATACATAGATTTATAATTATCACATGGTTAACAAATCGGTGAAGGAAAACATCGTGAGGGAACCAAGCCTGAGAGATATTATTTCACAACAGCATGTGAAGCTAAGTCAGAGGCCCATGGGCACCATTAAATCTCTGACACCAGGTTAGTCACTAACCACATGAAGAAGCGGAAGAAGATCAAATCATGCCAAACAGTTTTTCTCCAAATGATTTTAAACCTTTAAATGTTGACGGGTAAGTTCAAAATCGATTGAGGAAATTGGACAATTGGGTATTTGAAAGAGTAGTCAATAACGTTAATTTTTATGAGTTTTCAAAACGCGGAATTTGTACGTTATTTGTATAAAATATAACAATGTGACGTCACAGATTTATAGAATCAATTGGAATACTATTGCATTAAATGCAATTTTACAATTATATCTTTGTATAATATTTAATTTATGTACGGTGTTGGAAGTTTTTAAGACCAACGATCTTTTATCTATGTGATTTCATATTTTATTGTTGACCGTTTCAAATAGTCAATTAGAGGAAACTACATGTGCTGGCGACCGGACAATGGCTCAGGGCTTTGTGCCGGTAACTCGGCTGCCTTTCGCAGAAGCCCCAGTCTCGTGTTGACACCAGTTGACCCACACCAGTGATCGTAGATACCCTAGATTGGAATATTAATTGTTGCTAGAATTTTCTAGCCTGTGACCTGCAGGTTAGGACGAAACGTTCTGCCTCATATTCTAGGAAATGATTAGGGTTTGTCTAATAGGGCAATAGTTCCTTGCTATGTTATTATGGTTAAGTATGCGCTCGAATCAGGTTCCTTGTGTCATGTTAAAAAAAAAATGATTTTGTTTATTGTAGGTTTATAAAACCCTTTTACACATGAAGAAATAATTTTTAGATGCCCAAATGAGATTCTTCCTTTCTGTTTTTTTCTTTCTTTATAAACTTGTACAGTGTAGGTAAATGTGGTGCTGTTCCACAACTGCCGTATGCTGCACGTTACAGGAACTGATGGACGCTAGTGATGGCGCTAAACACGTAGCCGAATTCTGGGCCGAGGAGATATAGATTGCCATCAACACGCTAAGAAGAAGAACTTGTACAGTCAGCACATCAATTTACTACAAACTGTAAAATTTTCTCAATCGATTTTGAACTTAACAATCATTGTTTTAAGGTATAAAATCTATACTCGATGCGCTGGTGACCGTACATAACACATATTTTTTAGTGTTAGATTGCATATTGTATTAAAGATTTGTGTATATTACAATACAGTTGTTGGAATAATTTATAGAAAAATGGATATTGGTTTTCCTTTCTCATTTTATTTATAACCTATTTTCAAATTTAATATTTGGACTATCAATTTCTACGTTTTCGACTGCTTATGTTGAAATCCTGTAAAATCATAAATAGATAGCTACATCATTACAATCAACATTCCTAGCATGACGGAACACAGTACTATTCCACTTAACACGTTTCAACTAACGTTTCGCATACTCGAACAGTCAATAACTCGGGAATCAATTAATCAACAATATACAATCATTTTGATTCAATGGTAATTGTTTCCAATTTATTTTACTCGCTAGTCACTACATCGTTTGCCTGTTTTTGTTGCCAACAAAGAATTTAGACATATCTGATACAAATATATCTTAGCGAACCTACCACCCTGTTTCAGAGCTGGCAGTACCTACAATTATCTTATGTGGAAGTGACAAATCTTGAAGCGGTTTAGTTGTACTGTTAGCGTTCAGTGCTGCCAGTGTGGATTTTCCCCGACAATGTAGACACTGACTGTCCGTAAACGCAGTTTAGATGTGCTGATCGCGTTCGGTGAAATCCGCCCTCAGTCATGTAATTTAATATAATTAATTTAAGATCTGATTGTACAACAGTCTTTGAACATCTACCTTTGTAGCATTCTTCAATAATCAAGGAAGATACAACAACAGGTATAATTGAACAATCAAACTAGCTTTCCTGTAAGCGCCGTTCGATTGAGATTATTCCTGTTGTAAAGGTAGATAGATGTTCAAGGACTGTATCACTACATAGTATAAAGCAAAGTCGCTTCTCGCGTATGTCCTAATGTTTGTATGCTTCTTTAAAACTACACAACGGATTTTGATGCAGTTTTAGATAGAATAATTCAAGAGGAAGTTTATATGTATAATAACATGCTTAATATATTAGAGAACCACTGATAACTTCAAGATTTCTAATGCGAAATCGTAAAATGTGGTATATGAATTTAGATATTCCAAAGATAGCAGGAAATCTTCACAATATAGGGAATTGTTTTACTACGAATTTAAAGCGTGCGACTTCCCACGCTTTAAATTCATAGTAACACGCGGGCAAAAGCTAATATAAAATAAAATAGTTCATCAACAATAGTCATCAATAGTAGTAGTTGCTCATTCATCAATATTAAGTATAGATTACGTGCGCTACGGTGGAACGTAAATAACGTACCTACTGAGATACATACATACGTATACATACAAACGAAGACTGCTAATAACCTCCTCCTTTTTTGAAGTCGGTTAAAAACAAACTTTCTTTTGAATTTCACCGCTGACGGATAAAAAGGTCGAACTGTCGTCAAGAACAGATTCAAAAGAATCGATTAACTATTTGTTTTTCTTTTAACAAGAGACTGTTTTAATATTAATCATTGGATTTTCAAAGAACACTTACAAAGACATACACGATTGCTTTTATATAAAACAATGCTACACGCAATTCTATTGAAAACATATTACATGTTAAGGCACGTTCTTGCTTTAAAGATTACGCAATAATATGATTGATGCAACTCCGCGATCGAATTGAAAGCCAATAAGCGAGTATTGATTATAGATAAAGCATGAAAGTACTGCTACTTAATGCCACAGAACACGCACGAGGTATTACGAATAAAGTGCTAAGTTTCAAACTATCCATGTTCTTCTTCTCAGCGTGTCGATGACAATTTAAATGGACTCGGTCGAGGATTTGGCTACCTGTTTGGCGCTATTAGTATTGCTTTATTTATCTTATACACTTATTTTACTAAAACTATATAATAATCTTAGGTAATATTACTACCTACAATGAGTATTTAATAAGGATCGCTATCGATACCGGTAAAAGCCTCAACCATCCGTTCCCAAGCTGTTCTGTCTCTGGCGAATATGCTCCATGTTTGGCCTGCTTTCTTTATCATCGCTTCATCTTTTGTGTGGTCAACCTGGTCTGCGTTTGTTGTTTATGGGACACACAGAACAGGATATAAGTGTCCCATCGTTTTCAAATTGTCTATGAATCTCCTCCTCCTCTTTCCTCTCTTCCTCAAAAACCTGTACAGGTTTTCCTTGCTTCGGCCTGCATGGGTCCGGTTCTATCCATATTTATTTAAAAACACATTTGAATATCCGATTTGGACAATGTGTTTTATTACTGTTTTAGTTGGATAGACCATAGATTCTGTCCAATTGTAGATTCTGTCTAAAGAGTTACCCCTTTTCGGTTGAGAGGGGTGAGGGTGAAATAGTTGACAATCGAGTTAGACAATCGTAATTGCATTCCTAATAAGTTCACCATTCAAATGGTGAACTTATTATTACTGGAATTACCTACTTGTCACATTCAAATTACGATTCTGTCGAATCGAAGTCGAATTCGACTACCAGCACTGCACCGGTACCTCGGACATTAGCACTCCATTCCTTCCTCCGCCATGTTCCCGAGCTCATGTAAGCAATTGTACAAATTGAGTGGAGTCGACCTCGGGCTAAATGATCCGTGAAATGGGCGTCTGATACAGCTCTTGACTTATTCTATCCGTTATTCGATTCGATTGCTCGATTCCCAGACGATACACTAAGAGATACCAAATGTATTGGAACTTACTTATGTGGTACTTTCGCTTCGGTTTTATTATATTAGTAGTAATCTTGGTTCCGGGTTACGTTCGGATCGTTTTGTTTAGTATACATTGGGTTTATAGGGTCTTAGCTATTTGATAGCGAATAGAACCCAGACCGACGTATTCTTTGTCGTTACTAATAATCATATTTATTCTGGTGCTGATGATAATTGCTTGTGGCTAAGTAATAGCCGCATGGGTCGATCGATTAGGTTTGTGGACATGTGTCTATCTTTACATACAAAGACTCCTGCGTGCCTCGGAAATCACGTTAAGACTTGGTCCTGGCTGTCTTTCGTTAATCTTTGATTCAATAGTCGTTGTCACTGTCAGAAGCCGAAAATCTGATAGTCTTACCAAGGAGTATCGTATTACAAAGTAACTGTATTGTGGAGGTCAGATGGGCAGTCGCATGTAAGATACTAGCATCCAGCTGCATCCGGTTAGACTAGAAGTCGACCCCTACATATATGGAGAAGGCTATTGCTGATGATAATAACATTGAAAAATATCCCTCCAAAAAAAAAAATATAGCCATTGCCAATAAGCTTTATATGTAAGTAGCTTTTGGGTTTTCAATCTCAAGTCTAATTCTAGTTATTTTTCTAGCACGCGCTTCCCGCGGGAGTACAAGAAAATGTCGAAACTATTTCTTTTTGGTAAAAACTAGGATCCCCTTGAGGCCGTAGAGGTCAGCCGTTACTTGTTACAAAACTATTTCTATCATGGATCAATACGATAAGTAAGGATAACTGAAATGGAAACAACTGTGGAAAATACAGGATTATTTAGTACATAAACTTGTGTGGATAAATTGCCTGAGTACACTGAATTATTCAGCAAATTCTGAAGTTGTTACTCGTAAAACCATGTGTTGCAAGTAGTTCAGAGTTTCATAACGTTAAAAGCGGTGGTGGAGCGCATTACTGGTGTTATTATGACGCCGTGCCGACTGCATACAATGGTCTCTATGAATAAAATATACCGAAATGGGGACACGGTACTGCCACTAAGAAGTAACAGAATGAAATGCGTTCGGGGCGTGTGAAAATTGTCTGTATTTAGCTATGCTTGGGACTGTTGCGATAGTCGTGTATCTTATGTCGGAAATGCTGATGGACTGATGACAAAAAGATTTGATGCCTTTATGCAGTGCCCGAACTTGTTGAAGGTCAACTATTTTCTTTTTGGGGGTGTTTAAACATCAAATGACTCTTCCCGTGCTGGGTGGAGCAGAAGGGAGTGTCAGACTTGCACTGACTAAAACCCATCCATATTCCTTCCTTAGCCCTTTATGTTCCGGGGTAGCGGTGACCCTTTTGGACAATCCCGCTTAAAGTCACGTTGAAAGTCACCTAAAGTTGTGTTTTGAATCTGTGTAAGTAAATGGGTATTTATATTATTTCAATAGTTATATAAGTTGCACAATGCACATTGTTCAGGACAACAATGTGCATTGTGCAACTTATATAACTCCAATCAATTAAACTTCTTTTACTCATCATGACTATTGAAGGCTTTCAGTACTTGTAATGAATATCAATAATATTTTATTCTCCACACACCCACCACTTATACCTAGTACTCCATTGACTATCTCATCCGTGGCCCTGCGCTCCCAATGCGTCCTATGCAACGCTTCATATCTGCTGCACGTCCTTTTATCGTCACTACAATGTACTAAGTACGGTTCTTTGTGTGTTTGTGTATATACCTGTTGGTGTAACCGGGTCAAAATGTATCACACCCTATATGAAGTTTTCTTGGGTTTCATGCTTAGTTTTGAAATAAGATTTTTTTATACATAACAAGATTTCGTTTCGAAACGAAAGCCGTGATTATAACAATATATTTAACTATGTAGTATGTACATTATTAGCTAAAAATCTATAATAGGGACCATGCCTGGGTTAAAACTAGGGGGAGGGGTCTAATACAACGAGGTGATGATTTTTTGTTTTCGGGTTTTGACTGGCATGTAGATATTGTTACAAAAACGTGGGGATATCAGGCAACTGGTGTCCAATTGAACACGGACAGAGAAATACGTCACTGAATACGTAAAAATAATAAAACTGTTTTTAAAAAAAAAATATGGCTATCATCACCTGCCTATACTTGCCTAATTAAGATAGTATTGTATAGAACACAAATTGTTTATTATAATAATGCAATTAGATTTCCATGGTCACAACAACACGTCAAGTAACTTGTCAACTAATCTGCCTCTAAATGTTCCCAGCGCAAAGGTGCACAAAACGTTTGCTGCATTACCACGTTGGATGGCAATAGTTAACCTTCGCACCAAGAACGAACCGGAATGGGAGTCACCCATTTTGTCACGGAGCTTGAGCCCTATCGTCATTAATAAGCTTCTTGGCATCAGTGCCCCAACAATCCATGGTCCCAACTATATTGCATTTTCTATAAACATTTAATATAAATAAACTCTTAATAAAATTGTTACAAAGAACCGCAATTTTAATTTGTGGACCCCAACACTAGGCCGAGCCTGTCTCGTGGAATCTTTAAAAGTTTTGAATAATTTGAAATTTTAGGGGTCGACACTGTGTTGTTTTTATTATCTACATATTATTTAAATTAAATGTAACCTGAATAGAAATACATACACAAAAAAATTACACACATACATAAAAATTTAGAAAAGAAACCGCCATTTGCTGGGTTTATAAACACTTATGCAAACAAACCTTTGAAACAAAGCGAGCTTTATAACAGCTGCAAAATAAATTAAAAATGGAGTTGGTATTTTTTACAAAAGAGTTGGAGTTTCATTAAAAATGAAAGAGATTAGTAACACGTTTTAGCGTTTAAAACTTTAACACTAAAAGCGTTTTCCAATATTCAAGAAGTTTTTTTTTACTTTAGAGTTATTTGATACTAAATGACTAAAACGCGACAATGACCGCCCAAACTCAGGATCAGTGAACTGAAAGTATCCCCCTGCGTCGATGGGAGAGACCAGGGGACGTATACATTCCCCGAAATTGTTCCTTCTTCATCATGGCGATATCAAATAGTGAAAGAAAGGAGATCTAACTGCTATCTCTATATCGTTTAAAACAAAGTCGCTCCGCGCCGTCTGTCCCTATATACGCTAAAATCTCGGTTTTTATCAATAGATAGAGTGATTCAAGAGGAAGATTTATAGGTATAGTTTAACTAGCTTTTGCCGGACAGTATCTACATTGTACCTGCGAAGCAGGGGCCAGTCGCTAGTTTGAATAATATATATCCTATATGAATATAATAGTTAAATCTGCACCCAATTACCCTGGAAGCCGAGTCCAACATAGTTGGGAAGGAGCTAGGCATATTGATTTTCGACTTCCCATTGATTTTTGCGGCTGAAACTATTTACTCTTTGATAAATGTGGTGTAATTTGGTGTACAGACGCCAGCACATCACACAGACACAAGCTATCCCTAACTGTAAAATTTTCTCAATTAAAAATGAACCTTATGTCTTTGCAATAAAGTTGAAATACTATCAAAGAAATTTAACAGACTGTGGTAACTTAATGTGCTGCCCTCTGTACTTTCTCTGGGCAGGTGGCGCTGTGTTCGTGAGGGGCCGATGCCTACCAGGTCAGCGGGATTGTCTGAAAGGGTACCTAACCGCTGCATCGGAACGTAAAGGGCTAAGGAAGGTTCACGGATGGTTTTAGTCAGTAAGAGTCTGACACTCCCTTCCGCTCCTCCCAGAGCACACGCAGCATGGGTGGTGCGGCATGGTATTGGGTCCAAATAATAATGTATCATTGCTGTAGCAGTTTAGAAATGCTAATTACTCATCATGAAGGCCTACAACGAAGTGGTTATGGTCGTGGAAATTCCTATAAAAAATGTTGAGAAATTACAAAATACCTACCACAGATGAGATGCTAGTACACAAGAAATTGCGTCTCGCAGGTACTTACTTACGTCTTGGGATACCTTTGCCGTCGCCATATTGCAGGATGCTGTGACTAGGCAATAAATCCATACATAGGAATACCTCCGTAGGCTAAATGGTTTACATGTAATAAATCTTCGTGTTTGTTATAACTCGAATATACGTCGACATAGCGAAATTTGCGAACATAAAAGAAATAGGAGTAAGGTCGTAACTTGAAGGAATATGTAAATTGTATAAAACTTTTAGGATCGTCAATAAAACAAGAACGCGTATAGTACAGAATTTATTTCCATATTATATACTCAGATATAACAGCAATTGTCTCGGTTCCACTCTATATACTCTGCAACAATATTTACATTGAGTTTTGGGTTTCATGTCGCTACACTTTGTTTCGCTTTCATAAAAGCGACGTTACTGTGTAATTTGAAAATGCGCACACTTGCGACCGTTGCGACTCGCAACGTGCATCCTACACCAAAATAAGATGAGAGATGTGGTCTATGAATAAACTGGCATTTAAATATGGACTCTTTGCTCACTTCCTTGCACGCAATTAATTGGTGACCTCGATGTACGGTTTACGATTCAAGGCAAGGCGGAGGTCTCGTAAAACGATGGACATGGATGATAAAATTAATATCGGTCAACAAAAGTCGCAAGTGTGTGCCCTTAAATAATTTGTACAATATATTATTACAGTGAGTTCTTTGACGGTTTAAATAATAAAACAACGGGAATTATATCGGCAGGGTGCACCTTAGTTATATCTACAGGATATATACCTCAGTTATCGGATAGTTTTCGCGTCCAAACAAGTTATAAATCAAAATGTAAATTTATATAATTATCTATTACCATACGTGTGTGTGTTTGTAAGTGAAGCTAAGTCAGAGGCCCATGGGCATCATAAAAACTCTGACACTAGGTTAGTCACTAACCACACGAAGAAAAAGACCATAATTATGTATTATCGCAAAGATAAAGATAATTTAATAAAGTGGTAATAAAGTAATGTCGGTCAAGGTTGAGAGGTTCTTTCTTTGTCCCGAAGCGCGCAACTGCCTAAACCGACACTTGAAACTGATCAACATCTCAAGTTTCTCGGTCAAAGCTTAAGAGGCTCAGATCAAACACGAAAAGATCTTGTTGAAGCCTGTTAAAACGTTCATGTTATACAGGGTTATTTTTGATGACTAGCGAAAAATTTATTTTTGTATATGTACCAGATTGGTTCGGTAAAAATGTTATTGGTTGAGAAAAATGTTTAGATTTTTTTTAAACCCAAGATATTTTTATTATTTTTTACTACTGATTTGAAGTTTTGGATAGTCATTGAAAAATAGCTCTGTTTATTTTAATTCTGTAGTAGCGACATGATCCAACATTCCATCCTGGTCCTCACATCAACAACCCATATCTACGATACATACAAAACGCAGCCATTACATGACCGCAACACTTTATTATATATTCACTAATCTTTAAAGCAATTTACAAACGCATTTTATTGCTACATATAACTTATATTTTTATTTTATATTTTTTTCTTGTCATTTTGTTTCTTCCTACATTACTGGTTTATTGATATTGAAACTAAATATTTATATATGAGAATAAACATGGATATTTAGGCCTGCAGTTAATAAATTATACGCAACAAACATACAGTTATTTATATTAATAATATCTTTTAATTTAATTTGTTAAGATGAAACTTTGTTTTTGCATTTAGATGTTCGATTTTAAATACTTACTCGTTATGTAATCAACTAATAAACCAATTCTATTTAAACACAATATAATGCAACGGGTGCATCAACTTATGAACTAATCAGTATCACATAACATAATATTAGTTTAAATTATGACTTAATTAATATTATAAATAATAATATCCGTAATATTAATATGGCAACGAAATAAATTTACTAGCTAAGCACCTAGACCAGTAGGATTTCAGGTATTTACACAATCTGTACACAGAATCCTTAATTTTAAGAGTTATCACTCGCTTCTAATCGTTATACATTTTTCTTAATAAAATTATTGCCAATCAGCTAGTGTTCAACAATGATTAAAGATTTCTCAAATAATTTATTATTATTATGACAATAAATTTCACAATCACCTCGAAGTTTCTAAATGCAGAAGTATAGTAAAGCTTCCATTACAATGTATATTTCCACCTAATTCTAAGAAGAATCTTCAAAAAAAATATTTACAAAATGAAGACAACATCGATATGCACTGTACATTAACTGGGATATGCACTGTACATTAACAAACGTTAAAATATCTTAAATGCATCGGGATTGTCGCGTGCATCGTTAGGGATTACATTATAAAATCTTATTCAATTATCTTTGTAAATACGCGGAAATCTGGCATCGGATACTACCGTAGTTCAGGACTAGCTACAACGATCGGTCGCACTACGCATCACTCACGTGTCTTTTATTACGTCACTACACTAAATTCCTTGCGACGAAGCGTCACCTCCCTCTCTCGCATGGGGCCACTCGTACGTGTGAGCGTGAAGCACGAGAGACTGAGCTCCGTGCGCAAGTTGCAGTCAAAAACACGTTCACACAAGACGTCAGACAAATGATATGGTTATTCTTACGTTAGTGCGCGTGGCTTAGGTGAGGCGTGCAAGAAGTGCGGCCGTGAGCAGTACCAGGACCGATGTGGTGGACTTGGCAGGCGCTGCGTTGAACACCTTCGGCGTTGAGGAGTCGGGGGGAGTCTCGTTGGGGTTTGATCTGCTTTCTGTTGTGACAAAACAATGGATTTAAGAAATGATTTGAAAGACAGACTTATTTACTTGGTGGTTACTGATGAGTTCTAGGCATTATAATGTTGTTGATCAGTCTATTATGGTATTATATTCCTTCCAGAAATCAGATCACTACAAGTCTAGAGTAATTTCCCACACTAACAAAATCTTTTCGTTACAGCTTTAGTATCATAAAATACTCACGTCCGTCATGGTCCCCGGAACCGTCGTCTCCCGACCCTTCCGTGTCGTAGTCGTCAGGGTAGCTGCGACCAGATCCTGAACCTTCTTCACCAGCTTCATCGCCCTGCATGAACGCTTCTGCAGAAAGCTCCTTGCTGCGAGAATATGAGACGAGCAACTGTGGAGAGAAAGTGAAGATGTAGTGGATATTTTTAATAAGAGTTGGGGAAAATTATAGCGAATTCTATACTTGACGAAAAGCTAAGGGTACAACGATTGTGCCGGACGGCGCGTCCGTGTTCCTCGCGCGCCTCAAACAGATGTCAGCATTTGAAGGAGCCCGTTAGGGTCGAAGCCTGCCGGGTAAGTGGGATTGTTTGAAAGGGTTACCACTACCCCGAAACCTAAAGGGCTAAAGAAGGAACATCACCTAGAGCGGCACGAGTCATTTGATGATTTCCCACCCTCAAAAAAAAGGATGTGACGATTAATTATTTCACAATGATTTTCTAAAGAATCGGTCTTTAAAAGTTTGACTTAATACTTGTAATACGTTCGTACGATGATGGTAAAAACGGAGTTTTAAGCGAATTTGTGATTTCAACTAATGTATAAAAGATAATCATTAAAAGTGGGCAGTTCAGGCCATTATAAAGTCTAAACAAAAGTCACTTGGGAGCCTGTTGATTGATTTACAGAATCCAAGCTAGTTAGTGATCATGTATTTGATGTTAAAGCGAAATTCTCACCAGTTACAATGAGTTCCTGGACTTCTTAATAACAAAACATAAATCCTCAGTTACAGCCCATAACTGAGGATTTATGCTGTAGATAATTTCATTTATGCTTTTGCTTTAATTCCGCAATTAAAGTACTGGGAAGCGATACTTCTATTTTTTTTTCTGAGGTTGCAATCCTTCTATAAAGGCGTCCTTAAGTACCTAATTAAAAAGAGTGCGATGTCAATTAGCCACAAACACTTATCCCCGAGTGTTTCCCTTCTTCCATTGCACAAGTTAACGTGTTTAACGACATCTTTTAATTGTGCATTTCCTTCCTGTTGGGCTAGAACCGGGTTCTTATCTACAAAGCTTGGCGCTACATTAGTAGTTTGAAACCACTTTGTGCTTTGTAGAAAATATACGACTTTTTTGTCGTTTTTTTTCTGAGAAAATATATGCTACGTTATAGAAAGTCAATGGTACTTGATACAAAGAACATTGCTTTACTAGTTCTTGGTAAAAGTGATATAAACAGGGAACGATATTTTTTAACAGTAAAGTTTATTTTTGTCGTTACAAATATTTCATTCTCCGATAAATAAAGTGTCGATAGATATAAATGACCAATTTAATGTAATACAGAGTTCATATGACAGAGGAGCTTTCCTTCACACTGCTTATACTGGGTACCATTTTCAAGCTCTGTACCAAAAATCAATTAAATCAATTATTAGTTTAGTCGCAAATGATTTTTTAAGTTTTTGCCCCGTTTGAACACGATGTATCTTTCTTAACTGCTGATTATATATATACGCATAGGTCTTCACCTTAAAACGATAAATCTTAGCATAACCTACGATGCGTTGTAACAAGGTCGGTTTTTATTTACAAAGGCCAAATCATATTGTATGTTTGAAAAAAAAAATTGGGGTTTTTTATTTTTATACCGTATCGATTTAATAAATGTATAGTATACGTAGTGTAATTTACTTAATGCCCCTCTGTCATATCAACTCTGTATACCTAAGTATCAAAAATAAGAGATAGATAATCAATAAAATACAAACTTTACTATTCTATTCTCTATTATTTTGCGGACAATACCTTTTATCGTGAATTTCATAAATCAATTAGATTGACGATAGGTCAATAATACCCATAAAAATATGGACCTTGCAAGACCTTTGCGTAGATTTCCTCACACACTTTAAAATTCACAAAAGTGTAATTATTTTTCATTTAAGGTCGGTAAGACCTACGTTACGGTACAAAGTTGGCTGACACAGGATATCTTTTTATTATTTTAAAGACGCTTTGTATAACTTTTGCACATTTCTTCTTTAGCTATTCCCCATTGCTAAGCATCGTGACCCGATTCACTGCTGTCTTGGCATGCACTCTTTGGCGCCATGTTGTTTTAAATAAATATACTGTCTCTAATAAAGTGGAAGTACAGAGGCCAGCACATCAAGTTACCACAATCTGTCAAATTTCTTTTATAGTATTTCAACTTTATTGCAAAGGCATAAGGTTTATTTTTAATTGAGAAAATTTGACAGTTAGGGATAGCTTGATGTGCTGGCGTCTGTACAATCGGGATTGTGTAAAGTACAATCAACACTATTCTTAGTTTGAAAATAATGAACACGTTAAACATTAAGTAAGATCGAAATTGCTTGTTAGTCTTATACATCATAATTGGCCCATAATGTTCCCCCTGCTGAGACATAGGCCTCCTTTCTTAGACAGGGAATGGGCCATAATCCACCACGCTGGCCCAGTGCGGGTGGCGGTGGCGGATGACGCACGTCTTCGAATTTTTTGGTTCTAGGACATGCCGGTTTCCTCACGATGTTTTCCTTCACCGTTTTGAGAGCAGTGGTGATGAAATTAAATACACACAGTAAAGCGCCTGCTTGGGTTCAAACTCACGACCTACAATTCGTAAGACGAGGTAGATACCACTGGGCCACCATTGCTCCTAAGTCTGTCCATAGTCTTATAAACTAGATTGTAATTAATTATTAAGAACCTTCTTTTTAAAAAAGGATAAAAATTATTTGTTAGCTCTATTTTTACACGCTTTATATTAGCTTCACTTGTATGTATGTTTGTAAGTGACTCCTGTAGACGCGATTTTCACCCACTTTCAACGGCCAGATTTCGTTCAAACTTTGTAGAGTTAGGGTGCAAGGTGGTGGTAAATATTATCTTAAAAAGCACTCCACGCTTTTTAAAAAGTCAAATTTATTTTCTATTTTTTAGTTCGGTTTTCTATAAAAAGCGTGTTTTTTAGTTTTTTTAACTATTTTTTTTTCTAAAGCTTACAAATTTTTTTCTGTTGCTAAATAAATCGTTGCGTGATTGAAGCACTCGACTTTTAGTTGCCCAGTTAAACTAATGGATTTCTGATTGAATTACGTGTTATACAGATCTTTGGATGTGACACGTGTTTTTCCCCCAATTTTTTTTTTGTGCTCTTTTTCTGAGTCATATTTACGATAAATACAAGTCTTCTATCTTTTGATATCCTTTTGTCCCACGGGGCCAAATTCTGATTGAAAAAAAAAAAATCTTTGAAAGCATACTATGAACATACAGTTGAGTTGATTATTATAAAACATTTAATTATATGGTGTTTACCTGTCTAGCTTGCTGTAATCTGTCTGCTAAGGTTGCCACTCTAGAATCCTGTGGTGCACTGCCGGTGATCTCTGGATTGTATTTCTGGTCACTCAGTGAAGCAGACGATACGAGGGGCTTCGTGTAACTAGATAACAAAAAAAATATAACATTTTAAGGTTAAACTGGAACTTAATTAAACCTGTATGTGACAACGGTCCGCTTTGAACTCTGCGTGAATTCTGTCAGTCAAATTGAAATGAGATTAGCATACATATGAATGTCACGATGCACGTAATTAAATATGAATGCAGCTCCATCCAAACACTAATGATAATTAAGTTGAAGAGACACGATTGGGTATTTGAAAGTATAGTAGTAGATATAAATTCCGCGTTTTGACAATTTATTCATAAATAGTAATGCTATTATGAACTGTCAAAACGCGGAATTTGTACATGATTTGTATATCACAACGTGACGTCACAGATTTTTAGAATCAAATGATATACTAATTAGCATTAAATGAAATTTAACAATTGTATTTTCGCATAATATTTAATTTCTGCACTTCGATGGAAGTTTTTAAGACGAGCGGTCTTTTATCTATGTGATTTCAGATTTTATTTTTGACCGTTTCAAATAGTCAACTGTCTGGCGAACTAGAAAAAAAAATGTCTATGGTATTCATAAACGTCAAGAAGACTACCATAGCCCATTGAATTAAGCTCCCACGGCCACTAAACTTTTACGTACTGGCTGGCCATAATCATTTCAACACGGCGAGCTACTCAGCCCAAAGGAAGAAAAAAACAGAAAAGCTAGCTACTCACTCAGCAATAGCGTTCCCATTCCAACAGCGTTCATTCTCTTCAGCAGCAAAGTCCGGTTCATCACACAACCGATCAGCCAGACCAGCGAACAGTTTCTTAGTGTTGGCGAGGGTAGCAGCAAACTGCAGGAGTTCAGTATCTGGTGGAGGTGCCCTCAGATTGTCCCGGCGAATTGAACCTGGTGTGGGCTGCGCTGAAGAAGGGGCTGGACTGTCCATTGTGGCTGGTGGACCACATTCTTGTCGCACCTGGGTATAGAAAAGATTATGGTTAGTAAAGTGATGACGACAAAGCTCTTTGTAGAATACTGACTACTGGGTACTGTAGAAGGTTGAAGACCTTGAACTGAGGGGGCTCAGTGGTAGAGCGTGTAATCTGTGTGTATAGGGGATTTGCTATGCTATGAAAGCACACATAGGACGAGAAACACCACATATATTATAACGAATACAGTTGCCAAGCCCTACGGCCCTAGGCGGTCTGACCCTTGTACAAAAACCTAACTATTCTAAACGTAATTTAAAGGTTCGAATGCCGTCAGATTATTACCAGCCATGTTCAATGTTTCACTCAATTGATTGGTCTTGAAGGTAACTGATGTTTACGCATCGTTCTCTGTAAATACTGAGCGCGTTAAGCTTTCGTCTCAGTTACACTGTTTTTCTACCGCAAAACGTCAACGGGACATCAACGAGAAACGTGATCATTCAAAACAAACGCGTTATCCCGGGGGTGTTATGCTACTTCTACGCTGTCGTCTCGTTCACGTGGTGGTGGACAAACGGTCTTTTTTTTTATCGTGGGAAATTATCTAGTGACCCGCTCTGGATGGAGCGTGAGGGAGTAGCCGACTCTTATTGACTAAAATCTATCCATGTTCCTTACTTAGTCTTTTATGTTCTGGGGTAGCGGTAACCCTTTCGGACAATCCCGCTGACCCGGCAGGCTTCGGCCCTAAGGTCAAACGCCCTGGCAGTAAGTGTCAGCCAACCGTCAAGAAACAACGATAAACAAATTCAATAAGTACACTTGCCGCAGGGTAGGTTATAGGGTCGAAATTAGAATGCTTTTTAGAGCGAGAATAATCATAACTGCGTAGGCACTTAAATCCGAGTATTCCACAACATTAGGACCTAAAGCATTATGTGTACGTGATCGTAAACGCAAACAAGGAATGCTGTACCGTTATCCCTATAACTAGCAAAAAGTGAGATGTAATCAGTGCGCGTTCCAGCCGAGATGAAGACAAACGACTGTGCTGCCTCGATACAGTCATGTCATTTGTCAGCGGATAGACGCCGCTGCAGAGCGCTGCAGTCGCTGGATTATCACGGAGAGGATCATGGATAGAGGTGTGAATAACCGGTGAACGAGTACGTTACGTAGCAGAGTTACCTGTATTGATCGGTTTACAAATAAAACACCTATATTGATTTATATCTGGCTACAAGAGGTACTTAAAGCGTATTTTCCTGTGTACCGATATTTCTGTAATTTGTGCTTTTGACAGTCTCTTCATTGTGTATTTGTGTATGTTAAAAGATATGTCGAAAGTTGAAACTTTCGACTTATCTTTTAGTATTTTTTCTTATTTATGCGTCAATTCTCCATTATCTTGTACACATACGTGTATAGATACGTAAATAGACGCCCAAAATCTCCAAATGTAAGCAGATCCAGAGGTGATGTTATGCTATATTACTTAACATATACGTGCCTGCGTGTTCTAAGTGTAACTCGCGCTATCTTTCAATCCTCCTTCCATAAATTTTCGAATTTATCTATACGCATCGATACAATACTTATAATAAAATTCCAGTCCTCACTCACATCACTAGTCTAGATATATTGGAGTGCGGCGTTACCGGCGCGTGCGCCGAGTGAACGGCCTCAACGACTGCGACACGCAAATAAACCACAACAACACAGACGCAAATAGGCGCATAGTTCCGACGCAATTATTGCAAAAAGTCCTACATAATACCACTAGGCGACGCCACCGTGAATACGTTCGACATTTTCTGCTATTTATAACACGTGGTATGTTAAAAAGTAGCAGTTTAAAATATGCTTGAAATTGTTAAATATTTTTGCTTTGTGCTAAGAGGCAATTATGACTTTTATAGGAAAGTTTCATGAACGTAAAGAAGTGCTCTGTGAAATTCGGAATCTAAGATCGTAAAACGTCTTCATTTATATAACCATTTCCGAATACAGAAACGAGCGAACTTTCGGTCCAGCGGCTGCAGATGAAAATGAGTAGTATTTTCCCATGTGATATCTTACGTATTCCACCAAAGATAGCTGCGCAAAGATTCCCTAACTTAGGAGTAATATCATGAATCCCCCAGGATTCAGGACAAAGTTTTATTACGACTGTGACATCTGTCGCGAACACACACACGTACATAGAATGGCTCTCTATATCTCTGCTATTATTAATATTAATATTGGAATATATTCCTAGAAAGCTGTACCGACAGCTTTTCTCGATTTCCCACGGAATGAAGCAGGACAAGTTCAATGAAGAGTGATTTCAAATTCACGAACCCTGAAAGATGGATTCTAGATGAAGTGTCACTTTTATATATGTAAATATTATATAAGTTCTACGTTGAAAGGTTTCAAAGAAATTCTCACAGAGATTTAGCTAAACCAAGCAGAACGCTCACGGGTACGTAGATACGTCGCAAGACTTAGTTAAAAACTTAATTAAATAATGAATAGTGATAGTGTAAGAAATAAAAATGGTACAACAAAAAGCCGACATTAATTAAAACTTAACAGTCAGAGCTCTGACAGTCGGCACAAACTCTTTTAGCATTATGTGCTAATTACTGAATTTTTTGCCAACAGCTCCCAAGATAGGCATAAAAAGATACCGACTACTCAATATGGTAAATATTCATTAACGCATAGAGTTTGTACGAGCGCAACCGGATCGTACAGCCGCGGCGCTGTTTACGAAAAGAATTAAAAAAAAACTGTCTGCTTGAAAGTATAGTCGAAGAAGCCGATTGGTATACAGGCAGCTAACTTGCAAGTACTCTTTAATAATGTTGTGAGAGTGCTGAGCTGTCTGTTGGTTTGCTGTCTTTTATTTATCACTCTTAGATATGGCTTAAGCCCATAACAAGAATTATGTGCCGGATTCATGTGCGTATTGTATAATTATCACTTGCTTAAAATCGGTGAAGGAAAACATCGTGAGGAAACCGGCATGCCTGAGAGATATTTCTCAACAGCATGTGAAGCTAAGTCAGAGGCCCATGGGCAGCATAAAAACTTTGACACCAGGTTAGTCACTAACCACACGACAAGAAGAAGATAACAAGAATGAATATTGGCAGTGTAATGGAGGTTGGTGGTGGTGATTGGTGGTGGTGGATGTTGGTGCTGATGTGTGGGGATGGTTTGTGGTGGATGGAGTGTTTGTGTTGGTGTGAGTGTATATTATTATTATTAATGGAAAGATGCATATCTTAGCTTGTATACCAAACAGCTTGTTTGACACATACAACGAGCATTTGCTTGCCGCGGGTGGCAAGTAATAATTACAGTACTAAAGAAACCAGATGAGTCAAACCGATATAAAAGCTCCGCCTGGGATCACGATTAACGGATAGACAGAAATTATTATGATTGCGAATTGAAACAGCTGAAGAATAACTGTAGTCTTGCTTTGATAGCTACTTTTTTTTTTGAGGGACGATATTATTAAATGAATCCTCCCGCTCTAGATGGAGCGGAAGGAAGTGTCAGACTCTTACTGACTAAAACTTATCCATGTTCCTTCCTTAGCCCTTTATGTTCCAGGGTAGCGGTAAACCTTTCGTACAATCCCGCTTACCCGGCAGGCTTCGGTTTTAACAGGCCCCTTGACAAGCTGTCATTTCTTGGAGTTGATAGCTACTGCCTTTTTAACCGATCAAAGCTTTTTTAAAGAAAAATATTAAATTCGTATTAAAATGAATGGATAAATAAATTGCAAAGTTATGCAAACAACGTGATAAGATAATGGGTGTGAATGCATAATTAATTCCTTAAAAAGGTGCGCCAAAATTTCTCTGGTAGAGATGTGCTTATATTATATGATGCCTACATTTCGCTCTAGTCCAATTTAAATACTTTAATTGGCTCGGTGTTAAAGACATGACGCCGGAAATCGCTAATTGCTCTGTTAATGGTTCTGTATACTACTAACCCCATTATTTACAAGTTTTGTGTTAAGCATGAAAACATTTTAAGAAGTTACAAGCTGATTTTAAACAGGAAAATTACAAGGTAAATTGGACAATTGAGTATTTGAAAGGGTAGTCAATAATGTTACTTTTTATGAATTGATAAAAAGCGGAATATGTACATGATTCGTATGAAATATAAAAATGTAACGTCACAGATTTTTAGAATCATTTGAAATACTTATTAGCATTAAATGCAATTTACAATTACATCTTCGCATAATATTTAATTTCTGTGCCGTGATGGAAGTTTTTTAGACGATCGGTCTTATGTCTATGTGATTTCATATTTAATTTTTGACCGTTTCCAATAGTCAATTCAGTGTGAAATACCTGTACTACTGAAAACTTCAATCGGTTACAAGTTTGGCTCCAACGGCATCACGATCATCAGCCATTGTTAATTGGGTCGCTGGACAGTCATTAATTAAACGTTAATTATTAATTCATACGTGTACCGTCACCGCTATTTACGGCAGGCTCTTCATAGAACTTCACTCAATCTATTAGATTAGTAATATACAACGAATGACTAACGCATTGTATTGATAATCGATAAATATTTTACAATAATTGTAACATAAGATCGTCTTTGTTCGTGATGAATCATATCCAATTGTGCAGTATGTATGAAAGTGTTATATTTTGTAGCACTTAGCAATAATAGTCTAAAATTACACGTATTATGATCTGTGTCTTTGTTCATTTTAGACGTAGAGTCACAATAGAACACAGTTATTATAATAACCATGTATTTAATTTAATACCCAGCTAAGCTGAACATGGAACATGATAATAATTTATACTTATTAGAGCGATTACAGTGTTATTGTGCTAATGCTAGGTTGTGTTCAACTTAGAGGCACTAATTTCGGAGGGCCTAGTAACAGGTATTCATAATTAATAGGTTACGACGAACCAATTATAATATTCATAAACGATTGATTTTAAATTATTAAACATAATATTGGTATTAAAGGAGCTCGTGCCTAAGTAATAACAGCTGCACAGATCGATTCATCAGGTTAAGCTACGCTTGCCGGGGTTGGCCGTGGATGGATTACCATCATTACATACCGAGACTCCACCGTGCCTCGGAAAGCACGTTAAGCCGTTGGTCTCGGCTGTCATTCGTGGATCTTTGACAGTCGTTACGGGTAGTCAGGAGCTCGGAAGTCTGACAGCCCGTCTTATCAAGGGAATCGATATATCGGGTAATCGCTCCATGTAAAATACTGGTATTCAGCTCCATCTGATTAGACTGGAAGCCGATCGATTTAGGAAAAGGCTAGACAGATTGAATATTGGTATGGGCAATAGAGCGTAATGTCATACAAGTACGTTGACTGAATATAAAACGCAATAATATGCGAGAGAAGTGTTAAATAATTCACAAGGAGGTACAAAAAACGGAACATCCGGTGTCAGGGTAGCTCGTCATTGAATTTGAATGTCTTTTTATGAATGACATCTGTTCGTGTGACTTGTAGAATATTATCTGTATGCCTATCGCGTACTAACTTAAATTACGTTTGTATTGGTACTAAATGAAATAATAAAATAATGAATAATAAAAACGCAGTGAGTTAGGTTTAATGAGGGACATACTTTCAGGTTGTGTAGTACTTATAAAATCAACAACTTTGTCCATGGGAAAAAATAAACCGCTGTTCCATACATTTTCACGAATTATGCGAACATAAATGTACTGAACAGCTGATTTTTTTCGAGATTTCAGGTATAGTTCCATAGTCAAAGTTGTCCATTTTCATGAGTATAGTACCCCCTGAAAGTATGTCCCTCGTTTAACCTAACACACTTAGAATTTATTAAAGACAGGCGCGACGCGACCGTGCGACACGATTCTTGTAGAATAATTTCAATAAGGTTTTCATAGATTTTTTTTTCTACTATAGCCGCGTCGCGCTGTAGCGTCGCTCCTGTCTACAGGCTCTTGAGAGGTGTAACACGTTTTAAATTGAATTGCGAACGTGAACTGGTTAGACATGAAAAAGCCTTTTGCAAATAGAAAACATCCACTAGAAATGTTATACACAGGACACCCATAATATCCCATTAATAATACAAAGTAATGCCAACAGGGTCTGTTTAACCCAAAACACGATAAACAACAAGGACCCGTACACATAAATCATATCACATCTGAACATCACAAAAAGCAATCCGCCCGCAGTATAACTCGCATTTTTTGCTCTCTCGTCAGTATACCTAGATTGTACGAGGTAAAAAATAAATGACAATTTTATAGGTGCTCCCAACATGACAATAAATATTTTAGGTTCAGACGCAAGGCCGTCATATGGACTATCATAAATCGGCCATGCTCTTGTGGCCATAATTTGAGCCGTATAAGATTATTACTTTACCTATTTGGTAGCAAATCTTATCACGCACGCATGTTTGAGCCATGAAACTCATATAAATGTGGTAAAATTTATTACTCGGTTGGTTAATATCGCAAGAAATTACGATCAATTTTACTTGAGGCGTGGACCAGTAATAAATTACTGAAAGTGATTTATTTCGCTCAGAGCTATTGATTTATGAAATAAAATAGGAATTTGCTGTATTAAATCTAAACGAGTTTTTATAAATGACTAGAGTCCGCAACATCTTCCGCGTCGCGTCGCGTCGCCCGCGCGTTAATACTTTGTTTTCGCTTAGCGTTGTTTCTAAAATTAATATTTTTCTCAGCTCCTAAGGGTCCTAGCGTGATGTTAAATAGCCTAGCTTCCTCGTGAATTGGGCTATCAAAAGCAATGAGTAAAGATTCTGTAAATCCGACTGGTAGTTTCAGAGATGACTGCATTCAAACAAACAAACAAACCCTTCAGCTATTTATTAGTATAGGTTAAACCGATTGTGAAAAGGCCGAGAAGAATTTAGTACAAATATAAATATATCATAAAGCATTTCTTTGAATATCAAGAAAAAAATTGTATCAGACACTTAACGCTATCGATAAATTAAGGCTATCTAAAATAAATTACCACAATGGTGGCAATCATTAACTACAATAGAAGAAAAAAAGATAGTGTGACGTGACGTCACAGTTCTTTAACACTCAATGGTTCGGGGCAGCCATTTGTTGGAAATGAGGCAATTACAGGGCGCGCCGCCCTGGTACTGCCTGGGAGATTACTTAATAGAAAATAAGAAAAGTTTTCCTTCCCAGTGCCTATTCGAAATTAATTAGGTTTAACAACTTCTTACCAGGTGGCTTAAGGTTCTGTTTACTTCGTGAAGGTTTTGTGGCTTCATTTCCACGAAGGATTTCTGGGAAAACATATTCAAGTAGACTATTTTGTTGAGAATAGAATATAATTTAATTTGCATTTACAACGGTGTTAATGATAGAGTTATTCTCTACATGTCTCGCCATGGAACTTCATACAAATATTTTTAGGAAAATAATTAATAATTATGTATTATTCATATAACGGTGTGGTCAAACGAATGTTCCACAAAAATTGTAATTCTAACATTTTTCACAATGCCTTTAACCAATTTTTAATTTTTAACAAGTTAATTAGTAAAACTTTATCTATGGGCCCAAAGAGGAATGTATGAGCCACTCATTCAATTTGAATTCATAGTATTTCAGAGGCAGTTTTCTAAAGTTGTTTGTTAGAACAGTTAGAATTAGGCCTTCGACATAGTGTTTTCTTTGAAAATAAAATTATTTAAATGATCATGAATCCCAACAGTGGGAATATTATGGGGAAATTACGTAATAGTAAATCATTATCCTATCATAGTGTGCATAAGATCAGTCTGCAAGTTCTTACAAGTGTTTGTTATGGAAAAATTATGTAGTTCGCATGCAAGTTGCAATTACCTGCGTTTAATTTTAATTGCCCGTGGCAGTCTACACGCATGTATGTTTCTACAATGTACCCAGTGCCGGATTGATCATATAGCAATTGCTACGGGCCCCGCGCAAAAGGGGGCCCCGCGTAACCAAACCACAATCTCCGTCTGAGCGTAACTTTTTTTGAGTGACACACAGTAAGACGAGTTGTAACGAATTTAATTGATGTCACATTAATTGAATTTAGTTGCTAAGTACGCTGCAGACTGTTGTATAAATGCTTTTTTTTCGTTTTCGATGCTACACATCGTCGGTGTTTTCTTACGGAAGCTTTTACTTAAAAACACCCGATTTTGAAAAGATTGTCGGAGACTAGGTGGTCCAAAACAGCTGTTGCTACGAAGGTACCTCTATGTGGAGAACCAATACATAGAACAGAACCTATAGATAACAATGAAATGTATTGAGAGTTGATTTTTTTTACCACTTTTTACATAAGAACTCACTGCAGATCAAGGGTCCCTGGATAGAATTTGCTACGGGCGCCGCGCTTGCCTAATCCGGCACTGCATGTCCCTACTTGCATGCTGGCTGAGTAGAGTCAACATAATTACAATCGGTATAATTCTGTGTATATCCATGTTTATAATGTCATTGGCCATTTGGTACACACAAACAGACTGACAAACGTGACATTTGCTATTCAGCGCAGATTAACGCTTTAAAGCGGTAAATATGTAGACGATCAATAGGTAAATTCTTCATTGAGCGCCTTTGTTATTAGGTGTTAATCAAACTGCCTTTGATAAAGTATTTAATCAAATACTAGGCACTTCTGTAACCAAAACTGGCTTTTGTTTGTGAAATGTAAATATTGAAACACAAAAAGTTTTATTCATGTGCTAAATGATAAAAGATTTTAAGTAAAAAATCATTAGAGAAATCTTCTTTTTGTGTGGTTAGTACCTTTTTTTTGAGGGTGGGAAATCATCCAATGACTTTTCCAGCTGTGGGTGGAGCGAATGGTGTCAGACTTTTACTGACTAAAACCCATCTATTTTCCTTCCTGAGCCCTATATGTTCCGGGGTAGCGGTAAACCTTTAATAACACTATCCCGCTTAAGTGACTAACCTGGTGTCAGAGTTTTTATGCTGCCCATGGACCAAGAAGAAGAAGAAGAATAAATTTAACTAATTAATTCTGATAGAAAATGGGTCATTAAAAGTGTTGAAATATCAGCTAAATAACCGTGACTGTAAATCAATCAATTTAATCCATACTCATTTCGATAATGGCTAATTTACTTAATAAATAGTAATCATTATTTTAGCATAGATAACAAGTAATACTTGCTACTGAGAACAAGGTAATAAATAAGAAATACATGCTTCGCACATAACTAATCGGCGACCTGTTCGTACATACAAGTTTGCCAGGTACGACTGTATTCCTATGAATTTTTTATTACACAGTTCCAATACATAATCAGCCTATAATGTTTCCATTGCTGGGACACATGCCTCCTCTCGGTGAGCGGTAGTCGGCCGTAATCCACCACGTGGCCCAGTGCGGGTTGGTAGATGTCACATGTCTTCGAATTTTTAGTTCTAGGACATGCCGATTTCCTCACTGTGTTTTCTATAACCTTTGTTTAGCAGTGGTGATGAAAGAATTTACACAAAGTAAGGGCCTGTTTGGGTTCGAACCTAGGACCTTCAACTAGTCGCCGCCGTTACTATTGGTTCACCACTGATCTCTTCTTCTCCTCTTTTAGTCCCAATAGTTAGTGACAGTGGCAAAGCCGCCAGTATCTTGGGTAGATTACCAGTACCTACCCTACCTCTACCCTACCTACCCTACCTGCCCTACCTACCCTACCTGCCCTACCTACCCTACCTGCCCTACCTACCCTACCTACCCTACATACCCTACCTACCCTACCTGCCCTACCTACCCTACCTACCCTACATACCCTACCTACCCTACCTACCCTACCTACCCTACCTACCCTACCTACCCTACCTACCCTACCTACCCTACCTACCCTACCTACCCTACCTACCCTACCTACCCTACCTACCCTACCTACCCTACCTACCCTACCTACCCTACCTACCCTACCTACCCTACCTACCCTACCTACCCTACCTACCCTACCTACCCTACCTACCCTACCTACCCTACCTACCCTACCTACCCTACCTACCCTACCTACCCTACCTACCCTACCTACCCTACCTACCCTACCTACCCTACCTACCCTACCTACCCTACCTACCCTACCTACCCTACCTACCCTACCTACCCTACCTACCCTACCTACCCTACCTACCCTACCTACCCTACCTACCCTACCTACCCTACCTACCCTACCTACCCTACCTACCCTACCTACCCTACCTACCCTACCTACCCTACCTACCCTACCTACCCTACCTACCCTACCTACCCTACCTACCCTACCTACCCTACCTACCCTACCTACCCTACCTACCCTACCTACCCTACCTACCCTACCTACCCTACCTACCCTACCTACCCTACCTACCCTACCTACCCTACCTACCCTACCTACCCTACCTACCCTACCTACCCTACCTACCCTACCTACCCTACCTACCCTACCTACCCTACCTACCCTACCTACCCTACCTACCCTACCTACCCTACCTACCCTACCTACCCTACCTACCCTACCTACCCTACCTACCCTACCTACCCTACCTACCCTACCTACCCTACCTACCCTACCTACCCTACCTACCCTACCTACCCTACCTACCCTACCTACCCTACCCTTGTTTTTTGAATTTTTGCTACAAACCTCCCGGAGCCCAAGACCTTTCCAACGAATGCAAAACCGTGGAAATCGGTTCGTGCGTTCTGGAGTTATAGCGTCAGGAAGGAAAACCCGACTTATTTTTATTTATAGATTTACATTGAAGAAACGATTTATTTATTTCAGGGTAATTAAAAACCATAACCAAGTCTCGAAGCCAATTTAGCTTAGTCAGCCGTGAATTAAAATACTTGGAGTAATGAGCCTATTACTCGACATAGAACCGCTTTTAGTACCATTTTAAAACCCGTAACTTACTAAAACTAATTACAACAATACCATTAATTATTTTATGACCCAACTCCACATTTCTGTTTATGTAACTACTTACCGATCTCGGCCAAACTTTTATAACAGTACAAGTCTAATTAATCATAAGTTCCAATAAAAATACGTCAGAACCAGAAGTCGATCCATAAACAAGTCGCAGTATTACAATAAATAAAGTCGCTGGGACTATACATCAGTCTGCGATTGGTTGTATCGAGGTTCTAAGTTCTCGCCCACGTAAGTCATGACCCAAGACACGAGCGGTATAATCTGCCACACGCCAAACCCACATTTCTAACTAATAGTAATAAGTAGGAAGGGTTAGAAGGCTCGCTTCTAATAACACACGAAAACCGACAAGAAATTAAGTTGTACCGACTTCATCATCCAATGACTTCTCCCGCTGTGGGTGGAGCGGAAGGGAGTGTCAGACTCTTACTTACTAAAACCCATCCATGTTCCTTCCTTAGCCCTTTATGTTCCGGGGTAGCGGTAACCCTTTCGGACAATCGCACTTAAAGTTGTACCGACTTGCATTTTTCTTTCGTTCAAGCTAATGCTTTTAAACAACAAAAAAAAATGTTAGTTGTTACTCTACAAGTTCTGACGACGATTTGATGATTGCTAATCCATTACTTTATATGATCGAAAAATTTGTTTACTCAACAACGTAAAAACGCAATGTTATGTAGTTTGCCGCAAATAAACGTATTTCCTTTCTTTTATTTCAATGAATGTTTTGTTCGACTGTCAAAATTAAAACTATTGCTACTTTTAGTGTCTTGCATGATTTGGGTGCAAGCTGAGATTACAGGATTGGTAGATACAGGACAAGTATTGAACTTGCTGAAATACTAATTGGCTGGTTAAGGTTAGAATTTCGTCACATGTGGAAGAGAGCTCATTGCCTTGCGTGCTTACTTGCTCCGCTTCGTATTATTTCATTCGAAGTTCAGGTTAAGTTAGTGTAAGGATAATGCCTAGTATAAGGATATTTCTGTAACAACAGCAAGTTGTAAATGGTCGTATATCATGCTTTATTTCTTGTTCAAGAGCGCTTTGTTGTCATGCATTTTATGGAATTTTTTATTTATTTATTTTGTCTTACAATAAAACGTAGGCCGGTGACTCCCAAACTAGGCATTTGCCTGTATCTTGGGGATCGGAACATTATCATTTTAGTATTAACATTTAGGAGGGATTACAAAGTTGGTAAACATGTACTTAAATTAAACTAAACTAAGAGAAATATTGAAAATCTATAAAAAGAAAAAACACTTAAAATGTACACTGTCATCAGCGTGAGATCAGGTAGGTCAGTTAAATAACTAAATAAAAATATTATATTATTACTGTTATTCGTTATCGTAACTAGATAATTATAAAATCTAATAATCAATAGGAACAAATTAATAAAAAAAAAAAATTAAAATAATAATAATAGTAACAAAAAATGGCTCTTCTGAACTTTTCTATCTAATTATACAAGTATTTTATATAAGGTCGTGTGCCATACTGTTTAATATGCGTAGGCGCCGGGGAAATGAGTTGAGAAATTAATATTAATAGCTTTACACGTTGCATGTTATCTTTAACGTTGTAAATTTCGGTATACCTATCGAATTTCGTGATATGTGGCCGGCATATTAAATAGTTGTATAAAATATCATGCTTTGATAGTTAATATTAAACAAATTGAGTAATGTACCGGTTATTTATAGGTGCAGGGAAGTCACGACCTGATATAAACAACTTAACATAAATAGCCTTTAGACTATTGGAATTTAGGTAAGTATTTCAGGTAAATGGAATGCCACAATGCGATCAGTATTTGTTACTAAAGCACTTTAAACAAAGTACTGTAAGTATTAATATTCGATCAGTGTTTGTTTTGTCACCACTGCTCGTGGCCCAGTTTTAACTGTCCCGACTTACGAGTTGTAAGTCGTGGATTCGAACTCAGCAAGGCGCTATACTTTGTGTAAATAAGTTCATTACCGCTGCTTTTAAAACGGTGAAGGAAAACATCGTGACGAATCCGGCATGTCCTAGAACCAAAAATTCGAAGGCATGTGACGTCTATCAACCCGCACTGGACCCGCGTGGTGGATTATGGCCCACTCCCTCTCACATAGAGGCCTGTGTCCCAGCAATGGGAACATTATAGACGGAATATGTTATGTAGTGTTTGTTCTTTAGCTACCTACTCATTATCAGATCTGGTATCAACATAACTGCTTCTCTCATACTACAGCTAATGTCCCGCGCTACCATCACACTTTACTACTTTATTGTTTTAATAAAAGTGTTACATAGAAAATATGTTTTCTTCTCTGTCATTTCCGGTCGCTCTCGTCTGCACATTGCGCCTGCGATTCGCGAGGTGAAAGCACGCACAGGCGTGGGCGGGCGCCGGCGTCACACGATATGAGACGCGGTCCATGGTACACACTACACAAACGGAGTTTAAATGAACTACAAAACTACGGTTTACTCGACATGGGTCGATGACAACACTCTTTATATGCTAATATACACTTCTTCAACGAGTTTGCGAATTTGGCACGGGGAATGATAAAAGCACTTACAAATATTTTGAATACTTTTGGAAATCAGGTCGGAAAACTACTGATAAATGTGGCAACAAACTGTGAATAAGTAATTCATCATTCAGTAATCACCCTATAACGGGAAAAGTTGAACTCTCAATGATTGGATAACGTTGAATGCATAAAATATTATGTTTCCAAAAATATTGTGATTAAATCGAATGGATGCGCCGGTTCGAATACACGTTTATGGAATCAACGAAATTTATGGAGAAAGGCATGAATCTGCAATGATAAACATTTGAGTTCACTTTGATTCGCTGTTCGAAGTGAACAATACGAAATAATACTTTCGAATATTGGATAAGCTTTGAAGCGAATATATTAATACTAGCATTAGCCCGCGGCGCGCTCGCGTTCGTACAAGTGGCGCCATCTATTATCATAGGAATTGTTGTTTTCCTCGGGAAAAGGTACCTATCCTATGTCCGTTTCTACACCTGACAATGTTATGAAAATATTAAAATGCTCTGTTCAGTGGTCTAGAAGAGAAGAAGAAGAAGAAGTGGTCTAGGCGTGTTACAAAGGTAACAAGAAAACTGACAAACTTACTTTCGCATTTATAATATTACTTAGGATTTCTAACATTTTACTCATATGAATCTTGTATACATGATTATAGGTGTATTCTCCCGTCATTACCTCATGTCCTCAGTGGGTTGGAGATTAGCCGAGGTATGATTAGCGAACAACCAGTAAATTGCACCGTAGGAAGCGAAGAGAGGCGATGATTGCCGGTCTTGACACAGATACGTGACGTCTACGCCGCGCGCCGTGTGGGATCCACAGATCTACTGATATACGAGTATATCACTGTTTTACAGATGGTAATCATCATTCTATATTCTGCAATTTTCTATACATAAGTAGGTTGGTATGTGTTATTTATGCCTTTTGAAACATACCTATTTCAAATTATCTCAATTTTATATCAATTCTATATAGGTACATAAGTTGCAGCCTGTTTATGTGTCATGAATTTATTTTATCAATTATTTAGGTATATAAGCATTTAGAACTTAGCCAAAACTAAAATATACTTAATAACCTTTTCTAACTAAAACTATTAACAAACTAAAATGTGACTTCGAATAATTCCTCCGAATCGCTGTCAACTGGTAATGTACCCAAGACATTGGCACTGGAATTGCCTCGTTGTACAGCCTATAGCGAAGGTAGCTGTGACAAAAACATCCCTTTTTTTTGAGGGTGGGATATCTACCAATAACTTCTCCCGCTCTGGGTGGAGCGGAAGGGAGTGTCAGAATCTAACTGACTAAAACACATCCATGTTTCTTTCTTAGCCCTTTATGTTCCGAGGTAGTGGTACCCTTTCGGACAATCCCACTTACCCGGAAGGCTTCGACCCTAACGAGCCCCTAAAAAAACATCCCTTGGGTCGCGGAAAGTGTCTAAATTCGCAGTTCACTTTTAAACGCAAAAAGAGTATAATACAATTTTCATTCAATATAACTTCTGAACTATGAACAAACTACATGAATTGATGAGTGTGAGAAACAGAAATTGATTTTACAAACAATACCAATTCATCTAACTTTTCCGTTTAACCTGCTTTATTTTCTACATATAACACAGTGTTCTTTTTCTTCTCTATTCCACTGTTTTATTATTCAACAATTTGTTTCGCAAATACCAATTCATTCTGCTTGATTAAAAGGCGAGTCGACACCGTAGTTGCTAGTAAAGTAATACGGAATGAAAGTCAACGACCTCGTCTAGGCTACAATGTCGGACTTGGCTGGAAAGTGAAAAGTTTTTATAAAGCGCCAAAGTCTGGGTAATAAAGCCAAAGTGTGTTATTCAGCGGCGGCTATCTTTTGTTATATTGCTACGGCGATAAAGGGAGATTTTAAAAACTTTATTGCGGAACGTCTAGGTGATTTCGCGCTTAGTCTTTTGGTATAAAAAACCTAGTCTGTACTGTTGATTTTACATATCTTGTTGTTTATTTTATTTCCGAACTAGCTTCTGCCCGCGGCTTCACCCGCGTGGATGACGGAAATTGCATGTTTTTATACCTAAAAACCTTCCTCGTGAATCACTCTATCTATTAAAAAAACCGCATCAAAATCCGTTGCGTAGATTTAAAGATTTAAGCATACATAGGGATATAAGGACAGAAAAAGCGACTTTGTTTTATACTATGTAGTGATGATCAGCCGAGTAGGTAACAAACAATAAGTATGCTTATGTGATTATTGACTGAAGCAGACAGATATACACGCCTATGAGAAGTTCTAGGCTATAAATGGCGTTGAAAAATTCTTCTAGCTGTCGACAGGTAATGTACCTAAGAGACTGGATTGCCACGTCTTATGGCGATGCTTAGCCTTTGGTCAAGGTAAAAGCCAGCACTTGGGTCACAGGAAGTGTCAACCAGCTGTTTGGAGATTTTCATTTGTTATTACTAAGATTTTTTATTATTCCCGATAACAGACTCTCAGTAATCACAAAATGTTTTAATTAAAAAGAATAAAAACTTATCTCTTAATTAACTAAGCGCTCATTAGCTATTTCTCGGATATTGCATGTTTATCTAGTTTTCCTCTTTTTCCATGTTCCGTTGTTTTCTCGCTAATTAATCTAATCAACTATTTAATCGGACAAAGAAGAAAAACATTAAATACGTACAGTATTTTTCGAAGCAACTAAAATACTGGTATTCAGCTGCATCCGGTTAGACTGGAAGCTGACCCCAACATAGTCCGGAAAAGGCTAGGCAGATGAGGCAGATGATGAGTATTTTTCGAAGCAACGCGCGCTTTGCTTGTGGTAACCTAGTGTAGAAAGAAATTGTAAAAATGTGTGTTAGCGCATCTTGGTAGCATCCGAAACAATGGTGAAATCGGAAGTGTGTGTGTGCGTGTGTTATGGTGCTGACGCTACTAGTCTTCACGCACACATTCACAGCGTGTTTGCATACTTGGTTACCACAAATAAAGCGCGCGTCGCTACGTAAAATAAAAATACGACCTACATCTACATACCTACCCACTCAGTTCAATATTAAAAAGCAGTGATAGCCTGTGGTGTGACCACTGTGCTGTGACACTTGGCAGTCAGTGGTGTGACCACTGACTGCCAAGTCATAGGTCTCGAGTTCGATCCCAAGGCACGCACCTCTGATTTTTCGGATTCATGTGCGTATTGTATAATTATCACTTGCTTATATCGGTGAAGGAAAACATCGTGAGGAAACCGGCATGCCCGAGAGATATTTCTCAACAGCATGCGATGCTAAGTCAGAGGCCCATGGGCAGCATTAAAACTCTGACACCAGGTTAGTTACTAACCACACGAAAAGAAGAGAAGAAGTTCAATATTATTATCTAGCTAACGTTATAGATCCGCTGTCACAGCAAATAAAACCTGAAGGTACAAACGTATGCTGTCACAACTTCACAAAGTTTATTGAATCAACCGTCTGTATACGAGGAAAATGATTGAGACCGAAACAAGATTACCTATATTGGCAATATTGCCACGGCTGATTACGGGAGAGGACACAAAATAAAATATTTTCTCTCTCAGAAAATATTCACGGCGAAAACAGGGCGGCAGATTTTCTTTTTTACTTTACGCTTAAAATAAATTGGTGTTCCGTTTGAGTTACTCAATCTCTGCGAAACGGTTTTGTATACAGATGAACCTATTAAGCCGGAAGACGGAAGGAGTGTCCTTGATCCGAGGTGCGCTACCGCTGTGACATAACTACGAGAATATAGGTGTTGTGTCACGTGTGAATCAACGGGATGTGTCCTACGTGTGACGGCATTAAGACTACCCGGGGTCATTTTAAGCCGAATTCGGCAGCTACATATGCCTTGCGATATAAACGACATAGAGCCAAAATCACTTAAAGCCTTTTATTTTATTTTGGAAATCCTTTTATATGAGCTATTAAAACAGACGTAAAGTAAATGAAAGTGCGCTGTTAAAGCCTTGTTTCACAATAACCGTAAGTTATATTTCTGCAGTATTAATATTCATGAAGCGAAACGCATGTTATGTGATATTTTAACGCGCTGTGGATGCATACCGCTAAATAAAGGGAGGTCTTTATGAGCCTCGTTATTTCTAATAAAACGACCATGAACCACTCTAGACTGCGCTTAAATCCACGAGCTGTGAGCGACATTAGACGAAAGACGGGAAACGAACAAAATTGGCATTTCAGTCAGGATATGGTACTAAAAGTAGACTGGTGAGGTAAGCCACGAATTTTATTCGGAAATCGATCTCTGATGAAGTCGAGATGGGCCAATTGATAAAATTGATTCAATCAAATCTTCAATCCACCGGTTATACTACTGAGAAGGCTCAAGGCATTTAATTTCTAATGTAATAATTCACTGTAATCGATTATCGGTTTTGATTGAAGTTTTTGACCACCAGTGATCGCTCTGACGCTAACTCACTTGGACCGTTAGATGCGAAGATAAAAAGCTCACTTAGTGTAAAAGCAATTTCTCTTTGTTGTGTGTGGTGGGTGCAGGCGGGCAGGCTCGCGACCCGCGCCCACCGCTGACCCGAGCCCGGCCTACGTAGCTTTTAACAGTTTATGTTCTCGTAATGCCTTGTAAAAATTTAAACAAAGAGATACTTCAGAATAAGACCATCCAAACATATTGCCATACTAAAGTTATTTAATTCCTGTACGGATCGAGTTCTAGTACGTAAATCGTTGAATGCAAATCGTGGACAGCACTTTCAGTTCGAACCAGCAGTAACTAAGGAATAATTGAAATGTCTCGTTTGAGGTATTCGGGGCACGTGTGGCGAGCTGCCAAACTGTAGGGTGCGTCCGGCAACTTTATTTCATTCAAGTTCTTGTGTTAATTTAGAATATATTTTCTCACTTGATTGCTCTACAAGCGGAAAGTAGCGGGGCCACATTTCATAGCTTATAGTAGTAACGGTAATTTCATGCTAAAATAGCGCAAAATGAGGAACTTCTGTTGGTTAGCAGTGCACCGGTAAATCAAACGAAAATTATAGTCAGTCGTGAATTTAGACCCGTATTTTATCGTTGAGAAAATTAACATGCTGCATCGAAGTCGAAAGTTGTCCAATTAGAAAGAGGGCGTTGATCAGATTGACCTGTTCATCGAAGTATGATTATCTTTCTAAATTGCTTCTGTATGTAAATATTGTTTTAGCCTTAATGTGATAAGATTAACTTGACTTAAATCATCAAGTTTTTTAGCAGTTTCATCTTGATATCTCAATATTTTATCTTTAAAATAACGGTTGATTTATCATATCGAGATATCTTGTAAGTTTTTTTTTATCATTCTTTCCTTATCTTACCTTGTTCTCGGACACAGCCCTGTTCTCGAGCGCGTACATGATGGCCTTCGAGACCTTGGTCTCCAGCTCCCTGAGGGCGACATCTGCGTCTACTTTGGTGAGTCTCTCCACGCCTTCCACGTAGCCTGCCCAGGGACCGTCCAGCTCGGACAGCAGAGAGCCTATGCACCTGTTGAAAAGTCACTATTTATGAAACTTGGGGCTTAAGCCATATTTTAGTAATGGTAAAAGAGAAAAATCTATGTAGGGTCAAAAGATTTGATGAAAAGTACTAGCAAAAACTACGAGTAGTTGATTGACGTGCCCCGAGGACTTACTGGATATCAAAGGACAGTGTACCTTGTCAGATAATGGCGTAACACACTAACAGTAGCAATGGCATTCATTTTGACAACATTCATGATGAGTTCAACAACATTCATTGCGTTATTTATTTTGTTGAGTAGACAAAGTATTCGATCAAATGAAGCAATGGATTAGCAATATCCTTCAAAATCATTCGGATGTGGATTGGATGCTGGTCATTGCACAATGAAAATTCAGTATCACGGTTCTTTGATGTCAAGAAATGCACAGGAAAAATAAATTAAAACTAAGAACTAAGTTTTCTTTATATAGTCTGCAATGATAGTAAAACATGAAAAAACTTTAATACGTTTTCTTACAGACTGCAGTTTTTCCAATTGTCTACGAGACTTGTAAAATGTTGACCGTGTTTCACTTTGTTGCGTTGGCTGAGCAAGTTCAACGTGCCATCCTTAGTTTCTGTTTGATCAACTTTGTTATGAATTGCACAGGATCCTCTTTGAACAACGAGCGCGTGTTGCATTTTGTATAAGTTTATACGATTGCTTTGATCATTTTATAGTTTGATTCAATTAATAGAATTTGCACTAGATGCCCTAGTTTTCGCATCTATAATATTAGTATTTAATATCATTGTAGACTCGACATTAATATACCAATATACAGAGTCGATATGACAGAGGGGCATTAAATTACACTACGTATACTATACATGTATAATATTAATTCGATACGGTATAAAAATAAAGGCCACTAAAAATGAGTTTTTTTTTTCAAACAAACTAAATAGCTTACATATCAGAGTAAGACGCAACTACCCTTACGTACTACCCCTTCCTTGTACGTATCGTAGGTTTGTTTTATGGTGAATGAACTATGCAAACGGGGCAAAAAGTTAAAAAATCATTTGCAACTAAACTACTGCTCCTATTTAATTGATTTTTGGTACAGAGCTTGAAAATGGTACCTAGTATAGACAGTTTAAGGGAAAGCCCCTCTGTCCTATCAACTCTGTATATATTTTTTTACGTCTAAGAAGTTTTATAATTACAGACAGTTTGTAAGAGTCTTCTAACATTAAGTTCTGTTACTAAAATATTTATACACATAATATTTACGTAATATAAAAGCTAACAGCCTTAAAATATTTATAATAAATTGAGACTGGCAGCATATCGGAAACTTTTCCTGTTGACAGCGATGTGGATTAATGTTTTGATACACTATGATTATTTTCCCTCCCTTTTTAGGTATATCCTCATACAAATTATTATGAATAATAAATTGGTTGTACTACACGAATACAATATTTTTATTTAAACTTGACTACAACTTTAGGTTTGCTGGGAAATTGAGACAAGAGTTGGATCTTCAATAAATCTGTTCTAGTAAACCTCAGTTCAATACAGGAGGGAATACAATAGTCAATTGGACTTTATACGACCACACTATCTTACAAATCCAATTGGAATCCTGCTCTAGGATTTGTGTGTAGCCTGTGTAGGACACATTTAACTCAATTCCTAGCCAGTCTTAGCTCGATACAGATATTCCATTTAACTAAAGTCTTGGCTCAGAGCACAACTATTTTCTCATAGCAACAGGCAAGACTACCGTGCTTATTAATACTCAATATTATTATGTAGGTAGGTTCAGGTCGTATTCGTCGAAATCTGCAAATTATCACTTTTTGGATCCTTATTCGTGCTATGAACAGGAGATTAGGATTTATTATCGAAATTGGGTATTTGAAAGGGTAGTCAATAACGTTACTTTTTATGAACTGTCAAAACGCTGAATTTGTACGTGGTTTGTATGAAATTATAACAATGTGACGTCACAGATTTTTCGGATCAAATGGAATACTTATTTACATTAAATGAAATTTTATAATTATATCTTCGCATTATACCTATTTAATTTTTATACGGTGACGGAAGTTTTTAAGACGAGCGGACTCTTATCTATGTGTTTTCATATTTTTTTTTAACCGATTCAAATAGTCAATTATACATTGCCTAAACCTGATTTTTCCTGGATAAGAGGCCCAGGAAGATATGGCAAGATGACCTAGACGCATACCTTAAGGATATGGATCATGGTTCTCGAAAAAGATGTCTGAAAGGATTTGGGGGAGGCCTTTGCTCAGCAGTGAGACAATTGGTGGGGAACCTAATTAACGAAAAGGTTTTAAAAAGTTATTCCTTAACTCCACAAAAAAAGCATAGCGTATCTGTGTACTATAAATACTGTTTTTTTTTGAGGGTGGGAAATCATCAAATGACTCCTCCCGCTCTGGGTGGAGCGGAAGGGAGTGTCAGATTCTTACTGACTAAAACCCATCCATGTTCCTTCGTTAGCTGTAACTGTGCTTATACTGTAACTGACATAAGCTCAAGTTCTTAAGCTTTTGTTTTCCAATGATGTGACAACCTTACTTTTCAGTCCCACATTATGCCCTCTCAAATCCTGTCAGTCAGACACAGATGCTCACACACAGCTCGTGTCTCAGCCATACAGAAACAAGCTGGGTGCACACCCGTACTGCAATTAATCTGCACGCACGACTAGGACAAGTGTACACCGACCCAAGCTAGTTAATTACTCGCCTCGCCCGCCACAACTGATATTGAACATTTTTTTAAATGAAATTGCAATTTATTTAACTGTGCATAGTTCAGCTTTTTATTTAAATTGCTATTTGTTGGACTGTAGTTTCGTTTTACGTTTGGGATTAATGTTCGGAGAATTTATTCGGGGTTTAAGCTCTGTTTTGTGGTCTATTGAGCTTTTGAACTGTTTCGATTCATATTGAATACAGATTACTAAAAGTGGTTGTTTCAAACTCTAACTCAAAGCATTTATCGTCGTGATAAAATAAGCCCAAAATTAATACAAAAGACGACAAAATATATGTATTATAATGTCGGCATTTATTAGACGTCTGATCGTGTTCAAATTTCAATAATGCATACAATAATCCTATAGAGAATTTTTCGAATTATTTGGCCAAGTTAACTTTAAACTCGGACAATTACAAACATTTTAAAATTAAAAATAGTCAGATCAGTCGCCATTTCCAACTGAAGCGCTTACCAACGAACAGCATTGCATTTTTATTTTTATAGATAAGAGATTGTTTTATTTGTACTTGAACACTGTAAGGTCGAAAATTTCCAAGAACATTGAATTGTGAAACAGTTGATACCTACTATGTCGATTAGTAACTCTACCTATATATCCGGATGATTTGCGTGATGCGGGATGGCGGCTGCATTCCAACGAAGTGCCAATTTAAGTCAATAGAGCAGAACACACGAGCCACAATGACAAACCAGTGTCCCTCTATGAAGATGAAGATCAAGTGATCACTTAATGTCACCGTTAAACACATCAATCATCATTAAATTATGTGACTAATCCTCCCAGTTTAGTCGAGAGAATAAAATCGACAGTGCGTATTATTCATTTTATACAGTGAGTTCCATTTAAATGATTTTATTCGACGTGTTCTTGTTTTAAATAAGACGCTATTTTCTCTACTTCAGGTATCGACTATCGCGAAGGAGGTGGCGGGATGGGAGAGAGAAAGGTCCTCCCGTCCCAGCCGCCGCAGGAGACGCCCCGGGCGTCGGGAGCCACGTGACGACTCCCGGCCACCGTAGGCGCGGGCCTGCGGACGGTGAGTAATGGGTGACTCACCGTCCTAACAGCACCAGACCCGTGCCGTACGGCGCGTATATGTTCCACGCGCGCCTCAAAGAGATGTCAGCATACGAAGGGGCCCCTCAGGGCCAAGCCTGCCGGGTAAGCGGGATTGTCCGAAAGGGTTACCGCTACCCCGGAACATAAAGGGCTACGGAAGGAACATGGATGGGTTTTAGTCAGTAAGAGTCTGACACTCCCTTCCGCTCCACCCAGAGCGGGAGCAGTCATTGGATGATTTCCCAGCCTTAAAAAAAAAAAAGGTATCGACTATAGGTATACCTCTACCTGAAGAACCAACGATGATTAAGTCAAAGTCAAAACGTTTACTGCGAAGTAAGTGTACGATGATAGTGTTGTTATTAGGCTTGTAATGTTTATGTTTATTTGGTATATAGGTACACCCCTACCAACCCATAGAGGATTACAGTCTTGATGTTACATAATAGTTATGCTTAGACGAGTTTTTCTTTTTTTGTTGTTGTGTTGTGTGGTTTTTGCGATATGATCATGAACCGTGTTACGCGCCTTACACGTTCAAAATTAATTAACTGGTAAGACACCTCAGAAATGCTATTCTGTAAATATTTCACCGTTATGACGTAAGTGAAGTGAGCTTCAAGTTAGCTGTTAATGGTGTCGTTCCCTAGCAACGGGTGAATAACAGCTCACTTCACGGTGAATTTTTTTGAATAAAGAATTACACTGCTTATGTACAGAGTATCAATAATAATTAATTATGTTTTTTTAGGTTGTTATAATAAGTTATCAACAACCAAAATATATCTCTTAATTTCAACAAATGTACAGGTGTCTACTGATTCCGGGTAAAAACCTACTCAATATAGATTCATCACAGATTGTGGCATACTTCTGAATAGCCTCCGCGTCATTGTTGAGTTTTCTCACGAGTTTTGGGACTCGTTAAAGTTAAAACCTCTTTGTTTGGCAGAAGTTAACGAATTTAATTAGTGACGTGTTTGCATAGCCTACCTTTCATGGGAACTTCAATAGGTATTTTATAATGTTATCTACCCAATTTATGCTGATAGGATTTTTGGTATTGTTATAAGATACATATACAACATAACAGATTTAAATAATCTAAGGCGTTGTACAGTTAAATATAACAAACGGTTAAAAACATAAAAAATAAACATTGAGCATGAGAAATTGACTCAATAAAAATAATGTAACGTCAAGAACAACTTTTAATTATCTTTTATCTATCATCTCACAGAATCTTAAACTTTCACGACACACATCTATCCATCATTACGTAATCATTATTCTAACAAATTCGTAAAAAGTATGCAGGTCTGTATTAAGTATTTTCGGAATGATCAAACATCTAAATTATTTAAGAAGTGTAGGATTTAATTTGGATTATTGTTTAACAAAAAATACTTATCCGTTCACATATTGCAAAATGAGAATACCATAGCAAAAATTCTTGGCAACTCGGAGCTTTCGTTTCTTATACCGATTCGTATTGCAAGCGACACCCTGGGCGCATTCCTGGTGTATTTCTTATTGACAACAGCACGCGATCCTGCCATGCCTACGCGACCAGCCCTAGCATTCTAAAGTAACTGCTTCGAAACAATGGCTTTACGTAATATCATTATGGACGTTTTTGAAAAACAGATAGGTAGGAAATTAGATTTCCTTAAACGAATTTCAACAAACTTATTTGGCATGGATGAAATAGTTATTTGTTATGCAAGGCTGGAAAGTTGTTTTTTTGATTTTTTACTTCTATTGAAACCTGAGTAAGCGAAGGATTCTAGGGTTGAACCATGAGCGAAGCGAGTGGTTCAAATATAGAACCCTGAGCGTAACGAAGGTTTCAAAGGTACGAGACGCAGAAAAGCTTTGCTGCCGAGCGCAACACACAATTTTTCACCTCACTACAGCGAGGAAACTGCTAGGTGCAAGAAAACAGGTGTTGTAGTTTTATTTTGTTCGAGCGCCTCAGATACATTGACTCATGTGAAGAAAATAACAGATACTTGGCAATGTCGAATCGTGGTGGTAGGAGTGCCTACTACTTTGGCTGACGCAGAAGTCTTCAGGTGCATTTACGAACAGAACGTAGCCGACAAGTTTCCGGAAGTGACTATAGAGTCTTTTTTGACCTTGGTTAAATTGAGCCACAAATCTGGGAAAAAAGATACGTCGACCTGTAACTATATCATTGAAGTTCCAGCCGGTATACGTAAAGCCCTAATAACCCAATCAAGACTTTTTATAAACTGGACGTCCTGCCCCGTCAGGGACTTCACCCTAGTAACCAGGTGCTACAAATGCCAACAGTATGGTCATGCAGCAAAAACTTGCAGAGAGTTAAAACCTACGTGTGGCCATTGCGCCGAAGATGGGCACTCGATGTCAGAGTGTTCGAAGAAAGCTGACTCACCGAAATGTGCAACATGCTCGCGCTTTAAAAAGCCCAACAACCACAAAACGGGAGACACTGAGTGCCCTGCTAGAAAAATAGCGGAATATAGGTACATCAACTCCATCGATTTTGAGGACGCCTAGAGCGTCATACTCAAGGCCAAACTGCTGCTGACTCAACGTTATATTGCACTGGTCTACAAACCTGCGTATGTGTTGATGTCTAAGCATAATCATCGCCCGATGCAAAAATTGTGATTTAAGTTGTGACCTTAATCAATTCTGCTGACGCTAAATGATATCGTAACTGTGTAACTAGGTTATAAGGTGCAAGAAAATATGTATGTTACGCAAACTTGTTAAGAAATTATTTTCCATAGTTATTTTAATTTTAAGGTAAATAGTATGTAAGTGAACTAGGTTTAAATAAGTAATGAATTATTTGAATATTTTCACTGTTCAAGATATTTTATGTTAAATATTGCGAAATGTTTTGTCCTACAAATACCATAACGTATGCGCTCTAGCCGCCTGTGATACAGGTTCATCCTAGTACAGGCATCTTACAATATAAATACCTTTACAAATTATTTTCTAAGATTTTAATGTTAATATTTTACCAATTTAATTCTGAATAAATATATTATTATTTATTATTATTATAATGTATCTTATGAGTTACATAGAATATCTCCAAAATTAAATACCCTGTATTTTGTTCTATATCCTACTTGTCCTCTAAGGAGAATGAAAGAAAAAAACTAATTTAATACAAATAACTAACTAATTTAATTTAATACATATTTATTTTTGCCAAGCAAAGCATTAAATAACATAATATTATATTAGTATTTATTTTATTTAAAAAATTAAACTTAAATGTGACGTCACAGATTTTTTTAATCAAATGGAATACTTATTAACATTAATTCCAATTTTACAATTATATCCTCGCAAAATATTTAATTTCTGTACTGTGATGGAAGTTTTTAAGGTGAGCGGTATTATTTAATATTTTATTTTAGACCGTGTCATGCATTTTCAGTGGACTGGCAGTATAGAAAATTATTAAATAGAAAGGTTCGAATTTTAAAAACTCTTTCCACGCTAGAGAGCAAAAATCGATTTTCGGCTCAGATTTCGAATGACAAACAGACTCTTTCCGAGCCTGTGAGGTGAAAAAATATTTAGTTGCCCACTTTAAAGAATATAATATAATAATAATATAATATAATATCCTTGGACATTTCACACAACGCCATATCGTCCCAAGCTAAGCAACCTAATGCTTGTGTTATGGTACGAGATGGCTGATAAACTACTTATATACATTTTTTTTCGTAAATACATACATACATTCAGTCAAAAAAGTATCGGGAATGGATGATTTGTTTATGGTTCCAAATTCAAATTTTTGTTTTTTTGTAGTTGTTAGATTGGCACAACTGTTTTCCATTTTGGCGCGGAGTTTGAGTTGCATCTGTTATTTATATTAATTACAGTGCTGGTTTTAGTAATATCATATATAGTGTGTATTGCGAATTTCATAATGGACAAAAATATCGAACAAAGAGTTTGTCTTAAATTTTGCATCGCCAATGGAATTTCGTGTTCGGAGTCACTGACAATGTTACAGAAGGCTTACGGTGAATCGACTTTATCAAAAACTCGTGCTTATGAGTGGTTCAAAGCGTTCAAAAGCGGTCGAGATGTGATGGAAGATTTGCCTCGCTCTGGTAGGCCGTCAACGTCTGCAACTGAAGTTAACATCGCAAAAGTCAAGAAAATAGTGACTGAAAATCCCCATTCAACTCTGAGAGAGATAGCCGCCGAACTTTCTGTATCTCACGAGTCGATCCGAACCATTTTAACTAATCATTTGGGTATGAAACATGTTGCTGCTCGGCTAGTCCCAAAAGATCTGAATTTTCTCCAAAAACTCAATCGCATGAAAGTCGCTGAGGACATGCTAGAACGAGTCAGTTCGGACCCAACATTCATGAAACGCATTGTTACTGGTGACGAGACGTGGGTTTACGAGTTTGACATGCAAACTAGTCAACAAGCTTCGGAGTGGCGCCTTTTTCAATCGATAGAAGACATAAAGGAGAATTCGCGGCGAGAACTGAACTCAATTCCGGAAGCAGCGTTTAAAAAATGTTTTGATGAATGGATTATTCGTTGGCGCAAGTGTATCGTTTCTAAAGGAGCATACTTTGAAGGTGATAAAATAAATTTGGATGAATAACAGACATTTTGTGTATTATTGATCTTTTCCCGGTACTTTCTTGACAGAGTAGTATTATAGATAGAAAAACACCCAGACTCGTAACAAATACTTGCAGGTCGTACAAATATTTGTTCCGTGCGGGAATCGAACCCGCGACATAGTGCGCAGCAGTCAATCGCTCAACCACTGCGCCAACCGTGTCGTCATATAATTCAGTATTGTCATTAATTATGTAAAAATCTTAAATACAAGATATAAAAAAATATATATGTTATATACAAAGGCTCATTGCGCATAAAAAACCAAGATAACCTATAGAAATCTAATCTAGCTTGATTTTTCCGACTGACCGACTGACTTTGACAATTCAAAAGTGCTCTAATTGGTTAATCACTACATAGTATAAAATAAAGTCGCTTTCTCTGTCCCTATGTCCCTATGTATGCTTAAATCTTTAAAACTACGCAACGGATTTTGATGCGGGTTTTTTTAATAAATAGAGTGATTGAAGAGGAAGGTTTATATGTATATTTGTCGACATATTATGCAGGCGAAGCCGTGGGCGGAAGCTAGTTAGAAATAAATGCTTTGAATTGGAGTTTGAAATATCCACAGAAGACAATTAATATATTATGTCAGTAAATTATCTTTCAGTTAGTCACACAGTTAGAAAATGTTTGCTTTCGGTCCCCAGTGTCATAGACGAAAATGAAAATTTAATTTTCTGCTACTAAACTCAGTTAGAGAACCTCACTAGTGAATGCACTAGAGACGTTGTTTGCACAAATTAGAAGCACAGAGTACAGGGGACACGGAGCGTATCATGCTTTAGAATCAAATTATATGGAGGACCTAACGTTTGAGGGCGGACGAAACGGTCAAGACGAACAGTGAATGAATTTAGAAGCAAGGACTTGACTACGCCTAAAGGCTAGACGGACTGGGATGGGGACCATAGGGAGTCGAGCCTTGTCGAAAGCATTCCTAATCGATAAAGGGAACATGGAAGCATGGTGTAGATGCGTTATGGGACGGGGTAGCTCAAAATTGTGGGGGCGAAATATTTATACATGCTGTTTTGTCTCCTCAAAAAGTAAAATTGTAAAAGCTTCTAAAATTGTAGAGAAATACTATACACGATGATTTTTAATTCACTATTGACGTTTCTGGGAATGAAAGTACCCATGATTATGTGATTGGTGATTTTTTATTCACTATTAACCTTGCAGGGCGTGACAGTACCGATGATTATGAACAACTTTCACTATCAGACCAACTCTGAAATATCTAAAAAAAACTGGTTTTTCATACAAAAGTGCAATATTTAATTGATGAAAATTTATGAAACAGATGTATTTTTTTTTGTCATTTCATAGTTGGTCTCATTGTGAAAGTTGTTCATAATCATCGGTACTGTCACGCCCTCAAAGGTTAATAGTGAATAAAAAATCACCGTGTATAGTATAACAATAAGTTAATCGCCTCGACGAAGTCCACGGGATAACTGCCTTTAAAAGCAACAACAAATTTTTCTTGAGTATAAAACTATGAGATTACTCTAGTACATATTAATTAATTAGATAAATTTCAAAACTCTCTATCGATATTATTCGTACAGTTTGCCAAACTATCTTGTATACTAGATTTGGCTATTCCCACGTAGTTCGTACCAATGTTAGAGAACATGAATAAGTACTTACCCTCTAGCCACATTGAGGCAGTAGTTCCTGCAAGGTCGTGCATCATGCCCTTCACAGCGCGCACATCCACCAGCCCGCAGCAGTCTCTCAGCGCAGTTCTCACTGCCGCTTGCCAGCACTCGTTCAGTTGAGGCCAGTGTGTCTGCACCTACTGCTAACATCTGAAGAAGCGCCCGCGCCGCCTCCAGAGACCGCGATAGAGACGTGCCCAACTGTTGATGAGAAACATTAATTGATTTTCTTGATTATTGAAATCTCTCATTTTATGGTAGCTTCACGTTTTGGTACTTAAAACGCCCACGATTGACTGGGAGGTCTCGCGACGAAGTGATGATGATGAATAAATTACAATAAATCAAACAACCCAATTAAAATTATGTATCTACCACAGAAAGTGATAGAAAAGCTTTAAATATCAAACGACATTTCCCGACGAAGTTGTTAAAATAACTAGGAAATGATTTATTATGGCGTCGGCGTGCGATAGGTACATTGAAATAAAGCGATTTAGCGCTTTACGAGCCGGCCACCAGCGCTGTGAGAAGCGTAAAGCGTCTGTGTTTTTTTTTACAAGTCAGCAATATAAATAAAGCGAAAATCTCTGAATAGTGAATAAGATTTAGTTATATGGGGCCAAGCGTTTATCGCACTTCCGCACTCCGCGTGCTCCATATCCGGGCTTGTGTTCATTCGCTTGCTACCGTATAAACGTAAGCACAATAACATTTCTACAATAATATATAGGCCCAATATGAAACTAAGTACATAGTTGAAAAAAACTGGCATTATTAAGCTTTTAAAGTCGTCCATCGCTTAGATTTTTATTAAACAACCCGAAGCGATTTTGTAACATCTCGCTCTAACTAGTCTTGTATTTAGGATACCTACGACATTATATTTTATGTAAATTCCTGTGTTATCTTAGTGTCGGCAATATTTCGTGATGGCACAACAGTGTTCTGAAATAGTATTCATTATGCTATGCACACTGGGCTTTGTCCTGCAATCTGCATACAACGTACTTCAAAAGACACTTCGTTGCTACATCACGACCGACTGACGGACTTATTGCATCTTTCGTTGAGTTATTACGAAATTAGCAGGAAATTGCAGTAGGCGTGTCTCTAAAACTAACTTCTATTTTTTTTTCTTCGTGTTTAGTGACTAACCTAGTGTCAGAGTTTTTATCCAGCCCTCTAACTTAGCTTGTTGAGAATGTTGAGAAATATCTCTCAGGCATGCCGGTTTCCTCAATATTTTTTTTTCCTTTATCGTTTATTTAGCATGCGATAATTATACAATACGCACATGAATCCGAAAAGTCAGAGGTTGCCTTGGGTTCGAACTCGAGACCTAAGAATTGGCAGTCCGTCGGTCACACCACTAAACTAAATTAACTTGATGTACAATTCTGAAGATGTATCCCATGTAAGGCAGATTCATATAACGTTAAGATTTTTGACACAACTTCATGTTTTTTTTTTTCGCTTTGTGGAACGCGAACCAACGAGACACAATGTGTAGAAGTCGTTTAGTTTCCTGTAAAGTGTTACTAAATGTTTGAAAATATAATTATTCGCAAATCTTAAATTAGTACCCAGACTAAAAGGAGAACTTATACCATGAAAAGAACCACTTCTCCCTTACGATACTGAGAGGAGCTTAAAAGCATAAAATAAAAGCGAGTTATCCCTTCCCTGTATGACACAGCAAGGCACAGGTTAATTCGGATAATCTCCGGGTTAACCCAATTAAGGAGCATGCCAGCATTCGAGTAAAAGGTGTAATGCACCATTACTTTTAATGACTCAAACCTACAGCCTATTTGTTTCGCCTAACGTCGCGTGCCTCTCGGCATTGCTAAGAAATTTTGAATCTTATATACGGTTTAAGCAGTTTTATGCTTAGTATAAATATTGCAACGTCTATGGTGCTTCACTTTTATCAATTTTTATGTCGTGTGACGAGTCGTGTTATACGAGCTGTTTGACAAATTATTTGAGACTTTCCTAGACGAGACAAGAGCTTGTCAGACTTCATGTTCGAGACAAATATTGCTGACGCGCTTGACGTTGAAGAGAACAGTGTCGAAGCCTTACATAATGTTTCTTGAACACATTGAAGTGTCTAACAGACATGTTAGATCCCCAAAAGCCACTTTACACGCTAATGAAGCTATCACACCAAAATTCTCCAAATAGTTAACAAGCGTATGTTATAATTACCTGTTGCGGCACATCCCCAAACGGTTGAACTGCGTCATAGGCATCTTTGAGACACACCTCGTACTCTGAAGTGAACTGCTTCGAATCCAACTTGAGCACATTATGATAGGCTACAGGGAACAGGTTCCTGAAGAAAGTCTTGGTGGTGACTGATAGGTCTTTAGGAGGTCCTGTGCTGAGGCTCTCGCTGGACAGGTCCCCTTCCGCTCGGAGTATTATTCGTATGTCGTCGTATAAGTTCGCGAGGGGCTGGACCGTTCGCGTCGCGAGCCCTCGGTACAGCTGTGTGAAGAGTGTCGCTGTCTTGTTCTGCGACTGGTGTGAGAGTCCCGTTAGGTGATCTGTAGAGAAGAAAGATTATTTTCAAACATTAATTTTATGGAAGTTCTAATCTATTTTCAAACCACGACTGGTATAAAAATGTATGCCCGTCACGTTTGAGAGACATTATGTTCAAACCTAGTTTTAATCTTAGTCCAATTAGCTACGGTTTGATTGACAGGTCCTAATTCAGTTAACAACTATACTCTACTACATTAATGTAAGTTAAACCTCCAAGACCACGTATTTCCATTTCGTCTCAACAAAATACATATAGTTACGAAACATTTGTGTACAATAAATTAGACGTAATGTTAACAGAGCCTGTGTCAATACGTTTAGTTGGTTAAACATCCCCCAGTATTTGGCTTCATAGTTCGTGGCACCTGCTCTGGGTTAAAAGAGTATCTAGTGTTATCTCTGTGGAATGCAGGGCCGAGTCGCATGAACAACGCCTCAACGCATTCCTACCAACGTACCTACACGTATAAAGTGCTCAAAGACGACGTTATCCTACCAATTCAGATAACTACAAGATTATTTTTTAATTAAATAACGTAAGGCTCTTTATCAAAATGCTACTACGAGTAAATCCGAGTGGCCGTGTGTTGAGACTGTAAGGCAAGCCTACTATGTTTATACGAAGGATGAAAAGCTCCTTTGATCTGCGGAGCTTGACGAAAAGCTTTTTAGCCGGAGGCGTTTACGGCGTACTCGTAGATGTACCTGTGAGCCGTCCGCTTGAAGGATTCATTATGATTCTAGTTATAAATCTCTAAGGATTATATGCGAGGAGGTAAATGTCACGTGGTTTAAATTTAGGAGGCAGTTAACTGATATTTTGTACACTTTATACGTAAATGAAGACTTTGGCTTAGTATCAGTGAGATGTGTTGTTTTTATGGCTATGTTTTTGTAGACGAAGATACAGCTTAGGGGAGCGACAGAAAAAAAACCTTAATTTAGCAGTGATCTTCTTCTTCTTTTCGTGTGGTTAGTGACTAATCTGGTGTCAGAGTTTTATGCTGCCCATGGGCATTTGACTTAGCTTCACATGCTTTTGAGAAATATCTCTCAGAGAAGCTGGTTTTCTCACGATGTTTTCCTTCACCGATTTTTAAGCAAGTGATAATTATACAATACGCATAAGAATCCGTAAAATCGACAGGTGCGTGCCTTGGGTTCGAACTCGAGACCTATTACTTGGCAGTCAGACCACTAGGCCATCACTTTTTTTTAGCAGTGATGTTAAAGGCCGAATAACTCCAAATTTCCCTTGAATTGCGCCACAACTGCCATCGAGTCCTATAAACAGTATATTTCAGTAACCCTCACAGTTTCCACCTGCACAATAGAGGATTGATGACATTTCGCAGTGCTTCACAGTAAATCCCCGCATTCAATGTTTCATGGTAGAAAATCCGGAAGGTAGTGTACCACAGACAAGGATAGAAGGCTCACAACATTATTGGGTACATTCGTTTAAACAACGATATTGATAAAATACTATAATTCAATTCTGAAAAAAATATTGTCATAACCAGACCAAGTAAGTGATTGGTGAAAGAGCTACCTATGTGATTAGTGATCACATTGCTTCCTAGATTTAGGTAAGTCTGACAGTCAGTCTTACCAAGGGGTATTGTATTACCCAGTTAGTGACTATGTTGTGGAGGTCAGATTGGCAGTCGCTCCATGTAAAATACTGGTATTCAACTGCATCCGGTTAGACTGGAAGCCGACCCCAACAAAGTTGGGAAAAAGCTAGGCCGATTGATTTGATTGCTTCCTAGATTTGTTAAGTCACGGAGAAAATTCGCAGCATTTTTTGCATAATATTTGACGCTTTATTTTCAAGTAAACAAAATCCACTCATGGATTTGCATTTTATAGGAACGAACAGGCTTGGTGATTTAGGGAGTCCTTGTAAATAGAACAAAGTTGGAATTCTGTATTTTTAAATGTATAGTGGCAGGAGTAGCTCAATAAATAATAAGTGTCATTCGTCTTTTCACATGGAGACCTCCAGACGCCCTTTGCCGCGGCCGCCGAACTGACGACATTTAACGTAACTACATATTTAACAGTTATGTTTTGAAAAGGGCTAACACATTATCTTCATACTTTGCACTAACAAAATGGTTTAACTTCGGACCGTAAGTAAAAAGGCCATGTATAACAAAGCAGTAAATGTATAATTGAATATATAAACATTAAACAAGCCGCAACAAATGTTTAATTCAAATAAATAATACGGTTGGAAAATAAAAAGCAAAATCACCTCTAAAGGGGGCTCTAGGGGGTCAGTCGCCTCAAAGGAAGCCAGTACTCGCCAAGCTGGTCTAAATTGACGATCATACAGATGTATCTAACACGCAAGGGCGGTAAATTGAATACCTAAACGAGCAGTTATTGAAAATAGAGGCAATTGTTGCAACCGGTTAAAGGGGCCCCGAGACGGTCAAACTGTTTGATTCAAACACGTAAATTTTGGTTTGACTCAAACCATTTTGATCGTTTACATAGCTAGTTTGACCGTCTCGGGGGATCAAAATGGTTTGAGTCAAACCAAAATTTCCGTGTTTGAATCAAACCGTTTGACCGTCTCGGGGCCCCTTAATAAAGAAAAAAATTATGCATAACCCTCTTTTCGCCACATTTCAAATGTAACGTAAATAAAGTGGACCTAATCAACGAGCTAAGCGCCCTTTGCAATTTACGTCTTTTCATCAAAACTGTGACATTTTTCACCGCCCACGCTTTAAAAGTCACACTTAAAAGTCATTTAGTTAAAGAATCATAAATTTTCAGTGTAGCAGCTCAAACTGTGAATAGTCTACGGAGAGTGGACTAATTACTTAGTTATGTAAATTCTTTAACAGAGGTTGTTTTAACAAATGAACTCCGTCAAGCCAAAGCTAAGAGTTTTTGCGTTTTAAGCAATTTCATCTCGTGGAAAGCAGAACTGAACTATAGTAATGAGACGCCAGGGCGACGGTAATTTAGACAGGATTGAGACGTGGTAAATTGAATATAAACGAGACTGTGTAAGAGCTACCAAGAGAAATATATAACATTCCTTTATCACCATTCATTTACTTAAAACACTAGTTTTTTGCTTACGACTAGGTAGTTTCAGAATCTTAAAATACTTTCATAAAACGTCTCATCTAAATTTATGTTAAAGGGACTAACATTTAACAGAGTTTATTTTAAGAAAATCCCGTCTATTCCGTAAGTTACGAGTCTTTATATATAGCAAGGCAGATAACATCTTCATACTCAATAAATCTGAGGTGTGCACGCTATAGAAAATACGTTTAAGGAAATTTCATACCGTCGGCAGTGCGGATTATATCCTGCCAGTGGTTATGTACGATCGTAGCCCGGCCCACGTACCCGAACACACAACGGGATTAATGGAACCAATTCACTGCATTGTCACGTGTTAAAAGGGTTACTTTCGCTATGAACAATACTTAAATAAAGTTCGCTAAATTCACTGTTCCGTAAAAGTAAAGCATGGAGACAAGAGCTGTTAATGCGAACTCTATTAATATTAAATTGTCTATATTAACGTTAATGTGGGGTACCTTCATAAAGCACAAAGGTAAATTATTTTAGTGCTCTAATGAGGGTCCGCGTGTGTGGTCCCGGGGGCCCTTAGGCATTCGCTCAACAATGGTATAAAAGGGAACCCTCCGCGTGAAGCACACTCTGATTATTTCCTCTCAGGAGCTGGGGGTTGAGCTCATTGTTTCATACTTGTTAGTCGCGGGGTCGTCGCACCCAATATTATATTTTTTACAGATAATAACGCTACACTCTTGTTGATGGGAGTCTTTGAAGAGTACTCGCAGGTAATAAGCTCTTGAAAATTCTTTTTTTAAGATGAGAGAACCTATTTAAAGATGGCTGCGGAATATAAATAACAAACACGGTCTGATTTCAAGCCTTTTCGTTAATGTAAATGCGTTGGCTGATATTGCTTTTGTTTGTAGCGTATGTTATTTGACTGGGCTATATATTACGCTCGTTTGTGTGTTAAACAGAGATTAATCGAGGGTTAGTCAATGCTTGGCACTAGATGTATGTACACTGCGTTTCTATCCGAGCACAAACGCAACGACTGTATAACAATAATAAATTGTAAACTCTACTACACATGTTACAATAAGTATTTGTTATCGAGTGTGTATTCCCTATGGAGTAATAAAAACTTTTCACTGGTAATGCAAATAGTTGATAGATGGGTGAAACTGTCTTTACTTAGCCGATAGGTCACTGCGACTGATCTCAGAGAAATTACTAAGCATTTTACAAGCCTTATATGGATGTTAATTTATTTACGACTGTTGTAGTAAATCGTGTGGCATTTATTGGAAAACACAATTTAATTAATTATCTAAAGGCCACATGCTTCGGTATTTCATCAATCGTATATACAGGGTTACTGGTAACTCGACGTATTCCTTGCAGGACGTCATAGTAGGGTTAAAATGCAACAAATTAAGCCACCAAATGTTCTACCGAAATTCAGTAGTTTTTGAGTTAGTTCGATTTTTAGAGTTTTTATGAATAATCCCAGATTAAATCATTTGAAACCAATTTAAAAATTATTTACGGCGCGACAGTACAGAAATTTTAAGTTATTATCGTAGTTGATGCCGTAGCAGATCTTTGTTAATAATTAAAAGTTCAAAAATGCCTTAAACCTTGGCAAATATCACTAATCAAACATTTTTTTTTTTGTAATTTTTGTTATTACTCCATACAAATTGTTGTCTAGTGCAAAAATAAAATACTACGCCTGATGTACAAATTACTAGGAAAATATCCTTGTCTTATCAGCTATTCAGAAAGGTATGATTGTCAATACTTTTGCATGTATGACAGGGTAGAGAAGAGTTTTATGGGGAGCAGGTAAAATTGTAAGACAATCAACATTTTGTTTGTTATTCGTAGTATTCGTAGTTTTACCTGAGCTTGAACTCCAAACACACGGTAAGCTTTGTGATTGGTTACTATTGTTCTCTCGGCATGACTCGGGGTGCGATTTTCTGGTCGTCAGCGTTAGTCAGTCTCAACTCTACGTCGCGTAAGCTCGTGTTTTGTTATCTGGCTATCCCTATCGCGTATCTTGCTCTCGTGCTGTGCTATGCCTTCATAAGTGCTGACTATGGCTGCATATTCTAATCCAGAATACGCTGACATAATTTACTGTTACGGACTTTGTGACGGTAACGCTGCTGAAGCGCGGAGAGAATATGGACTTCGCTTTCCCAACCGCCGACTCCCACACGTTAGTGTCTTCGGATCGACTTATCGGCGAATATCTGAAACTGGCAGCGTCCAAAGAACCAGGCAAATTGACACTGGTCGTTCCCGGAGATACACGGCTGACGACGAAGAGCTGATTCTTCAACGTTTTATTGACGACCCCAACATATCGACAAACATCGTAGCGCGTGAGCTTGGTATGTCACAGTGGAAAGTCTGGTCTGTAGTTCAATTGTCAGGCCGACATCCATATCACTACCAACCAGTCCAGTCATTAGAAGAGGGAGATCCGCCGAGACGGCTTGAATTTTGTCGTTTCATGCTGAGTGCCGACGCCGAAGGCGAAAACTTTTTAAAAAACATTCTGTGGACCGATGAGTCATGTTTTGACCGTGATGGTATCACAAACTACCACAACTTACATTACTGGGCACCGAAAGCAGAAGCAAACCCTAAAAAACTGAAACCAACCGCATCCCAGCGTAGGTTCTCGCTTAATGTTTGGATGGGTATTATCGACGACAAATTAATCGGCCCACATTTTTTACCCCGAACACTAAATGGGGAACTTTATGAAGATTTCCTTAGAAATCATTTAACACCACTGCTCGCGGATGTACCGGAAGAAAGAAGAGCAAAAATGATTTATCAACATGACGGATGTCCAGCCCACTTCCGAATCACAATTCGACAATTGCTGGATGAAAACTATCCAAACCGATGGATAGGGCGCGGTGGGCCGATTCCGTGGCCTGCGCGAAGCCCTGATCTGACGCCCCTAGACTTTTACGTCTGGGGTCATATGAAAGACCTAGTTTATGTGACCCCAGTAAATTCAATTGAAGAACTAAGGGAGAGAATAACAGATGCGGCGGACCAGATGAGGGCAACAATCACATCAAGAATCACAAAAACTGAAATGAGGAAGCGAATAAGAACATGTATTCGAAACCGAGGGCAGCACATCGAACAAGACGTGTGAAATGTATGTCATAAAAGTTATTAAATTGAAATTTATTAAAAATAATAATAACATTCACGAAATTGTTTTATTTGATTTTCCGAATAATCACCTTTTTGTGAGACGCACGTCTTCCTGTACTAAATCAAAAACGATTTTCATAATGTAGTCCATGACTTTGTATTAACATTCATACCTTTTTGGATAGCTGATAAGATAAGGATATTTTCCTAGTAATTTGTACATCAGGCGTAGTATTTTATTTTTGCACTAGACAACAATTTGTATGGAGTAATAACAAAAATTACAAAAAAAAAAATGTTTGATTAGTGATATTTGCCAAGGTTTAAGGCATTTTTGAACTTTTAATTATTAACAAAGATCTGCTACGGCATCAACTACGATAATAACTTAAAATTTCTGTACTGTCGCGCCGTAAATAATTTTTAAATTGGTTTCAAATGATTTAATCTGGGATTATTCATAAAAACTCTAAAAATCGAACTAACTCAAAAACTACTGAATTTCGGTAGAACATTTGGTGGCTTAATTTGTTGCATTTTAACCCTACTATGACGTCCTGCAAGGAATACGTCGAGTTACCAGTAACCCTGTAGGCATGGATTACACACAGTTTAGGGCAGTGAGTGACATAACCTTCTGGGGATTCTCGAAGCTTTTAGTGGCCCACAAATTTAAGTAGTTTGTAGTCTGTTGGGAGCATAATACTAGCTGATCGAGTTGTATTTCTTGGGATCTACACCTTCATGTTGACTATTTACTATTGTATAATGTGCCAAAACTTTATTTTTCATTCTCATCAACTTGTCGGGTTATAATTAGAACTAAAACTACTAGGGTCAGCAAATAACCTCACATTTAACGTTTCAATAATGTTTGCGTCGCGTCTGCAGCGATTAGTTGTTTTCCTCATACACTGATGTTACTAGTTTTACTTTTACTGTGCTTTTACTACAACAGCACTAGGCATTCTCTACCGTTTTGTCACTTCCAGCCAGTATTTTTTAAGTCTTCCATTCCTAAGAGGTCTTACTCGCATGGAATAATAAATTCTAGCAACGCAGCAGGTGCAAATCAAACTTTTCCTGTTACGTACGTAAATATAGCGCAAATGTTACCCATACGGACGTTAATGTACCTACACAAGTAAAATCTATGAGAAAAAGTAAGTTTTCCAACTAAACTTGCTTTAGTCTTGGCTTGTTAGAACAGGCTAAGGCATAAAAACTCTAAAATAGGCTTTGCCCAACATCTGAGTCCAACAACGAGCTAGGGAAAATATTGTTGTTTTTTTTTTCTATGAATATTAATGCTAGATGGTCACGTCTTCATTATTAATATATAATATCTGCACACTGCACGCACAAGCAGTAATTTTATCATGTTTATTGGCTGAATAAGTAATTTTCTGTGCCCATTTCTGGAAAACAAAATATTTATTTAAGATACAATGCCGCGGTGAGTTAATAATAGCTAGAAAATCATTATATGTATATTTAAATTCGAACGATATCATGTCCAACATTTATTTAAAGTTTCAATTATATGCTATAAATCGTTGGTTCTAATTTAATTTCTGTTTTATCGAATCAAATCTAGACCTAACTTTTAATTATCGTAAAGTAAAGTTGTAACATCTAGTCCATGTAATTGCAAAACAAGTTTCGAAAAGCGAATGACCAGAGGCAATCATAGAGGTGGGATATACAGGAAATGAATACGAATCAATTTTCCCTGAATCGATCACAATATCTATGAGTCTTGTATCGATTATTATTTGTCGAGAGTTTCGTGTAAAAACTAGTGTCTCAAATTCTCTTTTATGAGGGTGCACGTGTATTAACAGCGTGTAAGGGTCGGTCTACACAAAGTGCCCAATTTGTCGGCCGTTGGGAGTGTTTGTTAAACAAGTATTGTTCGCTCGACTAACACACGGCCGCGGGCCCGCCTCTACTTTCTCATATTTATTGTTGAAAGTGCAGCGGGTACGGGTTGCGGTAGGCTCGGGAGCCACACGACGTGCCGCATCTGCTTATACTTAGTGCCGATTGATCTTTGCCCACTGACATAATAAACATATATCTATGCGCACGCGTCTTTCAATAACGTCTCCTTTTATAACGAGCATACAATGAGGTTACAGATAGTGTTTATTGTATAATGCACGTATACAATTTATAAATGAATGAATGCATGTGTGCTATTTTTAAAGATTCTTTCATTCAAGAATGTGCTCTGAGAAGAGGGGTTTGAGAATGTAGTATTTCGGTATCATATACATATTAAGACTCATCATCATATGCCTAGCCTTTTCCCAACAATGTACTCTACACATTTATCGTATGAGAAGTAATTAACATTACGAAACCCATCACATTAAAATTAATCATTTGCCACATGTCAGCTAGCACACGCCAATGAGAAAACTTGTGTCCCAGCAGCGGGATTATTATAGGCTGATTATGCAAAATGATATCATCTGCCTAGCCTTTTCCCAACTATGTTGGGGTTGGCTTCCAATCTAACCGGATGCAGCTGAATACCAGTATTTTTGTAACTGGGTAGGACTGGCTGTCAGACTATCGGGCCTATGACAACTCGTAACGACTGTCAAAGATGCACAAATGACAGCCGGGACCATCGGGAGGCACGGAGGAGCCTCGGTATGTAAAGATGGTCACCAATCCACGGCCAACCCCGGCAAGCGTAGCTTAACCTGATGGATCGACCTGTGCGGCTGTTAGTACTTAGCCACGAGCTCCTCATATTACTATTACGACTATTTTCAATAAACCATTCCCGTAATGAATATTATCGTTCATAGAATCAAAACACGAATACAAGATAAGCATCACATTATTATTTTCTATCCATTATACTAGAACCTAATCTATTCACACAGCAATCAAGTTGATGGAAGCGATACAATGGTTACTCACTACTCCGCACAGATAAGTCTCACTTTGATCTCCCAACACTGACGTACAATATTGATGGCTCGCGAGGCAACTAGAGCATAACCAGGCAGCGCCTTTAATCTAGGCACTTTGAATTTAGACGCTAGGTGTTGTAAGAGTAGCGACCTAATTGTGTAACATAGTTTTGACCACAATTCGATTTTTTTGGGATATTTCTTATTCATTGCTTCATCGATTCAATAAACTCGTCTGCTTGATAACGTAAATCACGCAATGAATGTAGCTCTCTGATTTTTCGGATTCATGTGCGTATTGTACAATTATCACTTGCTTAAAATCGGTGAAGGAAAACATCGTGAGGAAACCAGCATGTCTGAGAGATATTTCTCAACAGCATGTGATGCTAAGTCAGAGGCCCATGGGCAGCATTAAAACTCTGACACCAGGTTAGTTACTAACCACACGAAGAAGAAGAAGAAGAATGTAGCTGAACTGTTAAAATAAAAAAAATTGCGATCAAATGCTATTTGCCCCGCCGGCTTAAAGCTTAAGATCTCTCACTTCTTTGCAAACGCGTTAAAAGTGTTTAGAAAGAAAATGATTGTGCGTGAGGAATGGGTTTTTAGTTTTGTTCTACAGACGTTAAGCCTTGACTCTTTAATTTTTAAATCGGATAAAAGAGGGTTTTTTGAACGTAACTGTAAACACCTTTTCTTTTTTTGAGGGTGGGAAATCATCAAATGACTCCTTCCGCTCTGGGTGGAGCGGAAGGGAGTGCCAGACTCTTACTGACTAAAACCCATCCATGTTCCATCCTTAGCCCTTTATGTTCCGGGGTAGCGGTAGCCCTTTCGGACAATCCCGCTCAAACAGTAAACACCTAAGGCACCCTTAAAAATACTCGTTTGTTGTCGTATGTGCTTAACTGTGTTCGATTGATAAGTACGTTAAAGCTCGTGCTTTGGGACATTCTCACTTGTAGATAAGCAACCTAAAGAGCACCCCAGATCTTCATCATGTACTTTAAAGTAAGGATTAACAAAAGGAAAATCAGCCCACTGAGTGGGAGTGGGCTAAGCCACCACGTGGGCCCAGTGCGGGTTGGTGGATGTTAAATGTCTTTGCATTTTAAGTTCTAGGGCATGCCAGTTTTCTCATGATGCTTTCCTTCACCGTTTAGTGAACACTCGTGATGAATTTAAATACACAAAGTAAAGTGCCTCTCTGGGTTCGAACTGGGCTACCCTGCTCTTCTGAATGGATGTGTTGAAATAATAATAATAATAATATCCTTGACATTTCACACAATGCCATAATATAGTCCCAAGCTAAGCAACCTAATGCTTGTGTTATGGTATCGAGATGGCTGATAAACTACTTATATATATTTTTTGTAAATACATACATATTATAGATAGACAAACACCCAGACCCGGGACAAATGCTTGTAGGTCGTATAAATATTTTTTCCGTGCAGGAATCGAACCCGCGACATGCTACGCAGCAGTCAATCGCTCAACCACTGCGCCAACCGTGTCGTCAAATAAATTAGGACGGTACCTATTTTCCTTCAGTTATTTAGAAAAACGTGTTCCAACTATTTACCTTGTAACGATCTCTTGGTATTCAGCAATAAGCTGGCAGTTCTCTTGATAGGCATCGTCGTGCTGACCTCGGCAGCCCGTCGCAGTGCGGACTGCAACTGAATCTCGCGCCCCCTGCCGCAGCACTGCCCGCCACATATTTGACCTGAAAACAAAAGAATAACGTTAGAAAAATATATCATTAAGTTACGCCTATTTCCATCCAGAAATTTTAGAACGCCACTTCGACTAAATTTCTTCACTACAAAAAGTAAAAAAAATTTAGTCTTTTCAGCCAATTCCAACGTGCTACGTGGTAAATTTTGCATGAGGTAAGAACACGATTACATATAATAGTTATTAATATCTAGTATGGGAGCTAACGACTTCAAAAATATAGTTAAGTACCTACACAAATTAATTGACTCTTGTCGTGATGAATTGAAATGTTAGGTGCCATTCTTTTGGATGGTTTGTCAATACATGACATTATAACGAAATTGTGGTGACTCCTGAATAAAATGAAAGTTGGGAGTTATAAGTGTGTAAAACCTTTTTACGTAATGATGAGGCAGCAACCCGATACGGTTGATTGGATCCGTTTCATTCGTTATTGAACCAACACTACTCGGAAATACTGGGGAAAATCATTATCAAAATAATTGGTTAGGTGAAATGGCAGCCGGATTTATTTGGCCGAATTTCGGTTTTTATTGAGCTGTTGACATAGGTAAGTATTGCCCGTAATATTGGGCATGGACCACGAACATTATTTCGGAGATATTGTGCAAAAGCACGTAGTTAATTAAATTCGCAATTCAAACAATTATTATCGGTTGGTAAAATGATGATTTATATTCGATATTAAATAATGTCGCTGCAAATAAATTAAACATTACCGACAATGTTTCTGTAAGCATATACCTACCTACAATAGTAGATATAACTTGTATATTCATAAAAACGGATTATTTACGTTAAATTTTAAGTTGCAGCAAAAAACATGGTGGGCCCTATTTAGTTTTGAGTAGTTTACATAGAAACCTCACAAAAGACAGTGAAGTAGTGCTTCATTTCCAATTACTATTTAATATGAGGTCAAAGGTAAATGGTCGTGGAGTGAGGTCACGTGACAGGTGTCGTCCGTGATGAGGGTACCCTCCACTTAACAGCCTCCGAAACACTCGCTTTAATCACTCCTTCTATTAACTAGCTCCCGGAATATAAAGAAATATGCTATGTTTTGTAATCGAGCTTTTAACGAATTAAAATAAGTTGTAGATTTTTAATTGCAACCAGACTTAAAATTAAACTAAACTCTATCAAGAATGTCTAGGGAACTAGTTTTTATTTCATTCTTCTTCTTGTGTGGTTAGTAACTAACCTGGTGTCAGAGTTTCTGCTGCCCATGGGTAGTCTATCTCATTTACGGCAAACGACAACATACAATACAATTTACATATCATGTATATTGTTTGAAACAATTTCATTAGCCTATAGCCCGGAACTGAACAAGTGAACAACAACAATTATATCCTACCAACTGACAGACATACACCCATTATTGCGTCAGCTGCTTAGCTTCCCACATAGAAATTGCAGGCATGACAGAAGCCCGCAGTGGCCATTCATGTCGTTGTGTAGCCAAACAAACTTATAGCCTGGCTTTACTTAACTCAAGTTGTATTAACAGGATGGCTTACCCTTTATTGACGAGCTACATGCAACACTATTAATAACAATTGTAAACATTCCTAATTTAGATAAATAAAACCGTTATCTAAATATAACGCATATATTGACACAATAAATGACGCGTGATAAAGTGTTAATGAACGCTCCTACAGACCTCTAGTTTATATAACTATAGGTATAACCGTAAAGGGTTAGGCAGAGGTATACCTATAGAACAGCCACATTTCGCCAGTAAATTGAAGTCCCATGTATAGGGGTGGAGCCTATTGCCATCAATCGGGCCCAAATCCAAGCTCCGGGCTGCTACTGAAAAATACCTGATGGAAAAACCCAATAACACTCAGCTCGATCTGGTTATCGAACTCAGGACGTCATGCTCATTAGTACTAGCGCTTGCGGCTACTAGACCACCGCTTGTCAAATAGTAAATAATGTATACTAATATTATAAAGAGGAAAGATTTGATTGTCTGTTTGTTTGTTTGCATTGAATAGGCTCCGAAACTAATGAACCGATTTGAAAAATTCTTTCAATGTTGGAAAGCTACACTATCACCGGGTAACATGGGCTATATTGTATAACCTAACTCCAATAATGTAACAATTTCCGACATAACCGCGGGAAGCTGCGGGCAGAAGCTAGTATAATAGTAAAGAAGTGTCGCGAGACTGGTCCCGAGGAATTTCAACCGTATTCTTTGGACATGGTCCAAGATGGGCCAGCCATTGTACACGGTGTGTAAAAACCCTCGTCTGGTTAGTTGTGGTATGCCAACACATTTATTTGACTATAAACATCACGCTGTAGAAATAGAAATATGAAATGAAGCGAATTTATGTTATGTTAATCACAGGATGTGACGAATGGGCTAGGCTTTTTATTGTACAGAGGCCAGCACATCAAGTTACCACAATCTGTCAAATTTCTTTGATAGTATTTCAACTTTATTGCAAAGACATAAGGTTCATTTTTAATTGAGAAAATTTGACGGTTAGGGATAACTTGATGTGCTGGCGTCTGTACCTAATCATTAAAACTGCAACTTACTAATAAACGTATTATATCAGGTGACTGGTTACACACATTTTTTTTTAAGGGAAATCATCCAATGACTGCTCCCGCTCTGGGTGGAGCGGAAGGGAGTGTCAGACTCTTACTGACTAAAACCCATCCATGTTCCTTCCTTAGCCCTTTGTGTTCCGGGGCAGCGGTAAGCCTTTCGGACAACCCCGCTTACCCGGCAGGCATGGCCCTGAGGGGCCCCTTCATATACTGACATCTCTTTGAGGCGCGCGTGGAACATACACGCGCCGTCCGGCACGGGCCTGGGGCTGATCGGACGGGGAGTCACTGGTTACACACTGACTCTTCTCTTTCAGTCGTCAGAAATTTGACTTTTGAAATAAGACAAAGCGTTGTGTTCTAAACCGACGCTATACAACGTCTACTAGTTAGGGGGTTGGTAGTATTTTCCTTGTAAAATTCCTAGTAAAATAAGTACTTTATTTTAGTAGGAATTATACATTACAAATTTTTGGACGACAACTAGTAATATTTCGTAATCATATCTAACTTACCTAATATTATATAGAGTAGGTAAACAATTCTAAATGAACAAAATCCACGAGTAAAGATAATAATGTGTTCTCAAACTATTGTATATTTGATAGTTAACTTCAAATGAGGTTTAAATTATTTACTACTTGCATATTTCGACCGACTTCTAATACCCACGTATTGCAAAAATATAGGACATTGCAAAGAGTGCAATCGTGGGGTTGAAAGTTCTATCGATTGATTTCTATAATAAATGTGACTACAAGGAAAAACTAGTTCTTAGTTGCCGGTATAACTTTCAGCGCACTTGCATAGAAATAGCATCGTTTTGATCAACTGCTACTATAAAGATTTTATCCATCTACCAATTTCCCTTTAAATTTTTGGTACTGAAAACTAGCCATTATATCATTCTTTATTAGACTCTTAATAGCAACCTTTCAGCACTGCAGACATTAATTAATTATTAAATCAAATGAAGCAACATTTCC